>JAUIMM010000092.1:0-1423333 GCA_031769625.1 Taudactylus pleione | reverse complement strand
ACAAACCCGGCTCTGACCCGGGATTTTGAACACCGGTCCAACCCTGCTGTGACCCGGGTCAGACCCCTTTCACACTGCACCTTCAACGCAGGTTATTCCCGAGTTGGCCCCGTTCACACTGAACCCGGGTCAGCCCTGTAAAACCCTATGAATGTCATTAAAAATGTACTTTTTCAGGCTTACAAAGATAAGGTCACAAAAGGGAGGGGTGGGGACTGCTCACAGCATTGCAGGAATCATGGCTGATGGATTACCACTGTGTAGCCCTCAGTTCATGAGTGTTTGTGCTTTACTGCTATTTGCTTCAGCCACTGAGAGGATAATGCAGCTTCTGACAGCATAGTGTACAGTTCACTTCATCACTCCAATTAGCCATCACTGTAGTGACAGTAGTGGTATTAACCCCTTTCAGACTGCCTAAATGCTGCCTTTGCTGTTGTCTGCAGTGTGGTGCCTGTGTGTCTGGCTGCTGACATCATCAAGTGAGACCCAGGAACATCCAATCAGTGGTATTTACTGAGTCCCGGGCTGGAAAACCCGGCTAGTCCAAAATAGTTATCTTCCTGTAATGTAACCAATGCTAACCAGCCTACTTTGTGGTGACTCAAGTGTTCTTCTTACTTGGTATTTTTTTTTCTTTTTAGAACAAGCAGACGGTCTATGTAGGAAGCTTGATAAGCCATGCTATAGTCCAAAACCACAAAAACCCTGGGACAAGGATGCTTGGGAAATCCCAAGGGAGTCTATCAAACTAGTGAAGAAACTTGGGGCTGGTCAGTTTGGAGAAGTCTGGATGGGTGAGTATGTGAGACTTACTGTTCTCTATTTGTTTTTATCCCAGTTGGCAACACACAGGCAGGACCAGATGCTTATCACCTGGTCACTGACTCTGGGGTTAGTTAGGCCAAACACATGACCAAACTGGACTGAGCATAGGATAACTTCATCACATAAGCACTAGTTGTTGAAGTTGACGAAATGAGGCCATTAGCTCACTGGATTCTTAGGCAGCCCTGTCGAACATCTGCTCAGTCAAAATCAGATGAGGATTAGGATTGTCAGATGTACTGGTACTTTGTGGCAAAAATTTGTAGCTGCGGGGTTGATTCAATTTTGCGCAATGCAGTGCAGCTCCTAAAATGTATATTTTAATGTGCACTACAATGTACAATTTAATAGCATCATGGCAATATTTTTGTGCTGTTGCGGGCATCACAATGGCACATCCCGGGTAGCACCTGCAATTCAACCCTAATTAAATTGACCCCTGTGTATGATTTTGTTAAAAGTGGCGTTACATGCATGTAAAATGCATTAGTAACTAAGATAAACATAGCAATTATTGCTACTGCTAGTGATCTCGGCAAAACAACACTACACACCAATAAACTCGACCTTCCCCTAAGTCTCTGGATTGGCAAATAAGTGGAAACTGTAAAAAAAATCTATCGAAGTCTAACCTACTGCCACATTAGGATTATACTCATTAAACTAATCATTTTTTCACTCTAATACTGCTCGTTTAAACCTCATTTATGTCCTATTTAAATCATTGGAGTGAAGGCACACACAGGGGCAAATTCTGGATTTTGATATGGGAAATGTCACATTTCCCTTTCACTAGTACAGTACAAAGTTTTCTTATGTTTTATACTTTTAAACGCTACATACAAAGGTACAGTATGTAACCACTATTATATATGTATACTTCCTGGTCTGAAAAGATACACAATGCCCGCTATCCTGCAGAGAGGTGCCTCAACTGCACTTTAGTAGAAGTACTAAAACATAAAATAGATATTAGAGATGATGGAGAAATTGAGTCCTCTTCCTTTGCTCACTTCCCACCTCTTTATATCATTCAAGACCTCCCTTCTTACAAATTAAATCTTATTTGTGCAATACTAGGCGCACCAGTGCGCTTATTCCATACTGCAAGGAACACTCTTGATGTGCCCAATGCCACCCATTGGTAGGTGCAACTGCAAACTTTTCCACCATGGTAGAGACCTCCATCATCGCCTGCATATACATGGCCTTTCCCATAGAACTGGGGACAACATTCCCAATCTCCACTTCCTGTGTACTTGTCAGTGACTTTAAAAATTATCGCTGACCATAAAAGCACCTAAAAACAGGCTATTTCTAGCCAAGCTAATCAGTGGAGTCACTTACCTTCATTGCACCCAATGCGGTGATCGATATGGGGTCCATATTCTTGCGTGCTGGAGGTGCGCGGGCAGAAGGGGACATGGCTTTGTTCCGCTAAGCCATGCCCACTTGTTGCCAATCTTGTCCATCCTCTGCAGTCAATGGGCAGGGGAGAGGCTAGGGGCTGCTGTGCTGCTCTGCTGAGAAGCCCGACTCAGCGCAGCAGCTGCTGGACAGCCAACAGCCTCTCCCTCCTCTCACAAGTGTGGCTGCTCGGTGACACCTTCTGAGGGGGTGACACCAAAATAGCAGAGCAGCTCTGCTGTTTTGGTGTCACCCCCTTGGATGGTGTCACCCGGTGCGGCCCGCACCCCCCTTGTGACGCCAGTGAAGCTAAAGGTTTCTACTGCAGAAAAACGACTTGTGTCTCCTAGTCCCTGCATATGTCACAGAAAAATTATAAGCTTGGAAACATATATATATATTGGTATGAATTTACATGATACTTTGGACACACAGGTTCATTTAGACTTTCACAGCAAGTCCGTGTGAGTGAGTGCAGCTATATGATACACTTACGGTAGCTACAGGCTGCGTACAACAGTCTGTGAGTCCGTTGCGATATCGGGCCTTAAGGGGGGGTGAGATGAGGTGCCATTTTTAATACCCTGTGGATTATTGAACCTATCCGACCTGCTGCTACCCTGGAAACAAGATAACTGCAAGTTTCCTAGATGTATTGTTATTGATCTCTGTTGTTCGGCAAAAGACCACATACTACATACTAGTCCATTTTTGGCCAGTTTGTACAATACGAGCAAATTAGCTACAGAAATCACCATGTGTGTCACTGGCTATACTCCCAGTAGTGGTAGACCTAATCACTTAATACAGTCATTAAATAATAAATGTCTCACAAAACCTGCATCAAAAAGTTGCTTCTGCTACTAAAAACTATGGTTATACTGTATAATCTACATGAGCATAAGGGATCAGTATGATTTACCGCCGGTTCAAATCCTGACGCCGGAAGACCGTCAGTGAAGATTCCGACAAGGTAAGTAAATTAACTGTTTCTAACCCTCTCCCCTCCCCCTAACCCTCCTTTAGGGGTGCCTAACCCTAACCCCCCCCCTCCCCGCAGCCTAAACCTATCCCTTCCAGGGGGTGCCTAACCCTAACCCCCCCTTCCTCTAGCCTAACCCTAATCCTCCCAGGGGGGTGCCTAACCCTAACCCCCCCCCCCCCGGGAGCCCCTAATCTAACCCTCCCCCATGTGGCTGTCCACGCCCTATGTTCAGTATGCCGGGCGTCAGGCTCCCGGCGTAGGGATAATGATAGGCATCGGGATTTCGACGCCTATCATTAGACCCCTGCCGGGATTTGACAGTCGGTAAGCCACGGTTGCCATTTTCCGGTGTTTTGAGCAGCGCTGAGAGACTCGACACGGGACCTCAGAGAGGTAAGTTTAGATAACATGGGTGAAGGTTGTGCTGTGTGGACCCCCTGGAATCCGGGGCCCGTGTGCACCACACACCCTGCACCCATTGTAGATACGCCCCTGTACATAAGAAGAACTCTTCCTGAGTTTGACAAATCACCTGACATGAAAGCCATCTAATAATTAAACTACGTATTTTGTGACTATGGGGTCTATGTACTAAGCTTTGGAGAGATAAAGTGGATGGAGATAAAGTACCAACCAATCAGCTCTTAATTAAAAAGGTACAGTATCTTCCCTAGTAGCTAAAACACTACGCTGGAATGTAAAAACTCAGTGAGTTCTAACATTTATAGCACAGGAAATGACACGGGCAGTTTTTTGCAATAATGTGAAGCACAATTTCAAGATGTTTCCTCTTGTTGACGTTATGGAGCTTGACATTCGGTATGACATATTTTTTCTGTCTATTAATGTGCTCACTGGGAATAATGATGCTTATATGTAGAATTGCCTCTCACACGTCAGATGTCTAGAACTATATCTTGGTGAGAAGATTGTAACCAGTGGCGTCACAAGGCTGGTGTGGGGGGTGACGGCTCCCTCCAGTCACTGTGAGGGAGCCGGCCATCACTGCACCCTCCCCCTGTAACCGCACCTCCGGCACCCCCGGTAATAACGGGAGGACCACGGGGCTTCGGCCGTGAGGCCACACCCCCTTCCCTACTGGTCACTCCCCTTCCCACGAGACCACACCCCCTTTTGGCAGTGCCGCGCGCACACAGCGTCCCTCCCCGCACCGGGTGACACCATGGGGAGGGACGCCACTGATCGTAACCATTATGTTGCCATGGTTATTATTATTAACCTTTATTTATATGGCGCCACAAGGGTTCCGCAGCGCCTTACAAAGTACATAATCAAATGAGCACACAAGAAAAACAGTTATTAACAGTACAAACAATGCAAGACAAATACAGGAGTTATAAAAATTGCTGCATAACATTGCTGCATGCAGGGTGTCAGCAACCAAGTGTTAGGTGCTGTTGTAAATTAAAATATATGTAAGGGAAGAAGAAGCACGTGAGGGAAGAGAGGGCCCTGCTCGTGAAAGCTTACTTTGTAAAGGGGAGGGGGCAAACTAACAGGGGTGTCACAAATGGGCTAGATTGTGAGGAAGGAACATGGAGTAGTGGGTTAGAATGAGCGCTGGAAAGCTTTGAGGAAGAATGGGGTCTCGAGAGCTCATTTGAAGATTAGGAGCCAGGGAACAAAGTTTTCAAGGAATTTTGAGCTAATGCCTGGGGTACGAAAAAAGGCTGCGACTCGAAGAAGTTGGAAGAAGCGAATGTCATGAGCATTAAATGGAGAGTTTAGTATGTAAGAGTTGGTGGGGGTGACCAGGCGATAGAAGTACCCCAACACTGTGGCAACCTCCAGGCCAGGGAGTGTGAAAGACTGTGAGGCCCCCAAAGTAGATAGCTGTAGGAGAAGTGGTGTCAGATGGGTAAATCCAGGAATTGGTGATTGCTAGGAGATTCAAGGAGTTGGAGAAGAAGATGTCATGGACGGGGACCAGTTGATTATAGACAGAACTGGGTTTCCAGAGGACACAGGAGAGATCAACAGTTAGGAGGAAAGAGAAGAGGGAGATTGTTAGGGTTACTGTAGCGTGTGGTTAAAATTGATTCAGAGCAGGTGGACAAGGTCAGGTGTGTATCTATAATGGATGCAGGTTGTGCGGGGAACACGGGCCCCTGGGTCCAGGGGGGCCCAGCACCGCACACCCTCCACCCATACTATTACTTACCTCTCCGGAGTCCCACATCGGCGTGGGGGTCCGGCGTTGTAAAACGACTGGAAAATGGCCGCGGCGCATTTTCCCAGTGACCTGTGCATAAACTATAGACTCTGGGCACACTCTAGTGCCCAGAGTCTATAACTCCGGTGTTGGCCACGCACATCTCAGTGCGCTGCCAGCCACCGGGTAAGAGGAGGGGGCCCGTGTCGGAGACTGCACACGGGCCAATCCTCTCTAGAAACACCCCTGGATAAGGTTTAGTGTGGTGTGGGTGAAGAAGAGAGGTAACTCGGAGAAAAGGGAGGGTGCAGGGCTTAGTGGCGGTATAGCAGGACCATGGTGGAATAGGAGTAAATAATAATGGAGTTATGGGAGATGCAGTGGAGAGTACTAGATGGGATGAAGGTAGACAGAGGAGACGAAGGAAGGGGAGGAGAAGGTGGAGGGAGGAAAGAGATGGGAACTGGTGGTAGAGGAGAGAGTTATATAGCTGCTGAGTGAGGGGCGGAGCAGAAGAAAAGAGAGACATAGGGGCATATTCAATAGGCTGCGTGAAAAGCAAAAAACCTGCACCTGCGAGGTTTTTCCTGCAGGTGCGGGTTTTTTGCTATTCTATTAGGTGCGTGTTTTGTTTTAAAACACGCGCCGGGAGGTTTTTTATTGCGCACCTCCTGAGCAAGCGTGATTTTTCCTGAAATCGATGATTTCAGGAGAAATCACTGGGACTTGCTCTGACACCCCCGTGGCGCCCCCCCCTGAGGACTAATTGAGCAATTGGAAGTAACCATTTAGCTTAATTAGTCCTTAATTACTTACCTCCAGCAGCGCTGTCTTCTTCATCCTGCGTCGGGAGCCGGCTCTTCTGCAGCAGCGGTGAGTATGTCAGTGTGTGTGGTGTATGTAAGTGTGTTTGAGAGTGTGTGTGTGTGTGCATGAGTGTGTGTGTGTCCCGTTGTCAGTGTACCCCCGCAGTGCTTGTGTGGCCCCACCGGAATTGGCGCTGGGAGAACTACATCTTCCGGCAGCCCTTGCTCCTCCCATCAGGCCCCGGGAGTCCCAGCAGCCCCCTCTCCAGTAAGAAGAGAGAGGGGAGGCCGCCGGGAGCCGCGGGAACCCGGGCAGGTAAGTGACTTTTTTTTTTTTTTAATTTACGCGGCGCGGTAAATGAAAACCCCGCATCCACTGTTTTTTAATTGAATCCCGCGGGTATCGGGAGCGCGCATACCCGCGGGATTCCAAAATTGGCCGCGAGGGGTGCGAGGTTTTTTCCTCGCAAAACCTTGCGCCCAATTGAATATACCCCATAGTGTAGATGAGGGAATAGGAGGGGGGGGGGAGCAGCAGTAGTAGTGATGAGAGTGAGATACAGGAACCGTACAGTTAAAATGTCTAAAATTCAGATAAAAGGAAGAACAGTGCTGGTAGATGTAAAGGCACAACTGCAATAGTATATTATAAACAAAAGGAGTTTGAAGGTGTTAAAGTTACAGTACTTTAAATGTAGGATAAAGTATTCTTAAGATGTATAGGTGTTAAACAATGGTAGATACCACAGTGGTATAGAGATAACTTGACAATGGTACAGGAATGATTTAAACATACTGTACATACAAAAATTAAAGTGCAGCAAACTAACTGGTAGTTGCTTGCAATGCTAAAGCAGGGAGTTCAGTAAAGGTGTGTCCAGGTTATAATGAAAGCTGGTGGCTGAGTTGCGGAGTATCCAGAAGCTCAGAAGATCCTTTTAAATTGTTTCAAAGTTGTAAAGAGTTCTATTTTAACTGTTGTCCTCATGTGTTCCTCCTGTATAACTCTTTAAATTATGCTGTGCATGTAATACCACTTAGAAAAAAAACACTTTGAAATAAAAACCAATGCAGCCGTGTAACAGGCCTGCAGCCTGTACCCTACTAAATATAACATACATTCATAGGGTTGCCCTGTAGTTTTAAGACTATACAAGTATGGTAAAATGTGCTTATAAGTCCCCTTATATGTAAGTTGAGTAACTATATAGAAGTTCATGTTTTGGAGTTTTTTAACCTAATATTGTTTGCTTTAAAACAAAAAAAAATATATGGTTAATGTCTTTTGATTAATTTATGAAAATAGTTCTGTTCTGAACTTCTCTTTTAGGTTTCTATAATAATAATACAAAGATAGCAGTGAAAACTTTGAAGCCAGGCTCCATGTCTGTGGAAGCTTTCATGGAGGAAGCAAACCTGATGAAGGCTCTCCAGCATGACAAACTAGTGAGACTTTACGCTGTGGTAACCAAGGAGGACCCAATTTACATTGTTACTGAATATATGTCCAAGGGTAAGTCTACTAGACAAACATGCCTGTAATTCCATAAAAATAGTTGTTTACCAAGTGTCCCCAGTTAAAATATACAGATGTGTCCTCCTACAACTCAATACAGTGAGTGAGCCGCCAGGTCTCGTGCGGGTATGGTAGCACAGGATGTCTTTTTCGTCCAAAAATGTGTCTAGGGGGTAAATTTACTAAGATTCGAGATTGCAATCTCGGGTGAGTTTAGCCATGTTTTTCATCTCGCGAATTTATTAAAAACAAACTCGTGTGAGTTTGGGAGAGGGTTTTCATTTTTCACTGAAAAACTCTGGTGAGATTGCAAACTCAAGTCAACTCACCATCAGCCAAACTCTGAAGTACTTTTCATAAAAAAGATGCAACTCGGGAATTTACCAAGAATAGAGATTACAATCTCGAGTGAGATTGTAGCAAACTAGCAGAGAAATTGAAGTTTCAAATAGACCACCTCCTGAGCTGCGAGTTTTGCAGAAACATACACATATCAGTGTGATTTGTGTATATTTCTGCATGTGTACCTAATTTAAAGTGTTTTTATTAAAAAAAAAAAAAAAAGGACCTAGGGTCCCCCCCCAAAAGCATAACTAGCCCCGGACTGCTCAGACAATCCTGTTTCCTAAAATTACGTGGAACGAGTAGAGTAGTGTTCCCCCGTAATTTAGGTACCAGCACCTGGCTGCAGGACCAGTGCTGGTTTTAAATAATAAGGGGGAAAAAATGCGTAGGGATCCCCTTGTATTTAAAACCATTACCAGACCCAAATCGACCTGGGTGTAATGCCACAGCCAGGAGACCCTATCACCGTGTCTCCAGGGCCAAAGCATTAACACCCCAAAACCGGGGATCTCTGGGGAGGTGGGGACGCCCCTCTCCCGAAACCCCAGGCTTAGGCTGAAGCCCAGGGCTCTTCCCCACACCCCTGGAGCCCTCGGGTAATAATGTGGTATATAGTTCTAAGCTATTGTAACTTACAGTGGAACTACAGGTGCCAGCATACCTACCCTTTGGCACTTGTGGAACTACAAGTGCCAGCAGATGGCCGGCACCCGTACCTCCATTGTAAATTAAATAGTACACCCACACCGCCTAAAGCAAAACTTTATTACACACCTATCTACCTCACTCACACATACTTGCCTGTGCCAGCTGGTCACGTCCATTTGTCCTGTAGAACCCATTTGGAGTGCCTGAAAAAAAGATCTTATACTCCCCTCCATCCTTGCGCTGGTCTCCGTAGCATCTGCTGATTTGCTGCCGGCTTCTGACAGTTCACACTGATCAGTCAAGAGCCGGTTAGCGGTGTATGTGGTCACACACATACACTGCTAATGCAAGTATCTTTTTTTTTTTGCCAAGACCCCTGGATGCTACGGAGACCAGCGCGAGGATGGAGGTGAGTATAAGATCTTTATTTCAGGTAGGTAGGTGTGTAATAAAGTTTTACTTTAGACGGTATGTGTGTGTACTGTGTTTTTTCAACTATTTAATTTACAGTGGAGATACGGGTGCCGGTCGCCTGCTGGCACCTGTAGTTCCACTGTAAATTACAATAGTTTAGCACTATATACCACATTATTACTCCCGTACCCACCGCTCCAGGGGTGTGGGGAAGAGCCCCGGGCTTCAGCCTAAGCCTGGAGTTTTGGGAGAGGGGGGACCCCTTCTTGGGGGGGTCCCGACCTCCCCTGAGATCCCTGGCTTGGGGTGTTAATGCTTTGGCCCTGGAGACCCGGTGATAGGGTCTCCTAGCTGTGGCACTCCACCTCGGTCGTTTTGGGTCTGCTGCTGGTTTTAAATATGGGGGGGAACACCTACGCATTTTTTTCCACCTATATTTAAAAACCAGCACTGGCCCTGCAGCCAGGTGCTGGTTAATAAATTATGGGGGAACCCTACTCTTTTTGTTCCTCGTAATTTTAGGAACCAGGACTGGCTGAGCAGTCCGGGGCTGGTTATGCTTTTGGGGGGGGAACCTACGTAATTTTTTAAAAAGATTTGCCCATGTTTAACAGGTAGAGCACACAAGCAGCCTTCACATATCTCACTGATATGTGCAGGCTGCTTGCTCAGAAGAGTTTTGTAGAGAAAAAACACTGCAATCTCGGGTGAGTAATCTCATCTAAACTTACTACTCTGGGGAGAAATCTCTATACGCTTCACCATCGGCCAACTCACTCTCAGCTAAACTCACTTAAATTTGAGAGTTTAAAAACGGGAAAATCACCTGAGTTTCGGCGATGCAAATCGAGTTTAAAAAAACAAAAACTCGATCAGACTCGAATCTTAGTAATTTGCCCCTAGGACTCGTGGCCGCTGCATTGTAGCACTTCATATACAGATTCAGGGGTCTATTTACTAAGCCTTAGATTGAGATAAAGTGGACGGAGATAAGGTGCCAGCCAACCAGCTCCTAACTGTCATTTTTCAAACCCAGCCTGTGACATGGCAGTTAGGAGCTGATTGGCTGGTGCCTTATCTCCGTTGACTTTATCTCCATCCAAGGCTTAGTAAATAGTCCTTCAGACTCAGGGGCCTATTCATCATCGAAGGCCGTATGGCCTCCGATGATGAAGTTTTGGACTCGCTGCGAGGGATACTTTAGTATCCAACTCGCAGCGGGGGAAGCCTGACACTAGAGCAATTCATCATTGCTCCGGTGAGGCGACAACTGCTCCAAAAAGGAGTTGTCCCCGTGGAAAGTATCGCAGCTACAAAAGTAGCTGTGTTACTTACCTGCTCCCCGTCGTCCCGGCAACGCATGCGTGACCTCAGGTCACGCATGCGCATACCCGTCGGGAGAGAGTGAGGAGGCAGCGGAGGGATCTGCTCGGATCCCTCTTCGCATCCCCTGAACTCCTTCCCATAGGAAGGAGCGGGGATCCGAGAACAAGTGCCGTCTGAGGATGGGGCTTTTTCTTGGGGGCAAACTCCGAAAACTTTGTTTTCGGAGTTTGCTGAATACCGGGGGGTCCTACCGGACCCCTAATGATGAATGGCCCGGTAACTTAAAACTGCGGAAACTGGCGTTTCCGCATGGTTACCGGGCCATTTATCGTTTGATGAATAGGCCCCATAGTCACACACAGATATACAAGTGCCGCATACAGTATCAAATTAATCAGTGCAGTCTCCTTGTGCATCCTAGTCACATCACATTGCAACTAAGACACATTTTTAGACAAATAAAAACATTAAAAAGACACCCCGCGCTAGCATAGCCGCAGGGTGTCTGGTGCACCAAGAGGGGCTGTTTGGCACGACTGCAGCAAAGATGTGTGAGGACACATATGTACTTGGTTCTTCTTTACATGCTCAGAACACCCAGGACATGCATGGGGCCCTGATAAGTAGAGGGCATGATCATGGCGTGTGAAGGAGTATGGGGCCTGGTCTTGCCACATTGGAAGTTTGTGGTCCAGTCCGTAGATGAAGATGGCCGTATAATGTATAGGGCATGGCTACACCTCTTTGGCAAGCCCTGGACCCAATACTTTGTACTTGATACTTTTCTCTCTCGGTACCCTTGGACACTCCCTAAAGGATGGGACTATTTGGGACATTCTGGCTATTGTGAGAACCAAAGCTCATTACATACATTGTACTCACAATCTTAAAATTATTTAAATTGCTGTCTTAAGTATATTTATTTTTTTATTTATTTGCTGGTAGGAAGTCTACTAGATTTTATGAAAAGTGACGAAGGTTCTAAAGTGCTTCTTCCAAAGCTGATTGACTTCTCTGCTCAGGTAAAGCCTTTAGCTCCATGCAATATAAGCATTTCAATATTTGTGTTAAGTCTGGTGGGAATTGATTGCTGACTATGGGCCTGATTCAATGTGGATGCCATGTCGATGTTCACACAGTTGAGCGATTATCGGTGGAGTGCGCATGCGTATTAGCTGCAATGCGCTTGCGCAGCATTTTTGTGATCAAATGCGACTACGGATGTAGCAAGGATTTATTCGCAAGTGATTGACAAACGGGCCGTTTTGGGGGAGGTAATAATGCAAAAACGCATTAGTGTCATGACCATTATCGGAGGCATTTATCTGACTACATCTGTAATCCCATACGTAGGAAATATCCGCAACCATAGGGTTACTCAGATGGTTGATTATCGAAGGATCTGTGACTGCCGCTGCGTATTTGGACGTGGTTGCTTGGATCTGCAAGGCCACCGACGGGCGTCTAAATACATTTCCAGATGGCTGTAGCCAGGGCCGGCTCCAGGGGTTGGAGCACCCTGTGCCGGCTCTCTCTAGTGCGCCCCTACACCAAGCGCGATAAAAAATGTGGGGTGTGGCCTAATTACCATAGGCCACGCCTCCTACGTGACGTTATTTGGAGGCATGCCCGCATGGCACACCTCCAAACAACGTCAGGTTGGGGAGGGGAAGCCTCACTAGCTGGGCTTCCCCCAGCCCTCTCCCGTCACTGAATGGATGCAGCACGCATGCGCGCAGCATCCATTCAGACTTTGGGGTCAGGCACAGCTGCGGCTGTGGGGGTGCCCAACCTCCCAATTTGACCACCCACGGGCCACTTCGGCCCACGGGTGGAACAGCGGGATAGTACTGTCCAACTGAAATCGAGTTGTTGGGGAGGGTGCGCCCTCTATGGGTGGCGCCTCTGTTCAACCGCACTGGTCGAACACCCCTAGAGCCGGCCCTGGCTGTAGCATTAGCATATTTTTGCACAGCAGAAATTTACAGCTGCTAATACATTATCGTCCACATCTGGATCAGGCCCTATATGCGGATGTCTGTTTCCTTATATTGGCACAAAAGAAGGTCATATAATGTACAATCTGATACACAGAGCCAGGCTGTGTACATACAGATGCCAAGCAACTAAACTTAAGGTCATTTGTAAAATTGATAAAGTCACTTGAGAGAGATTATGAAATCATCATTTAAAGTTACTGTGTAAAGCTGTATTGTTACTTTTCCTGTGTATTTTTGTTAAGCGTATTGTGTTAAGGGATCAATGTATAAGTATATATTATTATCTAGTTCCGATGATGGCACTAGCAAGTCTGTTTGCAGACATCACAATTCGGTAAACTTGCCTTCTTTTCCTCGTACCAATTTTATCTCCATGCAAAGCTCTCATGTTAATCTTACTGAGAGGGGCAATTCTCTCACCATATTATAACACTATTTCTCCCAATTGCAGCTGCAAAAAGTCTCAATTTGCAGATCACCAAATGGCAGGGTCTTATGGGATATTGGCCCTCATTCAGAGGCGGTCGCAAGAAGCGATCGCTCTCTCTGAATGAGGGCGGCCACTTGTTTAAGTGTGGCCTCCTGGTCGCTAGCTAAGCTGTGGGTTACCACCCACAGCTTAACGACTGACCAGGGTGATGGTCGCGATGGTCAAGACCATCGCGACCATCGGGGCTTGCGACGAGACCCTAAGGTTGGGTCTCGGCAACCGCAAGCCCCATGGAGCTTCCTGCTCTGATCGAGCAGAAAGCTCCCCACTGACATCACTGCTGATGTCAGTGCGGCCGCCCACAAAACGGCAGACGTTAGGGAACGCCTCCGATTGTGTAGCCACCCCCCCACCCCGCCTACAAAACGGAGCGAGCTGTCGATCACCATTGACAGCCGCCCCTTTTGTAGTGAGCTCCAGAGCGAGAGAGTTTCTCTCTCGCTCCAGGCTTGCGCACGCGCAGTGCGACCGCTGCGCTTGCACAGGGCCTTAACATCGACCCGGTTTCGAGCACTCAGCGCTTGCGACCGGGTCTGAATGAGACCCATTGTGTGGTATTTTGTAAAAAAAAAACAATACAAAATTACAATGGCTCAGCGATCTGACCTAGGGGTATGTTTACTAAAGTGAGAGTGAGATTCTACTTCACATTTAACTAGTACATCCTAGAAGATAATAGCTAGAATCTGATTGGTAGCTATGGGCAACATCTCAACTTCTAAAACCCTCAATTTAGTAAATATACCCCCTAGTATCCACACGTGTGTGACCTCATTTAAGCTAGAGTATGACTTCAATAGAGGTGAGTCCATGTCCAGAAAAAATAATGGCTTAATTTAACAAGAACTCTTGACCCCTTTAGCACTCACTAAAGGGGTTTAAACAGCGGTAAGCTCTGTAGCATGACTGTACCGCTTGCCTTACACCATCTATAGATTCCATAAGCAGTATGGTCCCCATTTCCGGCAATGGACACCAGGCATAAGCCATTCCAGCTTCAGCGAAGTCTTCCGTGCTTTGCGGAGTCCATGCTGGGTTGAAGCCAAGGTTGTCTTAACAGCAGTGTGGGCCCTGGGCAAAACAATGCACTGGGGCCCCTACCCACGCATTCACGGGAAAAAAATGTAAATGGTCAATAAAATGAAACACTCCTGCATGGCCATCCGACCTTCTACACATGCAGAGAGACTCTGTTTGAATGGTGTGAAGCCGGCGGATTAAGTGAAACTGAGGTGAGTACTCGTCACCGGGGGGTGTGGGGGAGGTTAGATCAGAATACAGTGCACCGGCGGCCGGCTTATAAAAACATCACAAATTTACCGACTGGCTGCAGGTGGGTGGGTTGGCGGGCCCCTAAAAGCTTCGGGCCCTTGGGCAACTGCCCAACAAGCCCAATGGAAGAGATGGCCCTGGTTGAAGCACAATGCACAGGCAGCCATTCGCATTAGTCAGCAACCTGTCATCACAGAGAGAATGCCATGCAGTGGGGAGGCAGCTATAGACCTCATTGGACAGGTAAGCAATGGTGTATACCAGGGGCATATTCGTTAGTATCACTGTGATATTAAATGAAAATAGAATGCCAGAAATTAGTATCCTTATTAAATAGAGCCCTAGAGATAACATTTAGCAGGAGGAATGACCGATAAACTACCCTGAATTTGCTCATAACCCGTTTAGAGGCATAACATACACTGGGTCTATTTACTAAGCCTTGGGTGGAGATAAAGTGAACTGGGATAAAGTACCAGCCAACTAGCTCCTGTCATTTTTCAAACACAGCCTGTGACATGGCAGTTAGGAGCTGATTGGCTGGTACTTTAACTCTATTTACTTTATCTCATTCCAAGGCTTAGTAAATAGTGTAGAATATAGATATCCTTATTCTAGGCACAATTAAGAAGAGAACATTTCTAATGTTACAATACCTTTAACAAAAAAGGCTATTGTGCAAAGAAAAACAATAATTTACATGACTGCCAGATACATTACCCATTGTTTGCAGTACAGGAAACTGTTTACAGTAAAAACAGCACATACTGTACAGTATGTCTATTTGGAGAAGTAACCATACTCTAGTCTCGTCTCTGAGAATACAAACGTGAGTTGTAGTTTTTGGCTGTGAGTCACCATTTGGTATATACCTGGGTTGCAAAGTAAAGTAAAACCCTGTTTGTGTTCTCTAGAACAAAAACTGTCCTGTGTAAGCCCTTATGAAGATGCATTTTGCTTCTGTGTAATGAGAGCACACAGATGCTTGGACAGTGGGTTATCTGTTCTAGAAACATGGGCTCTATTTATTAACATTATTTTTACTAAAATAAAGTGAAAAAGGTTTTCACACCCTTTTCACATTAGTTTAGTTTCACCTAAATTTACTAAAGGGCAAGTGAAGTAGAATTCGTAAAATTCTACTCCAAGCCAAAATTTTTAGTAAGCAGATAGCATTTCCCATAATTGTAATGGATAATGCGATCTGCCTCAGATTTACTAAAAATAAAAAGTGAAAAAATACCAGGGGAAGCCCTGTGATAATAACACCACCTGGAGATGGCGTTATCCCCTGGTTCCCCGACCCCTGCTCTGCTCTAACTGGCAGAGCAGAACCAGGTTCCGGGCTCCAGTAATCAGCTGTGTGGTCTAAACAGACCACAAGCTGATTACTGCTAAAAAAAAATCGTAAAAAAAAACAAAAAACCTTACCCGAGTCCAGGGCCGGTGATCGGGGCTCCAGTGATGTCCTCCCTCCGGTCAACTGGTGTGCCGGCTCCTGCACTGTGACCCAGGTGGCCGCGGAGGGGGGCGGTCGCAGCGCAGCACCATGTCACTGTATTTTTTCCGAAGAAGGGGATTCGTAGGGACAGAGCTTTATCGCAATAAATCCCTGTGATATTGCCTGAATTCGCTATGTGAATTCAGTTGGAAATATCGCACTACAATATGCATTCTAAATCTGGATTGTAGTACATGGAGCCTATAGAAACATAGAATTTGGCGGCAGATAAGAACTACTCGGCCCATCTAGTCTTCCCCTTTTCGTTTATCCTTTTGGCAACCTCAACCATATTTGCTCCTTAGGCCTCTCTTAACGACATTCCTATGCTTATCCCAAGCGTGTTTCTATTATTGTTTGCCAGTGGATATAAGCATGCAAAGTTAAACATGTGACCGCAGTGAGAAATGTAGTGCTCTGTTGATCATGGGGAAAGGTTTCACACTTTGGGGCCTATTCATTAAACCTAAAAATTCTCTAGAGATAATTAGGTTTAGAACTCGCATGGAGTTCTACCTAATTATAGGTGGAATTCATCATTCCACCTCTCCATAAGTATCTAGCGTTCCCGCTAGGCTGTTTTAGCGGGGCGCGGCGCCCTGCCTTCCTTCTGGAGGGCAAAAAGCACCCTGCCCTCCAGGAGGAGGGCAAAAAGCGCCCTGCCCTAACAGCCTGCGGGAGCCGTTCTCACCCGCGGGACGCAGTGTCCCGCGGGTGGACAAACATGCGGTGATCCGGTCACCGCCGGAGAATAGACGCCGGGCGCATGCGCCCGGCATCTATTCTCCCTTTCTGCAGCGCTTGGGGGCTGCCCGGCATGTCCGTAAGCGCCGGCCACACCCCCAAGTATGACGAAAAGGGGACGCGTCTTATAGACACGCCCCTTTTCATAACCACACCCCCTTTTCGGACGCGCGCACAACATTGCCCTCTCTAGCTCCGGCGCCCTGCCTGCCGCCGGAGCTAGAGGGAACACTAAGTATCTATTCCGAAAAGCTGTCATTTTTGCGATGACAGCTTTTCGGGAAATAGATACTTTTCCCTGCCTACACTACCTTATCGCGTCTGGAAACAGTGCTGCGCATGCGCTGTTACATCTGTAAAACCAGCGCATGCGCAGCACTGCCTACAGATGCGTTAAGTTTCGTACCCCCCCGACCCCCACCCCGACTTACTTGTCCGTGCAGCAGCCTCCCGCTCCGTCCTGCTGGTCTGTCATGTGGTTTCCCAGCAGACCACATGACAGATTAGAAAAAAAAAAAAACTTTTTTTTTTTTTTTTCTAAACTTTCTTGTGCTCTGCTGGGGAGCACACATGTCCGACGGAGGACGGAGCAGACGCGCCGGAGGGACTCGTCGGGGGACCTGCACACGCGGATACAGGTAAGTCAATTCTGCTATTCGCCACCTCACAGTGGCGAATAGTAACTGCATCAAAAACCGAAAATTCATAATTATCGGAATTTGATGAATACCACAATTTACACATCCCCATACTAATGTATGGGGAGTGTGGAAATTAACGCAGGGGAACTTAGCAAGGAGATATCTGTGATATCTCCTGTGCTAAGTCTGTTCATGAATACCAAAATAAAGTTATTTAAGGAAAATGTCCTTAAAAACGTTATTTTAGTGTTGATGAATAGGCCCCTTTATCTACAATTACTACCAGGGAAATAAAGAGGGAAATGGATTTAGCCCTTTTTATGACAGTGTTAATCTGGGTAACGTGTTTGGTATAGATTGTGTTATATTGCCAGTCCCATATTTATTGTGCAACTTGTGTTTGAGATAAACTTGCAACTTCTGTCTTCTCTGAACGTTTTATTATTATTGCGCCTTCATGAAACCCTTTTTTCACCTACCCATGTTCTACCAATTGCATTGCTGCTCTACTATTATGTATGTTAAGATGGGCAATTAAAAGCAATATACATTAGTATCCATTTGTGAGTGGTGTATACAGAATATTCAGTATCTATGTGTATACAGGGGATGTAGTTAGTTTGCCGTTGGACACGATGCTGGCTGTTGAAATCCCGAAGTCTGAATCCCGATCTGGAACTAAACATAGGTGTCTAAATCCTGATGCTAGTTTAGATACCGACACCGGAATCATGACAGACGACATCCCAAAACGTAAGTATAGCGGGGCGGCTTAGGTGTTTGCCATGGGGGGGTGGACTAGGTTTAGGCACCATGGAGGGGTTAGAGTTAGGTTAGAGTCAGAGGGCGGCGGGGAGGGTTAGGGTGCGGGGTGGAGAGGGTTAGGGTTAGAGGCAGAAGGAGGGAGGGTCGGGATACTGAGCATTAGGATGCCGCTGTCTGTATTTTGACAGCTGGCATCCCGACTGTCGGTATTTCATACCCAACCCTGTATACAGTATGTAGCATCCAACAATTAAATACCTGTATATTGATTGCACTGAGAAGAGACATTTAATTCAGATGTCTACTACAAGTATATTGCTAAGCTCTTAATTACTATATGTGTGTAATACGCTTTCTGCTAATTCAGGCACATCTGTGGTAGATCACATAAAATGAATAATATCTGTGATATTCAGTCATTTGTAGCACACAAATGTTTGTGGAGGAATTTATTATAGCAAGATAGTAATATGCAGCTTTCTCGGATGTGGTTACATACTGTGCCTTCAGATTATACAGTAAGATCACAAATAATAGGCCATATAAGATAATTGGCCACATGGACTGCCAAATTGCATTAGTCCAGCAAACTGACCATGACACATTGTCAGGGGCGTCTTTAGAGAGGAAGGGGCTCGGGTGCACCACACACCCTGCACCCATTATAGATACGCCCCTGCACATTGTACATCTGGTAGCTGTGCCCTCCCCTCTTTACTTCTACTAGTGATCTCTGAATGTGACCCAAATGTAACATCTTACAAACTGCAGAAAGTGACAGTGTCTCTGTAATTTAGCCACAGGATTTAAATCTGCAATATGCTATTGCAACAGGAGGCATCTGGTGTAAATACATGCCTTCTGCATGCAGTGGCGTCGCTAGAGGGTTGTGGGCTGCTCTGCATCACCCCCTCGGATGAGGTTACCGAGCAGAGTTGCAGCGGTGATGGGTGATGCATGTCATCCACACTGTGCTGGAAGAGGCTGGGGGCTTCCCAGCAGCTCCCAGAGCACTGAACAAGCCAGCACGACGAGGACTGCACAAATCAGGCCTTGTGGCCTTGCGGGCACAAGGCCATGCCCCCTTTCACATGCACACACACCTTCAATGCGCGTGAGGGATTGGGAGGTGCAGCCCCAGGTGTCACCAACAGTTGTTTGCATGCTTGTGTTATACACATCGGATAACTTGCAAGACCATCGGTCATCTGAGTAACCCTCAGGTTATTCAGATGGCAATCTCAAAACTGTAGCCAAGGAAATCTGCATCAGAAGATGCAGACCCTAGTCTTGGTAGTCCCCCACCCCCCAAAAAAACATGGAGACATGCCCCCTTTCCCGGGAATGCTTGCTGGCCCCGCCCACTCCCTGCCCCCAAATGGCCGCAACCTGTCAATCAGGCTGCGGCTTAAGAGGCACTACAAGCAGTCTCACAGGACCTGTTCTGCACATGTGCAGTCCCACCACCATCGGGTTTGCGTACAAGTCTGAATTAGGCCCGTACTGCAGTAGTTGGACAATTTGTTTGGAAATTACCAAATGGATGACCAAAGCTATCTGTGATCAGAAAATCCAGAACAAATCTTAATGGAATCTTGTAGCACATTACACACAAGGACAACGTATTGATTCTAATTGATCAGATCCTTTAACCAGATATGCGTTGTGCGTTGTTCCCAATGATATGTAAAATAAAAGTTAAAACTGTCATCTTACATATTCCCTATACGGCACTATGTAGCGCCTTCAAAATAAAATGTAATAAGAATAATAATGTGTATTGTTACATATAGTATGTATTAAATGTACGTTTGTCTATGAAGGTATAAAATACATCAATATATCGTTCAGTGTGTCTGCGGGTATGTGAATGATGTCGTGTAACAGATAGATCACGTCGGCCATTCGGCGCAGCAAATGCGATATATCTTGCAGATATACTGTGTGCATATGTCTGTGTGTACGGGCCACCTACCGACCCATTATGCTGGCCACAAGAACCGCCGACAATGACATCACAACTGGGAGGGCAAATTTAAATGCTCACCCAGTTGTTATGTCTGGCCAGACATAATGAGCGGGCGATTGCCACGTGTGTACGCATGCATACCAAAACGGTCGCTCAGTCAGCGAGATGGCCGGCTGCTGGGTCAGTTAGGTGTGTGGGTGTGTACCCCACATTAGAGATGAGCAGCATCTATTATTCAGCTTTAGAATCTGGCAGTGAGTGCATCAATCTTAAAAAAAGACAAAACTAAATACAATTTTTTTTTAGCAATACAGTACTTCCTCTTTAGTGTGCTATACACTGTGAGCTGGGATTCTGGTATGTTTATTGCTATTTCTAAAACTGTAACAAGAAAAAGGAACTGAGACCATGGAAAGAATATTGACTGCAAATTGCAACAGAACTTAGAGAGAGGAAGTGACAAACATATGTACTGTAGCATAATCTGTAAAAGGTATCATTGCTGCAATTCAGTCATTATCTAACAGATGAGTTTACTGCTCGCAGAGTACTGTGTTGTGAACGTAAATAAAGATTATCACAAGTGTGACGTCATGACTGTGGTTGGAATTCTATATATCTGGAAGTTCACTGGTACACAATGTAAACTTGGCTGCTTGTGGTCCGTTTGGCTGGTTGGTTGTTAGATTTAAGGCACATATCGTTATCGTTCATTATACTGTGCAGTGGATATTGAGCCGACACTGAACCATATATCATTCAGTCCCAGCACCCTCCCTCATCCCCAAATCTGCACAACCTGATGAGATCGTCAAGCTGGATAGCAGGTTCAGGCGATGACAGATGCCGACAACGACCAGCGGGAGCGCGCATCACTGGTCGTTGCCGGCATATTCACTGCACGTTTAATGAACGATTGAACGATAATATTATCGTTCATTTATATCGTGTAGTGGATATGCGCCGTTATCCTATTTGGTCAGTCAGGTATGTAGCAGAATTGGACAAAGACAATTCATTCATCCGGACTGCTCAGTGAGGTTATAGGAGAGTAAGATGACATTGTTTGATAGTTGTGGAGTATGAGCCAAGTACCTTATTTACTGTCACAGAACATTTGTGATTTTAAAGAGACTTTAAACACATTAAATAAATGTAAATGAAATCAGTGCATTCCCCAGTTCTGTGGCAAGGTTCCTATGGTTTACCAGTATGATACATTTTTAGTTCTAGTTGGAAACTTGTTTTACCACCTTACCCAGTGGCAATAAAACATGAAGTTAGTTGTGGGTCAGGTTTCTAGATTTCTGCATTCTGCCGGGGGAAATATTATAACATACATTTCTATCATGGCTAAAGAAGCTTAGTACAGACAATCAGGGTTTTTGAAAAAGCAAAATAAAAGTCATACATTATAAGTAATACAACAGATATTCATACCTGCCAACATTTTCAATGTCAAAATTGGAACAAAGAAGGAGATGTATCAAGGCTTGATAAAGATCCCACAAACCCCACACATTTAGGGCCTTGTTTGGAATTGAACCCAGGACCTCAGTGCTATGAAGCAACAAGCTAATCATTGCGCCATGGTGCTGCCCACAACAGTGATTAGCCTGCTCAGAAATTGCTAACCCCATTGCAAGCAGTGAAAGCCCAAGCTGGTTATGGCATCGCAGTGGCTAATTTATAACTGCGTTCTAAAGCACTGGCACGTCTGCGTTTCTCAATCCACCCTCCCCCCCCATCACCACCACAAATGCTCACTTCCTGTCAATCACTCTGCAATGGGTCTGCGTGGTCACTGCGATCACAGTGAGACCTTTGCACACTGCAATGCATGCGCAAAATTCAACAATCGGCCGTCTGCGTGCGTAATCGCAGTTGCGATCGGTAATGAATCAGGCCCATAGATTGCCTCCACTGGGGCATGGGCTGATGTGAATTACTAAAATATCCTCTGTGAAGCGCTACGGAACATGTGTGCACTATATAAATAACTAACCAATCAATCTGTCTAAACCACGTCCAGATCAGTCCAGACCATTTCTCAAATGCTCAAAGTCAGATCATATATTCTGTCTAATAGACTATACTTTGCTGCCCTCTCTCTGAAAACTGGACTGTATTCATCTCAATCCTTTATATTTTGTAGTTCATCAACTAATCTCTATTACAGATTGCAGAAGGTATGGCCTACATAGAAAGGAAGAACTACATCCACCGGGACCTTAGGGCTGCCAATGTGCTGGTC
The DNA here is from genome assembly GCA_031769625.1 of Taudactylus pleione. Taxonomy (NCBI): domain Eukaryota; kingdom Metazoa; phylum Chordata; class Amphibia; order Anura; family Myobatrachidae; genus Taudactylus; species Taudactylus pleione. The sequence goes on along the minus strand of JAUIMM010000092.1, from coordinate 1,401,249 downwards.
TCCGACTCTCTAACCTGTAAGATAGCTGACTTTGGTCTGGCTCGAATCATTGAAGATAATGAATACGTAGCACGAGAAGGTATTGTTTCTGCCTTATGTTATGCTTGAAAACCTGATTTATAGTTTAGCATTAATCTTACTCAGAACTAGGTCTACTTGAAAACTATAGATTAAATGACAGTAACTAGTTTTCTGATCCAGAGAAATGGGAAAGAAAGGCATTCCTGGCATTAAAATGAATTTGTCGCATTTATGCAGGTCATTATTCTGCCTAAACTGCTATTGGTTCACTAAAAAAAGTGACCCCCACTGAGAAAATGAATGCATTAACTGTACAGGATGTTGTGTATTCTCGTATTGATCTTAGATAGCTGCCTTTACTCAGTTCAGATTGTGGGCGGGATGCATCAAAACATATTCTGTGGTCAAACCTCCGAAAATCAGGTTTCGGAGGTTTGGCTGTTTTACGCATGTGCACCAATCTCCGGAATGCGGTATATTCCGGAGCCTGGATGTGGTGGCCAATGCTATCTGAGAGTTGCCCAATAGAAGCCTATGGGCTTCTATTCCCACTTCCCCCTTCGAGGGTCCCTCCCAGCACCCCCCGTGGCACGTGTGTCACTCGACGCATGCACAGAAGGGCTCCCGGGTCCTAAACCCGGAAATCCTTCTACGGCAAAGGACAGCTACTGAGAGAGCTGTCCTTTGTGATTTTCTTCAAGCATACGGCATTAGTAAATGCCATTATGCTGGCATTGAGTGGCGGGATGCATCACATTCAAAATGCCATGTGTCATGCATCCCGGCCAATGTGTTGAATGCGTTTGGTAATGTTGTACCGCAGAGGAATAAAGACAGCTATTGGCAGTAAGCATACATGTTATGTTTCTTAATAAGAAGTCCAAATGACAGACCTTAGGGCATGTGTTCTTTTCTGTGGCAGATTGATGAACCTAGATGTTTTACTTGCAGGGTGGCACTGGTACCTTCCCCTCTATGCAGAGTGCCACCAGTGCCACTCGGCATGGATACCAGGGGGATAAGCATGCATTATAATTGCTAGCTTGCACAGACCAACGGGCACACAATCACTTGTAGTGCCACTCCAAAGTGTTGGCCTCCTAATAAAAGAAATAAAAAGTAGTGTTCCCGTTATATAATTAATTAAATTAGCACAAAGCATTAAAAACATAATATTGAGCTTAAAACCCCCTATGGACAGAATGTACTGCTCAAATGAGGCACCTAACACAACATTAGTTAATCTCTGCTGAGACTGTCTATTTAAGAGCTGGGCAGCCAATCATGATCTAAATACATGGGACCAGTGACAGATTTTACCTGGGGCTGCGTGGCTGCAGCTCACCCAGTAAAATTTGCCACTCCTAGAGAATACAGTGGATTCCCAGCACTCTATGCTAATCGCACATAGGATAGGCTGTCCCAGGAACACCTTCCACTGGGACTGCCAGTCCAGACTGTGATTAGCAGAGATTACTTCCAGTGGCAATACTCTCCCCTGCTATTTTGCCAGCCTTACCTCACATTTAGGGGCTGCAACCAATGCAGTCCCTAGAAGTTCTTTCATTATTTTTTTGAGTGCATGTACAAATCGCACATGCACACATTTGCAGTCCCCCTGCTCTGATAAAGTAGACCTTGCGGATTAAAATGTGTTGCTTGCAATGCCGATGTTCACAAAGTTGAGCAATTTTTAAAAACTGCGCATGTGCGAAAATTAAAAAAAAAACTATGGTGCATACATGAGACAAAGTTGAATACATAAAGATGCTGTTGCGATTGGGACAAATGGTATCAGTATTGTGGGTATGGGTGTTCCTGGGTCGTGGCTAGAAGTGAAGGCAAAATAAAATCCTTCACAGGTGTCTTATGGGAGGTTCTTGGGTGTGTCAATGCAAGCGGCTGGGTTCTTAGACACTGGCCTACTATGCTGACAGAGAAGCTACTCCTGCCATAGAGCTGGTGCACGTGTTGATGATGCACCGATGGTGGCGTCTATAGAAACATCGGCAGTATTACAGCGTGCAGAAACCCTCAAAGCGGGTGTTTTAGTCCTTGCAACATTCAGACACATGCATGTACACCAGGGATAGGCCGATACTAGTATTTGCATATTATTGCTGAGTCCCTCTCTGAATCAAGCCCTTAAAGTCTGGTTTGCTCCTTAGTAAATCGCTTCATTCACAAAGCGCACATCAAAGCTCTTGAAAACTGAAATGTGAACAAACCTCAATTCGGTAAATCTCCCGCTAAGACTGGCCGATCACAGTGCTATGGACACTATATTATTCTGCTGGAAGATCAAGCTGTTTGAATGTCATCTTTTCTTTTTTTTAGGTGCAAAATTCCCCATCAAGTGGACAGCGCCAGAAGCAATCAACTTTGGATCATTTACAATAAAATCAGATGTGTGGTCCTTTGGAATTCTACTATATGAAATAATTACATATGGAAAGATCCCATATCCAGGTACAGTACATAGGAAAACAGTCACATAGCAACTTGTGCTGTTATTATACCTATGGAATGAATAAATGTTATTATGCTTGGCCCAGAATGCCAGAGCACTTTCAGTTAGATGGTGAGGTGTAATAGACAATTACAACCACAAACTCGTTTCTTTGTTGTAATGGAAACCTGCTTTGGGGTTGAAATAATGGTAACTATGCCTGTCCTAGCAACCACAATATCAGTAACAGTAGGAGATTATTATTCTGGCAACACCTTTCTGTACTCTGACGTGGCTTGTACAGAACAAATGTACAGTGATACACAGTGCTTGTTTAAACAGAGATAAGGTAACATTAGCATCTTATTGAAGTAATCATAGATTATTTTATATCCTGCAAAAAAACATATAAAACTAGCAAAAGTGACTTGTACTTCTTCTGCCATTATGAAATGATAATTAAATGTGCACACACAATTCTGACCCAAAATGGTATCTATACATAGCTGGGCCATACATTGGGCTGGGCCATACATTGGAGCACTGTGCCATTTGTCCCCAGCACAGAGAGACTGGATCAGTGTCAAATTGGATGAGATCCAGCTGCTAGAGTCTAGCGGGATTATTATTGGGGCCTGTTTGTTTGTAAGATGCCCCACACACAGACTATACACAGTTATATTAGGACAATTGTTACCTAAGTGCGGGGCCAGCGTAATACAATATGAAAACATAGAAAAGAAATGACTAATACATCTATAGTCTGCTCATCTAGAGGCTGATTATCAGTCGCACGGATATCTCTTCACAGATGCAAATGGTGAGTTTTTGTATTCAGCACAGAAGCAAATTTAAGAATTTTTGCTATGTCCGTTCTACTCGAAGGCGGTATCCAATTAGCCCCGAACATTGTTCGGGCACTAATGAATTCTTTGGGGCAATCCAATTAGCCCCGAAATCCGCCCCACGCCGGCACTTCTCTGAGCTTTTTTTTCAGGACCTGATGTGTCCCGAGAAAAAAATCCATGAAAAGTGCAGTTTTTTTGCCCCTGAAATGGTGAAAACACATAGGTCCATGAACTTATCACATATCTTATGTGTCTTCATGAGAATTATCCTATTATTTAGTCCAAAATAATAGGATAGGGGGAAACAAATTGGCAAAAAACGGGGATAATCGGCAATAAATCCCTGTTTTTCACCGATCACGTGTAATTGGATACCCCTCTGAGTCTTAGACAACCTAGCCGGATCTTTCTTTCCATGAAATAGGGCATTTTAGGGTGGGAACTGGGCAGTGGCTAAGCGATTGCTGACTTGTGAGAGCGTCATGAGAGTGTCGTGGGCGTGTATCAAAAGCTCCATGCGATTCTTAGTCATGTGTTTGGGGAAGGGAAGCTTCCCTACACCTGCACCTACAGCCACTTTGAGTGAGATTCAGAACAGCCCTAGTTTCACATTTACATCTATATGCTGTTATGATTTTACTTTTCTTTTGGAATTTGTTTTTATTTATAATTACATACACTATTATTTGTTTGTATAATAGGTTTATGTCCCTTGTATTTATGAATACTTTTAATGGATGAGTTCTCACCACAACTGTGAGGATACATTTCTGTTGTATGGACAGGTGAGGTGGTATCCATCTCAAGATATACTTATCCAGTGTTCTGGACCACCTAATCTGTTTACAGAAATGATTACCTCTCCCACTTACTATTAATGTTCCAAATATAGCTGTCACCACTTAAGAGTTTTTCAGGAGCAACACTCTTCAAATAGGAATCCTTAAGTTCTCCGTACAATGACAATTAAGTATGAGTAATTATTGCCTCAAATAATAACCTGTAGTAAAAATATGTAGCATGGATTGGCCGAATACATTGGCAAAATGGACCTTAGAAGAAGCACAGTGACCAATCTTATTAAATGAAGCTTAATATGAGAAAGATACTGCAATGCTTAAAGTATATACAAAGGCAATTAATAAGAAGGACATACTGTACAAAGATAGTATTGGGATAATACTTTTTACCCCTTTTTGTTTGTAAGAAAAATGGAGCAGTTCCCAATATCAGATTGGCTTCCCGAGAATTGTACACCATTTCAGAATTTGACATGCCTGTCTGGGCTGTCACATAGTACCCCTTTTTTCCTTGACTTTGTGTATCAATACATATTAGCAAAGATCCTGCTTGTCAACACAACATGTTGGGGATGGTCTTTGCTATAGGATGTAGGTTTATGACGTTTCACAGATCAAGAAATTTGGGGAGCAGATTAACATGTCATGTGAACATTGGCTTATTGGTAAGTCACCATACAAAACTTTATGACCTTCCCATGAACTGTTATCTGTTCCCCGATCTGAGCATCTCCTTCTGTCTCCAAGCAGGTCAGAGGAGAAAAACCATAAATTTGAACAGTGGTCAAGTAAATACAAAATTGCTGCTTCCCAGTGCGTAGAGTACTTCTGTGTTCTGTTACTAATATTGTTACCTTTTATTCTTTAGATTTGTATTTATACCTTATAGAGCCAAAATGTTAATTTATTTTAACCAACTTCCTCCAATCAGAAATGTATATAGTACACAAGTCAACTTTCGGTATTGTGTTATTATTGATACAATTGTCTTATGAAATTTATACAATACTGTTATAATTAGAGTATCCTTACTGAGATAAGTCTGTAGTGAGTTCTTAAGTCCATAACGAAGAGAACTTTGGAAGAGAGGTACTTCAGAGGATGAGTTGGCCATTAATTGGAAAAAAAATTACTTACCAGTGTGGTCACCTTTTGGTGAATTTGCCATACAGATCACTTGAAAAGCACTACAAATTGCTAAGGCAGCACTTTACCAAAGAACAGGTCATCACCCTCTACTTATAGACATCTTGGCAACTCTGATCCTCGGGCATCACCTCAAGCAACTTTTGGATATGGGATTTTGTGAACAACTAGGTTCATCAGGAAGGGTGTCATACAGTATCAAGTTAGATCTGCAAGACATCATTAGATGTCATCCTGACATGTTAAGTTTTGTTATAGAGAATGCAGTTCTTCGGATGGAAACTATTGTTGACCACTATGGAGGATACAATGAACAACTGTTATGCTATACCAATGATTTCTTTGTGAAACTATTTGTAACTATCATCTGAAGTACCCATTATCTAAATGTCACTTCATTACGAACCTTATAACTCTCTCTAGAGTGCTCTAAGTAGAGATTCTTTAATTTAAACAGCCCTGTATATACTTTTACAAATTACATTACTCCATAAGGAAAACTTCTTTGAGTCATAAAAGTAAATCTTTAGACTAATTGTGAGTGCCAGAGAACATGTAGTCACCATGATAGATCTTAGTAGGGCTTGGATGGATAATGAGGGTAGGAGGGAATCAGATCTGTAGTGTGCAGAACAATGGGTCAGGATATCTTGGGATGGAGAACAGCTGTGGTTAGAAGAGCGGTAAAACAAATACAATAAATATCTTTCATGGGCAACTGACCCACTGATGTGTGTTTTGTTTCAGAACTTTCTTGACATTTTGAACGCATGTGTTAATAATACAGATATAGGGCCTGATTCAGAGCCGGACGCAATTAGCGCTCGCTCGTCCAGAAAATAGGGGTGGCTATTCAAATCAACCGTTCGCTCTTTGCGGTCTGTTCACGCCTCTAGGTCTGAACAAGCGAACCAAACTTGCGGTCGTTTTTTGAAAAACTGCGCCCCCTGGCCGCTCGCATCCTACACCATGTCCGCTATTTATTAGATTAATCGAGTACATCAACCAGGGTATGAACTGCTCGCTATTCTTGGGGTTGGTTTTTCCTACCACAATTTTGCGAGCAGTTCTGACTATAAAATAACCCAGTGACGTGGTCAATGACGCTGCTGTTTTAATTATGCACACCCATAAAACGCCCGTTATGACCTTTAAGCACGCCTGCGTTCGGATCTCCACTCCCCGTTTTCAAGCACCTTCCCCCGTTACCATCCACATACGCCTCTTTCTGTCACTCAAATTATCAGGCATTCGCTATTTTGCGAGCACATGAATTTCGACCGCACTGACTGGTTCACACATGCGCAGTTGGGCAAACATCGCTCAGAGCGAACGAGCGGCCGCTTATGAGCGGCTCTGAATCAGGCCCATAGTTTGTAGTATTTTAAAATTGTGTTTCTCAATTCATATCAGGTTCTAATAGATATTAATAGTTCCATCTGGGCGATTTAAGCTAATACAGGATTACAGCGAAAACACTGTTATATGGTTCAGGACTCAACAGAAGTGCCTGATTTTCCTCTAGTGATGAAATCTACAAAACATGTATGGTTGGAAGTTGGAACTATGTGAAGTTATACTTGGAAGGGGAAAATTTATCCTGAAATTTTTTTTTTCTTAAGTCATACATGCCTATCCTCCCGGTTTTAGCGGGAGGCTCCCAATTTTTCGGGTAACCCCCCACACCCCCGGAAGGGTAGGCATTTCTCCCGCATTTTGCCCACTTCCTAGTGAAGTGGGCAGAATGAGAATACCCGCTGCGATCTCGAGTCTCCGTGAAGGGGTGGAGCTTAAGACGTGATTCTGCATGAATCACAGCTTTTGGCCCCGCCCCCTATGTAAATTTTATCCAATCGTGGCAATTTTACCGCAAGGGGGTGGGGTTTAATGATGTAAATCATCAGGCCCCGCCCCCGTCGGCCCCCTGCTGTTTCTCTTACTCAGGCTTCTCCTGGGAAGAGATTATTAAAGGTAGACAAGTATGTATTAAGTATGACTTGAAGAGACAGCTGACAGAAAATCCAAGAGTTTGCAAGTAAGCATCATGTTCTAATACTGTCCGCTGATATTGTGTAACTTTTTCATCGCCATTTTAGGCATGAGCAACGCAGATGTGATGTCAGCACTCCAGCGTGGATATCGGATGCCGCGCATGGACAACTGTCCTGAAGAGTACTATGAAATCATGAAACAGTGCTGGAAGGAGAAAGCGGAAGAGAGACCTACGTTTGATTATTTACAAAGTGTGTTGGACGACTTCTACACAGCTACAGAATCACAATATCAACAGCAGCCATAGATCATGGACAAGTCCCCTTTTGTATTATAAAACTGACTGAACAGGTTATTTCAGTGCTCCTTTCCCTAGTTAAGGGCACCTGGAGAATCTGCAAATGCTGAATAACCACGTCCAGTAATGTACTTTCTAACCATGGCTTTCTGATTTCTGTGTCATCAGAATATATGTGGGGTACATTTTACATGGAGTCTTTGGCATCAGATTCCTAGAAACTATGAAAACATGTGTACATAAAAGACTGTAATCTTTTAGTATTTAAAGGGGGAAGATAGATAATCCAGTAAACGTGTGCCGGTCACCTACTCACAGCTGAGGCAGCCATTTTGTGGACTGTACCAATATGTTTAAGTGACAGGTACACGTGATGGCATGATTTGCCTAAACCAACAAGAGTCCCTGCCACATCACTGTTTCATAAATATAACCAGATTAACAGGTTTCAAATATTTATCATAAGGTTTTCCTTTTCTGCAAGAGCATTGTTCTGTAACTGAAAAAGCAGCCAGAATATAAAACCACGCGTTTGCTCTACACACTGTATACAAGTAGTATTTAAATTGTCTTTGTGCCTTTATATTCTATACACAACATATAAGGCAATCTGTTTGTTTTACAGCAGCAAGGTCAGCAGGTGAGTGTGTTAACATATATCACACATATAACAAATTTAGTGGCTAGAAAAATGTAAAGCTAAGTATTATCTCAGGGATTTTAATAAAAATCTTCGTTAAATATCCATGAATACATATACAATAACCAGTCTTTATAGCATGTTTGGCTTCTTACAGCTTAAAAGGAAGAATTAACTGTAAATGAGACTTATTACATGAAGTTGGAAAACAGTACAATATGGTCTCTTAGTTCTATTTTATTTGCAATATTTATACTGCACAGATAATAAAATATACCTTTTCAGATATATAACCAAAAATTTCGGCAATATTTGTGATGTTTAGGCTTCGGAGAGCGTTACCTTTGAGCTCTCCTAGTTACATTTTTGTAAAATGGTGTAAAGATGGGCACAGTGTGTTCCCCATTGTGCAGACAGCCCTGTTCACAGTGCCACTTTACCCAACCACAAGTCTACAACTCCATTGGAACCAAGATGTTGTTAACCTAGAACTTGTATTTAATGGAACACCCAAGTTTTATATTGGAACTCACACCAATAAATTTAAGACTTAAAAAGCATAAAATACGATAAAGAAAAGGAAGATGCCAGAGCTGTGAATAACAACCCTGCTTAATTTATCTGTTTCTCGTTATGAATTATTTAATATTATGTGGAAATGAACCTGGCACTCCATGTTCTTGTGTGATATCATCAACTTCCTACTACAGATAGTAGGGAACAGATTTCTTTATTGTCCCAGTAATAGTAAAGGATCTAATCTATTGTCATTGGAAATGTAAAGTATATGGCTTATGCCTAACCTCGTGCCTTCAGTTCCTATTTCCCTGGACCATAAAAAGGCCATTCTATATGAGGCTATAAGAAACGTTTGGCTGAGTGTGAAAGGCAGTTTACACAGTTTGACTAATGTCATGATACTATGTGGATTGGGGCCATTGTGTGTAGAGAGTGACAGGTCATGTCACTTATTTTGTAGGTAGAATGGGAGTACTTTATATAATTTAGTACAGTGTAGAAAGCAAAGGCACATAACGATGGCAATCTGTGTAAGTTGCACTGACCTTTGTTGTACAATAGAACATCGAGGGCAAGTTACAGGTAAAACTAGGTAAGCTCATATTTGGCACCTAGATCAGGGTGACCGCAAACTGTTGGATTTGAGAGGCTCGTGAACTAAATGGAGGGGTGGCCGGCCAAAGTTGAACATGTTCACTATTTTGCATGGGTTTATAGTTACAAAATGAATCTAATACACTTAATAACCTTACTTTGGCCCTTACTTGCAAATTGAACAATAGTCAAAGAGGCATTTGTAAGACAATAGTGATTTAATAAGTGGGGTGGAGACCTGTTGCACATGTATATGTTCTGGGCGTGTTATCTCACTCTGTGACCTTAATTATGCACATAAATAGGCACTGAGCACATGAATATGTGATCATTTTAAAATGTTCCATCTATCTTACAAGAATTAATATTTACAAAACTTAATATATTGTATCTTATTTCTACTAACCAAGACTCAATTCACACATTTAACTGTAAGGTTCTACAAGTGTTTGCTGTCTCCTTAATCAACTTTGCAATGTAAATCTATTTTAGTAAAATTATTTTGTTATTGCTAAGTATATTTTCCTTGTCTTTTTTTTTATGGTTAATTCCAATGTTACAGTATATAAACCGTTCTTTGAAATACTGTAAGTATAAATGACAAGTGGGGAATATTCAGTGCACGAATGTTCACCACTTTTTTTTCTTGCTTTAGTTTGTTACAGATACGTCGTCTATAATTTAAAATACATATGAAATGATTTTCATATTTTGGTGTATTTTCCCATTTACATTCCATTGAGGCAGTGGCTCCCAAACACAGTCCTCAAGGCACCATAACCGTTCATGTTTTAAGGATATCCATTGCAGAGCACAGATGGTTAAAAAAAACAAAATGACTGAGGTACTAAATAATTCTCATGGGCTCAATTATTATAAAACTGGGAATATTAGGGTGCATAGAGGAACGAGTTTGGGAACCATTGCATAAAGGAACACTTAAACAAGTAGGTGGGCTTGCTTACTAGGGCTTGTTCACAGGGGCACTGAAGCATTGATAAATCATGTACTTAGTCCTCTGTTAAGTGTTGAAAATCTGTTCATTAACACATCAGCATATTGTATCATATACATCAGGGGTAGGCAACCTCTGGAAGTTCAAATGCTGTGGAACTACGTATCCCAGCATGTCCCGCAACAGTTTTGCTGTTAAGGCATGCTAAAACTATGGTGGGGCATGTTGGAATGTGTAGTTCCACAGCAGCCAGATTGCCACAGGTTACCAACACCTGATATACATTACAGTGGAGATATTTGGGAATGCTAATCGGAGGGACGACACAACTATGCAGTATGTACTTCATTGATGAAGTTTTTCTGCATTGAAAGCTATATCAATAAAGAGCAGGAGTGACAACAGGTTTTTTTTCTCATACAAAACTAGTGTATAAAAGTTTTTATTGTCATTCTTTATAGTGAAAATGAGTATTGAAAATGCTGAACTTATAATATGGAACTCATACATTTGCATGGGATTATATTATATATGATACTATACAAAAACATGTTTAATTAAAAAAATCTTAAAATTAAACATCTGAATGTGACTTTTAGTATAATAAAATGTACATTACAACAGTTCACCTATGTGTTAACTTCAAAAAGTTGGGTAAGGACTGCTAACGCTACTAAATTAGGCATTTAAAATACATGCTTACAGTTGTTGCTAGTTATAGTAGGTATGCATCATGTATGTAGCCTTTTCTGAGACAATATGTATAAAACACAAATAAATAGCAGGAGTGGGACTTGTCAATTAGCAGCTGTTTAAAGGAGGGTGTTAGACTCCTTAGTCAAAGACAGTGGTTCTCAAAACACGGTCCTCAGGACCCCACACAGGTCACATTTTCAAGGTCACCCAGCAGGTGCACAGGTGTATTCATTACTCAGACACATTTTAAAAGATCCACAGGTGGAGCTAATGATTTCACTTGTGAATCTGTAAGGAGACCTGGAAAACATGCACTGTTTGGGGTCCCACGGATCAAGTTTGAGAACCTGTTGTCAAAGAAATAGCTTAAAACACAGATTCTCAAACTCAGTCCACAGGAACCCAAACAGTGCATGTTTTCCATGTCTCCTCACAGAATCACAAGTGAAATAATTATCTCCACCTGTGGATCTTTTAAAATGTGCCAGTGAGTAATGAATACACCTGTACTCCTGCTGGGTGACCTGGCAAATGTGACCTGTGTGGGGTCCTGAGGACTGAGTTTGAGAACCTCTGGCTTAAAAGGAGAAGAACAGCGTTAGTGGGTACCCAAAAAATGTATCCAATACAATTTTATATGCGGCTTGGTCAATTTATAAAACACACATTTAATATTAATAAAACATATGAAAACAACATTTTGTGAGCTCCTCAAGTGCCTTAAGCAGTGGGTTAGAATTACAAATCAATAATGCCACCTTCTCTAACTAAACACCTAGGCAAGTGAGCGAGTGAAAATGCCAAGCAAATTTATAATCTGCCCGCAATCTACTGACACCAGGAGGAATGTTAAACAGAAGGGCCTCAATCTTCATAGTGTTTAACTTATAAAAAGAAATCTCTGCGCAAGAGGTTTTAGCAAACACAATAAAATGCTATCAGCGAATAGGCTAATCTTATGAGGCATACCACGAAACTTATATGGTTTTCGAATTCCAAATTTTCACACTTGTGGTTAAATTTCCAATGCAAAAATTAGAGGGGAAAGCAGGCAACCTTGTCGTTAATGGTTTTTTATCCTTGAGCTTTAATATCACTAACATAAATCTTAGCTGAGGGAGAGGAAAAAAGGACTAAGATGGAATCCAGTATTCTGCCCCCAAAGCCAAAATGACTTAAAACAGCCTGAGGGTAGCCACAGTGGAGGCCATCAAACGCCCTCTCGGAATCAAGGGAAAGAACTAACAGTGGCTCCTTACACGACACAGTGTTCTATAATGTTGAAGACATGGCATGTGTTATCGGGACCCCATCTGCCCATGACAAATCCTACCCGATCTGGCTTGACTAAAGAGGGGAGCAAAGGGGCCTTTTAGCAACCAACTTGGCGTAAAGCTTAACGTCAGAGTTCAACAATGCTATTGGGCGGTAGTTTTGTACTGCTGTGGGGGCCTTACCAGGCTTAGGAAGAGCAACAACCTGTGCTTCCAGCATTTCTCTTGGGAAGCAACCAAGCTCAAATATCTCATTGAACATGGATACCAGGACTGGCGCTAACACCTTTTTAAATTATTTATTCGATGGATAGCTATCAGCACCTGGGACCTTATCTGAAGGTATGGAATCAATGGCAGCCTCCACTTCCTCTAGCAACCACGGGGATCCCAGGGACAGACAGGTATCAGTATCAATAGAGAGGGCAAATTAAAATCATATAAATATTCAGTAATACTTCGCTAGTCGGCAGATGTGTATGGGGGTCAGAATAAAGTTTGTACAGTTGAGAATAATGCTCAGCAAACTTAATATCTAACTAATAGGAGTCAAGACATTAGCACCCGTAGAATTGTATACATTATGTACTTGTTCCTTTGCCCCCCATCCCTTCAATTTACTCACCAGTAAGCAGCTAGAGTGACTATCAAACATAAAATTTATGGTTCAAACGAGCCAGGTTATGCTGAACCTCTTGAAGGGAGAAAACATTAACGCGATCTCTACCACTACGTAAATCCTGAAAAAGCCATTTATTAGAGGGGTTCGCTTTATGAGCTTCCTCCAATCTGGCCACCTCAGCCTAGACACTTGCTCTACATTGCCTATAGGCTTGCTTAAGCCGCGCTGCCATCTGTATCCCTGCGTCACTGCTTTAACTGAGCACCAGAAATTAAATACGGAGGAATTATTTGTACTCAGAGATAATGACAGGGACTGCTGGATGGCCTGGTGGGCCACATGCTGAGTCAGTATGTAGTTTCCCAACTCCCGGACGACTATCGGAACTACCTGCGCATGGATGACGCCTCTTCCAGGAATTGCTGCATCTGGTGACCCCCCACATCCAGAGACAGGACACAAGGTGGCGGGCAATCCCTGCTGAAGACAGACTGGTGGCTACCCTGAGGTACCTGGCTACAGGAAGGTCATTTGAAGACCTGAAGTTTGGGACACTCATCTCACCTCAGTCCTTGGGCATCATCATTCCGGAGACCTGCAAAGCCATCGTTAAAGTGCTACAGTACCAGTATTGCAAGGTAAGTAAAAAAAAACAAAAAAAACCACCACACATTGGTTTCTTGTTTAAAGAAAAAAAATAATTTTTATTTTTTTCTCAACATATAGCAATTATGTATACAATATATAGCCTTATAGCCTGCATTTAGTACAATGTGCACTGACCTGTAGGCAACTGAAAGTGTGCACTAAACTGTGTGCAATATACATTTTTTGTAACAATTTTACAAAAGAACATTATCACCAAATTTTATGATTCCCAATAGGTAGCTGGCTGTATGTGATAGGGTGGGTCAGACGCCAGTTTGAACAGGCCAATACACACATGGCACAAGTATACATTGTGGCCCTGGCTTCCAGCAATGTGTACTTGTGCCGTGTGTAGTGACCTTGTCCAAATGGAGTCATCACCACCCTATCCCATGCAGCAAGCACCTATTGGAATTCATAAAATTTGGTGATTTTAAAAGCAAGAAAAAAAAATTACATCTTTGTATAACGGGGCGATTCATCCGCTGCATCCAGCAGAGCATTATACAAGGTCATGCTGGCGCTTGGTGGGGGAGTAATATCTAACTGGGCAGGGGGGGGATGGACATACCTATTTCGGGCAGGGGAAAATAGCATTGGGTCTGCTATGTACGTAGAATTGTTGATATTTTTGCTCATATAGTGACCCAAAAGGTCGTAGTTTAACCTGAGAAAATTTCTTTGGGTATCTGTATCCATATTTCTCAAAGTGCTGTTCACATGAGCTGTGAAATCATCTATTGCATCAGGGGGTTTCTGCAGCAGCCGTTCTGCATTTTGGAAAAAATTGTCCTCACGTTCAGTTATGTTCTCCTTTCTCCCGTTTTTTTTTTCTTTTTTTGCGGTTGTCGGGAAGAAGATGAGGGTCCAGGTGGAAGTGGAGTTTCCACTTGTGTGGTATTCTCCGGCTCACTGTCACCACCGAGCAGACTGAGGTCCGGTGTGGATGCTAAATCAGGGTCTTGGGTGGGAGTCTATATAGGAAATAAAATAAAATAAAATATTATAGTCATGTTTTAACCCCTTCTTTTTTACTATTTTTACAGTTTCCTAACACCGTGGAGGAGTGGACCAGCTTCGCAGAAGATTTTGAACAATGTTGGAACTTCCCTAACTGCGGGGGAGCCATCGATGGGAAACACATCCGCATCAACCCACTTGCCAACACCGGATCATATTACTACAACTACAAAGGATTCTTCAGCATCGTTCTCATGGCAGTGGTGAATCCCAACTACGAATTTCTGTTTGTGGATGTCAGCAAGAATGGCCGTGCTTCGGATGGTGGGTCCTTCAAAAAGACGACTTTCTACCAGAGACTCACCAACAAAATGTGGAAAATGCGTTTGGAATAATGAGCAACTGCTTCCGCATTTTCCACACCACCATCAATCTAAGTGTGGAGAAGATAGACTGGGTTGTGATGGCGTGCTGTACAACTTTCTGCGAAGAAAATCTACCCAACGAGGACCAGTCCCAGATAGAGAAGAAGATGTATGACCCCTGGAGGAAATTGAACATTTTACATCTGTGTCTGCACCACCAATTACAACAACATCCACCGCCACATGCCAAAGTAGTGAGGGAGGAATACATGGCCTATTTTAATGGACCAGGTGCTGTGCCATGGCAGGAGGACTGTCTGTGAACTACTGACTAAATTGGACATTTGGGATTTAACAACAAAAACATTAAGGATTTTGGTTTAAACTGTGTCACTACTTACCAAGACTTCTGCAGACAGTCCAGGCACTTCTGCAACCTCCTCTTCTCCCTCACGCTCAGCCATCAAGATGATAGATTCCCTTTGAGGCTCTTGATCACTGATGAATGACATCATGGTCGTGCCAGAGCGCAGGCACATATATATCATCTGTGCCCGCTCCTGATTTTTGAGTCATCCACCTTCTTTTTTTCTTTTATGTACACTGTCCTGAGATTTTGAATCTTTTGCCATACAGTTTTCAAGTCTGCATGAATTATGTACTTTTTCGTACTCTCCAAGAGCACCTCTAGTGCAGCCAACTTGTGCGACTTGTTGTGGTACTTCAGAGAATTGATCTTCCACAGACACTCTTTCGAGTGCAGGATTCTGATGAATCCTGTAACAAATTCACGTTCCCTATCCATGGACATATAATATCTATGAAGAGGGAAAAAAAAGGACATTTAAATATTTGTGTATATAGTTTTGTTAAATTTAATGTTGTTATGGTTAACATTTTTAATGGTTCTGTTCTTGGACCACTCCTTTTCTCCCTCTCTAGGTAAACTCATCAGCTCTTTTGATCTCCATTATCATCTCTATGCTGATGACACTCAGATCTACCTTTCTCTCCCTCTCTCCTCACTCGTATCTCCAACTGTCTTTCTGCTATATCTTCCTGGATGCCTCAGCGATTTCTTAAACTTAATATGTCTAAGACTGAGATGATCATCTTCCCACCCTCCCACATAACTTCACCTCCCACTATTTCTTTATCAATTGATGGCACAACTATCTCCTCTAGCCTCAAAGTGTGCTGTCTTGGAGTTATCCTGGACTCCTCCCTCTCCTTCAAAACCACATATCCAGAAACTCTCACAGTCCTGTCATTTCCATCTTAAAAATATTTCCAGGATCAGACCCTTTCTCACCCAGGATGCTACTAAAACCTTAATACACTCACTGGTCATCTCCAGATTGGATTACTGTAACCTCCTCCTATCTGCCCTCCCCAAATCCCATCTCTCTCCTCTCCAGTCTATCCTTAATGCTGCTGCACAGCTTATCTTCCTCTCCAAATGCTCTACATCTGCCTCCCCTCTCCTACAAGCACTCCACTGGCTCTCCTTCCCCTTCAGAACCCAATTCAAGGTTCTCACACTCGCTTACAAAGCCCTCACACACTCCTCTCCCATTTACATCTCTGACGTCATCTCCCTTCACTATCCTATCCGCCCTCTTCATTCAACAAATGCACACTGCCTCTCATGCCAACTGATTACTTCCTCTCACTCCCGCCTCCAAGATTTTGCCCGTGCTGCTCCCCACCTCTGGAACTCTCTCCCTCTCCCCATCAGACTCTCCACCTCTCTACAATCCTTCAAACGGGCTCTCAAGACCCACTACTTTATCAATGCTTTCCAGCTGTCATCCTAACTTGCTACTACATGCTCCCTCCTCCCTGTCTTTCCCATCTGTATCATGCCCGTCTGTCTGCCCCTCCCCTTGAGAATGTATGCTGTTGAGAGCAGGGCCCTCTACCCTCTTGTGCTTCTCCTTACTTTATGTTCATCTACTTCTTACTCACCACTAGGACACCTAACACCTGGTGCCTATGCTTTGTTGCTTAATTGGGTGTTATGGTCACCTATGTATCAATGTATATTATCCATGTCCTTGTCCTTCATTGTATTGTATTTTACTGTAAGTCACTTTTTGGTTTTGTACCTTGTAAGGCGCTGCGGAACACTTGTGGCGTCATATAAATAAACGATAATAATGTTTTAATATTTTCTTTTTTTACAGGTTTTTTAAAGGTTTGTTATGGTATTGTAATTGTGTTTTCTTTTACAGGAATGTCATGTGTTCATTTCGAATAGGTTTTTCTTTGTTTGACAGCATGGGTCTTCCACCTTTGGGCCTGTCGCTGTTGTGGAACTACAGATCCCAGGATGCCCTGCCACAGTTTTAACATGCTGATATTTCCCAAGGGTGGGTGGCAGGGCATCCTGGGATCTGTAGTTCCACAACAGCTGGAGGCCGAAAGGTAGAAGATCCCAGCTTTAAAAGATTACGGCGGGCGGTGGCTGGGTCATGCATTTATTACCTGGGGGCACACATTGGTGGGCAGTGGGGGAGCACATATTGGTGGTCAGTGTGGTTGCATTTAAACTGTACAAATACTCACCAAACTTCAGACAAAACAACACTTCAGTGTGCAGGCTCCAGAATGTGAGACTATCTTCCTCCATACACGATGCTGCACAAGATGGCAATGGGGCGTGCACAGGAAGCCATCAGTCAAATTCCGCATTGTGCGATGAATCGTACGATTCGTCGTGAGGAAAGAAAACCCTCACGATCGGCTACCATAGTGTTCCAGGTTGGCTAATCTGCCCTACAGCACGGTAGATCAGAGGATGCGAGGTACGACGAGCAGGGACGTGCATCGTGATCATGAGTGGGGACTCACGATTTCCTCACGATTTGACCATATTTTACAAGATCTGTCGTTCCAATGCATTGGAATCTGCCAGATCATGTAAAATATCGCTATGTGTGTGGGCACCTTAAGACATACTGTGCAAGGCGCATGGCAATTATTCACCATGAGGGGAGAGCTTGGGGGAAGCCCAGCACTTCCGTAAGTGCTGGGCACTCCCCACAGTGTGATACTTAAGCTGCGCTGCCATCACAAGGACACGCCCCCTTTCCGGAAGCACGCACAGAGGAACTCCATCTAAATAGAGTACTTTCTTTATTGGGGG
This sequence comes from Taudactylus pleione, assembly GCA_031769625.1. Classification (NCBI taxonomy): domain Eukaryota; kingdom Metazoa; phylum Chordata; class Amphibia; order Anura; family Myobatrachidae; genus Taudactylus; species Taudactylus pleione. The sequence goes on along the minus strand of JAUIMM010000092.1, from coordinate 1,383,274 downwards.
GGGGGGGGGCAACTGGGAACTTTCGCCCTGAGCTTCACAATGTCTAGAACTGGCCCTGCTCCCTTACTAGGTCTTTGAAGAGTTGAACAAAAATTTCTAATAGAAAAAGAGCTGCCTGGTATTCGAGGCATAAACAGAATTCAATGTAACCTCGACTTCCCCTATGCGTCCCACCAGTATTAGTCCTTCCATCAACATCAAAGTGTTGTGCCGACAGAACAAAGGGACAATGCTTACAAGGACAAGCACTGGCTCCTTTTTAAAGGTCCGTTGGCCCCATAACACTTTGGGAACCTAGGGTTAGAAAAATACGGGGAAGCAGACTGTTGGAAATTCGTTTCCTGAACGGCTACTATATGAGCCTTAAGCCTATGGAAGTGACTCCGAGGAGAAAGCTTCCTCTTTTGGGGAGAATTAAGACCTTTAGAATGAATTGAGACTAAGTTCACCATAACAGGAATGCATGGTATTCCTTGGAGGAGCCTCAACTCCCCAACAGCTCAGGTTTTAGAGAGATCCATGGTTGAGCACAGGTGACTTAATTAGTACCTCAGTCAATTTGATTTAACCACCTGTGCTCAACCATGGATATTGCTAAAACCTGAACTGTTGGGGAGTCTTGAGGACTACGTTTCGAAAACCGTGGTCTATACTGAGGATTTTTGGAATGTCTGTCTCCCTTCCCTTGACATCTACCCTCTCTTCTTACACTAGTTTTCAGCTGGGGAGAGCTGGAAGGGAAAAGGGAGCTGGCTAGGAGAGGATCTACAACATAGGGAAAATCAGATCATTATCATGCATACACAATACAATAATTATAGAACAAAACAATAAACAATAAGTAGCAGCCAAAATGCTTTCTGAAAAACTGGATTAGGGAGTGAAAGAGGATAGGGTGCCTTGTAGTCAGGGCAGGTGCTAAGTGTCTCGGCAGCCAGCGCCATATCACGCTCCCCCTCTGCCCCTTCTCTCACTGTGCCATCCCCGTGCATAAAATAACAGCAGGTGGGTGGAGGATCTTCTACAGCTAGACCCCAATACCCTTGTGCAGCTGCCCAAACGTAGCGTGCCTGGAGCCGGCCCTGCTTATAGTAGTATAAATTAGGCTGAAACTGACAAAAGAGGTTCATATATATGAGTCACCAAAAATGTGAAGATCTGGTATCAAGTAATAGCTGTAAAATAAACAGAAATTTAAATATCATGGCAGAATGTAAGCAAACAGCTGATTATCAGAACATAACCCTTTATAGAATTAAGTGCCGGTGGCCAATCAAAAGGGCCTGAAGAGGAAACGTTAAATAGAACTAGATATCTGAAGCCAAACCTCAAATATGATGAGACCTCAAGGAGGAATGGAGCGACACACATCTCAGGGTCTCTCAAGACAATTTGGAAGCTGTTGGGTTGGGTCTCTTTGGTTTACAAGAGAATGTGAAGCTCTGGAAGGGGGAGGTTCCAGCAGCATGTTAAGTGTTAAAGAACGCTTCACCTTGATCTAGTGTCTTGATCATGTACTTAATTGGAGGTTGTTTTTAAACTACAAGTTTTTACAAGGGGGCTGCCAGTGATACCAGATGTGTCGACTAAAGATTCTGGTGATTGGCTGGAGGTATCTGTTTTTCTGAGAGGTGGAGGGGCCAGATCATGGACGATTTGCAGGCAAAGAAATTGATACTCTACAAAATCATTGTTTTTGGTCACAGACAGTTTTTTCTTGACATGGTAGTAGTGAAGACAGACCATTGCATAAAGTCGTTGGTTGGTCGTTCAGTAGCGGGTTTAGAGCGAAGAGCATGATGCACTCTGTCCAAGAGAAGATCCTCAGTTGAGATGTCTGGAAGACGGTATAGAAAGAAGTTTGTGAGAAAGTCCCGCAGGGTTGGAGGGGCGACAGTTTCAAAGACATGCAGAGTTCTCAAATTGTTCTTCTTACTTTCTGGTTTATCTTTTAAAATGTCTATTTCAGAAGAGAGGACATCAGTTCCCTCTTGAAGCTAGCTTGTGATCTACATACACTACCGTTCAAAAGTTTGGAGTCACTTGAAATTTCCTTATTTTTGAAAGAAAAGCACATTGTTTTTCAATGAAGATAACATTAAATTAATCAGAAATACACTATATACATTGTTAATGTGGTAAAGGACTATACTAGCTGCAAACGTCTGTTTTTTAAAAGGAATATCTACATAGGTGTATAGAGGCCCATTTCCAGCAACCATGACCCCAGTGTTCTAATGGTACATTGTGTTTGCTAAGTGTGTTAGAAGACTAATGGATGATTAGAAAACCCTTGTGCAATTATGTTAGCAAAGCTGAAAATTTGTTTCCTCGTTAGAGAAGCTATAAAACTGGCCTTCCTTTGAGCTAGTTGAGTATCTGGAGCATCACATTTGTGGGTTTGATTATACTCTCCAAATGGCCAGAAAAAGAACTTTCATGTGAAACTTGACAGTCTATTATTGTTCTACTCCCTTCAGAGAATAGCACAAACAGGCTTTAACCAGAGTAGAAAGAGAAGTAGGAGGCCCCGATGCACAACTGTGCAAGAAGACAAGTACATCAGAGTCTCTAGTTTGAGAAATAAACGCCTCACAAGTCCTCAACTGGCAGCTTCATTAAGTGGTACCCGCAAAACGCCAGTGTCAATGTCTACAGTGACGAGGCGACTCCGGGATGCTGGCCTTCTAGGCAGAGTGGCAAAGAAAAAGCCATATCGGAGACTGGCCAATAAAAGGAAAAGATTCATATGGGCAAAAGAACACAGACATTGGACACAGGAAAATTGGAAAAAGTGTTATGGACAGACTAATCGAAGTTTGAAGTGTTTGGAGCACACAGAAGAACATTTGTGAAATGCAGAACAAATGAAAGGATGCTGGAAGAGTGTCTGATGCCATCTGTCAAGCATGGTGGAGGACTGGAGGTAATGTGATGGTCTGGGGCTGCTTTTGTCCTGGTAAAGTGGGAGATTTGTACAAGGTAAAAGGGATTTTGAATAAGGAAGGCTATCACTCCATTTTGTAACGCCATGCCATACCCTGTGGACATCGCTTGATTGGAGCCAATTTCCACCTCCAACAGGACAATGACCCAAAGCACACCTCCAAATTATGCAAGAACTATTTAGGGAAGAAGCAGGCAGCTGGTATTATGTCTGTAATGGAGTGGCCAGGGCAGTTACCAGATCTCAACCCCATTGAGCTGGTACGCAAGAAGTGCCCAGCAAGCCAATCCAACTTGTGGGAGGTGTGTCGAAGCTGGATTATTGGCTGAGACAAGATCAGTTTAAAATTGAATCGCAGCGACACCATCTTGCGACTGGCAGCAAGACTCCATTTTGCAAAATGGCCGCCTAAGTGCCATTTTAGATAAACTCACATTTTAGTACATGTGGCGATAATACCATTAGCATCATGCGAATGCATCTGTGACCATCATCATAGGTTACGGCGATTCACTAAAAGCCTATTTCATTACTTTACGTATTATAAAGGATATATTCCAGAAATGGCTTTACAGTATTGCATTAAGCAAGTGGCCAGGTGACAACTGGCTTGTGTAGATAAGCTTCCTGCATAGTGTTTGCCCACTACGGGTGGTCTGGCTAGAATAAATAAGCAGGCTTCCTGCAATGACATGATTTCGGGGGCTGGAGTGTCACTTTGGGTCTGTCTCTTGTAGTTGGGATATTTTGCATTTTCACACAAGAGACCGACAGAGGTATCTTTCCTTTGAACACAGGAAAGGTGGGAGGGCCTGTTGACAGGACATGTAGAACTATCTAGAAAATGTTAAGAGACAAATGCACTCATCTTCATACACACATTAAATATGTCTTTATATCAAACCCCGAATACTCACATTTCATATTCACACATAAGGTTCAATAAACATCAAAATGTATGATTTAAGTTGGTTAAGTTAGTTTAAATGCTGAGAAATAAAGGTATTTGATAACTAAGGTATTATACATGATAAGCAAGTTGTGTTTGGTTTTGTTCTGATGCGTACGCTTTTTACAGCATTCTGGTGTTATCGGTGGAGAGATCGCATCATGCAAACTCAAGTTATGGATCGCAGAACTTACAAGCAACAAAATGTTTAAATGTTACAGAGGGCGTTACTAGAAAGATTCCCCTGTTGTTAGAGGCAGGGAGAGTCTATTTGAACCAGCCTGTTAAATGTGCTGTAACATATGCTTCTCCTCTGGGAACCAATGACATCAGCAAGAAACTTCCCCATTGTCCTGTTTTAGTCTGGGGGGGATAAATAAGTGTGCCCAGATACTGGTTTTTTTAGTCCATGCTGAATGCTGTATGAACTGAAGGTCTCTTGCTGATGCCTATCTCCGGGTCCGGAAGCGCCTGCGTATGTATACTGTACTTGGGGTCTGTATAATTTCCTTTTGCGCCTAAAGTGTGTCTCTCTCTCTGTGCGTGTGCCTCTCTCTCTGTGTGTGTGCCTCTCTCTCTCTGGGTGTTTCTCTCTGTCTCTCTCATTGTATTTATCTGCGCTTATTGTATACAGATCATAGCGTGTAACTGACTGTACTTTTACTTGAATAATACTTTGTGCTTCGGAACCACATGTTCTGAGTCTGGAGTCTCTATTTATTGTATGACTGCGTACGCAAATTAGCATCATCCTTAGAGGTTTATAGGAAGGATTTTAGAAGGTACAGGCAGGGGTATATAGAGGTTCATTTTAAAATCAACAGATGGGGGCTCATCCAGTGAAGTCACTTACCTACTCACACGGCACACACGGCTATCGATGTCTCAGCAAAGGGTGGAGTGGCCACATGCAGGGTTTTCCTGCAACCGCTTTGTGCTGAAAGATCGCTATCCGTTTTCGTGTGAGCAAAGGAAGCTGACTAGAATCCAGGGACAAGAAAGGAAAAAGTTTGTTTTCCTTTGTTGATAGAACCTAGCGTTTAAAGGGGTGCCGTAGTATTGAGTATGCGGCTGAGTCGCAGTTTTGAGCACAGAAAAGACGCACTTTTGCGTACGCAGTTAAAAAGTAATTATACAGTTGTGTGGTAGTCGCATTAATGTGTATGCGGCTGGTCGCACAATAGCGTATACGCACTTCCGGTTCTGCTGCCACGTGTTTGAACAAAGCCATTGAGGTTTATATTTTATTCTATTACCAATATCTGGGTAACGTGTATTTTTCTGCGCAGGAAAAAAGTGTTCAACAAGTATTCACTGTTACACAAAGTTAAGGGTATCGTATGATCCTTAAGGTCTAGGTGCAAGGGTTAGCCTAGTCGCTCGGTAAGAAGCTTTACTGTTCTATACACAGTAGCAGGTGTACATGTTGTCTTTGTTGTATAGAGGTGCGTGAGAGAAGCCGACATATAAACTCTCATAGGTTTAGAAGTTGCTTCCTAAATCTTATCTGGGTGTGGAAGTTGCCTTTTTCAAATCTTACCCAGGTGTGGAAGTTGCCTTACTAAATCTTATCCAGGTGTGTGGACGCCGCCGACTTAAATCGTCCACAGGTAAGTGAAAGTGTCTTGATTGTCTTTCACCGGCTTAAATCTTTATTGAAAAGCGTAGGAGTTGTCTCAGAATGGGAGCCACGCAAACAGTAGAGATGTTAGGCAATGATGTGCTGCTAATGGAGGCTCAGATTGGATCGGCCCGTCGTATTATGCATACTAAGGACGGTACTTATGCAATAAGGTATTGTGATTTATGGTTTAATATGACGAGGAAGTGTGTTAGATCGTTTCCCAGAATTGGTAGTTTTGATAAAAATGTGTTAGACAATGTCCAGGATCACATCAGTATGGTGCGATCCCGAGAGAAAAAGATTAATTATTTTGAATGTTTAAAACTATGGCAGTATGAAGGGGATGCTTGGCTTAAAAATGTGCAAACGACGCAAACTAGCGTTGCGAGCGCATTGCCAGAAAATACATTCGCGACGCTGAGTTGCAATACGGGCGAGCCACAAATTGGCGCACACGTGCAGCAAGGTAGCATCGTGGAGAGTATTGCCAGCAGTTCACGCTCACCTCCCCCACCTTATGTGGATGGAGGTGCAAGTACAGTTACCAAAAATATCCATAAAAATGTAACAAGCAATTTGTACCCTCTCTTAAGCAACCATAAAGAAAATATTTATGATGTGGATGATGAGCCTATTGTAATGTCTGCCATTTCCCATGCTGTGCAAATGATAGATGCTGCATCACCACAATCACGGGTGGTTCCGCCATCTCCATCGGTAACAGCAAGGGAAGTGTTAACACACTCTGCACCAATAGAGGAAGGTAATACCATACGTAGCAGCAGCAGATTAAACCCCCAGCCAGGTAACCAGGTCAGAGGTAGCAACGCTTCCGGTCTGCATCCCATTCGGACAATAACTTTTCCGAATGGAAATGCTGATGCAAACGGTGTAGCGCCCACGAGGGAAGTAGTAATGCATTGTCCACGGACAAGAGCATAACTAAATTCCATCATAAATGATTTCCCTGATCCCAAAAAGGAACTAGCCAAATGTCAAAGATTTTTGAGAAATTTGGGTAGTTCTTATGAGCCCACTAATAAAGATTGGCATGTGGTGTTAAGGGCCTGTCTACCACGCAATACCGACGTGACAACATTTATCACGGACTGTGTATTGGATGGCGATGTTCCCTTAACAGACCAAGTAAACCAAGGTAACATTTCCCGCATTGTGACTCAATTGGGTATATATTTTCCAGTAGTAGTTAACTGGAACAAAATCTTCACAATCAAACAAAAGGAGAGTGAAACTGCAGAAGACTATTGCAACCGGGCTCTGCAGGCTATCACCCAGTACACTGGGATAGAAGATATTAAAGATAGCACTCACCACAGGGGAATGATAGTCACGGTACTCATGGACGGTCTGAAAGACGAATTAAAGATTCGGGTTCAGACCTCACAACCTGGCTGGAGGGGACTCACAATAGATAACCTCATAGAGTCTGCCATAGAACATGATAAAAATATCACAAAGAAGAGAGAGACCCAGAGCGAAAAACTAATGGCTGTCAGTATCCAAGCTCTGGAAGGAATGACAATAACATCACAGCCAACCGACACACCTGCACCCACACACACACCTGCACCTGAACAATTACACGTCCTCACCAATCCCACACCACAGCAAACACATCCTTACCCCACATATCATACACAACCACAGGTCCCATACTCATATCCCCCACAATATCCTTACCCTCCCTATCCTTACCCATACCCACCACCTTTCCCTCTTGCTCAAATCCCACAACAATCTTTTCATCCACCCCGTTCAAAATTATGTTTTAACTGTCACCAAGTGGGACACATAAGTAAGTACCCATGGGTTCATAGGTAACCCCAGTATCTTCTCCCAGGCCTTATATGACTGTTTATAATCTTTTCAACCTATCAATGGATCTGTTCTAATGTAAAATGTGGATGATTTATTGTTGTATTTTAGGTCATGTTTAAATGATATTAAACGGTTGTGCTTTAATCTCCCGCTCATAGGACACAAGGTTGCTGAAGATAAACGGCAGCCATGCCAGGCTGAGGTCGACTACTCGGAATACTATCCAAAACAGTGGCACAGGCATTATTTAGAACAGTAGCTATTAATAACAAGATTTAATTGCAAGAACCTGTATGCAGATACTATATCCCTAGAATTATTAAAAATGATAGGGGGACTTATTTTACAGGTGACGTTTCCAAGAACATGTGTAAGATGATGGGTAACAACACTAAGATTATCCCAGACTGTCTTTTCCTTTATTTGCCCCCCCTTTGAGATACTGTTCAAACAGGCAGCCTCATGTGAAAATATGAGAATGAGGTTACTGTGCAGGGTCTCACGAAGATGAATGAGAATAACAGAAATTGAAAGTGTTATTAACTCACATGTCTAATGTAAACTGTCATGATGTCAAATCTGGAAGAATTTGTTATGATCCAAATTTTTTTTAGCTCAGGTCATTCAACTGATCAGTGCAAAGGTCCGTATCTGACGATACAGCATCCTCAAAGGGTGGCCGGGGAAGATACGTGGGTCCATTCCACTCACTATAGGGAGGTTAACCAACCGATGGAGATACAAGGCAGAGACAAGGCCGATAACGTGGACCTGTCGATTGCGAGCTTGTGCCGGAAGGAATAAAAAGGTGACGGTGAGATATCTGAGCTAAAGAAATGTGTAGATCAGTGCTTCCAGCAATGGAGTGGTCTGCTGTGGTCATCCTAGTTCTTTTTCTTTCCAGAGTTTTTGTCATGATGATCTGTTTGGGGATACTCAGTGTCTGTGATGGAGGACCGATAAAGGAGATGTGAGCTGATGGCGGAGTTGATGGAGTGGAGTCAGGAGGAGTGCAATGCCAATCAGGGGAGCTTCTGACCAATTTTACTATTGTAATTGTTATGTTATTTGGGAAAAATACTTCCAGAAGTTATGACCCTCACACATGTTGAAATGTTGGGAATACGTAAAAACACACCGTCACCCTATCTTCACACACAATATGAACACAGAGGCAAGAGAAATATGATACCTGGTGATATGCATAAAGCCGCTCAGTTAATCAGTGAGACAACTGGCTTCCAAGTTTTAGTCGCCCTGGATCCCACTAGGATTGCTAGGGGTACATTAAATTTTAGATATTATCTATTAATTTAGCAAGTTCCTGGATATATCACCGAGATGTACGATGACACATTCAGGTACACAGGGAGAGAATTGCAAGCGTACAAGAAAGAACTAGTGCAACACAGGCTAGTGTTGAATTATTTAACTGCTGTTACTGGAGGGTATTGCGTAACTTTAGCCACCCAATTTGGAGTAAAATGTTGCACTTATGTCACCAATGATACCAGCGACCCTAAGGAGGTGATAGACCAGAAGATGGATGAGATTCTGTAGCTAAAGTGGGAATTTCGTAAGAACCATAACGCATCAGTGGCTGAAGCAGGGGAAAAGATAGAAGGATGGGTGTCATGGCTGAACCCAGTGAAATGGTTCTCAGGTCTAGGGGAATGGGTCCAGGAAGTGATCGCCAGCATAGGCAAATTCTTGATCCTTATACTGATTGTCATCATAGTAATTGGCATATGCGTCCGGTGTGTTCCTATTGTGTTGAAGTGTGGAAAATGTAAAAATAGAGTAAAACGAAAGAATGAAATTATGATAGTGGCCAGTATGAATACCGAGGTAGACACAGAACTGCATTACAACCCTGAGCTAGGAAGTACCATCATTTAAATGTATAATATTTAGACATGCATAGAATATATTATTGAAATGTTATTTATAGAACACCTCAGACAATGTAAAGTCTCAAATTCCCCTTCAAGACTGCTGTTATAAGACTAGTGCATTCCCACACCTGTCACATGATCTTCCAAGATCCGCGGTGTGCGTATAATAGTAGTTTTATGTCCCCACTCAGAGACACATTATTGATGGAGTAAGAACCACCTTGTGCCATCCCATAATAACACTAAATAATATGTAAATGTAAGCCTAAATTAAATTTTAATAGCAGATTGTGATAGCATGTTGTTCGCTATCAAAGGGTGGACTGTCGAAGCTGGATTATTGGCTGAGACAAGATCAGTTTAAAATTGAATCGCAGCGACACCATCTTGCGACTGGCCGCAAGACTCCATTTTGCGAAATGGCCGCCTAAGCGCCATTTTAGATAAACTCACATTTTAGTACATGTGGCGATAATACCATTAGCATCATGCGAATGCATCTGTGACCATCATCATAGGTTACGGCGATTCACTAAAAGCCTATTTCATTACTTTACGTATTATAAAGGATATATTCCAGAAATGGCTTTACAGTATTGCATTAAGCAAGTGGCCAGGTGACAACTGGCTTGTGTAGATAAGCTTCCTGCATAGTGTTTGCCCACTACGGGTGGTCTGGCTAGAATAAATAAGCAGGCTTCCTGCAATGACATGATTTCGGGGGCTGGAGTGTCACTTTGGGTCTGTCTCTTGTAGTTGGGATATTTTGCATTTTCACACAAGAGACCGACAGAGGTAGCTTTCCTTTGAACACAGGAAAGGTGGGAGGGCCTGTTGACAGGACATGTAGAACGATCTAGAAAATGTTAGAGACAAATGCACTCATCTTCATACACACATTAAATATGTCTTTATATCAAACCCCGAATACTCACACATTTCATATTCACACATAAGGTTCAATAAGCATCAAAATGTATGATTTAAGTTGGTTAAGTTAGTTTAAATGCTGAGAAATAAAGGTATTTGATAACTAAGGTATTATACATGATAAGCAAGTTGTGTTTGGTTTTGTTCTGATGCGTACGCTTTTTACAGCATTCTGGTGTTATCGGTGGAGAGATCACATCATGCAAACTCAAGTTATGGATCGCAGAACTTACAAGCAACAAAATGTTTAAATGTTACAGAGGGCGTTACTAGAAAGATTCCCCTGTTGTTAGAGGCACGGAGAGTCTATTTGAACCAGCCTGTTAAATGTGCTGTAACATATGCTTCTCCTCTGGGAACCAATGACATCAGCAAGAAACTTCCCCATTGTCCTGTTTTAGTCTGGGGGGGATAAATATGTGTGCCCGGATACTGTTTTTTTTAGTCCATGCTGAATGCTGTATGAACTGAAGGTCTCTTGCTGATGCCTATCTCCGGGTCCGGAAGCGCCTGCGTATGTATACTGTACTTGGGGTCTGTATAATTTCCTTTTGCGCCTAAAGTGTGTCTCTCTCTGTGCGTGTGCCCCTCTCTCTCTGGGTGTTTCTCTCTGTCTCTCTCATTGTATTTATTTGCGCTTATTATACACAGATCATAGCGTGTAACTGACTACTGTACTTTTACTTGAATAATACTTTGTGGTTCGGAACCACATGTTCTGAGTCTGGAGTCTCTATTTATTGTATGACTACGTACGCAAATTAGCGTCATCCTTAGGAGGTTTATAGGAAGGATTTTAGAAGGTACAGGCAGGGGTATATAGAGATTCATTTTAAAATCAACAGGTGCTTCAGGAAGCATGGGGTGAAATTTCTTCAGATTACCTCAACAAATTATCAGCTAGAATGCCAAAGGTCTACAATGCTGTAATTGGCTCAAAAGAAGCATTCTTTGACGAAAGCAAAGTTTGAAGGACAAAATTATTTCAAATAAAAATCATTATTTCTAACCTTGCCAATGTCTTGACTATATGTTCTATTCATTTTACAACTCATTTGATAAATAAAAGTCAGCTGTCATGTAAAACACAAAATTGTCTGGGTGACCCCAAACTTTTGAACAGTAGTGTAGGTCATCTGTTTTGGATTCAAGTGCATTTGTGTGAGAGCCCAGGGCCATGAGATACTGTTAAAATTCTTTAAGAACATATTTGAAACGCTTGTTGAAATATTGCTAGCTAGATTATTGATTGCAGCTTGAAATACTGTGTACGATCAATCTCAGACTCAGCCTGGGTGGGTGGACCAGAAGAGAGGGACACTTCCGGCATATAGGAAGAGGTGTTTGAATTTTTAAACAAAAATAGGTGCAGTGCCCAGTGTATATTTTTACTTTTGCTGGCCATTATAATCCCTCTGATACAAAAGAGTATACACAGGGAGGAGGTAGGTGTTATTCATGCATTAAAAAGACCATTGGAGCCCTGTTGTCTGGACAAGCAATGCGCTTTTGCCTAGACTACCCGTTGAACAAATGTTAAAAAGTGTCTGATACTTATCCCCTAATTGTATTAATGTTCTGTTCAGAAAATAAGACTGACAGATAACACTGTCTAGAGCAGTGTTGGCTAACCTTGACACTCCAGCTGTTGTGGAACTACATATCCCAGCGTGCCCTGACAGTTTTAGCATGCCCTAATAGCAAAACTGTAGCAGTGCATGCTGGGTTATGTAGTTCCATAACAGCTGGAGTGTCAAGGTTAGCCAACACTGGTCTAGAGACTATAAATGTGTCCTTATTATGAACAAAAACTTGTACAAGCAAATTGGAGTGATTAATAAGTTGAATAATGCATCTGGCACCATCCAACACCTGCTTGAAGGGTGCAAAGGCTTGCTTTGACAACAATGCAATTTTCAGTAAAACCTGAGAAAGCCATAAAAAAAAAAAGGGAGGGAACGATTTTCTGTCCGATTTTTTAAAGTGTAATGAACGATTTTTTGAACTACAAACGATTTTTGTCACTTCCCTTAATGAAAATCGTTCAGTTGGTCAGACAGAATGGACTACAAACGGAAACGCGCATGAACGATAATCGTTCATAGTTATAACTCAGAAACTGAACGATTTTTTCAACGATTGAGCGATAACGGCGTCGTTATAGTTAAATCATTAAAAAAATTGTTTTGTGTAAGCTTTTATAAAACACCCCCTTAATAATGAAATTGCTACAGCGAGTAGTTCTACAAAACTAACTACCATAGTACACAATGCACAATATTACAGATTGATTTATATTCAGCAGTCATGGTCTAGATAGGTTTAAAATAATCTGGAACCCTGCAGTTATGGCACTGTCAAAAATAAGTATTAATAATAAATATATTATATAAATATATATTAATATTCCCATTATATTTCAAACATCAGTTAGTAATTAACATAAAATGAATACAGATACTTGCAACACAATCAGGTAACTACATAATAGCCAGCGGCTACGAGAGAGGGGTGGGATAGAGATTATCCAGGCTTGCTGGAGGGGCCCGCAGTCTCCAGTGCCTGCAACAGATAGTGAAAGGAGGGGGGAGACCAAATCACATCCCCAACCCCTGGATCTTGCCCTCAGCATAGAATCCCTGTCACAGGAGTGGCCCCCATGACCAGCAGCACTATATAGACTGGTGGCAGCAGCGCCTTCACCCACCACTCACACCAATGTCACAGTGTGCAGAGACTGCTATGTAGCCTATCCTATTCACCCACCACTCACACCAATGTCACTGTGTGCCCTGTGCAGAGACTGCTACATAGCCTATCCTATTCACCCACCACTCACACCAATGTCACTGTGTGCCCTGTGCACAGACTGCTATGTAGCCTAGCCTATTCACCCACCATTCCCACCAATGTCACTGTGTGCTCTGTGCACAGACTGCTACGTAGCCTGTCACACACCCCTCTGGAGACCCCAGAATCAGACCCCGTTATTTACCTTTGCGGGCGCTGACCCGCGCTGTCTTCCGGCTCCCACGCTGTGCGCTGCTTTCTGCTCTCTCAGGGCGGCCTCCACTGTTGTCCTCCGGCGGGTCCCGCTTCTGTGCTGATCCCACGCCGGCTCCTGCTGATCGCTGGTCCCTGCTGATTACTCCCAGGAAGCGCTGTCCTCCGGTCCTCCTCCACTACCACCAATGAAGAGAGTCTTTTCCTTCTCCCTCAGCCTATCAGCTCCCAGCGTCCACTATAAAAAGGATCCCCAATGCTAACACGAGTTGCCAGTGCAACTAGTCCCTTAGGTCTACTAAGTGTGCCTCCCCACTGCGCTCCACGGCTATCCAGCCGCTCCACGTAGCCACCCACGGCTATCCAGCCGCTCCACGTAGCCACCTAGCTACCAACGGTTATCCAGCCACTCCTCGTAGACACTCAGCTACCAACGTCCACCCAAGGCTATCCAGCCGTTCCAAGTAGCTTCCAAGGTATCACCTCTTCTATACGGCTCCTTAGCCGCACCACGCTACTTCTGCATTACTCAACTCCTTATCAGTTTTCTGCATCCTCTCATGCGGAGAAACTTTATCAAGCCAAGTCTCCTCCAGCGAGCGTCTGCACCAAGTAATACAGGTCCAAGGCCCAGTCCGGGAACACAGCCTCAAAATCCTACGATTGTGACACTATCCTATTCACCCACCACTCCCACCAATGTCACTGTGTGCTCTGTGCACAGACTGCTACGTAGCCTATCCTATTCACCCACCACTCACACCATTGTCACTGTGTGCTCTGTGCACAGACTGCTATGTAGCCTATCCTATTCACCCACCACTCACACCATTGTCACTGTGTGCCCTGTGCACAGACTGCTATGTAGCCTATCACTCACACCAATGCTACTGCCCTGTGCACAGACTGCTACGTAGCCTACCCTATTCACCCACCAATGTCACTGTGTGCTCTGTGCACAGACTGCTATGTAGCCTATCCTATTCACCCACCACTCACACCATTGTCACTGTGTGCTCTGTGCACAGACTGCTACGTAGCCTACCCTATTCACCCACCAATGTCACTGTGTGCTCTGTGCACAGACTGCTATGTAGCCTATCCTATTCACCCACCACTCACACCATTGTCACTGTGTGCCCTGTGCACAGACTGCTATGTAGCCTATTCTATTCAAGTGAACACGGGCCCAAAGCACCTCCCCCCCTTACCGTCCGCACAAATTGTGTCACACCCATCTCTTGTATTGATGATGTCAATAGCTTGTTTTTTGTTATTGTTCAGCTTTAACTTGACGAATCGAGATAAACAAAGTGTAGGTTATTTCTAGGAGTTTTCACTACAAAATGATGCAGTTTTTATGAAAATCAGTTTAGCAGTTTTTGGGCAACTTGGAACAAACAAGCCGACACAACATTCTTATTATATTGGTATAGCTAAAACGGTTATTTGGAACTCCACAAATATACCTGCTGCATTATTGTCGAACCCTTAATTTAACAGTACTTTAAATTAAAAAAAAACCTAAATAGGACAATACAAAGTAAAGTTTCTGCCTAGGAGTATTCTCTATTGTTCAATTTATAAAATATTCCAAAGAGATTACATTTGATTAATAAGGACACAAACCATTAATGCTGTCTCAATACAGGTTCTGTTTAACTTGAACACTAGCACCACCTTGTGACCATTTCCTTTAATTGTGACTTTTCCAGTAATACTGTACGTTCCAAAATGGCAAATTATTAACAAAGTGCAATTTTACAACTACACCAGTGACGCCAGTGCTATGTGGTTTCTGAAATTGTATTTTTTTGTTTAAAAATTCAAAATAATAACTGAAAAGTTTTTTTATTTAAATAACAGATTAAAATAAATTATATATCTACACACAAATAATTAATGAGTTTTTCATTTACGAGAGAGCAAAGGTTTCTTTCTAGACAACCCTGTGGTTTCCTCCATTTTTTCCAATGATTTAGTCTTTTTAGGAGTCATCGTGTTTCGGATGTTGGAAAATAAGCCTTTTTTAGGTTTCGGTTCGCTTATGTCCACTGCTGACACAAGCTTCCTACTTTCATCAAGCTGCACTTGAAGTTCAGTTACAGAAGCTTCCAGCTGAATGGCCCGCTCTGCCAGGTTCTGGAGACCTCGAATCTCCTGTTCCTGCAACACACAAGCAGTATAGTTCTCCTTTACATCACCGAAAGAGAGTCCATCATTTTACAGACTATCCATGTGTTTGAAAAAAAAAAAAAAAAGGAGCGTTCTGGTAAAACTAAAGGTGCATACACAAAGAAAGATTTTCTGTCCAACCATCCAACTAGTTGATTGGTTGGAATGAAAATCTGGTAAGGTATGAAAGCAAATCACATTCAGCAATTTGCTCCTAAGTGCCGGAAAATGGACAAAAACTGTTTGTTAAATGTTTGATCTAAACCATTTGCTCAAACTTGTCTGACTAGTTTCATGTTTTCTGGCATTTACGAGCAAATTGCTGATCATCAGTTACTCCCATATGTTACCAGATTTTCATTCCAACCAACTAGTTGTACCCAGCTTTACCCTGGTTAACCCTTTTTCTTCGAAGGGTTTAGGGTCCACAGGGGAGACAATGGGGTGTAGGTTGGACTTTGAGGACCGGACACCAACAGCAAAGCTTTTCAATCCTAGGATGCTCCGGTCCTTCCACCTATGCCTTACCCATAGCCTGAGGGCAACTCAGTTTTGTAAAGCTCAAGGCAGGAGCAGGATAGGAGAGAAGGAAGTTGTCACTTGTTTCCTTCTCTGTGCGAGAGTGTGATTCTTCAGTGTACAAGAGAATAAACCCATAGGAGCCAGGTGAGTCATGGCGGGTGCCCTGTGGACCCTATGAACTTCGAAGAAAGTGTTAACAAGGGTAAGTTTTACCATAACTCCTTTTCTTCAGGGTCCATAGGGCTCCACAGAGGAGACAATGGGGATGTCCCAAAGCAGTTCAAGGGGCAGGGATGCTCCTGAGCTGAGAGGAGAACTCAGGATGCTTCCTTTGGGAACAGAGAGGCAAATGTATCAAAGGCATAGAACCTAAGAAAGGTGTGGACAGAAGACAACGTGGCCGCCTTGCATAGCTGTTCAGCAGAGGCGCCATGCTGGGCTGCCCACGAGGGACTCACAAAGAGAGTAGAATGAGCAGATACTAAGCCGGCACAGGAAGGCCAGTCTGGCCAGGTGGCTTTGCATGATTATCTTGCCGGCTTATACTCAGAGTGTTAGCTGGCCATCCCATCTTATGGAATCCATGCAAGATGAAGAGGGAATATTAAAAGATTATATTTTCATTTATATCATTTCTTATTTAGTGTAATAGTTTGTCTGAATAATCATATTTAATATCCGTGAGTGCCCCATGTAGGAATATTCTTTCTTCTGTTTCAATCACATTTGTTAATCCTGGGAGCACCTCCCTATTATTAGAATTGTAATAAAGACTTGTATCAGGGAAGGATTAATTTACACTGAGAATCTGTGCGGGTATTTTGTTCTGTTTCAAGATGAAGAGGGAATCAGATTTCCTGATGGCACTAGTACAGTCCATGTAGGTCTTCAGAGCATGGACCACATCCAGAGCAGCCTCACCAGCGGAAAGGTCTGGTGATTGAAAGTCCTGGACCACAATTTCTTCATTAAGGTGGAAACGAGAAGCCACCTTGGGAAGGAAGCCAAGGCACAATCTAAGAACAGCCCTGTCTTGATGAAAGATTAAAAAATGAAGGGGGAGCGACATGAAAGCGCCCCTAAAGCCTAAGGGCACATGCTATAGTCAGAAGAAACACAGTCTTCGCAGTGAGCCATTTGACATTCACTGATTCCAGGGGTTCGAATGGAGGTTCCTGAAGTGCGTGGAGAACAAAATCCCACAGAGCCACAGGAGAGACCAGGGAGGTTGTATATGTAGAACACCTTGTAGGAAGGTGTGAACATCCGGTAGAGGAGCAATTCTGAGCTGGAACCAGATGGACAGAGCAGAGATGTGCACTTTCAGAGATGCCAGGCGTCCAAGATCCAATCCAGCCTGAAGAAACGCAAGTATTCTAGAAACCTTAAAATGTTTGGGCCATAGCTTCTAGGAGCACACCACTGGAAATAGGTATGCCATATTCGGTGATAAATTCTGTCCGAGGCCGGTGTACGTGCTCTGAGCATGGTCTGGACCACAAAATCCTTAGCCCTTAGGATGGATGTCACAAGAGCCAAGCAGTTAAAGAAAGGCGGGCTAGGTCCAGATGTAAACAGGGACCCTGAGACAACAGGTCTGGCCGAAGAGAAAAGTCTATGGAGAGACTTTGAAGAATATCGGAGTACCAATGGCATCTGGGCCAAGCCAGAGCTACCAACAGGACTGTGCCCCCTTCCTGTTTGAACTTCCAAAGAACTCGAGGTAGCAGGGATATTGGAGGAAAGAGGTACGCCAAATGAAAGGTCCACCTCACAGATAAAAGTCCACGAAAGCCGCGTTGGGATCCCTTGCCCTGGCTCAATAAACTGGAAGTTTGTGGCTGTGCCATGAGGTCCATGTCCAGTAGACCCCATTTGTCCACCAGGAGTTGAATAACTTCTGGCTGTAGAAACCACTCTCCTGCATGCACATCGTGACAGCTGAGGAAATCCGCTTCCCAATTGAGAATTCCTGGGATGAACACTGCGGAGATGGCGTTCGGCCCATGTGAGAATGCAGGACACTTCTGCCATTGCTGTCCAACTTAGAGTGTCTCCTTGCTGATTGAGGTAGGCCACTGCCGTGGCATTGTCAGACTGTACTTGTACTGGCCTGCCCAGAAGAATATGCTGAGCCAGAGTGGGAGGTCTGTAGATGGCTCGGAGTTCCAGGATGTCGACTGGTTAGAATGCCCATCGTCTGGGATCTGAGCAGATGGGGCAGCCCATTATGCCTGGAGAGGATCAGGTGTTGAGCCTGGAGTGAAACTGGGTGAACTCCACCAGGTGGACACCATGGATCCCAGGGTCTGCATTGCAGAGTGAATTGACACTGACTGTAGTAGTAGTCTGCACAACCGGTGTCATAATACCGAGATTTTGTTTGCAGTTAGGAAGATTCTCTAAACCAGAGAGTCCAGGAGGGCCCCCAGATGTACCATTCTTTAAGAGTCAACGAAGATTTTTCCAGCTGATAAGCCAACCGTGGATTTGTAGAAAGGCAATGGTTACCTGTAGATGACGATGAAGAAGGGAGCTGACCAACAGCAAGAGATTGTCCAAGTATGTGAGCAGTCTGATCTCTTGAATTAAGATCATGGCAGCCTCTCTTTGTCAAGACCTGAGGAACCATTGAAAGGCCAAAAGGCAGAGCCTGAAATTGGTAATGTTGCTGTAGAATACCAACCCTGAGATCTTGTTGATGAGAAGGTGCTATAGGTACATGTAGGCAAGCGTCCTGAATATCCAGAGACACCATAAAGTCCCCGGGCTCCATAGCCAGTGGAGGGTTTCCATACGAAACTTGGGCACCCTGACAAACTTGTTCAGAGACTTGAGGTTAGGCTGATGAGACTAGTTGGGCTTCTGAACCAACTAAGAATAATTGCCCTTCCCTCGCTGTGAGGAGGGGACCGGAACTATTGCTCCTAAGAGCAGTAGGAACTGAATGGAGCAGAACTGGAAAAGAAGTGCTGGAGGGGAAAGGTCACCTCGGGAAGGAAAGGGCATATCCGAGGGATACCACGTCTCTTACCCAGGCGTCTGGTGTGGTATGCTGCCAGAACTGGGCCAATTGAAGAAGTCGGCCTTCCAGCCTGGGAGCCCCCAGGGAGAGGACCGCCCCGTCAGGCTGAAGGCTTGTCCTTAGATTTGGTAGGTGGACGTCTAGTAGCCCAGGTTTGTTTGGTCCTAGGCTTGGGAGGCCTTAGTTGATGTCTGATGCCTTGGAAAGGACTGACAATTAGCTTTTCCTTGAGGAAAAAAAAAAGGTAGCTCACAATTTTGTCTAATTCTGGACCAAACAGGATATCCTCAGGCAGAGACTCAAATGTCATTTTAGAGTCCGAATCCGCCTTCCATGAGCGGAGCCAAACAATACAGTAGGTTACTACAGAAGTGGCAGATGCCTTGAAAGCTAGGAGAGCCATATCCATAGCTGCTTCACCCAAATAGGAGACTGCATCTCTAATGTGATATACAGTCAGGTGCATAAATATTGGGACATTGACAGAATTTTCATATTTTGGCCTCTATTCACCACCACAATGGCTTTAAAATGAAACAAACAAGATGTGCTTTAACTGCAGACTTTCAGATTTAATTTGAGGGTAATTACATCCAAATCAGGTGAACGGTGTAGGAATTACAACGGTTTCTAGATGTTCCTCCCACTTTTTAAGGGACCAAAAGTAATGGGACTATCAACTCAAAAGCTATTTCATGGACAGGTGTAGGCTATTCCCTCGTTATTTCATCATCAATTAAGCAGGTAAAAGGTCTGGAGTTGATTCTAGGTGTAGCATTTGCATTTGGAATCAGTTATATTATATTCAGACCTCTATTAGTCCAATGAGGTGGGAATTACAGATCAATTTCACTATTAGGAGCAGCTATTTTTTGTTATTCCAAATTGTTAGTCATCATCATAAGTTGTGAGCGCTGATTTCTATATAGTTTGTTTTTTGCAAGTTAGAGTCAGACTGATTTTCTGCAAAAGAAAATATATCGAATATGTTTTTTCTGGAGAGAAGTGGCTTCTTTGCTTCCCTTCTTGACACCAGGCCATCCACCAAAAGTCATCGCCTCACTGTGCGTGAAGATGCTCACACCTGCCTGCTGCCATTCCTGGGCAAGCTCTGCACTGGTGGTGCCCCGATCCCGCAGCTGAATCAACTTTAGGAGATGTTCCTGGCGCTTGCTGGACGTTTTTGGGCACCCTGAAGCCTTCTTCACAACTATTGAACCTCTCTTCTTGACGATCCGATAAATGGTTGATTTAGGTGCAATTTTACTAGCAGCAATATCCTTGCCTGTGAAGCCCTTTTTGTGCAAAGCAATGATTAATGCACGCATTTCCTGTCAGGTAACCATGGTTAACAGAGTAAGAACAAGGATTTCAAGCTCCACCCACCTTTTAAAGCTTCCAGTCTGTTATTCTAACTCAACCAGCATGACAGAGTGATCTCCAGTCTTGTCCTTGTCAACTCTCATCTGCGTTAACGAGATAATCACTGACATGTCAGCAGGTCCTTTTGTGGCAGGGCTGAAATGCAGTGGAAATGTTTTTGGGATTAAGTTCAGATGAATTGCAAAGTCCCTCTTTGCCATGACAATGATCACTCTTCATGACATTCTGGGGTATACGCAAATTGCCATCATAAAAACCGAAGCAGTAGACTTGAGAATGCAACAAGTATTGGTTTTCACAAACCTTTGGCCATGGCTGTATGTTCAATTTAGAGGATGATTACTCGTCTCCCAAAGGGGGAGTCAGAGTGAGATAGGTCTGCATCTTCTGCCTCTCCAGGTGATAATTCAGAATTTGATATCTTCCCAGTCCACTCAGCTAACAGCACGCTTAGGTAAGAGTCTCTCCTTTTGCTGAAAGGCTGTAGAGCAGGGGTGGGCAATAAGCGTCCCTTCAGCTGTTGTTGAAATACAAATCCCAGCATACATTGTAACATTTGTAGCATAGCCAAAATAGCAAAATTGTGGTAGGGCATGCTGGATGTGTAGTTTTATAACATCTGGGGGCCGCTTATTGTCCTCCCCACTGTAGAGGTATCCGCCAGACTCAGCCAGGTAGAAAGTACGTCTACCCATGGGGGAGGCAAAGGAGTTGCAGGGAGTACCTGCTGTGGCCATCCCATAGGGGGAGCCATCACAGGGACAGTTAGGTGGTCCGTAATTTTTGCCAGCACCTGTGAAAAAAGTAGCCCAGGGTGGGTCCTGAGGAGAG
The DNA here is from genome assembly GCA_031769625.1 of Taudactylus pleione. Taxonomy (NCBI): domain Eukaryota; kingdom Metazoa; phylum Chordata; class Amphibia; order Anura; family Myobatrachidae; genus Taudactylus; species Taudactylus pleione. The sequence goes on along the minus strand of JAUIMM010000092.1, from coordinate 1,362,151 downwards.
GACACTGGGGCTGATGGGCCCGGGGAAGTATAACAAGATGCACAAAGACCATCCTGAATGAGGTCCTCCTAAGTCCTGCTCAGCAGGCTTAACTTCAAAGACACCAAAGAGTAATAGGAAAAAAAGAAAACATACAGCAGCACTAGCACAAGTCACATACAAATGAAGAATATACAATATAACTGCAGTGGGCACTAAAATCAACTACACAGACCTCAGTGGCTGGTAGGATATAGCTCTGTATAAACCTAACCCTTTGGAGAGGTATACAAGGAGACTGGTCCCAGATTTCCCGGAGACCTGAATGCAGAAAAGGCTGCCGTGAGTCTCAGAGGGGGTGGAGGGTGAGGGAGGAGCAGCAAGACTGCAGAATGACAGCCTGAGCTGGGGTGCCTTGTCCCCTATGCAGACATTAACCACCTGATCCCCTGGCCTTAAATTGTACCCTGGGCCAGTGTTTGTATTGCCTTGGTGGTCTAGTGGAGTCCAGGATGAACAAGTGTCCACATCATCATCTCCTGTCTCTCTCCCAAGACCGGAGGCAAGACTGCGCATTACAAGTGTCCCCCCGCAAGCGGGGATCCGCCTTACGTGTCCCCTTGAGCCCCGGCTGCAGTCTGGGTTCCAGGAAGCCTTGTTAGCTAGGTCCCCCTCAGAGCCCCGCCGGGAGTACCTAGCAGAGGGCTGGTGTCATTGCGCCACGGAGGGGTGATGGTGCAGCAGTGCAGACTCGTGCTGCTGCTCAGCAGTAAAATAAATGACAATAAAATCATAAAACTAAGCTTGGGCTGTTAAAACGGAGAACCAGCTCCTGCCAGACACCAATGAAACTGAGCTGCCCTCAGGCTGTGGGTGGAGTATAGGGGGAAAGACCGGCGCATCCTGGGATTGAAAAGCTTTGCTGTTGGTGTCCGGTCCTCCGAATCCCACCTACACCCCGTTGTCTCCCCTGTGGAGATAAATTGTAAATTCAATTAGATGCAAAAAGTCAGACACTTTTCACCTATTGTACTTTCCACCGCATTCGCCTGTTTGAGATGTGAATTCGCGGCATGCACGTCCCCGCGATTCACCGTAATCAATTGCAGAACAAGCAAAACCACAAATAGCCGAATGTATAACATACGGAAAGTACTGAATAGATTGGGGGAATCAGTCTGTACCCCAAAATAAGATACACAGACACTGAAAATCAGTACAGATCTGTACTATTAGCCCTAATAAAAGTAGGTTGTTTCCTTAAATTGTGTTAAAAGCTTCTAGACACATTTGTTAAAGTGGTGAAGAATGATAGTAAACAGTATTTTTTGCGGAAAATAAATAGTCCAGTCAAAATTTGGGGTACTTGAAAAATAAGAGTTATGGTATGACATACCTTTGTTAACTCTTTTTCTTTGAGGTCCATGGGGTCCACAGCCAATACGTTGGGGTATGATCCCGGTCACCAAAGTTAATACAAACGAGCTCTCTGCTCCCAGGATGCACCGGGTCCCTCCTCATATACCCCACCCCCTGCCTCAGGTAGCCAGTTAGTTACCAAGCTCAAGCAGGCAGAGACAAAACAAAAGGGTAATGGGGGGCATCCACTAGACGATTTTATCCCTGTCCAACCTCTTAACGATTTTCTCTTGAAATTTGATCTTCCACTCCAAACAATTTGCAAACGATTTGCAAAAGATCTAACGATAAACTATGTTGTTTCAATCTGTGATTGGGAGCTTTCAGCTATAGTGGGCAGATAGTGGTTCATCGTTTGATCGTTCAGCGTGAACGATGTGTAAACGATTTGTAAGCAATCAAGTGAAATTGACCTGCATGTTCAGTCGATGGAGGAGACGATCAAACGACCAGCAGGAGCGCGCATCATACATCGTTAGAAACAATTACTGCACAATTTGCGAACGATGTTCAAATGATGTTTGAACGATTATCGAACGATTTTATCATTATCTTTCAATCACTCAACTTTATCGTCTAGTGGATACCCCCCTTAAGAAAGAAGAAACCCATATTCACGAGAAGACATTTTCTGGAAACCCCCCCCAGAACTACAGGTGCATCTGGGTGGGTGTCCTGTGGACCCCATGGACCTCGAAGAACAAAAAAAAAAAAAAGTTAACAAAAAGGTATGTCATACCATAACTCTTATTTTCTTCTTCGGGGTCCATAGCCAATACGTTGGGGATATCCCAAAGCACTAGCCCTACGGCCGGGGACGCTCCTGACTCTCGGAAGAGAGGAGAATCCTATGCCCGAAGGAGGCATCCTGAGAGGCAAAAGTGTCAAAGGAATAAAATTTGACAAAATGTATGGATGGAAGACCATGTGGCTGCCCTGCATAATTGCTCAGCAGAAGCACCCCGACGGGCCGCCCACAACGGACCTACTGCTCCAGTAGAATGTGCAGTTACTGAATCCGGCACCCGCATGCCAGCCTGTGTATAAGCCAATGAAATTGCCATGCAAATCCACCTGGCCAGTGTCTGTTTATTGGCTGGCCAGCCACGCTTATGACAACCATAAAGCACAAAGAGTGAATCAGACTTCCTACATTTGCTCGTGCGTTTCACATAAATTCTCAATGCACGGACCACATCCAGGGAAGCCTCTCCTGGCAAGAGACTAGTGCCCTGAAACGGTGGAACTACTATTTCTTCATTAATATGAAATTTTGACACTACTTTCGGAAGGTAACCCTCCCTAGTACATAGTACCGCTCTATCTTGATGAAACACCAAGAACGGCTCACGGAAGGAAAGTGCAGCTAAATCCGACACTCTACGTGCAGATGCTATAGCAAGAAGAAATACTGTCTTTGCTGTTAGCCACTTGATGTCTATTGAATTTAAAGGCTCGAACAGAGGAGCCTGTAAAACCCTCAGAACTAGAGTCAAATCCCATGAAACAACCGAGGGAACAAAGGGAGGCCGAATCCTCAACACCTTCTGAAAAAGGCCTTTATATCTGGTCTCAGAGCAATTTTTTGTTGGAACCAGACTGAAAGAGCAGACACCTGTACTCTCAAAGAGGCCAGGCGGAGCCCTTTTTCCAGACCGCTTTGAAGAAAATCAAGCACCCTGGAGATCAGAAATTTCTCTGGGTCATACCTTTTCAGTTCACACCACTGAAAGAAAGTATGCCAAATTCTATAATATATAGAAGCTGAGGATGGTTTCCGTGCCTTCAGCATTGTCCGTATAACAGACTCGGAAAACCCCTTCTTCCTCAAGACGGAGGCCTCAAGAGCCATGCCGTCAAAGATAGCCGATGAAGATCCGGGTACCAGCAGGGACCCTGTAGCAACAGATTCGGTCTCAATGGCAGAGGCCATGGAGTGTCTATGGAGAGAGACTGTAGATCAGTGGTTCTCAAACTCGGTCCTCAGGACCTCACACAGGTCACGTTTTACAGGTCACCCAGCAGGTGCACAAGTGTAGTCATTATGCACTGACACATTTTGAAAGATCCACAGGTGGAGCTAATTATTTCACTTGTGATTCTGTGAGGAGACCTGGAAAACATGCACTGTTTGGGGTCCTGAGGACAGAGTTTGAGAACCTATGCTGTAGATCTTTGAACCAGTGCCGTCTCGGCCATGCAGGAGCTATTAATATCACGGTACTGCCCTCTTGTTTGATCTTTCTGACGACTCTGGAAAGAAGAGCAAATGGGGGGGAACAGATATACCAGCTTGTAACACCACTTTAGTGTTAGTGCATCTACAAACTCTGCTCTCGGATCTCTGGTCCAGGATCCGTACCTGGGAACCTTGTTGTTCCTTCTTGACGCCATAAGATCTATTTCTGGCAGACCCCACCTGTCCGCGAGGTTCCGAAAAACCTGTGGATGTAGGGCCCATCCTCCTGCATTTATCTCCTGCCGACTGAGAAAGTCGGCCTCCCAATTCAGGATTCCTGGAATGAAGATGGCAGATATCGTGGGAAGATGAGTCTCTGCCCACACCAGGATTTTTGATACCTCTGCCAAGGCAGCCCGACTCCTTGTGCCCCCTTGATGATTTAGGTAGGCAACAGTGGTGCGATTGTCTGACTGTATCTGTGCCGGCCTGCCCTTTAGGATTTCCTGAGCCTGCACTAAAGCTTTGCATATAGCCCTTAGTTCCAGGATGTTTAGCGGTAGCAGGCTTTCCGCCACTGACCACTTTCCTTGGAAAGTGTGTGACCCCATCATCGCCCCCAACCCTGAAGACTGGCATCGGTATTGAGCAATGTCCAATCCGACACTCAAAAGGGGCGACCCTACCTGAGAGGCTTTGTCTGGAACCACCAGGACAGGGACAACCGCACCTATGGAGAGAGATGCAGCAACTCAGACCTGATCGTGCGGTGATCCTTGTCCCAGCGAGACAGAATTAATTGCTGCAGTGGTCTGGAGTGGAATTGAGCGTATTCCACCATCCTGAAGGTGACCACCATCGGCCCAAAGACCTGCATGGCCACTAGAATGGATATCTGCCTGTTGTGGAGCAATTTGCATATCCGTGCTTGTAAAGAGAGATTCTCCTCCTCCGGCAGATATATTTTCTGCACCACGGAGTCCAATCTTGCTCCCAAGTGACATCCGGACAGGGTGGCGACTTCTTCCAAGTTATGATCCAGCTGTGTCTGTACAGACATGATCCTGTAACTGCTGGGGGGACTGCCCTAGCAACAGGAGATCGTCCAAGTAAGGCAAGATCCTGACGCCCTGGTGTCTGAGGCATGCCATCATCAGCATCACCTTGGTGAATACCCGAGGGGCTGTGGACAGGCCAAAAGGTAGGGCCTGGAACTGAAAATGTTCCCCCCCTACTGCAAAACGAAGACATTTTTGATGAGCCTGTGTGATTGGTATGTGGAGGTAGGCATCCTGCATATCTAAGGATACCATATAGTCCCCCTGCTCAATTGCCAATACAATCGATTGCAATGTTTCAATCCTGAACCCGGGGGCTTGAACAAATTTGTTGAGCTCTCTCAGATTCAGAATGGGCCGATACAACCCGTTCAGTTTTTGAACCAAGAATAGATTGGAGTAAAACCCCTCTCGGAACTGATTCTCTGGCACCGGAACCACTACCTCCGATGCTAGTAATGCAAGAATTGCTTTCTGAAGAGCCAAAGCTCTTTCTGAACCCTCCTGTGGGTTTATACAAAAAAATCTGAGGAGAAGTCCTCCAAAACATCAAGGCGTACCCTCGGGAGACGACTCCTCGAACCCAGGCATCCTCAGTCGTGAGGTGCCAGGGCTCCGAGAACCGAAGTAGTCGGCCCCCCACCTGGGGATCCCTTGGAGGGAGGCCCGTCCCATCAGGCCGCTGGTTTATCCTGGACGTTTGTTTTTCTTACAGGGCTTCCTGGGTACTGTCTTTTTTGGTGGAAATCTCGCCGAGGGCTGACCCTTGGCCTTGCCCTGTGGCCGAAACCCCCGGAAAGGACGCCCGTCTAAGTTTAGACGAGGTTGCTGATGGCAGACCTGCAGTCTTTGAGGCTGCCATGGAGGCTACAATTTTATCCAATTCTGGACCAAAGAACTCCCCCTGTAAATGGAAGGGGGACCCGGCATCCGCCTTCCAATCCTTTAACCAGAGAATCCTACGTGACTTTGCTGAAACTCTGGAGGAAAGGATACCTGCATCCAAGGTGGCATCTCCCAGATAAGACGCCCCTTCTCTAATAAAGGAGATCATGTCCAGTTGCTCCTTAGAGGCATCTGGTAGAGAGACTGCTAGAGTTTTAGCCCACTCCTCAATAGCTCTTGCTACCTAAGCAGTAGCCATAGCTGGACGGGTGGCCGTTCCCGCCAGCGAGAAAATTGATTTGAGGGAACTCTCCAATCTCCTATCCGTGGCTTCCTTCAGCGAAGCCACTGGAATTAGCAGAGTGGTACACTTAATCAGCTGCGCCACATGTGCATCAACTGACGGTGGATTCTCCCACCTAGCACAGTCCTCTGCTGGAAAAGGATATAGAAGTGCCATTCTTTTAGAAGGATGGCTTTTCTTATCCGGACAGACCAACGCTTCCTCCATAAGTTCTGATAAATGCTCAGACTTTGGGAATTCTGCCTTGACCACTTTCTGGCGCTTGAACAGGGGTGCCTCACTAAGCAGAGGATCCCCTTCCTCGATATTTAATACAGATTTCACAGCCCTAATCAGAAAGGGGACATCGGCTACTCGGAGGAGGCACTGGAGTACTCACCCATGTGAGAAGGTAAATGGCGCCTAGATTTAGGCTGCTTTGGTGTGACAGCCTGAGGAGGCTGAAAAACCCCCGAGGATGATGCCATAACCTTACCAGCACCAGGGTCCATCCAAGGCGGCCACATCATGGGCATAGGATGCATCTGCTGAGACAAACCCCAAACCGGTGGTACCGGGGCATCCAGCTGCTCCACCACTTGAGCCATAACCTGAGAAAATGATGCCCAAGGGGGCTCAGGGCCTGTAACAGGCAAACTTAATTGGTGTGGTGGCTGTCTAAAACAGTTCCCACAAAGCCCATTTTGTAGAAAGTCCTGTGGGGACAAGCCTGCCTTGCAGGCTATACAGGATATCAGCAACAGTGCTCACGCCACCTGACCCTCAGATTCCTAAGACATGTCAACTATGCCAATGGTTCTGAGTGTATATGTGCTACTTTCTACTCTCAACCCACACACCTGCAGTAACGGAAGGGTAGAGACAGTGACAGTTTACAGAAATTACAGAAGAAACAGTATCCACAGACAACAATCACATGTCATGCATAAACACTTCTATGAGTCATACGCATATAAGCTCTCACTACCATAATCAGCGCTAGTCTTAGTAAGATAGAGCCATGTAAAACCTGAACCAGCAGTAGGAAAGGTATACAAGGAGACTGCCCAGCGTCCTGAAGGAGCAGCGATCAGAGCAACTGACATACACGCTGGCTGCCTTATATGGAGGCTGGGAGGAGCAACCCACCCCACTGTGCCAGAAGACTGGACTAGCATGTGGATTGGGGGAGGGGCCGCCAGGGAAGCGGACCTCCCCTATGCTGCTTGGACCTGCCCGGTAAACTGACATGGCCGCCGCCACAAGCCCCAGCTTGTCAGGAACATCACATCCCGGCGGTCTAGTGTAGGAGACAGGCTGTTCTGCCTGTGACTGCAGCTGTCCTCCGGCCAGTCTCACCGCCGGAGGCCGGACCGCCACGTGGTCCCGGCGTCAGCGGCCGCCGCGACCACCCACTTACTTGCCATCCCCTTGATCCGGATGCGGTCCAGGGCATGAGAGCCCCTACCGAAGCCCTAGCCATGGACCTGCCAAGGCTAGCGGTGTGGCGCCGGAGGAGGTAGTTGCAGCGTGTGACCGGTGCGTCTCCAATCAGATGCGAGGCTGCTTCCAGGACAGCTCAGACCACCCGCATAGATGGAGAGTAAAAACAGTGGGACTGCTCCTGCAGTCCCACTGTCTATGTGGTGTACACACAAAACAGGAAGAACTGGCTACCTGAGGCAGGGGGTGGGGTATATGAGGAGGGACCCGATGCATCCTGGGAGCAGAGAACTCGTTTGTATTAACTGTTTGGTGACCGGGATTCATACCCAAACGTATTGGCTGTGGACCCCGAAGAAGAAATGGGTGCTAGCATATTTGTGTCTGTATAGTGAACTTTTAAAAAATGTGAAAAATCCACCTGCTGTATGCACCTGTCCCATTCATACAGCCCCCCAAGAAACCCATTTTGCTTTTCTTTATCCCCCCACTTTTTTCATTTTTGCCTCAAAAATGACATGTCTTTTTTGGGGTGTTCTAAGGTATTTTTTTTTTGCCGATTTGTCCTTTGGGAGGTGGGGGGGGGGGTGGTTATCCTAAGGGTTCTGAATCAATTCCCCACATTTCCACCCCAAAATAGAGATTTTTAACTTTTTTCCGCCTGCCTTTCAGTGGAGAAACTTTTCCGCCTGTTTCAGTGCATTGAGTTTCTGCTGAGGCGAATTGGTCCTGGAATTGAATTTGGAGATAAGACGCAAACAGGCGAAAAGCGTCAATAAAGGCAAAACTTTTTCGCAGATTTCGGATTTTCGCGTGTAACTGAATCCGGCCCATAATATTACAGTGTAAAAATGTGAGCTGAGATTTATTGGAGTTTCTGGATGACTGGACAGGGGGAAAAAAAAATAAAAAATGCTCGTTTGCAGTGTAATGCAGAGATTAATTTCTGAATTTTCCTGAAAACTAACACACCCGAACTTAGGGGTTCCGAGTAGAACTAGCGTCCCGGCTCAGGTTCAAGTAACATGATTTTAGCGGTTTATCAATTTTAAAGCAATCCCAGACCAAATGGGAACCAAAACATTTGAGGGTGGTTTTTATCAAAATAAAACCCACGGGTCCACGAACATCTTGAATTTTTGGCATGTTTACCATTTTTGGTTTGCCATCAATCTGTAGGATCATAATCTACCAGTTTACACCATAGGCTCCAAAATGTACCTTAAGACCATATACACACTGGTAGTCACACATTTTACTTCTAAAAAGCTAGTAAAATGCATATAAACCAGTTAAAAAGAGAACCGTTTCAGCATATAGGAGGTGGGTGTTAGGTCACATTTTGTCCATCAAAAACAGTAAAATCCCTCCCCTTCAGTGTTAGCTATAGTTACCATTCCCAGGTTCTGACCAATAGTGCCCCCACTCAAGCCAGCAATAACCCTGCACAGTGTGCAAGTAGTGCGAACTGGTGTAACTGTTGGTTAGTATGCAATACAGAGCCCATTCTCCAGTGGCCAATGTGACCCAGGGAAAGGAGCTTAGACATCTGGTAGAAACATAACCTATATTATAGGATGATATATCACTTCTATCCTATCCACCAAACTCAAGTAAGCCATCCAATCTCCGTACAGGACAGGACACGAAACATTGCTGTATGAATTCAGAGTAAACCAAGCTAATAACAGCTCCACAGCTGCTGGGAATCCGCATCCAGAAGTTCTAGTGCTCTGCTGGCTCCAGCTTAAAGATGGAAGAGCTGGCCATGGGCAGTCTGCTATGGAGCAACAGCATTTTGCCTCATTTAGATTAAACTATTTTTAAAGACTCTAGTGCCCCTATTTTGTAAGATGGGCAGTGATTGGCAGCCTTACCAGGTCAGACACACGTTATAACTTTTATAGGGTTGTTTTTTTTTATGTTAAATAAAATAGACTCTGCTCTGTCCACTGCCGGGACAGATTCTATTTCCTACACTTTAGCTTTAGAGTCCGAAACACTACATAAACCTAATATTATAGTCACACCTGTACATAATGCCATCTCTGAATCACAAACAAAGGAAAAATGTATTGTTTAGTAAGTAATACACAGCTTTTATTAGCATGCTGGCAATTTATAGGTAAATGGATTAGACACCCCCCCCCCCCTTTACCTTTATTTTAAGGTGCTGCTTCATCATTTCATTTTCTTCAGTCAGTCTCCTTACATTTAGATTACCTTCATCCTTCATATTCTGTATCTGTACCTTCAAACCAACTATCACCTGTCAAAGTAGGAAAGTTACTTATGTGGAAACGCATCTTCCAATCTATACACATGTCGAAAACATTCTGCAAAAATGCCACACACACACACACCCCCCCCCCCCCCCTTCTATCCCCTAATGTTAAGTTGGTACCGATACCTTTTTTACAAATACCAGTGCGTTTTGTCATATTTAAAAAAAAAAAAAAGGAAGGAGCAGAGAGACGGTTTGTTGCTCATGTGTTAATTGTTCATGCAAAGGCCAGGACCCCAGACTAATGTGTGTATTTATGAGCCTTTTACTTTACCTTTTCTTTATCTTGGCAACGTTTGGTTAATGCAGTCACAGCACCAGACATGGGATCCTGTTCTGAAGAAGAGATCCAGTATTAGTACACATGACAGGTAGTTACAGGGTTAATGGTTTGCCAACAGCACTGCCAGGGTTAATGCAATGTTACAGTGTAAAATAATGGTTTGGAGAGGTCTACTAGTGGTACCTGTACTTTATGACCCATATATGCTATGAGAATGAGGGGGAAGACACTTAGACTCCGCAACTTTCAACTAAATGCCCCCCAGACAAAATCAGTGCAATGGCTTACCATCCCCTCTCCTCCCCACCCCCAGCAGGAGAGGCCCTTCATTGGTAATGTAGCTATGTGTTGGGGCCCCTCTGTGACAGCCCCATGCGGTCTTATTAATCTAGCTCTGTTTAAACATTTGCACAATATAAAGATACAATGCCCCTTTGTCCCCAGTACTAACATATTTTACGATAATCAACTTAGCTGTAAATCCAGCAGTTTTGTGTATTCACAATGTGCTCAGGAGCAAACGTTTACCACATACCTTTCCTGGTTACATCATCATCATCCTCCATCTGTTTATTTAGCCCAAGTGCAATCTCCAACTCTTCAATTCTGCGATCCCTCTCCTGCAGAAACAGCATAGGTTTAGAGTACAGCATGTCCAGTTTCAGTGATTTATATATAATGTGTCAAAACCAATTAAAATCAAGACATACAGCACCCATATGAATAGATCCGACTGATGATCATAGACCACATTCATGAAACAAAAAACAAAACAAAAAGTAGTTCGGGCTAAAGAGTGTGGTTACAGTAAACTCCTGTACGTGTAAGTATGGTTGTAGTCTGCCCCACGTGCCAAAATGACTTCCCTCCTCAGTACTTACTATCTTTCTACGGTTAATGTGCGCTTTTCAGGGTTTAGTAAAGAATAGGGAGGGATCCGGCTCTGTATGTAAATACAGTAAGCATATAACACTGAAGAGAAAAACAAAAACCCCACTACATTCGAAGCTCCTTCTGGTGACTACAACCAAAGCTTCAACTCAGAAGCTACTAATAATGGTTTTCAAATATGCAGCTTCAAAATAGTGGTGGTTTCCTGTCAGGGTGAAAACGGTCAGTCATTTTCCATGTTCAAGTGCGGCTGTCGTATGATCACTTCAAGTGCCAAGTTTGTCCTATATGGTGCTCTAACAGTCAGTAGCTAATGTACTATCTGACCCTGATCCTAGTTGGGCCTAAAAAATTTTCTTTTTCTTTTATTTTAAATTAGTAGCAAACAAAAAACTGAGGCTGCAAAGTAAGGAGAGAAGCCATGGGTATATACACAGAGCACTGCCTCCGCTGTTTGCATGTTTTGATCCTCTGCTTTTAGGTTATTAAAAATAAAAAAAAAAGTTTTGTGGGAGGAGTAATTTAGAGATCTTCTTCTTACGTGATGACAACCACACTAACCTCAACTTTTTCCTGTTCAGCATGGAACTCATCTAAGGGGACATAATCCTCTTCAAGGTCTTCCATTGCCTGGCGATATGCGTGGTTCTTTATGGCCTTCCTGTACATTTCCAGTCTGTTCTCCAGTTGTTCCTCTGTTGTTTCTTTGTAATCTTCCAATCGTTTACTAGGAATAAAATAATTATTACAGACACACACACACAATATAAACCTTTATTACAGCTGGGAAGACTCCTTCAACCGTAAGCTGCCCATCCATTACACGATGCGGGGATGACGGTGACAGCACGATTACGACGCAGTAGTCTCCCGCGGGGTGAACTGCATACACTGAACGTTCAGATGTTCAGTGTATGCAGATCAATCATCCCCGAACATGGCAACCTGACGGCAGTAGTCAGGTTGACAGTCATGTTCAGGCGATGATTGATGTAAAAAACGACCAGCGGGAGCGCGCATCGCTGGTCGTTTTTAACGCCCGATTTGCAGGCGATTACCAAGCGATGGAGCGATAATGACCGTCGTTATCGCTCCATCGCTAGGTTTAATCGCCTAGTGGATGGGCAGCTTTAGACTTTCAAGAGCATAATAATTTACAGAATAGCAAAGCTTTGTCAGACAGCTGTCCCCTCCTTAGTAACTGCTCTCATCAAATTCGCCAGTGAACTTTTCATAACCAAAGCAAATGGTAATTTCTCAATTCTCATACTCTTAGATCTGCTGCTTTTGACATGGTTGACCGACCACTTCTCCGTCAAGCTCACCAGTCAATTGGTCTCTGAGAGACTGGATCACCTCTAAACCATCCCTTTTCTACCGCTCCACACTTACTCTACCATCAGCACTCCCTCTCTCGCACCACTTGGCCCTCAAACTGAGAAAGTGGATGCAAGGCCCGTGATACAGTGTCACAGCAGGACTTGGGAAAGTGCTAGATAACCCCCCCACCACCCAACCTCCAAACTGATTTTTAGGGAATATTTGTTGATTTTTTTTTTTTCCTGGCTGCATTCCTGATCCTCATCACCACTTGACATTCTGGCACAAGTCATGCTTAGAATTTTTTCCTCCACCAAACTTGCCTTCCCCTCCCCTGTGACTTACCACCCCTTACTCAGAGATATAAGGAGTTGCCTACCCCCACCCACATCCTACCTAGTCCGTTGGTTTATTTCTAAAGCTGTATACACACACAAACGATTTTAGCTGTCCGATTTTTTTAAAGTGTAATGAACGATTTTTTTTAACACGATTTTTGTAACTTCCCTTAATGAAAATCATTCAGCTGGTCAGTCAGAATGAACTACAAACGGGAACGCGCATGAACGATAATCGTTCATCGTTATAACTCAGAAACTGAACGATTTTTTCAACGGTTGAACGATAACGACGGAGTTATAAATCGTTCAAAAAATAGTTACATGTGTATGCACCTTTAGTGTTGTTTCTAAGATATAGGCCAACTTACATTTACTGTACTTAGTTATAGTAGGTCAAGCTACACTTATATATAGTCCCCTGCATAGCACTGCTGACACTATGTTGCACCTTAAAAATAAGGTAAAACAAGGAATTGTCACTTAGAAGAAAAAAACTGTACTTCTGAAGTGTAAGAATGTACTAAATTTGGGGTACAGCTAATTATATTTTACCCACATATTTGTCTCCTGCACTCAAAACATTAACGTTATTTAAAAAGGTACTTCAAGCTGTACTCTATTAAAAACAGGGATAATTCATTACACTTACTGCAATACATGTAGTTAATCTTACCACCCAATGACCAGGTTTTTACCTTCTGGCCGATCCCTATCTCCATCTCTAAATAAATGTCCTGACTGACTCATCAACACTCAGTCCAAACCCCCTGACCTAGAAACATGAAATTCAGGGAGTATATTCCTCTCATGACATAAGCACCCACTAAGCAGGGATTCTTTGAAATTCGACTCCTCAAGGGGGTAAAAAGTGGTAAAATGTTTCCTCTGAGGTGATTGGGTGATAAAGCAGCATATCCCAAGTGCTGTGGGACTGTAAGCACATTGTCTGGGTCGAGTGGAGACTTCAGTGGGGCTACAGGACAGTCCAATACTCAAATAGGGGAGCCACGCCAACTGCCAGTGATGTTTGGCAGCAGTTGGGGTGACAGTCGGTGTGGCTCTGCCGATATGAATAGTAGACTGCGCTGCAGCCGCACCTCTGGAATCACCACGCTCCTTTACACCAGAGGAATAAAATAAACTAAGCATATAAAAGTTTAGATGGTATGACGAGGGGGCATGGCCACGGCGGCAAGGAGGTGGTTTTACTTTCAAAAATATATTTTGTAAATTCAATATATTTTATGTTTCCCCAGCAGTGTATGGTGTTTGTGCTAAAATAGTTTCTATTAAGGAAATTAGTGTTTTTTTGATGTGTTTAATGTGTTGGTCAAATGTATTCTGCTCTGCTGTATACATGAACACTGATGACAATCGATGAACCGTATCAGTTTACTTTGTGTTTATTGCACCATTGCTTTCTGAATAGGTTATAAATGTGTTTATTTTAGATTTGTATTGCTGGTCTGCATGACTTTGGGTGCTTAATAAAAAATACTTTATTAAAAAAAAAAAAAATGGTATGCAGGAAATTCAATTATCTAAGGTCTACCTGGGTGAAAGTACATCAGCTAGTGTGCTATAAATATTAAAACTTAAAATCACACCTATGCTCTCAATTGGAGTTAAATCTGGTCTACACGCAGCTTTAAAATCATTAAGAAGATTACTTTAGTAGTAAAATAAATTCCATAGTAACATCCTTTGAAGAGTTCACTACTGTACCTCCAAGTCTCATCCAGATGCACCATCTGCTGATACATAGCCTCCCCCATTTCTTTTCTTATCTGCATTTCCAGAAGTAGTTTGCTTTGGCGCTCATACATCAGCTTCTCCCTAAGCTCCTCAATTTTTCTCAGTAGATCCTGTTTGAGATTAGAAAAAAATCCAAGCCATAACACCAAATATCAGTTAGACCGGCCGTTTCCTTTCCTAACTCAGGGGTTCACCATATTAAGAGCTCATCAATGTGGTCTAGGTTGCTAATGTTGAGTAACAAAGCAGCGTCTGCGTCTTCACCTGTATACTGTATATTCTACAATAGTTTCAGTATTCAATTCAGTCTGTAAAGACCAAGTAAACAAATGGCCGTTTGCTTGGATCAATCCATAACCCCTTAGTTTACTTCTGTATTGTTGGTGGGGATACGGATTTTGAACTTTAGTGGGATAAGGTGAATGCTTTTCACTTTATTTGGCTTTAATTAGTTTATTCTGCCCTTTAACAACTGTAGGAAATATATAAATTACGTAGGCTCCACCTTTCCCAAGTCATTCGGGTAGAACCGAAATTGCAAAACTTTACCTCTGGACCTAGCATTGTAATGTCCAATTCTTCATCTTCATCCTCAGAAAGAAGGTCCTCAATAGACACATTAGCATCAAACTCTGTAAGAACCTTGCCATCTTTTCCCACTATTCTTGAGTTCATGAAATCAAAGTTTCTGGGCTGAACGGTCTGAACAACCTTTAATTGGGAGGAAAAAAAAAAAAAAAGCCTTTATTACCCAAGCCAGTTAAAATTGTGTGTTCTAGAAACACCATTACTACATAGGTCAAATATGCTTAAGTTTACTGTAAATTATTGGTTCAGGAAATTTTTTTTTTTTAAATGAAAATTAAAGATCATGCTATAAAATAACCCCAATGATTCTCATGAGACTGACACCATTCTGAAGGAGGCATATCTATAGGTCCTATGTAGAACAAGAATGGGTATTGCAAGCTCAACTGCTGACCACAAAAAAAAACAAAAAAAAAAACAATTGGGAGTAGCAGTAATTACTAGTAAAAGCTAAAATACTAGCAACTCCCAGTAATAGGTCAACAGTAGTAATAATACCACCAGCATTGACTATTTCCAGAATGAAGACATGTATAGTATTATGGAAGGTCACTGAAATACTGTAGAATAGCTAAATCCCCAGTTTAGAAAACCCAGAACTACAAACATTTAAAGAAGCCAGATAATAACTTTATTAAAATATAGGTGGGGCTTTCCAGAAAGGTGGATAATATGAAAAGTTGTTTTTTTTCCCTTTATATACTGTGTGGCTACAGTTAAAGAGGAAATTTATTATTACACGTTTCATTTATGTTGGAAAACAACATCCTAACCTCATACTCACTTGTTTAGCAACAGCGGAAAACTTCATGACATGTAGCGTTTCATCATATGTAGAAGCACACTGATTGATGTTCACAATCATGCAGGCTACGCCCTTCCCACAAAAGAAGGGCTGAAAAAGGCGGGTGAGCTTACTTTCCCTGAATGGGACATAGCTGGCCTTTCTGGAAACAGAAAGCATTTAAGTTAAAACAACTGCGCTACCCACATGCAGCAAGCTGTGAATTGTGCTGCAGAGAAAACAAATGCACTATAGGTTGCCCTCTGAGTTATACACCTTTCACACCAAAATCCCAGGTCCAACCCAGGACACTGAACACCATTTCCATCCATGTTACAGCTCTCCATTACCACTTTTACACTGCAGCTTGGACCCGGGTTGACCCCTTTCACAATGGAATGGATCAGTGTCAGCCATGCCAAATGTGTTAATCATTAAAAGTGGAAGTTTTGTTACAGGCTCGCAAAGAGTCGTCATAAAAAGACATACTTGCCAGCTATCCCCAATTGTCAGATGTGCGGATCTGGTTCACAGAGAACAGACAACTGAATTTAGGGGTTTCAGAGACTAACAGAGTTCAAAATCACTTTGGGCTACAGAGTCGAACAGAGTCCCAGTTCAGATCTTCCTGGGGTTCGGGACTTAGATTTAAAAACCGAATTCGGGTTTTGGATTGCATGCTAACAGGTCAAAATGACAATTTCAGCTTTTTTTTTATTATTATTATTTAAAAAACACAAAAACATACATATCCAAAACAAAAACACGCAAGTTTTTGTTTTGGAATCTGGATTCAAACCAAAAACACGGGTGTCGGCGCATAACTCTAATTTATATCGATCAGATATATTCATTCTAATGGGATCATTAGTATAATTTCCCTGCATTGGTTAGAAGGCACAATGATCCCTATTGCTACATGCATTTTTTTAAAAAGTATCTGTTTTCATCAACAAGTAGATTTTACTTTGGGGATCGTTTACATTTGGATGGAAATCAATTTTATGGCACGCCTCTCATATGTAGCAGTACATGTCCACTAACACCGCACTCATAGGGCTAACCTTTTCACATTCTGCTGGTGCCTAGTAGTCTACACCAATAGAACACATCAACAGGGAGTTTATAAAATGGAGATGCAGTACGCTGAAGGGAGGTAGTGGAGATAGAAGGGCCAGCTTTATGCATAGACTGCACTGGAGTTGCTACAAGTCTCAGCAGGCAACGCACCCCTGCAGCTGTAACTTCAACCCGCGAACAAATAGACAAAGTGCTCACAAACCAATTGCAGGTCAGCCAGGGAAGGAGTTATTGGGCTGAACCAAGGAAAGAAGACAAAGGGATGGAATCGAGGGCAGTATACTATGAGTGAGGAGACAGAGAGATAAAGAAGTGCCTGTGCAGCTGGGAGGAAGAGGCTGAGACTGAGTACGAGGGGTCTATTTACTAAGCAGTGTTAGGAGACAGAGTGAAATGAGAAGGTACCAGCCAATCAGCGCCTAACTGCCATCTCACTGGCTGTGTTTGAAAAATGACAGTTGGGTGCTGATTGGCTGGCACCTTATCACTTTTCACTCTGTCTCCTAACACTGCTTAGTAAATAGACCCCCTCAGTGTGGAAATCCCCTCAAGCCCCTAACCCAGAGCTGAGAGTATACAGAAAGGAAATTGCTGTGCCACAAGTCACCCATTGGACAGGATTGGCAATCCTCTGCAGGGACTGCTGGAGGTGCTTGCCATACCCTAGCGATCAACTGGAGAATGGTCAGATAATTAACCTGGCATTGTGTTCCTCCTGCTTGTTTGAAGTATAATCAGGATAAAGGGGGTTTGAACTGTGTATGCGCCCTATAGGGGTGAATACAGAGGATAGGTTCAGGTACAGGAAACATACTGTGGTAAAAAGTGTTGGATTTTACAGATCAGTGGTCCCTGCATTTACGTTTATCTGGACATGGAACTACAAGTACCAGGAGCATGTGTTGTTGTACAAAATATGCTAACCTAAATTTTTTTTTTATTTTTTTTTTTATATCTTCGTTTGAACAGTGTCTGCCATTTAGAAGGACATATTGTCTGCTCATATCCATTCATATATCTGACAAATGGGTGACTAACTGGGAGATGTATCAAGCCTTGGAGAGAGATACAGCGGGCTGATAAGGGAAAGGTCGAAAGATAGAAATGGTCCTTTTAGACTTGAGGGGAGATGTACTAAACCTTGGAGAGAGATAAAGTACCAACCAATCAGCTCCTATTATCTTAGATGGTTTGAAAAAATGACTTTGTAGCGGATTGGTTGGTACTGTATCTCCACTTTATTTCTCTCAAAGGCTGGATACATCTCCCCCTTATTACCTGAATCAGCTATTCCACCCTGTAACCAATGAGCTCTAATTGTGCACAAAGACCAGGAAGGACTTTAAGGTGCGTATAAACTACGTGACCCAGGGAAGAGTATGAATAAGACATCATAATCGTAGTCTCGTTCCCCGTCCCCTGTAGTGCCTACGCTGAACAATTAGTCACTCAGTGTAGGCACCCTCCAGCACCCCCGAACATGGTCAATCTGTCGTTATCAGCAAATTGACCAGCATGCTCGGGCGATGATTGATGTCGGAAACGACCAGCGGGAGGACGCATCGCTGGTCATTTTAGTGCCAGATTCATGCCCGATTAATGGATGACTTCAGTTGTCCATTAATATCAGCTAGTGGATGTGCGCTTTAAGATGTAGACATTAGGTTGACGTTTACAATGTCGACACCATAATGTCGACATTGTTCAAATGACTAAGACAGGCAACGTGACAATATTCTTAAAATGGAGACATGTGAAATGTTGATATTGTCAGAATATCGACATTAGAGCTAGGCGAAAAATACTTACTGAAAACGCTGCAGGGTCACCGGTCTGACCCAGGAAGGACCGTCATATGACAGTCAGGAATCGGAAGCCGCACTGGAGTTGCTGCAGCTGTCAGGAGCAGGTAAGTCACTGCTAGGCCACCAGGGACGATATGACGACATTCTAACAAGTCAACATTTCATCCCCATCGACATAATGAATGTTGCCGTGATCATTGTCAATATTATTACCATGTTGACATCTCATAGCAGCATGAGGACTGTTGACATATAACACACCTGGACTTTTCCAAGTTATGCTGGGTGCAACCTGGACTGTTGACAGAAGACTGCAGACTCCAGTCTTCCTGTCCCTCCAGGAGGCTTCATGCCCTGTTGCAAGATGGCCACCAAGTCACTACTGAGCATTTGCAGGTGGCTTCTTGTTTTTACCATGTACTCTGTCTGGAGTGACATTTTGGGAGACAGAAGTCACTTACTTAGCTCCTAAAGAGAACCTGGTTAATACCTGCATATAATGCAGTTCCAGCACCACTAACCACAAGCAGCAAACAGTCACCGGCTGGTGAGCTGTGTAGAATCCTGTTCCATTACCAGTGAATGTGGCTGTACCTAACATCTATTTATAAATAAAACACCACCCCTGGTTAAGTAACTGGGTTGGTTATAGTTTGAGTCTTTCACTGGACATGTACGACTATATGGCAGTGTGTACACACCATATATTTGTAAAGGATGTCTTTCACATCGGCCGTGCTGCACAGCAGATGAGATTTATCATTTTCACATCTACTTGTGTGTACACACAACTGATTGATAGAAACATGTTAGTGAGTGAATGTGTAGGGGGGGTCACACTCCATGACATTGCTTATTGGTATACTCCACCTTTATCTACTTAGTTAAAAATGTTATCATCCAGGTGGATTTTTCAACAAACTAGTTAAATATCCCAATGTCCCTATTCCTAGATCTCCTATGCCAAATTGCATTTATGACTAATTGTGCTTTTATTGGCCCTTTATCGGTGTGTGGTGCATTATTTGTTTTTGATTCTAATTACAATTTATATTTTATTAGACCATATGTTAAATCCTGATTAACACAGATCCGCAGGTCATTTTATAGGACACAGATCCGCAGGTCATTTTATAGGATTGTACTCGTATGTATAGTTTTTTATGTCTTATCACTATTCAGTTTCTTTTGCAATGATGGACTTTGTAGCACACTACAGCCTGGTGTCTTCAAAAGATAAACTTACTTTGGGATGTGACTCTGCTTCAGGGCTGCAATACATTTGCCAAGGATGAGCAGTGAATTATTTATATTTCCAGCCTCTTTCAATCTGTCACCAACAGTTTGTGTTTTGTTACAACGTTCAGACCCAGCCAAATCACACAGCGACATCCTGTGCAATAGCAAAAGGATATGGGAGTTAAGATGCATAATGTACCTGCCAGAAAGTCAGGCTACAGTACACTGCATGATGCAAATTCTAATTGGTTGTTGTAACTTCAGTATTAACCAAAGTTCTTAACATTTTAAGTGACTGACTAAAGAGCCAAAGTGCAATTCACCTAGAAGACGTGCAGTATTTGTACTCACTCTGACACTCCTAGGACGCTGGGGTCATCACCTGGACTTAATTTAATAAGTCGGATTGTAAATATACTATGACTGGGAAATAATAAAAAAAAATAAAAAAAAAATGTAAAAAGAAGAAGTAAGCAATTTAAGTCTTTACTTTATTGCCCTCCCTTATTTACTATAGGTGATTCCCTTTATTACAATACAAACCCAAATGCTTATAATAATTAGTTGCACAAGGGGACTTCAATGGGAGTTACCAATAGCTGAAGATTGTAAATAGATAGCTACATCCAGCCATTACACAAGAATAACAACCTCAACGGTCCACTCTTACTCTACTCTCCAGATCCCACTTGGGCCATTTTAAATAAGTCAAGCAGTAATTGGTCCCCACGCTGCTTGGCTTAGAGTCAGGACAGCCAGAAAGACAATAGTATTGTAGTGTGGGACAGAGAGATACATCGGAAGCCTTGGATGATGCGGTGGACAAAGAAATGAGATACTTAAAGAACAGTTTATTCCATTAAGCAAAAAACTTCAGTTTTTGGTGTAGTTCTCCTTCAACTGAGGTATGGGAAACACTAATTATATTGGCTCTAAGGTGGTAGGGTTTAAATTAAGAAGAGGAAATTGATGATGGGCTTCGTTGAAGGTGTCCATTGCAGAATCGTGTAAGGATTTTAAATGACACAGATAGTGAGTTTTGTAGGAGAAGTCGGTCGTACTGTATAGTTGTCCACAGGATGAAATTACAAAGTTACAACAGGTAAAGAAAAAAGAAAAAAAAAAAAAGTTTCTGGAGGACAGCAGGGGACAAGCTTAAGCTTCAATTTGTTCTAAGAAATATAGGAGAGACACCCCATAGCTAGGTTACTAGATAAGCATCAGCACTAAAGTTATGAGAAGCCAAAGCTGAACCTATTGCAATAACCAAGGAGAGCGATTATAAAGAGCTTGGCGGCGCCTTGTGTGTTGAAGGGAGATATTCTGGAAATGTTGCTCTAGTCTTGATTAATTATGTAGGACAGAAAGGATAAAAGGAATTGACATCAAAGGCCATGAACATGGTAAGTGGGCAGCAAAAAATTGGGATGTCCATCGTTGTTGCTGCAGTCACAATAAACAGCCCTTCTAGTCGCGCTTAGTGCCATGCTAGTTAATTATTCGCAATGCGATGCAAAGACGACGCATCAGATTAATAGGATATGCGGCATGTGCATGTTCTGTATGCTACTGCAAATGTGTCTGTACATGAAATGCTATGTTACACTGTCAGCGGCTGTCTTTCACACCACGTTCAGGTCATGATGGTTTTACAGACTCGGCACATATATTAATCAGCGTAGTATGCTTGTGCATCTTGATCACATGGTGCATAAGATGCATTTGTGGCGACAAAGACGCCCGATGCAGACAGTTGCACGGGAGCCGTGGCTCTCATGCACCCTGTGTAACGCAACTCATAACGCACGGAGGATAGACAAGGAAGGATATCTGTAGCTTACAGACAGCTGCCAAGGTTAGCCAATACAGGAATGGAGAAGTGAATCTGGGCTGTAACCAGGGCCGGTTCTCCAGTTATGCAGCTGCGTAAGGTGCCACATAGTGGAGGGTGCCTCAGCTGCATACCATGCGGGCCGCGGGCAGTCTGTCTGTGACACAGCTGCACCACGTGTGTAGCGCTGACCGGACGGAGTTCGGTCAGCGCTACACAGCACAAACACACAGCCGCCAGCGCCGGCAGCTGTGTGTTTGCTTTAGCAGCTGATGAGAGTCAGACAGACTCATCGGCTGCTGCTCCCACTGCCAGAGCCGGACATCTTCCGGCTCCCGCAGTGGGTAATGGGAGTGACGTCATGACGTCACTCACATGATGCAAAGCGGTGGACGGAGGAGCGGATATCGGCGGCAGGACCAGGAGCAGGAGCGGGTTTCAGGTAAGTGTTTTCATTTTTGTATTACGTCTCTACTGCGGGCAGGGGGAGGTGGATTACTACTGGGGGCACCACAAGGGGGGGCTTGGGGGGGGGGGGGAAAGACTACTACTACTAGGGGCTCAATTATATATATATATATATATATATATATATATATATATCACTGCATAGGGGGTACCACTACTGGGGCACTATATTAGGGGGCTTACTACTGGGGGCACTGCACAGGGGGAGCCACTACCGGGGGCACTGTAAAAGAGGCACTGCATAGGGGGTACCATTACTGGGGACACTGCATAGGGGGGGTACCACTACTGGGGGCACAGGGGGGACCACTACCGGTGGCACTGTAAAAGGGGCACTGCATAGGGGGGGCCCCAAAAAATATACCGTCTTACCAAAAAATTTGGGCTAGGGCCGACCCTGGATGTAACTACATACAAAAGATATTGATATAGGTAGAAAGACAGTTTACTGAGACATTATAGACCAATACTGGGCCTAGGCCCAATTCAGGGAACTCTTATGGAGAGGAACTTGAGATGAGATTACATGGAACACAGACACTTAAGCAGAGTTCTAGGTAGCAACCATTGAGAACAAATGTACGATAAAAAGGAAACCTTGATGACACAGAAATACATGATTAATAAGTCTACAAACCCTCAGTACTCACTCAGACATATCAATCGGAATAACCATTGCCCAACAAATTAGAAAATATTTTGAACTTCATAAATTTACGAAACTGGTGACTATGGTGGGAGGACCTCTACATTTACTACAATCGTTAATTTTTATATAATTATACACACTTTTTTAAATCTAGAACAAGAAAAAAAAAAAACATTTTATTACAGCTTACCTTCGGCTGGACTGCTGATTCATCCTAGTTGATGCTAAACTTCGATTTTTGTTGCCAGTTAGTAATATCTTGCATGCTTCTTCAGTGCTGGTAATATTTAACCACTTTAGATCTATTAAAAGATAGTTTTAACTTAACAGATAAAACATTCAGTGCATCAAAGACTAAGGCCCTCATTCAGAGCCGCTCGCTAGCGGCAGTACGCTTGTTCCGAGCGATGTTCGCACATCTGCGCATGCGTACGGTTTTTAGTACGCATGCGCGAACCAGTCAGTTCGGCCGAAAATCGTTTGTACGCTATATACCGAGTGCCTGCTTTTTTGAGTGACAGAATGAGGCGTATGTGGGTGGTAACAAGGGAAGGTGCTTGAAAACGGGGGAGTGGAATTCGAACGCAGGCGTGCTTAAAGGTCAAAACGGGAGTTTTAAGGGAGTGCATAATTAATACATCAGCGTCATTGACCACGTCACTTGGTTTTTTTTAACTCAGAACTGCTCGCAAAATAGCGGTTGAAAACACCAACCACAAGAATAGCGAGCAGTTCATACGCTGTACGATGTACTCGATTAATCTAATAAATAGCGGACATGACGTATGGTGCGTGCGGCCAGGGGGCGTTTTTATCAAATAAACGAGCGTATGTTTTGCTCGCTCGTTCAGACTTAGAGGTGTGAACAGACCGCAATTTGCGAACGGATCATTTGAATAGCCACCCCTTGTTTTTGAACGAACGACCGCAAATAGCGAACGGCTCTGAATCAGGGCCTAAGTCAGTTGATTCATCTACATTACAAACAGCGGCTTCCAAATAAAGGCTTTAGAGCAAATTGTATGCAGAAGTGGGA
This sequence comes from Taudactylus pleione, assembly GCA_031769625.1. Classification (NCBI taxonomy): domain Eukaryota; kingdom Metazoa; phylum Chordata; class Amphibia; order Anura; family Myobatrachidae; genus Taudactylus; species Taudactylus pleione. The sequence goes on along the minus strand of JAUIMM010000092.1, from coordinate 1,338,551 downwards.
TGGGAGGACACCACTGCATATTAATGAGGTCAAGACACCATTTAACATGGGTGCCAGAGAGGGCAATTAAACCCTGAATATACTTTCTCTTATTCAGATATATAACATTTGAACCATATTATGATACTAGTATTAACTTCTATGGTTTGTAAAAAGTCTAATTAAGAGTTGACAAATATTAGTAAGTCTTGAAGTTTTAAGCATTTCTGTATACAAGTCTTACTAAATGTTAAGAGCCAGGGATGTAGCCAGAACTTTGTGGACCCATTAGCAACATTTTGAATGGGTCCCTTCCCCTGCTAGAGAGACCTCTCTCTCTCCACAGCAGTTCATTTTATGTGCCATAGTTCATATTATACGTCACACAGTGCCCCAGGGGCGTAACTAGGAATTTGAAGACCCCATAGCAAAAGTTTGTAAGGGCCCCTAAATACCACCCACTGTGGAAAAAAAAAAATTGTATACAAAACATGTAACTTTGACAAGGAAGATTGGTCCCATAACAGCTGCACCTATGGTAGTTCTGCCCATGCAGTGTCCCCAGTTCCTATTAGGTCACATTGTAGTGCCCCAAGTTAGTGTGCCACATTGTACTGCCACCAGTACACATCATGCAGTGCTTAGTGGGTAAATCCGGGAACCTGGTAGACAACTTTCTGACCTGGATGCAGTTGAGTCAGATCCCAGAGGTGGGCCCCCCAAAAAGGTGGGCACCTACTATAGCTACGCCCATTTACAGAGCCATCTCAGACGCAAAATAGCATCCACCGCTATTAAAAATGGGTAATGTATATTAACGGTTAGAAACTTAAGCTACTGATTTGTGCAGGGTAAAGTTTAGAGGTAGACATCATGATTATAGCTCGCTAACCAATGATAAACTCAAGACTTTTGAAAGGCCATGTTTATTGCATTGTGTATAATAACTGCACTCAATACATTGTACCTCGGTAACTCCATAAACACATTAAGAGGACTACCTTTCACATAGGAAGTGCCTGACTGATCATCACAGATCTTCAATGCTGGTCTCTTTTGGTTCTTTGATGAAGGGAACTGATCCAGTAGGTCATAGACATACTCATTGTAGATTTCAAAGAAAGATACCCAAGTAGAGAACTGGTAAATGTTTGGGTCATCCCCTTTTAAAATAAAAAAAAAATATATAAGTAAAAACCAAAAGGCTGCATAGTTTAAAAGATCTAGTTATTATTCCATTACAATAAAAGGATTCATTCACTTTACAATAGTACCAGCAATGTTCTGATTTACCTTGAAAGTCAGGCGAAAGATCACCACAAGATATATTCTGCAGATTGACTGAGCTCTTAACAGTCTTCATACCATCCTGTAACGTTTACAGAAGAAAATAATCCTTTAATACAATTCTCTTTTGTTTGCATAGTAAATGCTGTATTCCCTGCAGGTGTGACCGGCACACAGCTAGAATGCGTACTTGTAAACGCAGAAGAGAGAAGACGACAAATTAAAGATTCCAGTGATTGTCTAGATCACACTGAATAGGCTGCCTGTGTACACTGTTCCTTATGAGCAAAATCAATGCAGTAAGTGAAAAAAATGCTGGTCTGTTAGCTGTACTGGACAAATACTATGCAGTGGCAGAACTAGCAAGTGGTGAGCCCAGGTGCAAAAATAGTCAGTTACAACCTTTTTGCAATGAGTGCCTGTCCACACTATAAAGATCACAATTAATAACATTAATAAGTTTAACTTGCGTTTAATGCACTAGTGCAGCGGTTCCCAAACTGGGTGTCATGGCACCTTGGGGTGCAATAGAGCACATGCAGGAGTTCCATGGGTTGGAGGTCCAGGACCGAATCAAATCATCTATGGTAAATGTAGTAGGCAAAACCAGTGCTGGTGGCTGCCAATCATAAAATATGTGAACAGACAGAAGTGTTCACCAACACATAACTGAACCTAATGATGGCAGGCAAGTACAATTTACTTAAATATTTTTTCTAAATAAAAATTTGACCTACGGGTGCAGTAAAAGAAGTTAAGGTAGACTTACCTTTTTTAACTCTTTCTTCGAGGCCCATGGGGATAATGTGGTTGGAGTGATCCAGGCACCAAACAGTTAAGCTTTCAGCTCCCAGGATGTCTCAGGTTCTCTTCCACATATACCCTGCCCCTGGCCACAGGCAGTTTTGTAAACAAGCCCAAGGCAGGAGATGGAAAGAGAAGGAGGGAGAACAATGTACACCAGTAACTCACACAAGATGAGGGAACCCATTAAAGAAAGAAAAATTACCCAATGCAGCCAGGTGAGTCAGGGTGGGTGCCCTATGGACCGAAGAAAAATAGTAGTTAACACTCTTATTTACTTCTTCAGGGTTCATAGGGATATCATGGGGATGTCCTAAAGCAGTTCCCCTAAGGGTGGGGACGCTCCTGAGAAGAAAGGAGAACCAGCCGCCCAAAGGATGCATACTCAGAGGCAAAAGTGTCAAAGATGTAGAACCTAAGAAAGGTGTGGACATAAGATCACGTGGCCGCCTTGCACAATTGTTCAGCAGAGTTACTACGATGAAACGCCCATGATGGTCCCACAGACAGAGTCGCTGTGTTTGGAACAGGGAGATCAGCCTGCGTGTAAGCCTGAGAGATAGTCATACGCAACTATCAACCCAGAGTTTGTTAGTTAGCTGGCCAACCTAGTTTGTGAAAACCATATAACAAAAAAGAGCGTCTGATTTTCTAAAACAGTTTGTACGATGCACATAAACACGGAGAGCATGAACCACATCCAAGGAGGCTTCACCTACAAAAAGGTCTGAAGACTGGAAAGCTGGAACCACAATCTCTTCATTCACATGAAAAACGGGACACTACCTTAGGAAGGTAACCCGCCAGTGTACGGAGGACAGCTCTATCCTGGTGAAAAATCAAAAAGTGGTAGAGACAACAGAGCGCTGCCTGCGTGCAGAAGAGATAGCGAGGAGAAAAAGGGTCTTCGCTGTTAACCACTTCAAATCTACAGAGACCAGAGGTTCAAATGGGGGAGCCTTTAGCCCCTTGAGAACCAAAGACAAATCCCTCGGAGCCACAAAGGGTGGCTGAACTTGGAGAACACCCTGAAAAAAATTCTGACATCCGGCAGAGAAACAATCCTTCACTGGAACCAAACTGACAGCACAGAAACCTGTACTGTCAGAGTGACCAGGTGGCGTCAGAGGTCTAACCCAGCCTGGAGAAAAGCAAGGACCCGGGAAACTGTAAAAACCTTAGGGTCATGGGGCCTGATTCAGACCCGTTCGCTAGGATTCGTTCGCACGTAGCCTGTCGATATTTGCAATCTGCGCATGCGTACAAGACAATGCATGTGCGCGAACCAGTCCATGCGATCGCCCTTTGTACACAGATGCTTCGCTAGATTAAGTGACATGACGAGCAGTTTGTGGGTGGTGATCTGGTTTGGTAGATGGAAATAGGGTAGTGGTGGTGCGAACGCAGGTGAGTCTGAGCATCTCAACGCCATTTCAGGGGCGTGCATAATTAAGACGCAGCATCATAATACACGTCACATGGCTGAATTACACACTGAAGCACTCGCAGTGCTTGCGGCAGGGTATGGTCAGCCACAAGTGCTGCGTACGGGTCAGATGTTACAGATTGTTGCATACACTTCCTGGAGATGACGTGCAACACTAAGGGAAAGTGGGCGTCTTAAGTCAGGCTGGTGGGCATATATATATATTACAGAAAGCCCAGCACTCTGCAGACCCCAACAGGGTCTATACCTTGCTCCAGGTGCCCTCAAAGGATGGAGATCACTCCCCTCAGTATAAAACAGCACATAAGCGGCACTCCGGAGTCTCCAAAGAAAGGTGAAAGCAGGTGTCTTTTATTCTATGTTTCAGGGTTCAGCGACCCCTTCCTCAGAAGCACACAATATCAAATCATGCACAATTACACTTGGTGTATTACATTACAATGTTTTACCGCACACAATGGTGTTATTTTTATTAAGTCACGTTCCTGAGATTTCATTTAGGTCTAAACATTCTTGTTTTTAGCCACAAAATGGCGACATTCACCAGTATTAATGTTAGTTTTGTATATTTTGCTTTTTACAACACATTCTGTTCATATGTATGCTTTTGTTATGCACAGACATCAAGCGTCTGTACTTATGCACGGTTTTAACATGTATGCACTCGTCTTAATCACAGTGTTGATGACGTCACTTCCGGGTCTCGGACGCCGCGACCGGAAGTGTGCAGTCAGAGCGCCGTTGGACTGCAGGGGGTGACACCACGATGGGCACAACTAAGTAAGGTATTTAAAGTCACTCATTGTTTGGATTTTGATATTATGTGTGCTCCTGAGGAAGGGGGGGGGGGGGTCGCTGAACCCCGAAACGTAGAGTAAAAGGCACCTGCTTTCACCTTTCTTTGGGTCTGAATCAGGCCCATAGTTTGTGGGAACACCATTGACCAAAAGAATGCCAAACTCTAATACATGTGGGTAGAGGAAGGCTTTCGTGCCCTAAGCATCATCTGAATCACAGAGCTAGAAAAACCTTTGGCTCTTAAGATGGAAGACTCAAGAGCCAAGCCATCAAAGACAGATGAGGTAAGCCCGGTTGCAGGCAGGGACCCTGTCCTAACAGATCTGGCCATAGAGGAAGAGGAAACAGTGTCTATGGATAGATTCTGTATGTCGATGAACCAATGGCGCCTGGGCCAACAGGAGCTACTAGTATTCCTGTGCCACCTTCCTGCTTGAATTTCCTGTGGACCCTTGGGAGGAGAGACATCTGAGGCAAGAGATACACCAGCTTGAAGTCCCACCTCACTGCCATCGTGTCCATGAAGGCGGCTGAGAGATCTCTGGTCCTGGACCCGTACCTGGGGACCCTGTGGTCAAGACATTAGGCTATGAGGTCTAAGTCTGGTAAGCCCCATTTGTTCACCAGGACTTGAAATACCCCCGGGTGGAGAGCCCACTCTCCGACGTGTATAGCCTGACGACTTAGGAAGACCATTTCCCAGTTGAGGACTCCCGGGATGAATATTGGCGAGATAGCCGGAAGATGACGTTCTGCCCAGATCAGAATGTTTGTCACTTTCCTCATGGCTGCCTGACTCTGCGTGCCTCCCTGATGACTGAGATAGGCTACTGTGGTCGCGTTGTCAGACTGGATCTTGACCGATCTGCCTTGGAGTAGGTCTTATGGCAGGATGAGCACTTTGTATACTGCATGAAGCTCCAGGATGTTTATGGGCAGGTGACTTTCCATATTTGTCCATCTTCCATGAAAGGTACGATGAACTGTCACAGCCCCCTATCCGCGAAGGCTGTCATCCATGGTGAGGAGCAGCCAATTTGGAATCCAGAATGAGTGACCCTTGTCCAGATGAGCCTTTTGTAGCCACCATGAGACAGAGACGAATCTCCGGAGAGTGAAGGATCCTCTGGGACCATATTAGAGGATACTGCCCATTCCACCAGGAGAGAATCAATTGTTGCAGAGGCCTGGAGTGTAACTGAGCATATTCCACCATGTCGAAGGTGGATACCATTGACCTCAGGATCCGCATTGCTGATAGAATGGATACCCTTTGCTTGCAGAGCAATTTGCGTACTCACAATAATAGGGCCAAAATCTTGTCCTCTGGCAGAAACACCCTTTGTGCCTGAGAATCCAGAAGTGCCCCCAGATGTATCATCCTCTGTATTGGAGAAATAGGATTTCTTCCAATTGATGATCCAGCCATGTGTCTGTAGGCAGGCAATGGTTAGTTGGAGACTATGCAAATATCAGAAGGTTGTCCAGGTATGGCCATATTCCGATTCCCTGACGCCTGAGGTAGGCAGTCAAATGCCATTATTTTGGTCAAGACCCGAGGGGCCATTGATAGACCAAGGGGCAGTGCCTTAAATTGGTAATGTTGTTGCAGGACAGCAAACCGGAGAAATTGTTGGTGGGATGGTGTAATAGGCACATGCAGATACGCATCCAGAATGTCCAGGGAAGCCATAAAATCCCCAGGTCCCATTGCCAAAATAATTGACCAAAGAGTCTATATACGGAATGGGTACACTGTATCCATCCAGGAAGGATGTATAGGGGGAACAAACAAAATATATATATAGTAGGTCAGAACTGCTGTGGGTATCCAATTATGGGAGGCAGCGTAGGAGTAGCCAAACGGTCCACCAGTTGTGTCATAACCTAAAAACAAGGAGGACACCCAAGATGGCTCCTGTACAGTGGCTGGTAGATTGGACTGGTGAGGCAATTCTTAATAACAAACAGCACACAAACCATCCTGTATAAAGTCCTGAGGGGGCAAGCCCGCCAAACAGCTTTTACATGAATCCAACACCGGGGCCTCAGTTTCCAGTTTACCCTTATTCTTAGGCATAGTAAATAAGTTCAAATATGACTGCCTTCAAACAATAAATAAGAAGTACAATTTGAAAAAAATAAATTAAAAAAAAAAATATATATATATATATAATGTCAGGTGCATAAATATTGGGACATGGGCAGAATTTTCATATTTTGGCCTCTATTCACCACCTCAATGGCTTTGAAATGAAACAAACAGGATGTGCTTTAACTGCAGACTTTCAGATTTCATTTGAGGGTAATTACATCCAAATCAGGTGAACGGTGTAGGAATTACAATGGTTTCTATATGTGCCTCCCACTTATTAAGGAGCCAAAAGTAATGGGACTATCAACTCAAAAGCTATTTCATGGACAGGTGTGGGCTATTACCTCGTTATTTCATTATCAATTAAGAAGGTAAAAGGTCTGGAGTTGATTCTAGGTGTGACATTTGCATTTGGAATCAGTTGCTGTCGACTCTCAATATGAGATCCAAAGAGCTGTCACTATCAGTGAAGCAAGCCATCATTAGGCTGAAAAATCAAAACAAACCCATCAGAGAGACAGCAAAAACATTAGGTGTGGCCAAATCAGCTTATCTGAGTAAAAATTAGTTCAAAGTTCATGGGGTAAGAGACTGCTACCACCAACGCTTTTCATCCAGGGACTTGAAGTCGTTCCTGGACGAAACACGTTGAGTGTAGCAGTCTCTTACCCCATGAATTTTTAACCTCTTTTTACTCAGATAAGCTGATATCCTCCTTCTATCCATTACGTGTTTATTTAATTCCACTCTGTCCATTTTGTATTGAATTTTATCATCATGTGACTACCTTTTGTGCATTTAGCCCCAGGTATACTAGCACCATGTGCAAGAATTTTCAGAGTGCCTCCCCCCCCCCCCCCATCAAACTACATATATGAATAAAACTTAACTGCCCCCCCCCCAAAAAAGAAAAAAAAAAAAAAAACACTGCTCGGCCATACAGCCACAAGTTGGCTCTGAATAAGAGGAGGGAAGGGGGGGTCCGTCCTGCGTTATAGTATGCCGACCGGCATCATGGTGAGTCATCCAGACTCATTAGTACTACTAACGTCACCAGCTGCAGGCCCTTTCACTGCTGCCGCCCGACACCAGCTAAATGAGACAAAAAGGGAGGCCTGACAGGACAAAAGTCATCCCCAATACGGGGATTGTAGAGGAGGTATGGTAATGCAAGCATGCACAATAACATCACTGAATGGTTTCCAGAAGAGGCTGAGGGTTCAGGCATCTCACAAGATCTGGCAGGAACATGAGAAGATGGGGCTTCTGAAGGTCCTGTGGCCAGGTTAGGGTCACCCTGGTCTATTAAGTAGCTTGAATGGTCTAATCTGGAAGGAGTGTTAAAATTAACAATCACGTCAGGAGAACTTCAGGTTGCCAGGAAAAGTGCAGATATGGACTACCATCATTAAAAAAAAAAAATGACTGCCCTAAGTATATGCATCAGGTGGCCTGTTTATCATGCTTTTTCCATAAAACTGCAGACTGCAGTCCCTAATAATATCAATGGGGACTGCAGTCTGATCCTTGTGTACAATACTCCAATAGTGTAAAATACTTTATGCCTACAGAGAAACTCTCACATTCTCAAGATCCCTCTGTAGCCTCTGTCTGCCTCTGGAAACTGCCACCATTTACATGCACCGTGTAATATGCGCCTGAGGAGCCAGTCAAAAATGTGAGACTCCTCCAATGTGCCCGGGATGTAACTCGCAGGGATTAAGGTTATTGCTATCACTGTCCCTACAGGTTACGTTTAGCATATTGAAGGGTACTTTTTGTTAAAAAAGAAAGCGTCGCAATTAGGACTGTTAATAATCGCGGCACTGCCACTATTAATACATGGTGTCTAAAAGAACCTAATGTAATGCATAATAAACATTAAGCCTGTTTGGTGCTTCATCATCATTGACCATTATTTCAATGCATTTCATTAGACTTTGTTCCTAAATACTGACCTCCTTTATACTGGAGAGGAATGAGGCTTTTATAGCTTCCTCCTGCTTTACTTGTGCAGGTTCTAGCTTCATAACGTCGTTGCCAAGATAGGGCTTAAGATTCATCTTCAGGTATTGCCGACCTCTAATATGACCAAATATGACATCTAGCGCTCTTGGAAGTATACCTCCATCTTTTGGACTTCCTGTAGTGGTAAAAAGGAGATTTATGTGCTTACTTGTTAAATCTTTTTTTTGCGATTCCACAGTGGACACAGGCTTTACGCTGGGTATAGGTTGGTAGATTGGAGTCCGGGCACCGCACGGTTAAGCTTGTTGAGCACAGCCGAGACTCCCCCTCCCCTTAATACCTCTCCTACAGGACCACAGTTTAGTTAAGAAGCCTAAAGCCAGGGGTTAGAAGGAGGAGAAGAAAGACCGACACACACTCAGGTCCATACACACTAGAAATGTGAACAGGAGAACCTTAAGCAGAGCAAAGCCCCGGCAGGTCAGGTGCGTCAGAGTGTGCAACCTGTGTTCCCTATGGAATTGAAGAAAAGGATTTAACAGGTAAGCACATAGATGTCCTTTTCTTCTTCCTCCATAGGGGACACAGGCTTTACGCTGGGCCGTCCCAAAGCTATTCACCAAGGGAGAGGATGCACCTAGGCTGCGCTGGGAACTCTTCACCCAAAAGCCACATCAGGGGAGGCAAAAGGTGTCAAAAGAATAAAACTTTAGAAACGTATTGGCGGAGGACCACGTGGCCGCTTTACACAACTGCTCCGCAGAAGCACCACGTCGCACTGCCCACGCCTCTACGCCCAAAGAAGAATGCGGCTGACTTCCTTTATGGCGGCACAACTATGAGTAGCCCCCTGATGGTTTATGTAGGAGACAGCTGTCACGTTGTCGGACTGTATCTGGACAGGCCGACCCCGAAGCAGAGGTAAAGTCTGACACAGGGCCCTGTAAACCGATTGGAGTTCCAGAAATGTTGATCGGCAATCTGGTCTCCCGAGCCGACCACGGTCCCTGAAAAGGTTTGCCGACAAGAGAGCGAATGGATTCTTAAAGCTCCTGCTCCCCCCCCCCCCACCCAAAGAAGACTTGTGAAAAAAAAATACAAAAAGAAATGTTTCCGAAAGGTCAACGCATGCCACTGGGAGACCACCCCTCTTACCCAGGTATCCACCGTGGTTGCCTTCCAGATTTCTGAAAAAAAGAAGCCAGTCTCCCACACTGGTGACCACCAGGTGGAGACCTGCTCAGTCATGCTGTAGACTTGTCGGCTGGCTTAGCAGTCGGGCATCTGGTAGACCAGGGTTGCTTACCTGCTGGCTTAGACCCTCTAGTAGAGAAACCCTGGGACCTTGAGAATGACATGCCCTGACCCTGTGGATGAGAAGAACGAAAATAAGAAGACCATGACAGACAGTCTTAGATGCCACCAGAGTAGCCACTATTTTATCCAGTTCCGGTCCAAAGAGAACATCCCATGAAAAGGGGAGAGCATCAAGGGCCTTCTTAGAGTCGAAATCCACCCACCAGGAACAAATCCAGAGGGCTCTTCTAGCCGAGACTGAAGAAGTCGAAAACCTTTGACATTAGAATTCCGGTGTCTCTAGCCGCTACCCCAAAATAAGAAGCCCCCTCGCGAATATGCTCCACCAGCGACAAAAGCTCATTCCTGTGGGTACCTGAAGTAAGGTCATCTTCCAGGGCGTCTGCCCAGCGACTTATGGCCTTATCAACCCGGGCGAGCTACCGCACCTGCATTAGAATAAATAGACTTAAGAAAAGTCTCTAGCTTCCTATTCGTCGGATCCTTAAGGGATGCAGTGTTAGGAAGAGTGACATTTTTAACAAGACGAGCAACATGCGCATCAACAGGGGAGGAGGTCTCCATTTAGCCCGATCTGCAGCAGGCAAAGGAAGTTATACGCTTAGAAACTAGGAAGTGCCTATTAGGGTGGGACCAGGCCTCCGCCAAAAGGTCCTCAAACTGTGCAGAAGAAGGAAATTCTGCAAATGCCTTCTTTTGACGTTTGAACAATGGAGCATTGGACATAGGGGCTGGATCCACATCCTTGATAAGCAAAACTGACTTAACGGCTTTAATAAAGGAAGGCACGTCTACTTGAGGCTGGGAATCTTCCGGAATAGAGGAAGATTCCACATCGGAAGCTGCAGATACATGTTCTCCATGATTTGAAGAATCTTCAGTCTGAATTAATATCAGACAGGTGTACCTTTTAGAGGGTCTAAGCTTAGAAGGATGCTCTCTGCTCAGCATCTGTTTGAAAGATTCTGACACTTGCGCTAAACCCTGGACTGCGCAAAAGACTATATCCAAGGAGGCTCTACGGCAGAAGGCAGCACATTGAGGGCCACAATTGAAGGGACAGAGGCCGAGGGAGCGATTCCAGGGCTGAAAGCATATTAGCTAACTGAAGCTGAAGGACCCGTCTGCTGTGTGGTTGTAAAACAGAGTACAAAGACCATCGTAGTAGGGAACCCGTGAAGGGAACACAGCAGCACAAGCCCTGCAATTAACCAGTACCGAAGCACCCATCTCCTTGGGAACTTTAAAAAAGCACCACAAATAGAATTATAAGTGGGGCGGCTAAGCAGAGACTGAGACTATAGCAAAGTACATTAAATAGTCAAACAGACAGACACATGCAATGCAATAATAACAGCAATGTTAAATTCAATATTTAAGGGGGGGTGGAGCTAAATGTATAACCTGATTGCTGAGAACGAGGAACACAGGGAGACAGGAGCCTGCACTCTCCACAGACAAGCTGCACCAGCAAGCACCTAGAAATGGCTGCCCAGCGTCTGAGGAGGGGAGAGGAGTGACCCTGGGATAAAGTGCCTCTAATGAGGGAAAGCGCCATGGGGTGGGGGGAGGGGCCAACGGACCGATCAATAAAAGTCACGCTGCATGAAGGTTAAGAAACTAGTTATTCCAATGAATACATATCAAAATACATAATGGGCCTTATGTATTATTCTGCAAGTTGCAGGCACAATTCCCACAAGTTAACCCCCTTTTTTTTTTTTTTTAAAGTGGCAATAATTTAAACGGCAGAACCAGATTGGTTTTGAGTTTTAAATTATTGTCACTTTAAAAATACGTGCTAACTCGCCAGAATCGCACCCATGCCTGCAACTTGCAGGATATTAAATATGGCTTGCTAGGTCCATTCTAAATACACTATTAAGCCAGATACCTTGGATTGTAAAAGTTTTTCCAGCATTAGTTACACCATATGTAAAGACAAGCCCATTTTGTCCATTAGCAAAAGAAGTCACCAAATCCTTTATTGTTCCTTCAAAAAATTCTGCCTGCATGGTCTCATGTCCAAAGATCTGCACAGCCAAAAATAAGACCACATATACATTAACACAACACAGAAAAAGCAACAAAGAAACAGGAAGTAACATCAGTGATAACGCTGTACTACCCGGGTGAAAGTAAACTTGTGCACAGACTGTCCAATTCCCCTTTCACAGTTTTTCATTGTAGATGAGTCTTTAGGAGCACACAGAGATACCATCTCAGAGGTTTCAATGGTTACACAATCCTAGGAGAAAATAAAAATATATAACCACAACCATTAATGGATAAGTGTAAACAATTCGGAAAATAAAAAAAAAAGTTACACATGCATGCAAACAGTGGTGTAACTACTGTTGGTGCAAAGGGTACGGCTGCTATGGTGCCCAAGCTGCCTATGTGGACCGCCAGACAAGGTGACCCAGTCCAATCAGGGCCACTGAGGAGGGCCCAGGTGTCAGCGGTGTTGATTTGGTGCTGGCGCATCGGCAGGCAGACATTGAGAGACAGCACCGCAAGGCAATCAGAACTCGCAGACCGGCAGCCAATCAGCAGTGGCGGCTCCTAATTGGCTGCCAGTCTACAAGCTCTGAATGGCTCGTAACTTGTGCCAGATTCAAATTGCACTGTCTGTCCATGCCTACCGATGCGCCAGCTGGAATTAGCTGGCGGCCCCGCACCAAATCCACACCTGCTGGCTGCTGATGGCACACAGGTGGAGGCGAGAGACTGCTGGAGGGACATGGGGAGGCACAATGTGTAAGGGGCACTGCTATTGTGTGAAATGTGTTATATGGGGCACTATTCTGTAAAGGGCAGAGCCGTAACTAGACTTTTTGGTGACCTGTTCCAGAGAGCATTGGCGCCCACCCCCCCACCCCCATTTTTTAAATAGGGACATAAGATAGTGCACCTGTAAAAGGGCCATGGCCTCATGGAAGAGATAGGGAAGGCCAGGAGATAAAAGAAGAGGAAGCTACAAGTAAGAATGATAATAAACAGGAAAATAGACAGGTCCAAACAGCGCCCCCTGCCCTGCAGTGCCCTGTGCCATGGCACTGGTCACATTACCCTAGTTACGGCCCTGGCAGGGCATAACTTTATGTGTGTAAGGGGCGTTACTATGTAGTGTAAAAGTCATTACTGTGAGGCATAATATATAAGGGGGTACAACTACTGCCTGGCATAACATGAATGGGCTCTGTGTGAGGGCAAATGTATGTTTGGGTTTTATTTACCTCTGGGGTGGCCCTTTTAAGAGCTTGTTATGTGGCCCCAAAGTTCTAGTTACACCCTTGCATGCAAACAGCGGGCTGATTAATATATATGGTCACTTAAAAAGGACCAACTCTGGATTTAATATGAACTTGCATAAGTCTAAAGGCCCCTACACACTACAAGATATTGCTAACGAATTGGCAGATCTGACACATCGGAAACAAATAGTCAAAATCGAGCAGTGTGTATGCACTACATCGTGTAGTGCGCGCTCCCATGGGGTCGTCAGTCGCATCGCCTGATCTTTTGTACATGCAGGAATATGAGATGATGCGGCTGACGAACCCTAGCAGCACTACGTGGTGGGGGCTGGCAATCATATCAGGGGGTCAGGCACCAGATCTCCCAGTGTGTACAGACCACCCAATGTGTCGGTCCATCGATAATGGGTCACATCGCTGGGTACACAATCGCTTAGTGTGTACCCAGCTAAAGAGCTAAAGTTTGCTCAGACTGTGAGGTTAAAAGGATACTTATGTAGCTTTTACACGTTTTTGGCAGTCTGACAATTTCCACTGGAGCCAGCCATGGAACCTGTGTAATGTAAGTGTCCCCATTTTTAGGGATTATGTGACAGTGTGTGGTCCTGAAAAAGTTCAAAGCTAGGCAAGAACCTAATCCTGGTCAAACTACACCACCATGCCAAATTTGGTGGAGCTAGGGCCAAAACTCTGACCGTGCATAAAGGACAAACTGACAGACAGGCTTTCTTGATTATTATATAGATGTCCTTAGATGAATGCAGAAGGGGGTCTTGAAACATGAGTGCTGGTCATTCAAAGACCTACAGCATAGGGGGGTAAATTAATTTGGCTCTATGCAAAGTGCCATTTTGGAACAGCACATTGCGTCCACCTGCTTCACAAATTTCTCCACACATCCTTCTGTGCAAGGAAACGAATCAGCATTCCCATGACTAGCATAAATGTACGCAGCTGACTGCAACTGAATACCTCCCCACCTATAGATAGCTCACCACCAGCAGTAGCACATAAATGCCAGTCACCTATAGCCGGGCATCCACTATACAATTTTCTGTCAGATATCTGTCCAATCTGGCTGGTTGGAATGAAAACCTGGTAATGTATGGGAGCAAATGACAGTCGATCATATGGTTTTAAACACTGAAAAAAGGACAAAAAAAAAATTAAAAATTGATCAAATTGATTAAATTTGTGTGTTTTAACCAAATTTGTCTGAACAACCATTTTTGACTATTTCCCAGTGTTTGTGAGCAAATGGATGACTGTCATTGCTCCCATACATTACCAGGTTTTCATTCCAACCAGCCAGATATCTGACAGAAAATTGTATAATGGATGCCCGGCTTTAGGCTGCTTTATAGGAGTCTGATAATTCTGCTGCTGATCAACAAGTGTTAATTGGCTGCTTTCTGCAACATGTGTTCTTCACACCACTTTGATTAGAAGGTAATTTGGGCAGAGCTATCCTCACCTTCACTTTAATGTCATTTTATTTACTTGTGTCATGATCACCTCAAAATACAGCACTGCACAGGTCAACGTTAAAAACAAAATAGTGATTTATTTGCAGTGAAAAATTAGAGAGAGGAATAAAATAATATACATTTACACACTAACCTGGGACTCATTATTTGCTAGCTCAGTCTTTGAAAAAGGTCGGACTCTCAAAAACACCTTCAATGGATGTGTTGCCTGATCATTCTATAGGAAACAATATGGAATAAATTAGAAGCCCAGGGGTCTGTGGGATTTACAAATCCTAAAAAGGGATTCAAGTAAACAAGTTAAGGTTAATGCATAGAAATGCATTGTTAATTATTCAAATAATAATGGCTAGGAACTAGTTTATTACCCCTCAAAGTCAAAAGAATTCGCACATGCAATATCAAATACAGACCAGAAAAAGATAGGTTTTTGAAATAATAAACTTAAGGTTATCTGTACATCACTTTTATCAGTCTAGTACAGGGGTAGACACCTTCAATTGCTTGTTAAAATGTGAATGTAACAAGTCCCAAGTATCAAAAAATGGTAAATGATCTACCTACCCTATAGATAAGTATCTTAGCTCCTCACATCACTGTATCTAATTTTAAACTGTAGTTCACAGGATAAAGTATTGTAGCCAGAAAAACACACACACACATTTTATATATATATATATATATATATATATATATATATATATATATATATATGTTACAACAAGGTAAACACAGTTTTGCAGCTCCTCAACATAACCATTTTTTTGTCCTAAAAGCAACCCCAGCTACAGCTTCATGCTCCCCAGTAACACACACTTACCAATGCTGAGGAGTCAACCAGGATGTCCCCTACAACACTGCATGATGTAGGATCCAGTACAGAGCTCAGGTCTTCAGAGAACATGGAGCTTTCATCTCTAGCGTCCATTGTAACTACTGCAGAAACAAAATCACATCTGAAGTACAACAGCTGAATCTTAAAAAGAACTGAATATATACACACACAAAGCCATGGGTGTGGATAAAAGCCGGATCTGTTCCATACTAAGTGCATTGAAAAGCCGGATCCATATTAAGTCTATTGAACAAGCCAGATCCACACTAAACTCGCATGCACGCACACCCAGAAAACCCGGGTCCACATTAAATTCACACACTCCCAGAAAATTAGGATCCACACTGATTTTACACTCCCAGAAAAGCCGGATCCATATTTATGCCCGTATTCAATTTGAGGCGAAATGTCGGAATCGGCGATAATTTATTGCAGATGACGTCATTTTCGCCTATTTGAAATATCCCCGTATTTAATTACATTGACTTTTCGCCGGAGTGAAAAGTCAATGTAAAAAACCGGGGTTAATTTTTCGCCAGCCTTTAGCAGGCAAAAAAAATGCAGAATTGGGGTTTAGGGGTGCAGGCTTAAAAAAATAGCCTGCACTCTTGGGAATGCCCCCTTAAAGCAAAATGGGCAAAAAAAAAAGTAAAAAAAAACAAAAAAACGGGACACCCCAAAAAAATTATTTAAAATTTTGGGGAGAAAAAAAAAATAGGGGAACAGTGTTTAAAAATAGCGAAATAGGTTCAGGGGTATTCTGTAAGTATGCGGCAGGTGTTTTCTAGAATAAGCTATTAGCGGCAGGTGCTTTTTTTCAGAATTTTAAAAAAATTAGTTTAGGGACTTAAAAATATGCTAGTACCCATTTTCATGTACCCCAAATTTGATGGGACCACTTTTAAAAAAAAAAAAAAAGCTAAGTGCTCTTCTGCATCACTTCTTCAATGTTGGGAAAAAAAACACTTGCCGCGACTATTTAAAAATGCAGAACACATTCTGCAGGGCTAAACTGGGGTACCCAGACTGAACCATCTTTAGGGGGGTCCTAGGAACAAAACCCGAAAATTGACATGACTTTTCGCTGATCCAGGTTTCGCCGGTTCCGGATTTCGCCTACCTTGGAATTGAATACAGGGAATAGCGGGCACGCGCGCGATACTTTTCTGCCTCGAAAACAGGCGAAGGAGGTGAAAAGTCCAGCAGGCGAAAAGTCTGGATTTTTCGCCTCAAATTGAATACGTGCCATAGGCTATTGAAAAATGTCTGATTCACACTAAGGTATACAGCTTTTACACCTAAATACAGGGTCTTGCCCGGAGGTTGGAACAGGGTTCCAATCCGGATCAGACCTGGAATTTAGCCGGCGCTGACCCAGGATGTTCCCAAGCTGGCGCTGTTCACACCAGAGCCGCCTATGCATAGACCCGGCTTTTCCGGCGTTGAAGTGGACGCTTGGAGATGACGTAATCTCCAAGCGCCACTGAAGCCGGCCAATCGGCAGGCATGTGGCACGATCCAGGTCATTATGACCCGCGCTGTTTACAAAGCAGGGTTTCATGGGTTATTCCAGTGTTTTATTCCTGCTAGTTACCTGGGTTGCATTGCCGGGTCACTCGACCCGACGATCCAACCCTTTCCCCTTTTACACTAAGGAGCTACCCGGGTTAACCTTGCAATAACCCAGGTTTTAGCTCTGGTGTAAAAGGGGTAGTACTGATTCACAAGTGGACGCAATGTTGATGTCGGGCGCATTGGATTAAATTTTTTGGTACTGCGCACGTGCCAAAGCTGCACTGCTCAGCGATAGCGGTTGTAGAGAGGATTTATTCGCAGAGTGAGTGACAGGTAGACAGCGTTTGGGGGAGATAATGGGGGTGTCGCCACCGTTTGCTTGGTATCCCCTTGTGAGCTTCTGTGAATTTGTTCGCAGCTGGAGACGCCCCAGCGTCTTAGGTGAGATGGACATTCTGAGACAGCCTAGGTCTGCTCATGAGGTTCTACAGTATGTACGACCTATCTTCCCAATGTTTCCGCTTTTGTACAGATAGGTACAGATATGAATGGATACATACATGCCGACTTTCTGGCTGACCCCTCCCCCATGTCTTTCATATTCACCACAGGTGCAATGAGAGCCTTCTGATGTTTTGGACACGGTTGAATCATCCCAAACTGACTTCTTATGGTGAAATAACAAGCATGTTTTAAATAAGCAGTATGTTTATAGAGGGGAGGTCAGGATACCTACTATCTACCTTTTGGTGTAAAGTTGTCATTACATCACAGGATATTCATTTGCACAAGAATCTATATCAGTGCCAGAGTAGGGCTCTGTGCCAATGTGTAGCATCTCCTCCTGATAACGTGACATCATAACATCATGCCAAGGGGGTGGGGCTGCTGGCACGAGGAAATAGAGCACTGCCCGGAGCATCCTCTAGGGTGTAGTAGGTTCAAATCCCGACAGCGGAAGCCCGGCAGGGGTAAAGATCCCGATCGCTAATTAAGGTTAGTGCTGCTAACCCTCCCCCTTCCCCGCAGCCTAAACCTAAGTCTCCCGGGGGGGGGTGCCTAAACCTAATCCTCCCGGGGAGGGTGCCTAATCCTAAATCTCTCCGGGAGCCCTAAAACCTAACCCACCACCCCCTCTGCTGTCTGCACCCGGCTTACCTTCGCTTGGTATGCCGGGCGTAGGTCTAATGACAGGTGTCGGGTTTCAACGCCTGTCATTAGTACCTTGTTGGGATTTGACAGTCGGGAAGCCGGCGGTCGGCATTTAGACCGTCGGCTTCCTGACTACATCCCGATGCTCCAGGTGGTTCTACAGGATGCTGAATGAGTGCCCAGTGCATCCAAAGGCTTGCAATTCCAGGCTGCCTGCTAGCCAAATGCAGATGCCGTGGGCCAACGATGGGTATATTTACTAAAGTAGAGGTTTTAGAATTGGGAGTTGTTGCCCATAGCAACTGGATTCTACTTATCATTTATCTAGCACCTTCTAGAATAGGCCTGGCCAACCTGCAGCTCTCCAGCTGAAACTACAAGTCCCAGCATGCCCTGCCACAGTTTTAGCATTCTATCTGCCTCATTTGTCAACAGGTTTTTATCATACACGAGTAATTTAACTCATTGCGTAAGATAAATGGTGTTCCAGCCAATCAGTTCTCAGCTGTCATCTGTCATCTGTTTGAAAAATGACAGTTGGGAGCTGATTGGCTGAAGCAGCATTATGATACACAACGGGTTTTATCATTTTATTAGTTTTTTGCGAATGATAAAACTCGTTGATTAATAAGGTCCCATAATAGCAAAACTGTGGCAGGTCATGCTGGGACTTGGAGATTTATAACAGCTGGAGAGCCACAGGTTGGCCAGGCCTGTTATAGAAGGTAATAGCTAAAATCTGATTGGTTGCTATGGTCAACAACTGCACTTCTAAAAATCCGAACTTTGGTAAATATACCCCCTAGTTTTTTATGTATAAAATTGAAATACACTATTTTATACCATTTATTTCCTTATATCCATGAGAAAAACTTAAATTAGGAAGAAACATGTTGTCCTTCAGCATAATCTTCATTAAGGGACGTTATTACTAATAGTTAATTGTTTATGAATACAGAGCTAAACATTATACCTTCTCTGTATTAGTATGATATTTCGTTCTTTTCAAGACCTCAGGTGCATACAGGCCACATTATACACTGAAGCGCTCTAGCTGATCACTATGTCCGAATTTGTTGTAAAAATAAGAGATATGGTAAGAACATACCCTTGTTATCTCTATTTCTACGAGGTCTATAGGGTTCCACAGGATATTTTGGGGTATAGGCGATGGCGGCAGACATCCAGGCACCACAAAGTTAAAAACTTCTCCATCCTCCCAGGATGCACTGGGGTCCCTCTCCTATACCCCGCCCCCAAGCCTCAGGCACTCAGTTTCGTCACAAGTCATAGGCCGGAGGAGGATAAAAAGAGAGAAGAAAGTCTGGAACACACAAGAATCACATTCTCACCAGAGGGAGACGGAAAAACCGGTGACCAGAACCACAGCCCATCTGCAGTACAGGTGCGACAGGACGGGAGTCCTGTGGAACCCTATGGACCTCGTAGAAATAGAGATAACAAGGGTAAGTTCTTGCCATATCTCTTATTTTCTACTTCAGGTTCCATAGGGTATCCACAGGATACCTTGGGGATGTCCCAAAGCAGTATCCTTCAAGGGTGGGGACGCTCCTGTGCTGAGAGGAGAATCCGTCACCCGAAGGAAGCATCCTGAGAGGCGTAGGTATCAAAAGCATAATACCGTACGAAAGTATGGACAGATGACCACGTGGCCGCCTTGCAAAGCTGAACAGCTGAGGTGCCACATCGAGCTGCCCACGAAGGACCCACAGACCTAGTGGAATGAGCCTTAACAGAAGATGGAACAGGAAGGCCCTCGTGAGCAAAAGCTTCAGAGATATCCAGTCGAATCCATCCTGCCAATGTTTGTTTAGTGGCAGGCCAACCTCTTTTATGGAGGGCATAAAGGACAAACAAAGAGTCTGACTTCCTATAGACAGAAGTGCGGTCCACAGATTTTCAAGGCCCGCACCACATCCAAGGTGGCCTCACCAACCGAAAAGGTCCGGTGAAGTAACCGATGGTACAATAATTTCCTCGTTGATATGGAAACTAGATACCACCTTTAGAAGAAACCCAGGACGAGTGCGCAGCACAGCCCTGTTTCTATGAAAAATTAGAAATGGAGGTCTACATGAGAGAGCTCCCAATTCTGAAACCCTTCTGGCCGAAGCAATAGCCAGAAGGAATACAGTCTTAATGGTTAGCCACTTCAAATCCACTGAGCCCAGTGGTTCAAATGGCGGTCCTTGAAGAGTCTTCAAGACCACAGCCAGATCCCATGGTGCCACAGGTGGAACAAAGGGAGGCTGAATAAGAAGCACCCTTTGCATAAAGGTGTGGACATCAGGAAGCATAGCAATCCTACGATGAAACCACACTGAAAGTGCAGACACCTGTACCTTCAGGGAAGCTAGGCGAAGACCCTGGTCTAAACCCGCCTGTAGGAAGGCCAGAACCCTGGACAATCTGAACACCTGAGGAGCATAACCTCTAGTGCGACACCACTGGAAGAAAGCCGGCCACACTCTATGGTAGATGTTGATAGATGAAGGCTTCCGAGCTCTCAGCATGGTGTTGACCACCGAGCTGGAGAAACCTCTGGACCTTAAGAGGGCAGTCTCAATAGCCATACCGTCAAAGACAGCCGACTCAGGTCCGGATGAAGGCAAGGACCCTGAGACAGCAGGTCCCGACGTTGAGGCAACAACAGCGGAGTGTCCACTGAGAGACTCTGAAGATCCGTGTACCAGTGCCGCCTGGGCCACGCTGGAGCAATCAGCAGTAGCGTGCCGCCTTCTTGCTTGAATTTGCATATCACTCGATGAAGGGAGAATGGAGGGAAGAGGTACGCATACTGAAAGGTCCACTTGACCGCCAGAGCGTCCACTAGACAAGCCTTTGCGTCTCTTGTTCTTGACCCGAACATTGGTAGTTTGTTGTTGTGTCGTGAAGCCATGAGATCTATCTCTGGAAGGCCCCACTTGTTCACCAGTAGCTGACACACCTCCTGGTGAAGAGACCAATCTCCTGGATGCACGTCTTGGCTGCTGAGAAAGTCTGCTTCCCAGTTGAGAACTCCTAGTATGAACACTGCTGATATTGCGGTGATATGCTTTTCCGCCCATACTAGAATGCGGGACACCTCTGTCAGAGCCGCCTGACTGCAAGACCCTCCTTGGCGGTTTATGTATGCCACCGTGGTGGCGTTGTCCGACTGTACCTGCACAGGTTTTCCCTGCAGGACCTGTCTTGCTTGCTGGAGAGCCTTGAATACTGCCCGCAGTTCCAATATGTTTATTGGAAGAGCAGCTTCTACCGATGTCCACCTTCCCTGAAAGAAGTGTGGACCCATCACCGCTCCCCAGCCCCGGAGACTGGCATCCGTTGTCAGAAGGGCCCAGTCTGCAATCCAAAAGGGGCTCCCCTTGTTCAGGTGAGCCGTCTGTAGCCACCAGGCCAGAGATAATCGCACCTCCGGGGAAAGCACCATAGTCTTTGTCTTTATCCTTTTATGCGACCCATTCCATCTGGAGAGGATCAGCTTCTGCAGAGGTCTCGAGTGAAACTGGGCAAACTCCACCATGTCGAACATGGATACCATGGATCCCAGTAACCTCATTGCCGAGTGAATAGACACCCGGCGACTTTGCAGGCAAAGACGGAACTTTGCCTGTAATGCAGAGATCTTTTCTCCCGTCACCAAGATCCTCTGATGTTGGGAATCCAACAGAGCTCCTAGATGGAGCATCCTCTGTGATGGTATCAGGGAGGACTTCTTCCAATTTATCAGCCAGCCGAGAGACTGCAATACAGAGACTGTTAGTTGCAGATGGCGCTGAAGTTTCTCTGAGGACTCCGCCAGTAACAGGAGATCGACCAGATAAAGTAACAGGCGGACTCCCTGCAACCGCAGGTGGGCTGCCATGCTGGCCATAACTTTGGTGAACACCCGAGGTGCTGTAGCCAGTCCGAAGGGCAGAGCCTGAAACTGGAAGTGGTCCTTGACCACTGCAAATCTGAGGAAACACTGGTGTGCTGGGACAATAGAGATATGCAGATAAGCATCCTGAATATCCAGCGACACCATGAAATCCCCAGGTTCCATTGCTAAAATAATGGAACGCAGGGTCTCCATCCTGAACAGAGGAACCCTGAGAAATTTGTTGAGGGATTTGAGGTTGAGTATTGGCCGGTAGCACCCATTGGGTTTCTGCACCAGAAAAAGATTGGAGTAAAACCCCAATCCCTTCTGAGACAAAGGAACTGCCACTATAACTCCATTCTGGAGCATCGAGTGCATTACCTTCTTGAGTTCCCGAGCCTCGTCCTGTTTGGACGGAAGGCCCGTGGTGAAAAACCGGCTTGGAGGCCTCCTGCGGAAGGAGAGGCCGTACCCCTGAGAGACCACTTCTCTGACCCATGTGTCTTTGGACGAATTTCAGAAGTCAGCCTCCCACTTTGAGGTCCCCCAAAGAGAGGCCCGTCCCATCAGGCCGAAGGTTTGTCATCGGACTTGGGAGTGGGACGTCTGGTACTCCAGGCCTGCTTCCTGGGCTTTGCAGGTTTCTTGGCGGCAGTCCTCCTAGGAAAGGACTGTACCCTGGGTCTGTTCTGCGTTCTGTAAGGCCGAAAGGGCGAAGAATCTGCTCCTGATGGGACAGTAGTGGAAGACAGACATGCAGGCTTAGCTGCTGCCGAAGTAGCCACAATTTTGTCTAGATCAGGGCCAAACAGCACTTCTCCATTGAAGGGTAACCCTCCAAACCCTTTTTGGAATCAGCATCCGCCTTCCAAGAATGCAGCCACAGGATACGACGAGCCGCCACTGCTGCCGAGGAGATCTTGGACGCCACGAGGCCCATATCTAAAGCTGCCTCATTAATGAGTCCCTTAAATTACCCACCAGCTCCACCTGTTCAGGTGACGAGTCTGGGTCCAGGGATGCCTCCAAGGTATCAGCCTAGTGCTCCACAGCTCTTGCCACCCAGCACATGGCCAAAGCCGGTCTGGACACGCCTCCTGCAAGGGAATAAATCATTTTCAAACATATTTCTACCCTGCGATCCGTTGGATCCTTTAAGGAGGACATAGAGGGCATAGGCAACGTAGCACTCTTTACTAGACGTGTGAATCCACTTGTGGCGGGTTATCCCATTTTGCAAAATAATTATCTGCAAAAGGGTATGCCACCGCAAAACGTCTAGGGGGCTGGTAACGCTTACCCAGCGTTTTCCACGCCTCCTCCAAATGATCCACTAGCTGATCAGATAGGGGAAACACTGTAGCATCACTTTTAATATCCTTGAAAAATGCATATTTTGATTTAGCTACAGGAGGAGTGTCATCCTCAATAACCAAGGCCGTGCTCACCGCACGTATGAGCCATCATCTGTCGTCACAGCATCCTGATCTTGATGAGGTTGCAGCTGACGCTTCTGCGCCCGCACAGACGACTCGCCCTGTAACACCTCTGACAGCTGTTGTACTGAGGTAGACAGTGAATTAGCCCACGCAGGTTCATGGATGACCTGAGGAGGCGACAACGGGAAACTCTGAGGTACTATTAACTGTTTAGGAAACCCCTGCATAGGGGATGACACCATAGACTGCTGTGAGACCCCCATCTGGGGACACGCAGGGGTTGTCGTTAACTGGCCTACCAGGATAGTAAGTGCCGTAGCAAAACAAGCCCATGGTAGCTCCTGCACAGGTGTAGTGACAGAAATCGGCCGCGCCAACCGCAGGCACGCCTTACATAATCCATCAGTTACCATCACCCTCTGCCAATGGTACCTTGCATACAGTACACTTAGGCGGAATGGGGAAATCGTGCTCACTGTCAGACATACTGAGTGTGTGACCCGGAGCTGTATGTGACCACCGCACTTCACAACAAGTTGTATAGTTAGGTATAAATCCCCCCTGCAACACCGCACCGCAAGGACTTGTTAGCAGAGAAGAAAAAAAAAAAAGGATAGGGAAAATAGCTGACAGTATGTGAAAGTGAAAGTAACAGACAGCAGCGCTAGCCCAAAGTCACATACAATGCAGAATATTGAAAACCCTGCAGTATCTGCGCTTCATCAACTAACCAGACCTCAGCCTGGTAGGAAACAGCGCTGCATACACTGACCTTGCACTGGAGGAAAGTTATGCAGGGGGACCCAGACCACGACGCCCGCGTTAACAGCTTCCAGCAGCGTTTGCCACATGTATTAAAATGGCCACCGAGGAGCAGAGGGAGGGCTGGTCCG
Source organism: Taudactylus pleione (assembly GCA_031769625.1). Taxonomy (NCBI): domain Eukaryota; kingdom Metazoa; phylum Chordata; class Amphibia; order Anura; family Myobatrachidae; genus Taudactylus; species Taudactylus pleione. The sequence continues at coordinate 1,314,389 of JAUIMM010000092.1, read as the reverse complement.
GGGGCGGAGCGCATGCAGATGCCTAACCACCTTGTGGAGAGGCCGTGTGCAGCGGGGGAGGCGCAGGCTGCTTAGCAGGGAAAGCGCGCTCCCCTGGCATGCATTTAACCCCTGGGACGCTGGACATTTACTGTTTCTGTCCAGTCCTCAGTCCCAGGGGGTAGTGGAAAGCGCAGGGATCAGTAGCCTGGTTCCACACTGCAGCCAGTCCCCAGGGAGCCCCCTGCCTGGGGACTAAGGACTGTGCTATTCGGCTGGGACCCACCGCGGGACCTTGCCGCTTACCTGAACCCCCGTAAATACAGCCACAGTCCGGGCAACCGGGGCCACCGCTAACTGTGACCCAGTCACCCACCAGCATCCCCGGATCAGTACCAGCGGGGTGTAGGAGCGACGACATGGACGTCAGTACATACTGTCCATGTTGTCTGCTCGTTAGATGTGCAGCCACAGCTGCATTGAAGAACTTCAGGGGCCCTGCAGACCCCACTCTGCACGGTGCATCCGACTTCGGCCAGGCACCGATGAAAACTGAGTGCCTGAGGCTCGGGGGCGGGGTATAGGAGAGGGACCCCAGTGCATCCTGGGAGGATGGAGAAGTTTTTAACTCTGTGGTGCCTGGATGTCTGCCGCCATCGCCTATACCCCAAGGTATCCTGTGGATACCCTATGGAACCTGCAGTAGAAATGTTTATTTTTGTGAACAAACACAGTAACAAAACAAGAGTGGATGTTAACAGACAAGGGCCCTGATTCAGACCCACTCGCGAGCGGCTGTCCGCTCGCAAGTGGGTCGATGTTCTGCACTGAGCATGCGCATGACGGAGGGAGCTCCGTCGTGCGCATGCGCCAGACGCGACGAGCGAAGGAAAGTCCTTCGCTCATTGTGGCTGATCAAAGGGGGCGTGCTGTCGATGTTGATTGACAGCACGCCCCCTTTGGTGGGCGTGCCTCCCTGACGGGGGCGTTTCCACGGGAACGCCTCCCGTCAGAAGCCGGCCCACTGACATCACTAGTGATGTCAGTGGGAGTGATTTTGGCTCTGATAGAGCCAAAATCACTCCGGAGCTTGCGGTTGAAAACCTCAACCGCAGGCTCCGGCTCGCAGTTTCGATGGTCGCGATGGTCAAGACCATCGCGGCCATCAAACTGCACGCTCGTATAGGCTGTGGGTGGTGACCCACAGCTATACGAGCGTCCAGGACGCTCCATTTTTATGGAGGGCGGCCCTCATTCAGAGCGTGCGCTCTGCTCAGAGCGTACGGCTCTGAATGAGGGCCAAAGTTATAAGATGCCGCTGCTCACTATTACAATCTATGGGAGTTTAATAAATAAGGGTAAGTGCCACAAACTGCATATTGGTGCAGTGTATTAGTGAGGGAGAAAGAGCTTTGTGGGATAAGTTATACAGCAATTTTGACCTGTGGGTCAGAGGGATGTTTCAGTATTGAAGGATTATATGAGCACATTTTGAGTGAACAGTGAAAAAGACACTTGTCTAGGCCACCCTAATACAAAGCCATAGGAAGTGCAACGTTGCTCCCCCATGTCTCCTGCATTTGGCACCCTGCAGTCAGTATATATGCTGCACAGATGCTCTGAGAAGTGCTTCCTGGTGCCAGTGGCCCTGATCCCTCATTGTGACATCATGTTTGGGGACAGGGCCAACACAGGGTGGAAAATCACATGTGCAATATAGGTTTGATTGTACTGGCATGTTTAAGAGCAAAGTACAGGTGCCTGAAAACACACCAATACCAAGAAACACTGACCAAAAATAATGGTTAAGAACATTTAAATAGATAACAATATGTCCACTAGGTGGCGATGCAGTACCCTTTCATTCAAACTGCTAGCACAGGATTGATTTATACTTTGCTCACGTTTGTTCTATGTATACTCTGTATATATGTAATTATGTCATGTGGTATTGAGAAAATGTATTTTCCCGTCATATACCCATTTCTACAAAATCTCTTATGTTTCAAATCCTGTGTTGGCTGGATTGTACTTTTCTAAATAAATAATACACTTTAAAAAAGAAACCATCATGTCAACTGATACTCAATCAGGCTAAATAATCCACCACACGCACACTAATTGCCCAAATAAGTAAATGTTTTGCTAGCTCCTGGATTCCCTTCTGGACTGATTGCACACAGTCCAGAAGGGAATCCAGGAGCTAGCAAAACATACATACTCCAGCCTTCAGGCAATCTGGATATCCTGACCTGCAGAGCAGGTTGTGGTTGTAGAGAACCATTGTTGAGAAAAATCCACAGGAGGTTTCTCAAGGAAAGGAACATTTTCATCAGTGTCCAGCATTTGACATTCCTGATTGGATCTTCCTCCCATCGCTACAATATAGTGTTTAAGCTCTTGTCTTCAGCTAAAGACTTTTATGTGATTGGTGCACCCTCTAAGTGTTTTTTGTTTTATATATATATATATATATATATATATATATATATATATTGATTTATTTATAAGTAATGTGTGGTGCGGCACTCCAGGGTTCAATAAACATGAGTCAGTGCCACACCACACATTATGTTTGAATTGGATCCTGATGGATTGTGAGGGCATCGTGTAAGGAGTCGTTGTGAATGGGAGTGTCGATCCCTTGTGCTGTGTGTGTAACTGTGTGTGTGTGTATATATATATATATATATATATATATATATATATATATATATATATATGACACTTATATACATAGTCACAAACGGCAACGTAATATAAAGGTTAATAATATTAAAACATATTCAGGATATAGGTTATGTTTTTCACTCAGGAGCTCTCATGGTTACCATGTAGCCCTCAGTCCTTATAATGAGTATACAATAGCCCCATAACCCAGAGATTCCCAAACGCGGCCCTCAAGTGCAGGTATTAGTGATATCCATGGTTGAGCACAGGTGACAGTTTGTTCTTCAGACAATTTGATTTAACACCTGTGCTCAACCATGGCCATAAACAATAATTGCAAAAATAAGAGGAATTCTCGTGTCCAACCACTTTTCTTGCATATACCTGAGTTAAGTGTGCAGAAAGTGTGCTTATCCTGGCTGTTTTGTACCATCTCAGCAATCGTGGGGGAGAACCATTGCCACAGCAGCAGATGTACTGCTTTTACTGTATATGCTTGTATACATTATGCAAGTGCATTTTGTGAATATTAAATTGTGTTTTGTACCTGGAGGTCTCTGCATTACTGGTCTCCTCTTTGTTTTCCCATGTTCTCACACATATGTGAGTCTATAAACAGGGTATTATCTTTTATGTATATGCAAGAAAAGTGGTTGGACACATGAGACTTCCTCTTATTTGAGCAATTATTGGTTATGACTGAGACTATTATACTCATAAGGACTGAGGACTACATGGTTACCTTGAGAGCGCCTGAATGAAAAATATACTCTGAATATAGTCAAAATAGGCAGAGACACTATCTGCGCTAAGATACTGGTGCTGCTCACCCATAAGGGATACCACAACATTCAAAAACAATAACAGCTCAAGAGTAAGTCAATAAGCGCTCCCACTGTTGGGATATAGAATCTGAAAACACTACAGTTCCTTTTAGTTCTGTATCAAAGTCTTCATTCCTCCAGGAAATTCTAAAATTTTTGGTTCCAGTGTCACTTTGACCTCAAAGAAATCAGGAATAGGTGTTTTCCTTGACATAGTTGAAACACGTTGGTGGAACGGGAGGACTGCTACCATTGGGGACCCTGGAAATCTGTCCATCTGAGGATTGGAGGTGGTGTACCTAGGATTTACCCCTTCATGCTTTTATATGCCCTTTCTGGTATGCGGTCATTCTTATTGGTGGAACAGATTTTGTGTTTTGATATGTTCATCTATGTGCAACAAATGAAAAATAGTATTACACTATGGGAAGCACCCATTTCTGAATTCTTTGGAGGTCCAAGTGACGCTGGAACCAAAAATTAGATTTGCCTGTCGGAATGAAGACGGTTTGAAACAGAACTAAAAGAAACTGTGTAGTGTTTTTCAAATTCTATATCTGAACAGTGGGAGTGCTTATTCAAGTACTCTTGTGCTATATCCGGAATATACAGTCAGGTCCATAAATATTGTTTGTTTCATTTCAAAGCCATTGTGGTGGTGAATAGAGGCCAAAATCTGAAAATACTGTCAATGTCCCAATATATATGGACCTGACTATCTACTGTGTGGAAGCAAGGTGAAAAATCCTATTTGTTTTTTTGCTGGCTGATCTCTGGGACTTATTGTGCACTTTTATATCATCCCTATTGTTGTATTGCTGTAATATTATTAAAAGGTAGGGACACCAGCTTGGTGAATTAACCCACCAGCCTCTGCGATTCAGAAAAATAGAACTGCTGGGTAGTGTATACAAGACACTTGCCTAAAATCAATGTTCCCAAATCAGGTTTGCCTAATGAAGTGGACGGCGGCACTAAGACCCGGTGGTATATATACGCTAGGGATTTTTATAGATTCGGTAGCCGTTTACCCCCACTGACTTTAGGACAAAAAAAAAAAAAAAAAAAGTAAAAATTTGAAGATACTCAAGTTTTATTGCATGCAATTCCCATGATGTGGTGTATGTTCTGGAATGAAAGTGTGGATTTACATAGTGCAAGACCACTAGAGCCTTAAAAACCTCACTTTCAAAGAAGTTACGCAAAGGTTTAATCACCCATTCACTTACATCACATTTTAAAACCCATCCTAATTGTGGTGAAAAGGGAGTGTCTGGGGTAAGAATGGCCATCAATTACTCAAAATCAATTGTTTATGGTCAATGTCAGCCAATGGTTCTTTGCCATCGATGTACGAGTAGCAGCAGATACTTTTTTTTCTGGACAGGATGGAGCTTAGCCCCTCACCACAGGAGGCCACTAAGCCCCATCCACTTTCCCAATTAGCCTGTGGGCCCCGTTCCCAACAAGGAGTGCAATGGATGTTTCACCACAGATAGTTTGTGTGCCATCGATGGTAACCGATGGACATCCCTAGTCTGGAGTATCGAAGTGTCTAACTCATGGAGGTACATTGATTTGGATAATCACCTCTCTAGATCAGAAATGGGTATACAATTTAAAAAGCCTTATTCCCAACAGATTTTTACAAATGTCAACAGTAGAAATGTTTTATTAGTTTGCACTATTTGTTTACATCTTATGCCTTTTAAATCCTTGTTTTATTCTTTATTGTATATTCTTTAAGGGATGGATTACATCTACATTCTCTATTCTGGTTATATGTAGAATACATGACTAAACCTTTGCATATTTTATACTCCGTGATAGACTTCTTGATCATGGAACGCAGAGTTTCCGGTTCTGCACTATTGAAACGCATACTTCCAGCATGGCAGCACTTCATGTGAATCAATTGTTGGGAGGGATAAATGCCGACAAACTTTGCACATACTGTCTGCTACATGAGGGAGAATATCAGAACGTTCTAGTGATGATTCAGGCTGTTTGCTCATACCCAATAACAGGGGCACCTTATCCAGGACTATGTATTGTCTTTCACAGCTGGACTAAAAGTTTAATTTAATAATAAAGCTTTAATTTTACTTGCCAGATGTCACTAGTTAATTGAAATCCTGCTGATGGAACTTCCCAGTATGTTCTAACCAGGAAAACACTGCATCCATATTATAGTCTATGGCTGCTAGGTTTGGCAACACACAGAACAAGTATTTTATGTATCAAGATAGTGCTAGGATTAATTTAAAAGCTTGCAACTTCAGTGTCAATAAAATACTAGTGTGTATATCCTTAATCATTTAATGAGGGTCGATGTACACAACTTCATAATTACATAGTATCCCCATTTTCTGGGCTGCATATGCCAACATAGGACTTTGCCCAGTCCTACTAAACAGAAAACTGGATGAATTGATACATCTGGCACATGTAGCAGCAGCTGGCAACACTGCTTATTCATTATTGGCAACAGGTTGCGTCCCAGAGAAAGGATCCAAGTGTTAGCTACATGCCTGCGTCCTCCTACCACTGACCTTAGGATGTTGTGGCATGGGCAGCTTGGTGGGATAAACAGCATTTCATGTATCCTACGTAACAGACTAAACAGTTTGGCTATTAACCCATCACTGCCCATTGGCCAACTGCCATAGTCTACCTACTCCTCAGCATGCAGTGTTAATACTCTGTTCAAGCTGTCCTGGTAAGATCATGAAGCAGAGCTGCCACAAGCTGGAGCACATCACCTGAGCCACTAATGTGAATACAAGATTAGATATTAATGAAGAAACTTTTGTAGGTTATGAAATTACATTTTTACAAAGAAACAGAACCCACAAGACGGACAAGATCCTGTTATGGTCTTTTATTCAGAAAAAGTGCCATTTATGCATCAGCAATTGTGACTTCAACTTCTACACCAGGTTCAATGCTGATGGAAGTGATCTGCTTCACAATCTCAGAAGGACTGTGCAGGTCAATCAGGCGCTTGTGGATACGCATCTGGAACCGATCCCATGTCTTTGAGCCCTCACCACAAGGGGTTTTTCTTGTTGTAATACGCAGGGTCTAGGAGAGTAAAAAATTACTACAAGTAACCATTCAAGACTACAGTAAGGTCAATAGGCGCAAACATTTAATTCACCAGTAGATACGAGCACATTTAAGATGGCTTAAAGAATCATACTACAAAAAAAAAAATAATGATAAATTGTAAATCATTCAGATAAAGCAAACTCCTATTACAGTCCTGTATAGAGCACTAACATCCCATGGTAGTTTGATGTATAGGGTGGGCATTCTAAGGCACATTGCCAGGGTTTTCACATGCCCATGATCCTATGCTTTCTATTAACAGGATGCTGAAAGCCATTTGAACAGCTATCACTTTAAGACCAAAACTCATATTTGCACACTTTACATTAATGGTCACCCATTACAAAAGTGACAGCATGCCACTGCTAATCTGTTCAAAATTGGGGTTACCACCATTTTCACACTCTGGAATCTACATTCGTAAGAATGTCCATAGGCACAGTGGTTAGCATTGCAGCCTCAGTGATAGGACCATAGGTTTGTTAGGAACAGTTCCCTTCTGCATGGGGTCCTCCCCACGTGTACATGAGCTTCTACCTACAGTCCAAACAGACTTAATTGCAGTTCACAAAAATGGGCCCAAACATGTGCAAGGTCCTGTAAGCTCCAGAGGAGAATAATTTAAGTATTCTGTAACATGTATGTGCTACATATGGAATGCTCTCCTGTCTATCATCTAATCCAGGTACCAATTAAAGTGGTATCTTGTATAGCTTTCTATGCGTTATTTTCTGAATATTTCCATCTTACTCCATCAACGGAGAATCTCAAAGGTAAAGTTGTAAGCATCTGTAATAAAGTTGTATGACATGCAGATAATATTGTAAGTTACCCAACAGGAAAGTTTCCCATGGAAGCTTTGTTGCCACTTACCTTGGTGGGCATACGCACAGGTCCCTTGACCTTCAGGTTCTTCTCCTTTGCTCCACGGATTAAATCAGCACAGACTAGAACAGATTTATAGTCATCAGTAATGGCAGCATGGTCAGATCTCATTCAATACCTGAGAACTGGTGCCCTACACAGCAACTTATACCAAAACTTTGGGGGGGGGGGGGGTAATTTAAATTCTTAAGGTACTATCCAGTCAGTAACATTAGCCATTTTCATCCACACCCCGTAGAGGTGCACAGGAATATTAGCCATGTTTGGGCTACTGTATTTTACAGTGATGTGCGCAGTTAAACAGATGAGTTCATTTTAGACTTGCAGGACACAATCTCACAGGTCAGCTCAGAATAGCGTATAGGTGAATCATTGTTACTCATAGAAAATGATCATCCTCATTGCCAACCTAATTAGGACAATGCTACTTTGGACAAAGGAGGAACACTTCTAAAAATTGCATGTGAAAGTAGTATGGCCCATAGAAAGCAGGTAGTTTCATTTCTGGACCACAAACATTATTAAGTGCAATACAAACTTTTACTTTGCAAAAGTTACAAGTGCTCCTTAAGGTGGGAATACACTGATGTAGAGTTGTTACAAAGACGGAATGTAATTGCATCAGGAAAGCTTACCTTTCTCTAAGGATTTCACATTGCGACTTGTTAGTGTAATACGGATGCGATGAATGGCCACTTCCTGGTCAACAGGTGCTTTGCCCGTGTCTTTAAATGCCTGGAAGATGCAAATTGGGGAATACATTTAGAAGATCTCAGATTTCTATTTACCCTTTGTAACCAGAAACAGAAGCATAGGGCAATTCAACAACGCCAGCACATTTACTTTTCTAGGGAGACATCTTTTAACTGTTTAGTGCAGTCTTGATATGTCAATAGGAAAATTAACTGCACCCCATCACATTTAGCAGCCCTGCACAAGTTGGTGTAAACTTAGTGGTCCATCTATGAAAAATGTGCTAATGCCCTTAAAGGTTATTGCAATTCAGAATGCGGTTTCAAAAATATTGTTAAGGGCCAATCACAGAGACCGGCACCAAGAAAAGCCAGTCACAGCGATAATGGGAAAAAAATATCTAACGCCATTACCTTTACTTCCCAATTCTAACCCAGCCATGCACTTGCAAAGCAATAACTACGTTGGGCTTCAGCTGATGCCCAACAGGGAGAGATCAAATTATCTCAATCTGGGCTGCACCAACAGAAGTAACCTTTAGACTAAGTTAATGGAGAAGCTCCGATAAGCTAATGCTGGGCACGCACTATGTTGTTCCATTGGCCAACGAACAAAACAATGTATAGTAGAGCAGCAGGTGCATGCAGATGATATGTCTGAACCACATCATTCAGATACATTGCATTGAACCTGCTGCACAGCCAATGCAGATACATCTTGCAGACATAGCAGCACAATAAATATTTGGCAGATTCAGACACATCAGTAGCGTTCCCGCTAGGCTATTTTAGCGGGGCGCGGCGCCCTGCCCTCTTTCTGGAAGGCAAATGGCGCCCTGCCCTACAGAAGGAGGGCAAAAAGCACCCTGCCCTAACAGCCTGCAGGAACTGTCTCCACCCGCAGGGTCGCAGTGTCCTGCGGGTGAAGAAATGTGCGGTGACCCGGTCACCGCCGGAGTATAGACGCCGGCCGCACGCGCCCGGCATCTATTCTCCCTGTCTGCAGGGCTTGGGGGCTGCCCGGCGAGTCCGTAAGTGCCGGGCACGCCCCCAAGTGTGACGAAAAGGGGACGCGTCTTATAGACACGCCCCCTTTTCGATGACCACGCCCCCGTCTCAGTCGCGAGCGTCGAAGGCGCGCACAAACGTGCCCTCTCTAGCTCCGGCGCCCTGCCTCGTGCCGGAGCTAGCGTGAACACTACATCAGAACAACAATTTATTAAATTGTGTAGTGTGTATGCAATACATCAAGTAGTGCGCGGTCCCGTGGGGGTAATCGGCCTCTTCGCATGCTTATGTGCAGCATGTAAGATCAGGAGATGAGTATCCCATGTAGCGCTATGCAGGGGGGCTGGCATATTGGACACCAGATCATTCAGTGTGTACAAGTCGCCCGTTATGTTGGCTCGTCAACAGCCGGGTTGTGCATCACATTGCTTAGTGTACCCAGCTTAAGATGTAAAACACCCTGAATGTAAGGACCAAACACTAGCAAGCATTGGCATGCCACTTGCTACAGTGTCTACTTTTGAATTCTATGGGGCCAATTCCACACACCACCAAAAGGACTTCCAGCAATTATGCAGGCTTTGTGCACAGTATGTAATGGACTTGTTTGCAACCAATGATGGTATGGGCAGACACCATCTGTAATGGGCTGATACACATACAAACCTTTAACCACTTAACTGATTATCTTTTTTCACAAAATCCGCTCCAAAATGGTCGGTTTTATTTATGACTTAGGTCAAGAACATCTTTTAAAAACTTATCCAACAATCTTTTTTTAAACCATAAAAAGCATTTTATAGTATATTGTAATGATGGCCTTTGACAGCTGTACCATCAATAGCCGATTGGCCATCTATAGAAACCATCAATTGTTTGATACCACAGCCACTGATTTTTCACTATCAGTTGGGGCAAACCATTGATTTTCAGTGGCCATCCCTAGTTAAAAAAAATTTTTATATACATACACACAGATACTGCATTCACTGACTGCCAGCGTGGGAGTGCCTTTGCAGCCACTTTCACCTTCTACTTCTCTACAGTGCTTGAGCCCCCTGCGGATGCCAGTGGACCTTCCCACACCAGTGTTCTCCCCAGGCTGTTTTCTGCGGGTGCATCGCCTGGCAGAAACAGCCTGCCGCCCGGCAATTTCCCCCACTGTGGAACACTGGCCTCTGGAGTGACCAGAGGCTAAAGAAGCCTCCAATCGCTTCAGAGGCCAGTGTTCCCAGTGATGCACTGCGCGGGTGATGTCATGACATCACCCACAACGTGAGGAGCCTGCCCCGCGCACCTGCTGGATCTAGCTAGATCCAGTCAGCATGAGCAGCCAGCAAGTAAAGGTAAGTGCTGGGCTGGGGCCAGGACCAGTCTGGGGGCACTGCATAAGGGACACTATTTAAGCCTGGGGGCACTGCATAAGGGGCCAATCTGGGGGCACTACTTCAGCCAGCGGGCAATGCATAAGGGCAAAGTTAAACTACAGGGGGCAATGCATAAAGGGGAAAACTACAGGGGGCACTGTATAATGGGCACTTTTGACTGAGTCAGTGGGGGAGCAGCCTGAGACCTGTCAGGCTGGATTGGTAAGGGATACCCCTTTTCCCGGCGCGTGCATAATTGTGAAGGCCCCCACCCGGCTACTTTTGGATGCCACCCGGCTGGAAAAAATTTCTGGGGAGAACACTGCACACCCTACCGCCAGACTCCCCAAACCTTGCCACAGATGCTGAACACCCGAAACGCAAGTCAGACCCCACACAGACACTGAACCCCCACGCCAGACCCCAGATATTCTAAATAATGAAAAAATATGAGATATGGTAAGAACTTACCCTTGTTATCTCTATTTCTACGAAGTCCATAGGGTTCCACAGGATACCTTGGGGTATAGGTGTGACGTCAGTCGCAGGGCACCAAAGAGTTAAGCTTTCAGCCTCCCAGGATGCACTAGGTCCCCCTCCTATACCCCGCCCCCAGGCCAAGGCACCTCAGTTAGTTACCAAGCCATAGGCCGGAGGAGGAGAAGGAAGAGAGAGAACAAAGATCTGGACACATACAAGAATCACATTCTCACCAGAGGGAGACGGAAAACCGGTGACCAGAGCAAAGCCCATCTGCAGCACAGGTGCGACAGGGCGGGAGTCCTGTGGAACCCTATGGACTTCGTAGAAATAGAGATAACAAGGGTAAGTTCTTACCATATCTCATATTTTCTACTTCAGGGTCCATAGGGTATCCACAGGATACCTTGGGGATGTCCCAAAGCAGTATCCTTTAAGGGTGGGGACGCTCCTGTGCAGAAAGGAGAATCCGCCGCCCGAAGGAAGCATCCTGAGAGGCGAAGGTGTCAAACCTGTAATACCTCACGAAGGTATGGACAGAAGACCACGTAGCAGCCTTGCAGATCTGAACTGCCGAGGCACCACGTCAAGCTGCCCACGAAGGACCCACAGACCTAGTGGAATGAGCCTTCAGAGAAGGAGGGACCGGTAGGCCTTCATGAAGATAAGCTTCAGAAATAGCCATACGGATCCAGGCTGCCAAAGTTTGCTTTGAAGCAGGCCAACCCTTTTTACAGAAGCCATAGAGGACAACAAAGCGTCCGACTTCCTAAACAAAGAAGTGCGGTCCACATAAGTCCTTAAGGCCCGCACAACATCCAAAGAGGCCTCACCCACGGAAAGACCCGGTGAGTTAAAGGCCGGAACAACTATTTCCTCGTTAACCTGAAACTGGGAAACAACTTTGGGGAGAAACTCGGGCCGAGTGCGGAGCACTGCCCTGTTCCCATGAAAAAAACCAAGAAAGGGGGTCTACAAGAAAGAGCCCCTAACTCAGAAACACGTCTGGCTGAAGCAACGGCCAGAAGGAAAACAGTCTTAGCTGTTAGCCATTTAATATCCACTGAGCCCAGTGGTTCAAACGGCGGTCCTTGGAGAGTCCTCAGGACCACAGCCAAATCCCAAGGCGCCACAGGTGGAACAAAGGGCGGCTGAATACGGAGAACACCTTGCATAAAGGTGCGCACATCCGGGATTGTAGCAATCCTACGGTGAAACCAGACAGATAGGGCCGAAACCTGTACCTTCAAAGAAGCAAGGCGAAGCCCATGATCTAGTCCCGCTTGCAGGAAGGCGAGAATCCGAGACAGACGAAACTCCCGCGGTGCATAACCTCTCGGTCGACACCACTGGAAGAACGTATGCCACACGTGATGGTATATCCTCGCGGAAGACGGTTTCCGAGCTCGTAACATGGTACACAGCATAGAGCTGGCAAACCCCCAGGACCTCAGCATGGCCGTCTCAACAGCCACGCCGCCAAAGACAGCCGAGTCAGGTCCGGGTGAAGACAAGGACCCTGAGACAGAAGGTCCGGTCGTAGCGGCAACCGCAGAGGACTGTCCACGGACAGACCCTGAAGGTCTGAGAACCAGTGCCGTCTGGGCCACGCGGGAGCTATCAACAGGAGCGTCCCTCCTTCCTGTTTGAATTTCCGGATTACCCGTGGAAGAAGGGAGACCGGAGGGAACAGGTATGCGAACCTGAACGTCCACCGGACGGACAGAGCATCCACCAGAGACGCCCCTTCGTCTCTTGTGCGAGACCCGTACACCGGCAACTTGTTGTTGTGCCGGGACGCCATGAGGTCGATTTCTGGAAGACCCCACCTGTCCACCAGTAGTTGAAAAACGTCCGGGTGCAGGGACCATTCCCCTGGATGAACGTCCTGGCGACTTAGAAAGTCCGCCTCCCAATTTAGCACTCCCGGGATGAAGACCGCTGATATGGCCGGAAGATTGCGCTCCGCCCAAACCAGGATCCGAGAGACCTCTACGAGAGCCGCCCGACTGCGAGTTCCTCCTTGCCTGTTTATGTAGGCCACGGTGGTAGCATTGTCCGACTGGACCTGCACCGGGTGACCCTGGAGAAACCGCTGTGCCTGCAGGAGAGCATTGAAGACCGCACGGAGTTCCAAGATATTTATTGGAAGCTCCGCTTCTGTCGGTGTCCACCTGCCCTGGAACAAGTGTGGACCCGAAACTGCTCCCCAGCCTCGAAGACTGGCGTCCGTTGTCAACAGGACCCAATTTGGAACCCAGAACGGACGTCCCTTGTTGAGGTGGGTCATCTTTAACCACCACGCAAGGGACAGGCGAACCTCCGGGGTGAGCACAATCGTCTGGAACTTCAGAGACTGAGGCAGCCCGTTCCACTTGGACAGGATCAGGTGCTGCAGAGGTCTAGAGTGAAACTGGGCGTATTCCACCATGTCGAACACCGACACCATGGAGCCCAGTAACCTCATCGCCGAGTGTAAGGACACCCGGCGGCTGTGCAGACAACTGCGCACCCTTGACTGTAAAGCAGAGATCTTGTCCTCCGTCACGAAGATCCTTTGCTGTCCCGAGTCCAATAAGGCTCCAAGATGCAGAATCCTCCGAGACGGGATTAGAGTGGACTTCTGCCAGTTAATTAGCCAGCCGTGCCGTTGCAGCAGTGCAATGGTCAGGTCCAAGTGGTGTAACAGGAGCTCTGGAGATCCTGCCACCAATAACAGGTCGTCCAAGTACGGCAACATGCGGACTCCTTGCAGCCGCAGAGAAGCCGCCATGACCGCCATAGCGTCCTGTATGTCCAATGACACCATGTAGTCCCCAGGTTCCAGCGCCAGAATGATGGACCGTAGGGTCTCCATCCGAAACTTCGGGACCCGCAAAGACTTGTTGAGTGCTTTGAGGTTGAGAATCGGACGATATGACCCATTGGGTTTCTGTACCAAAAATAGATTTGAATAGAAACCCTGGCCCCTCTGGGAGAATGGAACAGGCACTATAACTCCAGCCTGGAGCATAGTGTGCAATACCTTCCGCAGCTCCGTAGCCTTGTTCCGGTCTGATGGTAGACCCGTGGTGAAGAATCGAGCCGGGGGTCTGTGCCGGAAGGAGAGGGCGTACCCGTGAGAGACCACCTCCAGAACCCAAGTGTCTGTCGTAGTGAACGACCAACACCGGGAGAACTGCAGCAGGCGGCCTCCCACCCTGGGATCCCCCAAGGGGAGACCCGGACCGTCAGGCCGCAGGCTTGTCATCTAGCTTGGGGGCCGGACGTCTGGTACTCCATGCCTGTTTCCGGGGCTTGCCCGATTTCTTAGGGCCAGCCTGTCGAGGAAACGACTGTGGTTTGGGCCTGCCCTGGGCCCTAGATGACCGAAAGGACGATGGTCCAGAACCAGAAGGAGCAGCGGCCGACGGGAGACAAGCAGATTTGGCTGCCGCCAGCGTGGCCACAATCTTATCCAGATCCGGACCGAAGAGAACTTCTCCGGTAAACGGCAACGCTTCCAGACCTTTCTTGGATCTGCGTCCGCCTTCCAGGATCGCAGCCACAAGGTGCGACGAGCAGCTACCGCTGCTGAAGAAATTCTAGACACCAGAGTACTAATGTCTAGAGCCGCCTCGTTGATGTAGGTGGCCGAATCACGGAGATTGCCAATCAACTCCGCTTGTTCGGCCGGACAGTCGGATTCAAAAGAAGCCTCTAATGAATCCGCCCAGCGCTCCATCGCTCTGGCAACCCAGCAAATGGCCATAGCCGGCCGTGCTGCCCCCCCTGCAAGGGAATAAGCGGACTTCAGGCAGATTTCTACCTTGCGGTCCGTAGCATCCTTAAGGGAGGACATGGATGGCATCGGCAATGTGGCACTACGGACAAGACGGGTCACGTGAGAATCCACCTGTGGAGGGGATTCACACTTAGCAAAATAATTATCCGCGAACGGATAAGCCACCGCCAGGCGTCTCTGCGGCTGGTATCTTTTGCCAGGTTGTTTCCACGCCTCCTCTAAATGGTCCACCAACTGACCCGAAAGAGGAAAGACTGTGGCATCGCCCTTCACATCTTTGAAAAAGGCATACTTAGATTTAGCCGCTGGGGGAACTTCGTCCTCAATCACCAAGGCTGTGCGGACCGCCCGAATAAGTCCAGGAATATATACTTTGGACTTAGCATCAGCGTCCTTAGTATGGAAAGGTTCCTGATCGTAAGGATCCAGAATCTCCCCATCATCAGACGTCCCTTCGTCATCCTCATAAGGAGCGGACAGAGACGCCACCGGCCTTTTATGAGGCCGCATCACAGACTCCCCTTGCAATACATCCGACAAGTGCTGTAAAGAACTCGTCAGGGAGTTAACCCACGCTGGCTCCTGAGAACCCGGGAGCGGGGAAATAGGGAGACTGTGGGGTACCACCAATTGTCGTGGGAACCCCTGCATGGGTGACGACACCACAGACTGCTGGGACAAACCCATCGGAGTAAACGCGGGCTGCGGAGCTAACTGGCCCACTAAAGCTGTTAACGCCTGAGCGAAACAAGCCCAGGGCGGCTCCTGTACCGGTGCTGTAACCGTAATAGGCCGCGCCATGGACAACACTGCCGGCAAAGGCCCTCCGCGCTACCCTCCCCCTCCGCTAACGGTACTTTGCACGTGGTACACTGTAGCCGGAGGGGAAAATCACTTTCAGACATGATGGCACCACGTATGTGACCTCTCTCACCAATTAAGTATTAAATAGGCGAGAGACCACCCTGCAGCACCGCACCGCAAGGGCTTTAGCAGAAAGAACAGGGACAGTAATAAAGCTGACAGTTTAGTGAAGAATAGTTACAGGCAGCGCTAGCACAGTCACATACAATGCAGAGAAATAACAATTCCTGCACTAACAGCGCTGATCACTCAACTACACAGACACAGGGCCTGGTAGGACACAGCGCTGCATACACAGACCTGAGCCACAGCGTAGGAGAGGTATGCGGGGGGACCCAGACCACGATGCTTCCTTCCAGACTTCCAGCAGCGTTCACCATGCGTTGCAGAGAAGATGGCCGCCGAGGAGCAGAGAGAAGCTGGCCTGGGGGAGGAGCGCTGACACAGGACCAGTCAGCACAGTGCAGAGAGGGCTGTGTGCAGCGGGGGAGGCGCCGGCTGTGAGACAGGGAAGGCGCGCTCCCCTGGCATGCATTTAACCCCTGGGACGCCGCAGCGCTACCGCTCTGCTGCGGTCCGCTGTCCCAGGGGGTAGTGGAAGCGCAGGTTGGTCGCCTGGCTCCACGCTGCAGCCAGTCCCCAGGGAGCCCCCTGCCTGGGGACTTAGGACCATGTGATCAGCGGGGACCCACCGCGGGACCCCGCTGCTTACCTCTGTCCCCCTTGAATCCGGCCATGGTCCGGAACATCTGGGGTCACCGCTAGCTGTGACCCCAGATGCCCACCAGCATCCCCGGATCAGTACCGGCGTTCTGGTACCGGCGGGGTGTAGGGAAGACAGCATGGACGTCAGGACTGACTGTCCATGCTGTACATCCAGATGTGCAGCCACAGCTGCATGAAGAATAAGCTTCAGGGGCTCTTCTAGCCCCCACTCCAACAGGTGCACCCGACTCCGGCCGGGCACCAAACTAAACTGAGGTGCCTTGGCCTGGGGGCGGGGTATAGGAGGGGGACCTAGTGCATCCTGGGAGGCTGAAAGCTTAACTCTTTGGTGCCCTGCGACTGACGTCACACCTATACCCCAAGGTATCCTGTGGATACCCTATGGACCCTGAAGTAGAAAATCCCATACAGCACTAGCCTGTGTAGCCTGGCTGGGAAAGGAGAGGACCTCAGGGGGACAGAGCACCTGGGGATGGAGGGGGTGCGAGTGTCGCTGGCTCAGGACAGAGCAGTAGCCAGAGCAGCTGGGGAGGAAGCTGCGCTGGTGGTGTCACCAGCTGCCCAGGCCAGAGACACTGAGCAGGCAGCCACGCCAGGAGGGAGTTCTTGCAGCCTGACCGATCACTGCTGGCCAGTGATCGAGACACAACAGCAGCCGCCACGTCCACTGAAAGCACGGCTGCCTGCAGCCGTGCCGGAAGAGGGTCCCGCTGGGTACCTGATCACTGTGACCAGCAGTGATCGGAACACACTGGAGGGGAATCCGAAGGTGTAGAAGGACCAGCAGGTCCCTCTGACTAAGGCAGCTGCTGGAAGTCTAGCTTCTGGCAGCCGTCTAGTGGGCATGTGAAAAAACAGGGAAGCCCAGTGATGATGCCAACTGGAAATGGCGTTTTAGGGGCTTTCCCGCAGTTCCAACTCCTGCTCTGCTAGGCAACGCCAGGAGCAGTCCCCTTGTGATCAGCTGTGTGTTCTAACTAAAGAGGACCTCACCAGAATACGGATCACCAAGGTAGGTGTAAGCTGAGCTGGTGTATGGTTGCAGTATACGGCAGTGGCACATGCAGATACATTCTTCCAGTGTTTTATCAGAATAATAGAGACGTGTGTGGCTGGAATTTGCAGGAATAGAGCTTTATCACAAGTTCTGTCCTTTCATTTGGATGTTAGTACATCTGTGACATTTCCAAAATATCACATTACAACTGCATTT
This sequence comes from Taudactylus pleione, assembly GCA_031769625.1. Lineage (NCBI taxonomy): Eukaryota > Metazoa > Chordata > Amphibia > Anura > Myobatrachidae > Taudactylus > Taudactylus pleione. Next base: position 1,296,786 of record JAUIMM010000092.1, on the reverse strand, counting down.
TAAATGAAATTGTAATAGGGGCCTTATAGAGGGGGAAAAAAAAATAAAATATCAGATACTGTAATAGACAGCAAATGTCTGCAGTACTAAGCAACTATGTTTCTTTACTCTCTGGCTGATCTGATGTCACCAGGCTAAAGATGTCCACTTATTGATGAGCCACACTAGGCTAGGTACACACTGAAGCAACAGGTATTCGTTGCCACAACAGAACCAATGCCCATGAACAGTGATTGTGCTTCCACACTTAAGGCCCCCCAACACTGTGCGATTCAAAGTTGGTAAGAGGTGTTGTACGATTGCCCTTGAAGTTCTTCCATTGAAATTCTTCATACGATGAAGTCAAATGGTGTACGATTGATTGTTACGATCATAGGGTAAGATGCATAGAAGAGTACAGGTTGAGTCTCCCATATCCAAATATTCCGAAATACGGAATATTTTTAGCATGACTGAAAAAGTGAAACCTTTGCTTTCTGATGGTTCAATGTACACAAACTTTGTTTAAAGCACACATTAAAAATATAGTATAAAATAACCTTCAGGCTTTGTGTATAAGGTATATGAAAAATTAATTTCATGCATGTACACCAACTTTTTTTGATGTACAAAATTATTTAAAATATAGTATAAAATGACCTTCAGGCTATGTGTATTAGGTGTATATCAAACAAATGCATTATGTGTTTAGATTTGGGTCCCATTCCCAAGATATTTAATAATTTTATGCAAATATTCCAAAATACGGAATATTCCGATATCCAAAATACCCCTGGTCCCTAGCATTTTGGATATGGGAGACAACCTGAATCACACTGTACTCAAAAGATCGTAGATCTCTCTGCAAAACCATCTGATCTGCGATACAACTAGGACGGTGGGGATGCACATCAGGATCACAGAACACAAAAAATACCCATTTTCATACAATTGGTCTGTACATCCCATTAAAACTGCCCATATCAAGTAAAACAATATATAAAATCATGCAAGGGCACCAATAACTTTACGACGGAGGGATCGGTTATGTCATTCATTAACAATGTGATGTACAGCATATCAAAACTGGTGAACTTTGTGTGCTCCCACGGTTGGTAGCAATTATGTATACTCAGAGCTACGCAGGCAATATGTCATTACAAAGTGGCATAACGGGCTAACATCACTCCAGTATGTAACTGGCTTAAGTGCACAAAATACTTAAACCTGGATAATCTGATTGACAACTGTGCAATGCTTCCATGGAGGTAGAGAAGCTACAACAGTGACTAACCTGTTAAGGTGTTCCCAAAAGTTCTGTTCTTGGACCTCTCCTTTTCTCCCTATATACATCCTCTTTAGGTGAACTCATTAACTCCTTTGACCTCCAATATCATCTCTATGCTGATGATACTCAGATATACCTTTCCTGCTCTGACCTCTTTCCCTCTCTCCTCACCCATATCTCCAACTGTCTCTCTGCTATCTCTTCCTGGATGTCCCAGCCCTTTCTTAAACTTAACATGTCTAAGACTGAGCTGATCATCTTCCCACCCTCTTCCACATCACTTCCCACAATTTCATTATCTATTGATGGCACAACTATCTCCTCTAGCCCCAAAGGGTGCTCTCGGAGTTATCCTAGACTCCTCCCTCTCCTTTAAACCACACATTTAGCACCTCTCGCAGTCATGCCGTTTCCACCTAAAAAATATCTCCAGGATTAGACCCTTCCTCACCCAGGATGCCACTAAAACCCTCGTCCACTCACTGGTCATCTCCAGATTGGACTACTGTAACCTTCTCCTAGCTGGCCTCCCAGTCTCTCACCTCTCTCCAGCACAATCGGTTCTCAATGCTGCTGCTCGGCTCATCTAACTCTCCAGACGTTCTATATCTGCTTCCCCTCTCCTTAAAGCCCTACACTGGCTCCCCTTTCGATGCCAATTCAAGGTTTCTTACACTCGCCTACAAAGCCCTCACCAAATCCTCTCCCGCATACATTTCTGACCTTCTCTCCCTTCACACTGCTGCCCATCCACTTCACTCAACAAATGCATGCCTTACTTCCTCCCTCTCCTGCATCCAGGATTTTGCCCATGCTGCTCCCTACCTTTGGAACGCTCTGACTCCCCTCAAATCTTCAAACGGGCTCTCAAGACCCACTACTTCATCAAGGCCTTCCAGCTCTCATAATAACCCACTTCATGCTCTTATCTCCCCATCTTCCCCTTCTGTGTCACACTTGTCTGCCCCTCCCCTTTAGAATGTAAGCTCACAAACAAGGACCTCTTCCCTCATGTGCTTCTCTACATTTTCTTCTACTCTTTACTCCCCATTAGGGCACCTAACACGGGACTGCCAACTCCCTGCTGCTTATTGTGAGTGTTTTAACCACTATTGCAGCAATATATATATAAATCATGTCCTTGTCCGGCACTGTAGTTACTAGTTTCTTGTTCACTTTTTAGTTCTATGTACAATGTAAGGCGCTGCGGAACACTAGTGGTGACAGAGAATAATAAAGGTGCTTACACACTAGACTAGCAAAACATGTGTTGTCATCAACAATTTCCCTTGAACTCCTCCAGCAACTCCCTTGCACTTCCAGACAAATTGGGTTCAATGTGTTGTAAAATAAAATTTAAATTCTGTCATAGGGGAGAAGGTACAAAAAAGGCATTTTACAGGGGGGTTGGTTTAAAAAAAAAAAAAAGTTCTTACTAACAGGGTTTGGGGAGTACTATTAGTATTTATGACCACTGGGGTGGGACATTTTATAATGGGGGCCTATGGACACAAGGGGGCAAGAGGGGTACACACATATATATTTTTTTATTTTATTTTTTATTTTTTTAGATATTATATTAAGAATATTTGAACTTTATTCAATAATCTTAAAACAAAAATAAGCGGTTTTGTGGGGAAAATAAAAAAAATCAGTCAAGTGGTTAAACTGAGAGCTGCCCTCCATTCTGCCCCTAAAGCGTATCAGGGTGCCCATCACTGCCACACAGACTGCTGTGCAGTAGGCACTGGCATTTCAACCAGAAGTACTAGCTCCTAGCTGCGCTGCAAAGTGTAATATCTCTACATCTTGTAGATAAGTGATAGTAAAATATAATCAGTTACTAGAACAGAGCAGCTAGCAGAGGCCCCTGCACCATGGTGGATCACATTCTCTACCTGAAGGCATGTGCCATGCAGTGTTGCGGCGTTACATGTGCCATCATTTACGCCCCCGGGTGGGAGAAGCCTTGCAGCGCTCAGGAGCACGGACACCAGGGTGTATCAATGTAATACATGGCGGCGGCTGCACACTCACCATGTCTGATCACCTTCCTGACCGACTTATTCGTGTGGATACCGAGCGAACAGCGGTGAGCCAGGAGCAGGCAGCCAATAGCTTGTGCACACCCAACTGGATGCAGGAAGAGAGGAAGATTGCGTGCTGCACTCTGCCCTTTATAGTGCAGAGGCTGCCGGCCTACCGGAAACACGTCCGATAGGTGTTCTCCCAGCCGCCATATTTATTAAGGGAAACAGCCACTCACTGTGTCAGCGATAGCAGAAGGCTGTTCCCTTCTCTGTGACTGTGGAATAGTTTCATAGTTTGTTGTCTTTTAGATTACAGTGGCGAGTGATAATTACACGTGTGTGTGTGTATAGATTACAGAAGGCCTCTGTCACTGTTCCCTCAATGTTATTCCCTGACTTGACCACCAGGGTTCTCACTGCTGTTATGTTGCTCGTTATTATTATTATTACTACACACAGAGAGAAAGTGGGTACTACTAGGAGGTTACTACTGCACCCCCGCCCACACCACATGGTGCCACTTTATAGTGTACTGTGAAATAAAAGACAAACAATGAGTTTTGAACACGACAATCTATCAAGACTGCAAGCTAGAAGCGGGTACTCATTCCTTTGTGTGATTAATAATAGTATTATTATCGTCACCATACTTATATGCTTAATGGAGATATTATTTAATTATTTGCATTAGTCGCTGGCCCATTGGAGCTTACAGTCTAAATTTTCTATCACAGGAACACACACATACTGTATGCATAGGTTATATTATTATCTTTTATTTGTAAAATATATTATTTATTTGCTACAAAGTGTCCTCAGCACCATGCAAGGGGTAAACAGTAAATATATTATATTGAAAATACTAGAGTCATAATGTATTGTTAGTGCGACACATCCTAAAGAAGGTACACAAAAATGAGATTTAAATAGTGGCAGTCAAGTGAAAATGTGACAATATGCAATCATGGTTGTGACATGTCAGTACATTTACTGACAGTAGGAATTAAAAAAATATATTATTATTATCCTTTATATGGTGCCATGGGGATTCTGCAGCGTCTTACAAAGTACATAGAAAACAGTCACTTACAGTACAAAACATTGCAGGACAAGGACGTGGTTTACTGTATAAGCAGTGCTGCAACAGAAGTCCTAACACTCAAGAAGCAGGGTGACAGAAACCAAGGGCTAGGTGCAGGGGTGTGTTAACGCCTGAGGGGGCCTGTGTGCAGTGGACCCCCTCATCTGAGCAGCGTCCTTGCTGTCACTATGCAGTGCCATCTTCCCAAAGTTGTTTCTGGGAAGATGGCGCCGCGGAGAATGAGGGACCCGCTTGAAGGAACGAGGTACGTAGAATTTGGGTGCAGGGTGTGCAGTGTGGATAGGTTTGCTATATTTAAACACATGCACCCTGTTACATAAACCCCATAATATGGCAAAAGGGGGCGTGGCCTACACATTAAGGGGCGTGACCTAGCGGCACACCCCGTTGACATCACTAAGGGGCATGCCCAGCATCTCCGAGATGCTGGGCTGCCCCCGGGCTTCCTCCCCGTACTGTGAATAGATGCTGTGCGCATGCGCATAGCATCTATTCTCGCTCTGCATACACGCTGTGTATGCTTTCCCCCAACTGCCCCCCCACCGCAGGACACTGCGGCCCGTGGGCGGGACAGTGGGACAGTCCCATAAAAACGAGATTGTCCCGCTAAATTCGGGACAGTTGGGAGGTATGCAATTACAATTCCGTGAATGCGAAATGGAGACTACTGTATATAAATTTGGGTTATATTTTGAGAGTTAAAGTACATTTAAAGTTCCCAATTTATCCTGACTGTATTCATGTTCATTAAAAGAAAATGTGTCCACTGAAAAATGAAAAAAATATTTTTAAACACTCACACTACTACGACTCTGGGTTCACTTTAGTATTCAGCAATAGCAAAAAAAAAAGTGTGTTTATTTTCTTTGTGAAATTGTATCCCAGCCACACACTGACTCTGGCTTCAGTGAAATTCAGTATTCAGCAGTAGCAAAAAAAACGGACTCTGGGGGCTTGGTGGTCAGTATCCCGACACTGGGTATTCCGGCACTCAGAATGCCGGCGCGGAATCCCGACACTTGTCAGAATCACGGCGCCGGTATCCCGACCGCTGGAATCCCAAAGGTAGGTATCGGGGATAGGGGGAGGGTTAGCATTAGGGTTATGCTATAGGGGGAGGGTTAGGGTTAGGCACTAGGGGAGGGTTAGGCACTAAGGAGGGGTGGTTAGGTTTAGGCACTGTAGAGGGAAAGTGGGGGTTAGGGAAGGGAGAGAGGGAGGGTTAGGATACCTACCGACAGGTGTTGGTATCCTAATCCTGTCTGGATGCCGGTATCAGGATTTTGACCACCGCGATCCCGAGCAGCGGCATCCCATACCCATCCCGACTTTGGGACCTGATGTGACTGAATTTCAGGCTGGCTGCAGAGGTCAGAATGGCCGAGCAGTCAGCGGACAGGAAGAAAATAACGGCATCTGACTACTGGGGACAATGGCTAAATATGACGCTAACCCGTCATCTGACCCAGCTGGCCATGGCCTCGCTGTAACATACCGGTCTTCCACCCACCCCTCACTGCTGATTGGTGGGCCAGTCCCTCTTCCACCCTCACTTGAATGCCAGGCCATTTTCGGGATGCACCGCCAAAAACCGGTACATTCCCAAGAAATCCAGGACCTATAGCATCCCTAGGTGCGGGGCCCGCCTTGACCCAGGGGCCCGTGTGCACCGCATAAATAACACGGTTAGGAACCGTTGTAGGGAGTATGGAGTAGATCATAGTATAAGTAAGGGAAGGAAAATTGCATGAAGGAAGATGGCCCTGCTCGTCAGAGCTTACATTCTAAAATGGAGGGGCAGACAGACCGGGTGTAAGAATATGATAAACTTCAGTGGTGATCAGGGAACCAGTAGTGTTGTTGTTAGTCCATTATTTTTAGTTTCTGCAATCCCTTTCTCTCTAGAGTATTGCTAATTTAATTTTTAATATATTCTGATGCCACAAACTAAATATCAGCAAATATGTGCTGTTGCAGTAATGTAATGTGTCATAAAATTTAGAATAAAATTTATTTTAAATGGAAATAGTCTTTACAAGCTAAGCCAGTAGTGATGGATTTAAGAAGTTTTGCTAAATCTTAAGTTATTCAAGACTAAAGGCCCGATTCAGAGCCGCTCGCAAGCGGCCCAATGTTAATGAACTGCGCATGTGCTGCGTCCGGCGTGCGCGAGCCCCGCTGAGCGGCTGAAGTTCATTTGCTACGGGGCTCGCAACAAGACCGGGAGGCTGTCGATGGTGATTGACAGCTCGCCCCGTTTTGTGGGCGGACTAACTAACATCACTACTGATGTCAGCAGTGGACTTCCTGCTCTATTAGAGCAGGATGTCCACTCGGCCTAGCGGCAGCTAGACCCTACCCCAGGGTCTCGTCGCAAGGCCGATGGTCGCGATTATCGCAACGGTCTCCTGGCCGCTCGCACAACTGTGGGTGGTCTCCCCACAGCTTTCAACAGAGGGAGTTTATGAAACATTATTAAGAGACTTAGGGGCCTGTGTACTAATAAATGCGGCAATGCTGCAATTAATAATAGTCCCTATTGCAACAGACTTTTTTATTTGAAACAAAATTTTCCCTTATATGTTCTAAAGATAACTCGCAGGTACAGTGGTAACTATAAGTTCTGTACCTGCGAGTTAGATCCCAGATGCATCGGAGGATTCTTTCACATTTATGAAAGACCCTTCCAGGAAATCTGACACCATGCATGTGCACTGATCCCTCTCCTTTAAGTATGGTCCCTCTCCTTCGAATAAAGCGGTTTACGACATCTCTTGATGGTGTAAACAAATGGGGCCAAACTCCAAAAAGCTTCTGCAGGAGACTAGGGGTCTATTTACTAAGCTGTGTTTGGAGATAAAGTGAATGAAGATAAGGTACCAGCCAATCAGCTCATAACTGTAATTTTTGAGATGGCAGTTAGCTGATTGGCTGGTACCTTAACTACGTTCACTTTATCTCCTACCAAAGCTTAGTAAATAGACCATTAGATATGGTTAGATATTTGTTTGTGCATTAAAATGCAGTTTTGATTATATTCATATGGGTAAGCTGTCCACAACTAGAATTAGATAGGGAGGGTGGCAGGGAGATATCAGTTAAATGCTGGGGGGACATGAAAATGGGGTCCATGGGTCTCAGGTTTTGGTAAAGCTTTTGGAAGAGTCTCGTAGAATGCTGGTCATGTATTCAGTAGAATGAATAAACTTTATGTCACAACCCTTTGCCTTGAGACTTACCCTTGTCGGCTGTCCCGTGGATCTGTATGTGTGCTTCGCCTCGGAGATCTCTCCTGATCATGCTGGCTGCAACACCTCTGTGTATGCATTTGGACTGAGCTCTCCTCTCCACATTGATTATTCACCTGGATTCTTTCCTGTGAACACTGCTAGCCTTGATTGGGATCGCAGGTGTAGGTCTGACTCTCAGTCCTGCAGAGATGATTGCTCGCTCTGCATATTGTGCCCTCCACCATTCAGAGTGCTACTACCTGACCACCTGATCGTATCCACCAATTCCTGCCGGACCCAGGGTATATACATCCTCCTCTGATAGCACTCAGGGCCTGAACATCTCGTTACTTCTCGTGGTGTATTGTTTGTGCTTCGTCCATGTACAAGTGTATTCCAGGCTCCTGCTGATTGCTATACCTGGCGCGTCTGGAAATCCTGCTGGTTCCTGGTCAGTTCATTCGGCAATCCGGCCGATAGCTATACCTGGTGCGTCCGGATATCCTGCTGGTTCCCAGGCTAGTTCTATCAGTTATCCTGCTAATCGAATATACCTGGAGCATCCAGAAATCCTACTAGTTCCCAGGCCAGTGCATAATGTCCATTGCTTTTGCATGACTTATGATCCTGAGTTCCCTGTGTGTTACCAGTGCTTCTCAGCACAGCGAATGATACTCCAGTCCGGAGAGATTTTCCAAGTCCATTCCACAATACTCCAGTCCGGAGTGACATTCCAAGTCCATTCCACGATACTCCAGTCCGTTGTGATTTTCCAAGTCCATTCCACGATACTCCCGTCCGGAGTGATTTTCCAAGTCCATTCCATGATTCTCCAGTCCAGAGTGATATTCCAAGTCCATTCCACGATACTCCAGTCCGGAGTGATATTCCAAGTTCATTCCACCAGTCTGGAGTGATATTCCAAGTCAATTCACACTACTCCAGTCCGGAGTCAAGTTCCAAGTTCATCAGTTCAATTCACATTGCTCCAGTCCGGAGTCAAATTCCAAGTCCACCAGCTCAATCCATGTTACTCCAGTCCGGAGTCCAAGTCCAAGTTCTTCAGTCTGATCCACATTATTCCAGTCTAGAGTGAAGTTCCAAATCCTTCAAGTTCAAAACTCGTTACTCCTGTCTGGAGATCCAGTACCAGTTCACTTAAGTTTCAAGTCTACAGTTTCTTTTCCAGGTTCAGCGATTACTGGAAGACTCTTTCCTTCAGTCTATTCAGCTATTCTTCCTGCCGGTCCCAGTCCGGTTCCTCCAAGTCACCTACTGATATCCTGTCCAGTTCAGCAAGTCTTTCTGTTGGTCCTGGTCCGGTTCCTCCAAGTCTTCTACTGGTTCCACTCCAACGTTACAAGTTTCCTGTTCCTGTCAATTATCACCAAAGGCAGTTCTCACTGCTATACAATAATTTTGCAAATAGAGCTATTTACCTCAACCATGGTTCCAGTCAAGCCAGTCTCAGCTGAATCTACTTCAACACCTGAGTCAGGTAATTCTCAGACTCCAACCATGACACTTTAACTATGATCTGCCCTCAGTTAGGACCTCTGTTTTTCTCCAGACAGCTGCAAGCTGCTAGGGCTAGATGCTAAAACAATTTGTATTGATGATGAGTGTCATCTGGTACACACACCGGTAAAAGAAAATATTTAGGAGTGAAGCATATAGATAAGCCTAATATGGTGCTAGCAAGGGGAAGAAGCTTTGGGCAGCTCCACCATATGTCAAAAGATACACAGTTGGACTGCGCTATAGGTGTAAAATATATAATGATTATCAAATATAATAATGATAATTTTATAAAAATATATATATATATATATATACAGTCAGGTGCATAAATATTGGGACATTGACAGAATTTTAATATTTTGGCCTCTATTCACCACCACAATGGCTTTGAAATGAAACAAACAGGATGTGCTTTAACTGCAGACTTTCAGATTTAATTTGAGGGTAATTACATCCAAATCAGGTGAACGGTGTAGGAATTACAATGGTTTCTATATGTGCCTCCCACTTTTTAAAGGGCCAAAAGTAATGGGACTATCAACTCAAAAGCTATTTCATGGACAGGTGTGGGCTATTCCCTCGTTATTTCATTATCAATTAAGCAGGTAAAAGGTCTGGAGTTGATTCTAGGTGTGACATTTGCATTTGGAATCAGTTGCTGTTGACTCTCAATATGAGATCCAAAGAGCTGTCACTATCAGTGAAGCAAGCCATCATTAGGCTGAAAAATCAAAACAAACCCATCAGAGAGATAGCAAAAACATTAGATGTGGCCAAATCAATTGGAACATTCTTAAAAAGAAAGAACGCACCGGAGAGCTCAGCAACACCAAAATGACAGAAGAATTATTTCCCTAGTGAAGAAAAACCCCTTCACAACAGTTGGCCAAATCAAGAACACTCTCCAGGAGGTAGGTGTATATGTGTCAAAGTCAACAATCAAGAGAAGACTTCACAAGAGTGAATATAGAGGGTTCACCACAAGATGTAAACCATTGGTGAGCCACAAAAACAGGAAGACCAGATTAGAGTTTGCCAAACAACATCTAAAAAAGCCATTACAGTTCTGGAACAACATCCTATGGACAGATGAGACAAAGATCAACTTGTACCAGAGTGATGGGAAGAGAAGAGTATGGAGAAGAAAAGGAACTGCTCATGATCTAAAACATACCACCTCATCAGTGAAGCATGGTGGTGGTAGTGTCATGGCGTGGGCATGTATGGCTGCCAATGGAATTGGTTCCCTTGTATTTATTGATGATGTGACTGCTGACAAAAGCAGCAGAATGAATTCTGAAGTGTTTCGGGCAATATTATATGCTCATATTCAGTCAAATGCTTCAGAACTCATTGGACGGCGCTTCACAGTGCAGATGGACAATGATTGAAGCATACTGCAAGAACAACCAAAGAGTTTTTTAAGGTTAAAAAGTGGAATGTTATGCAATGGCCAAGTCAATACCCTGACCTGAATCCGATTGAGCATGCATTTCACTTGATGAAGACAAAACTGAAGGGAAAATGCCCCAAGAACAAGCAGGAACTGAAGACATTTGCAGTAGAGGCCTGGCAAAGCATCACCAGGGATGAAACCCAGCGTCTGGTAATGTCTTTGCATTCCAGACTTCAGGCTGTAATTGCCTGCAAAGGATTTGCAACAAAGTATTAAAAAGTGAAAGTTAGATTTAGGATTGTTTAGTTTGTCCCATTACTTTTGGCCCCTTAAAAAGTGGGAGGCACATATAGAAACCGTTGTAATTCCTACACCGTTCACCTGATTTGGATGTAATTAAATTAAATGTGAAAGTCTGCAGTTAAAGCACATCTTGTTTGTTTCATTTCAAAGCCATTGTGGTGGTGAATAGAGGCCAAAATATGAAAATTCTGTCAATGTCCCAATATTTATGCACCTGACTGTATATACTCATATATAGTATTATTTGAGTATGAATTATTAGAGCAATGTTTCTTTAAATAAAATATAAATATTTAATAAAAACATAAATCACATTTACAACACGTATAACATAATACAATAGTACTATAAAACCAGTCAATGATGACTTGTACTGTTATCACTTGTGGTGATATCATTTCTGTTAGTCAAAGTAACTTTTATATAATCAAAAAGGTACAAAGTCTCTTATATTAGAAAGATGTACACAAATTTCAAGTCTGCTCACCAGCAGATAAAAACAGAATACTGAGTTCTCTTCCCTGTCTTTATGCATATAATAAGCAGAGTCTTATGTGCGATGGGCTAATTCAGCCTGTATTGTGCTCTCCGCATCAATTTGTCCGGGACCGTCTTGTTGTTATGAGCCATGTGATCTTACTTTTTATATATCCTCTGGCGAAGAGAGAGACTGCGGCATAGGTGTTGGAAGCAGCCGCTACAGTGTGATCACCACCTGTTACTGCCAGGTCCTTCTCTCCATACAAGCTTATCTCTGTACAGGTAGTTACCGTCCTCTCATTGAAAGTCTGTTGGCGTTCAGTGGTGATTAGGCAGGTACAACTTGGACTCCCACAAGTGCTTGGTGAATAATTTAACCCCTTCATCGACGCGTTTCGCTCCGTGCTTGAAGCTTTTTCAAGACACCATATGTGCAGAAACGTCCCAATGTCCGACTCGCACTCCAGTACAAATTGGATATTTCTGGGCATATCCTGTTGAGCTTGGAGGGAACTATAAAACAATTTGTAATGGTCTCTTTAATATGTACACAAATAGAACTAGATGCCACGTTGGCATATATATCATTCCAATCCTCATTATGCAGAGTTTCTCCCCGGTTCAGCCTCCCAAGCCACCTTATTTGGATCTTTTGCCTCAGAATAAAGATGCATATGTTCTGCATACAATGCGGAGTGAAGACCCTTGGTGCCCGTGCCCTGGAGGATTAAAGAATCAGTAGCCATAGGAAGCCTGTGAGTGAGCCGCAAAACTATCATGGAATGAAAATGTTGAATTTCTAAATACTGAAGAAAATTGGTGTGGGGGATAGAAAATTTAGCATGTACTGTATGTCCATAAATGTGGGGAATACTAAGTCACGAGTGATATCATTCAACAATCTGATACCACCAAGTTGCCAGTGTTTAAAGGAAGCCAGACTAAATTCTGGCAAAAATTCAGGCTTATCAAATAAGGGAATTATCGGACTCTGGTGTGGTGCAATGTAGTAACGACGATTAGCAAAATCCATACATCTAAGGTGTGTGATATGTCAGGTAGATGCAAAGATGGTTTAGGCCGGATTAGTCAGGGGAGCCATAAATAACAGAAAACTGAATGTAGGTTCAGTATTTCAGATTCAATTATTACCCATACTCTTTCAGCTTTCAGTTGGCTCCATAACGCACTGAGCGAGTCTTGCCGCCATATAATAGGATTTAAAGTTGGTGACACTCAGACTGCCTCTAGTAGTGGATCTTTGCAAAATGTCTGTTCATATACATATATACTCATACTCATATATACTTACACACTGTTGTACACATAGCCACACATATACATATATATAGTCACACTCCTATATACTTACACACTGTTGTAAACATAGCCACACATATACACATACATATATATAGCCACACTCATATATACTTACACACTGTTGTACACATAGCCACACATATACACATACATATGGTCACAGTCATATATACTTACACACTGTTGTACACATAGCCACACATATACACATACATATATAGTCACACTCATATATACTTACACATAGCCACACATATACACATACATATATATAGTCACACTCATATATACTTACACAATGTTGTACACATAGCCACACATATACACATACATATATAGTCACACTCATATATACTTACACACTGTTGTACACATAGCCACACATATACATATATATATATAGTCACACTCCTATATACTTACACACTGTTGTACACATATACACATACATATGGTCACAGTCATATATACTTACACACTGTTGTACACATAGCCACACATATACACATACATATATATAGTTACACTCATATATACTTACACACTGTTGTACACATAGCCACACTCATATATATTTACACACTGTTGTACACATAGCCACACATATATAATACATACATATGAGGTCTGGCTATTAAATAACGAGACTATGAGGCTATAATTTCTGTTTTATTATGTTAAGTACATTTTAACTCCGTCCACCCTCTATGCACTCTCCTTCTGCATCCACATACTGCTGCATTCTTATTTTCCATTGGTCAAAGCTGTGCTATAGCTCATTATCTCTCAGCTATCTCAACAGCTCTGTCATTTTCTTCTTTACTTCAGTAACTGATGCAAAACGGGTTCCCTTGGTACAGATTTGACTTTAGGGAGAAGAAAGAAGTCACATGGTGATAGGCCTGGTGAGTATGGAGGGTGTTCTAGCACTGCAATCTGTTTCTCAGCCAAAAACTGCGTCACAGAGAGAGCTGTGTGGGCTGGTGCTCTGTCCTGATGGAGGATGAAACCATTTTCCACATCTCTGGCCTCTTTCTTCTGATTGTTTCCCGCAAAGTTGCTAGAACAGTTTGGTAGTAATGTTGATTCATCCCTCAGATGCTGTCGACGGTCAGTTCGAGCAATTTTCAAATTTTTTTCCACATTTTCATTTGTGTTTGATGTACAAGGCCTTCCAGGACGTTCATGATCTTTGACATCTTCACGACTATCACTAAATCTTTTGTGCCACTCAAACACATGAGCAGATGACAGACAATCTCCCCCGTAAGCCTGGGTCAGTATATGGAAAGATTTGGTGGGCATTTTGTTCAATTTAATTAAAAAGTTTTCATGTTGCTCTACTTTTGAACTAAGCTTTTTTACAACGCATGGGAAAACAACTACTTTTAACGCTGTGTGACAGCAAACTATTGCGTGAAACTTGAAAAATCATTTTGCTATAGTCTAATGTCAATGTTCCCCCACTCCCTTTTAACTCACGCAGTATTGTTTATTTTTTACAAGTACAGTCTCATTATTTAATAACCACAGCTCATATATACAGTCACATAAACATATACACACAGTCACACACATACATACATACTTTCATCACATAGTCACACGCACGCACATACATACAATCATACATACAGTCACACAGGGGCGGATTGGGCCACCGGGACAGCCGGGCCGGTCCCATCCCCCCCTCTGCTGGCCCAACCTGACAGGCCGGCCCACTCAGCATACCGCCCCAGGCTGATTCATGCGTCTGCCCGGCCGGTTGCAGCACTTCTGGGATTTGTGTTCCACATTGTAAAATGCAAGCTGAAAATTATCATTGGCTCCCGGCTAGCAGGCACCTTCCCTTGCCCCAAGGATATACCCTGCATGCTCTAGCCCACAGGCCCCGGAGACATACACTGCCTGCTCACCCCCCCAGCCCTGGGGACATACACTACACACACTTGCCACCCCGCTAACATCTGCACCCTAACTCCTGGCTCCCTAGACACAGTGCCTTCCCAGCCCCAGGAACATACACTATATACCCTACCCCACCGGCCCCAGAGATATACACTGCCCACTCTATAACCCCAGCCCACCCTGCCCCTCATCTCCGGGGACATACACCACTCATACTAGTCCACCTAAAGTCCACAGATTCATACATTCCCCAACTAACCTACTGACCACCTACACACAGTGTCACTCCAACCCAGGGACATACACTATACACCCTACCACCTCCATGACCCTCCCTCCCCGGACATACAGTTCACATCCTAGCCCCCTGGCCCCAGAGTCATACACTGCCTGCCCTACCCCCTGGCCCCAGGGACATACACTGTTTGCTCGACCTCCCCCAGCCCATCCTACCCCCCCACCACAGCCTCGGGAACATGCACTACCTTCCCTACCCCAGTGGCATAAATTAACCACCCTGGCCCTGAGACATACAGTTCACCCCCCGGACCATGGACATACACTAACCACTCTGCCCTCATCTCTGGAACATACACTACCCCCACCGCAAGGGACATACACTTCCTGCTCACCCAGCCCATGGGACATAAATCACCTGCTTTGCCTCCCAGCTCCCAGTTGCGTCCGCAAGGCAGTTGGGTTCGGCTGATCTTTCCTGTAGCACCTGTGTTAGTACTGTTGCCAGTCTGAGCACCTCAGTGATCACAATTAACTATAGCTTATGACTGCTCTTGTGCCAGGAGCTAAATAGCCGAATACATGTCGCTTTCGGGGGCGGAGCCAAGCATGTCAGCCAGTACTGCAGAAAGTTCAGTCTTCTTTGAGGGACTGAGGGAAATATGTATGTTTTATTTTTTTGTCCTGTGGGGGACAATGTGTTTTATTTTTTCCTGTGTGGCCATTTTGTTTGTTTTTTTTCTGTGAGGGCCAATGTGTGTTTTTTTCCTGTGAGGGCCAATGTGTTTTAGTTGTTTCTTGTGGGGTCAAATGTGTTTTAGTTTTTTTACTGTGACGGCCGTTGTTTTTTATTTTTTCCTCTCAGGGGGCATTGTATTTTTTGTTTTCTTGTCGGAGGTCATCGTGTTTTATTTTCTTCTTATTAAGGGCCAATGTATTTTATATTTTTCCTATTGAGGCCAATGTGTTTTATTTTTTTTTCTTGTGCTATGTTTTTTGTCTGCACTTGCACCTGAGTTGCACCGCGCCTGCGTTTCCAATGGTGTTCATACAGAGCTGCAGCACAGATTCAGATGCACACACCAAGAAATGTATTAGAAATGTTGTGTTGGGCCGTCAAAGGGGGTTGGCTAATCAGACTGAGATGTAATGAAGTATGGGTGTGTTGCTGAAAGTGGTTGCCCTTGACACACCCCGCACCCTCAACAGACCCCGCCTCCATTAGGGCTGCTTCCATAAATTCCCGGGCTGGTTTTCCATCCCAATCTATCCCTGCAGTCACACACATACATACAGTCACACTTGCCCCTTGTGCATTCCCCTTAATCTGGCTATGTGCAGGGGCCCGCTGAAGGGGTGTGATTTACCATTGAGTTGGTGTGGTCATCCAATTTTTATAAAAAAAAAAAAGTCCCCGGCTGTGACGGTAGAATTGTCAAATTAATTATATGCACATCTCATACTTAGTAATTAATACCTCTTTGCTATAGGAACAGGACATCCCCAGGGAAGCCAAGAACTGGTGGTCGACATCAGATTCCCTACAGAAAGCTATGTTCTGCCAGGAAGAGTAAATATGCAGCGTGGTTATGTCTCCCCAGCAATCTTTGTACACGCCCACCCACCCTGTTGGCACCCCTAGTGCAACTGCCAGTATGAGCTCTGACTGTTACATCAAACAAATTATATATACCATCAGTCAGTCTGTGCGGCCTTTATTCATTTCTTGTGTGACTATTGCCTAACATTTTAGTACCTTTCAATGTGTGTTTATAATATGTGTATTACGTATTATTGTTCTATACTGATAATTTGTAAAATAGTAATGTGAGTGATATTGTTTTGTTTATTATTGGAGATCTTTTAACATTTATCAGTTTAGTGCCGCAGGTGCGTTTTCTTCTTCTCTTGGAAAATTAGCTCTCAATTTAAAAACACATGAATTCATGTCTCAGTAATAGGATTCTTATTATCTAGAACACTAAGGAATACTCTTAGCCCAAGCACCGTGATGTGGTGAGCGGCTTATTATTATTATATATATGCAAATGTTATAAATGAGACGTCTGCATATTACTCACGTATAGAATGACAGCTTTCCTACTGGTTACAGCAGCCTGTTGAGGGAATATTTTGTGTTTCTAGCACTTGCTTCCACTTATAAATTGATTACAGCAGCCTCCATTTTAGGAATTGTATTCTGTATTAGGATCACCGTCTTATACCCATCTCTTCCCTTCACTTCTGGAGTGAACCTCTTCTCCTGAAGTAATGCATGATATTGTGAACCTACACACTGTATGCAGGCTGTTGGAAATCTAGGTGCACCTGAGTAAATTGAGACCCATACAAAGCTGCTCTTCCACTGCAGATCGCACATTTTGAACTATGTAAATGATCTTCTCTGTGTGTAGACAGAAATCCACCTCAGCAATAGCCCATGTCATGCTCTGAAAAGGGGTCGCCATGTAAATCGCATTTCCCCGAAGTCTGTTCTGCTGAACAACAGTGGTTTATTTAGGAGCGTAACTAAATTATTTCTATATATGAAGTACCTGTATATGATGCTTATATTGACTTGCAATTATATCTTAATGACATACAAACATAGTGTTCTTGTTTTTTGCTGGGTCTACCCATGTTGCAGCTCAGTTTAAATGGGTCCCTGAAAAATAACCCGGGTCAAGTGACCCAGCAATCCAACCCAGGTAGCTATTAGGGTTGGACCAAGGATGGACCCGGGTATTGGTGCAGTGTAAACGGTGCGACTCGGGTTATCCAACCTGGGTCATGCCTAAAATGAGCTGATTGGTGGTTGTGGAGCAGTTACCACCCACTTTTTATGATCTCACAGGTTTAGCAGGACAGACCTGGGTTCAGTGTGAACAGGGCTGACCTGGGAGTAACCCAGATCGAAGGTGCAGTGTAAATGGGATCTGACCTGTGTTGAAACCATGTCCAAAAAATTTTTTTGTATTAGAGGCAACAATCCATCTTGTAAATTCCCCATAAACCCTCATTATTTGCATTGTCATCTCAGTCTCTAGGTTCTCAGCCTACAGAACTCTCACCTTTTTCTATGCTTTATCTAAGCTGAACTTTCATCATTACAGCCTCCCCACCACTGTATTACTTCCATTACCAACTATGCTCTCATATACCTTGCTAGGCCTCACTCCTGCCTCTTCACCTTTTGAGGAAATTAATTAAAAAAATAAAGACAACGGCAAACAAAATATATTTTAAAAAATACTTTTATTTAGAGTCTTTATCACAAGTTAAGTGTAACTTTTTTACTGTACATTATAAAATAGAGTATTTTTGGACTAAGATTAGTCCAGAATTCTTACAAACTTGTCCTATAAGAGGAACAAGATGGTGGAAGCCTCATGACTCACAAAGAGTAGTCCTTCAGCACTCAGGAGAGGAAAAACCCCCTGTGGAGGAAACCTTTGGGGACCCATGGCTTAAGGACTGCCCGTCCCTCTGGGCATTAGCAGGCTATGCAGAGTGTGCCCAGGCCACCCATGTGGTGCACTTTCCCCCATAAAGAGAGTCCTCAAATATGGGTGTCCAGACAATAGGTGGTCCCAATATTTGAAAGATTGGATCCCCTCTTTTTAAATGGGTGCCTCTTAATTATATGTAGCATGGAAGACATATTCACCCATGCCTGGACTACATCAGAGATTAGCTTTTATATGGGAACATTGTTTGAAAGATGGGGCACCCCTCTGTCAGATGAAGTAACCGCATCTGTCAATGTTATATGGTGGGGGAGATATAGAGACGTAAAGTCCCCCCCCCATTTTAATTTTTCCCCCAATAGTGCTGCGGGCGCACATGCACGTACCATTGGCAATCCCGGATCCAGTGGGGGCAGTGTACCCACCGCTGCATAGGAGTGGGGTTCGTCAACAGCACTGTGATTGCATATGACAAGACAAGCCCCACTTGTCCTCCGCACCAAAGTATGATCTAATAGCAACATTTATTAATGATAGAATTGGATAAAAACAAAAGTAATGGCTAAAGCACAATATAATTCTCTCACAACTCTGCACATGAATTAAAGTACTCCAAGTCGGCTGATGCATTGAACTGAGCTTTCCATAGTGAAAAGTTTTATTATTGGGTTTTTGGAATAAGGATGTAGTGAAGAGTCAGTCAAAATTTAGACAATCAAAAGGTCAACACCACAATGTCAACATGGTCAAAAGGTTGACAACAAAAGGTTGACAAGGACATAAGGTCAACAGGGTCATAATGTCGACAGTCAAAAATGTTGAAAAAGTCAAAAGGTCGACAGTGAAAAAAGAAATGTCAACAGTCAATATGCCGACAATCTTAGGGGCATATTCAATTGGGCGCGAGGTTAAGCGAGGAAAAAACCTTGCGCCCCTTGCGCCCAATTTTGTATTACCTTGGGTATGCGCGCTCCCGATACCCACAGTATCCAGTTAAAAAAAAGTGTTTGTGGGGTTTTCAGCTCTGAAAACCCAGCGCCATGTAAAAAAAATTAATTGTGCACTTACCTGCCCGTGGATCTCCGGTGGTCTTCACGGCTCCTGGTGGCCTCCCCTCTATCTTCGCACTGGGAAAGGGGCTGCTGGGAGTCCCGGGGGCTGGTGGGAGGCTCCAGGGGCTGGTGGGAGGGGCAAGGGCTGCTGGGAGATGTAGTTCTCCCAGCACCCATTCTGGGGGCACATAGATACTGAGGGGCCACACACACCAGGGGTCACACACACACAACACTCATACACACTTAAAAACACTAACACACACTGACATACTCACCCTGCTGCAGAAGACCCGGCTTCCGATGCTGGATGCAGAAGACAATGCTGCAGAAGGTAAGTCATTATGGACTAATTAAGCTAATTGGAATCCTCTAATTGCTTAATTAGTCCTCGAGGTGGGGGTGGGGGGTTGCCGCTGGGGTCCCAGAGCAAGTCCCGCTGATTTTGCCTAAAATTAACGATTTTGGGGAAAATCTCACTTGCTCTGGAGGTGCGAGAATAAAAATCTCCCGGAGCAACTCAGATGATACTACCTTCCATTGTAATGCTAATTGCAATGATACTGTTGGAACAGGGTATGCTGGAATGTGTAGTTAGTTCCACAGCAGCATGCACTAATTGACGCTGCTGTTATTGCCCTAATTGCATCAGCCGCTAAACCCCAGGTAGTGCTACTGTTAGTGCCTGCTAAAACTGTGGCAGGGCATGTGTACTACCATAGCAGCATTCATTGCCCCTCTTTCAAAGTATGGTACCTCTATGTGTGTGTGGGCCAGTATGGGGGAAATTCCCATAGCGCTGGGCGATATTGTCTGGTGATGACCAGACAATAGCTACTAAGAGGCCGCATAATTTGAATGGGGGACTCCCCTCATTCATATGTGGGTAGCTCTCGCATTTACAAATATACAACTATACGGAAAATAACTATTTTTTGTACCACAGAGTATGGTTGTCTGGTGATCACAGGTGATTACCAGACAATAGCTTCTAGTGGACCACAGTTTCAAAGAGGGGACTCCCCAATTTCAAATATGGGTGCCCACACAGTGGCATGGCAGCAGTTATTATGGAGGTGATAGGGCCCTTCCCCCTTATACAGGAAATGTTTGTTTTCTGTATTGCGGGGTAACATTGACTGGTCCTCACAAGCGACCACCAGACAATAAGTAATAAGAGGCTCCAATACTTGAAAGAGGGGACTCCCTCTTTCTAAAATGGGTGGCCCTTGATTATTTGCAGCCAGGTTATGAGAGATTTTCACCAGACTTTAGCTTTTATTTGGGCGCATTGTTTGGAAGAGGGGACTCTTTAAAATGAGAGTAACCCCATACTTCTACGTTATATGGTGTGGGAGATAGAGGGACTCATGGCGTATTTATAATGGGTGCAAGGTGTGCGGTGCACATGGGCCCCTGGGTCCTGGTGGACCCACACTGCACACCCTGCACCCATTTGTAATTCATACTTACATTTCCGCCGTCTTCAGAGTGCTGCAGCCATTTTCCCTGTGACCTGCGCATGCGCAGAAAAGAGGTCTCCGGGAATAAGGTGCAGGCGCCATTTTCCCGGAGACCCATGCATATGCAGTAGATTCTGGCATTAAGCCAGAATCTACTGTGCTCAGTGCGGTGTCAGAGAAGAGGGGGCCCCAACGGAGGCTGCACACGGGCCTCGTCTCTCTTAAAATGTCCCTGGAGGAACTTAAAGTCTGTCTCCTCCCCATTTTCATATTATTTCTTCCAAAAGTGCTGCTGGTGCGCATGCATGTGCCACTGGCCCGTACGGATCCAGCAGCGGCAGGGAACATTATACGCACCACTGAGGAGTGGGGCTTATCCTCTGCACTGTGGGTACATATGACAAGACGAGCCCCACTTCTCCTCCGCAGCGAAGGGGTTAAATGGAGCCCAGTACATGAGAAATAGGGGCCTATGTATTAATAATCGCAGCACTGCTACTATTATTAACAATCCATTTCATGGGGGATATTTTTAATTTGTATGAAAATATCCCTGCTATGTACTAAGTGTAACTCGCAGGAACAGTGGTAGTAATAACCGCTGTCCCTGTGAGTTGCATCCTCGACATATTGGAGTCATTTTTCACATTTTTGAAAGATTCTCTCGGGGGATGTGAGACTACTCATGCGTATAGTGTCATTTTCCAGAGCTAGAGTCGGATGGATGCTGCGGGATAGGGATCGTAAGATCCCTCTCCTGTGAATAAGCCTCCATAGGCATAAAGTGGTTTACTCCATCTAAGGATGGTATAAACCAAAGTCCAAAAAGCTTAGCTTTTCAGAGCTTGGTATATAGGGGTAAGATTGTAGTTCCCATTGATAATAATGGGAACTACGATGTGCAGCTCTAATTAGCTTGTATTAGGCTATTAGTACATGCTTCATAAATGGGCCCCATAATTGTAAAATGTATTCATGATAGTATCGGATAAAAACAAAAGTAATGGCTAAAGCACTACACAATTCTCTCACATCTCTGCACATGACTCAAAATGGAACACTCCACAATGTCAGTATAGTGGGATTTAGGAAACTGAGCCTAATGGATTTAAATAGGAACAGAGAATCCCATCCAAACAGCCCTCACTGAAGTTTTCCAGTCAGAGTATCTAATTCTTAGCAGCAGCACTGTTCCAATAGGTGTGAGCTTTTGTATTAATCTGTCCTGTCCTCAAGGTCATAAGGTCATATATGTGAATAGCGCCAGGAAGGAGCTCCCTGAGCTCAGGGCCGGATTAAGGGGGGACGACAGGGGCGGTCGTCCCTGGGCCCCCACACACAGAGGGGCCCCCACTAGCAGCGGTGCAGCCGGTGGCTTCACCCGCCGCTAGTGTCCCCGCCGCTAGTGTAGTGTAGACCGCGCAGTGAGCACGGGAACACTACACAGTGACAAACACACAGCCGCCGGCGGCAGCTGTGTTTGTTACAGCAGCCGATGAGAGTCACACAGACTCATTGGCCGCTGCTTCAACGGAGGGAGCCGGCTGGAGCTCACTTATGAGCTCTGTCTTCCGGCTCCCCCCCCGGGTGATGATGGGAGTGACGTCATGACGCTGACATCGCTCCCATACTGCAGGAGAAGAGGAGCCAGAGCGGACAGCGGCGGTCGCGTCAGGAGCGGGGATTCAGGTAAGATGTGTTTTTTTGTTTTTTTGTGTGTGTGTAAGGGGCACTGCATAGGGGGGGGCGCTTCATGGGGGCACTGGGGCAATGCATAGGACAACTACTGGCGGCACTGAATAGGGGTGGGCTACTGGGCGCAGTGTATAGGGGGGAACTACTTCTGGGGGCAATGCATAAGGGGGGACTACTGGGGGCACTATATAAGGGGCACTGCATGGGTGGGGACCACTACTGGGTCTGGGGGCACTATATAAGGGGCACTACTGAGGGCACTGTATAGGGGGACCACTACTGGGGAGTTATATAAGAGGCACTGCATGGGGGGGACCACTATTGGGTCTGGGGGCACTGTATAGGGGGACCACTACTGGGGCATTATATAAGGGGCACTGCATAGGGGGGGACCACTACTGGGTCTGGGGGCACTATATAAGGGGCACTACTGAGGGCACTACTACTGGGGTCACTGCATTAGGGGCATTACTACAGGTATATAGGGGACCCCTCAAGTTTGCTGCCCAGGGGCCCCCACAGACCTTAATCCAGCCCTGCCTGAGCTATTCAATTGACCACGCTAAGTCTCACTAGAGGAGATCTGCCACCACCATCCTAATATATGAGCAGAAATCTGACTTAAGTGCTGGCAGCGATGCTGTTTTCCGGCTTACCATGATGCTTACAGCATTGTGGCTGACTTTAGTCAGAGAATGCCGATTACCGCAACTACACAGGTGAGGTAACCAGGATATCCCCAATAAGCTGGGCATGATCTCCGGGAACTCCTTCCCGGCGCTATTCAGATCGCGTTGAATTGAATCACTCCCTTTGAACTGAACTGTCCTTAGGGCAAAATTATTAATTATTTGGTTTTAGACCCATTAGTTATAATTCCTTATTGCCACTATTTGCATCGATAAGAAATCATGTTCCGTCTGGATGTGTTAAACGGGATGTAGCTATGAGACCAGCGGCCGCGAGGTCTCAAAACCCGACGCTGGACTCCCAACAAGGGACTTAAGATAGGCGTCAAAATACATACACACATATATATATATATATATATATATATATTATACACACACATACACACACATACCTGTCCCTCATTCCACCCCCACAGCTAACAGGTTTATTTAAAACTAAAAAGGAATTTTTAAAAAAACATCCCCAATATGGTAATTTTTCTATTAAAATATTATGTATTTAATAGCTATTTAAATGTGATTTTACATTTTTGTTAAAAAAAAATTATCAGGCTTAAAAAGTTATTATAAACAAAATTTGCTAACAATTTTTTTTTTACAATTTTGGACACTTTTTTTGAAAATATATTAGCCAGTTAAGTGGTTAAAGTTCCTCCCCCACAATTTTCATATAATTTTTTTTCAATAATGCTGCCGGTGTGCATACACGTGCCGCTGGCACTTCTGGATACAGCAGCGGCAGGGGACGTTATACCCACCTCTGTGGAGGAGTGGGTTTAACCTCTGCACTGAAGGTGTATATGACAAGACAAGTCTCATTTGTCATCCACTGTGAAGGGAAAAAAACAAAAGTAAGGGCTAAAGCACAATATAACCCAATCTCTGCACATGAATCAAAATAGAACACTCCACATTATCATTATACTGGGATTTAGGAGATGGAGTCTAAAGCTGCACACACACGGTACGATCTGTTCAATGAACGATATCGTTGAACGATTTCCCTTATATAGTGCCCACAGTAGTGGTCCCATGTAAGTTTGCCCCCAGTGGTAGCCCCTGTTAGTGTGCCCCCAGTAGTAATGCCCCTCCTAAGTGTGCCCCCAGTAGTAATGCCCCCGTTAGTGTGCCCCCAGTAGTAATGCCCCCGTTAGTGTGCCTCCAGTAGTAATGCCCCGTTAGTGTGCCCCCGGTAGTAATGCCCCATTAGCGTGTCCCCAGCAGTAATGCCCCTGTCAGTGTGCCCCCAGTAGTAATGCCCCCGTTAGTGTGCCCCCAGTAGTAATGCCCCTCGTAAGTGTGCCCCCAGTAGTAATGCCCCTGTCAGTGTGCCCCCAGTAGTAATGCCCCGGTAGTGTGCCCCCACTAGTAATGCCCCCGTTAGTGTGGCCCCACTAGTAATGCCCCCGTTAGTGTGCCATGCCCACACACAAAAAAAACCCACATTACTTACCTTTAGCCCTGATCCTACGTCCGCTGCCGTCCGCCGCTCCTCGGAACTATGGGAGAGACGTCATGACGTCTCTCCCATAGTGCCCGCGGGGGGAACCGGACACCGGAGTTCAGGTGTGAGCTCCGGCGTCCGCCACTCATCGGAACTATGGGAGAGACGTCATGTCCCATAGTGGCCGTGGGAGGGAGCCGGAGCTCAGGAGTGAGCTCCGGCTGTCGCGGCCGGAGGGTTAGGGGGAGCGTGGCGGTGGCAGCGGCGAAGGGGGGGTGGGGAGAGGAGGGGGAGGGCAGCGGCAGCGCTAGGGTGCGGAAAGGACTATGGCACTGGGGACCGCTGCCCACAGCGCCCTCTGCTGGCTGGCGCTCTACACAGCTGCGTAGATCGCGTAACGGGCGGGCCAACCCTGACTGCAGATATTTCTGAGGATGCTGACATTTTGTAGGTATCCCCTGAAGACAGACATTTTTGGGGAATTTTCCACAAAATGTGCTTAATAGATATGCCCCCTCGTCTTTGTGGAGTTACTAACCTTATGCCAGTATCTGTGACAGTGAGCTGTGCATTGTCAGTGTCCTGGATGTGTATGAGAGAGGCAGCAATAGCAAAGCTCTGATACAGGCAGTTACCATTATGACATCACAGTACGGCCTCACTCACCTCACCAGACTGACCAAGACTGGTTATTTCTGGTCTGAGCTTTGTCTTCTGTATGACTGACATAAGGGAAATGAGGGACAATTTCACTCCCTATTTAATACTATTACACAGTGGCGTAACTAAGGTATTTGGAGCCCAGGGCAAATTTGAAAAGGTAGCTCCCCCCCCCCGATGTGTGCGGCAAAAAAATGGACGTGGTCACTTAAAATGGGGTGTTTCAACATGACACGCCCCTTTATTTTCATGCTGAACATTCCTATCCATATGCACCTTAACCCCAGTATTACCCCTTATACAGTACCCGCAGTATGCAGTTGTGGTCCCTCTTATGCAGGCCCATAGTAGTGCCCCTAATACAGTATCCCCAGTAGTGGTCCCTCTTATACAGCCCCCAATTAGTTCCCCTTACTCAGTACCCAGAATAGTGGCCCCCCAAATGCAGTGCCCCATGTAGTGTTCCCCCTTATGCAGTGCCCCCAGTAGCAGTCCCCACAATGCAGTGCACCCAGTAGCGGTATCCCCTTATGCAGTGCCCTTTATATAGTGCCCCCAGTAGTAGTCCCCCCATATGCAGTGCCCTTTATATAGTGCCCCCAGCAGTAGTCCCCCCCATGCAGTTTTCCCAGTAGTGGTCCCCATTATGCAGACACCCAGTAGTGATCCCCCCTATCCAGTGCCCACTGTAGTGGCCTTTCCTATTATTGTCCCCAGTAGTGGTCCCCCCAATGCAGTGCCTCTAGTAGTAGGCTGCTGCTCCGGACCGCGACACCGCTCCCGCCACCGCCACCCGCCAGTCCTCCCAGGCTGGCACACTCAGCATTATGGGAGAGACGTCATGATGTCATGACGTCTGTCCCATTACCCACTGCAGGAGCCTGACGGAAGCCCGGCTCTTGCAGTGGGTGCTGCAGCAGTCAATGAGAATCTATCTGACTCTCATTGGCTGCTGTTTAACACACGCATCGTTGCCAGCGCTGGCGCCGATGCGTGTGTTATGCACAGCCTGAGCCCACCTCCTAGCGCTATTGGGCAAGCGCTCAGGGGGAGGGAACGGGCTCAGCTGTGCAGCACAGGACCGGCGCTGGAAGCCTAGCGCCGGTTATGTGTAAATGTGTAGCACTGACTGCGGTCGGCGCTACACTAGTGGCTAACTAGAGCGCGCACCACAAAAAGGGGCGAGGTCTCAAAAGAAAGGGGCGTGGCCACACAATAGTATCCCCAATTCAAACTACACCACACAGTAGGACAATCTTATTCACATTACACCCCACATAGTGCCCGATTCACATTACACCAAATAGTAGTGTCCCTTATTCATGTTATGACACACAGTAGTACCCCTTTTTACACAATTGACACTTTAGTGCCCCTTAAGGTGCGTACACATGGTACGGTTAAAATGGATTATATGAACGATAACAATATCGATCATATCGTTATCATTCATATCATGCATTTTTCAGTTCCCAACGACCTGCGATGCGCGGGAATGTATAGATGATATCGATATCGTCCATCGCCCATGCATGCAGGTCAACCTGGTTGATATTGACCAGGTTACTATAGGGACCTGCGATCATTGATCACTATAGTCGTTGGTGAGTTGGTTGTGTGCTGGATGATCGATATCGATCGTCCAACACTCCCGGAAGATCGTACAACTATATAGTTATCGTTGTTGATCGTCCTGTCCGCATGCGCCATTATACACATAATGCCCACAGTAGTAGTGCACCTAATACACATAATGCCCACAGTAGTAGTTCCCCTTATACAATGTCCATAGCTGTAGTGCCCCTTACATATAATGCCCACAGTAGTAGTGTACCTAATACAGATAATGCCCACAGTAGTAGCGCCCCTTATACAATGCCCACAGCAGTAGTGCTCCTTACACATAATGCCCAAAGCAGTAGTGCCCCTTATGCAATGCCCACTGTAGTGGTGCCCTTTATGCAGTGCCCCCAGTAGTAATGCCCCTATAGTAATGCTCCCAGTAGTAGTGTCCCCTGTAGTATTGTCCCTGTAGTAAGGCCCCCTGTAGTAATGCTCCCATTAGTAGTGCCCCTTACACAAAAAGAAACAGTAAATACTTAAAAAAAAACAGTAAACACAGAATACTTGC
The DNA here is from genome assembly GCA_031769625.1 of Taudactylus pleione. Classification (NCBI taxonomy): domain Eukaryota; kingdom Metazoa; phylum Chordata; class Amphibia; order Anura; family Myobatrachidae; genus Taudactylus; species Taudactylus pleione. The sequence continues at coordinate 1,269,385 of JAUIMM010000092.1, read as the reverse complement.
CTTAAGCCCTGCTCCTGCGTTTGCTGCCAACCCGACTGGCTGCTCCTTGGAACTATGGGAGAGACGTCATGGTTTCTAGAGGAGTAAAATTCTGGAGTAATGTTTAGTTAATGAAATTTCACTCAAAAAACGCCATCTTCAGTTTTTCTGTAATTAACCCTTAACTACTTGCTGTCCCTGGGTTTATCACGTCTTAACACCCTTGTTAAGGCTCAATAACCTGCATTCTCCAACCACACAGCGCACTGAATTGAATAGCTCCGAGAGTTCGCTCCCGGCGCTATTCAATTCACATTGATTTGAATTCCCCCCCATTGAGTTGGGTCTTCTGTTATACTCAGGCACAGGTATCGTCCAACCACAGGTTACCGTGCATACATACATGTGTAACGGGTGCCGGTGCATGTTATCACAGGTCGATATCCATGCTTATCATAGGTCTGTGGTTCCTACACTGTCACTAGTGTACCTAAGCACCTGTTCATACTCATGAGCCAAAGTATTATCAAGCCACCTTGTTTCCTATGCACACCCGTCATACCAAAGGTCCCGAGCCAGATCTACATAAAACCCAGACCGTGACACTTGCCTGACTAAGGGGGCAAGCTTCCCTGCAGCTTCCCTTCTCTCCCCCAGCTACAGGCACTGCCGGGGGATGGCTGAGATTGGCGATCCTGATAGACACGCCAACAAGCTTGGGCTGTCTGCATTGCAAAGTAAAAGTGCACTTGCAAAGAGGGCCTCATTCAGAGATGTACACACACCCAATGGTTTGTGTACATCTCCGATGGTGGGGAGCCTTAGAAGGACCCATTCTGCACATGTGCAGAAAGGGTCCTGCTTGATCGCACGCAGTGCCCCCTGAGCTGCAGCTGGGATGGGTGGAAACGGTGTGGTCTCCATTTTGTGGGAGTGCCAAAGCCTGGGTCTGCATTTCCTAATGCAGACTTCCTGGTCCATGCTGAGCGGTTCCGACGGCCAGACTGAGTAAGCTTAGACTTACTCACATGTCCCATGCTACAAACATTGTGGCCAATGGTCTCAATGCTGATCCGATCCTGCATCTTCGGATGCAGACATCGGATATCAGATGCTGGCTGGAGATGTTTTTGTCTTTCAGACGCCTCCTGCAGCATTAGCATATATGCACACAGCAACTGCGTCGAAAGACGCGTGTAGCCCCCGTTTTCTAGGAGTGCAGAGGCCAGGGCCTGCGTTTTCCAACTTCCTGACCTCGGCTACAGAGATACAAGGGCCAATCTGAGTAACTTCAGGATTACTCAGATGATACGGTGCTGCATCTTAGGACATAACACTCAGTTCTTAAAGGCTAACAGGAGGCGTCTTTTCTCGTCAGACGCCTCCTGCTGCATTAGGAGATGTTAGAAATACCTTTACAGATGCATATCACAGTCCTCCACCATTACTACCAATACTTTCAATTAAATAATCTTTTGTTTTTTTTCTCTTGAAATACGGGTCTGGTACGGCATTTTTAAAGGTTTAACACCAGGACTGGTAAAATGCTGAAGGGGCATTAAACTTGTGTCAATATCCCGGCGTTGCCTTTATGTAGTCGACAAACTCACTGTAAACATAGGGGCAGATTCAAATTGGAAGCGGTGCTTATCGCAGGGTTGTAGCAGGCTGCACAGCGGATTTCTGTACACACACCCCAATGGTGCGAACAGAAATCAGCAGTAAGTAGGGCTTTCTGCCCTTACCGCAACCACTGCAAGCATGTTAACCCATAGCTTCAGGTACATAACCCGGAATCTATGGGTTAATGCCGCTGTGTTAGCCGCTGGTTTACGTGGGAGGAAATGGGCTTTTAATTGAATAGCCCCGGGTGTTAAAGCTTGAGGCTATCTGCCTACGGTAAGCACCGCTTCTAATTGGATCTGCCCCACAGTGAGTGTCAACCTCATGACCGCATACCCTGAAATGCTACTTAGATAAGCCTTATTTAAGACCTACAAATACATCATGGGACTTTAGGACATTTTTGTATTACATGTCATTTTTGTGTGTGTGTGAAGCTTTTAATCATATTGTGCCTAGAAATGTGCTTAATCATCAAATTGCAACCTGAAGGTCTCAAACCCAATCAAGGCTGCATGTCTGAGGTGGGGGGGGGGGCACAGTCTTCGATGGCAGCTGAAGCAAGGATGGGGCGGGAGACAGACACCAGTGAGGTAGGCAAGGGGGTGGACAGGCAGGGGGGAAGGAGCAGGGGCGTATCTATAATGGGTGCAGGGTGTGCAGGGCCCCGCACCGCACACCCTGCACCCATAGCATACTTACCGCTCCGCTGGCTGTGCACAGCTCAGTGTGCTGCCGGACAGAGAGGAGGGGACCCATGTCGGAGACTGCACACGGGCCCCCTCATCTCTAGAAACGCCCCTGGGAAGGAGGTTTTCTTCTGTGCAGCTCAGTCTCTCTTCACAGGCGGTCTTCAAGCTGCGCATGTGCCGCTTGAAGACAGGTAGTGAAAACTGACCGTCTTCAAGTAGGGACATGGCCCTATTATAATCACTCCGGGAGTCCCGGAGGTGTGGACTGCCCCCGGGGACCACTCTATGTGCAGTGTCGGCTCCCTCACTGTGTCAGGAGCTTAATGCTGTACGCAATGCTACAGTGCAGCACCCGGCTCCTGTCACTGAGGAGGAGTCGGCACTTTGGCGTTATCCATCCTGAAAAATAGCACTGGATATAAGCATGCGTAGTACATGATACATTCTGCTAAGGCAGTGGTTCTCAAGCTCGGTCCTCGGGACCTCACACAGTCACATTTTCCAGGTCACGCAGCAGGTGCACAGATGTGTTCATTACTAACTGACACATTTTAAAGGTAAACAGGCAAAGCTAATTATTTCACTTGTGATTATGTGAGGGGACCTGGAAAACATGCACTGTTTGGGGTCCTGAGGGCCGAGTTTGAGAACTTGTGTGCTAAGGTAAACAGCACATGCTATTATTTTTTAAGAAGATACAGAATCATGAAATTCAAGGATTCATGACTCATAACTATCTATATTATGATAAAAAAATGAGCATTTGCAAATGCTACAAGCAGTATTCAAGCCTTTTTCTTTTCAGCCATAGAGAATGTAGGAATAAATTGGTATATGTTATGAACACTTATACTTCACAATAATTTACAGTTAGAGGTGCGCCATCCCTTATGACAGTGGTTCCCAAACACGGTCATCAAGGCACCCTAATGGCCCCCATACACTAACGATGGATTGTCGCAACGCTTCGATCCTCAGATGCTGGGTTGGAGGATCGTTGAAATCCAAAATGTTGGATTTCAATGATTTGCCAATCATGAAGAAAATATAATGATTTGCAATTATACATATCATGATTTGACATGTATAATTTCACCGATCCTCTGATGGATCGTGGAACATCTATGCCGCCAGACGGCATTTGCAATCGGTGGATTGGCGTTTCCGATCCAAACGCAAGATCTAGCAATCTGTCGGCTAGTGTATGGGGGCCATAACACTCCAGATTTCAAGGGTATACATCCTTGAGCACAGGTGACTTATTACCTCATTCATTTTGATTAACCTCTTAAATGGCTAATATTTTTAAAAAGAATGTCCCCAAAATTGTTGTTTTCTTTATTATCAAATTATGTCAATAGGAGCTGTTTAAACCTGAATCAATATATTTTTTTTAAACAAAAATGTAAAATCAAGTTTAAATAGCTATTAATTACATAATGTGATAATTTAAAAAAAATAATAAAATTTTGGGGACATTTCTTAAATCAATTTATAGCTTAAAAAAAAAGTTTACTGCAATAGCAAGAGAGGCAGGCAGGATGGAGTGAGGGGCGGGTTTGTGTGTGTGTGTATATATATATATATATATATATATATATATATATATATACATATAATATACAGTGCTAGTTTTCAAGAAAAATAGGTTCGGTAACTCCTGGGGGGCAGAGGCAGGCGGAGCTACAGCAGGGTGGGGCATCAATTGTTGTGTAAGCCAGTTAAAAAAAAAAAAAGTTTGGGCTGTGGGGGTGGGTGTTATAATAACATGTCAATCTTTCATATAACATATAAAACTATACAAATAAAGAAATATAGGAGAAAACAGCTGTAAATTCACATCCACAGAAAACCAGAATCCATACTAAATATATACGGAAAGCCACATTGATTCTACATTTGAGAAAAGCAGGATCCATGTTAATAATGAAAAAGCCAGATCCACATAAAATACATTTAAAACAGATCCACAGAAAATATATTTTTAAAAAGCCAGATCCACAGACAATACATTAAATAAGCCAGATGTCATGTCTAAGACTGGAATATGAGACGTGGTGGGCCTAGGTTGTGGGAGGAAGCGAACACGAGGGGCCTGGATATATGTTCTCCTCATCCACAGGTCAGAGCCAAAATCACTCCCACTGACATCACTAGTGATGTCAGTGGGGCCGGACCCAGACGGTAGGCGTTCCCATGGGAACGCCTCCGTCTGTCAGCCATGCCCCCGCACGCCCACCAAAGGGGGCGTGCTGTCAGTCACCATCGACCGCACGCCCCCTTTGGTGCGAGACCCAGGAGACGACAGCTTGGCTGTCGCTATGTGGGTCTCGCGCATGCGCATGACGGTGCTCCCTCCGTCGTGCACATGCGCATTAGGGCACCATCGACCCGCTTGCGAGCATCCTACGCTCGCGAGCGGGTCTGAATTAGGCCCACAGTTTGTTTTTCTGTCTCACTGCTTTTTTTTAGTACTGATATTCCTGTTGTCATTTTTTTTTACACCTCTTCTAGACTCTGAGTGAGAAAGTCTTGCATCGTCACATGAGGCAGACGAAGATGCCTTATTGATAGCAGTTGCAGAACCACCACTCACAAATAAAGGGCAAGTCCCACTGCATGTATTGTATGGCATGTGGCAATTTTATGGTTTTTTGCAGGAAACTTTCCCTTTATTAAAGGTGATGTTTTTATCAGTAATGTCAAATATTGGCCCTCATTCAGAGCCACTCGCTAGCGGCAGTACGCTCGTTCCGAGCGATGTTCGCACATCTGCGCATGCGTACGGTTTTTAGTACGCATGCGCGAACCAGTCAGTGCGGCCGAAAATCGTTGGTACGCAATATAGCGAGGGCCTGCTATTTTGAGTGACAGAATGAGGCATATGTGGGTGGTAACAGGGGAAGGTGCTTGAAAACGGGGAGTGGAGATCCGAACGCAGGCGTGCTTAAAGGTCAAAACGGGCGTTTTAAGGGAGTGCATAATTAATACAGCAGCGTCATTGACCACGTCACTTGGTTTTTTTTAACTCAGAACTGCTCGCAAAATAGCGGTTGAAAACACCAACTACAAGAATAGCGAGCAGTTCATACGCTGTACGATGTACTCGATTAATCTAATAAATAGCGGACATGACGTATGGTGCGTGCGGCCAGGGGGCGTTTTTATCAAAAAAACGAGCGTATGTTTTGCTCGCTCGTTCAGACTTAGAGGTGGGAACAGACTGCAATTTGCGAACGGATCATTTGAATAGCCACCCCTTGTTTTTGAACGAACGACCACAAATAGCGAACGGCTCTGAATCAGGCCCATTGTTTTTATTTCAGATGCCCTGACTTAAACCCTCCATGCCCTTGAAATCGGCTTTAGTAGATGACGTGAAGGTTTAGTATCGTCATGACTTGTGGCAGCAGCTACAGTACTAGAACTTGGTTGCTGCTCCTGCTATTCTATCGATTGATCGTCATGATCCATATCAACCCACAGCACTGATATTATTAACACGGTGGCCCTTGACCTACTGGCCATTAGTTTTTTTTATTAAACACAGTATCACAACCAGTCTAAAGTTTTTTTTTAACACACAATTTTTTTTATTATTGTTATAAAACAAACAACTGCCCACCAACTGCGATGCACTGTGCAGATATTAGGGCTGTAACCCTTGACCTACTTGCTATTAGTGTTCTTAACTTAAAGACAGAACAGGTTGAGGCTTCCATATCTAAAATGCTTGGGACCAGGGGTATTTTGGATATCGGAATATTCCATATTTTGGAATATTTGCATACCATAATGGAATATCTTTGGAATGGGACCTAAATCTAAACACAGAATGCATTTATGTTTTATATACACCTTATACACACAGCCTGAAGGTAATTTTATACAATATTTTCAATAATTTTGTGGCTCAAACAAAGTTTGTGTACATTTCACCATCACAAATCAAAGGTTTCATTATCTCAGTCACGCTAAAAAAAAAAAATCTGTATTTCTGAATATTCCGTATTTCTGAATATTTGGATATGGGAGGCTCAACCTGTATCACCGCCTGCCTAAAGTTTTTTGAACACACAAATAGAACTTTGTTTTCTTTTTATAATATAAAACAACTGCCCACCATCTTCGACACACTGGGCTAATATTAAGGCAGTGCCCGTTGACCTAATGACCGTTAGTGTTCTTATTAAACACTGTATCATGGTTGCTTGAAGTTTTTTGAATACACAGAAAATGTTTCTATTTTTTTAATTAAAAAAAAAAAAAATGTTTTACATTTTTATATTTTTACACACTTCTGCGACTCACTATAGTAATGGTGGCACACTGGTGTCCAGTCCACTCCACAGTCCACACTAATGTAAAGTCCTAAGAAGAAGGTTGTGTAGGTAATAAAACAGAAAATGTAGTTATATATTTATAATAAACTAGTGACCTGCCCCAGCTTTGCAGAGGAGCAATTTCATCTAGCCACAGCCCTCTGCATCTCATAACAACCCACACCATGTTACCACAGTCCCCTACATCTCACCACAGCCCTCTGCATCTCATAACAACCTACACCATGTCACCACAGTCCCCTACATCTCACCACAGCCTCCTGCATCTCATAACAACCTACACCATGTCACCACAGTCCCCTACATCTCACCACAGCCTCCTGCATCTCATAACAACCTACACCATGTCACCACAGTCCCCTACATCTCACCACAGCCCTCTGCATCTCATAACAACCTACACCATTTCACCACAGTCCCCTACATCTCACCACAGCCTCCTGCATCTCATAACAACCTACACCATGTCACCACAGTCCCCTACATCTCACCACAGCCTCCTGCATCTCACCACAGCCTTCTGCTTCTCACTCACGCCCTCTTCCATTCACCATAGCATCGTATATTTCACCACAGCCCATTGCATCTCACCACAGGCCCCTGCTTCTCACTCCTGCCACTGGTTCTTACCACAGCCCTCTGCATCTCACCAAAGGCATCTGCATCTCACCACCACCCCCTGCTTCTCACCCCTGCCATTTTCATCTCAACAGTGTCACCACAACCTCCCTGCTGCTGCCCTGTAGCTGGCTGTGGCCCATGGATGAGAGATTTGTATTGCAGCTACCAAAGCATTATGAGCAGCATGTCCCTGGGGCTGGGGCACCTGTGTATATTTCTGCAGCCTCCATGCGCACCTCTCCCTGGCTGCCAGGCATGGCGATGAGCCATGTCCTCTTTGCACAATGTACCCTGTATTTCCTAGTCTTCCTGTTAAGCTTCCTTGCCATAGTGCCCCTGTCTGAGAACAGCGTTGACTTACTTCCATGAGAGGTGCCTCCTGTTCACCGAAGGCTGAGCAGGAAAATCACACTGGAGAGGGAGCATTTCACAGTGGAGCAGTGGTGATCGGAGTCCTTCTGAAGGTTCAGCGTATGAATGGACATATGATGGTTACTAACCATCGATGTTTTTGTTTGTTGATGGTGGCAGGCTGATGTTTGCCACCATCAAATTAAAATCATTCAATGGTGTCCGATGGTTGTTTGTATTTTTTTAAATTCCTGACAGCTATGCCTCCCCTGGCTTCTTCCTGGCTACTGTGACTGCATCAGGGCATATTCATGGGTTCATTGGAGTCTCTCACTGTCTGCTCAGTCCCTGACTGCATACCCTCTCTAAACTATTGCTAAGCAACAGGGCACATTGCTATTTCTGATTGGCTTGACCAATGCTGTATAGAATAGTAAAACCCCCATTAAAATTCATCCAGTGATTCATGGGATTAGCCCAAACATAAACAGATGCCTAAGCCGGGGACTTTATTTTATATATAGAGCAGTGGTCGAAGTGGGAATTTTGAAGTGGGGGTACGGCAAATGTAGAAGTTGCGGCAGTGGTGCAACCATAAACAACACGTCAGCAGTGATACGAGGCGAGGGCGTGGAGAAAAAAATTAACATGGGCACGCATCACAAGGGGTGTGTCAGGCAGTGATTGATGGGGAGAGAGTGAACGGAAGAGGCACAGGGTGATAGAGAGAGGCAAAGAGTGATGGGCAGAGGGTGCCGGGGTGAGGGTGATGGTGAGGCAAAAGGTAACAGGGAGAGGCAAAGAGTGATTGGCAGAGGGTGACAGGGAGAGGGTGAGAGTGAAGGAGATGGTGAGAGGAAGATGGTGGCAGTAAAGCAGAGGGTATCAGGGAAAAGCAAAGAGTGAAGGGAAGAGGGTGATGGAGAGGCTGAGGGTATCAGGGAGAGGCAAAGAGTGATGGGCAGAGGGTGACAGAGAGAGACAGAGTGACTGTGAGGTAGAGGGTGACAGGGAGAGGCAAAGAGTGATGGGCAGAGGGTGACGGTGAGGCCAAGGGTGACAGGGAGAGGCAAAGAGTGATGGGCAGAGGGTGACGGAGAGACTGAGGCAGAGGTATCCAGGAGAGGCATAGAGTGATGGGTAGAGGGTGACGGAGAGACTGAGGCAGAGGGTGGTGGGTGACGGTGAGGCAAAAGGTGACAGGGAGAGGCAAAGAGTGATGGGCAGAGGGTGACAGGGAGAGGGTGAGAGTGAAGGGCAGAGGGTGATGAAGAGAGGCAGAGGGTGACAGGGAGGGCCTGAGAGTGAAGGGCAGAGGGTGACGGAGAGAGGCAGAGGGTATCAGGGAGAGGCAAAGAGTGATGGGCAGAGGTGACAGGGAGAGGCTGAGAGTGAAGGGCAGAGGGTGGCGAAGAGAGGCAGAGGGTGACAGGGAGAGGCTGAGAGTGAAGGACAGAGGGTGACGGAGAGAGGCAGAGGGTGACAGGGAGACGCTGAGAGTGAAGGGCAGAGGGTGATGGAGAGAGGCAGAAGGTGACGGGGAGGCAGAGGGTATCAGGGAGAGGCAAAGAGTGAAGGGAAGAGGGTGACAGGGAGAAGCAGAGGGTGATGGGCAGAGGGTGACGGGGCGAAGGTGGCGGTGAGGCAGATGGTGACAGGAAGAGGGTGACAGGGAGAGGCAAAGAGTGATGGGCAGAGGGTGACAGGGAGAGGCTGAGAGTGAAGGGTAGAGGGTGACGGAGAGAGGCAGAAGGTGAGGCAGAGGGTGACAGGGAGAGACAAAGAGTGATGGGCAAAGGGAGATGGAGAGGCAAAGAGTGTGAGCAAGCCCTGGAGCAAGCGCACAAAGCACTCGCTCCGTGGCTCACTACAAAAGGGGCGGCTGTCCATGTTGATCGACAGCTCGCCGTGTTTTGTAGGCGTGGCCAGGGGTGGCTTCACAAACGGAGGCATTCCCAAGCGAACGCCTGCCATTTGTGGGCGGCCCCACTGACATCCCCAGTGATGTCAGTGAGAGAGCTTCCGGCTCTATTAGAGCCAGAAGCTCTCTGGAGCTTGTGGCCACAAGAACCTACTACAAGGGTCTTGTCGCAAGCCCGATGGTCGCGATGGTCTTGAACATCGCGACCATTATCCTGGCCGCTCGCAATAGCTGTGGGTGGTCAACCACAGATATGCGAGCGGCCAGGAAGCCGCAACTAAAAGCACCAGCGCCCGCCCTGATTCAGAGCGAGCTCTCGCTTTTTGCGAGCGCCTCTGAATCAGGCCCTGTGTGTAGTAATTATAGGGCGCAGAATGACACACATGTCCAGTATACTGTGTTTGTGTGATACCCCTCGGGGGTGTCACATAAGGAAGGCGATAAGTGACAGAACAAGGCACTGTAACACTGACACCATTTGCACTTACCTAGGTACAGTGTGGCAGGTCAGCAGTGCTGTGGGGCAGCAGCATCTGTCTGTGTGCACTGTGCAGCTGATGAATGCTTGTTTCCTGTGGCTGCGTGTGCCGGTGGGCAGGGGATGGGACAGCAGAGTACACACAGGAAGTGGGAGAGCTCTCTGGGACACCGGATGGAGGAGGCAGCAGCTGATAACAATGCAGGTGTCACCCGGTGAGGGGCGTGGCCTCGTGGACAAGGGGGTGTGACCTCGTGGACAAGGGGGCGTGGCCACGCTGCCCAAACCCCATGCTAGTGTGTTTATTACCGGGGGTGGAGGAGGTGCGGGCTGTGTAGTGTGTCGGCTCCCTCATGGTGTCATGAGCCCAAGTGCTGCACTTAATACACAGGGCAGCACTCGGCTCCTGTCACTAAGAGGGAGACTGCACCTTGATGTCGTGGGTCCGCACCTCCCTTGTGACGCGGCAACGCCACTGACCTGCAGTCCGGCCGGGTGGCAGAGAGATTGGCTACTGAGAGGACTCCAAGAGGTCCCCTCCTCCTGCCGACAACCCCTGCGAGCCCACCTCCCCAGCGGCGCCAGGCAGCGGCTGACAGTGCAGATGACTGTGGGTTTGCTTCTGACAGTTTGAACTGTCCGAGGCAATCCCGGAGAGGTGGCAGTGCTGACAGCTGTCAGTCTGATGACTGTCAGTGCTGCGATCATCAATGATGATCCGATCGTCAGGGAGGTCCCAGCGGGTTCCCTACTCCTGCACCTGGCAAAGTAACAAAAAAAAAAAGGTTAGTGCTTGAAGTGCCAGTATGTCATACCGTTACATACCAGCACACTTTGAGCACTGATATAGAGAGAGATTATTAAATATAACTATCACCTACATCCTGGAAGGGTAGGAATGGCAGCAACATCACAGGTACACATCATATTACTATTTATATTAGGGATGTGTAGGCTCGGATTAGTTCGGATTTTCCCGCCAAGTTTGGATTTTTCCCGCTTAAAATCGGGTCTCAGAAAGAGGCAAAACGTCATCTGTCATGGACAAACATCATCATTCCTGGACAAAAGTCTATGAAAGATGATGTTTGTCCATGAAAGATGACGTTTTGCCTCTTTCTGCGACCCGTTTTTTGGCGGGAAAAAACGAACTAATCCGAGCCTGCACATCCCTAATTTAAATATATATATTTAATAAGCCCCCCACACATCAGATGGCCATGCACAGAATACAGAGGAGGGGGGGGGGAGAGTCAGGACTGTTACACTGTACTCTCTCTGGTGGTCCTGTTTGAAATGGCACCCGAATCACAGTGGGAGGGACTTATATCGGATTCATACGGATCCGACGCCGGGAAGATAACAATTTGTCTCATTTTGGAATCCAAAAATGGCGGGGAGAACAGAGTCCCGGCTCAGATCCACTCGGAATGGGTTATTTTGGGGGGGGTTCGATTTTCTGAAAACCAAACCCAAGCATCTCTAATTTATACTGATATTATTATAAGAAGATTGTACATATATTAGCATCATATAGTATATTATAAGTGCATAAAGGGCAGCAGGGGCTTGGTTGCTCATTATATCAGAAGATTAAGGGGCTCTTGCAAAGTTAGCTGAACATCTGTTTTTTTTACAAAAGATTAGCATTTTTATACTGTGCCTGTACACCAACAATGCATATATTTACGTCCATATATGCATACTGTTGACTTGTATCTCCTTTACAGCTGAAGATGACGAATGGAGTCATGTAGAAACAGCAAGTACAGGATGAGTATAGTTGGGTTGTAACTACAACACAATTAGGTGTATCTTATGCAAGTGCTGGAAAGCTGATGCAACAATACGGTGTGATAATGATGACTGCCAGCAGCTCTATCTTTCAGCTTCTATCTGATTTCCTACAACACCTCCAACTGATAGTACATTGTGATTAGAGCAGTGGTCAGGGAACAGGGGTAAATTACCCCACATGGGGTAAAAATAAAATTCCTGGGGGTAATGGACGGACAGCAGGGCATGCTATAAATGATTCTATAATATAGAATGATTCATATAAATGCCTGGCTGTGCCGCAGGGAGGCTCTAAGCTGGGCGCCCGGCTCCTTCCCTGCAGCGCCGCGTTAGCCGGAGGCTGGAGTTCACTTCTGAACTCCAGCATCCGGCTCTCTCCATGCGCACTATGGGAGAGACGTCATGACGTCTCTCCCATAGTTCAGAGGAGCAGCCGGGCGGACAGGACGGCGGCGGATGCAGGAGCGGGGATTAAGGGAAGTGTTTTTTATGGGCTTTTTTTGTTCGAGCGGCACTCCAGGGGCACTATATGGGGGCACTGCTACAGGGGCATTATATCGGGGCACTACTACGGGGCATTATATGGGGGCACTATACGATTTCCTTCCTTTCAAATCAAGGGGGTGACGTCAGCGTATCTAAATATATTTTTGCGGTAAAAGGTAAAAAAGTTCCCTGACCCCTGGATTAGAGTTATCACAGCTACGCTCCCTGCTCATCATGCCTTAATCATGGTATCACACAGTGTGGTCAGGGCTTAGCAGTGTAATACACCATGAACCACACCATTATACCTATGGATCACCCACTTCACTGGGAAGGTGTGGAGGAACAGGGAGGTTGGTCTACTATCCCGGGTGTCCAGGAGAACTCAAATAAATATGGGAGTCTCCTAAACATTCCGGAAGGTGATGCAACCATGTGTGTGTTAAATGTAATATTACATTATTTTACTTGGATACTATAAAATCCTTTTTTCATATGATGGAAAAATAGCTTATTTTGGAGATTGGATAGGATACTAGACTTCATTCATTTTATTTTATTACCTAAGTTGAGTAGTTGAAATCAGGAAACAGTAAATTCTGAAGGTATGAGAGCTCTGTAAATAATGTTTTTTCCCCAGGAGAGAATAATGTTTCCTTAGGTCAAGACTAAGGTCAGTACAGGGGCACTGGGAGGAAGCAAGAAGTGGCCTGAGTAGTATAAATCAGTTATGCCAGTCTCAGAGACACCCACAGTGTATACTGCCAGCAAATCTCTGCACAGAAGCCTATGAATAAAGTGAACAAACAACATTGCTACCTATTGTATGTGCCACATCAGTGTTGTAACTCATCCGTTAATATCTGCAAGGAAATCACTGCTGTGCACATATTTTGTGTTCCCATGCCCCCTGATCCCTGTGAATATATAATTGATACCACATTTTATTGAGGAATTCTCCTGAAAGTGCCCGAAGGGCATCTAACAATAGCGTGGAATGCCAGGAAGGGTATAACTGTTCTGGAAATTATGCTAATACAGTTCTATAAACTGATATTGATTATAGTAAAATGAAAGAAAAAATTGTTTCTATGAATGAAGAATGATTTTTATTTTGAAATTATTATTTTAGTCTACAGTATATGTAAGGTCTACAATTACAGGCTGAGTCTCCCATATCCAAATATTCCGAAATACAGATTTTTTTTCGGCATGACTGAGATAGTGAAACCTTTGCTTTTTGATGGTTCAATGTACAAAAACTTTGTTTAAGGCACAAATTTATTTGTAATAAAGTATAAATGTACCTTCAGGATGTGTGTATAAGGTGTATATGAAACATAAAGTTTGTGTACATACATAAAATTCATTTGTCTGAGCCACAACATTATTGAAAATATTGTATAAAATTACCTGCAGGCTATATGTATAAGGTGTATATAAAACATAAATACATTCTGTGTTTAGATTTGGGTCCCATTCCCAAGATATTTCATTATGGTATGCAATTATTCCAAAATACAGAATATTCCGACATCCAAAATACCCCTGGTCCCCAGCATTTTGGATATGGGAGACTCAACCTGTATTTATTAAAAAAGTTTGTGTTTTACCTTATGGCCACACAATGATTTATATGGTTGTGCAACTGTACTCTCTTTGACATTGATTAGTCATTTGAATAATAATAAGTAGACTTTGAATGACTTGAGTGCATGATCCTAGGTCAGTTTCAGGTCATCCATTTCCACCTCACATGCTTGATCACTGCTAAACTATTCTGACATCCGCTTTTATGACCATCTTGCATTTCTTCATAAATAGATCTCTTCAATTTGTCAGCTGTCTGTACCCTTCTTGTGAACCCCTGTCCAGTTTCTCACTGTCATCATGGTACAAATATGCTCCTTCCATGTTTTATATATTACGCTATTTATTTCATAGGCACTCCATACATATATACTAGGAAATGGACTTATGTCTCCGCAGACTATATATATACTTTAATAGTTTTGGTCTGTGGAATAACCCTAAAAGTTACATTATACAAAGAATTTATCACTTCTTGTTAAATGCAACAGTCTCATATCTGAAATACATTTAATTACAATGTAACTGCTTATTAGAGAGCACTTAGTGGTGTGTGGGTGGTTCTGGAAAGGGGTTTGGGTAGAAATTACATCCTTTTCCAACTGAGAATGTTAGCGTGTATCCCCACACATAATGGATATATAAGGCCGGATTCAATTAAACACGATAAGTCAGTTTTTTGCGATAAATTATTGCTTTCGCGATAATTTTGAATTGGCGCAATTCATGTGCGATAATTGCATAGATAGAAACTGGCGATAAGTTTTCACTATCTCAGAGCAGGTGGGAAAAAAAATGCAAAATCCATATTTTTGGCTAAAAATGTGGGCATTTGTTTCAGAACCCTTTGGACACCCCCCACCCTAATTATAAATTAGCCAAAAAGTTATTTTTTCTTTAACTAGCTTAATTTAGTAAAAAATTACATTTCAATTTTGGGTAAAAAAAAAAATAAAAGTAGCGGAAAGCGGGTTTAGTGGGCCTGGTATTTTGGGGGGCTTTATGGATGGGGCAGGTGTTTTAAACATTGCAGGTGGCTGCAGCAGGTGTATTTTTTTTTTTTTTAAAGTGCACTTTATAGACACAAAAGTATACTTGAACCCATTTTAATGCATCCCCCAATTCACGTCCAGCAGTTATGTTCTCCAAAAAATATTCCTTTTTATAATTTTTCAACACTTATGAAAATAAGTATATAACCATCAATTGATACAATTTAAGAACCCAAAATACTTTTATTACAGCCATTAATACACTTCTATATTGATTTCCTATGTCAGTTAGGCTTTTTTGGGGGGGGGGTACAGACTAATGTGGACATTTTTGCCGGCTTTGCCATGAAAACTTATCACACATATGCGTTTTCACCTGTTTTGCTATAGGATTTATCGATTTATCAATGCTAATTGAATCCAGCCCATAGTAATTTTTAAGGCTGTCCCAAAATTCATGAAATGCAGCCTCTCAGTTTTATTGAAACCAGCCTAACAATTTCTCTGTAACTAAAACATCACTGAGATGTCTGGCTAATAATTTACTAGGAACAAGTAACATCACTTGTGTTTTCCACCTGGCCAAAAAAAATTGGAACCTAGGGCCCCTTTTAACAATGAACCTTAATAACACCAGCATATTTTGTTTAGTATCGCAGTAATGCTAATGAATTTGCCACTAGTATTCAACATTACTAACCCCACTGGTGAGGTCCAGCGACATCCCCCTCTTGAGAGCATATTCTATCATTCACTAGGAACCATTGACATAATGAGAACACATTCTATCATTCACTAGGAACCAGGGGCATCATTGAGAAAACAGTCTATAATTCGCCTGGAACCAGTGACATCACTGTTATTACAGTCTATAGGAACCAATGCTATCACTGAGAAAGCAATCATTCACTAGATGCCAGTGTCATCACTAAGAATACAATCTATCATTCACTAGGAACCAGTGACATAATTGAGAATACAGTCTAACATTCACTAGGAACTAGGGGTGAGCGGGTTCGGTTTTACTCGGATCTACTTGGTTCTTATCGCCACTTTACCGCAAATTCGGATTTATTATATTGGCTATCCAAAACACATGATAGGCGATAGCCAATAAAATGCCGTTTAAAGATCCGAGTAAAACCGAACCCGCTCACCCCTACTAGGAACCAGTGACATCTCTGATAATACAGTCTATTAATCACTGGGAACCAGTGTCATCACTGAGAAAATAGTCTATCATTCACTAGGAACCAGAAACATCACTGAGAAAACTATTATTCACTAGTGACCATTGACATCACTGTGATTACAGTATACCACTCACAAGGAACTAGGGATATCACTGATAATACAGTCTATTATTTACTTGGAACCAGTGACATCACTGAGAAAACTGTCATTCACTGGGGACCAGTGATATCACTGTGATTACAGTTTACCATTCTCTAGGAACCAGTGACATAAATTAAAATATATTGTATCTTTCACTAGGAAACAGTGACATTACTGAGAACAATTAGATTTACACATAACCAGTGATATTTATGTGAATACATTCTATCAATTTGCAGTCTATCCACTAGAAACTAAGGAGATGGTGTCCATTAATTAAAAGCAATCACTGTTGTCTCATTCCTGTACTGTGTCCACACTGGCACTGCTTTATTGATGTTAATTTAACCTAAACAGATAGGCAATTACCACTAATTGAAATAACTATACCCATATTTTGGTTCTGATACTATAATATTAGAAACATATTTATAATATATATTTTTTATTTTTTTTTGTAAACTCTTTTTATTGAGCAAATCACAGAAAAAACAGTACATTCCAATATTCAAAAATAAGGATTAACACATAACATACTTTTATAATGGGAACTGTACTATTTCAGAATAATAATATGATATAGTAGAAAATTTTCTCATTATAAAAAAGAGAATGAATACAGAAGCAAGAGAAAAATCTTGCAGCAACGGTGTGGCAATCCGTTTAAAAAATAGAGAAAAAAATAAAGAGGAAAAAGGAAAAGAAAGACTTTAGGAAAGACAAAGGAGAATAAGAGGAGAAGAGGGTGGGCGGACTCCATATAGGATCACTTTCTTTCAGATTAAACATATTAGAGAAAATATATAAAAGGAAAAAATTAATTGTTAAATGGAGAGGAAACATTTTGGTATGTCAGCCAAGGAGACCATATTTTATCAAAGGTTTTGGATGTATTACGTAATAAAGCTGTCATATATTCCATCTTGTATATATACCAGATGCGTGATAATATTGCCTGCATCGGAGAGGGATGAGGGTTTTTCCAATCCGCTGCAATTTGGCAGGTCATAGCAGACACTATATGTCGGAATAACCTATTCTGACACCGGGACAGAGAAGGCAGACCCAAGGGAAGTAGAAAATGCCGAGGATCAGAGGGAATCGTAATATCAAAGAGGTGCAAGAGGAGAGCAAGAACCTCCTGTCATATTCTAGATAGTTTGGGACAAGTCCACCAGGTATGCAAAAAACTGCCCTCTCCACCGCAACCCCTCCAACATCTATCCGAAGCATCGGGAAACATTGCTTGTAGCCGCAATGGTACATAATACCATCGGTATAGCAATTTATAAACATTTTCTTTAATTTTGACGCAAATAGAGCTGGTGGCAGCATTGTCCCATATCTCCGTCCAATCCTCAGCATCTATAGGTTGTCCCAAATCTCGTTCCCACGCTAACTCATGAAGGTCTCGATTAGAGCTTACTTCTTCCCCTAGTAAGGAATAAATAGTAGAAATAAGACCCCTAGTGGAGGGTCTTCTCCAACATAAGGACTCAAAAGAAGTCAAAGGTCTGCTAATCAGAATCGAGCTAATTTTGGAGTGAAAATGTCTAATTTGTAGGAACCGAAAAAAATCTTTGGATGGAACCGCTGCTCTATCCCGGAAGTCAGAAAATTGTGGGAAATTAGTATCTATAGTAATATCATTTACATAATAGATATTGCTCGATGACCAGGCAGTAAAAGATGACTTACATAAACCAGGAGGAAAAGATGGATTATGAAGTAGAGGTATCAAAGGGGACGGGGCCGGAGCTAATTTAAAACATCTATTGGTTAAATCCCAAATTGCTAAAGAACGGGAAATTACAGGATGAGAAGAAACTGTCCGGGGACGATGAATCTTAGGGATCCACAAGAGGGAGGATACAGTAGCCAGTCCCAGCTCCTTGGCCTCGATAGCCGCCCAGACCTTCCCCGCACCGAAGTTACACCACTGAGCACAATGAGAGAGCTGCGCAGCATAATAATATTTTTTAAAATCAGGAATTCCCAAACCCCCACCCCTAGAAGGCCGCTGAAGCAACTTTAGTCTGATCCGCGGGCATTTCCGGTTCCATATGAAATATGAGGTTTGGTACTGAAGGAATTTGAACACGTATGGAGGGATGTAGATCGGAAGGGTCTGAAATAGATACAAGAGCCGAGGGAGAACGCTCATCTTAACTGAATGTATTCTACCTATCCAAGAAATAAAATAATTGGACCAGTCACACAAATCAGACTTAATACAATCTAGAAGGCGGGGAAAATTTGCCTGAAACAGCTGATGATGATGATGAGTTAGGAAAACACCAAGATATTTAATCTTTTTTTTATGCCAGGTACAAGGGAGCATGGCCTCCAGTGTTTGCTTTAGGGTAGCAGGGATATAGAAATCAAGAACTTCAGTCTTGGTGACATTAATTTTATAACCCGAGTGTTGGGAATATGAATTTATTTCCTCTAGAAGTGAATTTAGGGATCGAGCTGGGTCAGTGAGAGAGACTAAAATATCGTCGGCATATAATGCGATTTTATATTCCGAAGGGCCAGTGGATACTCCCGAGATAGCTCTATTACAACGGATCTTTGCCGCTAGGGGTTCCATAATAAGAGCAAATATTAAGGGAGAGAGGGGACAACCCTGCCGAGTACCGTTAGTTATTCCAAAACTAGAGGAATAGACACCATTAACCGAAACTCGTGCTGAGGGGGAACGGTAAAGTGCTGCAACGCCATCTAAAAATTTGCCTGAAAATCCCATTTTGTCTAAGACAGCGAATATGAAGGGCCAGGAGATGCGATCGAAGGCCTTCTCCGCGTCAAGAGCTAAAATCAGAGAAGGAAGTTTCCTTTTATGAATAGAATGTATCAGATCAATGGCCCGTCTGGTGTTGTCCGATGCCTGACGTCCAGGTATAAACCCGACCTGATCCGGATGTATCAAATAAGAAAGCAAAGGAGCTAACCGAGTCGCTAGGATTTTAGCATAAATTTTCAGGTCGACGTTTAATAATGAAATCGGTCTATAGTTAATACAATGAGTAGGATCACGATCAGGTTTAGGGATCACTACAATGTCGCCCCGAGTTGTATCAGGAGCAAAAGAAGCGCCCTCCAAAATATCATTAAATAGAGATGTAAGATGTGGGGCAAGTTCCTTTGCAAACAGTTTATAATATTGGGCTGTAAATCCATCAGGGCCTGGGGCGGCAGAGGAACGCATTGATTTAATAGCAGCTATTGTCTCTTCATCTGAAATACGGTCATTGAGAGTAGATAATTGGGATTCTGAGAGCCTCGGAAGGAAAGTAGAGGACAAATATGAGTGCACCCCCTTGGCTCCAGCAGAAGTGGGATAAGAAGAAGCTGATAAGTTATAAAGGGAACTATAAAAGGTTCGAAACTCCTCAGCCATAACCTCAGGATCATAAGTTAGAGAACCAGAAGACGGAGAGTGTAGTTTGTCTATCGCACCTAATGCTTGTCTGCGACGCAGTTTATTGGCTAACAAAGAATCAATTTTGTCAGATTTATCATAAAAGCGTTGACGAAGTTTTTGCAAGATAAGCGCAGCGCGACGAGACAGAAGGGCATTAAGCTGACCTCGTAGTTTCTCAATTTGGGTTAGCACGGAGGCGCTAGGGGATGTTTTATGCTGAATCAATAGTACTGAAATTTGTGACTCAAGGGAAGTAATTTCTTGTGCAGCCGCTTTCCTAACCGCTGAGGTTTTAGAAATAAGAAAACCCCGTATAGTAGCCTTATGGGCTTCCCAGAGGATACTAGAGGAAATATCAGGGGAGGTATTCTCCTCAAAATAGCGGGTCATCGCCAATTTTATTTCGAGCAGAGCGGGGGGATGTTGTAAAAGGGAGTCATCAAGACGCCAGTTACGCTTCCTACGAGGAGAGCGATGTACATCTAAAAGAATATAGACACCTGCATGGTCTGTCCATGTAAAGGGGGAAATACCGGCTTCCGTAACCAGAGAGGTAATAGTGGAGGAAATGTGGATCATATCTATCCTGGAATAATGTTGGTGTGGAGCTGAAAAATGAGTATAGTCTTTGCTGTGAGGATGTTTAAGACGCCAGGTATCACTAAGGCCATAATGTTTAAGGGAGGCCAGGAGAGTACGAGAAGCTCTAGGAAGAGACATCCCCGAGGAGTTTGAAGGCGGGTTCGATCTGTCTAACAGATCAATAATGGTATTAAAATCCCCACATAAAATAATATGGCCCTGCGCAACTCTGCTAATACGCCTGAACAAAGAATCAAAGAATTGGGGCTGGTCTTGATTAGGAGCGTACACTGACACCAGAGTGAAAATCTCAGTACGGAGAGTACCGATCACTATAAGAAATCGACCCTCTGGGTCTGTCACAGTTTTAATGTGGACAAAAGGGATATTACGCCTAATTAAAATGGCTACCCCACATTTTTTACAATTCGCTGAAGCAAAGAAGGTCTGGGCAAACCACCTACCTCGGAGCTGAGAATGCGGGCCCGTAAGATGAGTCTCTTGTAGAAATGCAACATCGGCTTTCTCCCTCCTACAAGCCCCCAAGAGAACAGTACGTTTTTTAGGAGAATTAAGACCGTTTACATTAACTGATAGCAATTTAAGAGACATGGAAAAATATATAAAGAGGTGCTACTAATATAACACACAGATATAATAAGTCAAAAATTTGGCCCAAGTAGAGCTACCCTTAGGGACAGAAAGAAAAAAAAAAAAAAAGTGGAAAAAGAAACAGAAGAGAGCCACAGAGAAAGAAAGGCACACAAAAAAAGGAGAGAAACAGAGAACCCATTCGGGTAACAACCCTGGTAAATTGGGTCCCAATCAAGGACCGCAATAATATCAATCAACATAACATTAATCAAAAATATCAAAGGGAGCATGGGGGGTAGTGAAAGGACCGTCCAATAGAATCAGGACTGCCTGGACCCTTAAATATAAGATCGGCTAAAACCAAATCAAACAAAAATCCCTGTAAAACAGGGATCATAAACCTGTGTCAGTATATAGAAACAAAACAAAACAAAAAAAAAAAAAGAGGGAGGGAAAAGGAAAATGGGAAAGACAAGGGGAAAAGAGAAAAATTATCTAAACATCGGGATATTCATACAAATAATAACTATTTATGTCGCAGAGAACCACGAGGGGAGGACTGTTCCTCCTAGCAAAATTCAAAAAGAACATTGTAGGGAGCTTAAACCCTATTATAAAGAGAGTATACACCAGGGAGTGACCGAACAGTTCAAGTGGGGTCACAGTCCTTAGCATGGTGACGGGAAACCCTGGTCCAGTCCGGTGAAGGAGGATGGGAGCGTTGAGGTTTGGGAGAGGCTGCATCAGTCACCGGATCAGAAGTTGGTGTCGGAAGAAGATTAAGCTTGGCTAATAAATCTTGACCTTGAGTGAGAGTCTTGACACTATGTACAGTGTTGTTTGCTGAAACCTGAAGCATAAAGGGGAATCCCCAGCGATATCGGATTTGATGCTGCCGTAGAATCTTAGTGACTGGCTGAAGATCCCGCCGTTTCTGAATAGTAGAGGGAGCCAGGTCCTGGAAGATTTGTAACTGCATATCTTGGAAAGGAATCACTGGAGAGTCTCGAGTAGCTAACAAGATCCGTTCCTTTGTACGAAAATAGTGCAGGCAAACTATGACGTCTCTAGGAGGTTGAGTAGGAGAGGGCTTCGATCGGAGTGCTCTATGGGCTCTATCACATAAACAATCTTCATTTGTAAGGGCTGGAACTAAGTGTTGAAAAAAGTCTTTTAGAAATGACGGTAAGGAGGGACCAAGGATTGATTCTGCTATATTACGGATACGTAAATTGTTGCGACGGGAACGATTCTCTTGGTCCTCTTGTCTTTCTTTGAGTGTCTCCACCTCATCATGAAGTCTAGAGAGTTCTTTATCAAGACGATTTTGGGAGCGGCATAAGTCGTCCGATTTAGATTCCAGCGCATCCGTTCTGTTGCCAAGAGATGTCAATTCTGATTTAAATTCTGTTATAGCCTTTGACCGTTCTTGCTTGAATGCGGATTGAACTCCCTCCAACAAACCAGTCATAACCGCTTGAATTTGAGGATCAATACCAGCTTCGGATGAGCAAGGGGAGGAGGGGGATTCTGGGGGTAATGACGAACTCTGTGAACCCTTGGATTTAGATCCGAAGAAATTTGCAGAGGATGGTGGAGGTTTCTTACCTCTCTGCGACATAGTGAAATAATACAAAAAAAACCAAAACAAACTACGGTATAAAAGGTGAGACACAGGGCTCTACAATAATAGTCCAGGCAAGTTTGGTGATAATATTAAGCGAACATCTTTAACTCCAGAGAGGCACCATCCAGGAGAACTTCAGCCTCAGAAAAAAGAGTGTGAAAGGCTGGCAGAAAATATAATAGCACATGGAGGTTCGCTAATTGTGGCTGCAAATAGTACTTGAGGTAATTATCACAGAAGACCACAAGAGGGAGCCAGCGTAGAGTAAATGGCAAATATCCACCAGCACAAAAGTAAAAAATGTCAGGGAAAGAGCAAGCTAAGTAGCTGATATGGTTTGAACCTGTTAGGCTAGTGAAAAATAAACTGGATATGTGTAGGTGGTCATATAGGAGCTCCAGACATAGAGAGAAGGGCCAACAGGTCACGTGACAATGGAGCAGGTGGAGCAGTGGGATATAGAAATACAATATAATATAATCTCCCCTCAGGGACTCACCACCCTCCCCTTACTCCAGGGAGTCACAGGCAGCAGATAATCCTGTCAGCAAGCGGGGTTGCACTGCCAGTATCCCGGCAGCAATAACCAGTAGCAGCATCAGCGTGGGAGAGAATCAAAGATGGCCGCCGGAGGCTTCAGAACGCTGGGGCTTCCTCCCAAAGATGTCTCCCGGGAGTCCCCAGAAGCAGGGACACCAGCCCTGACACAGCAGCAGGGCAGCCGAGGCTAGAGGGCCGGAGAGGGGTCACGCGATGTGCGGCAGAGAGGACTCCGTCGGGCGCACACCACAGAGATGACGCCGCCGCCGGAAGTCCACAGCCGCCAGTCCGCGCGCTCCAGTCCCCGGCTCAAAGGGCAGCAGGCCAGCTGCAACCCGCGGAAGCGCCTATTGCGCCTCCCGATTCCGCAGCTGCAACCCGCTGGGCCAGTGACAAACCAGGGGAAGGTAAGCAAGGGTCTGGAGGTGTCCGCTGACCGGGATGGGGCTATAGAGGCTAGATTTCCTCTGCACTGGCCCGGAGCTCTAACAAGATGCGGCTTCCTCCATTAACGGTCAGGCCACGCCCCCATTTATAATATATATTATTGTCAAGCTAGATCTGATTATAATTATGCATCTTCTTTATTAAACACAAATATAAATTTGAAAAACTGCTGCATCTTTGTTTTTTTTTTGTTTTAAGACAAGTCTGCTCTCCAATATGAAAACAATTAATCCACTTCCATATAATTGACAAATTGCACAATTCTAAGCATACTTTGGGTCTTTGTAAATAGCCATTTGCAATGCGATGTTAGATATTCAATTGGCATACTGTTAAGGGGCCCATGCATCAACAATCAATCATGCCACTTCTGTTTTTAGCTGATAATTGTGTAAAAAAATTGTCAATGATCGCCGATTCTGACCAAAAAATTATATAAATTGGTGAGTTAAGAGTTCCAACATGTTGGATTTTGCAGCTTTTACTGATCAGCGGATAATTGGACCTCGGGAGAATTGCTGCATGGGCTGCATTACACTTTCATGGGATTGCAAATGTATATGCTGATCATATTAAAGTTCCCTTTTTGTGGTTACAGGTTGAGTCTCCCATATCCAAATATTCCGAAATACGGAATAATTTTGGCATGACTGAGATAATTAAACCTTTCATTTTTGATGGTTCAAAGTACACAAACTTTGTCTAAGGCACAAATTCTTAAAAATATTGTATAAAATTACCTTCAGGCTGTGTGTATAAGGTGTATATAATACATAAATGCATTCTGTGTGTATATTTGGGTCCTATTCCCAAGATATTTCATTATGATATGCAAATATTCCAAAATACGGAATATTCCGTTATCCAAAATACCCCTGGTCCCAAGCACTTTGGATATGGGAGACTCAACTTGTATTTGCATGTTCCAGGCACTTATTCTGAACACTGATATACTACTTTTAAATGAAGTGAACTATACATAAAACTTAGTTCTTATAAAAATAAAAATGCTAAAAGAAATATATATCCTAGGCTCAAAATAAACACAAAAAATATTTATACTAATAATTGTATAATATAAGTAATAAAAAAATGAAAATATTATATTTCCATATGCCATAATTATAACTTAGCTACAGAATGACAGCAGCCAGTCCAAAAATGTTCTGGCTATTATAATAGAAAAAAATTATTTTGTTACAGCCACTACTACATCTTTATTCCAAAGCTACGGCCAGGACTGCCAAGAGCCGGGCCCAGGTGAAGGAGGTGTGGCCTAATTGTGGGAGGCGTGGCCACTCCCCCATAAGAAAAGAAAAACACTGTTGCGGTACTGCACGCTGAGGACAGGGGTGCTGTGAGTCCCTCAGCCCAGCGCATATCTAGGGGGGGTGCGATCAGGATGAGGCATGTGCTGGGCTGCTCAGGTAGGAGGGAGCACCGGGGTATGGCCCGGGCGCCCGCTGGGCCCCTCCAGTAAGCCCAGGCCTGGGTAAGTAATACCTGCTCTCCCCCCCCTCTCGGCGCCCCTGGCCGCGGCTGATGGCATCTTATTGAGATGTTCACCGTCTATAGCACAAATATGGCGAATAATATCAGCATACCATTGACCACACCATTGGAATTTGTACCTGCCCTATGGCGGGCACAGAATGTCTGACTGAACTTGGCCACTGGTGTCAGTGTAACTGCATCTTTAGACGCAGTCGCTGACAAGAATATGCCAGCAACACGCCCTCATCTGATAGCCACCTCCCCAGTTATTACCCAAAAACGTCCATTGAAATTGCAAGTTTGTGCAGGCAATTTCAAATGGCGTCTTTATGCAGGACGCATGTGCAGTGTGACTCGGATGCATGCGCAGATGGAAACCATTGGCTACCTGCACCAGATGGCTTCTCTGCATCACCCCTTCTCTCTGTATAGATCAAGACAGGACAGCAAAATAAAGTAAATATACCCACAGCCAAGGAGATGCCACTTACCGTGCTATGAGGCTGATTCATAGTTGTATGCAAATAGCACAACCGCTGCATCTTTGTACGCAGCAGCTGTGCTAAAATATACAAATTCTGCAGGAGGCGCCTTTTGTATAGAGAAGCCAGCTTCTCTGATCTGCTGCTGTGCCTGAGGATGCAGCATTGGATTGCCTGAGTGGACATCGGACATTTGAGTAACCCTAAACTTACTCAGGGTGTCCAATAAAATCATGCTGCCAGGGCCAATGAAACTGTGTACAAGAATGCAGCCACTGCCTCCAACATGCACGGAAAACAGGGCCGACACTCCCCGTTTTCTGGAACGCTGCCTGTCACCCCCCCCAATCACCAGCATGTCAATCATGCTGTGGCTTTTGAGTCACTGCAAGAGACATTGCAGGACCTGACCCGCCAATGGGCAGTGCGGTTTCTGCGCATGCGCAAATTAGAAAAAAATCTTCAAACTGAAAAAATATTGGGTAAGCGTACAACTGTTAATCAGCCCCTATAAGAATGATCCTTACTGAATGAGTGACCATTGAGACCACGAGGTGCAGAGAGCCGGGGCACAGTCACTCAGTGCCCCAGCCACATCGGTGGTTGCCGCAGAGAGACTGTGTGATGTCAACATTGGGCACCCTGCTGTCTGCAGCTCGTGGCCGTGGCGGTCACTCATTGGGTGGGGATCCTTCTTATAGCACAGTTAATGGCATCTCCTGGGCTGTGAGTCTATTTTGCTGTCCTGATGGTGTTTTTGCAAACCGTAACGTCAACTATGGATATATTTATGTA
This sequence comes from Taudactylus pleione, assembly GCA_031769625.1. Classification (NCBI taxonomy): domain Eukaryota; kingdom Metazoa; phylum Chordata; class Amphibia; order Anura; family Myobatrachidae; genus Taudactylus; species Taudactylus pleione. Next base: position 1,243,189 of record JAUIMM010000092.1, on the reverse strand, counting down.
AGTGCCGTTTATTCAATACAAGTATATTTGCATTTCTCAAATGTTGAGTGCTGTCCCTTAATTTTTCGGTGGTTTTTAATGTTTTGTTTTTAAAGGTAAGGGCAAGGCACTTACCAAAAGGGTTAGGATCTAGAAGGGACAGTTAGGGTTAGGCACTTACCCAGATGGTTAGGGTTAGGCACTAGGAGGAACGGTTAGGGTTAGGCACTTACCCCAATGGTTAGGGTTAGGCACCAGGAGGGAGGGTTAGTGTTAGGCACCAAAGGGTTAGGATGAAGAATAGGGTGTCGATCATTTCTTTTTGTGTTGACCATTCCAATGTCAACCTTTTGACAAAGACGACCTTTTGTACCTGGCAATCTTCATCAATGTCGACCTTTTGTGTGCCGACTTTCAACCATGCCGGGCTTTACACTGACTGCAGGTGCCAGTTTAAATTTTCACCTGCAACCTCCAGGAAGCAGCGGCTTACAAATGCAGTGTAGTGTGTTATCCAAGGAAGAGGGGCGTATAAGTATGATCCTTTTGAGACATTGCCCAAAACAAGCTGACCCCAAGAGAGAATCTGATTTGAGTTCCAATCTAAATGGGGAGTATATTGTTGGAGACAGGATAACCCCACTAAGTTGTCAAGAAGCTTTCAGAATAATCAAAAAGGAGATTTCCACAGAGTGTACTACCCCAATCTTCAAGCATAAAGGTTGTGTCTGGAAACGCATTGTACGGTGTGGGATTTTATAATCATCAATATCTGTCAGATAAATTGTATTGCCAACTGGTTTGAAGAGTAAAGCTGATTTAGAAATGAATGCTGCCGCAATAAAGTTGTCGGTAGCTCCTGTATCAACCAGAGCTGGCAGGAACACAGAACCAGCAGCATATTCTAAGGTCATGGGAATGGAATAATCTTGTTTACATGAGTTGCTAGGAGAGTGAAAAAGTATTCCTAATCCAACCACTTCTGAATCTATTAGTATCGGTGTTTCCCGAACACTTAGGACATGTTGGAAGTAAATGGTCTGAACCGCCACAGTATAAACAGAGCTTTTCTCTAAATCTTCTCTCCAATTCCTCGAGAGTCAGACAGGAGCACCTTAACTGCATGGGATCTTCGGATGAAGGAGGAGTATGGAACTGAGTAGCCAACTTGAAATTAGGACAGTCCTGTTCCTGCTTCTCTAGGGTGCTCTCTCTAAAGCGTAGATTAGCCTTATTACAAATAAAGATTAGATCATCAAGAGAGGTGGGTAGTTCAGGAGCAGCAAGCTTCTCTTTGATACTTTCAGAAAGGACTTGCCAAAAGACATCCACAAGAGCTTTGCTGTTCCATTGCAATTCGGAAGATAAGGTGAAAATTGGATCACATACTGTGACCCTTGGTGTAAATGAAGGATGTTAGTAGCAGAGATGAGCGTTTCAGTTTTGGATTGGATCTTCCTGCCAAGTTCAGATCTCAGAACAAGGCAAAATGTTTTTTTTCACGGACACAAATGATATGTCCGTGAAAGATGATGTTTTGCCTCGTTCTAAGATCTGAACTTGGTACAGTAGGAAGATTTGAGCCAAAACTGGACCGTTATCTCTAGTAAATAGCCAAAGAAGCAGCTCGTGAAAGACTCTTCAGAACATTAACAAGAAATTAGGATAGGAGCAGATCAGATCTTTCCTAAAGAGGAGAGGTTCATGCCAAGGCTGGTCCAGAAGGAGGGAATAATATAGGCAATCTTTATCCTATCTGAAGAAAATGTTTCTGGGAATATCTTGAATTGGATGCCACCAGTTTCCCTGCAGAGTCCATTTCTTAGGCCTGGACATAAAATACTGTCATGAAACTGGGAATTCTTGTGGACTCGACTCAATCTATCATGTTTAGCAGAGCTAGTCTGGAGGCTCAGAAACTAACAAACCCCCAGGTGTTCACAAACAACCGCTGCAAGGGGCTATAGCCTTTGCAGCAAATAGCATGCAGGTCGTGGGTCCCAGACTAGCACAGGATGAGATCAGTGAGGGAAATAGATACACTAGCTAGCTAGAGCAAGTAGCAGAAGGTATACTGGTATAGTTAATGCACTGTAGAGCAAGCACTGGTTAATGCAAAGATGATGCTGCAGGATTACTTAGGTAGTGAAAGGTAATGTACAGGAGATGTTGCAGGACTACAGGAGCAGTGTAAGAGGCGATGCACTGGATATATTGCAGGTCTGCTGGGGCAGTCCAGGAGTTAAACCACAGGTATAGCTGCAGGACTGCAGGAGCAGTGTAATAAAATGTACTGAAAATGCTGCATGCTGCATCGAAGTCACAGAGATATATCTGAAGATTTCCTAGAAGAGATCCAGAAGAAGTTTGAGCTCTTAAAACCAGAAACTGATAACTACACAGAAGTAATACAAAGAAGGTCACAGGAACACTGAAACAGAATGATACCAGGAACCAGAGATGTGCTGATCAAGTAGGTTAAATGAAGTTCAGGAAATAAGGAAGTACACAGAAGCAGTTTACTTTAAATAGCCTGCCCCAAGAGGGCTCACAGGGATGGCTACAGAACTCAGATGACCACAGAGGATGTAGTCAGGATCCAGACAGTCACAATACCAACAGCGACATCCCAACAGTCAGAATCCCAATAAATTCTGACGGTAAGTATTAACGTTAGGAGATGCTTAGGATTAGGGTTAGTGGGAGGGTTAGGGTTTAGGCACTAGGGGAAGGGTTAAGTTTAGGCTATCAGAGGGGAAGATTATGATTAGGTTGCGGGACAGGAGGGTTAGGCTATGGGACAGGTGGGTTAGGGCAAGGGTTAGATTACTTACCTAAATCTTTTGGGGTTTTGACCATCGGGTTGCCGCTGTTGGTATTCTGAACATCAGGATCCCGTAACCAACCTGACTACAGATCCATGAACGGGAATGGTCATTTGCAGAGATGAAGTAAACCCAAGATGGCAGCACCTATGTACTGGCACTACAATATGAGATGCTAAACAAGCTGCTGACAGAAGACGGCATGGTGGACGCCGTGTTGAGAGGAAGAGAGTCCAGCAACCGATCGGACCTCATAAGCTGAAGCCATAGTCAGGTGGTTTGTGACACTGTCCTGCAAAGATGACTGCAAGAGCACAGTCCTGAATGCTTCAAGAATAATCCTGAAGTGTCATCTAAAGACCTACAGAAATCTCTCCAACTTGCAAACATCTGTTCACGAGTTTACAAAGTGTAAAACACTGAACAAGACTGGTGTTCATGGGAGGACACCACAGAAGAAGACTGTCACGACCGGCTGTGTAGAACCCCCTGCTGAGGGGAGGGGCTGATGAATGAATTGGAGGCGTGGGGCCTGTATATAAGATCTTCTCATTCACGAATACAAGACGTTGGTGAGACCTGACCAAAAGTACGGCATCTAACCAGCTGGGAGGTGTTGTCAAGACCATCGCGACCATCTTTTTGGACGCTCGTATATGCTGTGGGTGGTCACCCACAGCTATACGAGCGTCCAGGAGGACGCTCCATTTTAATGGAGGAGGGCCCTGATTCAGAGCGAGCGCTCTGGTCAGAGCGTCCGGTTCTGAATCAGGCCCTAAGTTCACTGAAACAGCTTGTGATTCCTAAACTGGAATACAGCAGCACACAAATCAGGACACAGGATCTGTAAATAAAGAGCCAGGTAGCAGTGATGGTTTTCTGCACAAAGGAGCCACAGGATAGAACTTAACACTAGGAGGGGTATTCAATATGGGAGCGAAAAGTCAGTGCTGGACTTTTCGCTCCACATCGGTGATTTTTCAGGGATAAAGTATCGGGCGCACGCCCGCTTTATCCCTGTATTCAATATAAAATCTACGAAAACGGGACCTGGCGAAGTGGGATTTGCGATAAACTACGACATTTTCCTTGAAAAAATTGTAGGACCCCCCTAAAGTTGTAAAAACATGGGGGAATCACTATGGGTACCCCCGTTTTAGCCTGCAAATGAAAGTCGGGGATTTAAATAGCCGCAGAAGGTGTTTTTTTGCCGACATTGAAGAAGTGTTGCAGAAGAGCACTTAGGTTATTTTTTTTGTTTTTTTAAGTGGTCCCATCAAATTTGGGGTACATGAAAATGGGTACTAGCATATTTTTATGTCCCTAAAATAAGTTTTTTAAAAATTCTGCAACTATGCACCTGCCGCTAATAGCCTATTCTAGAATACACCTGCCGCATACTTGCAGAATAGCCCAGAACCTCTTTACCTATTTTTAAACACTTTTTTCCCCATTTTTTTTTTTTCACCCCAATTTTTAATTACATTTTTTTGGGGTGTCCCTATTTTTTTTTTTTTTGACACAATTTTAAAATGTCATTCCCAGGGGTGCAGGCTATTTTTTTTAAGCCTGCACCCCTAAACCCCAATTCTGCACTTTTTTTCGCCACCTATTCAGTGGTGAAAAGTTATACCCGTTTATTTTTAAAAAGACTTTTCGAACCTGCGAAAAGTCTTTGAAATTGAATACAGTGTAAAACTAAAACCTGCGATAATGACGTCATAGGTGCAATATTAAAGCAAAAACTGAGTTTTCGCTCCATATTGAATTCCCCTATAGGAAGTAACTCTTTTCTCTGGCCCCAGTGGGAGTTCTCACAGGGGACATGAATTTTCTGCCAGTCCCCGATAGGCTGCTGAGGTCAGCTGAGGCAGGAGCACTCCCACTGGAAGAATGCTAGCAGCTGACATAGTGCATGATGGTGATATCAGTGCATGGTTTTCAAACAAGGTCAGGCAGAAATCCTGACCTGCAGCAAATGGTAATATAAGTCACACAATTTGTGCAGAGTGTGACAGCTGATCTCCCATCCTGCACTGGGACCCGGTCAGCTGACCGGGTCCCAGTGCAGGATGGGAGACCAGACAGGAGGGAGGACATCACCGGAACCCCTATCACTGGTCCATGGACTCAGGTAAGTTTTTTTTTTTTTTTATAGCAGTGATCAACGTGTGGTCTGTTTAGACCACACAGCTGATCACTGGGGCCGGCTCTGGGATCTGCTCTGCCTGTTAGAGAGGAGCAGGAGTCCAGTAACCGGGGGAGACCCTGGATAACGCCACCTCCAGGTGGCGTTATTATCACAGGGCTTCCCCTGGTATTTTTTTCACAATTTTTAGTAACTACCAGACAGATCGCATTTCCCATTACAATTATGGGAAATGCGATCTGATTACTAAAAATATGGGTACTTCCGTATCTTTGTGACCCCTGGTTACGCTACTTGCGTATCTTCACTATTCAGTGAAGATACGCAAGTAGCGTAAACTTCAGGAAACACTATTCGGACCCTTGCGGGCTTGCTGCGCTCGCCATGCTGAGGGCACGGTGGCTCGCTTCGCTCGCCACATGGATTTATTCCCCCTCCATGCCCACTTGGATGGTAGGGAATGATGTTGGACACTGGCTTATAAGCTTGTGTCAAACGTCATTCCCTACCATCCAACACCATTCCCTACCATCCAAGTGGGCATGTAGGGGGAATAAATTCATGTGGCGAGCGAAGCGAGCCACCGTGCCCGCAGCGTGGTATTTCCTGAAGTTTACACTACTTCCGTATCTTCAACACACATCCAGCAGGGGGCTGCAAAGATACGGAAATACCAAAATATGTGATAATTAGGGCTTGGAGTAGAATTTTACAAATTCTACTCCAATTGCCCTTTAGTAACTTTAGGTGATACTAAAATAATGTGAAAAGGGTGTGAAAACACCCTTTTTCACTTTATTTTAGTAAAAATAATGATAATAAATAGAGCCCTATGTCATTAATAATGAAACGCATTGGTAGTGGCAGTACTGTGCAAAAGTTTTAGGCAGGTGTGGAAAAAATGCTGCAAAGTAAGAATGCTTTCAAAAATAGAAGTGTTATTAGTTTATTTTTATCAATTAACAAAATGCAAAGTGAATGAACAGAAGAGAAATTTAAATCAAATCAATATTTGGTGTGACCATCCTTTGCCTTCAAAACATAGAGTTGTACAAACTCAGGGATTTTGTAGGATTATAGCCAGGTGTATGGATTAACTAATCCATACACAGGTGATAATGATCATCATTTTCATATGTAAATTGAAACACAGTCATTTAAAGAAACAGAAACATCTGAGTAGGAGGCTTAAATCTGGTTGGGGAATAGCCAAATATATATATTATAGAATCCTGGTGCTGCTTCTTGTATATTAACGGGTGTATCTCAAGAAAAAGTTGGGTAAACACTGGGAAACAAAGTTCAAAAGTAGTGTTAGAATCACACAATACTCCTCCTCTATAACAAGGTGGCTGCTCAATCATTACAGTTCACCGCTTGGTAGAACGGTCATTTTCTAAGGATAAAGAAAGGGGGAAAAGGACAAGCGCCTGATAAGTGTAATATGTTTGATAACCAACGATTGCAGAATGTGTGCTTATTATATGCGTACCATATATACTCTTGTCAGTTAAGCGTATCGGACAGGTCTTTCAAACATCAGTGGCAGAACACCACACTGGGGGACACCTTCAACATGTTCCCAAATTCCAAATGGCTGCAAATGTCACATAGTTTGGGTTGCATAATAGTGCTGGGTGGCGATTCTATATAATGTATTTGTGGTTCGTTTACTTGCAGCACATAAGAGCATGTGAAGTTTTCACCTTGGGTACGTCTTAACTGTGCACATAGTGAACTATCTTTAAATAAATAAATCTGTAATACGATTTTCTACTCCAATTGGGTGCAGATAGAAGCTTTGGACTTTAAGGTCTTCAGGAGGATCAGGTGCTGTGCAATTTATAACGATTGCTCTCTGATGTTCTGAATCCACTTGCCAACATACTGAGATTGTCGGTCCTCTGGGATCTTGGAGTCACCCTCAAGTCCTACTAATGGCACTACAAGAACCAGCATTCCCTCCTAATGCTGATCCCAGACAAACTGGGATCAAAAATTACAAGTTCAAAAGCTCTTCACAACAAACACCTGCTGTCTACATATCTAAGACTGCCACAACTGTACTCCCTGTTTGGTCACGGCAAAAACTTAACACTTTAATTGCTACTAATTCTGCTGGCTTTTTGATTTTCACAAATATCTCAATGATTACTGTATCTATGCCTATGTCAGTTTGTCTCTTTCCACTTGGAAATACTGTCATTTTACCATAGCTCTCTTGCCTAGCCTCACATCCTCTATCTGCTAACACAGTCTACTTTAATATTCAATTTCTGCACCTATTCAATTTCCACTTTTATTCCACTCTATAATAAAATGTTGTTGTTGTGCATACACATTTAGCAACTGTTCTTTCACTTGCATTTCTGCTAATCTCCTGCGCTTTCTCTCGCATTCATATTTCACTCCTACTTCCAGTTTTCTTCCCTCTAGTTACCTCATCCACACCGTGACCATGTTTTCTTCAACTCCCCTCCTCACTCTACCTCAGTGATTACAAACCTCGGTCCTCAAGGCACACTAACAGTCCTGGTTTTAGTGATATCCGTGATTGTGCACAGATGGTTAAATCAAAACAACTGAGTACTAATTAAGTCACTTGTGCTCTAGTATGGCTATCCCTAAAACCTGGACTGTTAAGCTGGCCATACACAGGATGTTTTTTAACACGATTTTGGCAGTTTCTACAGGTTGGACAGACCAATTGTTCGCAAATAGTTGTATTTTGAGTCATCTGCGACCGCGTTGCGCGTCCCTGCCGTCAGTTGGATTGCAGATCAGATGGTTTTGCAGAGAGATCTCAACTGATCGTGTACGATGTGATACACTTCTATGCATCTTATCTTATGATCTTAATGATCAATCGTACACCATTTGACAGCATCTTATGAAGAATTTCAAGGGAAATCGTACAACTGATCTTACCAACTTTGAATCTCACAGTGTATGGGGGTCTTTAGTGTGCCTTGAGGACCGTGGTTGGGAACCCCTGCTTTACCCGATACTCTGTTCTGCCCCCTGCTTCCACCTTTAACCGTTCCCCTTTGTCTCCTCCACCCCTTCTCCCCCCTCCTCTGTCTGCATTCTTTCTCCTCCTCTCCTGCTACTCCACTTTCATCCCGTTCTACCCCACCTTGGTCCTACTACCCCACTGCTAATCCCTCCTCCTACACTCCTCTCCCTGTCACTTCACCCCATTGCCATTCACATCTCTTTAAACTCTCTCCCTGCCCACCTCCTACAGGTTCCCTCTCTGGCTCAATTGCCCGCAACATCGTTACACTCTATTCATATCGGTCCCCCAAACTAATCTCACCTCCACGCCACAGCAACCCTGATAATCTCATTCACATCTCCCCCACCAACACTATCCCTCTATCCTGTGCACTCTGTAACAGGGATGTATCTAGGGATCCAAGTCCCTCTGGCAATGTAATGGACTGGTCGCCCCCCTCCCCCCCCCATGCAGTGCCCCCAGTAGTAAATCCCCCATGCTGCATTGCCCCCAGTAGCAGTCCCCCCTATACAGTGCCCCCAGTAGTAGTACCCCCCTATACAGTGCCCCCAGTAGTAGTCCCCACTATTCTGCATTTCCCCCAGCTCTCACTGCGGTCTGCCCTACACTTGTGGGGACTAGCGAGGGTAGTCTACCCCTTGGCTGCTGGTGGAACTGCCGGACGGCACACCCCCCTTTGGTTGGCGCCCCTGGCGTGTGCCATCCTGGCCAATGGGTAGATACGCCCCTGCTCTGGAACTCCAGATCGGTCTGTAATGGACTAGTCTCCACCCATGACCTTTTCATCTCCAATTCCCTACATCTCCTAGCCATTACTGAAACCTGGATTTCACCCTGACACTACTTCTCCTGTTGCTCTCACCTCTACGGGCCTCACCTTCTCTCAAACCCCTCGGCCCAGGGGGTCACCATGGTGGTGGTGTTGGGGTCCTTCTATCCCCGTTACTTCTACCAGCTAATACCCCCTGAACCATCCCTTACATTCTTCACATTTAAGGTTCATGTTATACGCCTCTTCCAACCAGTACACCTTCGAGTAGCTGTAATTTACCATGCCACTGGCCCTCCCTCAAAATTTCATCACATCTTTGCTTCCTGGCTCCCTCACTTTCTCTCCTCAGATCTTCCCACCATTATCCTAGGTGACTTTAATATTCCTAAACTCCTAACATCTCACATCTTCATTGGTCTCTCCCAATGGACCTTCTCACCCTCCCATTTGAGTGGGCACTCACTTGATCTGGTCTTCACTCACTGTTGTGATATTTCCGATTACTCTAATTCCCCATTACCCCTCTCTGGCCATCACCTTCTCTCTTTTAACTTATCCCTCTCTCTTTCCCCTCCTAAGGCTACCATTACTAAGCTTAACATTGAGGCTATCAACACGTTTTTTTTTTTCTCAATGCTGGATTCTCCTTTCTCCTATCCTTTCTCTCTCCTGCCCTGAACAATTCACTTCCCTGTACAATGCCTCCCTTACAGTACTTCTGCTTTTGAGTCTGTTGCTCCGGCGATCACTCCACCTCGCAAAAGCACACCACAACCCTGGCATTCCAAATGCACCAGACTCCTGCAAAAGTGTTCACGAAACGCCAAGCGACGAAGGAGGAATTCACACTCTAAAAGGGCGTACACGGACAGATATATCGTTACGCTATGAACGATAACAATATCGTTCAACGATATATCGGTCATTTTTACTCAGGGAACGACCAACGATGCGCGTACCCGCATGAATGGTAACGATATCTATGATCGTCCGTACATGCAGGCCAATCTGGACGATATCGTCAACTTTGCATGTTAAGAGATGTGGCAGGATGACTCACTGAAAGACATCTTTCAAAGATATCTTTCATGTCGTTGGTAGTAAAGATCGTCCCGTGTGTATGCACCTTAAGGCAGACTTCCTCCATTTCAAATTTATGCTCTCATCCTACATTGCTGCCTTGTCCCTCTCCAATCATATTTTGAGAACCCCACCTCCTCACAGTCCTCAAACCCCCAGCGTCTCTTTGCCACTTTCAACTCTCTCCTCGTCTTCCCTGCTCGCTCTCTGCCCTTGACTTTGCCACCTACTTTACATCTAAAATTTACTCTAGACGTCAGGACATCATATCCCACCAGACCCTCAGCACCACTCCCCATCCTTCTACCCCTGTATCTGGAGAGGAAGTCATGGCCCTCATTCGGACCCCCCTTTCAGCTCTCTCCTTCCCGCCTCCTCCGCTACCACTCTTCTGCCTTTTCCCATCTTGCCCACCTCCTCAATCTCTCCCGATCATCTGGCACTGTCCCTTCTGCATTCAAATATGCCCTTATCTCCCCCATTCTTAAAAAAAGCTACCATTGATCCTCGCACACTCTCCAACTACCGACCCATCTCTCTCCTTCCTTTTGCTTCCAAATTCCTTGAGCGTATGGTTTACTTGAAAAAGTCCAGAACTGGATGAAACTCGTTCGGACATACCCCATAAAATTCATGCCATTTGATTTACATAGACTATTGGATTTTCTTGCAAACACATTTACAAGAGTAATTGTTTATATGCACTTTCCTATTACACAGGACTCTGAGTCACTAGCAGCCCCCCCAGTACAATCCACCACCTCAGTGTAGTCAGCGACTGCACTGGCTATATTGTGACTGGCAGTGGCTTCCTATTGTCACATATACAACAGGCAGGCTCAGGGGGAGGGGTCTCCTCCCCCTGGGACTGCCAGTCCGGGCTGCTATTAGCAGAGAGCGACTTCCAGGAGAAAGCCGTTACTCTGCTTTCTGCCAGCCCTAACCGGCTCCTAGGGGCTGCAGACGATGCAGCCCTTTGGAAGCAGGTGACACGTGCGGCTCCTTGCCGCTAGTGTGCATACACTGGTCCCTGCGACTGACACACCAATTGTGCAAGTGCCGGGACCTGCGCCAGTGAGTGACCCTCTTGTTTTCAGCAGTTGCAGCCCCCCTCATATAAGAGGGTAGGAGCCGCCGCTGGTCACTAGTTATTTTCTTGTAATTAATAAAAGTGTTGTATTAGACACAAATGTACAGGGTCTAATTCCTTATAAAGTCAGCACCTCTTACCAGCACATAATATTAACCCCCACCACTTCTGCAAGCACCCGGGAGTGAGGGAACCACCAGGAAATGCACAGCAGCATTGGGTAAGTACACACTATCTTACCTACCCTGCACAATAGTGTTTACCAAGTTCCTGATACTGTGACATACATTATGTTTGAGGTGGAAAGGACAGTGAAGAGTGTGACTGCAGCATCATCAATTATAATAAGATCACTCATCCTACAGCCATAAAGTGATTTAAGATTTTGGGATTATATTAAAAGGCAATCTCTTTATTAACTATGCTTCGATATGGACATTTGATAAGAACACTCTTCCTACAGAATAAAAGTCAGGACTACACATTGACATACAGTATAGTGAGAAGGATTTCACATATGCCATACAACTCCATTAGGATATAGTATCACTAATATAAGGGAGTCTGAGCAGGACAACACTAAAAAGAATTAACAATAGTGCCCCAAAGCGCACCACAATTTTTTCCTTTAATTGTATTGTTAACAAATGCCTTACCACCTTTCTTTCCTCCCACCTTGACTCATTTTAATCTGGCTTCCGTTCTCTCTACTCCACTGAAACTGTCCTCATGAAAGTCAGCAATGACCTACTTGCTGCCAAATCCAAAGGCCACTTCTCTCTGCTCATTCTCCCTGACCTCTCTGCTGTTTTTGACACAGTGGACCACCCTCTCCTCCTGCAGATCCTTCACTCCCTGGATCTACGTGACACTGCCCTCTCCTGGCTGTCCTACCAATCTGACTGGTCTTTCTCTGTCTCCCCCACATCCTCTAATAGTAGGCGTTCCCCAAGATTTTGTTCTTGGGCCTCTCCAATTCTCCCTATATACATCCTCTTTAGGTGAACTCATCAACTCTTTTGACCTCCAATATCATCTCTATGCTGATGATACTCAGATCTACCTTTCCTGCCCTGACCTCTCCCCCTCTCTCCTCACCCATATCTCCAACTGTCTTTCTGCTATCTCTTCCTGGACATCCCAGTGCTTTCTTAAACTTAACATGCCTAAAAGGTGCGTATCCACTACCCGATTACAGAACGATAACGACATCATTATCGTTCAATCGCTCATTAATCGGGCAGCAAAATGTCGGCAACGACCAGCAATGCGTGTTCACGCTGATCATTGCCGGAATCGCTCATCTCCCGAACTTGCTGGTCAACCTGCTGATATAGTCAGGTTGACCATGTTCGAGGATGAGGGAGGGTGCCTACACTAAACGATATATTGTTCAGTGTGGGCACTGTGCAGTGTAGTGAATGACTGAACGATAACGATATCGTTTGAGTCTTTTCACTGTCGGGTAGTGGATACCAGTCTTAAGACTGAGCAGATTGTCTTCCCACCCTCCCGCATAACCTCACTTGCCACAATTTCATTATCAATTGATGGCACAACTATCTCCTCTAGCCCTAAAGTGCGCTGTCTTGGAGTTATCCTGGACTCCTTCAAAACCACACAATCAGCACCTCTCGCAGTCCTGTCATTTCGATCTCAAAAATATTTTCAGGATTAGACCCTTTTTCACCTAGGATGCTACTAAAACCCTCATCCACTCGCTGGTCATCTCCAGATTGGACTACTGTAACCTCCTCCTATCTGGCCTCCCTGACTCCCACTTTGACCATCTCCCTTCACACTCTCGCCTGTCCACTTCGCTCAACAAATGCATGCCATCACTCCTGCCAACTAATTACTTCCTCCCGCCTCCAAGATTTTAGCCGTGCTGCTCCCTACCTGTGGAACGCTCTCCCTATCAGACTCTCCACCTCTCTACAAATCTTCAAACGGGCTCTCAAGATCCACTACTTCATCATGGCCTTCCAGCTCACACCCTAACCCACTACATGCTCTTTCCTCCGTCTACCCAAACTGTATTGTGCCGGTTTACCTGCCCCTCCCCTTTTGAATGTAAGCTCTCACGAACAGGGTCATCTTCCCTCATGTGCTTCTCCTAATACTTTCTTCTTCTTTCTCCCCACAAGGGCACCTAACACTAGATTGCTCCATTAGCGATTAAAACATTCAAAATGAGCAGCAGGGAGTTAGCAATGTGTATAAACCATGTCTTTGTCCTGTACTGTATTGTATTGTACTGTAATTCACTGGATTCTTGTTCACTTATTTGTTTATGTACTTTGTTCAGCGCTGCAGAACACTTGTGGCACCAAGCAGTTTTAATATATAAATTTTGGATTCATTCTAAAAGAGCACTATAATATTTATATAAGCATATATAATAAAAATATACCTAGTGCTATATTATGCAGCACTTACCATGGACTATTGATTCATTCATATAGTCCACATCCCACTGGAGATTATAGTTTAAATTTCCAAAACAATATAAATTGCCACAACCATACTAGGTTCTATATTTGTCAATTAACCTTTCAGTATATTTTTAGAGTTTGATGGAGCACAAAGAAACTCAGCCAATCATGGGGAGAACATAAAAACTACACACAAATAGTCAGAATCAAAGTAAATTTTGAGGCTAAAAATTGTGACTCATTTGAAGCTCATTTCTTGTTAGAGGTCATTGCTAATTTGGATTGACAATCTAAATTAGCATTACAATGATATGGTTATATTATTATTATAATTATTTAGCTAGTCTGCAGTGAATGTTTGAGAATAATTATATGCTAAATCAGAGAATTTTTCTCAAGAAAGAATATGCATGATCATCTCATTAATTTCTACTGATACTTAATTCCGTCCTTAAATATGTTGACATGATCTTTACCGCATGTTTTAATGGCAGAAATAGCTTGATAAATATGCGCTAAGTGAGAAAGAAGATATTTGCTATGGAAGATTATTTAAGATCATGTGCACTACTATTTACAATTCAATTATGTGCAATAAAACCTAAGGGATGTATTCAATTAGCCACAGGGTTTAACCCACGACTAACTGCCGGTCAAACAAATTAGTCTTTTGCCCGCATCGAACGGTCTGGGCGGGGCTCACGCGCAGGGTAATCCAAGCTGATTAAATAGTTCCAGCATGACAATTAACCTAATTGAATACACCCCAAGAGTCTTAGATGGGACAATGCAATATTTTGAATAAAAGACTTTTTGTATGATGTGGATACTGCTATGTAATAGGCACTTAACGGCTTCATGCCATTTAACTAAAGGGATAATGCCAGAGATCATAGCTCTCATTAAAAACTTACCTTTGTTAACTCTTTCTTCGAAGTCCATAGGGTCCACAGGGAGATCTTGGGGTGTAGGTGATGGAACTGAATCCGGGCACCACGCAGTTAAAGCTTTCAGCTCCCAGGATGCACTGGGTCCACTCTCCCTATACCCCACCCCCGAGCCAGAGGCACCTCAATTCGTAATAAGCCAAAAGTCGGAGGAAGATAAGAGAAGGAAGACTGGTACACTCAAGAATCACATTCTCACACAGAAGGACACGGAAAACTGGTGACCAGCAACACAGCCCATATGAAGCCCGGTGTGTCAGGGCGGGTGCCCTGTGGACTGCGTAGAAAGAGTTAAAGGTAAGTTTTTACCATAACTCAACCCCTTCAGGCTCCACAGGGAGACCTTGGGAATGTCCCAAAGCAGTCCTTTTAAGGGTGGGGATGCACTGCGCTGAGAGGAGAATCCGGCACCCAAAGGAAGCATCCTGAGAGGCAAAAGGTATCAAAGGCGTAGAACCTTAGAAAAAGATCTGGCCAGAAGACCACGTGGCCACCTTACAAAGCTGAACAGTCAAGTCATCAAGGCGAGCTGCCATGAGGGACCCTCAGACCGAGTAGAATGAGCATTAACAGAAGCCGAAACAGGCAGATCAGCCTGCGTGTAAGCCTACGAGGCAGTCATAGGAACCCATCTAGCCGTTTGCTTATTCCATTCTTGTGAAATCCATAGAGCACAAATAAGGAGTCTGATTTCCTGAAGGGAACTGGTACGGTCCACATAAATCCTGAGGGCGCAGACCAAATCCAAGGAGGCCTCACCTGCCGAGAGGTCTGGTGATTGAGGCCAGGACTATAATTTCCTCATTAATGTGGAAATTAGAAAACAACTTTAGGAAGGAACTCAGGATGAGTGCGAAGCACAGCCGTGTCCCGGTGAAATATCAGGAAGGGGGAGCGAAAGGACAGCACCCCCAATTCTGACACTCTCCTGGCAGATGCAAATCACCAGAAGAAAGTGTCTTAGCTGTTAAGTTCCATAGAATATAGTGGTTCAAATGGAGGACCCTGGAGTGCCCAAAGAACTACTGAAAAATCCCAAAAGGAGCCACTAGGGGGACAAAGGGAGGTTGAATCCAGAGGACACCCTGGAGGAAGGTTTGGATATCTGGAAGTGAAGCAATTATACGTTGGAACCATACTGACAGTGCAGAGATATGCACCTTCAGTGAGGCCAGGCGGAGTCCGAGTTCCAATCCAGCTTGAAGGAAGGCCAGGACTCTGGAGATCCAAAACACCTGGGGGTCGTAATTCCTAGGACGACACCACTGGAAATATGTTTGACACATTCTGTTGTAGATCCTAGCAGAAGCCGGCTTACGCGCTCTAAGCATTGTGTTGATGACAGAACTAGAGAATTCTTTGAACCTTAGGAGGGATGTCTCAGGAGCCACGCCATCAAAGACAGATGATCCAGGTCCGGGTAAAGGCAAGGACCCTCGAGACAACAGGTCTGGATGTTGAGGCAGCAGGAACGGAGTGTCGATGGAGAGACTCCGAAGATCTGAGTACCACTGACGTCACTGCTGCCCGACTTAGAGTGCTTCCTTGATGGTTGTTGTAATCCACTGTGGTGGAGTTGTCGGGTTTTCCGTGAAGTATGTGCTTGGCCAGCTTGAGGGCCCTGTACACAGCCCGAAGTTCCAAATATGTGGATTGGAAGGATTGCTTCGACTGCTGTCCAATGGCCCTGAAAAGAGTGCGGACCGGTCACTGCGCCCCTGCCCAGGAGACTGGCGTCCGTTGTTATCAGTACCCAGTCCGGGATCCAAAACGGGCGACCCTTGGTTAGATGAGAAGACAGTAGCCACCAAGACAGACGCACCTCCGGAGACAGCACCATTGTCGGAGCTTTGATCCAGTGAGGTCATCCATTCCACCTGGAATGGATCAGCCATTTGCAGAAGCCTGGAATGAAACGGAGCATATTCCACCATGTTGAAGGTGGACACCATGGATCCCAGAACTTGCATCACTGAGTGTACTGACACCCGGCGACTGTGGAAGCATCTGCGAACTCAGAGTTGTAATGTGGAGATCTCTTCTGAAGTCAGAAACATTCCCTGCTGTTGAGAATCCAGAAGGGCTCCCAGATGAACCATCCTCTGTGTGGGAATTAGGGAGGACTTTTTACAATTGATTAACCACCCATGTATCTGTAGAAAAGCAATTGTGAGTTGCAAGTGGTGGCGAAGCACTTTTGGAGAACTCGCCAACAAGAGGAGGTCGTCCAGATATGGTAGTAGCCAGATACCTTGACTCCACAGATGGGCCATGACAGGCATAATTTTAGTAAATACTCTTGGAGCTGTGGATACGCCAAAGGGCAGCACCCGAATCTGGAAGTGTTGCTGCAGTATAGCAAACCGTAGAGAATGCTGGTGAGAAGGTGTTATAGGAACATGTAGGTATGCGTCCTGGATGTCCAGTGAGACCATATAATCCCCAGGTTCCATAGCCCTTATGATGGAGCGCAAGGTTTCCATCCCGAACCTGGGCACCCTGAGGAATTTGTTCAGAGATTTGAGGTTGAGTATAGGCCGAAGAGACCCATTCGGTTTCTGAACCAGAAAGAGTAGAATAACCACCAGTCCCTCGTTGAGAAAGTGGAACTGGTACAATTAGCCCTGCTTGCAGCAGGGACCGTATGGCTTTCTGGATCTGCAAGGCCTTGTTCCTGTCCTAAGACAAACTGTGCAGAAAAACTGGTGGGGGGGTCTCCCAGTTGTGGACCTCATGGCCTCCCGGGGGGTCTTTGAAGAAATGACAGGGCATACCCCTGAGAGACCACTTCTCTTACCCAAGCGTCCTTGGTGGTTTGACACCAGCACTGGTTTGACACCAGAGGGAGGCCCGCCCAGTCAGGCTGAGGATTTATCCTCTGGTTTGAAGGCAGGACATCTTGTGCTCCAGGCCTGTTTCTTAGGCTTGGCAGCCTTCTTGGCAGTGGACTGTCTAAGAAAGGACTGCCCTTTGAATTTTCCTTGGGGACAAAAAGACCTAAAGGAAGAGGTTCGAGACTTTGAAGGAGCAGATGCTGAAGGCAGAAACGCAGATTTTGAGTTTGCCAACAATCTTGTCCAGGTCTGGACCAAACAAAATCTCCCTATTATAGGATAAGGCCTCCAGGCCTTTCTTAGAATCGGCATAAGCGCTCCAAGAGCGCAACCACAGGGAACGGTGAGCAGACGCAGCCGAGACCCTGGATGTCAACAGACTAACATCCAGAGCAGCCTCACCGATATATGCAGCCACATCCCAGATGTGGCCAACCGGTGACACCAGATTCTCCAAAGCTTCCAAGGGAAAGGAGTCATCAAGTGCATCGGCCCCTCTCTCTGTACCCTTAGATACCCTGGGGATAACCATGGACGGGCGGGCAACAGCTCCTGAAAGAGAGTATATTGATTACAGGCAAGTTTCCACTTTCCTATCTGTAGGATCTTTCAAGGAAGAGATGGAAGGCATAGGTAATGTTGCACTTCTAATCAATCGTGTAACGTGGGAATCCACCGCAAGGGTGAGTCCCACTTTTTACAATGAGCCTCAGGAAATGGGTAACATGAGGCCAAACATTTTTGAGGATTAGATCTCTTACCAGGCAATTGCCAGACAGCATACATTTGATCCATTAGCTGATCTGACAGAGGGAATACTGCCGAAGTCACTTTTATCTGTTTAAACAGAGGGTGTTTGGATTTAGGGGCTGGCTTGTCATCCTCTATAACCAATACGCATCTGACCGCACGCACCAAGGCAGGAATATTAATCCTTGACTTGTCTCTGCCTCTTGCAAAGGGGAGTCTGGATTAGCGGCGTCAGCCACTTCTCCGTCATCAGATGACATCTCAGACTCCGATAGCTGTGTGGATTGAGAGGACAACACAGGATGCTTAGCTGGCCGTACAGGTTTCTCACTCTGCAACATGGTCTGAATGGCCATAGAGGAAGCTGCCAGACTCTGCTCTGAAGTAGAGAAAACATCCACCCATGGTGGAGGTATACCCTGGGGTAATCACGGTGTGGGAATGACAGCCTGCTCTAACACAGGAGGGATCTGCATAATTAGTGGTAGTTCCTGCGAGGGGATAACAGGCTGCTATGGTAACCCCATAGGAGGAAAAGCAGCCAGGACCGCTAGACGGCCAGCATCTGAGAAGAGATCGCCCAAGGGGGCTCCTGTACAGATGCTGGTTTCCCGGATCAAAAATGTCCCTGGTGGTCTAGTGGATTGCGATGGCTGGAGCCTGCATCCACACTCAGCCACCTCAGGTCTGTCCCGAGACTGGATGTATTGACTGCTTAACATAAGGGTCACCGCGAACGGTGACCTACCTTACCTGTCCCTTAAAGTCCGGTTGCAGTCTGGGTCCTCTCCAGGGGGCCCTGGCTAGCGCTGACCCCCGGAATGCCCGCCGAGATCCCCAGATCAGTACTGGCGCTGCGGCCCCGGAGGGACGACATCCCTACAACAGTCTGCTGCTGCGCGCTCTAGTTGAAGAAATAAAATAAATTAAAACATAGAAATAATAGCTTAAGGGCTCCCTAAGCAGCCCCCCTGCGTAATGGTGACCCGACTCCGGCCAGGACCCAACAAAACTGAGGTGCCTCTGGCTCGGGGTATAGGGAGAGTGGACCCAGTGTATCCTGGAAGCTTTAACTGCGTGATGCCCAGATTCAGTTCCATAAGCTACACCCCAAGGTCTCCCTGTGGAGCCTATGGACCCTGAAGAAGAAAACCCATTAACTGAAACATACCGCCAGGGACAGACTGGGGCTCTTGATCAACACTGAAATTAACCACTGTAGGCATGGACACTCGCGCAAAAGGGACGTGGCAGTTCTAACTGGGTCGTGCCGCAAGTCAAGGGGGCCTGGTCTCGCGGCATGCCCGTCTCTCTGTATCCGGCCAAGCAGTGCACCTGGAGGTGTAACTGCTCGGCCAGGTTTCAGACTGGACCGGTCCACCAGGCATTTGCCAGAAGTGCCAGATAACTAGTCCGGCCTTGCTTACCGCCACCCCTATAAAATAGCTACGGGGATGGTGAAATTAGGCAAATTTACCAAGCGAGGGAAACGCCCCCCCCACCCCCCCCTCCCCACAAAACAAAAAACTATTTTTACTGCTACGTCTAGTCATCTTGAGATGAAGTTACTTTTTTCCAGCTATGGGAGACCCACAAAACTAGTAAGGCTTCAATGAATATCCTTCTCAATGTGTATATTACTGGAGCCCTTTGTAGGCAGCATCTCTCATCACTACATTTCTCAGCGATTTGGAATGCTTGATCTGGCCCATATCAAAAATTAAATGATGTAACACTAGCTTTGCTACGCAATCACTTTGCTTCCAGATCCGGGCCAAGCCGTACAACTGCACATGCGTGTACGTCTGGCCGTGCATCTGCAATGCCAGAGTAGTTGCGATAAACATTAGGTTCAGCTACAGCCCACCAGCTAGCGATCTCAAGATCCTTCTCCTGGCAGGCCGCTTTCATGGAGATAAGCAGGATGACATCTGCTGATGGCGTAACCCTAGGCAGACAAGCTCCGAAAACTTTTGGTTTTTGTAGCTTGTTACACTGCACTTCTGAAACATCCTATATGGCGACTGTGGCATGCTGCAATTATTTTGGTGAAATGTAGGAGATATCTGCAGTACCATCTGCCTTTGACATAGTTAAATCTTTTCTTTACTTAAATACAGAAACTGCTGTTTCCACATTATTTATGGGGCAGAATGGCTCAATAAATAGGCCACTTAAGTTTCATATCTGTGCAATATTGTCTCCTAATTTAATATTAAGAACCAGGATATACTGTAGGTTAAAAATTATACAAAACAATTCCAAACCCCTCCTACCAAAAAAATAAAACAGAAATTGGCAAAATTTATTTATTATAAAAATATACATGTGTAGATGTAGAATTTAAAGTTTCAAAAACAACTGAATTGCTGCTCACATTAAAATAAAATAATTGAAATCACTGCTGGTACATTCACCTTTACGCAAATATGGAGACTCAAGAGTTGTCATTTTTTTTTTTTACATAAAAGACTATTTGGTCTTTTTGAAAGTATGAAGGTTAAGTTGGAAAGCGTTGTAGTTATGTGTTTTCAAAACGCACGTAGAAACTCACATACAGCAAATCCAGATATTTTGTGAGCTGTACAAATGTTAGTGTAGAATATTTATTCACTAGGTCTAGGTGACATTACATTCCTCTTTTAGTCTGTACCACGGACCAGCCACTAATATGGCTCTCTACTGTGGCAATTCCATGCTGGCCTCTTTTAAAGTCCAGGGCAAACTTCTCAAAATTAAAAGCAGTTGTATTTTATATCTGCAGGATATGGCGTTATTATTTGGAGTATTTATATTGTACCAAACAAAGTTACCAGACCCCCCTTTCTTTTTCTGCAGGTCTGATTATCTATATAGAATGGGATACTAGGGGTCAATTTACTAAGGAGTGTTAGGAGACAAAGTGAAAGGAGAAAAAGGTACCAGCCAGTCAGCTCCCAACTGTCATTTTTCAAACACAGCCTGTGACATGGCAGTTAGGAGCCGATTGGCTGGTACCTTATCTCATTTCACTTTGTCTCCTAACACTGCTTAGTAAATAGACTCCTAGGACTTGCCAGATAGACATTTTATGGTGAGAGATTTATTGCTGCATCTTATATTTTCTGACTGAATTGACCTAGATTAAAAACAAATCAGTATAAGCATGTCAATTAAAATTTAATTGCCTATTACCCCAAGGTAAATGTACACTGTAGATTCCTCCTCAGCAGGTCTTTCCCTTACCTTAAAAATCACTTGTAAATAGACAAAGTAGCAACAAGCACCTCAGCTAACACCTGGAGCCGCAACATTAAATTCTAAATGGTTGACAAGACGGCCTGTACATTGAAAGCAGCACCCGATTGCTTCACAGTGAAAGCACATATTATATAGTATGCTGAATTTAAAATATAACATTTTATTGCACACAAAACTCAGCTGTCAGTTCAAGACAAACTAGTAAATACTGTTGTTTTTCCACTAATGTGAAGTAAGGGAAACAGCAGGAGTCATTACATGAACTGTGCAAATGTCATAAAGTTAACTGTATAAATAATACAAGAAAATATCCACGCTTTCATCATGAATTAGACTTAATAAATCAAAGAATAATTCAATTCGCTCCCGACTGCAACGAAACAGTTTCTCATTGTATAAAAGGCTAAACGTCACAGCCAAGCGCAAGGAAATGGCTATTTGCCTATCACACATATATTGTCATTACTTTCAATATTCTTCATTTTTGTGTCTCTTAATTATGAAATGGTCTACAACTTATTCCCAATGATTTCACCGATTTACGAAATGTAAACACCCATTTGTTTTTACCCACAAAGCACAATAGACTATAACCTCATGTTGGAAATGAACAGTGACAATTGTAGTGACACTAAATATTCTTCAGCCCACAAATCACACAATAAATAAAATGAAAACAAATAAACAAAATAATATACTAACATGTGGAATGTTTGAGTTACATAGTCCAAGATCATCACTGCACTTGTTACTCCTATTAAATAAGAACATATATATTGGACCACTGTGCCAGGGTGGTACCTTGTGCCCTGTATTCTACATATCACAGGTACTGTCAGTTACCTGAAGCGTCCCAAAACAAATCTAACACATGTAAACACATACATACATAGCTGCAAGCTAGCTGAGCCACTGTCTGATAGCTAGTGACCCTATAGAGTGCGATACCAGCCAATACTGATATTTCCCTGTAGCCGATGATAGTACTGACAGCCGACTCCCATGTAACAATATATAGTGTATATTTTGCAGGGTAGTTGGGCAGCAGTACATGGGGTAGCACCATACAACCGGAGATGCTGATGCTGGACAGACTGCAGAATGACACCAGGTACATCATAGGCAGCGCAGCACTGGGCACACACAGGCCATAAAGGCGTATGCCTAGGGCGTCACTGCTCCAGGGGGCGCACAGCTGGCGGTGTGACTGACTGCAGTGTAAGGGACAGCGCTTTTGGTCAGTGTGTAGGACCTGCCAGGAAGAGTGCAGAGGTCCCTGATTGGGGTGGCATTGCAGCATCACCCGTGCAGCACAGGGGGCAGTCTGGCCCGGTAGAAGCCTGGGCACAGTGCAGCAGCCTCTCCATCAGCTCCTCGGCACTGGGTCTCTCCTCTGGCCGGGCCGCCCAGCAGCTCTGCACTATGTCCATGGCCGCCCTGCCGGCCTCCGTGCTGCGGAACACCTGTCCGATCTCCGGACGCAGGTCATAGGCGACAACCGCATACAGCACGCACTGCCGGTCCCCGGTGTACGGCAGCTCCCGGGTCACCATCTGCCACAGGGTGACAGCGAACGAGTAGATGTCAGCTTTGACGGTGACCGGCTCCCCGCGGAGGAGCTCGGGCGCCCGGTGGGTGTAGGTGCCCCCCAGGTGACGGAGCTGGGTGCAGCCGGGATCCTCGCCGTACTCCACGTCCCGCAGCCGCTGCGAGCAGCCGAAGTCTCCGATCTTGCACAGGTCGCCCGGGGCCAGCAGCACGTTGGCCGGTTTGAGGTCCAGGTGAGCCACCCCGCCCCGGTGCAGGAAGCACAGCCCGTCCGCGACGTGACGCGCATAGCGCAGGCAGCTGTCTCTCCCGAGTGGGGGGCCGCGGCCGTAGATGCGGCGGTGCAGGGTGCTGCTGCCCGCGTACTCCATGATGATTGTGCCGGGGCTGCCGGGATCCCCGGGGCAGGAGGCGCTGGCGGCCAGGACGCGCACCACATGCGGGTGACGGAGGCGGGCGGCGTTCAGCTCGGCCCAGAAACTCTGCCGGGAGGCCAGCCGGTTCTTGCTGCAGCGCTTCACCTTCTTCAGCGCCACCGTCTGTCCCCGGTAGGTGGCCCGATAGACGGAACCGAAGCCCCCGGAGCCCAGAGGTTCCAGCACCCGCACCTGTTCCCAATCGATGCTGCACCAGGCCAGGCGAGGGGGGAGCCGGGAGCCGGCCGGGCGGCGGGTGCAAGGGCTCGGGAGCCCCCCCGGCTTGTTGCTGCTCAGCTCCAAGGGACTGCTGCAGGGGCGTAGGTCTATGGACGGTGACAGGTCCCGGGGCAGGAAGCGATCCACTGGGATTGGGGAAGGCATGGTGCGGGGGATGTGTCCAATGGCCGGCCAGCTGCAGTACTACTACTACTACTACTACCGGCGGTGGGAGGAGGGACGGGAGACAATCACCGCGCTTTCTGTGTACACACGTGTGCTGCAGCCGCTTGCGATTGACAGCTACTCACTGTACACTGCCATCACTACTATGCACTGTACACTGACTGCTATCTCCATTGTCACTATTACTGTATACACTGCCAGCTATCCCCCCCCCTTGTCATTACTAGGTGTATGTACTATGGTAACCATCATCGGTACTATCTACACTGACTGATATCACCATCATCACTACTATGTATGCTGTTACCATTATCGTTACTATCTACACTATCACCATCATAACTATTATTATTATACTTTATTTATATAGTGCCACAAAGGTTCGGCAGCGCCTTACACAGTACATAAATGAACACACAAGAAAAACAGTTAATAGTAATATAAAACAATACAGGACAAGGACATGGTTATACACATAGCTGCATAACACAAGCAGTAGGGCCTCAGCAACCAAATGTTAGGTGCCAATTGGGGAGATAGGAGTAAAAGATAGGGAGGAGGGGGAGGAGAATCACGTGAGGAATGAGGGCCCTGCTTGTGAGAGCTTACATTCTAAAGAGGAAGGGCAGACAGACATGGGCGACACAGATGGGGTAGATAGTGAGGAAGGAGCATGGAGCGACACAGATGGGGTAGATAGTGAGGAAGGAGCATGGAGTGACACAGATGGGGTAGATAGTGAGGAAGGAGCATGGAGCAGTGGGTTAGAATATGTGCTGCGGAATGTGTGTGTATAAGATGACCTGGGGCGGGATGCAGTAAACGAAAAATGCGGTAAACTCCCCGTTTACCGCATTTATCGTATGCATAATTCTGCTAGCCGCTGGGCTACCCTATAGAAGCCTATGGGCTTCTGCCGCATCGCGCTGCTATGAGGGATCCGATCGGATCCCTCCCAGCATGCCCCGCGGTCGCCGCATCATTCTGTGCATGCGCAGATGGACTCCCGGGTCATAAACCCGGAAATCCACTGTGCTGCAGAGATCGCAAAGGACAGCTGTTATTGGAAGAGCTGTCCTTTGCTGTACTGATCGCATATGTTTATGCATATGCGATCAGTACTAATGCGATGTCCGGCGATAAGTGTTAGTGCATGCCGCCCTTGATGTTATGTCAAACTTAAATTCTTCATACATCTCTCTCTATGACAGAAAATAGATTTTGTTTATGTGTTATTTACGTAAGAGATGCACAAAATAAAGCTGTAGCGCTTTAATTTTTCTGTGTTCCATTTTAGCATCTAAATACATCCTGCTAAAAATGCAGTTATTATGGGACTGTCCCGCCATCCTAATACAGTAGTGAATACTTTAGTCCCAGCTGCTGGGTGCTATGCCATGCTCATGACCTGTGATGTCACGCCGCCGCGTCTGCCTAGGTCAAAGCCCAGGCACTCCTGAGACTCCCAGAAGAGCTCAGCGGTGCCATGTCCGCAGTACGGTGGATCTGACCGGCAGCACTGACCGTCGGGTCTGACCCTGCGACACACTAATGTGCCGCGGCACAGTGGTCGAAAAACACTGATATACACTGACTATTATCCGCATCATCACAACTATGTATTCTCTGGTACCATCATCGTTACTATCTATACTCATGGGTGTAACTACAGTAGGTGCAAGGGGTGCAGCTGCTATGGGGCCCTGAGCTTTGGTGGGCCCATCTTCCTTGTCATAGTTACTTTTGTTATATACATTTTTCCCCATTGGGTGGTACATAGGGGCCCATATAAATCTTTGCTATGGGACCTTCAAATACCTAGTTACGCCCCTGTGTATACTGACTGATACCATCATAACTACTATGTATGCTGTTACCATCATCATTACTATCTACACTGATATCACCATCATCACTACTATGTATACTGGTAACATCATCACTACTATCTACACTGACTGGTATCGCCATCATCACTACTATGTATGCTGTTACCATCATCGTTACTATCTACACTGATATCACCATCATCACTACTATGTATACTGGTAACATCATCACTACTATCTACACTGACTGGTATCACCATCATCACTACTATGTATGCTGTTACCATCATCGTTACTATCTACACTGATATCACCATCATCACTACTATGTATACTGGTAACATCATCACTACTATCTACACTGACTGATATCACCATCATAACTACTATGTATGCTGTTACCATCATCGTTACTATCTACACTGACTGATATCACCATAATAACTACTATGTATGCTGTTACCATCATCGTTACTATCTACACTGATATCACCATCATCACTACTATGTATACTGGTAACATCATCACTACTATCTACACTGACTGATATCACCATCATAACTACTATGTATGCTAAACAAAAGTATGTACTGTTTAGTGCGCTAACCAATGCAGCCTATATCAGCAATCCACAAAGAGTTACACCAAACTCTAAAATCAAATATTTATACAAAATAGCATTGAGGAGGCGCTTAGGAAAAAAAAATAATACTTCCCATTCATGTACAGTATCCTGAATCCTTTGTTCTCATATGTAGGATGTGTATTTCAGGAGACATAAAGGGGAGGGAGAAAAAGAAATCCAATCGTGTAATACAGTTTAAAATACAACGTGATACAATTGGACACTGGTGTCACTCAATACATTAAATGAATGATCTCAATTATTGGGGTTGCCCCCTATATAACCCACTCACAGCTGTAAGCTGATATAAGGCACATCAACAAGATAAAATTCGTTAAATAGTGGTAGGGGTTGCCCCCCCCCCCAAAAAAAAACAAACAGTAAAATCATCATTACTAGACATTTGTAAGAGAATATATTCATGCGCTTCTTGGAGTGTGAGCAAGCCCACTGTGATATTGGGGTACCCCTATGTTGACCCAAGTGTGAGCAAGAGCAAAAAAAACAATGGTATACCACAGTGCTTGGCGCTTACTCCGCTATACCAATTCACATATACTGTATAGGATAATGTGTGATTAAATACACAAACATATTGAATTAACCAAACAAGTCCAACTTTCAGTGTGTAACCAGAAATAGGACACACTAGTACTATGGTGAGTAGTAAAATCACTGTAACATATTTATTTTATATACACAGTAAAAAACACACAGAACGGCAAAAACAGAATAAAATGGTATTGTATAAAACAATCAGTATCCATATATGGATAATACACTTAAGGATTTTTAAAATTGTCCCAAAAGAGGTCACATGTAAACCAATGGGTGACTATAGGTGGATATTCATATGGAGAAGGATAAATTGTCCCAGTAGTCACATATGATAAAAACTAACAATGAAAGATTGTACCAAATCTGGAGGTGAGGAGCCACAGGTGTTGTAAAATACAGGATGTTCCGGATGTACCATGTATAGGCTCCTAAGCATTCATCCAGAAGAGGTTTTTAGTCCATAAAACAAGATCTCCTTCTAGGTGGGCACTGGTGGAGCACGCCCATGCGTTTAGAGACTTACAAGTATTCTTCAAGGCTAGCCTGAAGGGGTATACAATCGGGAAGCCGGCTGCCTTAATACCGGCAGCCGGCTTCCCGACTGTCATATCCCGGCGAGGGTGAAATGCCGGGCGTCTAGATGTAGACGCCTGACATTTCCCCGATGCAGGGAGACTGGCGCCCGGCATCCCGATCGAAGGGATGCCCGGCGCCGCGAGCGGACAGCTGCGGTGGGGGAGGGTTAAGTTTAGGGCACCTGGGAGGGACTTAGGGTTAGGCACCCCCCCTGGGGACTTAGGTTTAGGCAGCGGGGAAGGGGGGGGTAGGGTTAGGCACTTTGGGGGGAGGTTAGGGTTAGGCACCCCTAAGGAGGGTTAGGGGGTTAGGTTAGTCAATACTATCGACGATCGGGACTTCCAGCGCTGTCGGGCTTCCGCTGCCGGGAACTCAGCTTTGGTCGGCCAGTCACTGCCGGAAATTGAACTGCAGGCCATGCGGCCGACGGTATTTCATACTAGTTCCCCTGAAGAAGCTACACTGACTTATCACCATCATCATTACAATGTATATTGAGGCGATGTATTAACATCTAATCTGCAGGATGTAAAAAGAAAACAAAGGCTGCACTGTCAGTCTCAGAAAAAATGTGACATAGAAATGCTGTAAATATAGAAAGATGCAGCTAATATGAATCAGAGGTCACCTGATGTATAAGAAGCAAATAGACAAATGTGAAAATTAGCGCAATCTAAAAAATGAATGATAATACAAATAAATATAATCAAATGTAAGAGGTGTTGCAAAAAATGAAATAAAATACAATAAATCAATGCAGTGGCAGATGGAAAAGTAATAATGAATTAAATTTCTAATGTACAGTATTGCATAAATAATCACACAATAAAAAATCTTCATAAATATGAATAACAATATAGATGATTCAAAAAAGTCTCAACAAATAAAATATGAATGGTTAAAAGTTCAATAAAACCAATTGGTAAATAGTGTACACATGCCACGGAAAACTATTCTCAAGTAGCACACTGGAGTGTTATTAGGATGTTGCAACCTAACCTGCAGGTAGGTGAGTGCCGTGAATGTGTCCAATCGGTTGCTGTGACCCTTGACACAGGTAGTATCCCATGGTATCCTGGAAAATATGTGCAACTTAGTGCGATCCTGTTGAGGGGTTTCAATAAATCCTGTGTCCTTTCAATAGGGTAAGTTAGCACAAGCGGATTGCTTGGTGATGGAGATAGCGCTCCAGACAGTACTGTGATAAATCAATCCGAGTTGTGTGTGTAATGAGAGGGTAAGGTGCCTAACGCGTTTCCCTGTATCCTACAGCTTCGTCAGAGGCAAAGAAATGAGTCTCTATTTCCTTATGATAAATACCCTTCTTAATGATTGACAGCATTTCCATGTGATTGGACATTTGATTAGACCAAGATTAAATGCATCTGCCACATGCATAGAAATAAACAATTCAAACAAAAGAAACAAAAAATGAACATATATATATATATATTAGGGGTCTGCACCGGCCACTTTTCGTATTTTGGTTTTGGATCTGGATCTTACTTCGTGTTTTGGATCTGGATTGGTTTTGCCAAAACCACCCTTCTGTGTTTTGGGTTCTGGGTTTTGTGTTTTGGATCTGTATTTTTTTTTTAAAAAGCATAAAAACAGCTAAAATCACAGACTGTGTTTATTTTTCTGCTCCTATGCTATTATTAACCTCAAAAACCTTAATTTCCACTCATTTCCAGTTTATTCTGAACACCTCACACCTCACAATAGTGTTTTTATGTCCAAAAGGTTGCACCGAGGTAGATGGATGACTATGCTAAGCGACACGAGTGGGCGGCACAAACACGTGGCCCATCTAGGAGTGACACTGCAGTGGCAGACAGGATGGCAGTTTGAAAAACTAGGCCCCAAACAGTACATAATTCAAAGAAAAAAAAGAGGTGCAAGATGGAATTGTCCTTGGGCCCTCCCACCCACCCTTATGTTGTATAAACAGGACATGCACACTTTAACAAACCAATCATTTCAGCGCCAGGGTCTGCCACATGACTGTGGCTGAAATGATTGGCTCGTTTGGGCCCCCACAAAACAAGCTGGCAATTAATCTGGCCCTGCACAAACTGGCTCTACGGAGGCAAGATGTCGTCCTCATCCTCCTCATTCACCGATTCCTCACCCTCTTCAGTGTTGTGTACATCCTCATCCTCACAGAGTATTAATTCGTCCCCGCTGGAATCCACCACCACAGGTCCCTCTGTACGTTCTGGAGGCTGGTCTCCCTGGAAAAGTTGATAATTCATTTTTATGAACATCATCTTCTCCACATTTTGTGGAAGCAACCTCCTACGCCTTTTGCTGACAAGGTTCCCGGCTGCACTAAACACTCTTTCGGAGTGCCCATTGGAGGGGGGGCAACTCAGGTAAAATAGAGCCAGTTTGTACAGGGACCTCCAAATTGTCTCTTTTTCCTGCCAGTACATGTACGGACTGTCTGACATGCCTACTTGGATGCTGTCACCGATGTAATCCTTTAACAGACAGACGCACGCTTGTCGCTGCTGCTTTGAGGATGCAGGTGCGGCTACAGCCCACACAATTCACAAAGGAAAAAAAAATAATTTTTTTATTGTTTGTGGAGCGCACTTTGAGGGTTACACCACCCTTTAACAGACAGACGCACGCTTGTCGCTGCTGCTTTACACATTTCACAAAGAGAAAAAAAAAGAAGAATTTTTTTATTGTTTGTGGAGCGCACTTTGAGGGTTACATCACCCTTTAACAGACAGACGCACGCTTGTCACTGCTGCTTTAAGGATGCAGGTGCGGCTACAGCCCACACATTTCACAAAGACAGAAAAAAAAAGAATTTTTTTATTGTTTGTGGAGCGCACTTTGAGGGTTACATCACCCTTTAACAGACAGACGCACGCTTGTCGCTGCTGCTTTAAGGATGCAGGTGGAATCTAGACGGGATTTGGAACCGGGGACACACTACCTCCATCAATTGTCTAAATCCCACTGCACTAATGGCGGATACCGGACGCACGTCTAACACCAACATAGCAGTCAAGGCCTCAGTTATACGTTTTGCTTCAGGATGACTGCTGTCGTACTTCATCCTCCTCACTAAGGACTGTTGGAGGGTCAATTGTTTAGTAAAAGTAGTGGTGTTCCTACTTCCTCTCTGGGATGATGAACAACTCCCAGCAGCAGCAACATTACTAGGAGGAAGTGGTTCTTGATCTTTCCCTATTTTATTTTTATCGGAGAAAGTTTGGTCCTCCATTTATGTTATATTGATATATACGTGCGGCTAAGGCGCACATAAACACAGAAAATATTTTTTTATTTTTGCTGGAGAGTAGTGCACTTTGTGGGTTACACCACCCTTTAAGAAATTAGCCAGTCGGCTCTTTACTTATGGGACACAGGCGCATGCTTGGCGCTGCTCCTTTGTTGATGCACGTGCGGCTACAGTGCACACAATTCACAAACACAGAAAATATTTTTTTATTTTGTTTGGAGTGCTCTTTGGGGTTTACAGCACCCTTTAGCGGTCAATCCAGCCGGCCCTTTATTTATGGGACACAGGCGCACGCTTGGCACTACTTTGTTGATGCACGTGCGGCTACTGCGCACACAATTCACAAACACAAAAAAATATTTTTTTTAATTTTGTTTGGAGTGCCCTTTGGGGGTTACAGCACCCTTTAGCGGTCAATCCAGCCGGCCTTTTATTTATGGGACACAGGCGCACGCTTGGCACTACTTTGTTGATGCACGTGCGGCTACTGCGCACACAATTCACAAACACGAAAAAATATATTTTTTTATTTTGTTTGGAGTGCCCTTTGGGGGTTACAGCACCCTTTAGCGGTCAATCCAGCCGGCCTTTTATTTATGGGACACAGGCGCACGCTTGGCACTACTTTGTTGATGCACGTGCGGCTACTGCGCACACAATTCACAAACACGAAAAAATATATTTTTTTATTTTGTTTGGAGTGCCCTTTGGGGGTTACAGCACCCTTTAGCGGTCAATCCAGCCGGCCCTTTATTTATGGGACACAGGCGCACGCTTGGCACTACTTTGTTGATGCACGTGCGGCTACTGCGCACACAATTCACAAACACAAAAAAATATATTTTTTTATTTTGTTTGGAGTGCCCTTTGGGGGTTACAGCACCCTTTAATGGACAAGCCAGCCGGCCTTTTACTTATGGGACACAGGCTCACGCTTGGCGCTGCTCCTTTGTTGTTGCACGTGCAGCCACAGTGCACACAATTCATAAACACAGAAAAATTTTTTTTTTTTTTTAGCACTTGGGGGGAGCACCCCTGATGGACAGAGCACCCCCTGGACAACACTACAGCACCCTTTTAGGACTGGGACACTGCACAGGACTTTGGAGTGGACACAGCCCCTATGGACAACTGACTGCACAACACAGTCCAGCCAGCCCCTATGGACTTTGAAGTAGTGGACACAGCCCCTATGGACAACAGCAGCACAACACTACACTGCACTACACTACACAGCCCAGCCAGCCCTAACTCCCACCCTCCCTCTTCACTGTCCACAGCCGAGTGAGAAAATGGCGCCGACGCGGGTACCTTATATAGGATCCAAAACCCGTGAGACCCGGAAGGCGGGATGATGATGTTTTGCCTCGATTTCAGATCCGAGTCAGGCGGGAAAAGTCGGGCCTGACTCGGATTGGCCTCGGATCGGGGGGGTTCGGATTTCAGAAATCCGAACCCGCTCACCCCTAATATATATATATCTATATATATCTATATATAGTGTATCATGATATATTATTACCAGTTATTTATATAGCGCACACATATTCCGCAGCGCTTTACAGAGAGAATATTTGGCCATTCACATCTGTCCCTGCCCCAGTGGAGCTTACAATCTATATTCCCTAACACATGCTCACACACATACACACTTATGGTCAATTCTGAGGGTAGCCAATTAACCTACCAGTATATTTTTGGAATGTGGGAGGAAACCGGAGTACCCGGAGGAAACCCACGCAAGCACAGGGAGAATATACAAACTCCACACAGTTAGGGCCATGGTGGGAATTGAACCCATGACCTCATTGCTGTGAGGCAGTAACGCTAACCATTACACCGTCTGTGCTGCCCTGATATAAGGAGGGAGTGTATGTACATACCTACAATCCCTTCGATAATCTAATTGAGGTACATATTTATTCCGGTGGTACAGTTTTAAAAAAAAAAAGTGTATTAGCTTCCTGGTTGTCATAGTAACCCATGACGTATATGTCATGTGGGTAAGCTCTAGATCATGTGGACAGGTTTGTCAGGGATGGGCCTAATAATTTCCTAACACGCGTCAGTGACGCATGTGTCACGTGATCAGCATACATAGCTGAAGGATGATTTAGCTGTCTTGTTCACTTTCCGGTTGCCTTGGCAACCCGTGACGTATAAATCACGTGGGCAAGCTCTAACCAACACGGACAGATTTACCCATATTAAGCCCAATCAATTTCTGATAAATGTAAATAACGCGTATGTCACATGATCAACTAACGTGGCTGTGAGATAATTTAGCGACGTAGTTTCTTGATCACCATAAGGATGGATGTAAATAAATCGCAGGACAAGACTTACGTCATTATTGAGAAATCCCAATACATTGATATGTTGTAAATCATGTGAGCACGGAAGCCACTGATTTATTTACTACAATGTGTCACGTGATATTTACTAAAGGAATAAATATATCTATATGTATATGTCCATTTATTTTATGACAGTATATATATATATATATACATATAATCATGCAAAAGTTTATACAGTTTAATCAATAAAAAACATTAATATACTCTTCAATAGTTTGTTGAAGAACATATATTCCTCCTTTTGGTAGTTTGTTCATTCCTCAATAATTTGTTTTAGGTATATACTAAGACTATAACCAATAAAGAGGAAAACTATAGATGAAAAGTGCTGAAAATAAGGAAAGGAGGGGGGGGGGAATCCGTTGGGTATAAAGGGACTACGTAATAATTAAAAATAAAGATAAAGAAGAAATGGAATAAATTTACATATTAATATTGGATCTATATATATATATATATATATATATATATATATATATATATACAAATTAGTACATGTGTAAGAATCTAAACTAGTATTTAGAATGGTAGGAGGAAAAAATGAGGGGAAAAAAAAAATAAAATATATATATATATACACACACATGTATATATCTAGGTTAGACAGGTATGGCGAAAATTGGATGATGGGGCCGCATAGCCCCTAAAATCCACTGTCGCCATCTCTCAAGTCTAACGTATGCAATTTAATTCTACTGCTTCGTTCAGACCATTTGGAAAGATGGTATTAAATCTGAACATCCAATAAAGTTCTTTGCTGGCAGAGGCGAGCATATCTATCTCCACCCCTACTTGTTCCAGGAATATGTTCAACCCCTACGATTTGTAGACTAGATGGATTACCTTGATGCTTCTCTAAAAAATGTCTTGGAACACAGTGATTCCCCATCTGATTGATAATATTTCGTCTATGTTCCAAAAACCTCTTTTTTAGTGGGCATGTGGTTCTACCAACATAAAAGCAGGGGCAACTACATGACAACAAATATATAACGAATTTTGTTTCAGTTTATATATTGTTTAATATCAATCTCTATATCTGTATTGTGTATCTTCAAGCTCTTTTTACCATTTATTACAAGTGATACATTGTTATTTTCTGCATTTAAAAAAGCCTTTTGGAAGGGCTGGTAACCAAGATGTTGGATTGGAACTCTTAAACTTATCTGTTTTTAAATGACTTGGTGCTAAGCTATTTCTTAGGTTGATGTTCTTCCTATATATAACCCTTGGTTCAGGTGGTATACAATTCTGCAATAGTGGATCACATTTCAATATAGAATAATTTTTTCTAATGATTTTTTTTTGTGTCTCTGGAACAATTGTTAAATTTGGATATAAAGAGTAGTGGCTCATCATCTAAAGGCTTTTGTTTTTCAGCTTTTTTGGAGCTTATGGAGATAAGTTCCTGTTGATCCAAATCCTTTGGGCAAAATTTACTAAGCGGTGGTTTGACAGCGGTTTCTATTCTATTCTAAACCCCGGGGGTTTGGTGGCGGTTTTGCAGTGGTTTCTAAATGACAGCTCTTTTCAATTCTATTCTAAAATGTGTTTTGACTGTGGTTTGGCGTCGGTTTTGCTATCTGCAGATTTACTAAGGCCAAAACCACTGCAAAACCGCTGCAAAACCGCTGCAAAACTGGCATCAAAACACATTTTAGAATAGAATAGAACAGGGCTGTCATTTAGAAACTGCTGCAAAACCGCCACCAAACCCCTGGGGTTTAGAATAGAATAGAAACCCCCACCAAACCGCCGCTTAGTAAATTTTGCCCTTTGTCTCCTTTAGAGCATTTTCAAGAATATGTTCTGGATAAAGTCTATCCCTAAAATTGTTTATCATCTCAGTAGCTTGTATATCAAATATATCTTTAGTAGAACAGTTACTTTTAATTCTATATAGCTGGCATTTAGGTATATTTGTTTCCCAAGACATATGGTGGCCACTATGAAAATGTATGTAGTTGTTAGCATCAGTTGGTTTTTGAAAATTTGAGGTAATAATTTTATTATCTTCAATTCGAAGGGTCACATCCAGGAAGTTGATTTCACATGTGTTGAAAGTGTGAATGAATGATAAATTATATTTATTATTATTTAGGTGATTAGCAAAAGAAAATGCAGTTTCTGAAATGCCATTCCAGATTATAAACAGGTCGTCAATATATCGACCATAGAGCACCAGGTTCGCTGCATAGGGCCCATCCTCCACATGGTGAGACTCAAAGTCTCCCATGTAGAGGTTGACATAACTAGGGGTGAACCTGGTGTATTGGGATTGTATCCCAATGTATTGGGATTTCTCAATAATGACGTAAGTCTTGCCCTGCGATTTATTTACATCCATCCTTAAGATGATTAAGAATCTACGTCGCTAAATTATCTCACAGCCACGTAAGTTCATCAGGTGACATACGCGTTATTTACATTTATCAGAAATTGATTGGGCTTAATATGGGTAAATCTGTCCGTGTTGGTTAGAGCTTGCCCACATGATTTATACGTCACGGGTTGCCAAGGCAACCGGAAAGTGAACAAGACAGCTAAATCATCCTTCAGCTATGTATGCTGATCACGTGACATATGCGTCACTGACGTGTATTAGGAAATTATTGGGCCCATCCCTGACAAACCTGTCCACATGATCTAGAGCTTACCCACATGACATATACGTCATGGGTTACTATGACAACCAGGAAGCTAATACACTTTTTTTTTTTTTAAACTGTACCACCGGAATAAATATGTACCTCAATTAGATTATCGAAGAGATTGTAGGTATGTACATACACTCCCTCCTTATATCATGATACACTATATATAGATATATATATGTTCATTTTTTGTTTGAAATGTTTATTTGTTTAGCATGTGGCAGATGCATTTAATCTTGGTCTAATGAAATGTCCAAACACTTGGAAATTCTAACATGTGAAATGTATTGTCAATCATTAAGAAGGGTATTTATCATAAGGAAATAGAGACTCATTTCTTTGCCTCTGACGAAGCTGTAGGATACAGGGAAACGCGTTAGGCACCTTACCCTCTCATTACACACACAACTCGGATTGATTTACCACAGCACTGTCTGGAGCTCTATCTCCATCACCAAGCAATCCGCTTGTGCTAACTTACCCTATTGAAAGGACACAGGATTTATTGGAACCCCTCAACCGGATCGCACTAAGTTGCACATATTTTCCAGGATACCAAGGGATACTGCCTGTGTCAAGGGTCACAGCAACCGATTGGACACATTCACGGCACTCAGCTACCGGCAGGTTAGGTTGCATACTCTATTCTCAAATAGCACACACCAGTGTGCTATTTGAGAATAGTTTTCCGTGGCATGTGTACACTATTTACCAATTGGTTTTATTGAACTTTTAACCATTCATATTTTATTTGTTGGGACTTTTTTGAATCATGTATATTGTTATTCATATTTATGAAGATTTTTTATTGTGTGATTATTTATGCAATACTGTACATTAGACATTAAATTCATTATTACCTTTCCATCTGCCACTGCATTGATTTATTGTATTTTATTTAATTTTTTGCAACTCCTCTTATATTTGATTATATTTATTTGTATTATCATTAATTTTTTTAGATTGTGCTATTTTCACATTTGTCTATTTGCTTCTTATACATCAGGTGACCTCTGATTCATATTAGCTGCATCTTTCTATATTTACAGCATTTCTATGTCACATTTTTTCTGAGACTGACAGTGCAGCCTTTGTTTTCTTTTTACATCCTGCAGATTAGATGTTAATACATTACCTCGGTATACATTGTAATGATGATGGTGATTTTATAAAAATTTTTGCAACACCTCTTATATGTAATCTCCAGGAGTAGGGCCTAGTGCTGATGCGCTGTGTCTCCCTTCTCAGCCGGCCCCAATGGGCCTGCGCAGGATCTCACAAGCATCGCGGGATCTCGCTGGAAGCCACCTCAGCAGGAACAGTGCTGTCCCTGCTGTGGCGATAGGGGAATGACAGCTGATTATTCATACATTTGGTGGCACATTGGTGCGCTATCTTGTAGATAGCAACGGCGATAATGACGGGCACATAGCGCCCTTGTCATTTACCACCCAACCCACAATAATACATGGAGAAAAAGCGGTATCCGCACACATAATGTGCGCTGATACCACTCCTTCCCCATATCGTCCCTTCATACATCTGATGTGAATGGCCGAATATTCTTCCCGATGCAATGACCACACCCCCGGATCTGCCATCACCCACCGGCTCTGACGACACAGGGTAGTACTGGCGGCTCCCGACTGGTCATCGGCCGAACCTTGCAGAAATAGGCGATACGGGCCATGGGTAACAAGTTTCTGGTTTGGGCAGCGGTGCTGGTAGTTCCGCCTCTGCCTTGTTAGCCTAGTATCTGGTGGTATATTTCTTCTTCTTTAAAACAACCTCTTATTACCCCACCTGGCTCCAGTTCAGTCTCTCTCACCTCAGACTTCTATGGGAACACAAACTGGTGTCTCTGCACATGCAATGTTAAGAAAAGCAAAGTACATACAGGGTTGTCTTAACAGCAGTGTTGGCCCTGGGAACATCAATGCACTGGGGCCCCTACCCACCCATTCACGGGAAAAAAATTAAATGGTCAATAAAATTAAACCCTCCTGCATGCCCATCAGACCTCCCACATATGCAGAGAGACTCTGTCTGACTGGTCTGAAGCCGGTGGATGAAGTGAAACTGGGACTGAGGTGAGTACCCGCGGCTGTAGGGGGGCGGGTTGGTGGGCCCCACAAGCTTCGGGCCCTTGGGCAACTGCCCAACAATCCCAATGGAAGAGATGGCCCTGAGTACATACAGTGTAGATACAGTAATGTAACCGTTACCACTGTGGCAATAAATTCTGTCAGGCCATCTTATTGCTGAATATATGCAAATCATTAATATATCCAACTTTACTTTCCAGCATAATTTACTTAGAGCAAGAGAAGAGAAATGAGAATTCTCATTCTCTTTTCTCTTCTCGTGTTTTGATTTACCATTGTCCTTGGCAGCACCCCCATTATTTTTACAAATAATATCATTTGCAAACAATTAAATTGGGGCATTCGTGTTACTAGCTTACATAAAAACCTACTAGTGCAAAAGTTCTTTCCCACATTTCCCTTTCCCTGATTTACTAATTTACTTAGAGGCCTGTTTACTGAAACATGGGAATAGGGCTGGTTTTTAATTTCCAGTTAATACAGTAATAGAAAACTGTCCATTGCCTGATTTATTAATACAATATCAATACTACCCAAGAGTGGAAAGGCTTAAATGAATGCTTCACCAATATATTCACAGGGTATGTGAGCTGCATGGGAGTGCAAGGCAGGGAGATAGGGCTTTTATCCATCTGATAAATGCACCCCAAGTTGCATAGGCAATAATCTTACTTGGCATGAGAGCTGACATTCTTGTTTAGTAGGACTATTACTTATGGTCTTTCACTTCACTGCAATGACACAGTTAAGGCTACAACATACCTCCCAATAGTCCCAATTTTGTCTGGACATTCCAGATGCTGGCGTATTGCCCTGACAGCTTGGATATTTGTTTGAAGTTGCGTCTCACAGAGGAGTGCACAGGTGTAGGTAGCAAGCAAGAGCAGGCTCCAAAGGAGATTAGGGGTGTTGGGAACAGTCCAGCGTTTCAGCAGCAGACACAAGCCGATGTTATGTGACCATGCCCTATCATGACCTGACCATGCCCATTTCCATAGACCATGTACCGAATCAAAAAAGTTGAATGTTGGAAGGAATAGTCACATCAGCGTACTCACACAACTCCTGGTATCGGCTTCATCTCATTTGCTTCTGGGGCTACACCTGGGACTCTTAACAGTTGCGGTCTCAAACCTCCAGGGTGCCTCTCAGAGCCAGCATTCTTGATGAAACCCCTCAGTCCAGAAAACACTCCTGACCTAGGGCCTGATTCAGAGCCGGACGCTATTTGCGTTCTGAAAAAAGGGGGTGGCTATTCAAATGAACCATTCGCTCTTTGCAGTCTGTTCATGCCTCTATGTCTGAACGAGCGAACAAAACTTGCGGTCGTTTTTTTGTAAACTACGCCCCCTGGCCGCACGCATCCTACGTCATGTCCGCTATTTATTAGATTAATCGAGTACATCGACCAGCGTATGAACTGCTCGCTATTCTTGTGGTTGGTTTTTCCTACCGCAATCATGTGAGCAGTTCTGACTATAAAATAACCCAATGACGTGGTCAATGACGCTGCTGTATTAATTATGCACACCCGTAAAATGCCCGTTTTGACTTTTAAGCACGCCTGCGTTCTGATCTCCACTCCCTGTTTTCAAGCACCTTCCCCTTACCACCCACATACGCCTCCTCCTGTCACTCAAATTAGCAGGCATTCGCTATTTAGCGAACAAACGATTTTCAGCCGCCCTGACTGGTTCGCGCATGCGTATTACGATCCGTACGCATGCGCAGTTGGGCAAACATCGCTCGGAACGAACGAGCGGCCGCTTATGAGCGGCTCTGAATCAGGCCCCTAGTTTGAGCTGACCTAGTTTGAGCTGTAATCATTATTTAACACATCTATAAATTCATTTTGCATAGTTATGTATTTATTTATTTATTACCAGTTATTTATATAGCGCACACATATTCCGCAGCGCTTTACAGAGAATGTCTTACCATTCACACACGTCCCTGCCCCAGTGGAGCTTACAATCTATATTCCCTGTCATATGCTCACACACATACACACTATGGTCAATTTTGTTGGGAGCCAATTAACCTATCAGTATATTTTTGGAGTGTGGGAGGAAACCGGAGTACCCGGGGGAAACCCACGCAAGCACAGGGAGAATATACAAACTCCACACAGTTAGGGCGGTAGTGGGAATCAAACCCTATTTATAAAATCAGCTTGCTTTATGTTTCTTGTTTATTATATTTCATTATTTATTTTCTAATATGTAGTATACTCATTAGTTAATATTCTTTTACCATTGCATTTCACATCTTGATTTACAGTTTATTTTTTTTAATCTCACATCTTAGCCACTCCACCTACAGTACAGCATAGTTCCTTTTTTTTGCACTTAACATTAAAATGCGTTTCCCCAGCCCTCCTAGTTATCCCTTTTCTTGGTACTCATCTTCATCGCTGCTTCTTTCATAACAACTACAAGGACCCCTGCAGCAATATCACTTAAATCTTAGGACCATATTCAGACCTGCTCGCTAGGATGCGATTGCTCGTTGCTGGCCGATATTTGCGTTCTGCGTATGCATCAGATTGCATGAACCACTGTGACAGATCAGGAAGCACTCGCTCGCTCAGCATAGACAGCCCAGTTGAATGAGTGACAGGAGAGGCCGTTTGTGGGTGGTAACAGGGGCAAGCCACTAGAAATGGGGGAGTGGAAGTACGAACGTAGGTGTGCCTGTGTGTTTCAACGCCGTTTCATAGGTGTGCATAATTAACAGGGAGCGTCATAGTACATGTCACCTGGTTGTTTTTTACACTGAAGGGATCGCAGTGCTTACGGCCAGGTATAGTCAACCTTAAGCGCTGCGAACACATCCGATGGTGCTCGATGTACCGATGTTTTCATGCACTTCCTAGAGATGACATGCGCAAGTGGGCGTCTTATGAATGGCTGGTAGGCGTCTGCATACACAAAGTGACTGCTCACCAAGACATAGTGGGCGTGCTAATGCCTTGCCGTGCGATCGCCTGCCTTGCTGGGCATGCGCTGGATTTGCGTACGCTGAGAGCGAGCGATCGCATCTAGCGAACGGGTCTGAATCAGGCCCTTAGTTCAACTGGGCAGGATATTACTCAAAGTATTATGACTCTGGCCTACAGTAAAGCTGGCCATTCACTAGACCAACTTTCATCCAGCTAGTTGGTTTGTTGGAATGAAATCTGGTAATATATGGAAGCAAATGACAATCAGGCATTTTCTCCCAATCCCCGTAAAAGACAAAGGGGTCTATTTACTAAGCTGTGTTAGGAGATAAAGTGAACGTTGATAGGAGCTGATTGGCTGGTACTTATCATCGTTCACATTATCTCCTAACACAGCTTAGTAAATAGACCCCAAAAACTGTTGTACAGGCAAGTTGTTTAAATCAAATAAATTGCTGATTGTCATTTGCTCCCAGATATTACCAGATTTTCATTCCAACCAACCAACTAGTTGGATGAAAGTTGGTCTAATGCAGGGGTTCCCAAACACAGTCCTCAAGACACCCTAACAGTCCAGGATTTAAGGATATCCATGCTTAAGCATCGGACCGTGAGCAGCTACACATCCATAGCGGCTATGGCTTCAGCTCCACTAAGTGCAGGATTTTAGAACTGGAGAGGTTACCCATGGCAACCAATCAGATTCTACTTAACATTTATTTAGCACCTTTTAGACGATAATAGCTAGGTTGCTATGAGCAACATCTCCACTTCTAAAAACCTGCACTTTAGTAAATATACGAACCAGTGTCTGTAACATAGTACTCAGGAAGCAGGGGTTGGTTTACAAGAGGAAAGGGCCCATGAGCAGACTCCTGCCCCCCTCCTCTTTGGCAGCGCAGTAGACTCTGGCTTTGTGTTAGAGTCTACTGCGCAGACCTCCGGGAATATGGCGCCCACACTATGTTCCCGGTGACTTCTCAACTGTGTATGCACAAATATCCGGTAAAATGATCGCCACACCTGCGCTTTGCAGAGCCGGCCGACACTGGAGAGGTAAGTATAATTATATGCATGCAGGTAGTGAGGTGTGGGCATCCCAGGGTCTCGTGTGCACTGCACACCCTGCACACAATATAGATATGCCAGTGTTAGGAAGTCTCAGTACAGGCTTTCCTGAGCCTCCATTTATAAAGTGTGCAGCAGCCATGAAGGAAGGGGTCTGACTCCCAAAGTACTGTTCACTATGCTTCGCCATCTTCCGAGGTACTCCGTAAGTGCTAATGCACACAGTGAGTGAATATTTTTATCCAGGCGTTTTATTCTTCTCTAAATTACAACTATAATTCCAAATACCTCTGATTGGGAGGTGGGTATTATTTGGTCAACACCATTCCTCCTTCACTCATACAGTCCAGGGTTAGTAGAGGGGGCATCAATAGCCTCAGTTGTTTTAGAGCAGACTAATACCCCTTTTCCACTGTCAGCAATAACCCGGGTTATTGCACTTGAGCGCGCAGCAACCAGGGTTACTGTGCTGTGTGAAAGGGCTGGGTTGAAATAAGCCGGATCGACCCGGCATTTCAACCCTGGTCACGAGAAGGGTTGAAGGCATGTTCAACCCTGCTCGTGAAGCAGTGTGAATGGGTAACCCAGGTCGATACAACCTGTCTCCCGTGCTCTGCATAGGAAGAGACGGCGCTTGGAGATGAGATCATCTCCAAGCGCCGACTCCGCTAGTGATGCTGATGGCATCATCGACCTGGCATTAGTGCCTGGTCCAGCTGCCAGGCTGTATGGAGTCTCAGCCAGGTCGCACACAGGATGGACGTGTGAATATCACCCAGGGTGTGACCCTGCAATCTATTTGAAAAGAGGTATTAGTGAATCACTGGGATGTGTGAATGTTTAATGTTGAACCTAGGGGGGGTGGGCAGCCCAGCAACAGGGGGGGGCGGCTAAGGGCCCAGCTGCAACGAGCCCCGAGGTTGTAGGTGGCCCAGGAGGCACCCACACATAATACTTCCCTTGATCACTGCCTGCACTCCTGCATATTCAGGAGGGCACAGCAGACAGGTGTCAGCCGGGTCCATACAAGGAGTATGTGAAGGAATGGTGGCCGATGCAATAATGTTTTTTTTTGTTTATCATGGTGCAGCGTGACGTCATGATGTCAGCCATGGCACTACTAGCAGACAGAAGAGCCAGGGCATGGTAAGTGTTGGCGCTGCAGTGTGGGGAGCTCGTTGGCTACCAGAGGGGCACTGACAGGGGGCTGGCCACCGGAGAGACACTTACAGGGGGCTGGCCGCAGAAGGGACACTCACAGAGGGCTGGCTGCTGGGATGGTGGGCCCCTAAACAATGTGTGTACCGGGGCCCATGATTTCTGTTGCCGGCCCTGAGAAGGAAGGGGGGGGGGGGGTTTATGTGTAAAGGGAACATAACTGGTTCTAGTGAATACTTGTGTCTACAGTTGTTTTAAAGCTGGACAAGAGGATAGCTCATATCAAATACTTTACAGACTTTATTATATTACTCAAGGATGAGCCTGGCACTTAGAGTAGACAAGTCCTAATACAAGCTTACACCTAGCACTACAGTACCTAACAATGCTAACCTAAACTTTGTCCAAGTTTTCCATCATATTCTACTGAAAACTTCCACCAATGTGAGCTTCCAGCAATACAATCTCCAACTCCAGCTTTAACTTCTCCGTTCCACAGGACGGTCATTCCACATTGTATTTGTGAATTCCACATTCTGAGGTAGATGCAGGCACGGCTGTGCCTTTTATCAGCACGTCTGCTGCACCTCTATGCTAATGCCGCAGCTGATTGTGAGCATACTGTCCACTGAAATCCACTCTCCCTGCATCCAAATTTGTTCTGTGTCTTGGATCGCTAACAATTC
This sequence comes from Taudactylus pleione, assembly GCA_031769625.1. Classification (NCBI taxonomy): domain Eukaryota; kingdom Metazoa; phylum Chordata; class Amphibia; order Anura; family Myobatrachidae; genus Taudactylus; species Taudactylus pleione. The sequence goes on along the minus strand of JAUIMM010000092.1, from coordinate 1,199,880 downwards.
GAATGCATGCGCAATGCAGCTCGGATGCATGTGCCGACATAAAGCATCGGCCTCTGCGTTTGACATCACCACTGCGTGCACCACTACATCAGGCCCTCTGTGTTTTATGGCACGTATAGTCTACAAATAGATCTGGGGAGATGAGGATGTCAATATATCTTGCTTGGTGGTGAGGGTAGGACTGGAAATTCCTCAATAATAACAATTATAACAACATTAGGGTAATTTTTTGTGGAATGTTTGAGGCCACTTGAAGTAGCAAAAGTGTGTATGGTATCCATGTGCAGAGCAGAAAGCGGTCAGTGGTGCATTGGCTGAAGATCAGTCGATAATAGGCCTTTTGAGTAACTCTATGGTTGTGCAGAACAGCTGCAGAAACTAAGACTCCGGATGGCTGGTGCTTTCAAACTGCCAGGGCCAGTGAAGCTGCATTGAAAGATGCAGACACCAGCCTCGGCATGCCTGAAAATTAGGTCTCACACCGCCGTCTTCAAGAGCACTGGCCGTCGACACCCCATCCAAGCCCCCCAAACAGCCGCAGCTTGCACTGAACCTGAGGACAATAGTAAAGTATCATTTGGCCGTCGTCTGCGCACTGCTTTTCTCTGCAGTGCTGCTGACATGGGTGGACGGCGACTATCTTGAGGAATCCGGCTGGCTGCTTAAAGTCCTGACAGGAGCCTGTCAGGATCCTGAGCAGACAGCCGGCTTCCACAAGATGGCTGCTGCAATGTTACTTTAATTTTTGCCCCCAGGTTCAGCGCAAGTACAAAAATGTTGCGTCACATACATTAAACAGAGGGCAGGTCGTTTGCAGAAAGGAGGAATCTTGGTGAATCTGGCTAGGTACTCAGGGTAATGACAGGAGCCTCTTGTCAGGACCCTGAGCAGCTAGCTGGATTCCACAAGATGGCCGCTGCAGGCAGCGGCCAAATGTTACTTTATTATTGCCCCCAGGTTCAGTGCAATCTGCGGGGTACTATGGGAATCTGGCTGGCTGATCAGGGTCCTGACAGGAGACTCCTGTCAGGGCCCTGAGCAACAAGCCAGATTCCTCAAGATGCAGTCACTTATCCACGGCTGGTGCTCCTCTCTCCAAATAGCCTGCCCTCTCTTTGCCCACGGAGACTGGAGGATAGGAAGATGAGATCCTGGTTGTTTGCATGTTACAAGAAGAAAAAGAGATTATGAATGTGTGCCTCTGACCCCACCTACCTATGTGTGCCTTTGACCCACCCTTCCCATGACTGCCTATGAACCCTCCCCAAGTGTGCCTCTGACCCACCTCCCAAAGTATGCCTCTGACCCTCCCACTCGTGTGTCTCTGAACCATCCTCCCCATGTGTGCCTCTCACCCCCTTCCCATCTCTTACTGTGACCCCACATCCATCCCCAACTGTGCCTTTGCATCCTACCCAAGGCCAGGGCCGCAACTAAGGGGGGGCTAGAGGTGCATGTGCACCGGGTGCCGGATTGCAGGTGGTGAAAAAAGCTGACTCGAGGTGGCTTGGGGGCTGCAGATTCAGAAAACGGCCATCCAAAGATGGCCACCGCCAAAGAGGAGACAAATGCTAGAGGTCCTTACTGGCCCTCTAGTGTCTGTCTCCTCCTAGGTGGCGGCCATTTTTGGATGGCTGTTTTCAGCAGATTTGATGCGGACTAGCCGTCCACATTGACTCTGCTGAAAACGGCCATCTAAAAATGGCAGCCGCCTAGGAGGAGACAGATGCTAGAGGTCCTACTGGACCTCTGGTGTCTGTTAGGCCAGCGCAATGCCCACAGTGTTCCCGGCACTGGCGCTGCCGGGAGAAGATGCTGAAAGCTGCATCTTCTCTAGTGAAATCCCCTGGCAACGAGCATAAACCTCCTGGCAATGAGCATAAGCACCATGGCAACGAGCATAAACCCCATGGCAACGAGCATGTAACCCCTGGCAACGAGCATGTAACCCCTGGCAAGTGTGTGTGTGTGACTTTACAGCCATAGACTTGGATTAACAGGGGCACATCGCCCTGGCCCCCCCTTCTCTCTGGGGGGGGGCATACTTTAATCATAGCTGCAGTGCAGAACAGGAGCTGCAGAAGAGAGAGGTGGAGTTTGAGCAGGGGGCGGGGCTACTCCACTGTGCCAGCCGCAGCATGGGTCGGAGGAGGGGGAGGGATCTGCTGCAGACCCAGTTACCAGAGTGATAAAGAGTATCCAGCAGCCAGCTTAAAAGGTAAGAGCCGGGATTCAGGGAGGGGGCACTATTTCTATGTATGTGTATAACCATGTATGTGTCTGTGACTATATAGTTTTAGCATACCCTAATAAAAAAAATGCGACAGAGTGTGCTGGAATATGTAGTTCCAGGTCTGAAAATATAAAACTTTTAGACCTTTTTTTTATTTTTTTACATTTGTGTACACCATTTTATATATATATATATATATATATATATATATATAAAGTGTGTGTATAGATGTGTAACTGCATGTATGTGTGTATCAGGGACATACAGAGTAGGAAGGGGAAATCAATAAACATTGATTTTGTTGAAAGTACCAATAAATCTAAAGGTTAAAGTTTATTGACATTTTCATTCCCATGAATGGTTGGGATATGTTAAATATACCAAGTAAGTGATTGGAAATTGGTCATGTGATCTGATGAATTACATTTTCAATTACACCCTGCAGATGGCAGGAAGAGGATATGGCTTGGTCATTACTCTTAAGGCTGGTAGAGGTAATGGTATGGAAATGCAGTTTATCACATTTGGCCTAATATTCCCCTCAACAGTTAGTACAATCCATTCATGCCATATTAATGGCAAAAGGTGGCCCAACAAATAGCAAATGTGTTCCTGCAAATGCAAGTTTGATATTGGGAGAAAACATGTCATACAGACGCAGCAGGTTAAATGTAGCACAGATATCACTGGTGAAGGTAATTTGGTTTAATGAAAAAAAAAATGAGAATGGTTTCTATTTTTCCATGGTCTTGCCTTTTACTTTATGGCCATTTGTTAGCAGAAATGACATTGTGGCATTACATTATTTTGCAGTATAGATCACCCCATCACTGTCACTCTCTATATTTTTGCTTCTCTATCTCCACTACAGGATCAGGGTCACTGCATGGAGTTTCTTCCAGCTTCACTTGTAATGTTTGATTGAATCGTATACTCATGATTGGAGATCAATTTCCAAACAAGGCCCTATCTGTGTGAGGTTTGTATGTTCTCTTGGGGGTATATTTACTAGAGTGCGGGTTTTTAGAAGTGGAGATGTTGCCCATAGCAACCAATCAGATTGGTGTTAGATAAATGTTAAATAGAATCTGATTGGTTGCTATGGGCAACATATCCAGTTCTAAAAACCCGCACTTTAGTAAATATACCCCTTGGTGTCTGTGTGGGTTTTCTCAAGGTACTCCAGTTTCCTTCCACTCTACAAACAACATTCTGGTAGGTTGATTGGCTACTGACAAAAGTTAACATGAAAAAATTGATATGAATGACTAAATATTTGCCATAACGAGTTACAGAATGTGTTTGCTATATAAATAACTTAATAAATAAATCTCCTTCATTGATACAAAACCTTCACGCTGGTGCTGTACAACACTCTAAGATTCACTTATACCCCTTTTCCACCTAAATACCGGGTCTGACCCCGAGTTGGAACAAAGTTCGTATACGGATCAGACCCGGAATTATGCCGGTGCCGACTCGGGATATTCCCGAGTCGGCGCACACACCAGAGACGGGTCTGCATAGACCCAGCTTTTCCGGAGTGAAAGTGGTCGCTTGGAGATGACGTCATCTCCAAGCGCCACTGAAGCCGGACCAATCAGCCGGCTAGCAGCGCACTCCAGGTCATCGTGACCAGGAGTGCGCTGTTCTCACAGCAGGGTTTCATGGGCTACGCCAGTGTTAAACCCTGCTAGTTACCTGGGTTGGATTGCCGAGTCACTCGACTGTGCTTACAGCTGCCTCTGATCATTCTTATTATACTTTAAATAGAGGTTCTTTTGTGTCAGTGGTTCCAAAATCATAATTACTAGCACTATAGTTGACCCAGAGGATACTTATCCTACAAAAGGGAAGTTACTCTTTACTATGCATTGTTTCTAGCACTTGTGTCTGCATTTACCCTGCTTTTGTTGTTGCCTATAGCAACCAATAACATTTTGGCTATTATCTTCTAGCAGGTGCTAGATAAATAAGTAGAATCTGATTGATTGCTATAGGCAACAAATCCACTTGTAAAACTCGTACTTTAGTAACTATAACCCCTTGGCTTTCTGATGTACTAGTTGTTGCAGAATATCCACATGCTTTAGCCTGGTTTCATGCAGATCTTATTTGCAAGCATTAGTAATGTGCTTCTAAGTGAAATCCTCAGCTCCTCGAATATGTGCTACCAGTGTGCACTCTTCAGCTCTTGTGAATCTTGCTACCAGTGTGTAATCCTCAACTCCTGTGAATTTTGCTACCAGCATGCTTCTGTGTTTAATCATCAGTCACCGTGACTATTGATACTTGTGACTCTTGCGGTCAATGTCTTTAGCTCCATGTGCAATCTTTATATATTGTTGCTTTTGCGAACCGTGTGCAAACCTCAAATGCTGTGACTCCTGGAAGTATCTCTGTATATTATGACATAAGGAAGGTATGTCTGCATATTATGATATATTTCTCTTAGGGGTAGAAAAATATGGCACTACAGTGGTGTGCCCACAAAGAAAGTGTCTGGCTATAGCTGGTCTCCCCAACCCTGACTTTCTTTTTTTTTTGATCCAGTAGCTTTTTCCAGCCCACAAGCATGTATTTAAGTGGATATGACCCTGCTTACAACCTCCTCCCTACTGCTCTGCAGCTAAAGCCTGTCTAGAGGGAGAAAAAATGGGGATGGGGTGGGAGAAATAGGCTGGGTGGGGGAAGGGTGCAGAAAGAGATAACCCAAGACAGGAGAAATCAGTGGGAGGCTTTAAAAGGAAAATATCCCCAAGCTATGCCAGTGCCAACAGCTAGTTGCATCTAAGATAAGGCTATCTGCATGTGAGTTGCAAGTAGCCACAATATGTTGTGGATTTAGCTACTAGACTGAATGTTAATTATTTAAAATCAACTGAAAAGTGCGGCTTTAAATCTGTTACATTGTCAACATCTTGTGGCTGCCAGCAACTCACAGGTTATGACATACAGTATACCCCAATGTCGGCAATTTTCCAGAAATCCTGACTAGATGACTATATATTTCCAGGCTGATGAACCTTCTATAAAGAGAACCATATATAGGTGGGAATGCAAAGTTTCATTAACTCAAGTCGCAGCATGACTGAATTTCAGCCTCTATGATGTGCGGTATGTTATGCAGCCACACATGGCCAGCATTCCAGCATGTTTGTAGGGTCACCCCCAAAAGCACATCCAACACTAGCACTTCTGCCTAGGTTGGTATTTGAAAAATTGTGGGGGCAAAGAACCCCACATTTCATTATTAGCACTAGGCATTACCAGCCAGTTCTGGTGGCACTATAGCAGGTTGAGACACTTGTCATGGAGTCCATAGTGCCAGCCATCTCTGAGCCAGTCAACATATGGCTGTTATTCACAGGGAATCAAGGGCTAATGATTTCTTGTAAAATATAATATATATATATATATATATATATATATATACATACTAGTCCAGGGTTCTCGGCACTATTACCAAAATACATTAAGCTTCAGGTGCCTTCCTAATTTTCATATAGATTAAAGGTAACGATGGCAGGCGGCACTCAAGTGGTTAACTGGAAAAATGACACGGAAACTCCGCAAGTCTTTGTCAACGTTTCAATTCCACTATCAGAATTTTCATCAGGACATAAAGTACAAAAAACATAGACACTTACCTATATACCCTCCACCAGACACCCAAATGTGAAGTGCTGAACGGACCTCGCGTACTGACGCCCGTCCACGCCGTCCAGAGACCAGTCGCGGCGGGGCTGACGTCATCAGCGGGGGTCCCGTTGCTAAGTGACAAAAATCAACAATGAAAATAAAATAAAGAGTGCGCGGAGGCTAGCGCATACCAAAACAAGGTAAAGCGATCAGTCTATCATAATCACATCTCTAAATGCAGAAAAGACAGATGAATCATGTCAGTAGAAACCTGCAACTGCACCTATAAAAAGCATATAGATCGCTATCACATTGCAAATAACAGTTACATGAGGCATGCTATAAAAATAACATCTACGGGTCATCATAGGGAAATAAAAAACTAAGTAATCCGAATAATTATAAGGTATTAAAGCAGGTTCATATACCCAATTTAAATAAAGCAGCTAAGTAAGCATTGCTCATTTAATCCTTTAGGGCTCATTTTGTGGATCCAACGAGCTTCCCTTTGCAATAATAATTTAGATCTATCTCCACCACGGTGATGCTCAGGGATATGGTCTATCATTTTATATCTAAGCGAACTCAGATTATGTTTAGCATCTCTGAAATGCTTAGCCACAGGTTGATCAGACGCCTTGCCAGCAATAGCCAAACGGATTGCACTCCTGTGCAACGCCATCCTCTCTTTAAATTGACGTATTGTCTTTCCAATGTAAAGAAAACCACAGGGACAACGAATAAAGTATATCACAAATTTACTTGTGCAGGTAAGAACATGGTGTATCCGTATTTTCTTCCCTGTCAAGGGGTGAGGGAATGAATCCCCAGTCTCCAAAAAGCTGCAAGTGGTACAGTTAAGACATCGATAATTCCCTGGTTTTTTTGATAAAAAATTGCTTTGTTTTTTCACCTTAGAGTCCCATCCAGTGATGTCAGTCCTGACAACCCAATCCTTAATATTCTTAGCCCTCTTGTAACAAGGGACTAATGATGCATTTTTAAGCAAAGGTAAGTCATCCTCCTGATTAATCAGGGGCCAGAATCTTTTAGCTGTCCTAACGATTTCCATACTTGCAGTAGAGAATTGATTAGGAAACAAAATTGAGTTCTTCTCAGATTGATCCACTGTTTTCTGCAGTAATTGAGATCTCGGTATATTCATAGCTTTCATCCTAGCTGACGTGAGGACCATAGTAGAATATCCCCTTTGTAAAAAACGGCTATACATCAAGTCCATTTGCTTTTTCTCCTCCTCTTTATCATCACAAATGCGCCTAACTCTCACAAACTGCGAGAATGGAAGTCCTCGTTTCAGGGCAGCTGGGTGGTGACTAGACGCAGCAAGCAATGTATTACAATCCGTAGGTTTGTTGTAAATAGAGGTGCAGATTTTACCCTCCTTCTGAGTCACCGCTACATCCAAAAAATGGACGTATTCATTACTAATCTCAAAAATGAATTTGATATTAGGATCATTTTGATTTATTCCTGTCATCATCTCTCTGAACTCCAAATCAGTCCCAATCCAAAGGAGGAATACGTCATCTATATAACGTTTGTAGAAAATGATCTTAGCTGCATTTACAGGGTCTTGGAAAAATAGATCTTTTTCCAGAGAGAACATGAAAGCATTCGCGTATGCGGGGGCCACACATGACCCCATCGCACATCCTTGAAGCTGAATGAAGAATTCTCCATTAAAAATGAAAAAATTTCGCGTCAAGACTAGACGTAACAAATCCATAAAGAAATCTATGTCAGGACCACAATAATTACTGTTGTTAGTAATGAGCCATTTCATTGCCTCAATGCCCCTATTGTGGGGAATATTGGTATAGAGGCTGATTACATCCACCGTGACCATAAAGTAATTAGGGGGTAAGTATGTTAAGTCATTTAGGTTATTCAAAAACATGGTAGTATCTTTTACAAAGGTTGTTTCACTCTGAATTACCGGCTGAAGGTATAAATCCAAGTATTTTGAAATATTATAATACAGCGAATCCCTAGCCGATATTATCGGCCTACCCGGGGAGTGTACACTATCTTTGTGCAGCTTGGGGAGCATGTAGAAAATCGGGACACTTGGTGCCTCATGAAGCAACGATATAGCTATTTTATTTGTAATAAAATTATCTGACACTGCTTTAGTCAAAAGGACTTCCAGTTCCTCATAAAAGGCTTTAGTAGGATCACTGTCCAAGCGCTTGTACACAGCAGTATCTTCCAATTGACGATAAGCCTCTCTTTTATAGTCCTCAATACCCCACACTACTACACCCCCACCCTTATCGGCAGGGCGGATAACCACATCATCATAAGTGGATAACTTTTTCAGGGCAATACGTTCATTATATGTCAGATTTTGAGGATGGTCAACTTCTTCTCCTCTCTCAATTGTATCCAGAACCGTATTAGTATAAACTTTAATGTTGCTGTTGCTAGATACAGGATCAAAAATAGATTTTGACTTAAACAAATTTTTTTCTACTACAGTAGAGGGCAGATGATATTGCGGCAATTCTGGATTTCCAAAGTATTCCTTTAGTCTCAATTGACGATTAAATTTACAGAGGTCGATTTTACTTTGAAAACGGTCATGAATATTCGTCGGCACAAAACTAAAGCCTTTCCGTAATACCTCTTTTTCATCCTCCGTCAATATCCTTTTGGAGAGGTTGTATATCACCTTCTCCTTCTTGAATTCTGCCTTCCTCTGCCTCGCACATTATCCACCCCTTCGAGTAGCGGATCCCTGACGGGGTCTCTTGAAGCTCTTGTAGCTACCCCTAAAGGGGGACGTGCAACTGTTGACATATCCCTTGCTCCAGCACATTCCGTCTCACTTTGTGAGGTAAGTGATTCCCCCGAGTTGTCCGTATCAAAAGGATAACGACGTTGTCTCCCGAATTTACTAAAGGTTCTAGGTCTTCTATAAGTATTAGTGGCCCAAGTATACACCTGCTTTTCTTCGTAGTCACGGTTTACAATAGCTAATTTATTCTTTTTGAATTGAATTAGCTCTTTTTTATATTTATTAATTTGAAGTTGTAATTTTTCCAACCAATCACACGACTTATCCTCCGTTAGGGTATTCAAATGTTGATCTTCATATACTCTAATTTTTTCTTTAATGAGATTAAGCTCTCTAGTAGATTCCTCAATTACCAAGAGGATAAGGTCAAAAGATGCCTTATTTAAAATAGCAGCCCACTTTCTACAAAATTCAGAGTTGTGTCTTCCAATGGTAGGAATTTTACGGATTCTGAAGCCTCTAGGTATCTTTTTTTCTCTGAAATAGTCTGATAAAGTTACTCCATGTAAGTAATAGTCCAGCTCACGTTTCTTGAGTTTAAATAAAGCAAAATAATGCTGCTGAGCAGAATCTTCCCCCGCTGTAGTTTCAAAATTTTCAGTAATCAGAATCCTATTAGTCTCCTCATCCGTAAATGTATGGGCATCTCCCAATGGTAAATCCACTTCAAGTAATCCTAAGTTACTGGCTTGTGAAGTATTTTGCGACATAGCCCCCTTCAGCAAACACCATATGTGTAAACCAGATCAATCACAAATAGGAGTCCTTATAGATGAGTATCATATACTTAATGTAGTGTGCCTTAGAAAATATACACTAATTGTGTATACCAATACAATACAATGAAATGGCTCATTACTAACAACAGTAATTATTGTGGTCCTGACATAGATTTCTTTATGGATTTGTTACGTCTAGTCTTGACGAGAAATTTTTTCATTTTTAATGGAGAATTCTTCATTCAGCTTCAAGGATGTGCGATGGGGTCATGTGTGGCCCCCGCATACGCGAATGCTTTCATGTTCTCTCTGGAAAAAGATCTATTTTTCCAAGACCCTGTAAATGCAGCCAAGATCATTTTCTACAAACGTTATATAGATGACGTATTCCTCCTTTGGATTGGGACTGAATTGGAGTTCAGAGAGATGATGACAGGAATAAATCAAAATGATCCTAATATCAAATTCATTTTTGAGATTAGTAATGAATACGTCCATTTTTTGGATGTAGCAGTGACTCAGAAGGAGGGTAAAATCTGCACCTCTATTTACAACAAACCTACGGATTGTAATACATTGCTTGCTGCGTCTAGTCACCATCCAGCTGCCCTGAAACGAGGACTTCCATTCTCGCAGTTTGTGAGAGTTAGGCGCATTTGTGATGATAAAGAGGAGGAGAAAAAGCAAATGGACTTGATGTATAGCCGTTTTTTTACAAAGGGGATATTCTACTATGGTCCTCACGTCAGCTAGGATGAAAGCTATGAATATACCGAGATCTCAATTACTGCAGAAAACAGTGGATCAATCTGAGAAGAACTCAATTTTGTTTCCTAATCAATTCTCTACTGCAAGTATGGAAATCGTTAGGACAGCTAAAAGATTCTGGCCCCTGATTAATCAGGAGGATGACTTACCTTTGCTTAAAAATGCATCATTAGTCCCTTGTTACAAGAGGGCTAAGAATATTAAGGATTGGGTTGTCAGGACTGACATCACTGGATGGGACTCTAAGGTGAAAAAACAAAGCAATTTTTTATCAAAAAAAACAGGGAATTATCGATGTCTTAACTGTACCACTTGCAGCTTTTTGGAGACTGGGGATTCATTCCCTCACCCCTTGACAGGGAAGAAAATACGGATACACCATGTTCTTACCTGCACAAGTAAATTTGTGATATACTTTATTCGTTGTCCCTGCGGTTTTCTTTACATTGGAAAGACAATACGTCAATTTAAAGAGAGGATGGCGTTGCACAGGAGTGCAATCCGTTTGGCTATTGCTGGCAAGGCGTATGATCAACCTGTGGCTAAGCATTTCAGAGATGCTAAACATAATCTGAGTTCGCTTAGATATAAAATGATAGACCATATCCCTGAGCATCACCGTGGTGGAGATAGATCTAAATTATTATTGCAAAGGGAAGCTCGTTGGATCCACAAAATGAGCCCTAAAGGATTAAATGAGCAATGCTTAGTTAGCTGCTTTATTTAAATTGGGTATATGAACCTGCTTTGATACCTTATAATTATTCGGATTACTTAGTTTTTTATTTCCTTATGATGACCCGTAGATCTGTTATTTTTATAGCATGCCTCATGTAACTGTTATTTGCAATGTGATAGCGATCTATATGCTTTTTATAGGTGCAGTTGCAGGTTTCTACTGACATGATTCATCTGTCTTTTCTGCATTTAGAGATGTGATTATGATAAACTGATCGCTTTACCTTGTTTTGGTATGCGCTAGCCTCCGCGCACTCTTTATTTTATTTTCATTGTTGATTTTTGTCACTTAGCAACGGGACCCCCGCTGATGACGTCAGCCCCGCCGCGACTGGTCTCTGGACGGCGTGGATGGGCGTCAGTACGCGAGGTCCGTTCAGCACTTCACATTTGGGTGTCTGGTGGAGGGTATATAGGTAAGTGTCTATGTTTTTTGTACTTTATGTCCTGATGAAAATTCTGATTGTGGAATTGAAACGTTGACAAAGACTTGCGGAGTTTCCGTGTCATTTTTCCAGTTAACCACTTGAGTGCCGCCTGCCATCGTTACCTTTAATATATATATATATATATATATATTATTCATATTCTTCTTTAATAGCGCTTTACAGGTCCCAGTTAGCCCTGTCATGACCAGTTTTAAGGGTTTTCAGGTAATGATGGCACTTAGAAAACCACAAGGATCAGTGTGTCCTGGTAAACAGGTCCTGCTGGCACCTGTAAAAAATGATAAAGTCATGACACAAAAAGTTGCAAAAATTCCTATTAAAAAAAATACACCACCAGATTCCTTATTCATCAAATTTATTACTCACTTAACTCTTGAGCACTGCAGTGGGAATGAATGGTAGTGATCTGATCAGGTCAAAGCACTCTGTCATCCCTGTGCCAGTGCCTGTGAGTGACCTAGCATTATCCTTGGGCCTCATAAGAGGCAGTCATTTTATACCTTATGTCAGTGGTTCCCAAACTTTTGAATCACGGCACCCTAGTGCATCTGAATTGTTTTCACGGCACCCCTAAGCCAAAAGTTTGTTAATGAGAAATTCAGAAAAAAATGTAGTAAAGTGAAGTAAATTGTGCTTACCTGTCATCCTTAGGTTCATTTATGTAATGGGTGACAGGTTTGCGCTTCTGTTTGTCCACATATTTACATTACATTGACCATAAGTAATTTGATTTGGTGCTGGACCACCAACCTGAGGCACCCCTGCAAGTGTCCTGAGACACCCCAGGGTGCTGCGGCACACAGTTTGGGAACCACTGCCTTATGCTTTTTTTCATTTTACAAAGTTCATGGGATGCCTACATGGACTGAAGAGGACCCTTCCCAAAGGATTTTTTAGTGAGTAATTAATTGGTGAATGAGTCTTGATGGGCACTCTCTCTTAAAGTATCTTTTTTACAATGGTGTGTGCGTCCTGTCCTCAATTAAATATTTCTCTCTACAGGTGTCAGCCGGACAGGTCTGCGAGGACATGTTAGCACTTGTGCTTCTCCAAGTGCCAGCATTCCCTGACAGCCCATACAATTGAGCACGGCAGATAGCTGGGACTTGTAGTGTGCCAGTAAAGAAAAATCTAACATGTTATTTACATCAAATTATTAAACAACACATCCACTGCCCAGTGATGTGGGGAATAATCCTACTGCTTTCACCACATGGTTATTTGTACATAGGGAAGATACAGAATTATTTTTGTGGGCCACACTTCCCTATGTACGAAGTGTGGCTATTAAAGAATGTACTTGTAGAAAATAAACCATACTGTGTGAGTTAAAAGGGAGTGGGGGATTGAACTATCCCAAAACGGTTTTGCAAGTTTCACCCCTCTTGCACAGATATTTTGCTGTCACACATCGTTCAAAGAAATTGTGTTTTTCCAATGCGTCATAAAAATGCTAAGTTCAAAAGTAGAGCAACGTGTTAACTTAAATTTTTAGATAAATTGTACAAAACACCCACCAAATCTTTCCGTAGGATAACTGAGGCTTATGGGGCAGATTGTGTGTCACGTGCACTTCATTGGCACAAAAGATTTAATGATGATCGTGAGGATGTCGAAGATGATTAACATTCCTGTAAGGCCTTGCACATCAAAAACAAATGAAAAAATTGAAAAAAAATTGTTCGAATTGACCCTCAACTCAGCATCCGAATGATAGCAGAAATGGTATACATCAACAAAGAAACTGTTAAGCGAGTTTTGCATCAAGATCTTAACATGACAAAAGTTTGTGCTAAGATGGTTCCAAGGCATTTTTGAGCAGAAAGAAATTTGAAAAATGAATTGGTACAGACATTTTGGAACAAATTTAAGCAGATTCACATTTTTTGTGATGCAACATTGATCTTCCAGTACCATCCTGAGACAAATGGCCAGTCCATGCACTGGAAAACACCATCATCGCCAAGCAAGAAGAAAGCACGTCAAAGGAAATCTAAATTCAAAGTCATGTTAATTGTTTTCTTTGATATTAAGGGTGTTATTTTGGAATACTGGGTACCAGAAGGCACAACAGTGATTCAACATTACTATAAAAATGTTCTAGCAACTTTGCAGGAAAGAATCAGAAGAGGCCAGAGAAATTGGTTTCATCCTCCATCAGGACAGCGCAAGAAACCACACAGCTCTCTCTGTGACGCAGTTTTTGGCTGAGAAACAGATTGCAGTGCTAGAATACCCTCCATACTCACCAGGCCTAGCACCGTGTGACTTCTTTCTTTTCCCTAAAGTCAAACGTTCTCAAGGGAACCTGTTTTGCATCAGTTAATGAAGTAAAGAAGAAAACGACAAAGTTGTTGAGACAGCTGACAGATAATGAGCTACAGCACGGCTTTGACCAATGGAAAAAAAAAATGCAGCGGTATGCGCATGCAGAAGGAGTGTACATAGAAGGGGAACAGAGTTAAATATTATATTATAATTAAACATAAATTATAGCATCAGTCTCATTATTTAATAGCCACACCTCATATACCAACCTAATGCTGACCTAGAGCTGATTGGCACTAGGGTGGGTGCTCCCCATGCAGAGTGCCCCCCTTGCTATAGAGCCTCCAGTCCTAGTTTATATTGCTTAGTGCTAATAATTGAAAATTAAGCCAATTTTTTTTTTAAATGAATAAAATTGCTATTATCTTAGAACAATCGCACTTATGCTGTTTACACACTATGCGATATGTCGTTCATCAGCAGACAATCGACATATCTTATGGTGCACTGGCGGGTGTGAACGACAATGGTTACAGACATATTGTATCGACCCTGCAACACAGCCAATGTTGATATACCTGTAACCTTGCAGATATATCAGCACGTCTGGCTGTGTATATAGGCAACCTGCCGACCGCCCATATACTTGCGGAAGGGGCACACTGACACTCACATTTCAACAGGGCAGGCAAATTTAAATGCCCTCCCGGTTGTGATGTCAGCACAGACACATTGTGCAGCAACTTAAGTGTGTATTGGCTTACCAATCAGCTGTTCATTGTAAATAATAAAAATTAAAATAACTTTATATTAACAAACAGTACCTTGGTATGGCAATGAAGGGAATGTGCACTGAGTAAGAAACCCCTTCTTTTCTCTCGCTGTAATGTTACAATCAGCTGTATGGTCTGCGGATCCCTGGGGCAGTGGACAAGTCACCCAGGTGTGTACCCAGCCTTATTTGCACAGTAAATACAATTTAGCACATTATGGGACTTTCCTTTTGATTGTTAATTGTAGCTTTTTTTAATATAAAGTCACTTGTATTTTAGTGTTAATGGCCCCTTAAAACTAGAGATGTATCTACCCATTCAAACATGTATACAGGCTCAGACTGGGCTGGCGGGGATTCGGGGAATTCCCCGGTGGGCCTCGGTGATATATAGCCACGCCCTCTATTGACAGAGGGTGGGGCTTAGCGCATGTAACTGGCGCTGTTTACAGAGACTTTGTGCAGCTGCTTGCCGGGCTGTGTCATGCTGATGAATTACCCGATGGCTGTTGCAATCTGCGGGCGTTGGGCAGTTAGCTGCCGGCTCCATCTAGCACCACACTGATTCCATTCCATTTTCAGGAATCAGTGACGTCATGGGGGAGGGGCTAAGCACTTGTTGCTGCAGCTCGGGAGCTCTTTTTTTGCCGGTCCCAGCAGGCTGTCATCATTAGAAGCTCTGTTGCTGATCCCACTGGGAGGGGGCAGGGGCAGAGCCAGAATAAGGGGGAACATAGTGGGCCCCCATTTGTCAGTGTCCTCCACCCCACCAGGAACCACTCACTAAATATCCCTGGTCTCAGTATATATATTTTTTTTTTATAGAAGAGGCGTGGCCACGCCTCCCGAATTTGGCCACGCCCCCAGTACATGGACCTGCTCAACTCTAGCAGCCCAAGATGGAAGCACTCGTTAACAGGCTGTCTGGCTGCTGCTGGGTACTAAGGACACTGGTGAATGTACAACATAGATAGATAGATAGATAGATAGATAGATAGATAGATAGATAGATAGATAGAACTGCACTGAAACAAAGGAACAAAATAAAAAAAAGGGAAAGTGAGCAGAAGGCAGTCATGTAGCAGGGAGCAGTGACAAGGAGGCAGTAAGTACAGGACAGGTGCTGGGGAATACACGTAATGGCTTCAGTCACGCTGTATACTGGCTGCTATGGGGCAGAATGCGAGGTAATGTGTGACTAGAAATGTATGCACACTATACTTTGCACACATAAGAAAATGTTCACTTTTGAACTTTGTAGCATGAACATGATGCCGGCCACCGGAGTCCTGCTCTCTCAGGGGGACCCCAGGTTGGAGCACACTGCTGCACTGTGCAGTGTCTATACTTGCTGACATGTATTGGTTGCGGCATCCCGGCATTCAGATTTCTGGTGGTCAGAATGCCAGCAGTGGGATCCTGACAATGAAAATGCTGGCGAATTTCAGTAAGTATTTTTGGGCTAACCCTTACCCTAATCCTAACCCACACCTCCCACGTCTTAATCCTAATTCACCCCTCCTCCAGCCTAACCCTAATTCCCCCCCCTGCAGCCTAACCCTCATACTTCCTGTTAGTAGTTGTCTGCATTCTGACCCATCAGGATTCTGAATAACAGGATACCGACTACATCCGGCTGACACAAATGATTGAATTTAATTGCTATTTTGATAATCCTTTGTATTATATTTTAGGGACATATACTGTCAGTGTGTCTCTCCAAAATATAATACAACAAAGTATTAACAATACAGCAATTAAATTCAATAGTTTGTGTTGCAAGCATAGACAGGGCTGGATTAAGGCCTTTGTATGGCAACTAGGTTGTGGGGGCCCCACTGCCAATTAAAATGTTTATGCCCACAACCCCCCCTCCTAGCTGCCAAGTAGGTTTACTCCTCTCTGGTTGGATGTCCACACCCCTTTCAGCTACTGGCCATGCCCCTTAGTGGGCCTCTGTGGTTGCATTCCCCTGGTGGGCCCTTCATACCCCTGTCCGACACTGCATGTATATATCTTACCTATATCTTTTATTAAACATTTTTGAATGTTGCAAATTTATTTCAGAAAATGTGCATATTTTTCATTTATTCCCACAATATAATTTATATTTGCAGAGCAACAAATTAAAGTTAATTTGATTAAATGATTTTCTATTGAAGGATAAAATAATAAAAAATATGAGATATGGTAAAAACTTACCCTTGTTATCTCTATTTCTACGAAGTCCATAGGGTTCCACAGGATACCTTGGGGGTATAGGTGTGACGTCAGTCGCAGGGCACCAAAGAGTTAAGCTTTCAGCCTCCCAGGATGCACTAGGTCCCCCTCCTATACCCCGCCCCCGGGCCAAGGCACCTCAGTTAGTTACCAAGCCATAGGCCGGAGGAGGAGAAGGAAGAGAGAGAACAAAGATCTGGACACATACAAGAATCACATTCTCACCAGAGGGAGACGGAAAACCGGTGACCAGAGCAAAGCCCATCTGCAGCACAAGTGCGACAGGGCGGGAGTCCTGTGGAACCCTATGGACTTCATAGAAATAGAGATAACAAGGGTAAGTTCTTACCATATCTCATATTTTCTACTTCAGGGTCCATAGGGTATCCACAGGATACCTTGGGGATGTCCCAAAGCAGTATCCTTTAAGGGTGGGGACGCTCCTGTGCAGAAAGGAGAATCCGCCGCCCGAAGGAAGCATCCTGAGAGGCGAAGGTGTCAAACCTGTAATACCTCACGAAGGTATGGACAGAAGACCACGTAGCAGCCTTGCAGATCTGAACTGCCGAGGCACCACGTCGAGCTGCCCACGAAGGACCCACAGACCTAGTGGAATGAGCCTTCAGAGAAGGAGGGACCGGTAGGCCTTCATGAAGATAAGCTTCAGAAATAGCCATACGGATCCAGGCTGCCAAAGTTTGCTTTGAAGCAGGCCAACCCTTTTTACAGAAGCCATAGAGGACAACAAAGCGTCCGACTTCCTAAACAAAGAAGTGCGGTCAACATAAGTCCTTAAGGCCCGCACAACATCCAAAGAGGCCTCACCCACGGAAAGACCCAGTGAGTTAAAGGCCGGAACAACTATTTCCTCGTTAACATGAAACTGGGAAACAACTTTGGGAAGAAACTCGGGCCGAGTGCGGAGCACTGCCCTGTTCCCATGAAAAACCAAGAAAGGGGGTCTACAAGAAAGAGCCCCTAACTCAGAAACACGTCTGGCTGAAGCAACGGCCAGAAGGAAAACAGTCTTAGCTGTTAGCCATTTAATATCCACTGAGCCCAGTGGTTCAAACGGCGGTCCTTGGAGAGCCCTCAGGACCACAGCCAAATCCCAAGGCGCCACAGGTGGAACAAAGGGCGGCTGAATACGGAGAACACCTTGCATAAAGGTGCGCACATCCGGGATTGTAGCAATCCTACGGTGAAACCAGACAGATAGGACCGAAACCTGTACCTTCAACGAAGCAAGGCGAAGCCCATGATCTAGTCCCGCTTGCAGGAAGGCGAGAATCCGAGACAGACGAAACTCCCGCGGTGCATAACCTCTCGGTCGACACTACTGGAAGAACGTATGCCCCACGCGATGGTACATCCTCGCGGAAGACGGTTTCCGAGCTCGTAACATGGTACGCACCACAGAGCTGGAAAACCCCCAGGACCTCAGCATGGCCGTCTCAACAGCCACGCCGCCAAAGACAGCCGAGTCAGGTCCGGGTGAAGACAAGGACCCTGAGACAGAAGGTCCGGTCGTAGCGGCAACCGCAGAGGACTGTCCACGGACAGACCCTGAAGGTCTGAGAACCAGTGCCGTCTGGGCCACGCGGGAGCTATCAACAGGAGCGTCCCTCCTTCCTGTTTGAATTTCCGGATTACCCGTGGAAGAAGGGAGACCGGAGGGAACAGGTATGCGAACCTGAACGTCCACCGGACGGACAGAGCATCCACCAGAGACGCCCCTTCGTCTCTTGTGCAAGACCCGTACACCGGCAACTTGTTGTTGTGCCGGGACGCCATGAGGTCGATTTCTGGAAGACCCCACCTGTCCACCAGTAGTTGAAAAACGTCCGGGTGCAGGGACCATTCCCCTGGATGAACGTCCTGGCGACTTAGAAAGTCCGCCTCCCAATTTAGCACTCCTGGGATGAAGACCGCTGATATGGCCGGAAGATTGCGCTCCGCCCAAACCAGGATCCGAGAGACCTCTACGAGAGCCGCCCGACTGCGAGTTCCTCCTTGCCTGTTTATGTAGGCCACGGTGGTAGCATTGTCCGCCTGGACCTGCACCGGGTGACCCTGGAGAAACCGCTGTGCCTGCAGGAGAGCATTGAAGACCGCACGGAGTTCCAAGATATTTATTGGAAGCTCCGCTTCTGTCGGTGTCCACCTGCCCTGGAACAAGTGTGGACCCGAAACTGCTCCCCAGCCCCGAAGACTGGCGTCCGTTGTCAACAGGACCCAATTTGGAACCCAGAATGGACGTCCCTTGTTGAGGTGGGTCGTCTTTAACCACCACGCAAGGGACAGGCGAACCTCCGGGGTGAGCACAATCGTCTGGAACTTCAGAGACTGAGGCAGCCCGTTCCACTTGGACAGGATCAGGTGCTGCAGAGGTCTGGAGTGAAACTGGGCGTATTCCACCATGTCGAACACCGACACCATGGAGCCCAGTAACCTCATTGCCGAGTGTAAGGACACCCGGCGGCTGTGCAGACAACTGCGCACCCTTGACTGTAAAGCAGAGATCTTGTCCTCCGTCACGAAGATCCTTTGCTGTCCCGAGTCCAATAAGGCTCCAAGATGCAGAATCCTCCGAGACGGGATTAGAGTGGACTTCTGCCAGTTGATTAGCCAGCCGTGCCGTTGCAGCAGTGCAATGGTCAGGTCCAAGTGGTGTAACAGGAGCTCTGGAGATCCTGCCACCAATAACAGGTCGTCCAAGTACGGCAACATGCGGACTCCTTGCAGCCGCAGAGAAGCCGCCATGACCGCCATAGCGTCCTGTATGTCCAATGACACCATGTAGTCCCCAGGTTCCAGCGCCAGAATGATGGACCGTAGGGTCTCCATCCGAAACTTCGGGACCCGCAAAGACTTGTTGAGTGCTTTGAGGTTGAGAATCGGACGATATGACCCATTGGGTTTCTGTACCAAAAATAGATTTGAATAGAAACCCTGGCCCCTCTGGGAGAATGGAACAGGCACTATAACTCCAGCCTGGAGCATAGTGTGCAATACCTTCCGCAGCTCCGTAGCCTTGTTCCGGTCTGATGGTAGACCCGTGGTGAAGAATCGAGCCGGGGGTCTGTGCCGGAAGGAGAGGGCGTACCCGTGAGAGACCACCTCCAGAACCCAAGTGTCTGTCGTAGTGAACGACCAACACCGGGAGAACTGCAGCAGGTGGCCTCCCACCCTGGGATCCCCCAAGGGGAGACCCGGACCGTCAGGCCGCAGGCTTGTCATCTGGCTTGGGGGCCGGACGTCTGGTACTCCATGCCTGTTTCCGGGGCTTGACCGATTTCTTAGGGCCAGCCTGTCGAGGAAACGACTGTGGTTTGGGCCTGCCCTGGGCCCTAGATGACCGAAAGGACGATGGTCCAGAACCAGAAGGAGCAGCGGCCGACGGGAGACAAGCAGATTTGGCTGCCGCCAGCGTGGCCACAATCTTATCCAGATCCGGACCGAAGAGAACTTCTCCGGTAAACGGCAACGCTTCCAGACCTTTCTTGGATCTGCGTCCGCCTTCCAGGATCGCAGCCACAAGGTGCGACGAGCAGCTACCGCTGCTGAAGAAATTCTAGACACCAGAGTACTAATGTCTAGAGCCGCCTCGTTGATGTAGGTGGCCGAATCACGGAGATTGCCAATCAACTCCGCCTGTTCGGCCGGACAGTCGGATTCAAAAGAAGCCTCTAATGAATCCGCCCAGCGCTCCATCGCTCTGGCAACCCAGCAAATGGCCATAGCCGGCCGTGCTGCCCCCCCTGCAAGGGAATAACCGGACTTCAGGCAGATTTCTACCTTGCGGTCCATAGCATCCTTAAGGGAGGACATGGATGGCATCGGCAATGTGGCACTACGGACAAGACGGGTCACGTGAGAATCCACCTGTGGAGGGGATTCACACTTAGCAAAATAATTATCCGCGAACGGATAAGCCACCGCCAGGCATCTCTGCGGCTGGTATCTTTTGCCAGGTTGTTTCCACGCCTCCTCTAAATGGTCCACCAACTGACCCGAAAGAGGAAAGACTGTGGCATCGCCCTTCACATCTTTGAAAAAGGCATACTTAGATTTAGCCGCTGGGGGAACTTCGTCCTCAATCACCAAGGCTGTGCGGACCGCCCGAATAAGTCCAGGAATATATACTTTGGACTTAGCATCAGCGTCCTTAGTATGGAAAGGTTCCTGATCGTAAGGATCCAGAATCTCCCCATCATCAGACGTCCCTTCGTCATCCTCATAAGGAGCGGACAGAGACGCCACCGGCCTTTTATGAGGCCGCATCACAGACTCCCCTTGCAACACATCCGACAAGTGCTGTACAGAACTCGTCAGGGAGTTAACCCACGCTGGCTCCTGAGAACCCGGGAGCGGGGAAATAGGGAGACTGTGGGGTACCACCAATTGTCGTGGGAACCCCTGCATGGGTGACGACACCACAGACTGCTGGGACAAACCCATCGGAGTAAACGCGGGCTGCGGAGCTAACTGGCCCACTAAAGCTGTTAACGCCTGAGCGAAACAAGCCCAGGGCGGCTCCTGTACCGGTGCTGTAACCGTAATAGGCCGCGCCATGGACAAACACTGCCGGCAAAGGCCCTCCGCGCTACCCTCCCCCTCCGCTAACGGTACTTTGCACGTGGTACACTGTAGCCGGAGGGGAAAATCACTTTCAGACATGATGGCACCACGTATGTGACCTCTCTCACCAATTAAGTATTAAATAGGCGAGAGACCACCCTGCAGCACCGCACCGCAAGGGCTTTAGCAGAAAGAACAGGGACAGTAATAAAGCTGACAGTTTAGAGAAGAAAAGTTACAGGCAGCGCTAGCACAGTCACATACAATGCAGAGAAATAACAATTCCTGCACTAACAGCGCTGATCACTCAACTACACAGACACAGGGCCTGGTAGGACACAGCGCTGCATACACAGACCTGAGCCACAGCGGAGGAGAGGTATGCGGGGGGACCCAGACCACGATGCTTCCTTCCAGACTTCCAGCAGCGTTCACCATGCGTTGCAGAGAAGATGGCCGCCGAGGAGCAGAGAGAAGCTGGCCTGGGGGAGGAGCGCTGACACAGGACCAGTCAGCACAGTGCAGAGAGGGCTGTGTGCAGCGGGGGAGGCGCCGGCTGTGAGACAGGGAAGGCGCGCTCCCCTGGCATGCATTTAACCCCTGGGACGCCGCAGCGCTACCGCTCTGCTGCGGTCCGCTGTCCCAGGGGGTAGTGGAAGCGCAGGTTGGTCACCTGGCTCCACGCTGCAGCCAGTCCCCAGGGAGCCCCCTGCCTGGGGACTTAGGACCATGTGATCAGCGGGGACCCACCGCGGGACCCCGCTGCTTACCTCTGTCCCCCTTGAATCCGGCCATGGTCCGGAGCATCTGGGGTCACCGCTAGCTGTGACCCCAGACGCCCACCAGCATCCCCGGATCAGTACCGGCGTTCTGGTAGCGGCGGGGTGTAGGGAAGACAGCATGGACGTCAGGACTGACTGTCCATGCTGTTCATCCAGATGTGCAGCCACAGCTGCATGAAGAAAAAGCTTATGGGGCTCTTCTAGCCCCCACTCCAACAGGTGCACCCGACTCCGGCCGGGCACCAAACTAAACTGAGGTGCCTTGGCCCGGGGGCGGGGTATAGGAGGGGGACCTAGTGCATCCTGGGAGGCTGAAAGCTTAACTCTTTGGTGCCCTGCGACTGACGTCACACCTATACCCCCAAGGTATCCTGTGGATACCCTATGGACCCTGAAGTAGAAAGAGCAATCCTACGATTGCTACCACCCACTTCTTTTCCTGTTGCAGTAATATGGGCTGAATTTATTAGAGTAAATTATGTTCCAAAAACACCCTACTCATTAATTTAACAGCTCAGCCAAAGTAACTACAATAAGAACTTAAGGGGTATATTTGTGAGAAGGAAAAGATTCCTAAATGGCCTTTGCCAGGTACTGCTGGCAATGGCTTTCCCATTTTTTCTTGGTTTGTAATTTATATTTTCTATTTTTAACAATGATGCACCTTGAAACCTGAGGCCGAGCTTCAAAGTGCAGTAATGTGACTCTGCAATGGTGGCTCAATATGAAGAATAGGGACCTTGATTAGCTGGCGATGCACTAAGTCTGTGCTTACTGCTGTTGGGCAACATTTCTTAGCTGTCCCTGCAATTTGCTATTACAAATGATAATTTAAGTAGCCTAATTTACATTAAAATTAGAAGTATCTTAATTTTTAAAAACAACGCATTCCCAAGTTTGATATATTTGGTAATTGCAATAAAACATTTCAGCCCCGTTTGTCACTATCTCTATTTCTTATCTATGTTACGACTAATTTGTATTTTAGAATTACACCGCTTTCAGATTGAAGCCTAAAACACAGGTTTTTGCGCTTCGACGCGCATCAACCCGGGTCTGGCGTAAGTCTGAAAGGTGTGACCCTGCTCGTTAGCAGGGTTTTTCCTAGGACTAGCAACCCGCGTCGACCACCCGTCTCTAGTGTCATGCCTAAAACAAACTGATTGGCCAGGGGCAGTGGTGCTTGGAGATGAGATCATCTCCAAAAGCCCACAGAATGCCGGAAGATCCAGGTCCCGTGTGAAGGGTGACAACCCGGAAATAACCTGGGTTGTCCCCCTTAGTGTGAAAGGGGTAGCCTGGTTTCAACCCGTACTTGGTGTCCCGGGTCCAAGCCAGGTTGAAGCCAGGACTTTAACTCTGAAAGTGGTATTAGTCACCCAAAAAATGTAGTGTAATATTATTGCAGCACCATTATATGCAGTGCTGTACATCAAATAGTATATCATACACATTAGTCTTTGCTACATGGAACATACAGTGCACACAAATACTGGCTTTGTCATCTTGCAATATAAATGTTCAGTTTATTTTGATGCACTATCAAAATTTTGAAGGTGTGCTTGCCTTGTCCGATCACTTTTTGTGTGTGTTCCTACTCCTCTCCCTAGATCATCAGATGCACACAGCAGCAGAGAGTGTATCGGTGAACCCTTTAAATATTATATGAATCCAGTGCTTTCCGTTTGACAAGGCATTTGTAGGCATAGACTTAAGCTGACCACACACTAGACCAACTTTCATCCTACCATCCAACTAGTTGATTGGTTGGACTAAAAATCTGGTAAGGTATGGGAGTAAATGATGATCAGCAATTTGCTCCTAAATGCTAGAAAACTGATGAAAATTGTCGTTCAAATTTGTTAAATGTTCGATCTAAACAATTTGTTCAAACAAAATTTTTTGTCCATTTTGGGAGCAAATTGCTGATTGTCATTTGCTTTCATACCTTACCGGATTTTCATTCCAACCAATCAACTAGTTGGATGGTTGGATGTAAGTTGGTGTAGTGTGTGGCCAGCTTTAGGTCCATACTTACTAAAGTGCAGGATTTTAGAAGTGGAGATGTTGCTCGTAGCAACCAATTAGATAATAGCTAGTATCTTCTAGAAGGTGCTAGATAAATTGGCAACAACTCCACTTCTAAAAACATGCACTTTAGTAAATATGCCCCTTAATGTCATTTTGGTGAACAGCACAGAATAACTGTGATTCATGGTATATTTTAATTTTATCTCTAGGAACACTACTGAATTGTTGTAGTAAGTCACTCCACTGACCCTTGATCTTTTCTGATTTGACAGGCTATGTAATTTTGGTTGATTTTTGTTCCACATCTACCCAAAGTTTATATGGTTTCACATCCTTTTTTTGTGTGCGATTTTTTTTTTCGAAAATGTGAACTGCATTTTGTTTGGCAACTTTTTTTGTATTTAATAAGATACTTTTCCTGTAAATTATAATGAAAACAAAAATTACTAGGAAATTCAGAATTGAGCTAAATTTTTTAAACCCCAATTTAAAAAAACCAAAAACCATATTGTAACTTGCATAGGTATTTAACATCTGCTAACATACTCCAAATAGAGTCACTAACCCTATTTTACATTCCTTCTTAGATCCTAACTTGAAGTTTATGAACTGTGTAGAAAATACCTTCCCATGGTTTCTTGTTACAGTTTTGGGGGATGGAAATTAAATAAGTCTTGCACTATTTATTCTAGCTTTGTATATTAGAAGGAACCCAAGACAGAGATCTCTAGATTATAGTCATTAAGTAACATACTTTCAATACACACTTAATTGTCGTAAAACACAAGGGTTGGGTAAAAAGAAAAAGCATACTTTACAATTGGATACGATTCACAGTAGTATAAGTAGAGAAGACTGTGATGTGAATCTTTATTTGTAAGTAGAGTCCTGAGTGACTTTGATTAATAGGAAGTTACCTCCCAAGAATAAACTTCCACTAGAGGTGGCAGATGCTAGAACAGTAGGAATGTCAAATACGTTAATTTGATTTAGTACTATACAGAGAATAAAAATAGATATTCCAATATAATCAGGAGTTTAATACCAGGCTAGTGACAAACTGGTTTCATAGGTTGCAATATAAGAAGTCATACTACAGCTAATTTAAGTGCCTCTCGTCCTAACTAAAATGTAAAAAATATTTATACTTTCTCTTTGGATGATATCACACAGGTGCAATGCTTTTTCCAGCGAGAAAAGTGGTACAGTGGACAGAGAATAAAACCCACTGTGCTGGCACACTGATGTGATTGGAGCCACTTGTGCGTCATATTCTCAGAAAACATTGCATGCAATGTTCTCTCTGGGAATACAGGGAATTGCATACACCTGAATCTCAGCGGTTTCTCTTTTGGATCCTAATCTTTTCTTTCAAAGTGTCCCTGGCTTTCCATAATGCTTCAACATGATCATTTGTATATATGTCCTATATGTTATATTTGTAGATGAAGTGCGATATATGCCATTTTGTGCCAATATAATGGATTTACTGTTATAGACCAATGGAAGGTTAGGTACTTTTTGAGGTAAATGTATCTTTAAATTATATATATATATATATATATATATATTTATATATATATATTTATATATACACACATACAAATAAAATACAACCCGGCACTCACCAACGGGGTAGAGAGTACTTGCTAAGGTGCCTTTCCTAAGCGTAGATCACACTCCCACATATAATTCCAAAAGAACGGCACTCAGTAGACTTCTTGATAATATAAAACGGTCCTTTAATAATCCGACATTTCGGGGTAACCCCCCATCCTCTGGGACAGCAGTATGAGTGCCGTCCTTTTGGAATTATATATATATATATATATATATATATATAAAATTGTATTTTTTTTTTCTTAATCAAGCTATGCTATTATATCTGGTAAACGCATACAGCAGTGTTTAATTGCTATAGAGCCAGCTTAATGTGCACCTATCTACGGAACTGGTGTCTAACAGGAATAAAAAGCAGTCGTGATGCAATATTGTCCGATTGGAATGGGTATGAAATACCGTTGGCTGTTTAGCCTGATTAAGCCTAATATGCTAGTTTGAATTAGATTTAGCAATCTATTATTAGACTAATTATTATGTATATTCTATTTTATGCAAAACTTTGTGGGTTTTTTTTTTATACAAATCAGTGCACGTGAGGTCAAAATTATTGGATATGCTAGAAGAACTAATGAGATTTGATTACAGAGTTCCCGGAAAGATCCTAGAACGGCAGTGCAATGCCATTAGTTTGATATACTTAGATAAAAAAATTGCTCATAAACTCATCTGTATCTGAACCAGCCATTGCTGACATTTCTATCTACACTTTGGAGGTATATTTACTAAAGTGCGGGTTTTTAGAATTGGAGTTGTTGCTCATATAAACCAATCAGATTCTAGCTATTATCTGCTAGAGGGTGCTAGATAAATAAGTAGAATCTGATGATTGGTTGCTATGGGCAACAACCACTTCTAAAAACCTGCCATATACCATATATCTCATGACCTGCTACCCCCCCTCCCTCTCTACCTCCTAGGACATACTCCACATTTTTTCCCCTCCTTTCTCCCAAATCAGTTCTTTGCATTTTCATTCTCTCCTTTGCCTATAGTCCATTCTGAACCTCTATTTCTCGAACCAATTTACTATTTTCTTTCTACACTCTCTAATATTTATTTTCCACTATTAATTATTCAGTAGTTAAATTATAGTTTTTCTTTGATCCATCGGTTTCCAGCCATTTCTGCATGTACTCATTCCCATATAGTACTTTTTTAATCAGTACATTTTTGGTTCATGATTTTAATATGAATTTAATAGTATATTTTATTTTTTGATAATTAAATATTAAAATAAGTGACAAATAACTATGTTATTTTTATCTTTTATTTGTATTTTATTGCATTTATTCTTTGGTCCCACTATATTATTTTTATATTGTCTTTGTATTAGATTTGTTCTTATTTTTCTCATTTTAATTTTAGCTTTATATACATATCCTTTAGAGACATTTTTGTACACAAATTCAATGAACCTATAAACACAATTCTAGGACCACATTCAGAACACCTTACTGATCTTACACCCACACCCTGAATTGAAATAGCTCTCAGCTATTATTATTCCAGCCATATTTATTAGAGGGAAGCTACCAAGTACAGGTGCACTGAGATTACCACATGTACTTAGGCAAATGTTTTCTGAAACTAGAATTCTCTTTTTAATTTGATTTTGCTTATTATTTATAAGCACAGAACACAAAGTAATTTAGTTTCATGTTAAGTAAACATCAACAAAGTTAAGAAACTACTGGGATCAAATGAAGTTGCTGGGGAGACAATTTGCAATTTATTCTAGGATTCACTCTGAGTTATAGAAGTTAACATGTTGAGATTCTATATTTTACTATTGTATTTGTACATAACCTGATCCTTGAGTAACCATATAGTAATACTGCTGTCTGCCTAGAGTTGGTGAAAGACTGCTCACTGAGGGCAGAATGCATCCTGATCCTATGCACCTGTATATTGGCATTTTGCTATAGCCGGTATTCAGGTATATTTAACAGTCAGGACAGCTCTTCTGATATAGAGCTGACCCGATGATGAAGTGACTCCTGGGTCTATGACCTAGGAGTCCTAATACACATGCAAGGCAATGGGCCTGCACAAGTTACAGGGTACACATGGGGGATCCCTTGGATCCCTCTACAGTATTTTTTTTTGCAAATAGAAGTCCCTAGGCTTCTATAGGCAATGATATCTAGTGAGGGCACAGGATCTGGAAAGTTATGTTGTCCAGAGCTCGCTGCATACAGGCAGATCAC
This sequence comes from Taudactylus pleione, assembly GCA_031769625.1. Taxonomy (NCBI): domain Eukaryota; kingdom Metazoa; phylum Chordata; class Amphibia; order Anura; family Myobatrachidae; genus Taudactylus; species Taudactylus pleione. The sequence continues at coordinate 1,172,029 of JAUIMM010000092.1, read as the reverse complement.
AACCCCATAGAAACTTTTGTGTCAAGGGGCTGCTGATATCTTCATTATCTGCTACAGACCTTTTTAATACATATAGTGATATGTATTGCGGTAAATTACATTTTGCGGCTTGATACCTCTGATGTGAATGGCACTTCAAAGATTAATGCCCACATACTTAAACAGGGAACTCATTAACATGCCTATTTCTTCAGTAGGAGACATTACTTCTGTCAGCTACAATGGTTACAGTCGTGGGAGGTAGACCACCTACATACAATTGTGTACATCATCTATTATAGAATAATAGGTGAGCAATCATTTTATACACAAACTGATAATATGAAAGACCTACAATATGCTGGGTTTGATGATCTTAGCCTTAATCTGACTACTACTGATTCCAAATACCCCTGCTACAACACCCGCTCACTTTAACTGGAGAAACCAGCTCCTAATAAATACAGCGGCGCTGCACCGCTTGATCTGTATTAAGGACAGCTGAGGATAACATATCAGCGCAGAAGGAGCCAAGGGAGACGGTATGATTGTTTGTGCCTAGCCATACTTGCTATAGCATTAACCTATTTCACTGGAGAAATTGGCATCTTATTTTGCTCACTGCAACGCTATATTACCTGACCTGTACAACGGATAGGTACAGCGTTTTTTCAATATTCGGCTGGCAAGTCAGTACATGACATTTAACTGTTGTATGGTGGACACATGATCAATATTCTAATTGGACTGCTCTGGGCATTTCACCTTCTGTATTGATTTCAAATATTCATGCCATATCATGCACAAGTAGCAAAGTGGTTTTTAGTGTAGATATATATGCTCAATAGATGTTTATTGTTTTGTGTATTGTATATATTGATTAATGTGAGTTGTATTTGTCTGTAGATTATGTGTATTTTTAATTGTGAACAAATATCAGATTAAAAATTAATATATTAACAAATTAGTACAAATTTCCTATTTTGGAGCCATGACTGATTTATGTATGCATGTGAAGTTTGCTATCTTGCAGTAGATTCCTTTATATTAGCACAGTCTGATGCAAATTGCATTCTTGGTTTTTTATGGGTGTTCACATATCCCATCATTTTAGACTTGCTGCTTTTTAGTAACTGGTTGTTGCACATCTATTTGGTAAAATTTGGACTTCCAGATTAGTGCTGGGATCATTGGTTTGGTGAATTGAAGAGACTGTGGGCAATAATTTTCAGGATATATCTCAGCTGAAGCAGTCGGTATCTAAATTAGAGAAAGAGAACTTCCGGTTTGTCAACAAAATTGATGACACTGAAAATAGATCCCGGCGGAATAACATCCGATTAGTCGGCCTTCCGGAGACCATCAGAGGCCCTGCGCTCGCACACTTTGTGCACAATACTCTACCTACCTTACTGGCCATAGAGGCTGACTGCACAGATCTAAACATAGAGCATGTCCACAGACTGGTTTCGAATCTAAGCAACACATCTACCCGCCCCAGAGTCGTCCTCTTTAAGTGTTTAAATTACTTACACAAAGAGCTGTTCTGGTCGGCATCTTGCAAGAAATTCCCTCTACACTGGGAGGGTCACACTCTCCATATATTTCAGGACTATTCAGTCAAGCTATCCAGGGCACGCAAGGCCTTTGGCCCAGTATGTGTCTCTCTCACTAAGTCTAAGCAAATGTTTGCTTCAATCTACCCAGCGAGATTGCGGCTCTTCAATGGTTCCTCGTATCAAGATTTTACAAACCCAGATGATGCTGCAGCATTCCTCAGAGAAGCTGATGAAGCCAGCCACGATATTGCCGATGATTCCGCCTTAATTTCCTGATGTGATACCAGAATTGGTGTTCCTCTCTCCTTTATGCTCCAGCTCTTAGAAGGACATTTTATGGACTTATAAGTCGATTTCTATATATCCTTTTCTGGACTACTCTGATACCTCAAGCACCCATACATTTGGTCTAGGTTAAAAGTTTTCTTTATACTCAATGCGATGGGGGAAGACGGGCTCTTCTATGCCTATTCATGTTATGTGGTCACAGCCAAAATGCATATGGTTAGACCTGAAGCCTCCTAAACAACTAGATTGCTCATGTGTATCTGTTTATTTTCTTAATTACTGCATATATGTTCTCCGATGTCCCTCATTTGTCTCCCCAAGTATGGTCTCTCACCTTCTGTTACCCCTCCCCCCTTCATATACATGTTGATCTAGTAGATTTAGGCAGATGTGCTAAATTTCTCTATGCTCTATATTTAATACATGGCTACGCTACATATAAGGACACTTAATGTAGGTGGCTTTAATTCACCAGCAAAGCGCAGAAAGATTTTATTATATTTAAACAGACAAAACATTGATCTGATCTTTCTCCAAGAAACTCATCTAGTTCCAACTGAGATCAAAAAGCTTCAGATGTTGCAATGGTCCTTAGTGGCCGTGGCCCCGGCCCCATATAATTCCAAGTCACGTGGGGTAGTAATTTTGGTAAAAAAACACCTGGGTCTGGAGGTGGTGTCTGTTGAGACTGACCCTGATGGTCGTTTATGTTTTTGCCACAGTAATAATATCTGGAGTTACCTATCATTTATGCAATATCTATGCTCCTAATATCTATTCCAAAAAGGTCTACCGTTCATTACTCACTAAACTATACCAATTTAACCCCTCTTCTCTAATAATTAGCGGCAATATTAATTTAGTTTCCTCTTTATATTTAGACCATTCACCCTCTCTCCAGAAATTAGGAGTCCCGCAATTAGCAAAAAGCCTAAATCTTATAGATGTATGGAGAGCTCTCCATCCTTTAGAAAAATAATTCACTTGCCTTTCCGTGGCCCACAATACTCTCTCTAGAATTGACATTCTCCTTCCACATTGTATTTTTCCTAGGGTACGAGACTCTAACATTGAAGCAATCTCTATATCTGACCATGCCCTGGTCTTGGTTGATTTCCAGACAGTAGCCCATATAAATTGTGGAGATTCCCATCCCATCTCATTCACACAGATGGATTTCACAATAAACTTGAAACAGCTTGGGAAAATTATAAAACTAGTAATTCAGAATATGCTGAAGTTAAACCAGACTTGTTTTAGCAGACAGCTAAAGCAGTATTACGAGGTGAAATTATCTCTTACTTTAGTCAGATTAAAAAAACAAACAAGCACTCTCCTACCTGGAGCTACAACAGAAGCCATCAATAGCTTTTCAAACATTTAAATTGTCCCCAACTACTCAAAATAAAGCCTTTGACACTAATGCTAAAACGCATTTTGATGAGTACCTTCACTCAAAAGGTGAAAAGTACCTCTTCGTAGTTAATTACAAATTCCATAGGATTTGGAAACAAAATAGGAAAATTACTTAGCAATTTGTTGCAAGGTACCAGACCCCAAATGATTGTATCTCCTCTCAAAACCCCTGATTACACATTAACTACAGTGGGGCAAAAAGTATTTGGACAGCCACCGATTGTGCAAGTTGTTGCACTTTAAAAGATGAGAGAGGTCTGTAATTTCCATCATAGGTACACTTCAACTGTGAGAGACAGAATCAGAACAAAAAAATTCCGGAAATCACATTGTATGATTTTGAAACAATTTATTTGTATATTCTTTTGGAAAAAAAATATTTGGACAATCAAAAAGTTTAACTCAATACTTTGTAAAGTAACCTCGATTGGCAATTACAGAGGTCAAACGTTTCCTGTAGTTTTTGACCAGGTTTGCACACACTGCAGCAGGTATTTTGGCCCACTCTTCAATGCAGATCTTCTCTAGATGTGTCATGTTTTGGGGCAATTGCCGGGCAACACGGACTTTCAACTCCCTCCACAGATTTTCTATTGGGTTGAGGTCTGGACACTGGCTAGGCCAATCCAGGACCTTGAAATGCTTCTTACGGAGCCAATCCTTAGTTGCCCGGGTGGTGTGTTTGGGTCATTGTCACGTTGGGAGACCCAGCAATGTTGCATCTTCAATGCTCTTAATGAGGGAAGGAGGTTTTTCCCCAAAATGTCACGATACATGTTCCCATTCATCCTCTCCGTAATACGGATCAGTCGTCCTGTCCCCTTTGCAGAAAAGCATCCCCAAAGCATGATGTTTACACCCCCATGCTTCAAAGTGGGTATGGTGTTTTTGGGATGCCACTCATCATTCTTCTCCCTCCAAACACGGCGTGTGGAGTTTATACCAAAAAGTTCTATTTTTGGTCTCATCTGACCACATGACATTCTCCCAATCCTCCTCTGGATCATCCAGATGGTCACGGGCAAACTTTGGACGGGCCTGGACATGTGCTGGCTTAAGCAGGGGGACCTTTTGGGTGCTGTAGGATTTGAATCCATGCCGACGTAGTGTGTTACTAATGGTAACCTTTGTGACTGTGGTCCCAGCTCTCTTGGTCATTGACCAGGTCCCCCCGTGTAATTCTGGGCTGATCCCTCACCGTTCTCAAGATCATTGATACCCCACGAGGTGAGATCTTGCATGGAGCCCCTGGTCAAGGGAGATTGTCAGTGATCTTGTATTTCTTCCATTTTTTAATAATTGCGCCAACAGTTGATCTCTTCTCACCAAGCTGCTTGCCTATTGTCGAGTAGCTCATCCCAGCCTTGTGCAGGTCTACAATTTTGTCCCTGGTGTCCTTAGACAGCTTTCTGGTCTTGGCCATGGTGGAGAGGTTGCAGTCTGTTTGAGGGTGTGGATAGGTGTCTTTTATACAGTTAACCAGTTCAAACAGGTGCCATTAATACAGGTAACAAGTGGAGGATAGATGAGCTTCCTAAAGAAGTAGTAACAGGTCTGTGAAAGCCAGAATTCTTGCTGGTTGGTAGGTGTCCAAATATTTATTTTCCGCAAGAATATGCAAATAAATTGTATAAAAATCATACAATGTGATTTCCAGAATTTTTTGTTCAGATTCTGTCTCTCACAGTTAAAGTGTACCTATGATGGAAATTACAGACCTCTCTCATCTTTTAAAGTGCAACAACTTGCACAATCAGTGGCTGTCCAAATACTTTTTTTCCCCACTGTACTTCCAATAGCCAGATCACCGAAATTATGCGCTTTATATGAAAATTATATACACATCCTTCTCCAGACCCAACACAGAATTCCCCTCTGTTCTCACCTTCTCTTACGGGAGGGATTCCCTTCCTCCCAACCCCCCCCCCCACTGTTTTGGTCCCAACTCCCTTTACCTCATCTATCTAATGAAGATAGCTCTCAGCTAGCCGCCCCTATTACACTGAAAGAGGTAACTGACACTATTAAAAATCTAAAAAACGGCAAAGCACCAGGGCCTGATGGGCTGTCTGGGGAATCTTATAAGCTCCTATCTCCTAAAATCAGTGAATCCCTAGTCTATTTCTACAATAATATAATGTCCCAACAGACCCTCCCTTTATATTTGAATAATGCAGTCATTAAAGTTATTATTAAAACAGGTAAAGATCCCTCTCTGCCTGGGTCATATAGACCAATATCCTTACTGAACCCTGATTACAAGATATTCACAAAAATCTTAGCCGATCGTCTGAAGTTCCTACTCCCCTCTATACTTCACAAGGACCAAACAGGATTCATTACAGGAAGACATTCTGTGGTGAATGTGAGAAGGGTATTGTCGGTCATACACTCTGCCTCCTCCGTATCAGATCCAGACATGGATCCTAATATTATCGTATCACTTCATGCGGAAAAGGCCTTTGACCTTTTACTTTGGCCTCACCTATACAACACGCTTCTCAATTTTAATTTCCCTGAGGGATTCATAAATATCATTCGGACACTATACTCTCTTCCTAAATCGCAAGTTTCTTGTAATGGTTTCCTTTCCGCCCCCTTTCCTATAAGCCGAGGAACGAGACAGGGATGCCCCCTTTCCCCCTTACTATTCGCAATAGCAATCAAACCCCTTGCGATTGCCATTCGCTCCTCCCCCAGATACACAGGATATCAATTAGTGAAATAGAATTATGGATCTCTCTATTTGTGGATGACACTTTACTTGTTTATCCAAACAAAACAATCACTTCCAGCAGTAATGACTCTCATAGCATTCTTTGGTAGGATAGCAGAATATAAGATTAATATTACCAAATCTGAAATCCTGATCTTGGGAAACTCCCCTCCTTCCTCAATAGACCTTTCAGGCCTCCCATCCTTTCAAATAGCCCCTTCTCAAATCACTTATTTGGGGATACATATTAGCTCTAATATTTCTAAACTTAATTATTCCCCAATGCTTTCTAAACTTGCCTGTATGCTTGATAACTGGAAGGATCTACCTTTGTCTGTTTTAGGGAGATTGGCAGTGATCAAAAGCATTCCCTAATGCAGACAGACATTTCTAAGCTAGAGAACATATTCTCCAGATACATATGGAAACATAAACGACCAAGAATTGCTCATCAAAACATTAAAACTATACTGAAAGAGGGAGGACTAGGCGCCCCAGACATAAAGTCGTATTCTTTAGCAACACTTTTTCGCTACATAAGTGACTGGCTATTGGAAACTAGTAATTATACTGATGGCCCCTTAGATGCAGCCCTATTCTCACCTTTCTCTCCAAGTGCCCTCCTTCACTCAAAAAGCTCCATCATCCCGGTCCACATTAGGGATAATCTCATCTTTAAAAGACACCTACCTTGCATGGTTATCTATCAATAAAAAATGTAGAAGGGATACTTCCTTCACTCAAATGATTCCATTGTGGGGTAACCCATCCTTTACCCCTTCACTGGAGAACAGATCCTCTTACTACCTTTGGAAACACAAGGGTATATCTTCTTCAAATAAAGTGTTTGACCCTGGTGGCAATATATACTCTTTTCCAGAACTCCGGCAGAAATACGACCTCCCTAGACACCATTTTTATATCCATCTCCAAATCAGACATTTTTTTCACACCCGGTGTAATATGCCTTATGTTCCCACCCAGCAGGCCTTGGAATTGGAAGCATTACTGAAAATTCTAAGAAATAACCCATATAAGATTAAATACCTTTACTCCCTCTTGATCCCCTCTAATTCCACCCCCCAATGGAACATATTACTTAAAAAATGGATCCTGGATATTCCCGATGTTACTGAGCTGTCCGATATTACTTCCTCTTATGAAGATTCAATAAGAGTATTGAGATCAGCCTACCTACATGAGGTACATATCCAAACCCTCCATAGAGCATACATTACCCCTGCTCAGCGAAAACATATGATACCTGATGAAACAGGTTCTTGCACAAAATGTGGTATTGCTAATGCTAATTTTATCCATTTGTTTTGGGAATGTCGTAAAATTAGGAAATTGTAGTACAAACTGCTTAACTACCTTAGCAAAATGTTCTCTATTCCACTTTATCCAGATCCTCTGGCCTGTTTATTACTCAATTTTAGAAATTAGAACCTAGACTCACCCTCTAAAAAAGACTTCACTCCCCTTCTCTCTATCATTTTGACCCTGGGGAAAAAACTCATTAATACACTGGACAAAAAAAATTTGCTTCCTCTCTCTCCGAAGTAAACAAAAAACTAACACAACTTCTATATTATGATAGAAGGACTAGTTTCCTGGAATTTGATAAGATGGGTTTTAACTTTCGTGCTAGATGGAAGTATTATTTAACTTCACTGCCTGACTCGGAACAGACGAGTATAAATAACATTTTTAACTGTTGAATTTCAACCCTGACCTCTACTGTCCAGTATGCTACGTGAATTGTTATATTGTCTTGCCTGCTTTAGATATCTGCTAGACACCAACATTTTGATATCCTCAATATGGTTTTCTGCCATATCTATTTAAGTAACATACCTATTCAGATCATTACCCTCTCCTTTCCTATTGTGTCTCCCTTTGTCTTCACCCCCCCCCTTTTTTACACCCATTTTATATTTAAGGTATTGTTATAGATTTTCAGTGAATATTTGTTCCAATTGACATAATACTGGAGATCACAGACTCCTTAGGATGTTTATTGTTCGTTGTCAGGTTCTTCTGGTCTACATAATATATCCCCTGTACCTGCTTTCAATTCAATCTTGTATCTAACATAGTCACACACAATGTTAATCTTTATAACTTCCTTAGGTTGATACTTTCCTTTGTACCCTCTCTAAATCAAACCCAATTTCGAGTTTATCTTCGATTAAGATATTTTGTATATTATGATGGACCAGTTCTCTGTCGACACTCCAATCGTGGGTCTATTACTGGAGCGGATTTGCACGATCCTACCAATTTATTCGATGTCTATGCCTTGAAACACGTCATCATTCTTATTTTTATGTTATCCACTATATTAAAACTCAATAAACATATTTGAAAAAAAAAAAAGTTCTTAATACGGAACTGGATTTAAGGTTTTACTACTCACTTAATTTAAATTAGCTAATAGATTCTTTTTTCAGCTTCAACTTTTTACACCCTACACTCTATATGTATAGTTTTTCTATTCACTGAAATAGCTGTATGAATATTCTATATGTATATAATAACAGTAACTATTAGTAAGTAAAAATGTACCATGTGGACAGTGGCATAGCCCTTAGCTATAAATCGGCAGCTAATTGATGCCTATGTTAGTCCCAGCATCATGGGCATACTCACTACACTATCGCCACATGTTTCTGGCGCCTTAAGAGGCGCGTAGTCCTGAGTTCCTGACAGCTTTGTGGAAGTAATACTTATGGTCAGAGACTGAAAGAGTGTCAGCACTCCACTGCAGAGGACTGGAGGGTGCCACAGAGTGGAGGCAGATAGGACTGAGGATAGCATGCTTGAGGGTGTGTGTGAGTGGTGGTGGTGCTGTTGTTGTTGAGAGCACAGTACAAAATATAGAGATTGGGGTGAGCAACAGGGAACAATACATGACATGCAGATAGATGCAGCATAATACAGAATATACAGATTGGGTGTGGGACACAATACAAATACATAGAAATGTGGGAGGGTACATTACAGGACATTCAAATTGGGAGGGGGGCAGCGACACTGCACAACACATGACACTTTTTTGTGGGATATAGAACATAATACATATTAAAACAGTCAAGGTTGTGGAGAGTAAAATAAAGTAGTTAAAGATGGGGGCACAATATTAGACCTACAGTTGAGGGGAGGCACAAACCATACATACAGTACGTACAGCTTGGGGAGCAAGTGGGGGTAGGATTGGCCTCATAAGATGCACAGGGGAAACACTTGGGCCTGGGGAACCTATTGCTCGTTCCCCCCTCATGTCAAACGATACTGCATTGAATACTTATTCAATTAAACAATAAAAAATAACCCACGCCTAAAAATAAGAGTCATGGTAGACTTCCCTTTTTCTTCAAGGTCCATAGGGTCCACAGAGATACCATGGGGGTGTAATGTGGTTGGAGAGATCCAGGCCCCAAACAGTTAAAGCTTTCAGCTCCCAGGATGCCTAGGGTCCTCCTCCACATACAACTCGCTCCCAGCCAGGGTTGAACAATTTAAATCAAATGATTAAATCATAATTTAAATCAAAACGTAAAAAAAACTACAACTTTTGCTTAGAAAGAGATACACGTGTAGGTGGGGGCAGTCCTTTTTTTTCAGAAAGGTCCATTTTTCAGCAGCTAAAAACAAAGAAGCAGGTGGGAAAAGGCTTATACTACCAAGTGACGTACGCTGGAATACTATGGTGGACTGTTTGGAGTCCTTTCTGAAAAACTGTCCCATTCTTGTTAGAGTATGTGATGAAAACAAAGATGATATCCCACAAGACATTAACAAAGTTAATAACTTTGGTATTAAGCGGAGTGCTGAAGATTATTTGGCTCGACTAAATCCTGCAGCTGTAGCCCTGGATCGTGCACAAAGACGCAACTGCACAATCAGTGAGGTCGTACAAGTGTGGAAGAAGCTGTTAGATGATCTTGAACAGATTGCCATCTTTACTACATTGCTGTGATGTCCAAAGGCAAGAGCAAAAATTGCACTCACAGATGCCCACTTGCTGGCTAATCTACTTGATCCTAATACACAGGGGAAAATTGAGACTGCTATACAGTTTGCTCATGCCAATAATCGTCAATTATGCCGGTCATCATCAACTTTTGTGCATCTATGAAACCATTTGCACCATAAATGTTTGAAGTGGACACTTTACGCCTAGTATCTCCTCTAGCCTGGTGGATGTCCTATGCAGCTCAACTTCAGTTAGACATATTCCTGTGTTCATTTTATTACTGTTTTCACTTCAAAAATTGTTAATGTATTACTAAAACAAGGTGTAAACATCTAAAATGAAACAGTTTACTTAATAAAAAAAGTTAATAAAAAAATCCTATTTAAATCCAAAAAAATCTGATTTATAATCAAATAAATCAGATTTTTATGCAACCCTGCCCCCAGCTACAGGCCTTCAGTTTTGTAAATAAGCCTCAGGGCACGAGAAGGAAAGAGAAGAAGGAAGACAATCGTACACCAGAAGCACTTTCACACAAGATGAGGGAATCCGTGACCAAAAGAAAAAATACCCAATGCAGCCAGGTGCGTCAGGGTGGGTGCCCTGTGGACCCTATGGACCTTGAAGAAAGAGTTATCAATGGTAAGTCTACCATAACTCTTATTTTCTTCTTCAGGGTCCATAGGGATCCACATGGATACCATGGGGATGTCCTAAAGCAGTTCCCCCTAAGGGTGGGGGATGCTCCTGAGCAGAAAGGAGAACTCGTCGCCCAAAGGACGCATCCTGAGAGGCAAAAGTATCAAAAGGCATAGAACCTAAGAAAAGTGTGGCCAGAAGACCATGTGGCTGCCTTGCACAATTGTTCAGCAGAGGCACCATGTCTAAATGCCTACGATGGCTCTACAGACCGAGTAGAATGTGCTGTCACCATGTTTGGGACAGGGAGATCAGCCTGTGCGTACACCTGAGAGATAGTCATACGTAACCATCGAGCCAAGGTCTGCTTGTTAGCTGGCCATCCTTATTTGTGAAAACTTTATAATACAAAAAAAGAGCATCTGACTTTCTAACATAGATATGGGGAGCACAAACTACATCCAAGGAGGCTTCAACTACCGAAAAGTCTGGAGCCTGAAAAGCTGGAACTACAATTTCTTCATTTACATGAAAACGGGACACTATCTTAGGAAGGTAACCTCCCTTGTACGAAGAACAGCTATATGATGGTGAAAAATAAAAAATGGGGAGCGACAAAGCATTGCCTAAACAGAGACTCTGCGTGCAGAAGAGATAGCGAGGAGAAAAAGGGTCTTCGCTGTCAACCATTTCAAGTCTACAGAGTCCAGAGGTTCAAATGGTGGAGCTTGTAGCCCCTTAAGAACCAAAGACAGATCCCAAGGTGCTACCGGTGGGGCAAAATGAGGCTGACCTCGTAGAACTCCCTGAAAATTTTTTTCTAACATCTGGTAATGAAGCGATCTTTCTCTGGAACAAGACTGAAAGTGCAGATTTCTGCATTGTCAAAGTGGCCAGGCGAAGACCAAGGTCTAACCCAGCCTGGAGAAAAGCCAGTACCTGGAAACCACAACTCCTTAGGGTCATACTTTCAGTGGGAACACCATTGACCAAAAGAATGCCAAACCCTGTAATTGATGCGGACAGAGGCAGGCTTCCATACTCTAAGCATTGTTTGAATAACAGAGCTGGAGAAAGCTTTGGCTCTTAAGATGGAAGATTCAAGATCCACGCCGCCAAAGGCAGACGCAGCAAATCCGGATGCAGGCATGGACCCTGCATTAACAGATCCTGCCATAGAGGAAGAGGATACGGACTGTCTATGGATAGATTCTGTATGTCGGTGAACCAATGACATATGGGCCAAGCCGGAGCCACTAGTATTACTGTTCCACCTTACTGCTTGAATATCCCGAGAACTCTTGGGAGGAGGGAAATTGGAGGAAAGAGATACCCCAGCTTGAAGTCCCATCTTACTGCCAGTGCATCCACGAATGCTGCTGATGGGTCTCTGGACCTGGGGACCTTGTGGTTGTGACACGATGTCATGAGGTCTATGTCTGGTAGACCCCATTTGTTCACCAAGAGCTGAAACACTATCAGGTGGAGAGACCATTCTCAGGCATGTACGCCCTGATGACTTAGGAAGTCTGCTTCCCAATTGAGGACTCCCGGTATGAATATTGCCGAGATGGCTGGAAGATGATGTTCTGCCCAAATCAGAACCTTTGTCACTTCCTTCATGGCTGCATGACTTCGCATGCCTCACTGATGATTGAGATAGACCATTGAGGTCAAATTGTCAAGACTGGATCTGGACCGGGTTGCCTTGGAGCAGGTCCTGTGCCATGATAAGTGCTTTGTATACTGCTCGCAGTTCCAGAATGTTTATTGGCAGATGACTTTCTTGATTTGTCCATCTTCCCTGAATGGTGTGATGACCTATCACTGTCCCCCCATCCGCGAAGACTGGTGTCCATGGTGAGAAGCACCCAATTTGGAATCCAGAATGAGCGCCCTCTGTCCAGATGATCCTTTTTCAGCCACCACAGGAGAGAGAAACCTCTGGAGTGAGATGTATCCTCTGGGACCTTATTAGCCGATACTGTCCGTTCCACCTGGAGAGAATCAATCTTTGCAGAGGGCCTCCATGTCAAAGGTGGATACCATTGATCCCAGGACCTGCATTACTGATAGAAAGGATACCGTTTGCTTGCATAGCAGTTTGCATACTCACAATGATAGGGCAGCAATCGTGTCCTCTGGTAAAAACACCCTTTGTACCCGAAAATCCAGAAGTGCTCCCAGGTGTATCATCTGCTGTGTTGGAGAAAGAGAGGATTTCTTCCAATTGATGATCCAGCTGTGCTTTTGTAGGCAGGCTATGGTCAGTTGAAGGTGTTGTAAAACAACTGGAGTTTGTGCCAATATCAGAAGATCATCCAGGTACGGTAATATTCCGATTTCCTGAGGCCTGAGATAGGCCATTATGACTGCCATTATCTGGGTAAATACCCAGGGGGCTGTTGATAGGCCAAAGGGCAGTGCCTGAAATTGGTAATGTTGTAGGAGAGCAAACCAGAAATTGTTGGTGGGACGGCGTAATAGGAACATGCAGATACACATCCTGAATGTTCAGGGAAACCACAAAATCCCCAGGCTCCTTTGCCAAAATAATTGACCAGAGAGTTTCCATACGGGAACTTTGGTACATGGATAAACCGGTTGAGCATTTTAGATTTATAATAGGGCGATGAGACCCATTTTGTTTCTGAACTAAAAATAGATTGGAATAATAACTCCTTCCTTGTTGCAACACAGGAACAAGGATTATTACCTCTGCAGCAGAGAGTGAATGGCCTCCTGAAGGGCCAAGGCCTTGAATGCACCTGATTGAGGATCTGTGCAATAAAACTTCTGGGCAGGATGCCTCCGGAAAGTGATGGCATACCCCCTGAGAGACCACTTCTCGGACCCAGGCTTCTGTTATTCTTTGATGCCTGTAATCCGCAAACTGAAGAAGTCGGCCTCCCACCCTGGGACCCCCAGGAGGAGGCCTGCCCCATCAAGCCAAGGGTTTGTCATCCAGCTTAGAAGCTGGACATCTGGCCAGCCTAGACCTCTTAGATTGTCCCTTAATGTCCTAAGAAAACCAGACGGCTTGGAGGAAGATTGTTCCTTTGCTCATCCCTGAGGACGAAAGGATCGAAAAGCAAACCTGCTGATTTTGAAGCCGCCAGAGTAGCTATTAGCTAACTTCTCTTTAAAAAGTATATTTCCATAGAAAGATAAAGTTTCCTGAGCCTTCTTTGATCCTGTATCAGCTTTCCAGTATCTTAACCAAAAGGACCCTGCATGCCACTACTGTAGCTGCTGATGCTTTAGAAGCTAAAATTCCAACATCTACTGCAGCTCCTCCCAAATAGGAGACCGCTTCCCACATGTGGGAGATATACATAATCTGTTCTCGGGTAGCATCTGGTAAAGAGTCTTCCAATGCCCCCGTCCATTCTTCAACAGCTTTGGCTACCCAGGCTGCAGCCATAGCTGGATGAGTAACAGCTCCTGATTATGTAAATATTGCCTTAAAACAAGTTTCAATTTTCTGATCTGTAGAATCCTTAAGAGAAGAGAAGATAGTCAGAAATGCTATGTTGCCTATTCTGTCACTAAGTGCGTCACGTGAGCATCCACATTAGGAGGTACCTCCCACATTATACATTCAGAAGCTGGGAAAGGATACAACAATGTTAATCTTTTATTCACATAAAACAGTTTATCCGGGTTACCCCATGACTCTTTCATAAACTCAGTGAGCTGCTCGGATTTAGGAAACTCTGTTTTGGCCACCTTTTGCTGTTTAAACACAGGAGCCTTCTTACTAGGGGTTGGTTCATCATCCTGAATATCTAGGATTTTAACCGCCCTGGATGGATGGTCCTCCTCTCCCGAGCTAGACCCTGGAGAAGAACCCTGCGCATCATCCGATTCCCGATGATGCGTCTGAATCGATATGCTGAACAGAATGATAAAAATAACTTTTGCTTAGGCGCCTTAGTAACTACCGGTCTGGTTGCAACGGCTGACTGTGCCATACTCTGACTTGAGTGGCATAAGCATCCATCCAGGATGGATGTATCGAATGTGCAAACATAGCATGCTGTGGATACCCCCATGCAAGGAGGCAGTATGGGAGTAGCCAAACAATCCACAAACTGCTTCATAACCGGAGTCAAGCAGGACAACCAAGATGGCTCTTGTACAGGGACTGGTATACTGGACTGGTGAGGTGGTTCTTTATAACAGACAGCACACAAACCATCCTTTATAAACTCCTGAGAGGACAAGCCCACCAAACAGGCTTTACATGAAACCAGCACACGGGCCTCCACCTCCCGATTCCCTTAACTTTCTGACATATCAATTATAAACTTAAAATTACAATAACGGGACGACCTTCACAAATAACAAATAAAAGTATAAAGAAAAACCCCACACACCTGCAACAGAGGGATGAGGAAAAAAACAGTGATAGTTCTAACTGACAGTCAAACTAAAAGGCAGCAGCTAGCAAACAGTCACAACAATGCATATGCAAATTTAGTAGCACTGGGCTCTGAATCAACTACTCAAAACACAATGCTTGGTAGGATATAGAGCACTATATACCTGGCCTATGGGAGAGGTATACAGGGAGCACCCCGATAGTGATAGTGAGCATCTCATATACAAGAGGTGGGAAGGAGCGACCCAGACGCACAAAAATCTTTGACGGGACTGTGTCTGGGTTGGGGGAGCTCCTACCTCACGTAAGCTGCATTAACCGGCCGGGTATGCTGGCCTCGTGACAGCAGAAGCGTCTGCTGCCAATCCCCGGCATCAGATAAGGCCCCGGTGGTATAGTGAGGACGCGGAAGCTCTGGGCCCTGACTGCAGCAGCTTCTCGTGTGTCTCCTACGCCGGAAGCAAGGACTGCCGCACACGATTCCCTGTAACTGAGGAATCACCTTACCTGACATCTCCGTGCGTCCAGTTGCAGTCCGGGTCCCAGCATCGCTGCTAGCAAGCTCAGCCTAGACCCGCCGAAATCACCAGCCCTGTTACTGGTGTTGCGGCCCGGCGGAGGTAGACAGAGTTGCAGTACATGCGCCTTAATTCAGACACTCAGTACTGCCAACCCAAAAACATAGAAAATAAAAAAAAAACCTAAGATAAAAGCTTAGGACTGCCAGAGCAGTCCTGTTGTAAATGTGCGTCTGAATCCTGCCGCACCAAACGAACAACTGAAGGCCTCTGGCATATATGGAGGACCCGAGGCATCCTGGGAGCTGAAAGCTTTAACTGGTGCCTGAATCTCTCCAATCACATTATCCCCCCATGGTATCCCTGTGGATCCGTATGGACCCTGAAGAAGAAATTTCACTAATACAACAAGCAATATTCGTTTGCTCCAATAAAAAAATATATATTTTAAAGCATAGTACAAACAACAAGTCCCCTTCTTGCTGTAAAATTCACGGTGGCAAGGTTAGTGGTCCACAATAGGTAGCACTAATCAGCAACACTGTATCTATGCTAGTAGAGGTTTAATAGAGAAATATACAAGCATGAAGTATTGTTTCCAACTGAATGCAGCGCCCTTGGGTATTAAAGCAATTCTTGCAGCATCCCCAGGCTCTCATGCGACAGATGTATAATCAAAGTGAATGGACTCCCTTCTTTCACCAGCTTGACTTTGAAATGCCAAGGAGTGACTGCTTGTGAGTTAGAATCACCCAACTCATTTAATCAATCATCAGTAGCACTTTTTCAAAAGTATAAAATCAATATCTGTTTTAGCCATGCATGCACCGTTCATTAAAGGCTATAGCACAGCTGTTTTATGCTAGTCTGTTGTTAGGCATGTATAATAACAGAAGCAGTATAAATGTTATTTGATAGCTCTGTTGGTAATCTAAAAGGAGGCAACTACTCAATAAACATACAACAAATAGAAGCATTATAATTATGTTTGCTTCTTTTGCATGTCACAATCATATATTACCAGCAAATGAGTTATCAGAGATTGTGTAGAAAAAAAATGTATATATTATATATATATATATATTCCAATGATCGGCACTCCCACAATCAAAAGCAAATGTTCGGGTGCCAGTCCAATTTAATAATAATATAAATGCAAGTAAGGGTGGAACTCCAAGGACTTATCACTTAGCAAAAAGACACTGACACAGCCATATCTAGATCTGACGTTTCGGGTCCTTAATAATTCCTTGAAAACAGGTTATTAAAAATCAGAAATGTCAGAACTACGTATGGCTGTCTCCGTGTCTTTTTGCTAAGTGACAAGTCCTTGGAGTGCTGCCCTTACTTGTGGAGAGATCTTTGATGATAGATATGTATATGCCCTAGGTTCTGTCTGGTGGACAGTTAGCCGATTAGCAGCCTTGATTGCCATACCACCTGTGAGAAGTTGATAAAATGTGTTCGCTTTTCTAGTCAGTCTCACACTGCCTGGGAAGCAGGCTGACAGACCTGTTGAGACACTGATATTGCTTTATGTTAGTGCTGTATTTAAAAGCTGTTGTGCAAGTTGGACATTAGGTCCTCCCAACCATAGAGAGGGAGACTTCTGTTTAGTTAGAGCCTGACAGGCTAGGATTTATTTTTATGATTTTGTTTATTTTGCTACTCAAATAAAACTAGTTGAGTAAACTTGTACCAAAACCCTGGGCTGTTGAAATACTGATTGGCTGCCTTATGCAGAGTGTGGCCGTTTACCTCAGGAAATGGAACTCCTTAACCGTATTTTGCGATATATGGTGGAGAGTGCAAGCATTACATTTAAATTGCAACCATAAAAATTATGTAAAAATATTAAAGCAACAGACACCCCAATTTAAAAAAATATATATTTTTTTGCTGTTGGAAAAGACTTATGTAACATGGAAGAAATTGTTAAGGCGTTGCTACAAGCTACAGCGGCTTAGCAGGAAGCTACCAGGGTGCAGCAATTTGCCATTGAGGAGGCCCAGAGGTATTTATCAAAAAAGAAATTTGCCACAACCTTAAATTATACAGACCAGGAGTACTTCTTTTTTCTAGACTCTAGTAAAGTTATCTATTTAGTACTTTCAACACATAAAATAGAAGATAGTTTCTGTGAATTCACTAGTAAAATCTAATGTCAGAGAAGATTAGGAAGTAGATGGTGAATCAAGATTTGAAAGATAAATGCTACATCTTATAAGATGTTTCAACCAGAACACACTTTTGTTTTTAATTTAACATTGTTGAGAAAAGGTATAGATGAAAAGAAAACGTTGGTTGATCGTTTAATATTGCAACTGAAGATCATCTATATGAGACATTAAAACATGCAAAGATAAATAGACTAATGAGGCAAGCATGAGATCTACTTATTAGCACATTCCTAAACACTGATCTTCCAGCACAGAAAAAAAAATACAGGACAAAATTGAGGAGGCATTGTCTATTAAATGTCAGGCACTTGTGTATATGTTATCTAAACCAGTCTGCCATTTTATTGATTTTGTGAAGTTCACATATTTTATACAGCAAACACTGTAGGCCATGAGAAGCTGCAGCTCTAATTTTTAAATAGCAGCAAAGTATCTTTTTAGAATCAGAGAATCTGGACAATAAATAGTCTCTCTCTTTGGATGTGAATGCTTAACAAGACGACCTGCTGCAGCTTCATAATGTGATTACTATTTTACAGAGCTTATACACAAAAATATATATGCAATCTTTTTGTCTATATTTTATACAAATACAACAGTAGTTTGTGAATACATTGTTAAGTACATTTACATGATAAGCAACAACTTCCAAATATCTCGATAACTTTTTTCTTTTTAAATGCAATAAAGATACAATAAAATTCAGTCTGGAATGCAATTTCTTCTACTTCTTTGACTTTTAAAACCATTTATAGACTATTTTTTTTCTAGCACTTGTAAGTCCAAACAGGTTTTTTTTCTTTCCACACTGAATAAAAATAAAAATTTCAGCAATAAGTCAGAAGAGATTTATCCGTTCCAAAACAATTTCCAAAGTAATGCAGAAATGCAAAGGGGAATTCTCAATATACAGCGTGATCTTCACTCAACACTATATATTGTGCCCATTACATTTAATTATATATTTACTTAAATGAACAAAAAAAGATGGGTGTGTTTGAGAAAGATAAATTGGCATGTCCATTGCCTTTTTTTCTTAATTTTTTTTTTCCAGCAAGTGCATATTAATACGCTGTGGTGTTTTACAAAGATCAATAAAAGGGTAAACTAGATCACAGTATAAAAATATATCATACAACTATCGCTATAATAAAATAGTCCTTTTTCTATGGTAAAAATACATCTGTAAGTGACATGAAGGTTGTAGCACCATTAGAGAACGGTTTCCCTAGTTACATTAGCAGCATGATGATCCAATATAACAATATTGCAGGAGTGTTTTTGAGAAGATAAACATTCATTCTGGTTGGATTGTACCAATGAAGCTTATACTTACATTTTTAACAGATGATTAGCAACAGTATGGTCACTTTTATGGCGAGATAACATATCAAGAGACACTGCTTCCCAGCTACAAAAAATTATGTATTGTAAAGTGAAAGCATGGTAAATTCCAAAGCCATTTTTGTCACCCAAAACAAATGGTCAACTTCTAACAAATGTTATTCAACACAACATCTGTAGTTGTGGCTTGGTTTCATTTAGATAAATTATCAACATTTAAAAAAACAAAAAAAACAAAACACTTTTCAGATATACTTTTTTGCATCCATGCAGGTTACAGGCGATACTGTCTTAGTTAGGTTGAATTTGAGAATGGTATACATTTTAGCATTTGAAACATTTATTTTTTCAGCAAAATATTGACTTAAAAAGCCTAGGGAATAGGAATAGATGGTAACAGACAAAGAAGGGTTTTAATGTGAAGCTGGCCAAGATTGATAAAAATTATTTTTTTCCCAGGAACAAATATTAAATCAAGAACTATGGAAATTAGGGACAAGAACAAAATTAAATTAAAGCTGCATACACATGGTACGATCTGTACCACCAACAACTTGAAAGATATCTTTCAGTTAAGTCATCCTGCCACATGCCTGAACAGGCAAAGTTGACGATATCGTGCAAGTTGGCCTGCATGTACGGACGATTATAGATATCGTTATCGTTCATGCGGGAATGCACATTGTTGGTCGTTCACTGCATAAAAATGAATGATATATCATTGAATGATATCGTTATCGTTCATAGATATCGTACCGTGTGTACGCACCGTAACACAACTCATACTATAATCACAAATTAATAATTGTGCAGGCTATTACCCACTGCATGAGAGGCAATCCATAAGCACATGGTGAATACATATAAAACGTATTACACCCTACGCCCTAACTTCCCTATCATGGAATGACACTCCAATCTCACCCAATTGTGCTTTGCACCTTAACGTCCAGAGTAGTATTCACATTTTTGCAATGTGTCCATTACATCAGGAGTTGTCAATTTTATAGTCGACTTAAATTAATTTTTATACACGGAATTATATATATATATTTTTTATCCATCCGAGACAGATATTTTATCACCTCCTCCTGAACATAAGCATACCAGTTAAAGATCTATGAAGTCATGAACTTAAGTACAGATCAGATACAGTTATTTGATTCAAGAACAAAAAATATACTTTATGATTAGAGATGGGAAAACAAATAACACCATGATTATTGAATAGGTGTTCAACAGGCTACCTTAAATATGCGTGGCAATTAGAGTATGTCCAGACTGATTTTTTTTTTGTTTCTTTAAAACATAAGTGCTTTGATGCTTCACATATAGAACTCCTAATATGCGTCCCCATTTGGAGGTAATTTTAGAATTTTTTTTTTTACTAAAATACACAAAAATTAAATACATAAGTGTCTGGGCATTCATTTTTCTTTTAGAACTTAGAAAATACAGTTGTGGGAAAAAAAGGGCTGATAATTTTACGTCACTACTGAACACACAGCGTGTAGGGCAGCGTTTCCTAAACTCGCTCCTTAAGGAAACCTAAAGCTTTGTACACACCTAAATGATGTGCTGACCCTGTGTTGCAGCGATGTGATGTAACAATATATCGCCGCATACACTGCATGCTCCGCCGTATGATGTTGCAATATATTGTTACATGCTTAATGTAACACTGCATCATCTGTGGCATTATCCCATCTGGTGTGCAGCACATCAGATGTGAAGATGCAAAAAAACAATGAATTGGGTGGAACTAGGAGTACACACTATACGATGGTTGTTTAGATCCATTGTGGATCGCAAGATCGGCCAATATATTGTATAGTGTGTACCCAGCTTAATAGTCCAGGTTTTAAGGTTATCTATGCCTAAGAACAGGGGACTTAATTAGTACCTCAGGCAGTTTGTTTTAATCAACTGTATTCAAGCATAGATATCCTTGTAACCTGGACTGTAATGCTGGGTACACACTAGCCGACATATTGGCTGTTCAATTGAACACCCGATATATCGCGTGCCCGCCGGCCAGTGTGTACAGACAATATGTCTGTTAATAACATAGTTCACACATATATCTTGTCAGCTCTGCAGCACAGCCGATGGCAGATATATCTGCTCATTGTGCTGTGTGTTTGAGCAGTTAATACGACCGCCCAAACGCTTACTGCAGAGGCCGTGGGGAGGGGGGTGCGATGCAACCCATGGCCAGATGGCAGATGATAGTTGTCCAGTATGTATGAACAACCATCATCTTCAGATTAGTTGAAATTTTAGGCGTGTACCCACCTTAAGGGTGTCTTGAGGATACAGTTTGGGAAATACTGCTGTAGAGCATTTTTAGAAATGTCCTGATGTACCCTTACACTCAGGGATCCCATACCAAACAGTTATACATTATTTAATCTTGCACAACACTGCAGTCACATAACAGTGCCACTATCATAGCTAATGACCCTTACTGCACAAACTCCCTGAGTTGTAGAAAATACTATTAGTTAATTAAGATAGATATCAGGGAGAAAAGCTGCATTCAATACTGTATTTCTACCATGTAGTAACATCAATTAAAGAAACAAATTAGACCTCTCCATTCAACATTTTATCTACAGAAAGCTATACATTTTGAAGATGTTCCATTAAATAGCTCTCCCACGGATGTTTTTATTTTATGCCTGATGAAGTTTAGCTGCTTACATAACATAATTGGTGATTTAGTCAGCAGCAGTTTTCATGGTAGAGATAACTCATACATATTTCATATTGTATTTAAATTTAGATATAGAATATTCCTACATGTTAAATTTCCTTTTGCCTGCCCATTTACTTGATATTCCCAATGAAGCCGGCAGTGTGTCTTGAAATGCATAAACCTAATCAGTAACCACTGAAATTAAAAACTTGTGTGGCTGGAATCCATTGAGGATTACTGCAATACTCTACAAGTAATTGGCAGCACAAGAGTTTTTTAAAGAAAAAAAAAAAAAAAGACACAAAAGAAACAAATCCCATAAAAAAACAGAGATACTGGTTGTGCAATATAGCAAACTGATAAGCAAACACTGTAAATAAAAAGTACCTGTTCAAAACTAAGGTTTATCATTTTGTACACAAAGCTTTATAACTAAAATTCTACATAGCTTTAATCTAATGGAAATAACACATTATTAAGAAATTTACTATAATTAAAAGCATTACCTTATTTTTTCCTCATAAAATGTTCCATTATTTTTAGCTTTTCTTTTTTTTTCTCCAAAAAGTGCTATATCTCAAAATATGTAACAGAGGTCAACCAAGCTTATAAAATATTGCCCTATGAAACATCACACTAACTACGCAAATGACCTGAAATTAATGTTTGTTAACATTCATTCATATAGTCTATGCCACGGGTTCTCAAACTCGGTCCTCAGGACCCCAAACAGTGCAGGTATTCCAGGTCTCCTCACAGAATCACAGAATTATGTGAAATAATTAGCTCCACCTGTGGATCTTTCAAAATGTGTCAGTGAGTAATGAATACACCTGTGTACCTGCTGGGTGACCTGGAAAAAGTGACCTGTGTGGGATCCTGAGGACTATGCAAACAGCTCTGGCTCATGTATCAGTCAGCATATTGTTCTATAAAAAAAAAAAAAAAAAAAGTACAGGTGAGAGATCAACAAGTCCCTGTAATTTTCAAATTAGGGGCTGGACATGCAACAATTATGAATGAATTAGGCATAGTAGGAATTGTGATGAAAGTTAAGTAATTGTATATTTTTGCATACAAAATATTAACCCATTCAATAATTAATTATTTCAGCGCACCAAGTAGGTAGCAGGATGCATGTCCACTAATAGTCAATATTAAATGGATAATAAAATATGGATATAGAGAAAACAGTGGGGCCAATTAGGGCATGAACATATTTTAGGCCCAGGGCAAGACAACTGTAACATTATAGCCCATCTGAAGCCATGATGACCTATCAAGGTTCAACATATTGTCTTGATTATTCTGAATGAAGTACATTTCTTTGAAAGATGAAAAATAACACTTTCAAGAATATGTTAAAATTTGGCTATTTTTTCCTTTATGGTTTGGATGTGTGTGTGTGTGTGTGTGTGTGTGTGTGTGTGTGTGTATTATATATATATATATATATATATATAAAAACTATATTACGCACACACACACACACACACATATATATATATATATAAACACATATATACATACATACACACGTGTGTGTGTGTTGGTGTATATATATATATAATTTATTACATACACGCGAAAATACATAGAATGTTTTATATCCAGATAGTAACTGCAACATAGTATACTATATTAATATAAATATATGGCACTTTCATATATGCAGTAAAAAATAAAAATCCAATATAAGGCCATGACTTATGATGTGTGGCAGAAGTGTGTTTTAGCCTACATAAGGTGGCTTTTAATATAATATACAGCAAGTTTGAAATACAGATGTTCTTTCTTAGTTAGTCTGCCTGTAAAATGGACAAAACAAAATGGGAATGAGAACAGTGGATGAAATTCAGAACAAATCACCCTGCTTAACAAGTAAAAAAAAAAAAGGCTTAATTTAAAATGTGGCACACAAAAACTGTGCACTGTAAAATAACAAAAAAAATCCATAAATGTAAAATTAAAAAGATGAGCAATTATGAGTGTTTTTCCAAGATAGAACTCCCTTCCCCTAAATGAAAAAAACCAACAACTTTAACATCCCTCCCTTAAAATGCTTTAGGTTAGTTCTCAACATATATTTCAAATATTCCCTTCTATATTTTGTTGTGCCTTTTTTCCCTAATTTTGAGAAGAAAAAAAGAGGCAACCTTGAACAATAGTTGCTCAATGAAAGCCATCAATTTGTTTCACAGAAACTATAGGATTAATATTTTATCAGAGCTGTTTGTGCAATCCATAAATGCACATATTTAACATTTTAACTCTGAAACCCAAAAGCAATTTGCATTAAAAATTATACTATTCCTACTATATAATGCCTTTTAAAAGAAAAATACTGTTAGAAATACAATATTTACAATTTAAAGGATAAAAAAAACCTAAATGATTTACTAAGAAAATATAATGGTAATTTTAATCCACAAAATGTTTATATTTATGCCCTGCCACATTATAACTATTTTATATATATATATATTTATATATTAACATTGTAACTCTTCGGTTATAGACTTTGTTTTTCTTCCTAATGCCTAATATCAGAGCATGGGGCAAGTTAGAATGGTTACAAAGCAAAGTGGCATAAGCAATATGCTTTTACGTAACTCCTTAGAGTGCTGTTTTGTAATCTCGGTAATGGAAAAAGGTCCAAAACCAAGTACATATTAGTTGCAAGTGCTGGCAGCATGTATCTTTTGAATGGCAGTACCACCCCATTTATACAAATATTTGCTTCAAACAGTATATATTTTTTGACCATGAATTATTGAAGGCACTTTGGTAGTAGTCAAATACTACAGACTGAGGCTTCTCCCCCCCTCCCCCATACAATCTTTTGGCAAGAAATAAAATGCATTGTTTCTTTGCCCTGGGTATTATAATACTATTATTTCAGAAAACCAAACTACAGGAGAAAGGAAAATAATTCTCTGTGTGAAGTGACAAAATACACATTTCGTGCAAAGGCGCAACCATTGCATAATCGTGGTACACAAGTCCGATGCAGTGTTTAAAATAAGGTTTGTTGCATGGCCATTGCTTTGAAACTTTTTTCCAAAATTATACAGGAAATAGACTATTTGACTAATCTTTGTTGTGTTCACATCATAACTACCTTGGCATTTCCAAACTATAAAATCTTATGATATTAAATTCTCATTAATTCAATTTTGAGGGATATGAATCATTTCATAGGAAGTCAGCATTAAAAAGGTTAAAAAGGTTAAAAATATTTTTTCTTCTACTGGTGGTAAAAATAAAAAAGTCAGCTGGCAGTATAAAATACAACCACAAATAGCACGAAGTCTAAAACCAAAATAAACAATTAAGACACTTGTAAAAAGGTGAAAAGCTAACAATGTACTGGCTTAACAAGATTGTTAATGTAGAGATTGTTACATGTGTTTCAAATGTCTTTTCATTGGCACTAGGATTTAAAACCGGCTAAAACAATCCATTGTATAAACCCCTACTGGAAAGCTTGATGAATAAACCCCTACTGGAAAGCTTGATGAAATCGTGGCAATGTTGTGGTTGTATTTAGATTGCTTGTGAAAGCAGATGACAATGAGTGTAAGGAACCAAAACATATATTATTGCTAGGGTCTTGAGGATCCTGTGGTTGTGGAGGGAGCTGTGCCATTGATGAACTGGCCTCTTCTTGAGAATAGCCCATTCCTAAACTCCCAACTGACACAGGTGTATTGTATGGAGGGCCATTCACAGGTATGAAATTGAACAACTGACTGAAGTCCAGAGACGATGTGTTGAGAGGTTCACTAATCGAAACAGAACTTTTAGAGAGGGATACTCCATCTGGGCCATCATCCAATGTCCCGACTTGAGGATCCAAACTTAACTTAGATGATGATGGAGACTCCTGGGAGGAGGATGTCATGCCACTTTGCAACTCCATAAGGTAACTTTCTATTTCCACTTTCAACGGTTGCTCTTTCTCAGGCATAGAAATTGCATATGAGGTAGAATTGAGTGGGTATTTTAACGAAAGATGGTGAGAGGGGTGGACAGGATCCATATCTATAGAGCAAGGCATCCCCAAAGACAATGATGGAGCGACCATTTGGTGTGTAGTTGCAGAACTCTGCATGGACTGGATTTGTGTGTTATAGAGGTTCAACTGCAAACTGTTTGTGAATGGCTTTGATGTCAACTCATTGGAGGATAAGGACATCATGGGAAGCAGCTCATCTTTAATAGGAACACTGCATGTGAAGTGATCCAACAGGTCCACAGGTTCAGTTTTCACTTTCAGCAGTTCTTGATTGTGACTTTTCTTCATATGACGGGTTAGATGATCCTTACGCCCAAATCTCTGTGCACAATACTGACATAGGAAGTCTTTTCTCCCAGTGTGCACTACCATGTGTCTACGGACATCTTTGCGGGTGTAAAAGCGCCGATCACAATGCTCGCATTGGTGTTTTTTCTCCTTAACACCACCGGAAGATTTGCCTGCATGGGTTTTGAGGTGCTCCAGGAGCACCACTGTGCTTTCAAAAGTCTGCAAGCATACTTTACAGGTGAGGTCTCCACTTGTAGCAGCATGCAAGGCCAAGTGACGTTTAAACCCAAGCTTGGTATTGTAGTTCTTTCCACATTCTTCACACTTAAATGCTTCCTTATTGGGGTCATGGGTATGCAGGTGATTCTTAAGGTGATCTTTCCGGTGAAACATTTTCTCACAATAATTACACTTGTGGGTTTTCTCTGGAGAATGTGTAGCCATATGCCTTTAAACATAGATACAACCACAAAAAAATGATTAGGTTTGCAATGAAACACAAGTATGCAAATTTTAAGTGAAACCTATACACACTATATATATATTATATATATTATATATAAAATGGTGTACACAAATGTAAAAAAATAAAAAAAAGGTCTAAAAGTTTTATATTTTCAAACCTGGAACTACATATTCCAGCACACTCTGCCGCATTTTTTTTATTAGGGTATGCTAAAACTGTGGGAGGGCATGCTGGAATGTGTAGTTTTACAGCAACTGGGGGGGGGGTGCATGTTTCATTCCCCTGCTTTATAATAAAGCACAATAATTTACCTTGTGGCCCTTACACGTACAGATTAAGCAAATGTTAGACAATATAAATTATCCAATTCAAATAGATGGAGCGCTTGTTAAGCAAGAAACAATATAGAATATAAAAAAAAAAAACCTGCTGATAAAACGGGATGCGAATACCCGGAGAAATGCGTCAAGGTTTGCAGATGCTCAAGCTCGCAGTACCCCATCCATACTTTAATAATATTTGGCTGAGCAGCAGAAAATAGCAGTAAAGGATCGGTTGTCTGAAAACCAGTGCTACTGCCTCACAGCAGAGACAGGACGCCTCACACAGCTGCGTACACACAGAGAGAAGTGCTTCGGCACCAGCCACACTAGTGCGTCCGCAACGGGCAGGATTCGAACACACAGAGACTAGTGCATCGGCACCCGCTACACGTGTATATATGCACGGTACCTGTGCCTGAGTATCACAGCAGACTCAGTTCAATGTATTAGAACCCTGGGGATTGATTACCTGTTAGACGAATTCTTATCTTTGCATACCCAGAACATAAAGGTTGTTTTTAAGTGTACCGGTATACTTTGCATACACAGTGATCGGTGGAACCTGGTTACAGGGAGGAGATCCTGGGGATGGTGTATATATTGATTGGCACCTGGACAGTGGAGTAATTCCTTTTTCAGTGATATGATACAATATTAAGGACAACTGCTGCTATAAAGTAATATATAGGAGAAAGATCTTTTGAATGTAACAGATCGCATGCCCATTCATCAGATAACTAGATCAGTGTTTGAGTAATAGCGATCTTAAACTTCTGATTTAGCTTTGCTGCTGAGCTTTGAGCAAACTATTGCACCAAATCTGAACATTGTTCAATTTTTTTTATAAAAATTGTGTATAGTGGTGTTATTAAATGTTTTTTTTTTTAATATATTTTATATTGTGTTCATTGCTTCAAACAAGAGCTCCATCTCTTCTAATTGGATTGTGTCTTTTTAGCAGGTAGCAGACCCTGCTGGTGGAGCTGCCAGTTTGATTAACCATTTATACTGAGTGATTGATAAACGCACCTGTCTTTTGTATTGTGCAATATAAATGATAAAATAATGCAATTTACTCCTATTTCAGCTGAATTACATTTCAATGACACCTTATTGGAAAAAAAAATCAATACATTACATCAAATGTCTTACACTGAATTACTTTCAGAATGTATACAACAAATGCTGCAAGTGGGCAGAAAGTTAATGTAAGCTGAAAGATAAATAAGAGTTTATACCTTAATAATTTGTATTTAGAAACAAAGGCCTTGGTGCAGTCTTGTTGTGTGCACTTGTAGGGCCTCTCTCCTGTGTGAGTGTATGAATGGACTTTTAATTTTTCAACACTGTTAAATGCCTTGTCACACAGTTGGCAAGGGAAGTTTTTCCTTGGTTTTGTTTCACCACGTTTACGCTTCCCTGAAGGGACTTTCTGGGAATCTCTTACTTCTGACAAATCACCAGGAATGACAGTGGCCATCGCAGCCTAAACCAGGCCTTCTTGTTGGACAACTGGCAACTGTCCAACTCCACTAAGTGACAGCGTTTTTGGTGGCTTCGCAAGTTCCATGTGGTCGAAAAAAAAACAAAAGGGGACTGAAAAAAGAAAAATAATATAAAATAACTATATTGCAATGGAGTTTTATTCTAAATAAGCTAAGCGATGCCTTTGAAAGCATAAAACAAGAATAAAGCCACATGATGTTATAGCAATGAAAGCTTAATCATTTATAAAGAACTGTCATTCTGGAACAGTGCTGCATGTTAGAAGTTTTAGAAATCAAAGTTAATAGTAAGCAACCCTGTACGAGTTAAAGTTCATAGATTTCAAGATAACATTTTTTTTTTTTGTGCCATGCACCTTGTTCTTAATAGGGAAACCATCCTGTGGTGGCTGGGGTCAGTGTTATTCTGACTTATGACACCACCTAGTATATAGAAAACACTCTCTGCTCTGGAAATAACATCAACTCAGAGGTAAGACTCGGTAGAGAGAGAAGACTGGATACAGTACAGCAAACAGGACAAGGTCATGGGAGAACTAGAAATTGTGCATTGGTTGTACCAAATGCTGTTAAGGGAAATTGGAGAGGTGTAAGTGGTAATAAATTAACAGAGATGATGAAGGAAATTTAATAAGAAGTAATTTCTCAAAATCAACAGTGTTTGGTAATTTTTATAGGGGTTTTAAAAAAAGTGTTACATTTTTCAAATTTAAAAAACGCTGCTTTAAATCCTGCAGCAAATATCACTGAAAATTGCCTCTTTGACAAATTGCTGCTCATTACATTTCCCCCATATATGTGTTTAAAGACTTCTAAATATGATGGTCCCCATCCACATAGCATAGCAACTGGGATTCAACTATTCAGTCTACAACACATACTGTACCTTTCTTATTCTGAACAGTGTATGCAATTTTTTTCTGAACATGGTGGTTAGCACAAAACAATAACAGTATGATCTTTGTGAATATTGAAAATTCCCTCCACTTTAATATACAGTAAAAATAAATATATATATATATTCGGAAATAATCCTCAGACGTTTCCCTTTAATGCTCAGTACAAAAAGCATGCACCTTACTCTGCTAAAGTAGTTTGGAAATAAACACCAAATTTATTATATTATATTATATATATATATATATATATATATATATATATATATATTGCATTAAGTGTGCACTAATTACTAGTTCTATATTTAGCACAACAACGCATTGAAGGACTAAGTTAAATACATATTGAGGTCTCATGGTAGATAACAGAGTAACGGTGTTACAAATCTAATATCTAATGTGTACTTTTTTATTTTTTTAAGTAAGATGCATATTCAGCTTTCTATTTTGAATGGATTGATCCTTAAAAACTGAAAACTCTTTCAATGTTGCCATTATATCAGCAATATGTCCACATATTTGAAATTTACAACAACATTACCAAAATTTAAAATATATTAATTTGCACCTGATGGAAACAGAATTGCAGCGAGATTCAACTCTGAGGTCTCAAAGTGTTTTATGATGACAGAATTCCTAATTTTCTCTAATGAGTCAGTTGTTAAAATTGCAACGCTTATTTTAAAGCATTAAATAAAAATTAAGTTAATGATCCAAAACTTCTGGGATCCAGCTTATTTAATACAGAAACATGCAAGAGAGAGGAATTAGACAAATATCAACCTTTTTATGGAAGACGTAGCTCTCTGTCCGATACTCAAAGAAATAACTTTTTCTTAGGAACTTAAATGACCCATGTTATTTTTTCAAGTGGTAATTACACAATGTTTTTAATGTCTGTATCTCACTAGCAAAGTGATAATGTGCAGTTCTCCAGTGCTCAATCAGTATTACAGTGGAAAGGTCTTGGTGCTTTTAGTGTACATCCGCATATCATATTTATTCACCAGGACACCTTATAGTTATTTAGGTTCACAATCTTCTAATATCAGTGCAACTTTAATACAGTGCTTGCCAGAGATCTGAGCTCCTTTTTCTAACACTCTCATATATTTTTGCGGATACATCTCTGTATTAAACCTCTGTTTATAATCTTTAACTTCTCATGGATTCCATATTCTCAATTTCAACCCTAGGGTTATAAAGACTGCATTAAAAAACAAAACAAAATCACAAATTTGTAAAGTCGATCCTAAAACTACCTTAATGTTGGCTAACACATTTCACTGCATCAATGTGATTTCTTCAGAGTTCTACTATGTTGTCTTCCAGGATTCCTTCACATTCCCTCTATTGATATCAACACTTCTCTCCTGTCCCCCATGTTCGCTTCCTTGGTGTCATCCTTTGTTCTGTGCTCTCCTTCACCCCCATATTCAGGCCATCTCTAAGTCCTGCCATCTTCGCCACCGTAACATTTCTAGGATTCGGCCTTTGCTCACTCCAGATACCACAAACTATCATTCATGCACTAATTTCCCGCCGTGTCTACTGTAACCTTTTCCTTTCACGTGTCACACTTTGTTTCATCTCCCCACTCCAGTCTATATTTAATGCTGCTGCTCATCTCATATTTCTCTCTTGATGTATGTAACCTACATCCCCCTCTGCAACCAATATATGCCTTAATCAGTCCTCTCCCACCTACATCTCCAACCTCATCTCTGTCCACACTCCCTACAAACCTCTTCATTCGTACTTTGATTGCATCTAACCTCTACTGTGGGCCACTCCTCTGGAGAACACTCACTCATCTAGAAAGATCTACTTTCTTCAAGTCTCCCCAACTTTAAAACCTTTTCACTAACACCTAACAGCACTCCGTACTCCTCTCTCATCCCTACTTCCCACTGTGTCTCTTGCCCAGTTCATCCTACAACTGGTTTACTAAATCCTTGTAGAATGTAAGCTTTTGGGAAGGGCTCTCTACCCTCTTGTGTTTTCTTGTAATCTCTTTACCACCAGTTCTACTTGTCTCTTGTCTCCTTCAGTGACTGACACTCTCTGCATGACTATACGATGGGCACAGAATCACTGAGAGCTGTTGTGCCCATCACTAACTTAACTCTAGCTACAGTGACTTGCTGTACGCTTTCCTTTGTACCCGTCACTCCCTGGTTATGGTTTTAATTAAATTTTTGTGTCTATGCTTGTGCATTGTATTTATACTTTGTACAAGTGGTAGACCTAAATGCACTTATAAAAGATACAATTAAAATGGTGTAGTATTTATCTACTTATAAACAACACAATTTTTTGTTAGAACTTCTTAACTGTGTGGCCAAAGATATGTTTAATTATAAACATAATTTGATGATATAGTCTTATATACAAAGATACAAATATATAAACCCAAGGTAAGATAGAGAAAACTCATCTTTAGAATTAGTAGTTATGAAAATAATCTTAAATGGACCAGAGCTATCTCCAAGCATGCTGTATAACAGCCTAAAATACAGGTGTTAAACTGTACTTCCAATGTTTTCATTATAAAATCCACAAGATCTTGCATCTTTTCCAATGTAAAATAAAAATGTCTCAAAAATTTTACACATTCCTAATATGGTTAAAGGATGGATCAAAATGGTCTCTGTACCAGTTAAGAAAATAAACTTAGGTCTATAATAACACACCATGTTCATTGTACCCATTATCAAATGATTACATCTAATTTTACTATGATTTCAACAATGGTTTAACTAGTGGTTAGAGAATATCATATGTATTTCTAAAATATCATCAACTGGTAAAATGTCGCTCGGACCAGCAGAAGTATGGAAAGCTGCCAGTTTCTACCACTCGTTAACTTGGATTTCCAGTTGCATTTCTTATATTTGTCATAGACCAAAATCCACATATGTAACACAACATTAATAAACTATGGCTTCATAAATAGCCACTATTTAGATTTGGCATCAAGTATAATTACAAAAGTAGCTAAATTAGCTCATCACAAAAAAAAGTAATAAACGCAATATTAATACTACATCCT
Organism: Taudactylus pleione; assembly: GCA_031769625.1. Lineage (NCBI taxonomy): Eukaryota > Metazoa > Chordata > Amphibia > Anura > Myobatrachidae > Taudactylus > Taudactylus pleione. The sequence continues at coordinate 1,139,778 of JAUIMM010000092.1, read as the reverse complement.
TATTAATGGCTATATTTAAGTAGACTAACTTCATTCCTGAAACTCTTATTCCTCAATCTAGTACTTAAAAAAAACAAAACAAAAAGGAAGATGTAGGTTTAGCTTATTGACTGTCAACCCATAGCACCAAAATAAACCTAAAAGATCCAACACCTGTATTCGATTGTGTTCTTAACAAAATAGGTGTTTGTTGACAATACATAAAAAATTGAGACAAGATATTATTTATTTTACAAATGTAAATATAATGAACACAACACGCTGTATTTATAAAGCAGCAGGTTGGAGGTGAAAATTTAAAACAGCACTCGCAATCAGTGTAGAGCACGCCAGGTTTTACTCTGACTGCGAGTGTAGTTTTACATTTTCACCTCCGACGCCGCTGCTTTGTAAATAAAGCATAATGTGTCCCTTTAAAATAGGCTTTTCTAAAGCTGCTGTGAAGATTCACACAAGATTCTTACTATAGCTAATTCGAATGAGTGGAATTCACTATACCTCATTTATATGTGTTGTGTTCCTTTTATGTCATTGTCCAGTTTTAATTTATACTGAAACATGTTTGGCAACTTAGATAATAAATTATAATATAAAAAAAAGTACAAATTTAATTTTCCACCTGAGGAATGATTAAGTACAGAACTTTCTTTTAAATCCCTTATTACCCAATCCCTTTAAGGGGTTGGGTAGTAAATATCAAAAGTCAGGAAGCCAGCTGTCAAAATACGGACAGCGTATCCCGACAGGGGTCCGTAAATATGTAAACTCTCCCCTCTTCTCCCCCTAACCCTCTTTTCCTGCTTCCTAACCCTCCCCCCCCCCGCACCCTATCCCTCCCAGTTAGTGCCTAAACCTAACCCTCCCCCTTGGTGCCTGTTGCTAAACTTAACTCCCCCCCCCGGTGCCTAAACCTAACCCTCCCACCTCCCGTGGCTAACACCCAACCCAGCCTGCTATACTTACATTCGGGATGCCGGCTGTCGGGATTCCGGTGCTGGCATCTGAACTGGCATCGGGATATCCGCACCAGTGTTCTGTCCCAGATCGGGATTCTGGCACCGTGATTCATCAGCCGGCATCCCATACGTAGGTATCATAACTACATCACCTTTTTAAGTGTGCTGTGGTATATTGCACAAAGTGATACTGCTGCATTTGCCCACATGTATTTATGTTTCTGCTAAATAATTTCTCACAATTTGGTTTTAGTTTTCACCATCTTTTGATGGCGAGTTAGGTAGAATTTCATGAAAATGCCTGAGGAAAGGCATCTTTTCTCATCCCTCACCTGGATCTCTGTGTTGCTCCTCCTCTTCCAGCACAGGGAGGCAACATAGTATTCACTGTATCTTCGTCACACTAGCAAATTATAAAAATCTTTCCCACTTGTCAAAACATCTGATATTATAAAAATCCCTGCCTACACACTCAACTATTTTCATTTTAGCCAAACTCAACACTGCCCCCATTGCTAACTTCAATACCTATTTTAACATGATCCCTTGCGATCTTTAATTTTTTTGCCAGATTAACGTACATCAAGAAAATGAATGACAAGTATTTTTCCCTAATATATGTAAAAAACAAACAAAAAAAACAACAAATGTTTGACTCATAAGTCAGTCCATTTCCATGTTTATTATGGTCTCCAGTTGGTGCTGTAAAAATTCTGAACCATAATGTCCACATTTTTTCTTTCATTGTAAGAGCGAAGACAAGGCCGAAACTAGAATTTTTGTCACCCGGAGCAAGACAGTAATTTGGTGCCCCCCCTGGTAATACCCCAATAGTAATGCCCCCTGCAGCAGTGCCCCTATAGTAATGCCCCCTTCAGCAGTGCACCTATAGAAATGCCCCGTGAGGTAATGCCCCCATAGTAATGCCCCTGTAGTAGTGCCCATCTAGTAATGCCCATATAGTAGCACCCATATAGTAATGCCCCATAGTAGTGCCTATAGAGTGTTGGCCCTGTAGTAATGCCCATACGGTTATGCCCCCATAGTAATGCCCCTGTAGTGCCGCTTACACAAAACACCCCAAAAAACACTCCTTACCTTAAACCCCGCTCCTACGTCCGTACGCCTGGCTGCTCCTTGGAACTTTGGGAGAGACGTCATGACATCTCTCCTATCATGCCCGTGGGGAGAGCCGGAAGCTGGAGATCAGGAGAGAACTCCAGCCTCCGACTACCGCGGCGCTGCAGAGAAGGAGCCGGGCACCCGCTGGCAATAAAATCTCAGCGGTCGTCTGGCTTGGAGCCCCCGTGGCACCAGGCTGGAGGACAGTGACGGCAGGTGCAGTGGCGCGACCGATGCACATGCACCTCCAGCCCCACCCCCCCACCCCCCCCAGTTGCAGCCCTGACTAAGAAATTGATTGCAAAAATTATGTTTATTCGATTTTAATCACCTTTGCTCCTAATGGTTTTTATGTTCTTGTGCTGACGCTATTTTTTTACTTTTCTACTTCTTGCAGGCATACTTTTCTAATTTTTATTCACTTTGATATAGTCGGGGGAAAAGCCCTTTTTATAATCACAATTACATGTGATAAAAAAAGGTAACTTTTCGAATGAAAAATTAGATTTCTACTACATCTGACCCTATATATTAGCACTTGAATAAATATTAATTTAAAAACAAATAACATTTCAAAATAATAAAGTGACTTTAGATTCCTAAAAAGTGTTCCTTTGAGTATTGCTTTGGATTATAATATTTTTGTTTTTTTAAAGAGTTTTATATTGGCTAGAACAGTCGTTCCCAAACTTTTTGGAATTATGGCACCCTCGAGTATCAGTATTGTTTTCAAGGCACCGCTAGGCCTTGGTTAATGAGAAAAGTTGGTTAATGAGAAATTCAGAAAAAAAAAAATTTAAGTAAATTGTGCTTACCTGTAATCCTTAGGTTTAGTTATGTGTTGGGCGAACAGGTCTGCGCTTCTGTTTGTCCACATATTTACATTACATTGATAATAATTTGATTTGGTGCTGGACCACCAAGCTGAGGCACCCCTGCAATTGTCCTGAGGCACCACAGGGTGCCACGGCACACAGTTTGGGAACCACTGGCCTAGAGTGCAGTCATATGTGAATTTTTGTAGTATGCTTAATCCCAGAAGTTTTGATTATGGTTATGGATTTTAAGCGAAGTCTTAAATATTTTTTATTTAAATTATATAACTTTCTACAATAAAATTGCAATTTTAGCACTAGCTTAATTAGAAAATAATAATATTGCAAAAGTTACCATATAACCTTTTATTAGTTAATCATCATTTGCAACTCTTTGGTAGAATTCACATGGGTTTATACAAATAATAAATGTGAACTAGAAAGGGAATTTTTTTTTTTTGTTTGTGGGCCGTTACAGTACATAATTTTTGGGGAGGTTGCTAAGCTACTGTAAGCTTTCAAAACTACTGATCGTGTGTTTATTAAACTGAAAATTTATTTACACACTGGTCTTGTAGATTGATTTTAGTAGGGATTCTTAGCAACACTATTTTTTTTCCTTTTTTAAGAATGTCAACTACTCTTGTAGTTTTCCTCCCCTAACCTTGCTTAGACTATGACAAAGAGCCATGAGTGGAGATCTCTGAAATTAGTTCTTTATAAGATTTAAAAACATTAAGGGAATAAGGTGACATCCTGAAAGTACAAGTCCATAATAACAATCAAACATTATTTCATGAAAAAATAAAAATCATACTTAAAAAATTAAAATTTGACAGATTCCGTTCGATTCACACCTGGTGTTTGCCCAATAATCTTTTCAGTTTGATTCTGGTCTTAACCTGTCCCGCTAGCACTTCTTGGAGGAGACCAGACTCTAGAAGTTTCCATTTTCTTAAGCCTGTAAAGAGTAACAATATTATTAGAAATAGTTGCAAAAATCACTGGCTCATACACCCTGCTAGATTTTTAAAAACAGAGACACATGTAATGCAATTTTTTTGCTATTGTAACATTATCGATATGTGGGAGCTGGATGCCAGCAGATGCTCACATTCATATCCATTATACTTAAACACTTATGGAATTCTTATTATTTTAAATGAAGGTGCAATAAAGCTTTAAAAGGCGCATACACAAGTAACGATTTTTTTGAACGATTTAACTATAACAACGTCGTTGTCGTTCAATCGTTAAAAAAATCGTTCAGTTTCTGAGTTATAACGATGAACGATTATCGTTCATGCGCGTTCCCGTTTGTAGTTTATTCTGACTGACCAACTGAACGATTTTCATTAAGGGAAGTTACAAAAATAGTTTGTAGTTCAAAAAATCGTTCATTACACTTTAAAAAATCTGACAGAAAATCGTTCATAAAATCGTTGGTAACGAAATCGTTGTGTGTGTACGCACCTTTAGATTTAAGCCTTTCATGGGTAGAGCTTCCAACTGCACTGAATTGTCCCAATATTTTTTATTTTATTTTTTTAAACCTGGAATGGCTATTTGCAAAGCCAATTCCAGGAGTTTAGAAAAAATATTTCTACAACAGTTTGGATACCAGAGTTGTGCCAATAAAATAATTCACCAACATCAAGCTGTAAAATAGAATTGATAAAATGATGATGAAAATGGTTCTGACTGCAATGTAAATTACAAATCATATTTCTACAAATCAATTCCAGCTATGTTGCAAGGTATGTTAAAATTCCAGGAAATTCTTTAAATGTTAAATAACTTTTTAAATATATAAAATGTCAAACTGAAAAAAAGTCTACCTTATGATGAATCATGGGGAATTACTTTATGCTATAATTTCCATAGTCTGGTGATATCATGTATGTGCCCTATTATTTGGCCACTCATTTGCCTTAAAAAAAAAAGAAAAATGTTGTAATTGTGCTGTACTTAAAATGATTGTAACTAACACTGCCCAGTTGTACCTGCTATAGGTGAATGTGTATATTAGACATTGTGATATGTGATTCTCAGTGTGCAGGCTTGGGCAAATACAGGATGTTATGTTTGCGACCTCTGACTGTTTAAGGTAAATCTACCTCGAATTGTGTCATACACATATGCAAACTCTAAAATTGGATGATTATCACAAAACTCAATAAGATTGACAGGAGCGCTCTGAAAATGATTAAGAGAAAGCAAAACAAAATAATAAGACTGTACTAAATGAAGACTCTGCAAAGTTCAATAATATTGCTTACCAACCATTAATATTCACATGGGACAAATGGGCATTAGAAAAAATAAAGTTAGCATTAGGTTAGCAGTTAAAATACAAAATAAAAATCTTTGACTGATAAATAATCATTAAATTTGTACACATGGGTAATGTAGAAACTCATTTATACTTCATTTTTAGTTTATCATGATAGTCAAAACAATCAGTAGTCATAGTGTTTACAGTATGCACCTGCACGGCACTATAAGTCCCAGCATGGTAGCACCTATTATGCTTAAATTTAGGGTGTGCAGTCCAAGCCCACCTTTACTCTGCATTTGTGTATATAAAGTACACTTTAAGGTTGAGACTCCTTCTGTTTTGTTCTAGCACCCCTCCCATCTGAATATAGGCGATTTTTACCAGCACAGGTTCCTTTATTGCTTTCTATATATTAGAATGGGCACTATTATTGTAAGTTCTTAATAAGTTGACATAATGTTTGTATTAGGGATGATAAGGATCTGATGGGGCTCACCGTGATGTGGTGGACGACATGCATTTTTTTGGCAAAAATGTGCCAAGAAACTCATTTAGGGGCCAATTTAAATGCAGGTGGGATATGATAACATTGCCTAAATTCACAATGTGAAAATCATATATTTTCATGCACATTTAAAAATAATCTCCATAAGAGACTGTCCTGGCAAAGAGCTGGAGGCAGAGTGTCTGTTTCCAGGTCAGTAGTCTATGCGATTACTGCGCATGCTTTAGAGGGAGTGACGAAAAAATGTGAGGTGCACTAGCCAATAGGCTACTACAAGCTAATGCCTTCTTCAGCGGCCAGGGCTTAGTATTCCAAAGATTGGTAAATCCGACAGCATTGCAGCCCCTATCGATACATTCAAGCCCCTATAGATACATAAATGATTTCAATTAACCATATTAAAGCCTTTAAGATTTTGATAGTTTACATTTTGGGCTGTGCACCCAGCTCCTTGCTCAATTTGGTCACACATGTATGAAAATGGATAACTACACACAGGTGGTTTGTGATCATCACATGTTCTGCTAGTCCTGATACACATCTGGTGAATACTGGTCAGATGTGGTCCATTAAGTCTAATACTAAATTTTATGTCAGAATACCAGTATACATGCAAACCTTTAGGCAATAAGAAAAATGATTATCAGATGTAAAATTTTACCCTGCATTTTGGACTATATTGGATACTTTAGGAATTGTTCCAAAAGAAAAAAGTATTTAAAGCCTCCAGAAAAACGTTGATAATACCTCCTAAGATTTGTGAGCCGGCATTCGAGAACGCACTTAAGTGGTGCAAGTCATGGGGGTGAGACCTTGCATCGTCCTCTCCCGGCAGGGATTACATGATGTGTGTAGCAGTGTAAGAGTGCTCCCCCCAACTTTTCGGGCACTGTACTGCCATCCTGCACTGAGCCCATGGATAAAAAGTGGAACTGTCCTACCTTTCCGGGAGGCCGGGAGCGGCACCCGATTTTCGGGAGGCTCCCGACCAAATCGGGAGGGTAGGCAAGTATGACCTAACCCCCCCTTCCTAGTGCCTAAACCTAACCTCCCCCTCCCCGCACCCTTAACCTAAGACCCCCTTCTTGGTGCCTAAACCTAACCTCCCTGCACCCTAATCCTAACACTCCCTCCCCGGTGCCTAACGCTAACCCTCCCCCTAATGCCTAACCCCGCTACCTAACACTAACCTCCCACCTAACACCCTGATATTTACCTTCTGGATGCTGACGGTCGGGATACTGGTGCTGGGATCCCGACCTGCCGGTACTTTGGCGCCTGTATTTGGCGTGAATTAGGAATTTGGCGCAGCACAGATGGTGTAATGGTTAGCATTACAGCCTCATAGGACAATGAACCTGCGACCTCAGTGCTAACTGTGGAGTTTGTATATTCTCCTTGTGCTTGCGTGGGCTTCCTCTGGGTAATCCGGTTTCCTCCCAAACTCCAAAAATATACTGAGTTAATTTTTGTTGGGAGCCAATTAACCTTAGTGTCTATGTGTGTGTGGGCATGTGGTAGGGAATATAGATTGTAAGCTCCACTGGGGCAGGGACTGATATGAATGGCCAAATATTCTCTGTAAAGCGCTGTTGAATGTGTGTGCGCTATATAAATAACTGGTAAGAAATAATAAATGCAGCACCCCAGCTATGATGTCCACCCATTAAGTTTATTCAGCATGCCATATCGCTTTTCAGGCAGACTATATATTTATATAAGAATGCACCCATGATATTTAAATTAACACTTAACATACTTGTGTTTAAACACAAATAAAAATAGTAATAATAAACTCTTCACTGCCAAGGACATGAGACTAAATAGCAGTACATAGTATACAGGGAGCAGCCAGACCACATCAGCATCATTACACCAGTCTTCTTAACCTATTCATAGCCAGAAGCCCTGCAAATTTACTTTAGGTCAGACTCCTACACCAGGCCATACACAGTTAAGAACATAGGCACCAGCTATAATCCCGAATGAGCAAAAGCTTAAGACTACTGCCCGATCGACGCTAAACTCTGATGCAGAAACCGCCATCTGGCCTAGCAAGCAATGAGAGCCGGCCTGGCAGAGGGGAGCATGGGAATGATCCAGCAGGAACTTTCTTGCTTATTCGGTGGCCCAATACACCTCTGTATATATATTCAATTAAATATTGAAACCAAGCTCAAACGTCTTTTGCATCGGAGTCTCTGGTGCAGGGCTGCCATCACAAATTGTGGGGCCCAGTACAAATTAAATTGTCTGCCCCCCCACACACACCTCAAAATCCTGCTCCCGCGGATTCAGAGGTGTAGAATGCGCCCTAGCACATGAAGCAAGCACATGGTTGTGTCAAATAACATATATGGCCCTCAGATCTCCCCACATGCCATCAGACCTCACACGCATAAAAAAAAATAATAATTATTTATAATAAATCCATTTGGCGAGCGTGGAGAGCGAAGCGAGCCACCGTGCCCGCAGCGTGGAGAGCGCAGCGAGCCCGCAAGGGGCCGAATAGTATTTCCTGGTTACGCAAGTACGTAGCGTAACCAGGGGGGCGCAAAGATACGGAAGTACCTGATTTTTTTTATCTAAGTCATAGCTATCATGCGCACACAGCACACTAAACATTTTTGTTCAAACTATTGGAAGTGGGGGACCCCCACCCCCTGCATTATATAATACACACACTGTGGTACACTGAAGTACATATGTTAGATGATAACACAAGTAAATAAATCAACAATACAAACTTGAACAAGTGATGCACTTCACTTGTGAACCAACTAAGTGCCTACCAGCCAGCCAGCCTGCCGCGAATGCTGCCACTCTCAGTCCCATGTAGCTGCCTTTCCCGGCTCCTGCACATGTGACTGCAGGAGACGGAGCCATGAGCTGTCACTCACGAGCTCTGCAATTGCCGATGGGAGGAGCTGCTGCGGCTGGGCATGCGCAGCAGCCTTCCCGCGGCCATTTTACTTTAGTCTTCTAGGTGAGCTGCGCATGCGCGGTGAAGCTCATTGTGGCTGCCCAATCATGGTAGCGGCCATCAGAGCCACCGGTAAATGTCAGCGCCGCGGCCCATCAGAGGGGGAGAGGGGGCCGGCCCAGCGGGAAATCTCCCGATTTCCCGGTGGCCCAATCCGCCCCTGCCCCTGGTGTAAAATACAGTGATAATGATTATTGGCAGCTGCTTCTTGCTAAGGGGGAGATTTATCAAATCTTGGAAAGAGATTAAGTGTGGAAAAATAAAGTACCAACCAATTAAACTTCGGTCATTTTACAGGCTGTGCTAGAACAATGACAGAAGCTCTCCAAGATTTAATCATTTTCCACCACAATTGATCCCTCCCCACAATGGCTGCTACAACCTATCTGTATTACTTATGCGAGATTTGCAAATTGCCCAAGAAAGCAAATCCCCGTACAATTTATTAGAGGGGAAGACAACATGTATTTGTATTTAAACTTAACGTTGTACTTAACTTTACTGTTGTATTTTTTACCTGTATTTAAAATGTATTAAATACAAATTATTTAGTAGCTGTCTATACACTGACAGACTGTCTTACATATATGATACTTCAATAAAATACTATACTGTGTATGAATTGTAACTTGTTACTACAAATACGGTCAAGCCACACCTCCTGGTGTAAACCAGGGCATTTACTAATATTGTCTCCTGACACAAAACTAGCGCATGCGTGTTAGGAGTGGTGAGAGTTTATGATGGAAAATGTTTTGTACTACTTGACCTAAGGGTGCAGAGTCTAATGAGGGTCAGTTGTTCACTAGGGATCCCTGTAAGGAAGTATGGACTTCACTGCTGACACCCGCAGGTCGCAGCCCCCAAGCAAACCCTGAACCTGAAAAAACAGAGGGTTATATTTTAGCGCTACACCATGCGTGTATGCAAGTGTGTTAGCTTTTTTGCTTTATTCAATTAAGTGTGGGGTCCAGCTCGTCTTTGAGAAAGGACAATATCATATCATATCAAAAACACATTGGCACCTGCAGTTCAAATCACCACACATCCTCTATCAAGAGATGCTACAGATCTGGATGCTCAACCAGGAGATAGACTCCGCCTGTGTGAGCTGAAACAGTAATTTATTCCACTTGACCGTTGCTTGGCCAGACTGCCTTATCATTAGATTACATTGAACAGCTGTTATCCACTGCAGGCTTTTTAGTGCAAATTGTATTTATTGTAGAAAAGTCAATAAAATAACAATACAATTACATACATACAGTATCCGGGTCGTTGCCGGGATAGACACTATAGTAGAGATACAACACTGGAGAACGGCAAACCTCAATCACAAAAAGTGCCAGTGGCATCATGAAATATCACAACATAAAACCTATTTATAGAGAAAAAAGAAACAGCAAAAAGACATAACACAAGTAGACAGACAAAAAAAAAGACAACAAGGGGAGAGGGGGGGAGGAAAGAAGGGGAATCAATATAGTAAAAAAAAAAAAAAAAAAATAGCAGTCACCTCATATCATATAATATAGTCTCAAATTTATCAGTACTTAATGGGAGGGAATTAAGAGAAATGTAATGAGAGGTATAGCTGTTAATTAATGTCTAAACCATGTGAAGATACACAAGGATTATCAGTATATGTTATCAAATAATATTTGATACTAATCTAGGACACTGGAGGGCGGGAAGCGGAAAGGATACTTTTGAAGAACACTGAGTCCTTGAAATCCATCCAGCGACCCCAAGTGTCTCTAAAAGACTCATAATCACCATCAACAGAGGACATTATGTCATCCATATCCATATATAGATCCAACCTAGTAAACCAGTCCATGACTGTTGGAGGAGAGGAGGAGCGCCATTTCACCGGAATAACTGCTTTAGCAGCATTATTCAAATTACATAATAAGGTTTTCTTGTACCGTGAAAGAGGCCTTGATGATAGGTGAAACAACCATAATGTTGGCTCTGTAGGGACCGGTTCGTCTAAAATTTTTGCGGAGAGGCTGAGAACTTCAGTCCAGAAAGGCTGAAGGATAGGGCACTGCCACCATATATGGTATGGATTACCTGGAGCCCCAGAGCAGCGCCAACATATATTCGGGACCCCAATTCCCATCTTAGAGAGAGTATCTGGGCATCTATACCAACGTGATAACAGCTTATATTGAGTGTCCCTAACACCAACACTAGGAGAGGACGCGTGAGCCAACTTAAATATTTTCTCCCATTCATCGTCAGTTAGGTCGACTCCGAGCTCTCGTTCCCATACCTTGGTAAAATTGGGGAAAGAGCGGCTAGCATCTGCTAAAAGAAAATTATAAATCAGCGAGATAGTGTGAATTGGAGGGATAGGGCTAATACATAATTGCTCAAATGGCGTACAGGGTAAGCATAAAGATTTGAGGGGACCAAGAGACTGCAGAAAATGCCGTACCTGGAGGTAGCGCCAATATTCCAGAGAGGGTAAATTCCACTTCCCACAGACCTCATCAAAAGGTACAAAGCTACCACCACTCACCAGCTGTCCGAACCTAAAAAGTCCTACCGCTAACCATAGATGAAAAATCCTAATGTCAAGGCCCGGGAGGAATTGTTCATTAAACAGGAATGAGGCGAGGGGGGAGTGAGGCGATGATATCGAGGGGGATTTACGCAGTGTTTTCCAAGAGCTTAACGTAGGGCCAATAGTCGGGTGAGAGATTTTGGGAAGGACAGAGAGCCAAGGGGCTATTGAAAGAGGAATCTTCAGCATCTGATTCTCAATGTGCACCCATTGTTTAGAGGTGTCTGATCTGGACCAGGACAAAATTCTTTGTAGGATACAGGCCTGATGATAACCTTTAATATTTGGGAGGCGTAGGCCACCCCGTTCTTTATGGCGGGACATAACATCTAATTTCAATCGCGGCCTGCCGCCACCCCATACAAAATCTCTAATAAGAGCCTGGACTTCCAGGAACCATCGCGGAGGTAATTTAATTGGGAGGGTTTGTAATAAGTAAAGGATCTTGGGGAGCGAATTCATTTTGAGAATGCCCAGCCTCCCAAACCATGAGAAGGGACCTGATTTCCATAGTCTCAAATCCGAGCGTATCCTGCTCAGAAGGGGAGTGAAATTGGCCTCAAATAGGCGGGAAAGATCTCTAGTAATATTAACTCCTAGATATGTAAGTTGGGAAGGGTGCCAGGTGAAAGGGAACGCTGATTTAAGGCCTGAAACCATCTGTGGGGAAGCCGTAATATTTAAGGCCACCGATTTAGAATAGTTGACTTTAAAGTTGGAGAGATCACCAAATATCCTAAATTCCTCCACCAAATTTGGTAGAGAAATAACAGGATTAGTAATCGTGGCCAATAAGTCATCAGCAAATAGAGCTAATTTATATTCATCGTTATGTAATCTAAAGCCCGATACATTCGGATTCATTCTGATCGACCTTGCCAGAGCCTCCATACACACAACAAAAATCAGGGGGGACAAAGGACAGCCCTGCCTAGAACCATTATTAATGAAAAAGGAGTTAGAGAGGGAGCCGTTAACCCTAATGCGGGCAGAGGGAGAACGATAAAGAGCAAGAACGCGTTGAAGGCAAATAGGACCGAGTCCCAAGTGTCTTAATATTCCAGACATAAAACTCCAATCTATTCTATCGAATGCCTTCTCGGCATCAGTAGACAGTAGGATTGCTGGAGTGCCAGAAGACGAGATATAATGAATAAGGGCTATAATTTTGGATGTATTGTCCTTAGCTTCCCGACCCGGTACAAACCCCACCTGTTCATTGTGAATGAGAGAAGGTAAAAAGTGTTTTAATCTGTTTGATAAAAGTTTTGCATATAGTTTAATATCTATGTTAAGGAGGGAGATTGGACGGTAACTGGGACAGAGGGAGGGGTCCTTGGCTTCCTTAGGAATGACCGTAATGTGGGATTCTAGGGATTGGCCTGAAAAGGGGGTCTTATCGGAAACCGAATTGAAAGCCTCCAACAATGGGGGAGCAAGTTTGTCCTTAAAGGCTTTGTAGTAATTAATAGAAAAACCATCAGGGCCAGGACTTTTCCCGGAAGGGGTGGATTTAATAACTTCCAACAACTCAGTTAAAGTAAAAGGTCTCTCTAAGTCTCCACTGGCAAGGTCGTCCAGCTTGGGGAATCCAATTCTATTGAGGTAGGCCTCTATGGCCTGTTGTTTCCCAAGGACATCAGGAAATGCAGAAGGGGCAGGCAAATTATATAACGCAGAATAATATGAGCAGAAAGCTTCTGCAATCTTATGAGTATCATGTAAAACTATTCCCCTCCTATCTTTGATAGAAGGGATAAAGGAACGAGCTCTCCGAGCTCGCAAAGCTCTAGCCAACATCTTTCCGGGTTTATTACCCCAACGATAGTATCGATTACGGCATTTTCGGAAAGAATGTTTGACCTTTTCGAGTAGAAGTTTATTTAAGGCTGAACGAGCTCGAACTAAGTCCACATAAACATCAGAGGAAAGGGAAGTTTTATGAGTAGATTCTAAAACCTGTATTCTCTGCAATAAATGGTCTATCTGCCCCAACCTTTGTTTCTTTAAATAGGAACCGAGTTGGATGCATTTTCCTCTAAGGACACATTTGTGGGCTTCCCATATAGTGAGGCCAGATACATCTGGGGTGGTATTACAATCCAGATATGTATCAATGGCCTCTTCTAACTGAGATCTACAGTAAGGGTCAGACAAAAGGGACTCATTGAAACGCCAAGATCTAGTGATTGGATCAGAAAATCCAAGGGAGATGTCCACCCCTACCGGAGCATGGTCAGACCAGGTTGTCACTCCTATAAAAGTGTCTTGAATCAAATGTAAAAATCTATGGCCAACTAATATGTAATCTATCCTGGAATAGGATTGGTGGGAACTAGAATAATATGAGTAGTCTATCTAATGGATGTGAGATGCGCCAAACGTCAGACAGCTGATGAGTGTAAAGCAACCGTCTCACCTTCCTTGAAGTTCGGCAAGGGACTGATAAGGAACCCGACGAGGTGTCTAGTAGATGATCCAGAACCCAATTAAAGTCTCCACCTACCATCAAGATCCCCTGTTGGAGTGAATCAATTTTATCCAGAACCCTCTCAAGAAAGGTTGGCTGGCCCTGGTTTGGTGCGTAAATATTAACAAATGTAAAAGGTTGATTAAAAATAGAGCACTTAACCAGTAAGCATCTCCCCTCCTCCAAATCATGTACTTCAGCATTGGTAACAGGTAAATGTTTAGCGAAAAGAATAGCAACACCCTTAGATTTTGATTGGGAATAATTACTATATGGTATGGGGTAAAATTGATTATTAAGTCGAGGAGCAGAGGAGGATTGACGGAAGTGGGTCTCCTGTACAAAAACGATATCTGCTTTATCTGCATGAAAAGAACGAAGGGCTTGGGTTCTCTTCTCTGGGATATTCAGTCCCCTGGCATTAATAGATACTATACGTAATGAAGCAGCCATATGTGGAGAATAGGGCTAAAGCAACATGACCGAGAGGAAGACATCAGATAAAACAAAAAATTGAGTAGAGGGACTAGATAAGAGAGGAGGGAGAGAAAGGGAAGAAGGGAAAAAACATGAAGGAATGATGGGGAGACACAAAAAACGAAAATTGCGTTAGTATAGCAATACATTTATGAGATGAAAAAGAAAAAAAACCGCTGCCGGACAATAAGGGGACCGCCAGGGAACCCTTGTCACGGGAAAAATTAGCAGTAGGGGGCACAGAGTGCCCACGCCATCCAATAAAAAAGCAAAACTCACAATCAAATAGAAACACACAACATTATCAGTATAAATTAAATAAACACACTCAGAAAACTCCTCAAAAAAAAGAATTAAATGTAGTCAGAATATATATTTTTTCCTGTTTTCCCTCTCTTCTCCCTCCCTCTTTTTTTTAAAACAGGTATGTAGAGAAAAGACATATGCTAACATTTTAATTTGAAAAAAGGTATATCACTCAGTTACTCTGACATATCTGACTACAAACGAACCTTGAGAAGAAGGAGAAAGAAACACATAAATGAAAGAGCTCTATTAAGCCTCTAATAACAAAAGAGGCCCGGACGGCCCAACTCTAAACATTTCTGTAATAACACTTCTACAAAAAATAATTAAAAGGAAGAGCCAAAAATGAATATCGTCTCAATGAAGGGGAACCCTCTAATAAGCTGAACATAGATCAGGTGGCGTCCGATGCTGGAGGGGAATCAGGACCTTTAGGTTTCTTTTTATGATGCTGTACTTGTTGCCAACGGTCTCTTCTCGGACGTCCAGGAGGAGCAAGTAGAGGAAGTGAAAAAGCCTGCCAATCGGGAAGTGTAATAAGCTCCACGCCTAAAGCAGAACAGAAATCAGGTAAATCCTCAGGAGACTGGAGAACTAGATGTTTACCGGCATGAGTGACCTGTAGAGAGAACGGAAATCCCCATCTATATTTAATTTCTTGTTTACGCAAGGAATCTGTAAGAGGTTTCAGTAACCGCCGTTGTTGGAGAGTCCTCCATGAGAGGTCTTGAAAAATTTGTAGACGTGTACCATTAAATTCCACACCTTCCAGGTTACGGACTTTACGAATAATCTCTTCTTTTTGTGAGAAGTAGTGGACACGGCAAATAACGTCTCTCGGACGGTCAGTTGCAAGACCCTTCGGACGCAGAGCTCTGTGAGCACGATCAAATTCCACAGGATCATTAGGGTCAAGTTCCAGTATTTCTCCAAAAAATTTATTTAGGGCATCAATCAGACCAAATGGAGGGACATCCTCAGGAAGCCCCCGGACACGGATATTATTTCTGCGACCTCTGTTGTCCAGGTCATCCAATCTGTTTTGCATTGTCCTCATGTCTGAGGCTTGTTGGGAGACTAAATCGTGAAGATGAGATAACTGGTTGTCAACTGACTCTTTCTCCTCTTCAAGTGTGACCATGCGGGATCCAAGATGTTTAACATCAGCTTGTACTAACGAGATCTGAGTTTGCATTGAGTCCTGGATTCGAGACTCCAATGCCTGCATGTCTTGTTTAGAGGGTAGAGAACGGACATGTGTTAATACTTCTGTGATTTCCCCTCGCAGTTGAGACAATTGAGCATGGAGGTCACTGGATGCGGGAGAACGAGCCATGGTAGGGGAGGAAATCTGCACAGGTATGGAGTCGGCAACAGGTGAAGCCGCAATATGTGAAATGGATAGATATGAGCGAAGCTTAGGTTGAGAAGAATCGACCTTCGGTGTCCGAGGATCTTTTTTCTGCGAAACTCTCTTGGTCCTGCCCATCAGGAAAAGACTTGAGGAGGAATCATAAGGTCATGTAGTGTGTTAGATAGATGGATGGCGGGTGGCACATTCCCCTGTTAGTAAGACCACATAGCAAGCCGGAAACGATCACAGAGCCACCGGGCTCACACTATAGCTCCACTGAAAAAGGGGATAGAATACCTAGGAAGCGTTTGGTGAACAGGTGAACAGGTCATAGGCAGAATGGGGAAGAGGATGATATACAAGCCCCCAAGGCATATACAATAAAAGCAGTGCTAAGGGGACTAAGCTGGTAAAGGAGAGATATGAGCTACCACTATCCGGAATATTGCCTCCAGAGCAAACACCTCGGCACTACTACCAAAATCAGGATCCAACAGGTATCAGGATTCCACAGGGCCGCAGGAGGGCCACACCAGGGACAGCAGGGTAAGGGCGTAGGACAGGGTCCCCAGAGGGTGTTAAAGGGAAAACCAGCCTCAGTAATCCCTGAATGCAGCGGTAAAATCAGGTGATGCGGACCCAGAGACACCTCCGTTACCTGCCCGTAGGTATAGTTTACGGCTTCAGGAGGAAGAGAAGGCCAAGATCCACACACGGCTCCAGGGAGGTCGCGCCGAGCGCGTCAGAGCTGGAGGGCAGCACGGGCTTCCCGGCGGGCGTCTGCAGCGGTTCAGGTCAGCGGAGGTAAGGAGGAGACCACCCGATATCACTCACACGGAGGGAGGGTCAGCCGGTCACCTGTGTAGCGGCAGGGTCAGGCGCCGTGGACGTAGAGGCACCGCCGCACCAGGTCCGGAAATCCAGTCCCCGGCTTCAGGAGGGCGGGAAGGCCGCAACCCGCAAAAGCATTTAAAAATGCCTTCCGATTCCGCGGACCTTCCCCCTCAGTACGGGCAAGTTCAGAACCGATGTGGGAGCAAGCAGGGGTGTCAGTGACCGCAGGAACGGAGCTTTTAAAGAAGGCCAGGAAGGAGCTCACTCAGAACGCGTCTTCCCTCATTGCTTGCTAGGCCACGCCCCCACTGCAGGCTTTTTGTTACTGCACTGATAGTCCTGGTAACTTACACCCCGCTACCCAGATGGTGCTAGTACACTCCTAGCAACCGTCCTCCGCTATCCTTTCCCTCAGCCCGCCTCATTATTGTTATAAGTTTAACACTCACGCAAGATCTATGACTAGTGGCAGAACTGCAGCCCTCTCCCAGTAAAATCCTCCCCCAGTGAGTGGCTAATAGAAGTGCAATCTGCTAATCAGAGAGACAGGCAGATCCCAGGGGTCTTGGTCTTGTAAGCTTTTATCGGATATTGGCACTTTATTGTTGGTATACAATCGGGAAGCCGGCTGCCTTAATACCGGCAGCTGGCTTCCCGACTGTCATATCCCGGCGAGAGATGAAATGCCAGGCGTCTAGATGTAGATGCCTGACATTTCCCGACGCCAGGAGACCAGCGCCTGGCATCCCGGGTGCCGCGAACGGACAGCCGCGTTGGGGGGACTTAGGGTTTAGGCACCCCCCCGGGAGGGTTAGGGCTAGGCTAGGGGGAGGGAGGGTTAGGGTTAGGCACCCCCAGGGGGGACTTAGGGTTAGGCACCCCCCCGGGGGACTTAGGTTTAGGCAGCGGGGAAGGAGGGGATTAGGGTTAGGCACCCCTACGGAGGATTAGGGGGTTAGGTTAGTACTTACCTATCCACGATCGGGATTTCTAGTGCTGTCGGGCTTCCGCTGCCGGGAACTCTGCTGTTGTCGGCCAGGCACTGCCGGGAATCGAACCGCCGGGCATACGACCGGCGGCATTTCATACTGATTCTTTATTGTTTCCCCACGGCACGGATTAGAATTAATGGAGCCCTTTTCAGACCTGGTCTTGATAAACAACGTTATGAGGCAGGGATGCCCCCTCTCCACTCTTATTTATATATTATGTATGGAGGCCCTTGCGTGTACCATTAGACTTAACCCAAACATTACAGGCCTTAAGGTTGGCAAAGTCGATTATAAATTGGCCTTGTTTGGGGACGTACTTTTGGCTGTCCTATCAAATCCGGTTGTTTCGATCCCTAACCTGATGGATAAGTTTCGGAAGTTTGGCTCCCTTTCTAACTTTAAAGTAAATTACTCCAAGTCTGTGGCAGTGAATGTGCCGACTTCACCTCACTGAGCTAAAACAATCCTTCTTGAGTATCTTGGTGTCAGCCTGCGTACTGACCCCTCCCATCTCTTTGATAATTTCAAACGATTACTCCTTATACTCTGGTCTGAACTCAGAGATTGGGGTACAAAAGGCTCTCGTAGCTCGGCAGAATTAGTGTAATGAAAATGATTGTGCTACCTAGGGTACTATACTAAATTCAAACTCTACCTATGCATATCCCAAAGTTTTGGTTTCGGGACTTACACAATGTTGTTAGAGATTTTGTAAAGGGTAATAAGAGTCCACAGTTTCAGCATGCTATTCTCTTTAGATGCAAACACATGAAGGGGGGCTTCAATTGCCACACTTTTCAGGTTACTATGACGCTGTTGTGTTGGGCAGGATACTGGAATGGTCCCGGCTGACTGACATTAAACAGTGGGTTCACATTGAGAATTACTCTTTACCCATAAATACTGCACAGTACCCTTGGATATCCAAGCCTTCCTTTTCCATTTTGCAGACTAAGTGGAACCTTCCCTCATCTGAGATTTGGAGATGTTTACAATTGAAGCATTTTGCACAAAGTGGGGAATTGCGCTGGGCTTCTGTCAGATCCCCAACTCCCTTTGAGGACATGTGCCTAGCACCTTCACACCCGGCTCATTTACTCTCGAGGGGAGATGTTTCCTGGGGTGCCGGACAGATGTTGACGGTGTAATGCCCAGTTTGGCTCCCCATTACACATTTGGTGAGACTGTAGGCTTCTAAGCCCCTTCTGGGACCAAGTGATATATATCTCTAAGTCAATTGTGGGTGAGGGAACACCCTCTGATCCCTCTTTCTGGCTTCTCTATTTATGCCATGCCCCTTTGGCAATGTATAAAAAGTCCTTATTAAAGTTTCTTAATAGTGCTGCAAAAGCTGTGATTACAGTTCGCTGGCGGTCTACTCTCCCCCCACTCTTAGGGAATGGTTCGGCTGAATAGATATGTATATATGTCTATGGAGGACCTTCGTGTGACACCGGAGAAGAACCAGGTGTTCACCTCTACATGGCACCCATGGTTGGTATTCAAATCTTCAGACACATACCTGATGACTGCGGTAGGAGTTTGGGTATTTCTCCCTTGATAGAGGAGTTTTCATAATTTATTTGACTTCTAGGGCTCCCAACTCTCCCCCACTTTTCCCTCCCCTCTAGTCCCACCCCTCCCTTTTGAGTGCTGTTTTTTGCTTTTGTCAGATTTGCTGTTTGTCTCTAATAATTTGTTTATTTTATGTTGGTCAATATTCAGCTAATGCTTTGTTTTGTAAGTATTTGTATTATATGCTTATGTTGTTCGTGATTTTTATTCCGCAATCTGATATGCTTTTGATTATTGTTTTTATCAAAACATATTACAGAATAAACATATTGCAAAAAAAAAAAAAAAAAAGGATTATTCCCACGTGTTTAGTCGAATCCTACTTGAATTCGATTTATCTGACATTTGGAGGGCTAACCTCTCAACCACAGACTAAACATTTTTTTCACATGTTTATAATTCCTAGTCGCGGATCGATCTGGCGCTCAGATAAATGGACATTGCAGCAGATTAAGAAGGCTTCTATCCTGCCTACAATGTGGTCCGACCATTTGGCCCTGACTTTGTTGTGGGAAGTAGGATCTACTAGGACCTCCCTCTAGATCCTGGTGTCTTGGAGACCACTTATTAAACGACTTAAAAACAAAACATTTCTCAAACCCTCATATTGTATTTGGAAACCAATAAACCAGGGAATACATCTTTGTTCACATTTTGGTGTTCCCTTAAAGCGGTGGGGGGCTCCCCAATTCAATCCGCTGTACAGTTTAAGAAAGCTGCCCTTAAAAATCAACCAGACCTGGAAAAACGACTGGCAGAGCTGGAAACTAGGCATAAAAACGCTCCTTTTAACTGTAAATTATACAGTGAATTACATAAAGGCACGAGAGGATTGGAATGAACTTGCTTTAATAAAAGGTCCATAAAGCCATTTTCAAATTAAAACAACACTTTTATGCATATAGTGATAGGCAGGGAGATTGCTAGCGCCGAAATTACAGGGGAAATTGGTTAGGGACATAATCTGAGCGGTTTTCAATACTGCTGGAGCTAAAGTAACAGACCCTTTGGAAATAGCGTATGCTTTTGCAGTTTATTACTCCAAACTCTATAATTAGTCCACCGGTATTGATACATTTTTAAATAATATACATTTACCCTTACTAGATGCAGATATTGTTTGTTCGTTAAATAAGCCATGGTCGATAGACAAAGTTGGAAAGGTTATAGATTCTCTACCATTGGATGAGACTCCTGGTCCTGATGGATATATTAACAAATTCTATAGGGAATTTAAAGATATGCTATCTCCAGTTCTAACTCAACTCTTTAATGAGGTCTCAGAACAGGGTTCTTTCCCCAAAGAAATATTAGAAGCGAGACTAGTAGCATTCCCCAAACCCAGCAAGATTCCAGTTTTGATTTCACATTATCGCCCAATAGCGCTACTGATATCAAAACTGATACCAAACTCATAGCTAACAGGCTGAATTCCCTACTCCATTCTTTAATCCATCAGGAGCAGGTTGGATTCATTCTGAGCCGACAATCTCTAGATAATACTAGGAGTGTTCTAGATCTTCTTGAAGCCTTCTCAGGTACTCTTTTGCCGCTTTCTTTAGACGCCAAAAAAGCATCTGGCTGAAACTATTCAATCCAGGGTAATCATACTGTGTCCAGTACTCTCAGGCTTGAGCCACAAAATCTGTTTGTTTGCCGACGACGTACTGTTAACTCTTACTGACCCTAGATCTAGCTTACCACACTTACATGCAGTATTAGAGGAATATTCTACAGTATATCATTATAAATTAAATGCTTCCAAAACTGAAGCCCTCTCGATTAATTTCCCCCCTGACCTTTTGGCTACTCTTCGAGCTTCATATTCATATGTTTGGCAGGAGAGAAGCCTTAAATATTTGGGGATCCAGATCACTCCAAGAGTTACATGACCTAATCTCCTGTAACTACCTTCCCCCCCCTTCAGCAAAATTTCATTGATGCTAAAGGATTGGATGATGCAGGACGTTTCGTGGATGGGGCGTATAGCTGTACTGAAAATGGTCTTTCTACCCAAGTTACTTTATTATTTATTTAGAACTATTCTAGTCCCGAAATCCTTACTCAATAAATTTAACACAATATTTGTTCAATATGTTTGTAAAACTAAGAAACCAATATTGGTTAGAAGGATTTTATTGCTTCCTAAATCTGAAGGAGGGCTTGCATCCCCAGACTTAGTCTTACCAACAAGCCTGTTTACTATGGGAGAACCCTAAAACAAATGGGTCCTCGTGGAGCAAGGCATGATCTCAACGTTTTCCTTAACAGATTTGCTATGGGTACCCCAGTCTTGCAAACCACAATTTGCTTCCAACTCGGTGGCAGTGTCAGCCACTCAAAGCGTGGCATGAGTTTTTTTCCAAGTTGGAGGCTGTTACTCTACCCTCAACAAACCTTTACTTATTCCAAATTTATGATTTGATAACTGGAAAGCTAAGGGAGTACTTACCCTAAATGATTTAACAGACAAAATAGGTTTCTTCACTCAGATTCTGGAATTATATTCTATTCTGACCAGGGATTTTTATAAATACCTTCAATTGCGTCACTGGCCATTTAGCTTTACTCCAGCTCCTCATTCAGTGTTTAAAGTTCCTAGATACAATTCTATGCAAAAGTTTTAGGCAGGTGTGGAAAAAATGCTGCAAAGTAAGAATGCTTTCAAAGATAGAAGTGTTAATAGTTTATTTTTATCAATTAACACAATTCAAAGTGAATGAAGAGAAATCTAGGTCAAATCAAAATTTGGTGTGACCACCCTTTGCCTTCAAAACAGCATAAATTCTTCTAGGTACACTTGCACACAGTTTTTGAAGGAAGTCGGCAGGGAGGTTGTTCCAAACATCTTGGAGAACTAACCACAGATATTCAGTGGATGTAGGCTTGCTCAAATCCTTCTGTGTTGTCTTCATGTAATCCCAGACAGACTAGATGTTGAGATCAGGGCTCTATGGGGGCCATATCATCACTTACAGGACTCATTGTTCTTCTTTACACTGAAAATAGTTCTTAATGGCATTGGCTGTATGTTTGGGGTTGTTGTCCTGCTGTAAAATTAATTTGGAGCCAATCAGAAGCCTCCCTGATGGTATCGCATGATGGGTAAGTACCTGCCTGTATTTCTCAGCATTGAGGACACCATTAATCCTGATCAAATCCCGAACTCCATTTGCTAAAATGCAGCCGAAAACTTGCAAGGAACCTCCACCATTCTTCACTGTTGCCTGCAGACATTCATTGTACCACTCTCCTGCCCTTCAGCGACCAAATTGCCTTCTGTTACAGACAAATATTTAAAATTTTGACTCCTATGTCTAGAGCACCTGCTGCACCCCAGTTCCTATGTTTTCATGCATAGTTGAGTCACTTGGCCTTGTTTCCACGTCGAAGGTATGGCTTTTGCCCACAATTCTTCCATGAAGATCACTTCTGGCCAGACTTCTCCAAACAGTAGATGGGTGTACCTAAGCCCCACTGGTTTCTGCCAGTTCTAAGCTGATGGCACTGCTGGACATCTTCCGATTTCGAAGGGAAGTAAGCATGATGTGCCTTTCATCAGATGCACTAGGTTTCCTTGGCTGACCACTGCGTAGACGGTCCTTAATGTTGCCCGTTTCTTTGTGCTTCTTCTTGAACAGCACATCTTGAAACCTCTATTTGTTTGAGCACAGCCATAAAACACAAGGTAGTTATATTACATCAGCAAGGTCTCTCTCAGTCAAAGATTTCAGTCTTGCCATGGTGTATGACCTGTGACATGAAACGGTCTTCCACAACCTCACCTTTGTAGCAGAGTTTGGCTGTTCCTCACCCTGTTTTAAGCCTCCTACACCGCTGTTTCAGTTAATGACTGCTTCAACTTACATATGAAAATGATGATCATTATCACCTGTTTGGTATGATTGGTTAATCATATACGGACTATGATCCTACAAAATCCCTCTGTTCAAGTGTATCTAGAAGAATTGATGCTGTTTTGAGGCAAAGGGTGGTCACACCAAATATTGAATTGATTTAGATTTCTCTTTTGTTCAATCACTTTGCATGTTGTTAATTGATTAAAATAAATTATTAGCACTTTTATATTTGAAAGCATCCTTACTTTGCACAATTTTCTCCATATCTGCCTAAAACTTTTGCACAGTATTGTATGTCTATGACAGAACTGTTAAAGTCTCATACAGAAGAGGTATAACTTGGTGTTATTCTCTTGCTGTTAGCACACAGAACCTTTTAAACTTTCTTCATTAGTGAAATGGGAGGCGGATCTGTCTTGTTCACTTACAGAAGAAGATTGGAATCTGGTATTTTGATAATGTTTTCGGTTATCTAAATGTGTTTCTCATATTGAACAATTATATCTATCTAACCCCAGAGAAATTGCATATTATGTGGCTCTTGGTTTCAAACTAATGTTGGCGTAACTGTGGCCAAGTTGGTACTTCACTACATATGTTATGGTCTTGCCCAGCTTTGTCTAATTTATGGAATCTAGTGTTTGAGCTTATTTCTAAGGTCTTAAATGTCACTATATTCCCTAACCCCATATATTGCCATATAACATATATAGCATGGGGACATCACTAGCAACGATCGATATATATTGGGGCATATATACTTATAACGACCAAATTGCTTACTGCTCATCACTGGCGTTCTGCAGTTATTCTGAGTATAGCTACTGTAGACTCCAGGCTACAAGCCAACTATGACTTTGAGACAGCAGAATGCCCATACTCATCTTCCAAACCTTTGATTCGTTGGTTTAGCTGGAGTGAATATTAGACACATAGGCAACTTATCATTATACAAGGGAATTCCCACTTACCATTTGCATGATATGGTTAGTAAGGTGATTTGCGTCTCGGAGATAATGAACCGGCAATTGCAATTTAACCTCTTGATATCAATTTTATTCCATGTGTCTCTATGCGATTTTAGACCTTTAATATACTATTTTGTTCTACATTTCAGTAGTGTATTTTTTAATGTTTTTTGATAAGTAATTTTTTATGACTACTATGGTTAATACTATTGTTCAGACTGGATCTGTGGACTTTGAGTGACATATGTACCCCTTATTTTAAATTGAATTTCTTTCCTGTTTGTTTTTTTTTTTATTTTAATTTTCAAATTTTATATCTGTTCAGTTGTTTCTATTTTGAGCATGTTGTCACACTGTTTAAAACTGTAAAATCTCAATAAAAATGTAATATTGGAAAAAAAAAAAAAAAAGATTTCAGTGTGTACGCACTGTATACAGTATATACTCGAGTATAAGTCGAACCGAATATAAGCCGAGGTACCTACTTTTTACCCCAAAAAACTGGGAAAACTTACTGACTCGAGTATAAGCCTAGTGTGGGAAATGGCAGCAGCTGGTAGTGCCCCCAGTAGTAATCCCTCCTGGTAGTGCCCCCAGTGGTAATCCCCCCTTTCAGTGCCTCCAGTAGTAATCCCCCCCTGGTAGTACCCCCAGTAGTAATCCCCCCTTTTAGTGCCCCCTGTAGTAAACCCCCCTTGTAGTTCCCCCAGTGGTAATCCCCCCTTTTAGTGCCCCCTGTAGTAATCGCCCCCTGATAATGCCCCTTGGTAGTGCCCCCTGATAATGCCCCTTGGTAGTGCCCACTGTAGTAATCGCCCCCTGGTAGTGCCCCCTGGTAGTGCCCCCTGTAGTCATCGCCCCCTGGTAGTGCCCCCTGTAGTCCCCCCCCCCTAGTAGAGAGAGACGTGAAAAGAATAAAAAAAAAATAAACACTTACCTTAAACTCCCGCTCCTGGTCCCGCCGCTGTCCGCTCCTCCGGCCGCTTTGCATGGGAGAGACGTCGTCATGACGACGTGTCTCCCATCACCCACTGCGGGAGCCGGAAGATGGCTCCCGCAGTGGGAGCAGCAGCAGCCACTGAGAGTCTGACAGACTCTCAGCGGCTGCTGATTACACCAAACACGCAGCTGCCGGCTCCGGCGGCTGTGTGTTTGGCAGTGTGTAGCGCTGACCGAACTCCGTCCGGTCAGCGCTACACTTGACTCAAGTATAAGCCGAGGGGGTACTTTTTCGGCACATTTTTTGTGCTGAAAAACTCGGCTTATACTCGAGTATATACGGTACTTTCTTCTGGGGTTCAAGGGAAATGGAGACGACCACTGCGTCGTTTGCACATCGTCTAGTGTGTACCCAGCTGATCGTTTTCCATGAAATAGGTCTTAATTCTCTAAATTATTTTCGGTAAGAGAGGACAACTTAACTTTGTACCCTTCCTGCATCGAATACTGCACAGTAACTGAACAATTTTAATTATTATATGCATATTATATACGAAAGTAACAATTATAAGTTATATTTTGCTTTTAAATGTTGCTGAGAGCTCCTGGGAGCACCATGGAAAATTAATTCACTCTTAATGTTGAAAATAGTTACTCTCTAACTGCCATGGGTTATCAAGACTATTAAACAATTATTTCTAATACACATGTACTCTTTAGATGTCTAAATTACAACTTTTTACTAGCAACCCATAATAATATGTAAAGTTAAATACCCTATGTGACTATACAACTTAATACCTGTACAACCAAATAGATCACTCTAATGGGATAAGTTCAGTAGCCCAAAACAGGGGATGCCGGCGTCTAGAATACTGGCGCTGTCATTCCAACACCTATCAGATTCCTGGTGCCGTCATCCTGAAGGATGTAGCGGGGTTGGGGGGAGGGTTAGGTTAAGGCACTAGGGGGGGGAGGTTAGGTTCAGGCAGCAGGAAAAGAGAGTTAGGGTACAAAGAGGGGGAGAGTTAAAGATACCTACCAACAGGTGTCGGTATCCTAACCCTGTAGGAATCCCTATATTCCTTTATTTGTTGTAGCCGTCGTTGGTCACTTTGATGGGATGTAATGCCTGTAAGGGGTCTTAGACTGGGTGGACGCTTATATGCTTTAATGCAGATAGGAGCCTGTTGAAGGTAAGAAGGTAAGAAACAGCAAAAAGCACCCCCCAGCACTCGGAATGAGATCAGCAATAAGATTTGAAAAACTACTTGGTGGTAGATAATTCAGTGATCTCAGTTGCATATATTTGCAAAAATATGGCTAAGCCTCCAGGTCACGTCACGGCTTCTGTTTACTGTAGGTCCCTAATACAATGGGCCGTATTAAATTAGCCATGAAAAGCCACGTCCTTTTCGCCTGCCGGACTTTTCGCCTACATCGCGTGTTTTTGGAGAAAACACTTTTCGTACGCACAGCCGCTTTTCACCCTATTCAATTCCAAAGGACGCAAAAACGCATCCCGGCGAAACTCAAACAGGCGAAAAGTGCTGTTAGATTTGGGGAAATCAGCCTGACACCCCCTAAAAGATGCACTGACATGGGGGATCACTATGGATACCCCCGATTAGCCCTGATGAAGGTATTTGTTGTGCTTAAATGCTCTCAATAGCTGTTATTTAGAGTCTTTGCACAAGTGGTGAAGAATAGCATTTAGCAGGTTTTTTTTGCAAAACTAAGTAGTCCCAGCAAATTTGGGGTACATAAAAATGGGTGCAAGCATGGTTAAAAATCGCTAAAGTGCGGTATTAAAAAACGCACCTTCAGCAAACACCTGCAATCAAAAAAAACACCTGGGGCATACTTGGGGGACCCCCTGGAGTCTGTCACTAGTTTTAAAGTTTGTCCCCCAACTTTGAACTTTGGGGGACAAACTTTTTTTGCGGTGATGTAATTTTTTTTTTTTTTTTTTTTTACTTTTTTTGATGCAGTTTACCTTTGGGCGACTGACCCAAGGCTGCAGAGGTGTTCCCGCAACTTTGCACCCCAAACCCCCAATTCTGCACTTTTTTTTCCTGCATTCAGAGGCGAATCTTTTCCGCTGGTTACAAGGCGCAAACTGTTTGCATTGGCGAAGAGTCTTTGGCATTGAATACGGGGATAAGTTCTCGCCTAGAGAAATTACGTAATCAGCGGAAACTTTTTGCCGAAAACGGCTTATGGCGGCTAACTAAATACGGCCTTTAGTCAAAGTCTGGGGCGCGGAACCCGAAAAAGTCGGCGAAGACAGCCACCCCTACGACTGAGGGAAGGGATCCCCTACAATCCCTCCCTTCAGTCAGCGCCCTCTCCTGTTGTGACCCAGGTCTTTTCTTTTTGTCAGGTCAGCAGTGCTCCTGCCTCAGTTCACTCCCTGTTCAACTACCACTAGCTTGCCACTGTCCCTTCTCATGTGATGTCCTGCTGAGCAGAGCAGAGGCTGCTGGGAAGGGATGCAGTGGCATCCTGACTGACAGGATCCCGTACCCAACCTGCTTGGAATAGTGGTCGGCCTGTGTAATGACATGCACATGTGCTGTAGCGCGATGCATAGTCTGCAGTAATATCTATATCAGGGGTATTACATCTATAGCCATGATTTTAAGGGGAAAAACTACTTCTTTATTTTAAGTTTCCAATTAAAAACATTCAATGGTAAAATATCAGGTAGGTCGCAGACTTGTTTTGAGACAAAGCTGTGATTGTGGGATAAGCTGCATCTTCCTGCACAAGACACATTTCCAGTATTTGTATCTATTGGAGAATAGAACACAAATCTCTCAAGATAGCCACAAAGTAAAATCATAATTTGTCCACATTTGCATCCAGCTTAATGTGGTTGGCCAATGACTGCATAATGCTTCTGCTACAAATGGAATAGCAGGAAGTTGGGCACAATTGGACTTTAACTTTAAAGCGGTTGCTAAAATGTGTACCTGTGGCTCTGGAGATTTCAGTTGACATTAGTCTACTGGGTCGAGCACAACTAATGTAATCTGGCCATAAGAGATCACATCCTTCTGTACAATGTGTCTTGGCTGTCAGCAAAAACTGTTGTTTTCACCTTGTTTTAATCTGCAAAACAGTTAATCCTAAAGTGTGAAGGGATTAATTTAAAGACTGTAATTTTGCTATTTACATAATGAAGCGTTTAGACATTCAATAAACGTGTTTGCTTTATTTTCCCCTGGAGCAACCTGGTACTGAACAGGTACTCACTTTACTCCGTTTTAGAGAATGCGTGAACAATTTGACAACGCCTCTATAGGAAATGTACATTACCTTACCTTAATAGTATTTGTTGTTTATTTTGCAAAGCTTAAATAAGCTTTAACCACCATTGATTTTTGGATTACTAGTGCAAGCTAGCCTTGTGTTTTGTGCCGTACATAACCATGGCCTATATAGTACCATTCCCTTGTAATGTGTCCATACTCGCCCACTATATGTGAACAGCACCAGAAAACGACAGTAGGTAGCTACAGCTACCAACTATAAACCTGGATCTCCCCCAGGAAATTACATCAAGAGGTCACTGCGGTGGGAATCAAACAGATAGGGTCCTGATCATAATGATCATTACACATGGCATTTAAAAGTGACTCCTCAAACACACCATACTCCGGGCACTATAACTACCTCAAACCCATATTTTTACATTTACAATCCCAAAAGAACTTTATAGCAACATTTTTGGGTTCTAATAATTGCATAGAAGTAAACATGACTTTATGGAGTCAATCCAATTAGCGGCGAAGGGTGCGAGTTGCAACGGCATTAAAACGAAAATAAATGTGCATCATTAAACCTTCCTCCTACTTTCAAAAATCTGGCACCAAGATTGAGGCTATTGGTGACTGTCCATCCATAGTTTAGAATACCATTTTTCAAACACAGCCTGTGACATGGCAGTTAGGAGCAGATTGGCTAGTACCTTATCACCGTTCACTTTATCTCCTAACACAGCTTAGTAAATAGACCCCTAAAGGCACACATCCACTAGACGACAGGCAAAAGACTGCATGATTACGACATTGTAATCATGCAGTCGTTTGTCTGTCTGTGATGTGCCTTCACTGAATGAGCAGTTGTTCAGTGAAGGCACATCAATCATCAGCAAACATGTTGACCTGACAACATTGTCAGGTTGTACAACATATTTGTACGATGATAGAGGTCTAAACGACCAACGATGTTCAAACGATTATCGAACGATAACGATATCGTTAAATCGCTCAATTTGTTTAGTGGATGTGTGCCATAAGGCACAAAAGTGCTTCAATAGACGCTCTACTCCTGTACAGCGCTAGGATTGTCCAACAAAATGAGAGAAACCAAGAGCTATTCATTGCTTTTTTTTCCCCTGGAGTGGGTTGGGCTTCTGATTGTCCACATATTTTGTGACTGGCAGCCAGCACTGGATTGTCTATTACATTGACCATAAATAAGTTAGAATTGGTCATGGATCAAAGGTGAGGGAGGGGAATAAGTTACTACAGGTGTGAGTGAGGGTAATGTGTTACTACATGTGTGAGGGAGGGATTGTATTTCTAGACAGGTGAGGGAGGGGAATGTCGAATGTGTTACAACACGGGCGAGGGAGGGAAATGTGTAACTATAGAAGTGAGTGAGGGTAATGTCTTACTATAGCAGTGATGCATTACTATAGAAGTACAGGATTATTGTGTTACTGGAGCAGTGAGATGGAATTCGAGACACACACACAGTATATATAGTAGCAAAAAACAGCAGAGTTCGGAGGCTAAATCACATAACAAAACAACCAATTTTCTCAGAGGGCGCCGAAGCACAGAACCCTATTTGAGAAGAGTGCCGCTCATATA
This sequence comes from Taudactylus pleione, assembly GCA_031769625.1. Taxonomy (NCBI): domain Eukaryota; kingdom Metazoa; phylum Chordata; class Amphibia; order Anura; family Myobatrachidae; genus Taudactylus; species Taudactylus pleione. Next base: position 1,109,889 of record JAUIMM010000092.1, on the reverse strand, counting down.
TATATTTTATATTTCACTAGCTGAAGTGCACGGCGTTGCCCGGGTTTACATCTTCAAGTTATTAAGTTAGTTTTCATCGACTACCATCCAGTGGAAGGCCCAGACAGGCTCACTGGGGCAAAGTTCTGCCTAGCTTCCCTGGGTCAAAGTTATGTGCAGCATACACGAGGTCCGACCTGTATGTAGTATGTCTTCTGGGAGCCAATGTTACCACTTTGTAAAGTTTTCATCCAAATCCATCCAGCGGAAGGCTCAGAACAGGCTCCCCAGGTCAAAGTTCTGCCCTGCATACACCAACAGAAGGTCCGACCGGGACCCTATACTCCCCTAAAACCTGGTCAGGATCCAACTAGACCACCTCTTGTGGGTTTCATCCCAATCTGTGCAGGGGTATCCGAATACATAACCAGACAGACAGACAAACAAACAAACAGACCAATGAATTTTATATATATATATATATATATATATATATATATATATATATATAGTGATAGGATCACTGGTAAAGGGGTCTGTGGCAGTTACATTTGTCCCAGATTCCTGTCCTATGTGTGTTAAATCCCCAGGAGAAAGTCTGCAGTGTAGCAGGCTTGAGTCTCGGCTTTTTGAAAAGCCGGTTTGGGTCCTGGGAGTTGTGGGTGAGAGGAAGGGCTCCACCCACAGCCGCTCCAGGTTTTGGGCCTTTCAGCCTGGTAACAGGCTCATTAGGGCTTCCAGCTGAGAATGGCCAACATATGCTTAGTTTGTTTAGGGCTGAGTGTCTCACCTGGGTGCGCAGACAGGGAGTCTGCTCAGAGACCCTGGGAAACCTAGCTATGAGGACTGTGCTGTGTTTTTGCGGCTGGTGAGGGCATTAGGCCCTGCCAGGATCATGTAGTAAGGGAAGTCACTTGTGAAGTTAGTGCCCCGACAGGGCTAGGATTTATGTTTAAGTTTTCTTTATGTTATTTCTGACATTGTACAATAAAGACTGGCGCCGACAGCTTGTACTCGCATCCAGACTGGTGTGCTGCTTCCCTGCTGCTGTGTGTGTGTAAGAAAGGAGTCCTTCCACCTAGGAGAGGGACCCTAACCCGCCTGACTGAAGGTCACTATATATATATATATATATATATATATATATATATATATATATATATATATAGTGTGGCATTTGAATTTTGGGCACTGTTGGCATAATATGAATTGGGGGCATTATATTACAGTACATGTAATTAAACATGTATCTGGCTTTTTCAATGTATTTTATGTGGATCATGGGGTAAACTATCTTACTATAACTTAAGTCAACTTTACTATATATCTAGAATATAGATATAGTGCTGAAGAGTGAAGAGTATATAGAAGAGTGACAAATTGGGGATGTGTCATAAGAACACGTCCCCTCCCGTCAGCTGCGACCCCTTCCGGGAGTGCCACAGAGAACCCCTACCCATACCTTAACGACCTACCCTGCCCTAGGTCTGCCATGAACACTAATTTCTATAATGCTTTTATAGAAATTATTATTATTTTTTTTTTTTGGAGGGGGCGGAGGGTGCCATTTTTCAATTTGCCCTGGGCGTCATAAACCCTAGTTACACCTCTGGTAGAGGAGATCAGTTCTGCACTTGTGGTCGCATCACATGCAACATCACCAGGGTTTGCAAATTAGGGGCAAGTTTAAAAGTTCTCCTAGAATAACAATACAGTACACTTTTCAGTGCCGGTGAACAATATTCTAATCACACTTAAATTAATACAGCACAAGTGTTGAGGGGAAAGATAAATCCTGCAGAGTGTGCTCACTGACTGCAGGAAAAGTCTGTACTACATTCAGTGCAAGTAACCAGTTTCTGGCAGCCTTACATCGTGACCAAGGGGCATTTCACCATATAGACATAAGGGCAGTACCCTTCAGTTAGAATTCCCTGCCATTTATCAAGGCTCACAGAAATTAGCCCACAAACTCAAGAGAATATTCTGCCTGTATATGTATGCGTCTTTTCATCACATACCTCACCTACAGTTAGATTGTGTATATCATGTGCATATAATTGATATGTTTAACATTAAAGTACATTATTTATACCACTTTCACATCGCAAACCCGGCTCCGACCCGAGATTTGAGCACGTGTCCAGCCCTTTTCCCACTGCATCCGGGTTAGCCCTGCAAAAACGCTATAGAATTAAAAATTTACATATTCAGACTCACAAAGATAAGGTCACAAAAGGGAGCAGTGGGGACTGCTCACAGCAGTGCAGGAATCATGGCTGATGAATTACCACTCTGTAGCCCTGAGTTCATGAGTGTTTGTGCTTTACTGCTATTTGATTCAGCCAGTGAGAGCATGACGCAGCTTCTGACAGCATAGTGTACAGTTCACTTCTTCATCACTTCAATTAGCCATCACTGTAATGACAGTAGTAGTATTAACCCCTTCCAGGCTGCAGAATGCTGCCTCTGCTGTTGTGTGCAGTGTGCTGCCTGTGTGTCTGGCTGCTGACATCATCAAGGGAGACCCAGGAACATCCAATCAGTGGTGTTTGCGGAGTCTCGGTAGGGCCTGTTCACACTGCACTTCAACCAGGCTTGTTTCCGTGTTGTTGAAATGTCGGGTTGCTCAACATATAAAATGGTTCCCACACATTATAGATAATAATCAGAGTTATTAAATGCATTTGTTAGCTAATAATTATGGTGTAAGATGTACTTAAGAGATCTAAGGTTCAGAATACAGTGGACATGTCATGTTTGGTATCATACTAAATCCCTGTTTATTTGCAGACATCAGTTTCTTTCGGCAAAGAAGTCGCATCATGCGTCCGCTAGTTATGGATGATAGGGAGTTATTGAATAGAAAGGTTATTACTTGAATGCAGTGTTGTAGCCAGTATTAACCAGTTCTTTGGCAGGAAGCTACACAAATTGACTGTTGGAAGACTGAGCCATACCCCTGATGACACTGTATGAACTGACCAATGACCAGATTGACCAGAAACAAGAACCAATGAGAACCTGTCAATTTGTCCCTTTGTTAACTCTGAAACCTGTAAAGTATATAGACTTGTGTCCTGACCCCAGTGTACACACATCTTCTTTGCCACCGCAGACTTCAGGACTGATGACTGTATACTGGGACCAGTGCGCACGTGTATGTGTATGTATCGGCTGTCCTATTTTATTGCTTTTTACTCTAATTGTTAACTCTTACATCGTGTTACTCCTTTTTACATAAATAACTTTTTGTGCTTTGGAATCACACAATTGGACTGGAAAGCAATTCCTTCTTAAGCAACTTGCAGCGCTAAATAGCGACTAAACGGTATTCATAAACCCTAACCCTCCCTTCCCCGCAGCCTAAACCTAAGTCTCCAAGGGGGGGAGGCCTAACCTAACCCCCCCTTCCACTAGCCTAACCCTCCCGGGGGGCTGCCTAACCCTAAGTCCCCCCCAGGAGCCCCTAACCTAACCCTCCCTGCCTGCGGCTGTCCGCACCTGGCTTATCTTCGATCGGTATGCCGATCAGTTGTTTGTATTTGTGAGCTTATGCAATGGGCCACTCGTGCCAAGTACATGGGATCTCCTGAGCGGCCCTCTGAGGGCAGGATCCACTATATACATGTACACGCATACAAAACAACTAAGAATGTGTGTGACCACACAGCACACCCCATCCCCCCAGAGGAACAGGATTGAGGGGTGTTATAATATAACAATATGAGTCATCAGACTCCGCAGTGTAATATAAATTTGAACAAGCACAATGAAACAAGACTAGATGACAGACAAAGTGGCTGGGAGGTTGTACGAGTGCTCAATTTATAGAGTTGTATAAAAAAAGCTGCTAGGTGGAAAAAACAAAAACAAAACAAAAAAAAAAAAAAAAAAAAACAGTAAAATGAGAGATATCACCAGTTTTAGTTATGAGAATGTGTGTGTATGTATTATATATATATATATATATAAATATATATATATATATATATATATATATATATATATATATATATATATATATATATATATATATATATATATTAGGGATGTGCGCCGGACCATTTTTGCCGGATTTGGATTTGGATTTGGTTCTAATTCGTCGTCCGGCTTTGGATTTGGATTTGGATTTGCCAAACTGCGGTGACTGGCTTTGGATTTGGATTTGGATTTGGATTTTTTTACAAAAATTGACAAAAAAAGCTAAAATCACATAAATTGGTCTTTTTTTTCTTCCTAGAGTATTATTAACCTCAATAACATTAATTTCCAGTCAATTTAGACCATATCACAGCTTATAATATTGTTTTCAACATTATTGGCCAAAGGTTGCAGTGAGCTGACTGGTTACTAAGCGACAAAGCAGCGGCACAACGACACAGACACCACAGTATAAAGCACATCTATGACACATTGCCACACAGCAGTGGCAGAAATGAAAAGTAGTGCACCCACCCAGTGGGGTACGGCCAGCAGAGTCACAGTACTTGTTTACAAAGTGGGCTACGGCCCTAGGAGTCACAGTGCACAATCTTATTAGCATTACACCGCACATAGGGCCTGATTCACATTACACCATAAAGTAGTGTCTCTTATTTATGTTACGACACACAGTAGTGCCCCTTTTACACAATGCCCACAGTAGTGACCCTTTTACACAATGCCCACAGTAGCGGTGTCCCTTACACAATGTCCCCCAGCAGTGGTGCCCCCTATGCAGTCCCCTTAGTAGTACGGTCCACTATGCAGTGCCCCCAGTTGAATGCTCCCCAGTAGTATGCCCCCCATTAGCAGGCCCCCCCAGTAGTATGTCCCCCATTAGCAGGCCCCCCCAGTAGTATGCCCCCCATTAGCATGCCACCCAGTAGTATGCCCCCCCAGTAGTATGGCTCCCCCAGTAGTAGGCTGCCCCAGTAGCAGGCCCCCCCAGTAGTAGGCTGCTCCAGTAGTAGCCCCCCCTGTAGTATGGCCCCCCCTGTAGTAGGCCCCCCCAGTAGTATGGCCCCCCCAGTAGCAGACCCCCCCCAGTAGTATAGCCCCCCCCAGTAGCAGGCCCCTCTGTAGTATGGCCCCCCCAGTAGTATAGCCCTGCCCAGTAGCAGACCCCCCCCCAGTAGTGCAGACCCCCCCAGTAGTATAGCCCCCCCCCAGTAGCAGGCCCCTCTGTAGTATGGCCCCCCAATAGTGCAGATCCCCCCCAGTAGTATGGCCCCCCCAGTAGCAGACCCCCCCCAGTAGTATAGCCCCCCCCAGTAGCAGGCCCCTCTGTAGTATGGCCCCCCCAGTAGTATTGCCTCCCCCAGTAGCAGACCCCCCCCCAGTAGTGCAGACCCCCCCCAGTAGTATAGCCCCCCCAGTAGCAGGCCCCTCTGTAGTATGGCCCCCCCAGTAGTATAGCCCCCCCCCAGTAGCAGACCCCCCCAGTAGTGCAGACCCCCCCCCAGTAGCGCCCCCGGACCTTTGACAAGTAAAAAAATAAAAAAAATAAAACTTACCTGTATCCCCGCTCCCGCGCCGTCCGCTCTGTCACACGCTGAGGAGGGAGCCGGAAGACGGAGCTCATGTGTGAGCTCCAGCCGGCTCCCTCCGTGCAGCAGCCAATGAGAGTCTGTGTGACTCTCATTGGCTGCTGTAACAAACACACAGCTGCCGCTGGCGGCTGTGTGTCTGTGTCTGTGTAGGGCAGAGCGCTATCACTGCGCTCTGCCCTACACGCGAGGAGACCTGATGTCGGATTCTCTAGTGAGAATCCGACATCAGGCGGCCGCCGTTCGGCCCCGAACGGGGATCCGAGTCAGGCGGTGAACACCCGAACAGGGTTCGGGTGGACTCGGATCCCCAATGTTCGGAGCGGTTCGGATTCCACAGAATCCGAACCGCTCATCTCTAATATATATATATATATATATATATATATATATATATATATATATATATATATATATTAGGGATGTGCAGGCTCGGACTTTTGTCCAGGAATGATGATGTTTGTCCATGCAAGATGACGTTTTGCCTCTTTCTGAGTTCCGTTTTTTTGGAGGGAAAAATCCGAACTCAGCGTGCAAACTCGAACCTATCCGAGCCTGCACATCCCTAATATATATCTATATATATATATCTATATATATATGTATATATGTATATATGTATATCTATATATATATATATATATATAGATATATATATATATATATATATATAGTGTAGGCAGGAAGGGTAAGTATACCCGACCCCTGTCGGTATATCAACCATCGGGATGCTGCTGTCTGTATTCTGACACAAGGCATCCCAACAGCCGGCATTACATACCATTCTGTTAGCATCACAGTATATGGGATACTATGAAGAATATGCATGATAGATGCTGGAGGTAGCGCTAAGTGACAAATGCAAAACAAAGAGTCAGGTATAAACTTAAATTAATTGTGATTTAATTACAACCAACTGGATTTTGCTTTATGTAAAAGGGGTCCAGTGTGTGTGGTTGTAAACCAACACAATTTGTTTGATGGAGACATCCTCAGGGTCATCTGTTTATTTCAGATATAAGATTATTTCATTCACATTTGGATTTTTTCCTGTGAAGATATATAGTTTTACCATTAATACTGAATTGAGGAATTCCATACGTATTCCATCTATTACGAACATTACAGGAGTCAGCCTGCCACTTAACATTGGAAGTACAAAATTTTATGCATGCTTAGTCATAATTAAATCACAATTTTATTATTGTAAATATCTGACTTTTGGTATTGTAACATAGCACTGTGTTGAAACTTTATGCTATCATGCATACTCTACATAGCATCCAAGATACTGTCACCACATAAATTATTGTCCTTTATGCATATGGTGTCACAAGGGGTCCGCAGCACCTTACAAAGTACAAAAACAGAAACAGTGTGAACCAAAACAGGAACGAAAGTGACATACAATATTAAACATTGAGGAACATTTCTGCATCAGCAGTCATGATACTCAAAGAAGCAACAAGGCGGGAGAACCCAAAGGTTAGGTGACGTTGTAGGCAGCGGGGAGGATATGGCGGTAGAAGCAAGGAGAAAAAAAAAAAAAGCAAGAGGGAAGAGGGCCCTGCTCGTGAGAAATTACAGTCTAAAGAGGGGGTGACAGACAGGAGTGACACAGAGTGGAGAGAGATTTAGCAAGGAGTGTGGACCAGTGGGTAAAGGATACCTGGAAGTCTTTTATGAAGAAGTATTGAGAGCCCATTTGAAATTTTGTAGAGAGTTCCAGAGGTGGGGAGCGGCATTGGCAAAATCTTAAAGGTGAGAGTGGTAGGAAGTAATCAGCCGAGAGGAGAGGCAGCCTCTACCCTTCTGGGAAAGCTTTCCAATAGATAATGGAACATGGCTGCCAGAACAGATCAGTTTCTCAAACCCAGTCCTTATGGAACCCCATCAGTGCATGTTTTCCATATCTTTTAGCTGGAGCACAGGTGTGTTAATTGACTAACAATAAACCTACAGGTGGCACTAATTACTCTTGAGGATACCATGAATTCATTTAGTGATGTCACCCCAAACACATGCTTGTAAAGAGAACAAGCTTAAACAAAAACACACACGCTGTGACAGACGGGTAGAGTGAGAGAAACTAATAACCACCAAACCACCATATTTGGCTACATGTCTGACCACCCAACTGTGGTACCAACATCAGCTGTCCCCTGGCAACTACATCCAGAACTTGACTACGGATAGGACAAGGAGGTAAGCATTACTCTAGTCCTACCAGTCATCGTCACTGGGTTTTCTATTGTGATCATCCCACCAGCTCTCATCCCCTACTGCAAATTTGAGCTTTTATCCCTGGGAGCTGAAGTCTGTGGCTTACCCAAGCTGAATAAGCTGCATTCTATTTTGCCCTTCCTATTCTAAGAAAGCTGCCTATATCAGTCAGGCATTGCGCTGACTACAGCAGCCTTACTGCACTGCTGGAGTCAGAGAGCGGTAGCAAAAGGTTCGACAAAGCTCCCACACATTATTGTTAAAGCTATCTGTCTTCTACTTACAGTGTACCATGCCGGATCAGAGCTAAACACCGCCAAGCTCTTTGTTCTGCTAGGTAACAGGTCCACTCCTTAGCCATAGTCTCCATTTAACTGGAGCACTGAACACTACCTAGGGGTCCTACATTTAGGTGAACTATGGGCTTGATTCAGACACGCTCGCTAGGATGCGTTCACACGCAGCCGTCAAAGTATGCAAATCCCGTGATCGCTAGAAAGACATTAGCACGTCCACTATGTCTTGCCGTGCGATCGCGGTGTTTATTTAGACGCCCACCAGCCTGTCTTAAGACGCCCACTTTCCCACGTCATCTCCAGGAAGTGTATGCAACAATCGTTAACATCGAACCCATACGCAGCACTTGTGGCTGACCATACCCTACCCAGGGCCGGCCCGAGCCTAATTTTTTTGGTGGTAAGCCGATATAGATTTTGGTGCCCCCTGTTGAAATAATCCCGATTTTCTGGCGTGAGAAAAAGGCTATTTAATTGTACAGCCTTTCCCCATGCAGCGGGGAGTTTTTACTGTAATTAGTCACGGGAGAAACCCTGTGGCTAAATGAATACCCCCCATAGGCTACCCATAAAGAAAAAAGTGAAAATAATTATGCTTTTATGCTCGCAAAAAAAAACAGGCCCCACATGAAAATAATTAAACACACACATAGGCCCCCACATGAATATGTACTGTATGAAGCCCTTATACAGCAGGACCGCCCTGGGTGCTAAGATACAATTAAACCAAAAGATACATATTCAAGGACAGGGTGACAGGACTGGGTGATGACAGGGAGAGGGTGACATCAGTGGGTGACGGGGAGGGGGTGACATCAGTGGGTGAGGGTGACAGCAATGATTGATGTAAGGTAGAGTGTGACAGCAATTGGTGACAGGGAGAGGGTGAGAGCGACAGCAGTTGGTAACAGGGAGAGGGTGATAGCAGTGGGTGACAGGGAGAGAGTAGTGACATTAGTGGGTAACGGGGGGGTGACATCAGTGGGTGAGGGTGACAGCAATGATTGATGAAAGGTAGAGGGTGACAGCAGTGGGTGACAGGGAGAGGGTGACGACAGGGAGAGGGTGAGAGAGACAAAAGTTGGTAACAGGGAGAAGGTGACAGCAATGGGTGACCGGGCGAGAGTGACCACAGTCGGTGTCAGGGAGAGGATGACAGCCAGTGGATGACTAATATACAAATCAGGCCACAGTATTTAAACTTTCTTACCTGGGCCCAGAACTCTTCCTTGGACTTAACAGTGGGGCCGGTCATGAGATTGATCCCTCCATCCATCCCAGCCATGCCTGTACTCAGGGCCGGTTCTAGACAATGTGGAGCTCAGGGCGGAAATTCCCAGTTGCACCCCCCCTCCGCAAAAACATCTTTGCAGATGTCGTTCCTCTGCGCAAGCCGCTTTCAAAAAAGGGGGAGTGGCCGATCGGGGATCGGTTTTTTTCCTTGCGGAACAACCCCAAATGATCACCCTTTCTAATACATTATGCCACACACGTGTAATGCCCTTTATAATAAATGATGTCACACATGAAATGCCCTTTATAATAAAGTATGCCACACATATAATGCCCTTTATAATAAATGATGCCACACATGTAATGCCTTTTATAATAAATGATGCCACACATGTAATGCCTTTTTATAATAAATGATGCCACACATGTAATGCCTTTTTATAATAAATCATGCCACACATGTAATGCCTTTTATAATAAATCATGCCACACATATAATGCCTCCCCCCCTCTCCTCAGCACTCACCGCCTCCTAATCTTCCCGTTCCCCCAGTGACTTACCTGCTGTGGGTCCCTCCAGGCAACGGCTGCTCCTCCACGTTTCGGTCCTGCAGGCTGCTCCATGTCTACAGTTCTTTCCCCTGCGACCCAGAATGCCAGGCGCGTCCGCGATGACGTCATGCGGTGCGCCTCAAAGACATTCTGGGAGACAGTGGGAGGGACTGAGAGGGAAGGAGGCAGTGGTCATCATGGCGCCGCCGAATTAGCTGCGACCTGAACACTGTCGGTGATTGACAGTACAGCCTGTACTGTCAATCACTGACAGTGTTCAGGCGGCAGCACTGGAGGCGCCGACGGGCAGCAAATGTGGACAGCTGCGGGACACCGGACACGGCGCCCTTACAGCTTGGCGCCGTACGCGGCTGCGTACTTTGCGTAATCGGCCGGCCCTGACCCTACCGCAAGCACTACGAGTGCTGCTGTGTGTAAGTCAGCCATGTGACGTGTATGCTGATGCTGCGTCTTAATTATGTGCGCCCCTCAAACGGCGTTCAGATGCACACACGCCTGCATTCGCACCACCACACCCCCGTTTCCATCGACCACCCCGTCAACACCCACAAACGGCATGTCCTGTCACTCATTCTAGCGGGACGTCTGTGTGCAGGGTGTGAAAGCTTCGCGATAGCATAGACTACTTTGTGCACGCGCACTGCATCCTATACACATACGATGATTGCAAACATTGGCAGGCTACGTGCGAGCTCAGCCTAGCGAACGGGTCTGAATCAGGCCCTATGTTCCTACCATATTCTAGCCTGACGCAGTCCCTGTCTCCCTGAAGAATCTAGCAATCTCCCTCATTTCATCCTTACCCCCATTATGAAGCTGTTATATTAAAAAAACAGAGATATATACCTTCCAATGGGATCAATAGTGTCATTTCCTTGCATTGGTTATTATAAGGCACAATGATCCCTATGAATTTCTGAAAAGTATTTGTTGATGAAAACACACTAACTGCTTTTGGGCTGGTTACATTTGGATGCAAGTCAGGTTGAGGACACGTCTCTCGGATTTATCAGTACACGCCCACTGTAACAAGCACACATAGGTGCTGCTCTCACAATCTCCCTGAAATGCTTTTACAAAAGTAGGCAAGTATGCCATACACTTGCTGCTACGGTACTTACTTACCCAGTGTCACATGCTTAGAAAACAAGAGATATGGTAAGAACTTACCTTTGTTATCTCTGTTTCTACGAAGTCCATAGGGTCCACAGGGTGACCTTGGGGTATAGCTGGATCCTGGATCCTCGGGCACCACGGAGCTAAAGCTTTCAGCTGCTCCCAGGATGCACTTGGGTCCAACCTCCCCTATACCCCGCCCCCGAGCCACAGGCACCTCAGTTGGTAAGCAGCCCAGGCCGGAGGAGGAGACGAAACAGAGAGAAGGAAGACAGGAACACACAAGAACCATACTCACAGAAATGGGAGACGGAAACCCGGTGACCAGTCACAGAGCCCATATGAAGCCAGGTGCGTCAGGGCAGGTGCCCTGTGGACCCTGGACTTCGTCGAAACAGAGATAACAAAGGTAAGTTCTTACCGTAACTCTTGTTTTCTACTTCAGGGTCCATAGGGGTCCACAGGGTGACCTTGGGGATGTCCCAAAGCAGTCCAACTAAGGGCGGGGACGCTCCTGTGCTGATAGGAGAACCCGGCGCCCAAAGGATGCATCCTGAGAGGCAAAGGTGTCAAACGCATAGAACCTCAAAAAGGTCTGAATGGAAGACCAGGTGGCCGCCTTACAGAGCTGAACAGCAGAGGCGCCACGGCTAGCAGCCCAAGAAGGGCCCACAGACCGAGTGGAATGAGCCTTAACAGAGGCTGGAACAGGTAAACCCTCCTGCATATAAGCCTCAATAATAACAGAACGAAGCCAACGGGCTAGAGTCTGTTTGTTGGCAGGCCAACCCCTCTTGTGAAAACCAAAGAGGATAAACAAAGAATCCGACTTCCTCACAGAACTAGTCCGGTCCACATAAACCTGGAGTGCACGGACAACGTCTAAGGAAGCCTCCCCAGCCGAAAGATCAGGTGACTGAAAGGCTGGTACAACAATTTCCTGATTAATGTGGAACCTGGAAACCACCTTAGGCAGGAAATCAGGACGAGTGCAAAGCACCGCTCTGCCCTGATGAAAAATCAGAAAAGGGGGACGACAAGAAAGCGCCCCCAAATCTGAAACCGTCCTGGCAGAAGCAATTGCCAAGAGGAAAACAGTTTTAAAAGTAAGCCACTTGAGCTCCACTGACTCCAAGGGCTCAAAAGGCGGACCCTGTAAGGCCCGAAGAACCACCGCCAAATCCCACGGGGCCACAGGTGGCACGAAAGGAGGCTGGATTCTCAAAACTCCCTGGAAAAAGGTGTGTACGTCCGGCATAGCAGCGATCCTGCGCTGGAACCACACCGACAAAGCGGACACGTGCACCTTCAGCGAGGAAAGACGTAATCCTAAGTCCAAACCCGACTGAAGGAAAGCCAGAATACGCGAAACCCGGAACACCTGGGGATCATAGTTTCTGGCCTCGCACCACTGAAAGACAGTATGCCACACTCTGTGATAGATCCTCGCGGAAACAGGCTTGCTCGCCCTCAGCATGGTGGTAATAACGGAGCTAGAAAAGCCCCGAGACCTCAGGACGGCTGTCTCAAGAGCCACGCCGTCAAAGATAGTCGACCCAGATCCGGGTGAAGACAGGGCCCCTGAGACAACAGGTCCCGCCGTTGGGGTAGGAGGTACGGAGCGTCGATGGACAGGCTCCGCAGATCGGAGTACCACGGCCTTCTGGGCCACCAGGATCAGTGTGCCTCCGTCCTGTTTGAACTTGCGCAGGACCCGAGGCAGCAGAGATATCGGAGGGAACAAGTAAGCCAGTTGAAACAGCCATTTCACCGACAGCACGTCTATCAGACTTGCGCCTGCGTCCCTTGTCCTTGACCCGTACACAGGCAGCTTGTGATTGTGACGGGACGCCATCAGGTCCAGCTCTGGCAGCCCCCACTTGTCCATGAGTAGTTGGAATACCTCTGGATGAAGCGACCATTCCCCGGGATGCACGTCGTAACGACTGAGGAAGTCTGCCTCCCAATTGAGGACTCCTGGGATGAAAACTGCCGAGAGAGCTGGAAGATAGCGCTCCGCCCAAGCCAGGACGCGGGACACCTCCGACATCGCAGCTCGACTGCGAGTCCCTCCCTGGTGATTGATGTACGCCACCGTGGTGGCGTTGTCTGACTGCACCTGAACAGCCCTTCCATGAAGAGCGGTGCCGGACAACTGCTTCCTCCGCCGACCAACGACCCTGAAGTCACAAGGAGCCTGTCACCGCCCCCCAATCCCGGAGACTGGCATCTGTCGTGAGCAGAACCCATTCCGGGATCCAAAAGGGGCGCCCCTCTAGGAGATGAGCCGTCTGCAGCCACCAGGCTAGGGACAGACGCACCTCCGAGGACAACACCAGCATCTGAGAGCGGATCCTGTGTGGCAATCCGTTCCATTCCGAAAGAATCAGCCCCTGCAGGGGCCTGGAATGGAACTGGGCAAACTCCACCATGTCGAATGCCGACACCATGGACCCCAAAACTCTCATCGCTGAGTGCACCGACACTCTGCCACTGCTCAGACAACTGTGAATCCGCAGCTGTAAGGAGGACACCTTCTCTGGAGTCAGAAAAATCCGTTGCTGACGAGAGTCCAGCAGGGCCCCCAAATGAACCATCCGCTGTGATGGGATGAGGGAGGACTTCTTCCAGTTGATCAACCAGCCGTGCGCCTGTAGACAAGCGACCGTCAGGTGGAGATGCTGGATCAGTACCTCCGGGGAGCTTGCCAGCAAGAGGAGGTCGTCTAGATACGGTAGCAACCGTATTCCCTGGCTCCGAAGATGAGCCGCCATGACCGCCATCACCTTGGTAAATACCCTTGGTGCCGTGGAGAGACCAAAGGGTAGAACCCTGAATTGGTAGTGGTTGTGGAGAATAGCAAACCGCAGAAACCGTTGGTGCGATGTTGCTATAGGCACATGGAGGTAGGCGTCCTGGATATCCAGGGAGACCATATAGTCCCCTGGTTCCATCGCCAGAATGATGGAACGCAAAGTTTCCATCCTGAATTTGGGAACCCTGAGAAACCTGTTCAGGGACTTCAAATTGAGGATGGGGCGATGAGAGCCATTGGGTTTCTGCACCAGAAACAGCGTAGAGTAATACCCCATCCCACGTTGAGACTGTGGCACGGGTATAATGACCCCCGCCGTCAGCAAGGCCTCTATGGCTTCCTGAACCTGCAAGGCCTTGGTTTTGTCCTGAGAAGGACTTGTGCAAAAAAACTGGCCAGGCGGCCTGTGCCGAAAAGACAGGGCGTACCCTTGGGAGACCACTTCTCGCACCCAGGCATCCGTGGTGGTATTGTGCCAGCACTGGGCGAATTGAAGAAGTCGGCCTCCCACTCTGGGGTCCCCCAGAGGGAGGCCCGTCCCATCACGCAGAAGGCTTATCTTCTTGCTTGGAAGAAGGGCGCCTAGCACTCCAGGCTTGCTTCTTTGGCTTTGAGGCGGTCTTGGGTGCGGACTGCCTCGGGAAGGACTGACCCTTTGCCTTGTCCTGAACCCGAAAGGCCGAGCTCCGGACCTTAGCAGGTGTAGTAGCTGAAGGGAGGAAGGCTGACTTGGATTTTGCCAGGGTATCTACTATTTTGTCCAGGTCCGGACCAAATAGTAATTCTCCATTAAAAGGTAAGCCCTCCAAGCCTTTCTTTTAATCCGCGTCTGCTCTCCAAGACCGCAACCACAAGGATCTACGAGCAGACACTGCTGCCGCCGAAACCCTAGAGGTCAACAGGCTAGCATCCAACGATGCTTCTCCAATGTAGGAGGCGGCATCTCTCATCTGTCCTAACAACGCCCTCTGGACGTCCGGAGCTTCATCCGTAAACGTGTCCTCCAAGGCGTTGGCCCACCCCTCAATGGCCTTGGCCACCCAGGAGATGGCCATGGACGGCCGGGCTACAGCCCCTGAGAGAGAATAAATAGACTTTAGACAAGTCTCCACCTTCCTGTCCGTAGGATCCTTCAGCGAGGATATAGACGGCAATGGCAAAGTAGCACTCCTGATGAGGCGTGTTACATGGGAATCGACTGCAGGCGGAGTTTCCCATTTCTTACAATGCGCTTCCGGGAATGGATAATTGGACGCCAAGCGTTTCTGTGGCAGGAAACGCTTACTGGGTGTCTGCCAGGCCACCGCCATGTGATCAGTCAACTGATCAGACAAGGGGAACACTGCAGAAGAAACCTTAGCTTTTTTAAAACTAGGATACCTCGACTTGGGAGCGGGTGCCTCATCCTCAATCAGAAGAATGGCCGCACCGCCTTAACCAGAGCCCGCACATTGATGGAAGACTTAGTGTCTACCTCCTGGACTGAGGCATCTGAAGCTGAGTCATCCTGCACCTCACCATCATCCGAGGAACCCTCAGAATCCGAAAGATGCGCAGCCTGCGCCATGACTGAGCGTTTAGACGCCCTTGAGGGCACGTCACTGCGCAACATCGACTGAAAAGCCGAGGATGCTGCCGCCAAATCTTGGACAGTGTGGGAAAGCGTATCCACCCAGGGTGGAGGAGCTGCCACAGGAGCCTGAAACGGCACCACAGCCTGCTGTGCCACAGGGGTGGACTGAATATACATTGGCAACCCCGCATAGGGACCAACAGGCTGAGACCCCGGGGGAGTCTGCAATAATTGTGGGACACCCGGGGAATGGGGGATGGCAGGCAGGGGCAACGCCCTAGTAGGGGCGGCAGTTGGGACCGACAGACGGTCCGCGATGGACACCAGCACCTGGGAAAACATCGCCCATGGTGGCTCCTGCGACATGGGAGGTTTAGACATACCAGGGAGCGCCTGGCACCGTCCGCACAGGCCGTCCTGTGACAAATCCTCCCTATCCACTCCTGCAGAACAGCGCCTGCAGGAGAACAATACCGGAGCCCTGGAGTGCTCAATCTCCTCCTCAGACAAGACTTAGGAAGAAAACGTGCGCACTCACGTGTGCTGAACAACAGCCCACAATATGGTACTGTGTAGCACACAACTGTATGTGATGGACCTCACAAATACGTGATTTATATAGGCGAGGTCTGTAGAAACACCCTTCCCCCGCACACCTGTAGGGCTTGTAGGAGAAGGAAAGGGATAGGTATAGGCTGACAGTAAGTAGAAAAAAGACACAGACAGGCAGCACTAGCAAAAGTCACATACCATGCAGAAAGATATACTCACTGCACCTTTCCACTACAATCAACCTCCCAGATTCAGTGTCTGGGAGGGCTATAGTGCTGTGTACACTGTCCTTGTCGGGGGAGAGGTACACAGGGGGACCAGTCCGCGTGCTCCCCGAAGATCTGCGCTGCCACTTGAAGAAAATGGCCGCTGGAGACCTCAGAGGAGGAGTGGCCCGAGTAGCTGCAGCTCAGCGACGCCAGACTACGAGCTGAAAGGCGCGCTGAGCTGAGGGGAGGAGCCGCTAGACAGGGAAGGCTTCCTCCCCTGGCTAGCATATTTAACCCCCGGGTTGCCGGCATCCCGCTTGCCGCATAATTTACCCTGGTAGTCTAGTGGTCTGGCGGGGTATTCCTCCGCTGGAGGGGGGGCCCGCCGCCACCGCTAGCGCCCCCGGTCTGTCCCCTAGACCGGGGGCATGGGACTGCATTTACAAGGAACCCGCGCACCGCCGCTAATCAGCGGTGCGCGGCTTACCTTAATCTCCCCGGCGTCTTCCGGCAGCAGTCCCGGGGGAAGCCAGAGTCCGGCTAGTACAGACTCTGGCTTCCCCCGCCGCGATCCCCAGTTCAGTGCTGGCGTCACGGCGCCAGCAGGGAGAAGGAGCGGCAGCGTGGGCGTCTGTACAGACAGCCCATCGCTGCCGCTCTGGAGAAAAAAAACTATTAGTAAAAAAAAAATTAAACTAAGTTAAAATAAAAAGCTTTAGGGGGCTGCTCCTGCAGCCCCCCCCCGCAGGGTGACCCGACTCCGGCCGGGCACCATCTTAAACTGAGGTGCCTGTGGCTCGGGGGCGGGGTATAGGGGAGGTTGGACCCAAGTGCATCCTGGGAGCAGCTGAAAGCTTTAACTCCGTGGTGCCCAAGGATCCAGGATCCAGCTATACCCCAAGGTCACCCTGTGGACCCCTATGGACCCTGAAGTAGAAATCGTATATATCCATTCCACACAAACTAAGAGTTTGCATATCACCCTCACATTTACAATGTGCTGAAGATATTAATACAACAGCATCAGAGCAAAGTGCATAAATTTATCTCCCTTTTAACTCTATCATCCACCTGCACCACTATCAGTCTTCTCTCATACAACTACTGCTCTGTCCTTGAGTCCCATCAATTCACTTAATCTACTTCCCACATAGTTGCTCACGTCTTCACTTTAACTTGTGTCTTTCAATGCCTCTATATTGGTTTAATTGCCATACATCATCTCTGCCCCCACAACTGCCATTGTCATCTCTTGCTCTTAAATAGTCATACATTGGGCTCGATTCAATTCAACGCAAATTGAATAGCGCTGGGAAGGAGCTCCCGGAGCTATTAAATTCTGTGCACTGTAAGGTGGTCGGAGAATGCCAGTTCTCCCGCCCCTCGTGCCTTAAACATGGCGTTTAGTCGCGAGAACGGGCATTCGCCGACTAAACTTCCCAGAGCAATGCGGTTTCCACCGCGCTAAGTACAGAAAACAGCATCGCACCTGTACTTTTGTCAGATTTCTGCTCGCATCTCAGAAGGGATGCGAGAAGAAATCCTTAGTCGGGCTTAGCAGGACGCTGAATTAAATAGCTCAGGGAGCTCATTCCCCGGCACTATTCAATTCGGGTTGAATAGAATTGAGCCCTTTGTCTCTTCATCTACAATCCTGTAAAAAACTTGGACTGTTATGGTGGAGTTTGGTAAACTCTTGTGTACTAGATACATAGGACTAGTGTTTTGGCACAGCTAAAGTGGCCCATAGACTAGCAACGGATCGTCACGTTCTTGCAACCCGGCATCTCTGGATCGGTGAATCGAACATGTTGGGTTTCACTGATTTGCCGATCACGATCAAAATATGAGAGATTTGCAAATCTTTGAAATTTAACATGGGGGATTTGATCCTCCGACGAATTGCGGAACATCGATGGCCGCCGGCGTTTCCGATCCCATTGCAGGATCCGGCAATCCGTCGGTAGGTGTATGAGGGCCCTAAGGCTCAAACTCTGTGGAGCGCTAAATGAGGCTATTTGGCACGATTTCAGTACAGGTATATGTGGATTCATTTCTACCCAAAAAAATGCATTGATTATTTACCAGTGTTTTTTAATCCCTCACAAAAAAAGGTACAAGTACATAAAATCACACATTGATACAAGATTTATTGTAGCTTTTATACCCTGGACAAGTGTGCAGATGCTTATTTTATTCATTAGTAAAAGTTAGGGGTGTGCACCGGCCACTTTTCGTGTTTTGGTTTTGGATCTGGATCTTTCTTCGTGTTTTTGATCTGGATTGGTTTTGCCAAAACCACCCTTTGGTGTTTTGGGTTCTGGGTTCTGGGTTTTGTATGTGTATTTTTTTTTTTTTTTTTAAAAAGCATAAAAACAGCTAAAATCACAGAATGTGTGGGTTTTTCTGCTCCTATGCTATTATTAACCTCAATAACCTTAATTTCCACTCATTTCCAGTCTATTCTGAACACCTCACACCTCACAATAGTGTTTTTATGTCAAAAAGGTTGCACCGAGGCAGCTGGATGACTATGCTAAGCGACACGAGTGGCCGGCACAAACACGTGGCCCATCTAGGAGTGACACTGCAGTGGCAGACAGGATGGCAGTTTGAAAAACTAGGCCCCAAACAGTACATAATGCAAAGAAATAAAAGAGGTGCAAGATGGAATTGTCCTTGGGCCCTCCCACCCACCTTATGTTGTATAAACAGGACATGCACACTTTAACAAACCAATCATTTCAGCGCCAGGGTCTGCTACACGACTGTGGCTGAAATGATTGGTTCGTTTGGGCCCACACAAAACAAGCTGGCAATTAATCTGTCCCTGCACAAACTGGCTCTACGGAGGCAAGATGTCGTCCTCATTCTCCTCATCCACCGATTCCTCACCCTCTTCAGTGTTGTGTACATCCTCATCCTCACAGAGTATTAATTCGTCCCCGCTGGAATCCACCACCACAGGTCCCTCTGTACGTTCTGGAGGCTGGTCTCCTTGGAAGAGTTGATAATTCATTTTTATGAACATCATCTTCTCCACATTTTGTGGAAGCAACCTCCTACGCCTTTCGCTGACAAGGTTTCCAGCTGCACTAAACACTCTTTCGGAGTACACACTGGAGGGAGGCAACTCAGGTAAAATAGAGCCAGTTTGTACAGGGGCCTCCAAATTGCCTCTTTTTCCTGCCAGTACAGGTACGGACTGTCTGACATGCCTACTTGGATGCTGTCACCGATGTAATACTTTAACAGACAGACGCACGCTTGTCGCTGCTGCTTTGAGGATGCAGGTGCGGCTACAGCCCACACATTTCACAAAGACAGAAAAAAAAGAGATTTTTTTTATTTTGTTTGGAGTGCACTTTGGGGGTTACAGCACCCTTTAACGGACAAGCCAGCCGGCCCTTTACTTATGACACAGGCGCACGCAGTCGCTGAATGGCAAAAGTGGCCAGAAATTTTTCGGGCCACCCAAAGCGTCTCCTGCACGCCCCTGTTGCTTTACAGAAAATTCTGTACCACCAAGTTTATTGTGTGAGCAAAACATGGGACGTGCTGGAATTTGCCCAGATGTAATGCCCGCACAATTTTGGTGGCGTTGTCAGATATCACAAATCCCCAGGAGAGTCTAAGTGGGGTAAGCCACTGGGCGATGATTTCCCTCAGTTTCTCTAAGAGGTTATCGGCGGTGTGCCTCTTACTGAAACCGGTGATACACAGCGTAGCCTGCCTTCGAACGAGCTGGCGTTTCTGAGATGCTGCTACTGGTGGCGCTGCTGTTGTTGCTGCATAAGGTGATACATCTACCCAGTGGGCTGTCACAGTCATATAGTCCTTAGTCTGCCCTGTTCCACTTGTCCACATGTCCGTGGTTATGTGGACATTGGGTACAACCGCATTTTTCAGGACACTGAGGACACTTTTTCTGACGTTTCTGTACAGTCTCGGTATCGCCTGCCTAGTGAAGTGGAATCTAGATGGGATTTGGAACCGAGACACACTACCTCCATCAATTGTCTAAATCCCACTGCACTAATGGCAGATACCGGATGCACGTCTAACACCAATATAGCAGTCAAGGCCTCAGTTATACGTTTTGCTTCAGGATGACTGCTGTCGTACTTCATCCTCCTTGCTAAGGACTGTTGGAGGGTCAATTGTTTAGTAAAAGTAGTGGTGTTCCTACTTCCTCTCTGGGATGATGAACAACTCCAAGCAGCAGCAACAGCACTAGGAGGAAGTAGTTCTTGATCTTTTCCTATTTTATTTTTATCGGAGAAAGTTTGGTCCTCTGTTTATGTTATATTGATATATACGTGCGGCTAAGGCGCACACAAACACAGAAAATAATTTTTTATTTTTGTTGGAGACTAGTGCACTTTGTGGGTTACACCACCCTTTAAGAAATGAGCCAGCCGGCCCTTTACTTATGGGACACAGGCGCACGCTTTGCGCTGCTCCTTTGTTGATGCACGTGCAGCCACAGTGCACACAATTCACAAACAGAAAATATTTTTTTATTTTGTTTGGAGTGCCCTTTGGGGGTTACTGCACCCTTTAACGGACAAGCCAGCCAGCCCTTTACTTATGACACAGGCGCATGCTTGGCACTACTTTGTTGATGCACGTGCGGCTACTGCGCACACAATTCACATACACAGAAAAAATATTAGAGCACCCCCTTGACAACACTACAGTACCCATTTAGGACCGGGACACTGCACAGGACTTTGGAGTGGACACAGCCCCTATGGACAACTGACTGCACAACACAGTCCAGCCAGCCCCTATGGACTTTGGAGGAGTGGACACAGCCCCTATGGACAACAGCAGCACAGCGCAGCACAGCACAACACTACACTGCACTACACAGCCCAGCCAGTCCTAACTCCCACCCTCCCTCTTCACTGTCCACAGCCGAGTGAGAAAATGGTGCCGACGCGGGTACCTTATATAGGATCCAAAACCCGCGAGACCTGGAAGGCGGGATGATGACGTTTTGCCTCGATTTCAAATCCGAGTCAGGCGGGAAAAGTGGAGCCTGACTCGGATCGGGGGGGCTCGGATTTCAGAAATCCGAACCTGCTCACCCCTAGTAAAAGTAACTGGCATATGAAGTCACCTCGGTCTGCTCGCTCGCCCTGTCCGACCCCACCCCTATTTGTGTCTGCCGCTCTGTATGGTTCCTCCGCTCTCTCAGTCCTGCTCCAAACCCTGCTTGTCACTTACACATTCCCAGCGGTTCATCCTCCTCTCCAGCTAGGCTCAGTCCCTTTGCTCTAGCAGTGAGAGCCTTTGGAGAGGCAGCACGTGTGCCAGACTTCAGGAGATTATATAAATGTCATATTTATCTTTCCAGAACCATATAACCATATATGTTAACTAAAAAGGATTTAAATAAAAAAAATTATGATGATATATTTATTTATATATATATATATATATATATATATATATATATATAATATATTGATGCTGCGTACCATTGAATGCAATCACAAATGTTTACCGTACGATTTGTAAAGCAGAAATTTCTACAAGGAGAACCACGACTGTCATGTGTAATCTTTGTTTCTTCAATATCGCTACCTTGCAATATTATTACTACCAATGCTAGACATCACAGTTTATAGTTAATATGGTCTGATAAAGGATGAGTGAATAGCAAGAGATATCACCGACATTAAATATTTGTGTAAATATAGTATTTTATGCATATAACAGTGATTACCTGATGCTAGCAACAGAAGTAAAAGTGTAGAAAAAAAAAAAGTGCGCAAAGTATTTTTCATGTTTCCTACTTTGTCTCCCCTCAACTTAATTTTTCAGCAAGCTCTACTTAACACAATGCTGGGATTTCATGAACTATGTTCGCACTGATGACTAGAAAAGAAATTGAATGATGTAAATGGTCAAGCTCAGCAGTGTAACTGCAGATCTTCCATTGAGATTTTGTTTGAATAGTAATAAAGCAAAAATTTTTTTTTTTTTTTTATTGTCATAAAAATTTAAATGACTAATTATGTCCCCTGATTAGTAACCATACAACACTTTGGAATTTTCAGCATTTGAGCAACTTTGCCCTCAAAAGGATATGGAATCAATTCAGATGAAACAGTATTTTTGAAAAACAAAATCTTCTAGAGTGAGGTGGGAAATAAAGCCATCAACTTTCAAGTCCCTAGAATTAGGAGACAATGCAAATCTTTGTTCCTATTGAACCAATATGTTGTTTCAGTTCACAAAATGGTTATACAGGTTGAGTCTCACATATCCAAAATGCTTGGGACCAAGGGTATTTTGGCTATCGGAATATTCCGTATTATGGAATATGTGCATATCATAATGAAATATATTGGGAATAAGGCCCAAATCTAAACAGAATGCATTTATAGTTTTATATACACCTTATACACACAGCCTGCAGGTGATTTTATACAATATTTTCAATAATTTTGTGGCTCCAACAAAGTTTGTGTACGTAATTGAATTTCATGTATGTTTCGAATACACCTTATACACACAGCCTGCAAGTAATTTTATACAATATTTATAATAATTTTGTGCCTTAAACAAAGTTTGTGTACATTGAACCATCAAAAAGCAAATGTTTCACTATCTCAGTCACGCTAAAAAAATTCTGTATTTCAGACTATTCGGATATGGAAGACTCAACCTGTATTAACTGTATGGTTGACTATTATCAATGCGACACTATAATCCATAGCTTGTGTTATTGAATACTAACAGACTGAATTTAATGGTTTAAAAAATCTTCAGCTATTTAAATCATTAAATTGGGGCTTCATGTAAACTTATGGAAAAAAAAAAAAAGGTCATAAATAATTGCTCCTCAGAATAAATAGATGCAT
This sequence comes from Taudactylus pleione, assembly GCA_031769625.1. Taxonomy (NCBI): domain Eukaryota; kingdom Metazoa; phylum Chordata; class Amphibia; order Anura; family Myobatrachidae; genus Taudactylus; species Taudactylus pleione. The sequence goes on along the minus strand of JAUIMM010000092.1, from coordinate 1,086,914 downwards.
ACCCAAACACTACACTTAGTTATGTGGTAAAGCAGTCACGCATTTTGCCTACTAACATGTATTCCAGGTAGCAAAATACAGTGATATTTGTTCATTTTTACATGTTACTTTCAAACCAAATGTTGTCTTTTTCAACTGTCACGTAGTGAAGGAGGGAACCAACGAATACATAAAAACAATTAGGTAAGAAACACTTTGTCCTCATAAAAGGAAAAACAAAGACCTTAACAAGTGAAGACTCACTAAATACCATTATGAGCCCATCCTGTAGTGTCTTAGCAATAAAATTTTTCATTGAGTAGCAAAGCTTTCAACATGGTTTAAAGGCAATTACATATACTGTATGTGCTAGCAGCCCTGCACACAACTAAAAATGCAAAGCTAAAATACGGCGAAAGCTTCATTTTTGTTAATGACACCTACCCACTATTACAGACATTCTATACAATATAGCTGCAACTAAAAATAATCTAGAATTTATTTGCCACAGAAACTCAAAATGACAAAAAAAAGACATAAGTATACAAAATGTAATCAGAAGATACAAATACAGGGTACTTTCTGCAGTTGCGTATCTGTAGGCATATACAGTTTATCCATAAGTCACCAAATACTTCAGTGTAGCAACATTTCATACTTCCAGTGAACAAAGATTTTTCATCGTGCAGGTACTTAGATATTTGGAAGATCCCTTCACCTGGCACACTCTTTGCTACAGACTTATACAATATACATATTTTGCAAAAAAATCTTATAATAAAACCTTATTGGCATTGGGGTATTTTGCTTCCATGGTTTATTAAAAACAAAGCAAAGTGTAGTTACACAGGTGGTCTCTCTAAGAGCTGGAGAAGACTTCTAAACACCTATAGTGTCATCCGAAACAGTGATTTACAATTTGCATAAACAGTTGTTAGAATAACAATCCTAATTCCTCTTATATCTAAATATTAATAACGTGTGTGCAAAAGTTGAAGAAATGGATCCGAGATTGTCAGCTTACTGATGTATAAGGAAACAAAATGCATGCATACTTAGCAAATTATGATCATATAGTGCAATGCGAAAACGTTATACTGAGGATAATAGCAAGTGTGACCTACAGAATCACAGTGTAGCAGCTCTATCCTTTTTAATACTCTGCTAAACAGAAGTTAAATTGGACATGTTCTGCGCTTGTCGCATGTTCTGGTGACAAAATTTATTTAGAACTTGAAATGCTACTATAGATACTGCAGGTTTAGTTTCTTTCAAGATGCATGTTTTGTCTAAATTTATAGCTTAACATTTGACTTGTTCGAAGTTGCATTTGTTTTGTGCAATTATACTTGTATATGTTTTCAGCAAAAATATGTTGATTACTGTTATGTACACCATATAAAGACTGAGTATCCTATAAGAAATTCCTCATTCCTATGGGTTATATTTCAAGATCTTGGCATCCAAGGTAAAGAGGTCAAAATGGTCATAATATATATAGATTTGACCAAACATTTTATTGAATAAAGAAAACTTGTGACACTCTTATTATGCAATACATTTCTACATCACTCTTACTTGCATAAATGGCGCTTTTAGACATAAATTATAGTGAAGGTGTGTGCTCCTGTCAGAGGAAAGCAGTTTGAGAATGTCACATAAATCCACAACTGCTACACCTTAATATACTATAAAAGAAGACTTGAAAATGGTGTTTGACTTTCCTATCTAGAGACTATTATCAACCCTACCCTTATGTGCAGATGAACAGTAGAAAGTGCTTAGATGACAAATAAAAGTTTGTTTTGCTCAGAAAGGGGGCAGTGTGTGTGTGTGTGTGTGTGTATATATATATATATATATATATATATATATATATATATATATATATATATAAATTCCATGAACACACAGGTCTCTTAGGATTTTGCCTTTAATGGTGTTTTCTGCCTAGTGAGCTACACTTAACACCGTTTTGCAATTTAGTAATATGTCTTTTTCAGCTTGCATCCACAAGAACCAACACAGAAATAATACATTACATAATCATTACAAAAAAACCAAAAAAACAGAAAATGCATATGCCCAAGAATCCTAAAACAAAACGCCTATAGGCAACATAAAAATGTCAAAAGATCAACACCTTACACACTTCAAAAAATGTCAAAAAGCAGATGACAAACACTAATCAAGTAATAATGTTTGGTGTCACTGGTGCAAGAAATTCAGGTTATTTGTTTCTAGTAAAACATATTAAGCTAGATTCTAGGAGAAATGGACTGAACACATGGGTGATGATAATACAGACTGATAAACACATTTCAAAAAAATCCTTTTCAAACGTAAGACTTTTCTCAGTAATCCACATTACACCTCATATTATGGCTTTCTTTTAAACCTCTCCCTTATGCAGCAAACATCCAAATAAGATGCTTTTGATTACATGCTTTAAAATTGTAATAAATTAAAAGTAATACTTAAAAGCTAAAAAAAAAATTAACATTTTCTCGAAGTGGCAATGTAAGATTTTCCCAATCACCCAAATGACAGTACAGCTGAATTCAACATTCATTATTTGATCTTTTAACATCAATGCCACCATGACCGTCAGAGCTATTTTTACAAAGTAATAAACACTTGCAGCAGAAAGATCAGCCAATCTCCTTTAACAAGAGTCATCGTTTAAATCAACAAGTAGTGGATCATTGCTTTACCCCAGCATACTGGGCATACAATTGAATCAATTGCCATATTTACTGTCAAAATCAGGTTAACTGAAAATCACAAACAAACAGAAAATAAGTGGGAATTACAACCTTCACATAGAATAGATATTTGATTCCCAGCCTCCAATTAGAGAAACTGCAATAATAAGAACAACAACAACAACATGTGGCAAATAGGATGAGCCCCCTAGTTCTGCCTGTGAGTAGCAGGATCAAATTACAGGGCTCACACTAGGTACATATGTCACAAGTTTCATTTCAAATACACTGAGCACTAATCAGACAGGACGATTAAATAAGTGTATATTCCAGAAGCACTGAACATTAACAATAAAAATGATTTGTAGGTAAACAACATGCATCTTTTCTGTGATTTGATACTGTCTAGTGTTGTATGTTTTCCTAAAAGAGATTTAAAAGACCAAAACAATGTAACAAGAAGCCTTATCAACACATTGCATGACTTTTAATAGGAGGTGTATTTACAGTTTCAAGTGTGTTGATTAACAGCTTTTAGTTCTTCAAGCAAATGAAAAATAAATTAACTTGTTATAAAAATAAAGTTTATAAACTTTAGAAGAGAAAGGTTTTTTATTTAAAAAAAAAAAAAACTCATCCAGCCAATTGTATTAAATCAGTGTTGACAAAGATTTCAGTGTTTAATTCTATCATTTAAGCATAAACTGAGTTTGTAATGTGAAAACGCAAGACCTGCCACTTTACCAATGTACATGCACTTAACATTAGTGTACACGCAATCAACAAATTATACTGAAATTTTCCTACCTACTGTATATACACAACACGTAAGAAAAAATACAAAATCAATACAGTATTTAGTAACAGCTGATACCAACTTAATATAATTATGCCTTGAATCATAAAAGCACAAGTCACCTATATAACTCATAACAAATCATAACACAAATTGTACTGATAAACTATTAAAACATGTGGTTGGATCATATTGGCAACAAAAGGATGAAATGAAATAACTTTTTCTCTCCTCACTCAGCTGAGATAGCTAGTACTCTAGTCATTGTAACATGTGGATTCACAAGTCTTTGAATCCCATTCTACACACAAAGTCATGCTTCTCTTATAGATCTACAGCACAGTGAAACTGCAGCCATTTCATCTGAGTAGTTCAAGACAATTTGCCATGTTTAAAAACGAGGTTGTGCACACAGAATTTCAATAATGCATTCAATTAAATGAAATTTCAATGCAATTGTTGAAGCCTGTACATATGATCAGAATTACCAACTTTAAATGTTAATGCATGTTACCTTTACATGGTTGTAATTAAGTGCATTGGAACAGGCCCAAATGCAAAAGAATATTTAAAACATGTCATTCAGACAACAAAAGCCATATACACATAGATGAAAAAAGAACACACAATTGAAGAACATGCAGAAACTAAGATGTGGAAGAGAACTATAAAGTACTTTAGTTTCTCAGGCAGAAATTTAATTTATGTACATAGTAATCATTTCACTTACAATAAAACGTCTTACAAAAGGTATCATGTAGCAGTTGGGTAAATAAAGTACATTATTCAACTACTAACAAACTTCAAGAACTATTCACAATCTCTTCAACTTTCTTCTTTTACTTATGAAGGTTGTGTCACACATCATTCTTACAAATCTTAAGCTGCATACACATGTAAAGATTTTCTTAAGCTGCATACACACAAAGATTTTCTGTCCAACCATCCAACTAGTTGATTGGTTGGAATGAAAATCTGGTAACGTATGATCGGCAATTTGCACCTAAATGCCAGAAAACAGATGAAAATGGTCATTCTGACAAGTTTGTTAAATGTTTGATCTAAACAATTTGTTCAAACAACAGTTTTTGTCCATTTTCCAACGTTTGGGAGCAAATTGCTGATTGTCATTTGCTTTCATACCTTGCCAGATTTTCATTCCAACCAATCAACTGGTTGGACAGAAAATCTTTACGTGTGTATGCAGCTTTAAAGCCAAGTACACTTATCTCTAAAAGACAAATTCAATTTTCAAAGACTTTTTTAATTTATTTTGTAGAAAGAGCAAGGGAGTCATCATAAAAGTAATGTGACTTGCACCAGACATGACTTAAATGCTACTGTATAGGTAAACAATTGTGTAATTCAGATGCATTGCTTTCTATGCTTTGCAAGATCTTTCTTTTAGTTATAGGACTGCTGGTCACTTTTTGGACAAAATACTCTATTTGTGCATAATGGAGTAAAGGGGCATTAAGCAATACAAATAAGAAACTAAAGAATCTTAAAAAAAAATTACAGAAATACCTGAAGAGGTGGTTAGGTTGGACATTGCTATTCCCCTTACTCTGGTCGGAAACCGTGTTTCTAGCATTCTACATTATTAATGAATAATGTACTAGGTCTAGTTGTGCAGAGTTTACAATCAAAGTAAAATCTTTCTATCTTATTAAGCTTATTGTATAATCACAACAGCCTATATAATGGATACTGAAATAAAGAAATGTTGCCCAATTCATGATATTCCACCCCCCCTCCCCCCCCAAATTTTAAATTAAGTGCAATAAAATATAACAGGTAGAGATGTTATATCACTAAAATTTTAGCCTTAAAAAGTTTTACATTAGTAAATATACCCGAGAATCTTTTACAAAGTGAAGTGGAGATGTTACCCATAGCAACCTATCAGATACTATTTAACATTTAACTAGCACCTTTTAGAAGATAATCGCTATAATCTGATTGGTTGCTATGGGCAGCATCTCTTCTAAAAACGTTCACTTTAGTAAATTACCCCTTAGTATGTCTACTCTAAGCCTCATTAGCAATTCACTGCAATATTCATGGACAATTTTAGGACACTGTTCTTTAGTCACAGTCAACAAATAAAGGTATAGGAAAGTAGTAGAGAGACAGCCAGTTAAATTTCTATTTAAAAAGGTGAATGTGTAACTACTGTATTATTAGTTAAGAATGAAAATTAGACATGGGTCTTCAGGTTAAATAGTTATCTTACAAAGTAAAAATGCTGATATATAACTTGAATATCTTTACACTTTCACACACATCATCGGTTTCCCAATATAATACAGACTGCAGGACTTACATGACATTATCATAACCTTAATATCTCAGATGGCCATAGAAACAACACATTTGACATGAAAGCTAAAAGGGATAACTGTATAATATATATATATTAAAGATAAACATAAAAAGCTATAAGCAGAAAATTACCACACTATAAACATATATGCTGCCATTCACCTGATGTGGAGCTTGAAATGAGCAACAAAACTTTCTACATTGTAGCAACTGAATATTTTACAATATTAACATTTATTTACATAAAAACTATCTACCTCCAATCAATTTGCAATAATGTATCAGACATGCCTGGTTCTTTGTACAAGCACACAAGTGTAGATGGAAACTTCAATAATGTGCCTTATTACAGTGTCTCCCTAGCCCCACGTGAGGGCAACATCAGCAGCAACATATCAAGGACATGCATACAAAGCACTAAGCATCTCTCTACATAGCCATAGGAAGGGCACAGCCCCATTACACTGAAACAGATGGCTATTGCAGCAGGTGACATTTATAAAAGTGGAAAAACATAACAAAACACTTGAAGGTGATACTTTTCTAGCAGGGAGAAGTTGAGCCCTTGACTATGAAGAAAACAGGCTGCAGCACTAACAGAGCAATGCAATGACTGAGTGGCAGTGGGGCGGAGGGGGGTAAGGGGGGGAAGGGGGGGTGGAGAGCTTGCTTTGCAGAGATAAGTTTTTGTTTTTTTTAGCATGTAGAAAAGTGACAAGAGATAATTTCCATCACCTCCAAAAACCACTGAAAAACACATTCATTAATTGCTCTCATGCACAGATCTTGCCAATAGGAAAAGCCCAGGTTTCAGATTCAGTTTAAAAAAAAAAAAAAAAAAACACATCAAAACCAACACAGTTCCCTCAAATTTAACCATCATGGCACAAAATCCTCTAGTAACGCCAATGCAGCATCCCTGCTTTGCATTCTGCTAGATCTGAAAGTGCTTCAAAGTTTTGCAAAGAAAAGCGAAAATAAATAGATGTATAGAAAGAAAGGCTGAAGAGCCTCTAGTGACTCAGTAGTTGCAGGAGGCAAGCTAGGGAACACCAGATCTGGTTAAGTGGAAAAGAACGGGACGGATCGCCGAATAGGGAATTTCTCTGCATTTTTTCAGTATTTTTTATTATTATTATTTAGTTCTGCCTCTGTTCTCCCTCCATTTTGGTTGTTTATGAAACTGACAACAAGCTGTCCCAGTAACCCGTCCCCGATCCCCTCTGCCCCAATCCTGCTTCTCCACCACGCTACTTGTGTTCCAGGAGGTCTTTGGGGTACACACAGTGATCTGAATACACAACCCCCCATATTACTAGAGGGAGGGAGGATGGCAGCAGCCTCTCTGCAGCCCTGACCCACCTTCACCTACCCGGCCCCCCAAAATAAGCATGGCAACAGTGCGAGAGACCATGGTTTCAGAACTAATAGCGGACAGGGTGCATGAAAACCCCCTGAAGGAACTTTGAGGGAGGTTTGGAGGCTTTTGGCTGAATGGGGGATTTTTAAAGTATTTTTTTACACTTATTTTTTTGCACAGCACGGTCTCCCTCTGCTCCCCCCTCCTCTCCCCCTCTCCCTGCCTCCAGCTCCTGTCACAATATTCACTGAAAGAAAAGAAAACTACAAAAAAAACTTCACACAAAACTTTTAATCTAAAAGAAAAAGGTTTCCCCAGACCCCCCAAGTAGCTGCTCTAACCCACCCCCCAAAAGTGCAAGAGACAGCAAGATGCACCCTAAATAAGCAGCAGTGAGACGTCTGACAATATAACCAGGCACTCTCATTAATGTATTTATATATATATATATATATATATATATATATATATATATATAGGTTCATTAAGGCAAAAAGAAACTTTAGTTCCAACTTTATTTTCACACACTCCTGATTTTTCTCCCAATTAAGTCCCTGTACAGCAGTGCAGGAGGAGGAGGGGGGGGTCTGCAATAACTTTTTTCCTCCTCTCCCCCCTTCCTCCTCCTTTTCTCGACCCCCCCCTTTCCCATAATTTAAATAACCCTGATTTTCTGTGCTTCAGAGTCGGCTGCGCCAGCCCAAACCCCCTGCAAACTCACCGCGGGAGCCTTAACATCCTTCCTACGGTCGATTTCCGCGGTTTAGGTGTCTTTCCGATTTTTTAATAATTTTTTCCCCATATTTTCGCCTGGACGCTGCGGGCCTGGAAATTGTTTGCTTTCCCCTCTCTCCAGCAGCCATTGTAGTTGTATGCGCTGCGGTGCAGCCAAGCTTGCTCCGGGAGACGCGCCCACCACACTCCCCGCCTCCTTCGCCACCGACGCCCTGCCCCTCTGTCCGCTGCCTGAAGAGCCTTCGCCAATACTGCTAGCCGTGCTGTCACCGCACTGGCTACCCATTGGTCGGGCTCGGCGTCAGTCATTTGGCTGCGCTGTTATGAGGCGGGGCCAGGGCTGAGAGCGGGAGGAGGTGTAGCGCTATCTCATTGAGGGGCGTAGGTGGCAGGCTAGAAGAAGCTGTACGTGAATGGCTAGCTGGGATGTCAATGTCGCAAGGGCCGAGCAAGTTAGTATGTGGCAGTACTTAAAGGGAGTGCGAGGGGAGAAGCTGACGTATTTCGAATAGGAGCTGTGTCCGGCCGGCTACGGAGAGGGTGGTAACAGCACCTTCCCGGCCTGAGGTATCATTATCCGGTCACTCATATGTAGCTAGTTCCCCGGCCGCCCGGGGCTTCTGGGACGCAGCGGGGAGGTGAGTGCGGACGCTCCCCCTCCTCCAGAGCACTGTAGCCCAGCCATTGTGCACACAGCATGCCCCAGCACACAGCCAGCGTGCTCCCAGCAGCAGCACATGTCTCCCTCACTCACTCCCCTGCCCTTGCTGCCCCTGTCAGGGTCATGGGAGTTGCACATGGCTGCAGGTCTGTGATCTGGGAAACTCTGATAGGAAATCTGCGTCTGGTTCCAGGAAATGGGCTGAGCCCGGTTGCAGTCATCTTGTTACCCAGAGGCCAGGAGCCGCCACTCTCTTTGCACCTCTGAAACACCTTCATTGGTTTTAGTTTGACATTGTTACGGTGTGTGTGTGTGTGTGTGTGTGTGTGTGTGTGTGTGTTTCCTTTGTCTAGTTTTTTGGTAGAACTTTATAGGGAGCTCTAATATTCCCTTAGTAATTAGTTGATCCCAAAATAAAAAGGGCTGGTTTAATTAGAAAGTGTTTCAGGGGCACAAGGGCTGACCTCTTGTAATTTCTTGGTCTTTGCAGCACATTTTGCAGGTCAGGTATCCAACATAAGATTATGTTGGAGCCAGTTGTATGTCATATAGAAATATTGCTATGCTAACTAAGAAAATATATTTACCACTGGGGGTATGTGGCAATTGCTTATGTTCAAGGTGGTTACTAGAATTCATAGGCATCAGGTGCAGTTTATAAGCTGGTACTTTCTTCAATTTTAATTAAGGGGGTGATTGAATTACTTAAGTGCTGTAGGAACCGTCCCTCTAATCAACTGATTTCCTTTTTCCATTATAGTCTTCCAAGATTTCTCCTGTGCTGCCCCGACCCTATGGAAAGTTCTTCCTCGTTCTCTCACTCTCCCCAATATTAAATGATTCAAATGTACCCTCAAAACACGTTTTTCTGCTAGCCTACCAGATCTCCGCCTCCATGGTATTCCCTCCTTCATCCCTTACCTTCTTTATTCCCCTGTACCTTCACAACTCTCTTTTCTAATATAAGCTCTAGTGAGCAGGCCCCACTCCCTCTTGTTTCATCCCTGGCCTCACCAATGGTGCCTGCACACTAGAAGAAGTGTTCATGATGCGATATTGTGAACGATTTCCCTTACACTCCTGGACACGATATGGTGCTAAAAAGTGTCCAATCTGACCAACAATCTATTGTGTGTCCTTAACTATTTCCAGTGTGTCGTGTACGAGATTGGCATATCGTACCTGCTGTAGGTAAGATCTGAAGATACGACTGTCGACCCGCTGGTACGCGCGTCGGCATCGGTGGACATTAATGATTTACGCATATTGCATGATTTGCTCTGGTTCATTGAAATCGGGCGAATCGTGCAAAATATCGTCTAGTGTGTAGGCACCTTAACGCTGAAAATGGGTATGCACTGCAATTATGTTTACCCTGTCTGTATATTTTGCTATAAATGGAGCTGCAGGAATTTTGTGGCGCTTGATACAACCGCTCAATTGAGCATATTATAATCATTTTTTTTTTTGTCAGGTCCATGCAAGGCTACTAGCAAACCTTGGGGATAGTTGAATCACCCCCTAAATCTGCAAAACCTTTCCCTTACCTAAGGAAAATATTTTCTTTTCTTTTTTAAACAAAAGAATGTCTATGCTTTTATTTCCAAGTGGAAAAACAAAACATCTGCACTTTAGATACATGTCATGTTGACCATCAAATTGAAAGGAGGAAAAAGCAAGATAGACTGGTACGGGCATTATCTAAAACTGGGTACACACCTATACAATGGTCGGCCCGTTTTCTCGATTCCTGACCCATTCATGCAATATCTTCAGTCTGTGTACGCACTTTGGATCATGTTTTCTCAGAAGAAAACTGGTCACATCAAAAGATCAGGTCATATGTGCAGTTTAATTTTCATCTGATTTGATGGTACAATATCAAAGAAGTGTGTACAGTATGCATTTTCTACCGTTCTGTCCGATGCTTCTGCCCATTCTCCAGCAGTTGTGTCACCATTGTCTTTTTTGAAGATCTTTTAGATAGTTGAGTTTCCTGGATCGCATGTTAGATTGTAAAGGTGTGTTTCCAGGAATCGGCACTTTGAACGGGGCGTCCGAACGCAAGTGTGTTCTAAAGGAAAATGCCATTGAAAGTATGATTGTACAAGTGTGTATTTAGCTTAAGTTGTAGCACATTCTATTAAGATGGCTCCAATGTAACATTTGTTGTAGAGCAGATTTGTGACTATTTGCACCTTGTCTCTGACTATTGTTGTGTTGCCAGAGAATAAAGGTTGTGGCACAGTATGTGTCATAAAAGTAAAATATTAATTAGACAAGGATAAAGCCTACTTATAAAATGCTGGAAATATTTAGGAAACTAGTACATTTTTGTTTTAGAAAAGTGAAAGGGGAAAAAAAAGCTACTTGAAGGATGTGTTTTATTAGTGTGGTGGTGTAATTAAGCTAATTAATGCCATTTCTAAAAGAAACTTAGCAAAGGACATTAATTCCTATAACAGACAGTTGGATATACACAGCATGGCGAGTGTTACATTTTGAGAGGAAAAAAAAAATCACTGTTCAATATTTTAGATACTTGAGTTTAACATGAGCAAAGCTATGAACAATCAGTTGTCATAGGGATCAGTGATCCCTTTAACAGCTGCATTATACATGTGATATTATAAGCTTTATCGTGGGAAAAGTCTGAATGCAGAAGTAAATGCACCAGAAGGCCGTTCGTATTGAAGGTTCTGTGTTTTAATACAATTTCTGTATATCTAAAAAAAAAAAAAAAAAAAAAAAAACTCCCCAAAAAAACCGTAAACCCATTATTATGAGGAAAGAAAAAGCAGTGCATACAGTTTCTCCTTGGGTTACAATATAAAGTCTTGTTTGAACATGGGAGGCATATGTGAAGGTAAATTATGAAGTGGGCGAGCTGCATGAATATTTCTTGAGCTGTTCGACCTCATGAAGTTTGATGTGCCTAGTATTTAAAGTTCAAATTATTATTCAAAATCATAGTGCTAATTTTTTTTTTGTACTGTATTTGTACGTATATATGCTAAAAGGCTATTTTGTGAGGATGAAATGGAGGTTCTCAATCGAGATAAATTTCCACCTTGCAACTATCATTCTGCTGGTTTACTTTAAGTCTCTTACCTACATGATTATCACTTAGGTGGGTTGCTGCCCTTACTTTGAATCATTATTATAGTACTCTGTCACATTTGGCTATATAATTCTGCATAAAATGTGTTTAATGCAATTCTTACATGGCCACAAAGACAAGTTTTATATCAAATTTTTAGTTATCAAACATTTTTTTTCATATTTTTATGTAGACACTACAGTTTCTACATAATTTTTATGTTTCTCTGCTCTGTACTAATAGCCAAATGCAGGAGATTTAACAAACACCTGCAAAAGGTAAATTAGTGCTGCAGATCGCAGCCCCAATTGTCAATGGGGACAGCACTGATCCCTATATATAACAGTTTTGCCCATTTGGTTCACGTCATCGTCAGATGACCTAAACCTTTATGGCTATGGAGGCAATTTCGCAGGACAGGAATCTTATGATTCCTCTCCCGAAGCCACCATCTGGCTCTGGCTCTGGAAGTACTGTGCACATGCGCAGTGTCATTCTCAGAAGTCCTCCGATATGCTAAAGATGTTAAGTTGCTGGGACCATGGTTCTTGCAACCACTGTCCCTGCGAGTTAGATTTATTAGGTGGAGGGGATATTGTCTTTGATATGGACTGATTTGACCCCTGGTGGAAACAAATTTAATTCCATCTTCATTTTTTAACAATGTTACTCCTATTTAAAATGATGATCCCATAAAACAAGTGTTTTTTTGTTTACTACCATAAATCACTGGCAGTCTATCACAGTGGTTCTAAAACTCGATCCTCAGGGCCCCACACAGGTCAAGTTTTTCAGGTCACCCGGCAGGTGCACAGGTGTACTCTTTACTCATTGACACATTATAAAAGATCCACAGGTGGAGCTAGTTATTTCACTTGTGATTCTGTGAGGAGACCTGGAAACATGCACTGTTTGGGGTCCCGAGGACCGAGTTTGAGAACTTGTGGTCTATCGGATTGATGATTGTATTTACCATTTTCTCTTGGGGGGGGGGGGGGGGGGGGTTTCAGCCTGCTATTAATGATTAATAATTCCGCTCAGTATCATGGACTACCATGGCAACCACAGTTACACTGCACATGATTTAGTGAGCGGAGACACTTTAATGTTCATCTGAGCTTTTGCTGCTTTGTGTAATGTGAAATCCTCCCTTTCTCCTGCCACATTTGCCTTCACATGGCAGCTTTATTTTTTTCAACCTCCAGAGAGATGAAAATAAGATACATGCTTACAAGGTACTATTTAAAGGTAAAAAAAAAGAGAAACATTGTGGGAATTTTGTATAACAGTAAAACGTTTGAAGTGAAGTATAGGTATACCAGGGCTGTTTTTAGCATTTTTATTGAACCAGTTTGACCTTACAGGATACGTGGCACATGCCAAGGCAACACTTAGCAGATTAAATATAGGTAAACCCCATGGATGCACCCCCTATATGAATTCTGTTTGAGAACGCTCTTCATGTGATGATTGGGTAAGTAAACGGGGGATGCAGCATGTATACAGTTTAAAAAAATATATATATACAACTGAGACCTATTGCTAAAATTGTCCTTTTAAAGGAGAATTACTTATACCCCTTCTACACCAGAGCAAAAACCTGGGTTTGTGCTGGGTCTACCCGGGTTGCAGCTCAGTGTAAAAGGGTCTTGAAAAATAACCAGGTCAAGTGACCCAGCAATCCAACCCAGGTAGCTAACAGGGCTGGACCCAGGATGGACCTGGGTAATGGTGCAGTGTAAATGGTGTATCACAAAACCAGGGGTAAAGTTTTTTTGAATCCGCACAGGAATAAATAGAAAATGAATTTATTAATATACCCAGCCTATTATCAATATATTTATTGTCCTATCATAGACCTTGTATTAAATTACCTTGTGGCTGGTGGTGCACCATGGAAAAAAGGTCAATATATAGTTATATTGTGTGTAGAATCAAAGAATGATTCTAAAGCAGAACATTTCCCTTTTAGGTGCACTCATTATCTGATGACATTTTGTCTAAAACTTAACTTTTAATAATTAAATAAGTAAATTAACAATAAATGGACTCCATAATACACACAAAAAAAGAACATACAAAATTCCTTAAACATAAAAATACTCGCACAGCCAGTTTATAAGCATGTTGTTGCGGTATTAATCTGAATAGGGACAAACTAATAATATTGTCCTCTATATTCAATAAAAACTCTGTCTTATATAAACCTGTCAGTTTAGGCAAAATACTTACATATATCTAGATTGTAATGTATACATTCAAGATTTATTTAGAACAAAAAAAGTGAATTTAAATAACCATTACCCTAATTATTGGACTCATAATTCTCCTGTAGCCAAGACAAGATATAATGTTACTTACTGTCTCAATCTCATAAATACATTCGGGAAAGGTTATTTTGCTGCATAATATCACATCTATTTAAATTGCCCCATGTAGCCTTATAATTAAACCCTGATTAGGTAATTTAAACCTTGGTGCCTCCTCCACCAATTCTCTTCAAAATTCAGTGCACAAAAGAACAATGAAAATATACAACATCATCAGTCATATACTGATAACAATACCCTATTCCTAAAATAGCCTCTTATATTGCTATATCATATCTTATATATAGTACACAGTTAATGCATTCACAAGGTTTATAAAGTGTCAATAAAAGGATTCCCCTACCACAAATGTGAAAATTGTTAGGTAGTGATGAAACACATATATATTCTAAAGTTGTGCAATTGTGTACACAATTAAATATAATAAGCTTTTGTGCACTGAATTTTGAAGAGAATTGGTGGAGGAGGCACCAAGGTGTGTATATATATATATATATATATATATATATGTGTGTGTATGTCAAGGATTCTTAAAATTACAAATGTTTAAATATTTTCAGCAAGTTCTCAGTCTTCTATTCACTATTTTTAAGAATGTTATACTTATTTTGTAGACCACTATAAAGTAGTTTAATGAGGTGCATTGGTTTGCAAAGCTTTTGCAAATGTCATTTGGTTACAATGGGCTCGATTCTATTCAGCGCGATGTAATTAGCTCCGGGAGTTAGCTCCTGGGGCTATTCAATACACCGCGCTGACAAGTCCGACTATGATTTCTTCTCTCATTCCTCCGGGGATGAGAGAAGAAATCCGACAAAAGTCCTGGCGCGAGGCTGTTTTCCGCCCTTAGCGCCGGGAAAACAGCCTCGCGCCGGGAAGTTAGGTCGGGAAATGCCTGTTATCGCGCCTAAACATCCTGTTTAAGGCGCGATAACGAGCCTTCCCCCAACCTAACAGCGCAATGAATTGAATAGCTCCGGGAGCTATCTCCCGGCGCTATTTACATCGCGCTGAATTGAATCGTGCCCAATGTAGAACTAGTACAAAGTGGGGGATATTTTTTTTTTTTTTTTTTTAAAGTGCAGAATTTCTTGATGCATTGGTTGCTGGGGATTGGGTCTGAACCAGGATTCCAGCTCTTCACCAGCACAGGCTTTTATGGGGGCTTGTTTCCTGGCAAGAGAATTTTAGTAAATTCATTAAAAATGTGATTAAATACCACCTTTATTTAATTAACTATGGTAAATTAGTGCGGGCTAATTGACCCCCTGGGGCTATCCAATTAGCCACAAAGTGCGGCTGCTAGCAGCATTTATCGGGTGTTTTGTTCACCACCTCAGCAGGCTCCGATGACAAAGATCCCTCATAATTAGCCTGTTATCTGGAAGCTGGCAGTGAAAACGCACAGGTCTGTGAACTTATCACAGATTCTGTTTTCGCCCCAAGTCAGATTTTTATTTTGGGCGCAAAAAACGGGCTCTAATTATTAAAAATGCAAAAGGCATGGTTTTTGCCTCCCCCCTCCCCTCCCAAAATTGAATTCCCCCTGCCCTCCCAAAGAGTTTATTTTATTTATTTTTATAAACTTTGCATAACATTGAAGGAAGGTACCCTGCAGCGGTCAGTACTCCTCCAACTTTGTGTGGGGTGTGTTTTTTTTTTTTTAAATCAGAGGGTGATATGTACTTAGCCTTGGAGAGAGATAAAGGTCTATTTACTAAGCTGTGAACAGAGAAAGTACCAGCCAATCAGCTCCTAACTGCCATGTCACAGGATGTGTTTGAAAAATGAGTTAGGAGCTGACTGGTACTTTATCTCTCTCCCAAGTCTTATTACGTCTCCCTCAGAATGAGAGAGAGACTGCAGTAAGTAAAAACTAGATCATTGTTGGAGGCACAATGTTTAACTAACCATTGTCCATATATTGCTGTGATGTAGGAAAACATGATTGTGTTTGCTTTTATGTTTTACTATTGCAGCAAGATGTCTTCAAACAAAAGAATGAGAGATGTTGACATCAACCCGTGTTTGGAGGTTAGTTGAATAGCAAGCACAGAATCGCAGTGGATGACTGGGATTTTTATTGTGAATACTATACATAAATTTACATCTTCCTCTCTTTAGAAATAAGTAACATACATGCGTCATTCTAGCCACTCAAAACCTAAACTGGCACATTGCATGCATACAGAAACCTTTTGGAAAATGTGCATTTTTGAAGTTTAACAGCTTATAGCACTAATATATTTTAGTATTATACCATAAAGCATACATCAGTACAATGGCAATTTTCCTTTAGCACCT
Source organism: Taudactylus pleione (assembly GCA_031769625.1). Lineage (NCBI taxonomy): Eukaryota > Metazoa > Chordata > Amphibia > Anura > Myobatrachidae > Taudactylus > Taudactylus pleione. The sequence goes on along the minus strand of JAUIMM010000092.1, from coordinate 1,070,619 downwards.
AATGCAATGAACTTTATAACAAAATTTAACATTTTGAAAAGTTATACTACTGAACCATGGAAAAGTAAATTTTGCACAATATCCATTAGTACTTTGTTAGGAAGCCTTTTGCTGCAATTACATATCTCCTAACATTGGTGGCAAGTGGGTCAGGACCCTTGGCGTGCCTAAGGTGCGCCCACATCAGGAAAGGGGGTGGAGCCTCAAGGCAGCCCGGTTTCAGTCACACTGGGGGTGTGCTCAGCACTCTGAGGTGCTGGGCTGCCACCAGGCGCTCTCTGGACTGTAAATAGATGCTGTATCTATTCACCCGCTGCTATGCAGAGCAGCGGTGTGTGCTCATCCCAACTGTTCCTCCCTCCCCCCCATCCCCACTGTGGGACACTGATGTATTTGCTGGTATATAAAGTGTAATTGATCACACAAATTCGTCCCACACCTTTTGCTGTCATACATCCCCCCACATCATAACACTAACTGGATGCTTCACAATAGGTGTTGTGCACTAAGGTAGCAAATCTTCTCCAATTCTTTTGTGGACATATTTCATTCCATCACTACCAAATATGGGTATTCTGGTTGTCAGTCCAGATGACACAGTTCCATTGTTCTTCTGACCAGTGAATGGTTTTTATTCCGTTCTAAACTTTTCTGTCTTTGAGAGATAAGTGTCTTTTTTTTTTTTTCCTTGGAATTCTGGCGTTTAATCTAAAATATTATAATAATATATAAGTCTGCATTGAACAGTCCTAGCACTGATGTTTACACCGCATTCACTTAAATCATTTTGAATTGCCTCAGATGTCTTTCTGCTGTCACTCGAGCATAGTTTTTTCATTCTTCTATCACAGCATGGTGTGGATCATTCTACCAGTTCGGTTTTGAATCGACTGAGTCTGTTGGTACTTAATCCAGTTTTGAAATTCCTCCTTTGGTTACCACCTTTACATACATTTTTTTTTTTTTTTTTTCTCTTTCTAGGTGACCAGTCCAACTCTTTAAAAAAAAAAAACAAAAAAAACTTTGCTTATCATTCTAAATAAGTTACACAGCTTACTTCCAGCGACCAATTTAGTAAAACCTCTTATTTAGTGGTTTGATTATCACTATCAATTCTGGTAGCAACAAATGTGCTCCCTATCTTTATTTAGCTATAACTTTTTATGTAAAAAAAGAGAATTATTTGAGGTGTAAAATTTATTTCTACTGCATGATCCATAGGGCTCAACAGGAGACCCTGGGGTATAGGTCGATGACATCAGTCGTCGGGCACCTCAATGGTAAAGTCTGTGCTCCCAGGATGCATCGGGCCCCTCTCCTATACCCCGCCCCCGGGCCAAGACACCTCAGTTTCGTAGGTGTCCGGCTGGAGTCGGGTCACTTCCAAGAGGGGCTGCGTGTCAGCCCCAGAAAATAGTTGTTTGCCTGCACGAGTGGTCAGCATGGGCTGTCCAGCGGACACCCTTTCTGCCACTCCGAAACCCTGCCGGCGCCGAGATGCTGGCATCGCGGCAGGTGTCTGGGGGTTTTGGCTAGCAAAACCTCCCAGACGCCCAGGACTGTGGCCGAGCTACACAGGGGACGTCTGGTAAGCAGCGGGCGTCCGCTGATTTCTCAGTCCGTTAGTTCCCAGGGATGGGGAACCCCTGGGAAGCGGCTGCGTGTGGCACCAGGCACGGCACCTGCGCTGCCATTAGACCACCAGGGATAGGGGGCCACAACGTGCGGATGTTGTGGCATCCCAGGGGTTAATAGCACGCCAGGGGAGTGGGCCTTCCCTGCAAGGCACAGCAGGCCCCTCCTCCGCTGCACTGCGCGCCTTTCCACAGTGGTCTGGCGTCTGCAGGCAGCTCCTCCCTCAGGCACGTCCCCTATGAGTCCTCCGGCGGCAACTTTTTGGATATAGACTTTGGTCTTCCCGGGATCTGCGGAGCCTGGGTCCCTCTACATACCTCTCCTCCAGTAGGTCGGTGTATGTAGCACTGTTCCTACTCGACTGTAGGTCTGGTAGTTGATCAAAGTGCAAAGTAGTGCAGGTGTTGTTCTTACATTGTATGTGTCTGATGCTAGCGCTGTCTGACTGATTTTTCTTTCTCTGTCAGCCATTTTACTATCTCTGTACTTTCTATTCTCACTAGCCCCAGCAGTGACAGATACTGACAGGGTGTTAGTTTACTTCACAGCTCAGGTATTTATTGATCTGTGGAGTGACACATACATCCATTATGACTGGAAGTGATTCTGGACAGGCCGATATCCCCCTCACACAGTCCTGCACTAGGTGTTTTGCAGGACCAAAGGAAGAGGAGTTTATTGTGGGATGATTGTGTATCCTGTGTGCCAGGAATGCAGGATTACCTGCTGGGCCCAGATCTTAAGATCCGCCCTGGGCTTGTTTTGCACAAGCATTAACTACCATAATGGGTCGGCTTGCTGCTCCTCCAGTAGCCTAACAATTGGGGTACGCTCCGCAAGTTGCTATGCCATCTACTTCACAGGGGACTCCCCGACGGCTGGTTGTGGCTCATAATTTGCCTTTACAACCTACCCCCTACCAGGCGTCACCTGACCCTGTTTGGGTTAATACTCTCCAACACGGTGCAAAACCTGACAGAGATTTTACAGGGTGAGTCTTTCCAGCATCCAACTAGAAAGGAGGTGCTGTCTTCTCAGTCCACTTACTATCAAGATGATGTGTCGACTGATGATGGGGAGATTCACGGCTTATCTGAGTCGGAGCTCCCTCAAAAAAAGATGGAGCCTAAGTCCATAATTTATGTACACTGCCTCATTTTTGCAGTTCGTGTGGCCATGGATATTGGATGAGGATACCCTGGCCGCCAAATCCAAACATGCTTTCCTTAAGGAAGTTAGAAGTTCAGCGACTGCTTTTCCTCTGTCGGATCAGCTAGTTGAACATTTGGAAGAAGCCTGGAAAACTCCAAGCAGGAGATTTCAACCGCAGAGACTGTTGAAAGCCACTTATCCATTTGAGGAGAAGTATTTCTCTAAATGGGAAATTCCTCCTCAGGTGGATTCTCATATTACACGCCTTGTCAAAAGTGTGACCCTTCCTATGCCGTCCATGTCATCGTTAAAGGATGTTACGGACAGAAAAGTGGAGGTGTGCTTAAAGTCCATTTATTCCCTCTCTGGATATATGCTGGGTGGCCAGGGCCATGGATCGGTGGGCTAATGCCTTGGAAGCATCCTTGCCTCTGGAAGCTACCAGTGAACAAATTGAACTGGTAGGTTACCTCAGAGACTCTGCTACATATGTGAATGAGGCTGCTTTGGCTGTAAGTGTCTTAACATCTCGCATTTCATCATTGGCTGCGGTGTCAGCCAGGCGCTCTCTTTGGTTGCGATCTGAGTCCAAGAAAGAGTTGGGGAGTTTAGCCTTTAATGGCCAGGTCTCGTTTGGGCCAGATTTGGACAAAATTGTAGACACTTTGGCGGCTGCCAAGTCTGCCTGTTTACCCTCTGCCCCAATACCGTCAGGATCTGGAACTCCGTCTTTTCGGACCTTCCAGTCCAGTTCAGCCCTTTCCCAGACTGTAGGACTAAGAAGGTCACAAAGCCCAAGAAGCAGGCTTGGAGTACCAGGCATCCAGCTGCTAACCCTTCAGCCGGACGGGGCAGGTCTCCTTGGGGGACCCCAAGGTGGGAGACCGACTTCTTCGGTTCGCCCAGTGTTGGTGTCAAACCACAACAGACACTTGGGTAAGGGAAGTGGTCTTACGCCCTTTCCTTCCACTACAGACCTCCTCATCAATTCTTCCCTACGGGACTTCAGCTCAAGAAAAGGCATTGGAACTTCAGAAAGTTATACGTTCTATGCTCCTGCAGGTAGTTATAGTTCCGGTACCTACTTCCTAGAGGGGAATGGGGTATTATTCCACCCTCTTTTTGGTTCCAAAACCGAATGGTGCATACAGGCCTATCCTAAACCTAAAGTCCCTGAACAAATTTCTCCGAGTGCCTCGGTTCAAAATGGAAACCCTGCGGTCAATTATACTGGCTATGGAACCTGGGGATTTTATGGTGTCTCTGGACATTCAGGATGCATACCTGCATGTTCAGATAGCTTCGGCTCACCAGAAGTACCTCAGGTTTGCGGTGTTAAAACACCACTTCCAGTTTCAAGCCCTGCTGTTCGAACTGTCCACAGCACCCAGGGTGTTCACCAAACTTATGGCAGTGATGGCAGCCCAACTGCGGCTGCAGGGGGTCCGTCTGTTGCCTTATCTGGACGACCTGCTATTGCTAGCCAGGTCTCTGGAATTGCTTCTTCAGCATCTAGAGTTGACAATCAGTGCTACAAAGCCACGGCTGGTTGATCAACTGGAATAAGTCATCTCTGACTCCCTCACAGAGGATGCCACATCTTGGGGCATTGTTGGATACACAATAGAGAATTTTCTTAACCAGGGACAATATATCCACACTGCAGCAGCAGGTTCGCAGCTGCCTGCACAGTTGCCGGGTGTCAATTCACTCAGCAATGCAGTTACTGGGCTCCTTGGTGTTGACCTTTTGACATGGTGGAGTACGGCCATTTTCATTCCCGGTCTCTTCAGACTCTGATCCTTGCCAGATACGAACCCAGACATTGGTACTGTGTCCGGAAGTACATCTGTCTCTGACTTGGTGGCTTCACACAAGTCACCTTATCAAGAACCACCCCTTTTGGATCTTGGAGTGGGTCGTCCTGACAACAGACGCCTGTCCCCAGGGTTGGGGTGCAGTGACAGGTTCACACCTCTTCCAGGGAAGGTGGACAATAGAGGAGTCCGTTCCTCCCAATAAACATATTGGAACTCAGGGCGGTTCTAAGGGCTCTTCAGCAAGCAGGCCTCATGCTTCACAGAAAACCCATGCAAGTCCAGTCAGACATCGCCACCACAGTGGCCTACATAAACCGCCAAGGAGGAACTCCAGTCGGGCGGCACTAGTGGAAGTGTCCCGCATCCTGACTTGGGTGGAGGGCAATCTCCTAGCCATTTCGGCAGTGTTCATTCCGGGAGTGCTCAACTGGGAAGCGGACTTCCTAAGCTGTCACAACGCGCTCCCAGGGTAATGGTCACTTCACCAGGAAGTATTTCAGCTCATAGTGGACAAGTGGGGCCTTCCCGAAATAGATCTAATGGCATCTCTGCGCGACCACAAGTTGCCAGTGTACGGCTCAAGGACAAGAGATGTGGGGGCTCTGCTGGTAGACGCTCTGTCGGTCAGATGGACCTTCCAGTTCGCATACCTGTTCCCTCCATTCTCCCTTCTTCCTCGGGTGATTCGAAAGTTCACGCAAGAGGGAGGCATGTTGCTGCTGGTGGCTCCAGCGTGGCCCGGACGTCACTGGTACGCAGATCTTCGGAGTCTCTCCATAGACACTCCGATGCTTGTACCTCTACGTCCGAACCTGTTGTCCCAAGGTCCTTGCCTCTACCCGGACCTGAGTAGTCTGTCTTTGACTGCGTGGCTCTTGAGACTGCCTTCTTGAGGTCCAGGGGTTTATTCAGCTCGGTGGTTAACACCATGCTCAGAGCTCGAAAGCCTGCTTCTATGAGAATTAGAGTGTGGCACACCTTCTTTGAATGGTGTCGCCCCAGAGGTTATAATCCTCAGATATTTGTAATATCCAGGGTTTTGGCCTTCCTACAGGCGGGCTTAGATCACGGTCTTCGCCTTGCTTCTCTGAAGGTGCAGGTTTCTGCATGGTCAGTACTGTTTCACCATAGGATTGCTACTATTCCTGATGTACATACCTTTATGCAGGGTGTGCTTCGCATTCAGCCTACCTTTGTCCCACCTGTGTCTCAGTGGGATTTGGCTATGGTCCTCGGGGCTCTCCAGGGACCGCCATTTGAACCACTGGGCTCAGTGGATTTAAAATGGCTTACAGCTAAGCCTGTTCGTTTTTCTTCTGTCCGTTGCTTCGGCCAGAAGAGTGTCAGATTTGGGGGCTCTCTCATGTCGCCCTCCCTTTCTGATTTTTCATACGGACAAGGCGGTACTTCGGACTCGCCCTGATTCTCTACCTAAGGTGGTATCTAGTTTCCACATTAATGAGGAAATTATAGTGCCGGCCTTCAATTCCCCAGACCTCTCAGCTGGTGAGGCCTCCTTGGATGTGGTACGTGCTCTAAGGACTTCCGCGGACCGTGCCAATTCATTTCGGAAATCAGACTAGTTGTTTGTCCTTTATGGTTTCTGTAAGAAGGGATGGTCTGCCACTATGCAGACTTTGGCAGGCTGGATTCGCTTGGCAATTTCAGAGGCTTACATTCAGTAGGGCCTTAATGTAATGTCCTTTGTTAAGGCTCCTTCTACTCGGTCTGTGGGCAGCTTGTCGTGGCGCCTCGGCTGTTCAGCTATGTAAGGCGGCCACGTGGTCTTCTGTCCACACCTTTTTAAGGTATTATGTATTTGATACCTTTTTGCCTCTCGGGATGCTTCCTTTGGGTGGCAGATTCTCCTTTCTGCACAGGAGCGTCCCCACCCTTAAGGAGACTGCTTTGGGTCTCTTGTGGAGCCCTATGGATCCTGCAGTGGAAAATAACAAAGGTATTGTCGTGGCGCCACGACAAGCTGCCCACAGACTGAGTAGAAGGAGCCTTAACAGAGGACATTACATTAAGGCCCTCCTGAATGTAAGCCTCTGAAATTGCCAAGGGAATCCAGCCAGCCAAAGTCTGCATAGTGGCAGACCATCCCTTCTTACGGAAACCATAAAGGACAAACAACTAGTCTGATTTCCGAAATGAATTGGTACGGTCAACGGAAGTCCTTAGAGCACGTACCACATCCAAGGAGGCCTTATCAAAACAAAGGTAAGGTCTCACCATATCTCATCTCTATTTTTACAAGGTCCATAGGGATCCACAGGACTCCCACCCTGTCACACCTGTGCTGCAGATGGGCTGTGTACTGGTCACTGGCTTTTCCATCTCCTTCTAAATGTGTGTGTGTGTGTGTGTGTGTTACAGAATTTCTTCCTTCTCTCTTCTCCGGCCGTTGGCTTGTTATGTAACTGAGGTGCCTGGCGGTGGGGTATAGGAGAGGGGCCCGATGCACCCTGGGAGCACAGACTTAACTATTGAGGTGCCCGACGACTGAAGTCATCAACCTATACCCCAAAGTCTCCTGTGGAACCCTATGGACTTTGTAGAACTAGAGATAACAAAGCTAAGGTCTTACCATTTCTCATTTTCTAGTCATATATACCTTCATAGGATTTTCTTTCAAAATTATGCAGCCAAACGCAATTAAACTCTAAAAAAACAAATTTTCCAAAAGGTTTCCACAATTTTGTGTGTGTATGCATATGTGTATGTGTGTATATATGTGTGTGTGTGTGTGTGTGTGTGTGTGTGTGTATATATATATATTTATTTTCCTCCAGACACCTTTTTTACTTGTAGTTTTTGGTGGAATATCAGACTTAAAACCCAGTTTTAAAATATTACATGGTTATGGTTCAGTGGTAAAGCACCTCTGAGGATACTCCTTTGTCTTGTACACGCTGGCAATGTATTGAGCATGCATACTTTCAAAAAGGAATAAAAAGACCAGGTGTCAGCACGAGCAATTATCTACTGGACTGTACTTGCTGTTGTCGACCAGATAATTTCCAATGGCCAGTGTGTTGTCAAATGATTGCATGCTGCGTACAGTAGTGAGCTGAGAAAAAGTGGGTGTGCGTAAGATGCCGGGAGACCTGCTGGATCGTGTTAGAACTTTCTTTTATTCAAGGTGTTGCACCCAAAAGTAAATTAATTTGTTTTGGTAGTATATATAGTTTAAGTCATTTAATTTTTTTTTTTTTTTTGTACCTCTATTTATTTTTTTTATGACCTATTCTCATGCCAATGGCTTTTTATGCAAATGAGAAACATCAAGCAATGTTCTATGTGTTGGACAAGACAGATGGTTATGACTATTAACTGAGTAGTAAATATGTTTTATGTAATGTATGTCTCTTGGGCAACATCTTTTTTGATATTTTAAGGTTTCAAGTTTTCAACTTGAGATGTAAAAACGTGGACAGCAATTGGTTTTCAATCTGTTTTCAAGGAAAGTGATGCTTCAGCAAAGTGCTTGGATGTCAATTTCTACCAAAGAGATATGTGTTCCTCTTACTTTATCAGATACAAACAGTGCAGAAAGTTTTGGGTAAGTGTAATTCTTTGAAACTCAATCTAAATGATTGACTTATCAGTTCAAAGTAACATTGTATTGATTTAAGTTTAAAAGTAAATAAATAATATTTGTAGGCTTGAATCTTGATGTGTTGCAGTCATTATGCTAATTGAATGTGTTTCTCATATATATATATATATTTCCCACCCCCCCCCCCCCCCTTTACAAAAAAAAAAAAAGAATTTTAAATTATTTTGTTTACCTTTATTTCATAAAGGTTGCCAGATTTCTACAGAAGTCCTATCCACCTCTCCTTCGGCAACATTCTTGTCTTTTCTTTACCTGTTTTCATATTGCACTTTTTTAAAATTGAGATTTCCTTTACTGAATTATGCACTATAACACTGCACATCGTATAATGTTTGCCAACACTGGTGAGGCTAGTGATCCGTGACATATGGAGCAAGACAGCACAGAGTGAAGCAGAGGTATGCAATTAGCAAAGTATAGATTAAGCCAGACTGGGAGAGAGAGTATAGTGGTAGAAATGGCTCCTTAGGTGACAGTTCTCTCCTCATGCGAATGGTGGTGCAGGTGGACAGTATGTCCCTTCAGTAAAAGGTTATCCTTAAGCTTCATACACACGGGACGATTCGCTCCATGAGCGACATCGTCCTGTGTTTCCCTGACAGGGGATGTGCTCAGTGTCGTTAATGGCGCTGAGCAGAAACACTGACAGATATCGTTCAGTGCCGAGCTCCCTCCCTCATCCCCGAACATGCTACAACCTGACAATATCGTCAGGTTGGACAGGAGGTTCGGTAAACACCAACGTCCAGCGGGAGTGCGCAGTGGTTATTGTTCATCGTTTTGGGGCAGAAACTAAACGATATTTTGGACGACTGAATGATATCGTTCCGCCGTCCAATCTATGGCTGACTGTGTACGCACCTTTTACAGTGAAGGGAAGGATTTGTCAGTCATGCCCTTTAAGGAAATTCTGGGGATGTATCTCCCGGGTTAAGTGCCCGGAGCTTTCATTTGCTTGCTCTGTAAACACACGACTAGTGGATTTCTTCTGCGGCTGCAAGCAGAAATTGGTGTAGTAGTGTCTTGGGGCCATTCCTTGTATAGTGTATCTCCAGGGTTAAGTGCTGGGTGTGATGGAGCCAATTGGGTAGCTCCAGGCACTTAACCCGGGAGCTACATCCCGTAAAGAGGATTGAATACCCCTTTTAGTATGAATTTCCTTTTGTTATCAGTATTTTCCATTCCATGTGGCAGTGGAATATTTCCACTGTTCACTGACCACTAAAGCTTGAAATATAAGTAAAATACAAGTTGGTCTGAAATGAAAAGAACTTACTTTCAAAATAAGTAATCCTGATGGCAAATTCATGTAAAGTGTTGAGTAGCTAAATTCTGTTCTCTTGTCGTCTCTTAGCAGTTCCCTGTGTATCCTTGAATAGCTGTATTATGGGACTGTGCTTGTTGTATGGATTGGATAGGGTATATTGCTTCCCTTATGAAAATGGTTCTTAAACTGTGTGCCTCAGGGCACTGCAAGGGTGCCAGGGGTTGGTGGTCCAGGAACAGTTATTCTGGTCATTGTGCTAGGCAAAACCAGTGATGTTGGCAGCCAATCATAATATATGTGGACAAGCAGAAGCACAACAGTCAATCACCAAATGGCTAAATCTAAGGATGACCGCAAAGCACAATTTACTTTATATTTTTTTTGCTGAAATTTAAATAATAAAACTTTTTGGCCTAGGGGTGCCGTGAAAAAAAAAGTTGATACTCTAGGGTGCCATTATTCAAGAAAGTCTGGGAACAACTGCCTTGTGAGCAAAAACTAGAAATCTTTTTGAGATTTGCCTTTTATAAAAATGCTGCCTTAAATCTAGTGGATAAGGGGGCTATTCATGAAAGCTTAGATAATATTGTGGAAGATTAAGTACCAACCATTCTGCTCCTGTCATTTTTCAAACACAGCCTGTAAAATGAGTTAGGAGCAGGTTTGTTGGTACTTTCTTTCTCAATATAATCGCTCTCCAAGCTTTCATGAATACATCTCAAATCTTTTGTCTGCTAGCAACTCACAGGCTATTACATTGGGAGCATTGAGTGGAAAATTATACTTTCAACTATGTTGATGATTTTTAAGTTACAGAAACATAAAGTGGTCTGCCAGTGATTAATAGTAATAGCTGAAACAATGAGATGCAGTTGCTAGATAGCTGCCATTACTTCTGATCTCTGAATAGGACTATATGTACACAAACTACATACTTGTGATGTGAGGTCACATTAGCAAAGGAGACATATGTAACTTAAAACCATACGTTACACAAGTGGGTTTTTTCTTGTAAACTGTAATGTGAGCAGGAATGTCTGGGTTGCAGCACTCTACTTTTGAGTAATAATTAAAATTTGTCAATAAAACTAACCTCTCCTTGAGCTGCGGACAGCTATTCTGACAATCTTGCACCAATAAACCTTTCTTGTATTTTAAAGGAAACTTTGATCAGCTGGCATATAATGAAACTCTGCACTTAGAGAGGGGTTAGGGTTAGGCACCCCTAAGGGAGGGTTAGGGGCGGGGGTTAGGTTAGTAAATAGAAAAAATACTTGCCTGTTGGGATCTTCACTGCCAGGCTTCTGCTGTCTGGATTTGAACCGCGGGCCATACTGATCCCTAACACACCATCTTGTAACTAATTTGTAGAACTGGCAACAGGTATCTTAGGGCCTGGTACTTTCAAATTTTTGGGGGGCTCAGCCCTTTTCAGTAGATACAGAGTTAAAATAAGCAGGGACTTGCCTCTCTCTCGACCCTCATGTCCTGTGCTGCTGCTTGTCTTCAAATTTCAACAAGCAGGTCAGCGGGGCTGTATCTAGGGTTCTTTAAAATTCTTGCTGAATACTATACTAAAGCACACACAAATCACAATTTAAGGAAACATAACTGGGATACTCTCTTGGCGCGTGTCACAGCCATTTAAAAAATTGTTCATATCTGAAGGAAAATCTGACATGTCTGAATGATGCGTGTTCCAAATGGGCAGGTAACTATGGGGGTCATTCAGACCCACTTGCGAGCGGCAGTACGCTTGCAAGTGGGTCGATGTTCCCCACTGCGCATGCGTATGACGGAGGGAGCGCCGTCGTGCGAATGCGCGAGACCCGGCGAGCAAAGGACTTTCCTTCGCTCGGAGTGTCTCACCAAAGGGGGCGTTCTGTCGATGGTGACTGACAGTTCCTATGGGAACGCCTACCGTCTGAAGCCGGCCACACTGACATCACTAGTGATGTCGTCAGTGGAAGTGATTTTGGCTCTGATAGAGCCAAAATCACTCCAGGGCTTGCGGTTGTGAAACCCGGCCACAGGGTTTCACTCGCAAGTCCGATGGTCAAGACCATCGCGACCATCTTGTTGGATGCTCGTATATGCTGTGGGTGGTGACCTACAGCTATACGAGCGTCCAGTAGGACGCTCCATTTTAATGGAGGTGGGCCCTGATTCAGAGCGAGCGCTCTGGTCAGAGCGTCCGGCTCTGAATCAGGGCCTATATCTGATGTGTTTGCAGTCAGATTTGGACTATTCCATTAATTTTAATGCAGTCAAAAATCGGTCAGATCGTTCAATCGTTCATCTGACAGTGTGTATGCTCCATTAGAGACCGCTGATGTGCATCTCTGTACAAATTATAGATGCGTGAACAGATGCAGCTGCAACTGGATTAGTGTCCACCTCTGAATCAGGCCCATTATGTCACACACTGCCTCATTATATTCCAGATTTTGCTCCCAATTCACATGTCGCACTGTCTCAATCACATTAACATGTCACACTCTGCCCCAGTTTACATTGTCAGTGATGACCAACTGCTAATGTCCCAACCTTATTAGCAGTATCGCCATTTGCACCCACGCAGTCTGCTCCCACCACAACAGCTGGAACAACTTCTCTTGCTTCCTACATTATAAATTATGGGCCTGATTTAGAGATGGAAGCTATAGCTGTGATAAAATATCCAAAAGCCGCATAAGGCATCCTTAAGTAAAAAGATGCCCACTGCAGGCTACTCTGATCCACTGCTGCGTCCGAAGACACAGCACCCAATCCTCTGGCTAACAGTTTACTCATGATGTCTGGCAAAATCACGCTGCCGGGGCCAGCAAAGGACACAGCCAGCATGCCCAGAAAACTGGGCTGACATGCCCCTGGTTTTGCGGAACGCTCTGACTTCAACCCCAAATGCCAGCAGCATGTCAATCGTGCTACGGCTTTGGGGCACTGCGACTGAGGTCACAGACACACATGCGCAGTGTGGCCCCCTGTGCAGATCTGCAAACATTGGAAGTTTACTGAAATATCAAATTTATGTTGATCTCTGAATTAGGCCATATATTTGAGGCCCAATAATGAATTTCACATTTTTTCAATGGAAGAATGTAAAGTGAAAGACTAGACACAATCTATGCCAATGAAGTTTAACAACCAGATCTGTGATGACACACGTGTGTGGCTGAATTGGCCAAATCTGTCCTTTTTGGACAGCTGGATCCAATGGGGCCTTCATTGCAGTTGGTCAGTGACAGCGGCCACCGCCCAAATCCAATCTTGCGGATATCTGCACTGTTGAACCGCTGATTAACCCATATACTAGCTTTGGAACCACAGACAAAGGCTTCACTACAGGCTCCTGTGGACAGCCATGTCTGGCGGCGCATTGGTGTGTATGCACAATATTGTTTGTGCATACTGCTTACCAACTCTGTTGGATTAGTCTGTCCATCGGGCTTGGCGATCCATCGATCAGGTGTGTACCCAGTATTGCATGATTAAAATTCAGATTGATTTTGACTGTTAGTGCACCCCCACTCGCATAACAGTTTCAGGCCACATGTGGAACCACCTTAAGTGATAGCAAGTATTGGCATCAGCCACCACGGACAAAAATACACACCCGGTTATTGCCATCTGGCACTCCCTGCTAACCTGATCTCTCGGGTTAGCAGTGCTGTTTGTAGTTACCGTGCTGTATGTAATTACCATTGCTGGAAATTTAATCATGAGCTGTAAGCCTGGAGCCCCAGTTATAGGGTCAGGACTCTGTGCACAAAATGTGGTACAAGGTGCCGGTTGGTGGCTCAGATTTTGCATCAGGGATGAGACTCTGATCGTGACGACGCAACGTCCTTTTTCTCTGGCAGCAGCAGAGGAGAAGAGGGTAATGCACTCAGCCTGCCCACGTAGTTTTTAGAACTTGCACAGTGAGACAAAATTATAGCTGTCTGGTGGCGGGTTGCGATCTGTACCGTTGGTTATGACGAGGGGGGGATTGTGCCAGGACCCCTCGGAAGCTTGTGCCCCATACATGTCCCCCTAGTTACTCCATGGCACCTGTCTAATCTGGAAAAACATTGTTGTTCCAAGGCTATTTTGTGTGTGTGTGTGTGTGTGTGTGTGTGTGATTGATCCCTACGACATCTATTGTTGTGACTGTTTTCAACATGTTTAATACTATACTTATTTCATACAATCCAGTGTTACAGTGTAGTCATTGTTGACTTTAAGTAACCTATCTCAAGTAATATAAAAAAAAAACCTTTAAATAGAATAGCAGTTCAGCTGTAAGCAATGCTCCCCCTCAGCTTGCCTGTGCTGAATAGTTGGTGGCAATATTAAGGTAAACATTAGTTACATGTTTAAATCTTACCGATTTGTACTTAAATTTCATGTTGTAAAATTTTCAGAATGAACATTTTAAGTTTTCATTAACCTCCTAAAATGTTGTTTTTTTTTTAATATGCACACACGTTTAACAAAAACGTAGCATAAAATGAATCTTTTGCTATATTAATAGGGTAGGTTTTGAATGATCTGCTGAACTTTGCACAAGCTCTATAATATATTCTATACACTGCATATAGAAAATACTGTTGTACTGCGTAAATTGCATGTTTCATCTGAGGGGGGCAAGAAGTTAATCAGGCCATAGATCTACAACTTATTGATTTTCTGATTAATTTCAGACATGCCCAAATTTATTTAAAAAAAACACTATCTAAAAATTCAAGCTGAAACTATAATTCTTACGTTCAAAGGAGAAATGAAAACCACATAATACTTCATATAAAAGAGATCAGGTTAAGGCAATGGTAATGTAGTGTTTTTATATCGTTTTGATACAGAAAAATATTAAGCGATCTTTGATTGCTTGTAATACTTGTGTTTTAATGTTCTGTGTCTGTGATGGTAATGGTTAAGTCCATTGGTTCCCAAAATCAGTCCTTCGGACTCCACAACAGTACATGTTATCCAGGTCTGCTCAGAGGATCAGAAGTGAGATTATTAGTAATATCTGTGGATCTATTTAAAATGTCAGTCAGTAATGAATACATCTGTGCTATAGCAAGGAGATATACAAAGCATGCACTTAGGGTGCTCAGAGGTCTGATTTTGGGAAACCCTTCCTTAACGTGTGTGTGTGTGTCAGGTTTTTTAAACTGATACATATTTCTTGCCTTTGTCATTAGAAGGACACATGATGGGCTTCTCACTCTTTCTAATGCCCTATAACAGAAAACCATAACCTGCACTCTGCTTTTAAGTAGAAATTGGGATGTGGCAGCATGGAAGAGTGCTACAACCCAAGCAGTAGAAGTGGCGGTATGGCATGTTGCCGTATATTGGCTACTGTCTTTTGTTTGTTTTTAAATGCAAATAACTTTACTTTGAATATTATGTAATGTTTGAGGAGGCTCATAGTAGCAGTTTCCTCTAATACAAAAAAAAGTTTGAAGACTGAAGCATTGGAGATAAATATATATCAAAAGTTGTGTATTACGCAGCTCAACAATTTAAAGTAAACCATTTTGTATACTAAACTAATTGGTTCTATCATTTTTGTTTTACACTTTAAACCAGGTTGACATGTTAGGAGGGAGATACTGCTCCACCTGAACTAGCAGAGTGAAAATTTGGGTGTGTTGTGAAGGATATATCAGTGATACTCAAACTCAGCCTTCTGGACCCCAAACTTTTTTCATTTTCTGGGTCACCCAGTAGGTGCACAGGTGTATTCATTACACAGTGACACATTTGAAGAGATCCACAATTGTAGACCTGGAAAACATGAAGTGTTCGGGATCCTGGGGGCCAAGGTTTAGAACTAATGTAATAAATTCATAGGCTGAGTCGGGCCAGTGATGACACAGCAGCTCATTTGATTGTGGTGTCAGCTTTTAAACCTATAAAGTGTCCCTTTTAAGGACTCTAATGAGAGGGGGCACCACAGCTGTTTCACTTACAGTGGGTAGTTAATAACGTTGCTTTTTATCAGAGCTATAGTGGAATATCTGGTCAAGGGTGAAAGACTGGTCCATCTATCTCAGCTTTTCAGAAATTGTATTTTTTTTGTTTTTTTTTATTCCAGCACAATGTTATGCTAAAAAGAAGAGGTGATGGTGTGAAACCTGCTATGCCCACTGCTGAAGAAAGAAAGCAAATATTAACCTCACTTGGAACTGTGCCATATTGAAATACTATTACCTGTGCAATTGTATAATATTTTATGCTTTTTTATTTAATGATTACAAAATCCTTGTTTAGGGGGAAATGTTGAAGATCTGTATTAAATACATGCTAAACCTATCTTCCATTTTTGTTTTTGAACTTGTCTAATAGTTACATTTCATATAGAGTAAACATGTTTCAGGGTTTAACTTGCATAAAGTTATTACCATGCTTTCTGGTGATTATGTGACACCCTGCAATCGGAAATGAAGCAACAGCCTATGAATACCTAATGATGTATACACCCTAAATGTTGCTATTTAGTGTTGTATGTCGCACAAGAAATAATTGCTTTCCAGACTTTGACTGTGGTTTCAAAGCACAAAAATATATTCAACAAAAAGCATATAGTTACTCTGTATCATTTATTTGCGGTAATTGTATTTAGATCACAATCACAAGGTACAGTTGCACATACTCATGTGCTCTGGATCCAGATTTCCCGGCATCAACTATGAAACTTCAGTCAACAGAAAATAAAGATGACTAACTACCTGATCCAAGGTGCTTGCATATAAACCCTTGCAGAGGTAGGCAATACAATAGAACAAGTTGGCATAATCCCATTGGTTCTTCTGTTATGATGCAGTTCATAGGTCAGTTTGTATTGTAATCGTTCAGCCTCCAACAGCTTTGTGTCTGTTTTCCCACCGAAGAACCAGTTTAAACTGGCTAATAAACATTACATTACAGAGTACATTTCAATGCCTATCTCTCTATGATCCATAATTCAGACTCATTTTGCGATTTCCTTGCTGATGGAACTGGAAGTCTGCAAATAAACAGTGGTTCAGAATAGCACCAAACACGGTCTGCTTATCATGTACTAAACCTTAGATCTTAAATACAGTCAATTCATAACATAATTAATATAACCTTGAATATTTCCCTTAATGCTAGGGAACCTTTCTATGTAAGTATGCAATGTGTAGGGATATTAAGAAAAGACACTAGTTAACGTTGTGTGTCTACGTGTTTGTTGTAATAAATTTATGTATTTATATAAAGAGGACTTTTAACAGCGTTCTATTGCGTGGGAATCGCACAACGCTAAATAATATCGCCATATGTACTGATATTGTGAGATTAGCTAAAATGGTGTTGTGCAGATTTTGATTTTAACAGATTGTCTCAGCCAATCATCCAGCTTTGACAGTCCACCCTTTGATAGCAAACAATACACTGTGACACTCAGATTTTAAAATTAATTTAGGCTTACACTATGACATGTTATATTATGGGATGGCACAAGGTGGTTCTTAAACCAACAATAATGTGTCACTGAGAGAGACCTAAAACTACCCTTATACGCACACTGCGGATCTTGAAGATAATGGGAAAGATGTGGGGATGCACCTAACCTATAAAGGAAGTCTTGAAGGGGATATGGACTTACATTATTTAAGATGTTTAAAATAACATTTAATCCGTTTCATGCATTGGTAAAACTATACATCATCTGATGGTACATTCTAGTTCAGGGTTGTAATGCAGTCCTTCATTTACCTCAGTATTCATAATGTTACTACGGACCACCATCATTTCATACCTTTTTGATTTACCTTCTTTACATTTTCCACATTTCAACACAGTAGGAACACATTTGGTACATAAGCCAATTACTATGATGACAACCAATATGAGGATCAGGAGTTTACCTATACTAGCAATCATTTCCTGGCCCACTCTCCTAGACCAGAGAACCATTTCACTGGGTTCAACCAAGAAACCCATTCTTCTACCTTTTCAAGCATTATGGCTCTTTCGAAATTCCCATTTTAACTGCAGAATTTCATCCATCTTCCGGTCTATCACCACCTTGGTGTCACTAGTATTGTTTGTGATGTATGTGCAACACTTTACACCAAATTGGGTGGCTAAGGTCACACAGTACCCTCCAGTGACATCTGTTAAATAATTTAACACTAGCCTATGTTGCACAAGTTCTTTCTTATAAGCTTGCAACTCCCTATCTGTATACCGAAATGTGTCATCATAAATCTCAGTGATATCTATTAATTTAGCAAGATCTTGGATATATCTGAAATTTAGAGTACCCCAAGCGATCCTGGTGGGATCCAATGCTACAAAAACTTGAAAGCCAGTTGTTTCGCTAATCAATTGTGTGGCTTTATGTACATCACCAGGTATCATGTTTCTCTTGTCACGGTGTTCATACTGTGTGTGAAGATATGGTGATGGTGTGTTTCTATGAATACCAAGCATTTCACAATGTGTAAAGGTCATAACTTCTGGAACTACTCTTCCCAGGTAACACAAACATATGCTTTCCTTCTACATATAAAGTACACATCATCATGGAGTACATAAGGGATAGTAAACCATTATCGTTGCACACATTTCCCTAGCGAGTGATCCTATTTCAGGTTCTCCCATTTGACTCATACCAGCTTCTGGTTGTAATACCTTGGCACAATACCCTTCTGGTACCCTACCAACCATTTCTTTGGTGGAACTTTGTGTATATTTATACTGGAAGTGTGTTCCACCTAGTGTAATTTTGTGTAAAAGTTCAAGATTTATAGGTTCATTATCAGCTCTTAGGGAATAACCAGATGACCTTCTCACTATCACCTTCCAACTTCCTGGTTTATTGAAGTATGTGATGTTCAAACATAAAAGTGATCTATCTACTTGGTACTGGTGGAGTTTAAAATGAGGTGGTTTGGACTTAAGAAATTTTCCATCCAGTGCATTCCCTCTTTGTAATTCTAAAACCTCAGAGATATTCAATGGGAATGGCACTAACCCTACATTATGCTGTCCTTGAGGCACGTGAGAGCACACCCAACAGTCAGTCTGGTTTAAAACTTTGGCCACCATAGTATGATAATCCTCTAAAGGACACCCACCCCAATACTGGTTATACTTAGGTTGGCACCATTGGATGCAATTCTCATCAATTTGGGACCCACAAAACTCACACATACAATAATCTTCAGACGATAGACCTTCACACTGTCTCTGAGTTTCCAAAATAACAGATCTCTCAACAATTACTGTACTGAGTTTGGTCAGATACCACCCTTGTGACTGTATTGCGCCTTCTCCCAACTCCACTCCATCGATATCGCCCTCAGCTCCCCTCTCTGTTCACTCACAGAAACCAGAGATCCCCAAACAACCCAGGATGACGATAAACTCCTGGGAGAAAACACAAAGATAACCAAAGTAGGCCACTCCATTGCTGAAAACAATGATCTACAAATTCTTTAGCTTGGGTATCTCGCTGTATCCTTTAACCCTCCCGGAACAGACTCGCAATTGACAGGTCCACGTTATCTGCCATGCCTCTCCACTGGTTGGTTGAGTGAGTGGAATGGACCCAGGTATCTCTCCACCACTTTCAAGGAAGTTGTACTTGTCAGCAACACTTGATACGGACCTTTCCACTGATCTGTCAAACAACCTGAGTGCAAGAAATTCCTGATCATAACAAATTCTCCAGGTTCAACATCATGACAGTTTGTTTCTGGCATATCACGTGACAACAATTTCAGTTTCTGCTGTTGCTGCTTTAACTGTTTACTCATTGTTATGAGATACCTTACAGTAACCTCGTTGTTACTTTTCAAATCTTCCTGCGGACTTATAATCACATGAGGTTGTCTACCAAACAATATTTCAAAGGGGGACGGATTGATAGGGGGTCTAGGAGTTGTCCTGATACTAAGAAGGACAACTGGTAGTGCTTCTGGCCACCCCAGTCCTGTTTCTGCCATGATCTTAATTTATATTTAATAGTACCGTTCATCCTCTCCACCTTGGCACTGGCTTGCGGTCAGTAAGGGGTGTGAAGTCTATTAATACCCATCAACTTACACAAGTTTTGGAAGACATCACCTGTGAAATGAATACCCCTATCACTTTCAATAATTCTAGGGATACTGTATCTGCATACAAACTCCTGAACAGTTTTCTTAGCAGTAAACGCAGCAGTATTAGTGGCAGCTGGGTATGCCTCAACCCAATTAGAAAACTCATCAGTGCACACTAATACATACTTGAGATTCCTGCAGGGAGGTAATTGGATTAAATCAATTTGTATTACCTGAAAAGGTCCGTTGGTTGGAGGAATGTGGGATGGCTCGGTAGGGATTGTTTTCCCAATGTTTTTCCTCAAACAGGACATTGCTCTCTTTTCCGCTTGAGAAGAAAAACCCAGTGCACATCAGTATGCTCTCACCAACTTGCACATACCTTGCTTTCCCAGGTGAGTCAGACCGTGTGCTGCCTCAGCCAGGCTTAAGTAGTACATCTTTGGAGCTACTGGCTTACCTTGTCCATCTCCAGAGTCCAGAGGACTCTTGTCCACATCCCTTGGACCTCCAGACTGCCTTTTCCTGAATGGAACACACATTTTGCATCTCAATTTCTACTTATCAATCATTTTAAACATCATTTGGTTAATTGGCATGTTCACTTTTAACCCTGCTGCCCATTTGGCAGCTTTGTCTGCCCTGTTGCTGCCCAGTGACACCGGATCATCCTCGCATGTATGGGCTTTACACTTAATGATGGCCACAGTCTTAGGCATTTGGATAGCTGTCAGTAGTCCTTTTATATGTCTGGAATGTGCGACTGGTGTGCCTGCTGCTGTCATGAAATTTCTCAGACACCATAGAGCACCAAAATCATGTACTACCCCGAAGGCATACCTAGAGTCAGTGTAGATATTAGTAGTTTTGCAATTTTGCTAATTCACACGCTCTTCTTAGTGCCACCAGCTCTGCGACTTGGGCCGTGTGAGGTGGACCAAGAGGTTTGGGTTCTATGATGTCTTCGTCATTTACAACAGCATAACCTGTACATAACTCTCCAGTGTCAGTCTGTCTATGACAACTGCCATCCGTGTAAAATGTCACATCTACATTTTCTAAAGGTGTATCCCGTATGTCGGGTCTTGTAGTAAGGGTCTGATTCAGATATTCCATACAATCATTTGCATCAATATACCTGCAGAACTCACCTCCCACCAGCGACTCACCTCTCTCCACCCTTTGTGCATCCTGAGGCACATATGGTAAATATGTTGCTGGGTTTAATGTACTGCACCATTTAATGGTGATGTTTGCAGGTGCTATTAGAGCTAGTTCCTATTTTGTGAACCTAGCTGAGGAAACATGTCTGGTTTGGGCAGAATTCAGCAAAGCAGATACAGCATGTGGTGTATAAACAATCATCATGGCCTAATACTACATCCTCACTCTTACTGACCAATAGAGCAGTTGCTGTTACACTTCTTAAACATGTTGGGAGTGATCTTGCCACAGTGTCCAATTGTGCACTGTAGTATGCTACGGGCCTACTGGCATCACTATGTTTTTGTGTGAGGACACCTGCTGCGCAAACGTCAGCTTCCGTACAATACAAATCAAACGGTTTTTCATACTCAGGTATTCCCAATGCAGGTGCTCTTGTCAGACTATCCTTAAGATTAAGGAAAGCCTGCTTTGTTTCCTCTGTGTGTACAACACGATCGGGCTTTGAGGAAGAGACTAATAGGGGTATTCAATATGGAGCGAAAATGCAGTTTCTGCAAGGTTTTCACTCGGATGACGTAATTTTTGCTGTTTTTACTTTTACAACGTATTCAATTTGAAAACTTTTTGCCGGTGCGAAAAGTATATTGCATTCGACCCTGCGAAGGGATGGGTGGCGAAAAAAAGTGCTGAATTGAGGTTTTGGGGTGCAGCATTTTGGAAACCACTCTGCAACCTTCAGACAGTCCCCAAAAGGTAAACTGTGTCAAAAAAATTCTCAAAAAAAATATCAGGAGACCCCAAAAAAAGCACTTTCATTTTGGGGTCGAAAAAAAAATTGGGGGGTACAAAGTTAAAAACTAGCGAACTACAATCTATGGGGGTCCTTAAGTATCCCCCAGGTGTTTTTTTTTCATTGCAGGTGTTTGCGGCAGCTGGATTTTTCACGGTTTTTAAATCTTCACTTTATCAACTTTTAAATATGCTCACCCCCATTTTCAAGTACCCCAAATTTGCTGGGACTACTTATTTTTTGCCAAAACATTTCTAAATACTATTCTTTACCACCTTCCCAAATCCCCAAAACCGCAGCTATTGAGCCCGTTTAAAGACCCCAAAAACCTTCAGCAGGGCTAATCGGGGTATCCAGAGTGATCCCCAATGTCAGACCATCTTTTTGGGGGTGTTAGCTGATTTTTTGGAAAATTACCCTAAGTTTTCGCTGATTTCAAATACGCTGGGTGCCGTTTTCGACTATTTCAAATTGAATATGGGTATACTTGGGGGCGCGCCCGATTCTTTTTCGCCGGCGAAAGCTCCGATGTGCGGCGAAAACTTTGACCCGCGTAGACGGCGAAGTTTTTGTTTCATATTGAATACCCCTGTAAGTCCTGTAATGGTAAAGCCAAAATAGAAAAACCTGGGATTCACATTCTGCAGTATCCGCACATTCCCAAGAAGGTATGGATTTCCTGTTGGTTCTGCGGCAGTGTCATGGTCTGTATGACCTGGATTCTGTCAGTGGTCAGGTGTCATAACCCCTGGGTTTGGCAGTGTCCCAAATATTTAACCCTGGACTGGCATGGCTGTAATTTGTCCTTGGCAACCTTGTGTCCTGTCTGTGAGAGATGAAGCAACAGTAGTTTAGTATTTAAACATGACATAAATGAATCAGAACACAACAATAAATCATCTACATATTGTATTAGTACAGATCCATTGGCAGGTTGAAAAGATTGTAAACAGTCGTGTAAGGCCTGGGAGAAGATACTGGGGCTGTCTATGAAGCCCTGGGGAAATCGTGTCCATGTGTATTGTACTCCCCTCTATGTAAATGCAAATATGTACTGATAGTGAGGATGAAGAGGGACAGAGAAGAAGGCAGTACAGAGGTCAATGACAGTAAAATGGGTTGCATTTGGTGGGATCTGCATTAGAATGAAAGCTGGATTTGGCACTACGGGGAATTGGCTCTCTACTACCTTATTAACCCCTCTAAGGTCCTGTACCAGCCTATAACCCCTCCCACCACTCTTCACAGGAAAGATGGGACTGTTGGCTACACTAGCTGTACGGACTAAAATTCCCTGTTGTAATAAACACAATTATGGGATAAACCCCTATCTACCTCCTGTTTTAACTAGTACTGGGGAATTTTTGGAGCTTGCCTACCGCTTTTTGGATTTACAATTACGGGAGCTACGTTTGCCAGTGATCCAGTGTCCTGTCCATCTTTGGTCCATAGTGAACCTGGTAATTGAGATAACATTTGCTCTACCTGAGATGGATTCTTATCTGAAACAGTAGAGTGAAACATTAACCTTCGAGGAGTGTCCAATATATCCCTCACCTCGTGCGCAACTTTTTCTGGGATATCTAGAAATATACCATCAAGGGTACAATAAATGACGCATCCCATTTTACATAACAAATCCCTTCCCAGTAGGTTAGTAGGGGCCGCTGCTGCCAGGAGAAAGGAATGCTTGGTATGCAATGGACCGATAGTAACCTCTGCAGATTTGGTTAAAGGATAATGTTGCACTTTACCCGTTACACCCATTGCTGGTCACCTGTAAATTAGATGGAGATTTTATCACTGATCTGGTTGCCCCTATGTCTACAAGAAAAGAATGTTTAGTACCAGCTACATCAACTAACATTACAGGTTCTTCTCTAACATCCCCAGTTAACCTGACTGACTGTAGACTACAGGTGTGACCTGACCCCTAGAGCTGACTATCTTCTTCCAGCAAAGCGTTCACTGCTGCGACGTGAGCAGGTGATGGCTGGAATTGTCCTGTCTGTTGTGGGTGCCCCCTCTGTGGGTATGTCGGTGTTCCCTGGTTTGGTGTTTCACATTTCTTAGCCTTACAGAACTTACTTACGTGGCCCTCCATGTTACATCTATAACACCTTCGTGGTTGATGTGTTGTGAAAGATGGTTGTTGTGTGGGTTGGGGAATGAGGAAAGATTGTGGTTGTGTATAGGCATAAGAGTTTGGAGGTTGTGTGGGAGAAGTGTATTGTGGTTTAATGTGATAAGAGTGCTGCGGTGTTATTTGCATTCCTTCCAGAGCTTGAATACTAACAGCCATTAGTTTCTCGCTCTGCATTTCTCTCTTCCTAAGGATGTTTTTATCATGTTCAATTGCAGATTACCTGAGTGTGTCTACCGTAACTCCCCTCCAACCAGGAAGTGAGATCTGAACCCTGGCCTTTAGAGTGTCTTTAAGACCATCCATAAGCCCTGTGATTGTCATTTCCCTGTGATGGGTATTGTCTTTTATATCTTCTATGCCTGTGTATTGGATAATAGTCTGCAGCACTCTGATAAAATAATCTGCTGCACACTCTCTTTCTGCTTAATTGTGAAGATTTTACTCCAGTTAACAACGGGAAAAATACAGCCAATTGGACAACAGTACAGGTTGTATTGTCTTGATTACCTTCATTAGTTATGGGACTATCTCCATCCAATACACAGGCCATGATAAACTTTTTCACATCGGTATTGTGTGGAAGACATGCCCGTAATACCACTCGCCAATCTTTATTGGTTGGCTCATGAGCATTACCCAAATCCTTTACAAATCTCTGGCACTTTGCTAGTTCTTTCCTAGGGTTGGGGAAATCTGTCATTATGGAACGTAGTTCTGCCCTTGTCCATGGACAATGCATCCCTTGTGGCCACCACACTATGTGCATCCGGATTCCCATTGGGAAGTTATTGTCCAGACGGGATGGATACCTGCCATAATGCTACCTTTGGCCTGATTACCTAGTTGAGGGTTCAGCCTACTGCTACTACGTATGGTATTAGTAATCTCCGCTACTGTTAAAGCGAGTGTTAATACTTCCTGCACTGGTGGGGCTACCTCCATTTCTGGTACTACGGGGCAGCTACCTGTGCTTGCTGTGGTGGTACATTTAACATTTGTGCAACATGGGAGAGAGCAGACATCACAACAGGTTCATCTGCATCCTAAACATGTTCCTTATAGTTACTTAGAAGAGGGTACAAGTTACTTGTTACATTTTTATGAGTTTTTAGATCGACTGTACCTTCACCCCCATCCGCATTGGGGCGGTGGTGGTACGCGTGCACTTCTGACATTACCTTCCACAACACTACTTTGCTGTGCGTGCGCGCTACTTTGCGGCGCGCAGCAATGCTATTTGCATGCACGCTCCCTTGCGTTGTGCGCGAGACGCTAGTTTGCATTGCATGCACCCCACTAAGCCACATATCCCCCTCGTGCTGCCACAACTTCAAGCAATCGTTAAACTTTACCCTTTCAGTCAGAGACTTCACTAAACATATACTGTCTCTGAGATTGTTCAGAACCTCCGAATCAAAGCTACCTATCTTAGGAAAAAGTATTTTACATTTCTTGATCATTTTGAACCATATGTCGCAATACGCTGTAGCGTACGCACCATACTTTTTAAACATAACATACCTGGCCGACTAACTGCCCTTCCATCTGCAGCACATCATTGACCATTACTAGAGATTGCCTCGCACCCATCTGAGCAAACGCTTGGCAATTTCTAGAGAACTTCGATTGGTGAACTATTTTCAGTGAGCTACTTTCACGCACTCCCTCTCGTTATACACAGCAGACCCGCCTGGCGTTACAGTCGGCTTGTATAACGAGTAGCCGAATAACCACCTATTGCAAATTATTCTACTTGCGACGATATTAACTCAAGCTTCCGTCGCTAGCTTCCTACTTTGAGATTACTCCCACTGGTAGCATCCAGAAGTTCCAATAACTCCTAACCTTGCCAGCAGTTTCACTCCCACGACAACCCACTTCACAATCACAGTTTATATAACCATGCGGTCCGATCGCATTGCCCAAAGAACCTAACTGATCAATGGGCTTTGCAATTAATGGGTGTCGGACCAAGAAACCCCTTAGTTTCTCGATAACCTAAACCACAATGTACCTGCTTTGTACACTGGCCCAGTAGTTTGTATGGCCCCGTCAGGCACCTACTGAGTTTCCACCGAGGTTTAACAGACAGTAACCTACACTATTTTAGGCTTAACAGACAGTAGCCCTTACTGTCACACGTTTCAATTACGCACCTTTTCTATGCAGAATATAAAGAAAACCTTTATATGACAGTATAATTCAGAGGTTTTAACAAGCAATGACGCTATACATACAATAACCATTTTGAACACATGGCAGCAATACAGGAAATATGCGTACGCTATGGTGCGACTTCCCCTTTTTACACTAACCTTTATCAATGAAGGAAAACAAACTTTTTTTCTTCCTTGTCCCTGGATTCTAATCGGCGCTCCTTGAACTCAAACAATAACGGATAGCGGTCTCTCAGCATCAAGTGGTAGCAGGTTTTCAAAGGCACAATGCGTTCTTTCCTGCATATGGCACCTCCACCCTTTGCTGAGAGATCGATAACTGTGTTTATTGGTAGCGTGATCTCTACGAGCCCCCAACTATGAATACCTAATGATCTATACACCCTAAATGTCACTATTTAGCGTTGTATGTCGGACAAGAAATAATTGCTTTCCAGACTTTGATTGTGGTTCCAAAGCACAAAAAGATATTATGCAACAAAAAGCATATAGTTACACGCTGTGATCTAAATACAATTAGCGCAAGCAAATTATACAACCACAAGGTACTGTTGATACATATGACTAACTACCAGAGCCAAGGTTCTTTCATATAAACCCTTGCAGAGATAGGCAATACAATAGAACAAGTTGGCATAATCCCATTGGTTCTTCCTCCTGGTTCTTCTGTTACGATGCAGTTCATAGGTCAGTTTGTATTGTAATAGTTCAGCCTCCAACAGCTCTTTGTGTCAGTTTTCCCGCCGAAGAACAAGTCTAAACTGGCTAATAAACATTACATTACAGAGTACATTTCAATGCCTATCTCTCTATGATCCATAATTCACAGACGCATGTTTGCGATTTCCTTGCCGATGGAACCGGAAGTCTGCAAATAAACAGTGATTCATAATAGCACCAAACACGGTCTGCTTATCATGTACTAAACCTTAGATCTTAAATACAGTCAATTCATAACATAATAATGAATATAACATTGAATATTAACTTTAGTGCTAGGGACCCTTTCTATGTAAGTATGCAATGTGTAAGTGTAGGGATATTAAGAAAAGACGGTAGTTAGCATTGTGTGTCTACGTGTTTGTGGAGTACACCATGGTACATGCTTTACAGGATTGTTCATATTATATGTTGTAATAAATGTATGTATATAAAGAGGACTTTTAACAGTGTTCTATTGCATGGGAATCGCACGACACTAAACAATATCGCCGTATGTACTGATATTGTGAGATTTGCTAAAATGGCGTTGGGCGGCCATTCACAAAATGGTGTAGTGCAGATTTTAATTTTAACAGATTCTGTCTCAGCCAATCATCCGGTTTCGACAATTCTAGTACACGTACCTTTCTGGACTGAGGTGGGACTCTCTCTATTGCTCTTCAAATAGACTT
Source organism: Taudactylus pleione (assembly GCA_031769625.1). Lineage (NCBI taxonomy): Eukaryota > Metazoa > Chordata > Amphibia > Anura > Myobatrachidae > Taudactylus > Taudactylus pleione. Next base: position 1,043,382 of record JAUIMM010000092.1, on the reverse strand, counting down.
CCTAACTTTGTTTTCGGACTTCAACAGAGAGGTGAGGATGATTCTTTCCCAACCACAATAATCAAACAAGTAGTATAGAAAAAGTTGGTTTTATTTAACTGGAAAAAGTCACTCGGGAAAGTAAAGGCTGAAATGATTCTTTAGAGTTTTCTCTAACATGTCAACTTAGGGCATAAACATTAATAGGAATACAACAGAAAATTGTGAAAATGTATCAACAATTAACCTGTACAGTACCAATTACATATATTTCGCTTATACAATTATTCCCTATTTAAACCAACTTTTATAAATCTGTAAACTTTCAGGTCTAACTACTGTATCTTAATTTACATAAGGATATATTCTCTGGTGAATATTGTAAAAGTTTTGAGTACAACTCTGTTCTCCCTATTCCCTGCTAAAAAAAAAATAGGAGAGGCCATCTTTGGTGCACTTTACTTAAGTTACTTAAAAGCCCAGGAATTTGTCATAACACATCCAAGTGTTTGACGGCAATGGTTTAACTAAAGTCTAAAATCTGTTTTGAGATATTTCCTCCTTAAATGTTGCTGCATCTTTAAAACTATTATCCTGTTTCCTATGCCGGCTTGGAGCCGTATTCAGTTAGCGGCAAAAACGGCCGTTTTTTTAACCATTGGCGAGAACGGACGTTTTTTGGCCAAAAAACAGCGATATTTTCGCCAAAAACTGGAGATAGTTTTCTCCATCCCGGCCCTTGGTTGGTTAAGCTTTTCCTGAATAGTTATGTACAAGGCGCAAATGGGTCCTCAGGAAATTTATATCAAGTCTGTTATCTTTCTGTCTTTGTATCATGTGGTACTTAAACTACTGGTTAATTTCTACTTATGTATAAGATTAATATTGAAGCTTTTAAATAGATTCTCCTAGGCTGCGTACACAGCTTTTTAGATAGATCTGTCTGATGGGAAGGAAAATCTGGTCCGTTTTCCAGTGTTTGGGAGCAAAGTTGTTTGCTCCCATACATTACCATAAACTTCTTCCCACCAGACATATTGTACAGATATATCTATGTGTACGCAGCCTTAGCCTCTGTTCATTAGACAAATGGTTGTTACTTGGGTATAGTGAGGTACAGGCGGTGTGTGAGCCTGTGATAAGTAAAGCCAGATACACACGAAGGGGTCTATTTACTAAGCCTTGGAAGGAGATAAAGTGAATGGAGATCAGGTACCAGCCAACCAGTTCCTAACTGAAAAATGACAGGAGCTGGTTGGCTGACATCTCCGTAGACTTTATCTCCATCCAAGGCTCAGTAAATTGACCTCCTAAAGTGATTTTGACCAATCTGACGGATCGGAGCAACATATCTGCCAGTGTGTACCCACTATGTCGCTGACTATGCGTGCTCCCGTGTGTCGGTGACATTGCCCGTCGCACCTGCATGCAGGTCTGACGGGCGATTATCTTCAGCGAGGGTCATGCTGCCGATTGCAGCATGGCCTCCGCCGTCATTTTGTCGTTGCTGGTATAAATCCCGGGTACCTTCACTAACGAGGTTGGTACACACTAGACATAGTCTAGTGTGTACCGGCCTTAAAGAATACATTTTGTCTGCAGCCTTCAGCGAAATACACTGCTCCACAATTACTCCCTTTTTAGGCTGCCAATCTGAATATGTTGTTCCTATCTCCTCACAAGGTAGGAGCTCAGCTGTTCCCTGCAGTAATGACGGGGAGTCACTTTTTTTTTTCCCACCGGGTCTGTCTCAATCACTGTCCATAAGGAGTGGCTAGTCATAGCGGTGGGTGGGATAGACCCTCACACCCTCCTCTAAGCTCTCTGAAATGGCCGCCCTCAGCGCCTCCTCACAGCTCTGCCCTCCTAGACAGTTACCTCAGCTCTGCCCTGACCAACTGCTACTCGCACACAATGGTCACTCGCGATGCACTGGCCATGTGTCCTGCTTCTGACCTCTTGAGCAGCTGCTGGGAATTGTGGAGGTATCAGGGAAAGTCCTAGTACACTGTTAATAGACAGTTACATATCATAAAATGCTTAACATTAAATGTGTGTATAATGTATATATGTGTTTACATGGGCACCCCAGCACGGATAGGTACCCAGTGTCTGGGTTACCATAATTGCCTAGCCACATGTGATGTTACATTAATTTAGAGCAGTGCTTCTCAAACTCTGTCAAGGCCTGTGTTCGTGTATCTTGTGGACAAAGGCCCTCATTCAGAGCCGTACGCTCTGGGCAGAGCGCACGCTCTGAATGAGGGCCGCCCTATACGAGCGAGCCTATACGAGCGTGCAGTTTGATGGCCGCGATGGTCGTGACCATCGCAACCATCGCCACTGCGAGCCGGAGCCTGCAGTTGAGGTTTTCAACCGCAAGGCCCGGAGTGATTTTGGCTCTATCAGAGCCAAAATCACTCCCACTGACATCACTAGTGATGTCAGTTGGCCGGCTTCTGACGGTAGGCGTTCCCTTGGGAACGCCCCCGTCAGGGAGGCACGTCCCCGGCACGCCCACCAAAGGGGGCGTGCTGTCAATCAACATCGACAGCACGCCCCTTTGATCAGACACAACGAGCGAAGGAAAGTCCTTCGCTCATCGCGTCTTGCGCATGCGCACGACGGAGCTTCCTCCGTCGTGCGCATGCTCAGTGCAGACCATCGACCCACTTGCGAGCGGACAGCCGCTCGCGAGTGGGTCTGAATCAGGCCCAAAGACTGGTTGCTATGGCGACTAACATTTTAGTCCTGGCAACTGGATTTTAATATGGTTTGAGAATTAGAGCATTCCTGGGGGAGGTTTTATTTAGCACTGCTTGACTAGACCTTCTACAGTAGCTGTAGTTTATGCTGAAAGAGGACTTGCCCCATTTTGGGATTGGTGGAGGAGGTTTTTAGCGCTCTTCTTGACTGAAAACTGGCCCATCCTGTTTTTTGATTGCAGGAGGAGGTTTGAGCGCTCCTCTTGACAGGCAGCTTAATCAGCACTGGATGTTACTCTCCCGCACTCCCCTATCCTGCTCCTACTGAGACCCCTTCAATGCCCTTCAGACCCAGCCACATGGCCATGTGTGGTGCCCATTTATAGTATATCAATTTAGTAGTGCATCCCAATTCATAACATTCCACACCTGAGGACCTCCAATTCATAGCATGACACATGCTAGAGTGCCCATTTACAGCAGGGTACCCAATTCATAGTAATCCACAGACTAGGGACTCTAGAAGGTGAAGCTAACCACAAAGATCTGCCTAGTAGTGTAAAATGTAACTTTGTCAAAATTCAGCCTCTTCATGTGGTACAATGTGTGATGGTCTATATAAGTTTTGATATACTTTAAAAGGGCTACTAGATTTTAGAAATCTTGGGTGAGCCCTGCACTAGTAGTCCAGGTTTTGGGGATATCCAACTTGAGCACAGGTTACTATTAGTGCCTTCCACAGTCATTTTGATTTAACCATCTGTGCTCAAGCATGGATATCCTTTAAACCCTGGACTGTTGATGTGTTTTGAGGACAGTTTGAGAAGCTCCTATTTAGAGACCTTAAATAAAACTGGGTTTTGCATGTGTGGTCAAGTAAGCAACAATTGTGAACAATGTAGTTTCTCCATAATCCTTTTACAGTATGATTATTTCTGTTTAAGGGTGACATATAGTACCATCGGTTTTTAGTTTATTAAAGTACCCTTATTCCTTAATACTTCACATTTTTTTTTTTAGAACTCCTATATAATTTAAGGATCTTTTAAGAGACTTCACTTTGCAGCTGCTGAACTTTGCTTTTAAACTGCAGATACTAAAGTGTAAGACCTTTTTATAAGATCGCACTTTGTGGTGTTCATAAATGGCTGGGCTTCTATATCATTTTATGCACATGTCTGTGTTTGGTGTTACTCTGTAAATAAGGTTAGCGCAATTTGGAATCAGTGTTCTATATTGCTTCTAGTGGCGAGAAAGATGAAACCTCCCATTGGTTTCCAGAGGCTGCAATCCTGAGTTGGATTTGTTTATCTTTCTACTGAATGCCTTACACAACCTCTTACTCCATCTGTCCCACCTGCATTTGGATCTTCCTACTTACAATTGCACCTTAACTGATTCCGATACCCCTATCTAATCCTTCTAATCTCATTCTACACACCATCGTCTATCTCATCATCCTTCTATGCACCTATTAATCAACTCTGTCACTCTGACAATGTTTCCTTTGCATTTCTCTCCCATTGGGCCACTATCTGTTTTTTTAACCTGATGATGGCATAATCTTCCTAGTGCCCTCTTGCAGCACATTCCTAGTTATTACACCCAGAACCCTTCCTCTCCACTTTTGTATAACCCGCTTACTCCATTAATCCCTTCTGCTTTTGGATCTTAATCTTATAATTGCACCTTAATGGATTCAAGTCTTCTAATCTCATATCACATATTGTCCTTATCACCCTTTTATGTACGTATTCATAAACTCTGCTTCTCCCTTCTCAAATATCTCTGCTGTCCTCATCACTTTTCTCACCTGCCTGAAACGTCAAATGATCTTCCATGCACACACAAGTTTATTGCAGAATGTGCAGTAAAAGCGAATATAGATAGAAAGTGGAGAAATGATGTATCAGTCCATGACCTTTTCCTCCTGTAATTCCTTCAGCTGCCATGTCAATTCTTATACTTTGCTCTCCCACTCTGTTTTCTTTGAAATTCTCTCCCATTAGGTCGCTATCTTATGCTTTTTAACCTGATAACCGACCAGATGATGGCATAATCTTCCTGGTGCCCCTTGCAGCACCTTCCTAGTTATTCCACTCAGAACATTCCCTCTCCATCACTGTATGCCATGCCATCTGTCTCCTCTGTGCTCCAATTCTGGGCTGCTGTTCATCACCCCTCAGGCCCAGTCTCTGGATATTTTAGCCACTTGGCTTTCTAACTTTCTATCAATTGTCCTACTCACTCTCGTTGAGAACCCTAATGGCACTGAAGATCTTAATTTCACACTTCCTCCTTTGATCACTTTTATTTTGGACATCTCCCATCTATCAATGTACGTTTTCTACTTGTGTTTGTGCTATCAGCTGGTGCAGAGACCACAATCTCCAGCCACCACACATCTTGTAAATAGAAATCCTAATTCTGGCACTTCTGCTAGTCCTTTCTCCTCAGCAATGCTACCTTCTCCCTGCCCCCAAGTTTTGTATGTACTTAGTTTAGCTCTTTAACTTGTCCATCTCCACTGGCACATTAACCATGAGCTTCGCTTCTACCATCATCAAGAAACCGTATTTCAAGTCTACCTCTCCAGCTACTGTTTCTTAATTTCCAAATTACTGGAGTGGCTTGTGTTCAATAGTCTGACCCACTTTCTTTCCACTCAACCCCCTGCAATTGGCTTCCTGTCCTCGTTAAAGTGTCCAATGAGCTTGCAGCTAATTTTAAGGGTCACTTAACACTACTCAACTTCCCTGCTGTTTTTTGTTATGGTCAACCTTAACCTCTCTAAACTCTTCTGCAGTGTCTCTACTTCTAGTACATTGTCCCATCTACTTTTCTATCTCTGGACTTCTCAATTCTTCATAATCAGCCCTCTGCTTTTCTCTCGTATTTTTTTTTTCTTTTGTTAAACTAATATGCTCATTTGGCCTTCACTGCCATATCTATGCGAAAGACACCCAAGTCTCTCTTCCACCCATAGACTTTTTTTTTTTTCTTGTATATCTAGCTGCATGTTTGCCACCTCAAAATGTCCAAACTCTACCCAAAGCTCAAAGTGTATATAACAAAAGTTTATTTATCTTCTGCCAGTTTTCACTACCCCCACTTTAGTTTTACTTACCATCCACATCTTGCTACCCACTTTACCATGCCTCCATTACATTGGTGTCCTCATTGGCTCTCGGCTTTATTCCACACTTCAAGTCCCTTGCACTGTAATAATGTAACATTTGTCATGTGAGACATTAGTATTTTTCATACTTATTTCTGCACTTGACTGCTCTAACCTCCTGCTATCTGGACTAACCCATTTATTCACTCAGCCAATCCATCTCAATGCCACATGAGACTGATCCTCTCACCGTTCCACCTCGCTGCAGATCTTACACTGGCTCCCTATTACCTCCAATTAAAGCTACACCTCATCACCTTTAAAACCTTCCCCTAATAACCACAGCTTCTGTCCACAAAATGTATATCATGCTGCTCCTTGCTAATGGAACTCCCAACCCTGTCTAAAATTATCTACCCTACCCCCTCCCCACCAACCTTCAATCATTCAGATTGGTAATCAACACACTCTTGCAGGCAAAGATGAACTTTTCAATAATAAATTAGAGTTTGGAGGAGATTTGACTGGTGGGAATCTAAGAATTCCAACTAAAGTAACTGTTCCACATATTGTTGACTTACTATATGATGGACTCAATAAAGGTCTGGTCTCCACATTCAAGGTACAGGTATCAGTGCTATGGGCTTTCTTGGAAATCAAATTTAGCCTCAGAAAAACTGATCATTATTTTTTTCAAAGCAGTGAAGAGAATTTGCCCCTCTTAGTTTTTGTGGTTAAATATAATGCTTTAATGGCTGTTTGAACCAATACAGAGTCTCTCTGAAATGGATGACACCAAAGGTAGTTATTCTAGTGGCAGTTACTTTTGCCAAAAGAATTGGAGAGTTACTAATTTTTAAGTTACATTCCTGTTTACTTTTTTACTACCAAAATCTTGAAAAAAAAATGTATAGGCTCCCCCAGGTTAACAACTCAGCCCCCAACCCCCCCCAGACCCCCCCCCACCACCCCTTTTTGTTTTTTTTGTTTTTTATAAATAGTACCATTAATGCATTTTGTATCATCAAATTCATTTACAAGACACATGGAAAGAAAAATACTGTAATTTTGAATGGTAAAAACATTTGAGCATTAAAGTTAAAAGCAAGGTTTAATAATAATAATAATAATAATAATAATTCTTGTGTATGTTATATCCTGGTCACATTCCAATTCTGCCCTTAATGTTTAACTAATGTCATAACTACACCTATGGGAGAGGTTCCTAAACTCAATCCTCAATGCACTCTAAAGGTCCAGGTTTTAAGGATATCCATGGTTGAGCACTGATGGTTAAATCAAAAGACTGAAGTACTAATTAAGTCACCTGTACAACCAGGACTGTTAGGGTGCCTTGAGGCTCAAGTTTGGGAACCTCTGACCATTCTTCCAGCATTGTCGAAGAGAGCTATAGTTGGTTGAACCCGTCACAGCAGATATGCTGCCCTGCAGCAGAGAGTGGAGAAAGGGGGCCTGTGGAAATATTTTGCTCTAGGGTGCCCATAGCTCTTGCTACACCCCAGAATAGGGATGGCCATTGGTGGGTTAACCATCGATGGTACCATCTGTGTTTAACATCAATGGTGTGTAACCATCGACATGAGACAATCGTTTTGCCCAATAATGGTCAGCTCTACCTATAAATCATCAGGCCAATCAGATTTGGGGGCAGAGCTATGCTCTGTGTCCCTTGCTCCAGGTAAGGGGGAGAGAAAAAACATTGGGGGCCTTTGCCATCGATGGCAGAGAACTATTGGCTCTCTGCCATCGATGGCAAAATCACCCACCATCGGTAGTTTGTAAATCGTTGATGGCCATCCCTACCCCAGAATGCATATGCTGTACTTTTCAGTCTGATTTCTCCAGTTACCTCTAAGTTTTTATTCCTGAACTTTCCACTTTATCCTCTTAGAGATCTTGACAACTGTACAAATGTTAGAGGGAAGATCTAAAGGGAAAATGGAGACATCCACACAAAAACAGGTATACTCACACTTCTCAGTGTCTGCCAATGTAGGGGTAAATCATAGTATGCCCCAGGCAGTCACAAAATGTAAGAAAAAAAGTCTCAGCTGTGGGCCTGTAACCACACTTTTAATACGTTATTTATATACTGTAGTGTACACCTTAAGCAGCACTTTACAGGGAAACTTGAGTCATTTACATCAGTCCCTGCCTTAGTGGAGTTACAATTTACTGTATATTCCCTGCCATAAGAATAAACGCACACTAATACCCCTTTTACACCAGAGCAAAAACCTGGGTTTTTGCTGGGTCTACCTGGATTGCAGCTAAGTGTAAAAGAGTCCCTGAAAAATAACCTGGGTCAAGTGACCTGGGAATCCAACCCAGGTAGCTACCAGGGTTGGACCTGGGTAATGGTGCAGTGTAAACGGCGTGATCCGGGTTATCCGACCTGGGTCATGCCTAAAATGAGCTGATTGGTGGTTGTGGAGCAGTCACCTCCCACTTTCTATGAACTCACAAGTTTAGCAGGGCAGACCTGCATTCAGTGTGAACAGGGCTGACCTGGGAGTAACCCAGATCGAAGGTGTAGTGTAAACGGGGTCTGACCTGGGTTGGAACCATGTCCAAAAACCCCAGGTGTTAGCATCAAAAATAATTCTTGGCTTGACCTTACTCAAGTAATCAATAATCCACTTAATGGTCAAGTTAAGATGAAAGCTCAACTGGTATGGGGGAAAGTCCTGTTTTTCGCCCCCCAAAAAATTATCAAGGCTAATCAAATTTCATTGTCTTGTTCCAATGTAGCAATGAGCAAGGTAAGAAAATAAATCGCTATAGGCTAACATAGCAATTTGAGCATATTTAAGCTAATAGGCTTACTTTATGGAATTTATTTTCTCCCATGAGCCCTTCTAATAAACAAATCCTGAAGAGTTTATTGATTTTATAATGACCAATATTGTATTCATCAATGGAATATTGTTTAGATAATATTTTCCAGGAAGGATCCATGTGCCGATTGCTATTAAGAATATGATTATGACCTTTAAAATATGAGAAATTTGCATGCATGACCTTAAAAAGGTCCACAAAAAGATTAAAATATGACTGTATTCAATTATTTGTTTAATTATTTTGAATTCAAATAATTATGTAAAAAAAGAATTGCTGCCATCTAATCACTCATCCAGATACTGCATATGATTTATTATGCAAGTAAAATATATACTTAAATATTATAGATATATCTATAGATAAGGTTATAGATATATCTTCAGATAATGTTATATATAATGTTATATATCAGTTGCTGGATGGGGGTTTGCAGCTGATGGATTGAAAGATGAGTAGGAGCGTTGGTATGCAGACACTTAGGGGTATATACAATTACTCGCGGGACTTCTCCCACGAGTAATTGGGGTTCGAAAGTCCCGCGGCGCGGGGTTAAGCTATTCAATAAAATAGCTTTTTCCCCGCACGAGTAAATGTGCCCTCGCTCGCGGGAACACACTGTTTCCGCGAGAAGTGCGGAAACAGTGTGTTTTTCTGACGCGCGTGAGGCCGACAAGGGCGGCCTTGTGCAGCTGGTACCTCGCACCTACATGAGGTGCAAGGTAAAGCACGACAGCAGGGGACTCGCGCGCGGGGTCTCGTGGACACCCACGCGTGGAGTCCCCATTAATTGACTCACCACCAGCACAACAATTAGTCGCGGGGTAAACCCCGCGGCTAATTGTATATACCCCTTAGAGCACCAAATTGTGGATGGACCATTGCAGGTGGTGGTGAGGGGCGGGTGTGCCTTTTTGTGTATGAAGCAGGGGAGTGCCGCAAGGTGAACACACAGGGAACTGTGGACTGGCGCAATAGTCAGGTGCGTGGTGGATGCAGTTTTGATGCCAGGCGCTATGGGATCGTACACTTAGGTCTCAGGGATCCAGGGGCTCCAGTATGGTGTTGGTGGCACTGTGGTGAAAACTGCAGAGGAGGAGGGGGATCTGGGGCTGACTGTTTCTGGTGACTTGTGGGCAATGCATGACTTACACCGCAGGGTTTGCCCGGAGAGTCTGGGAGATCTTGGTGTGTGTTCATATGCTGTCAAATTCTATGTAGTTTACACTCACAAAGATGATGGAGAACCTAATAGACAAAGATAGAAAAGCTGTTGATGTTGTTGGAAGAATAAAAGAAAGTGCTTTGGAAGTAAAGTATTCCAATCTAGCATTGTACTGCACTGACAGCACACTTTGCAACACTCATTTTTGCAGCTGAAGTAGTAGCTCTCTGGAATAGCATGCTACCTGCTATCCGTGGTGCCGGCGGATGGTCCAGATGAACACACCTGATGTCTTTCAGTCTCACAATGTCATTGCACTTTAAAACGCTATTAAGCCGAAAACCATAACTTCACAAAACAAAATTGTATTAAATCTGTGGTGGATTCTGGATCCTCATACTATATGCTATTATTAGCACTCCTAGTGGCAGGTGTGCGAAGTCTAATGTGCCATGGTGATATCCAAACCGTTATTATGGTAAAGTCACTGGAAACGCCAAGGGTCATGCACATAAAGTGCCACAGGCAATATCACGTAGAATAGTCCCTGGAAAGCCAATGGTCATATTCCGGAGGTCCTGGTAGGAGAATTTGCCCGATAGCTGGAACAAGGTTGAAAGCCCAATACTCTGGCACCAGCTTGCTGCCAGAGTTATGTTTATGAATGGAAGCCTCATTTAAACTAACTGCTTCCATGATGCCAGCAGTCAAATAGCTGCAAGAATAAAGGTAGTCAAGTGCGGTGCACCCAACCCTAAAGGAAGGAAATAAACGCTGGCAACATACTCAGCGTTAATAATAAATATAAGGGATGGGGACCTGCAACAACCAGTGAGGGGGGGGGGGCACTACCACTGACAGTCAAAGAAATGCATGTACTATATAAATGGTTCTGCTAACTCTCTCGCAGACTGGCAGTGATTGACAGTCTGCTGCCATTTGTGGGCGGGGAGGGGTGGTGATGCCGTTGCAGAGGAGGGAAGAAGCCAGGATCTCCGTCGGCTGACAGAGATTTCCTGGCCTCTTCCTCTAAACTGCAGCGGCCGGCTGCGGGGACCCCATATCTGCAAGAATCATAATCGCAAAGCTGTCTGCGTGCATACATCATATATCTATAGCCTGCGTGCATACATCATATATCTATAGCCTGCGTGCAGCTTTGCAATCCTTGCTGAATCAGGCCATCTGTCACTAATTTAGGATTTTTAAATATTTTTTATTTTCAAATGTAACATGCCCCTACATGTGGCCCACACCCCCAATTCAGTACAGGGGTGGGGGCGAGGGTGGGCGCCAAAACACATCCTTGCTCCGAGCACCATGGCACCTAGCTACCTCTATTCCCAACATATAGCTCAGGATGGAGGGTTGTCTGTACATGGCTGAAATGTAGAAGGAAGTATGGTGAGTAGTGTCAGTGTACCTATCTCCCAGTCTGATCAGCCTCTTGTCTGTCTCAGGTTCCTGTCTTGTCTTTATGATGCAAACCCCCACCAAGGATGGGTATGTGAGTTTTTTCAGTTATGTTAATTATCTTGAAATTAGTAATTATGTTGAATTTAAATATTAATTTGTAAGTTTACAGTATTTGCTGTAAGGGCTCATACACACTAGGTAACCTTAAAACTGTAAAACAATACAATGTTACCTGCAGTCAAATCAGCAGTATTTCTGTAGACAGTTTAAGTATAATTTTATTCCAAAATTATGTAGGAATGTAACCTAAATAACATAATAAAAATATGCATTTATATGCCCAATAAAAAATATAATTATAGGAAATGTTGGAAACATACCAATTAGTGATTAAATAAGGATCAAGAAAAAATGTCATAGAAATCCTCTAATGCTTTCGTAAGATTAAACATTTTTAAAACTATTTCTTCAATTGAAAACAATTTCTTTATGAGACTATAAACAGACAGGAGTTCTTAATTAATATTGTTTACAAACTCTTAATACTACAATTTGGCTTTCTATCAAGTTTAATTGTTTAAGACCTAGTGAAACGTGTTATACAGATGTTTTGTCGCTACAAATACAAAGTACAGCTACTAACAAAACCTTTACCAATGGGGAAATAAGAGTATAAAACTGAACGTGTTTTGCCTCTGATTTCTCATTGAATTACATTAGGCATTTGTTTTCCCATGATTATATAAGCATTATCATAAATTAAGCTTCTGCTAGAGACTTGCTCTACTACCATCACCATGTGACACTGCAATCCTTTTTGCTCCACTAATTACAATTATGCAAAATCATTGTGTGTTTGTTAGTTTTTATTTATTTATTTATTTAGCTCTTGGCATTATTTATTTCCAGACAGTTTGAGGCCAAGTATTGGATCCCTCTCACCAGTGCAGAATGTAAGCTGAAAAATTTCTATAAAACAAAAAAAAAATCACCCAGCATTTATAATAAAGGCTTTTTGATACTGAAGAAGTGAAACTGGTGTGCGAATATAGCCACACAATATTCCACATAATATTAAAGAAAAATGGAAGGTTACACAGGTAAATAAAGATGAACAGAATTTGGAAGATGTATAGGTACCTGTCCTAGTAGTAATTATTGGATAATATTTCACCATGTCTGAGGCTACAAGTCCTTGTAATGAAAATGAAGAGAGGCTGGAACAATCACATACACCCAACTTTTTTGGGTATGGAAAGATAGCTCTGAATAAATAAACATTTATAGATTTTCCATTAATTTCACAATAATTAGGATTTATTTATCATGCGTTCATATGCCTACTGACCACTAGATGGCGATGTTGCACTATATATTGCTGCTTCTTTACTATGGATAGCATGCAGAGAACAATCACTTTCTTTACATTACAGTGATGTCTGTAACAGTCATTTAATACCGTATTAAATTAATACTGAATAAAAATATAATAAAATGATCTTTATTATTGTAATGCATACAAATGGTTGCTATTTATTACATATTCTGCAGCTGGGGAGGATCGGAATTATGCACAGGTGTGCCAGCCGGGCTGTGGTGTGATGCAGGAGACTGGTGACATGGCGTAGGTTATTATGAGATGCAGGGGGCTGTGGTGAGATGAAATTGCTCCCGTGCATCAAATGTTTAAAACACTACCATCGGAACTTGATTTGAATTGATGGTCAGTAGCCATCGGATTCCAATGTACATCCCTACGCTGAACCTGCAAGCAGACTCTGGCCACCACTCCTCCACCGTGAAGTGCTCGCTCTCCAGCGTGATGTTCCTGCTGAGCCACACGCCCTCAGTGAACAGGAGGCACCTCCCATGGAAGTCACCGTTGTTCTCGAACAGGGGCATCACAGAGAGGAAGCTCAACAGGAAGCCCAGGCAATACAGGATGCATTGTGCAAAGAGGACACAGCTCCTCACCATGTTCAGCAACTGGGGAGGGGTACACATAGAGGCTGCGGAATTATGCACAGATGCCCCTGCCCCCAGGGATATGCTGCTGATAATTCTTACGGTAGCTGCAATACAAATCTCATCCATGACCCTCCTGCCCTTCCCAGCACATCCCAGTGGCCAGGCCTCAGCCTGCTGCAGGGCAGCAACAGTGGGGGTTGTGGTGACACTGGTGAGATGCAAAGGGTAGGAGTGAGAAGCAGGGGGTTGTGGTGTGATGCAGGGACTGTAGTAAGAATCAGGAGTGGACCTGTGGTGAGATGCAAGGGGCTGTGGTGAAATATAGGAAGCTAGGGTGAAATGCAGGGGGCAGAAGTGAGAAGCTGGAGGCTGTTGTGAGGTGCAGGAGTAAGAAGCAGGAGGCTGTGGTGACATGGCGTAGGTTGTTATGAGATGCAGAGGGCTGTGGTGACATGGCGTAGGTTATGAGATGCAGAGGGCTGTGGTGACATGGCGTAGGTTGTTATGAGATGCAGGGGGCTGAGGTGACATGGCGTAGGTTGTTATGAGATGCAGGGGGCTGTGGTGACATGGCATAGTTTTTATGAGATGCAGGGGGCTGTGGTGACATGACGTAGGTTGTTATGAGATGCAGAGGGCTGTGGTGACATGGTGTAGGTTGTTATGAGATGCAGAGGGCTGTGGTGACATGACGTAGGTTGTTATGAGATGCAGAGGGCTGTGGTGACATGGCTTAGGTTGTTATGAGATGCAGAGGGCTGTGGTGACATGGCATAGGTTGTTATGAGATGCAGGAGGCTGTGGTGACATGGCGTAGGTTGTTATGAGATGCAGAGGGCTGTGGTGACATGGCGTAGGTTGTTATGAGATGCAGGGGGCTGAGGTGACATGGCGTAGGTTATGAGATGCAGAGGGCTGTGGTGACATGGCGTAGGTTGTTATGAGATGCAGGAGGCTGTGGTGCCATGGTGTAGGTTGTTATGAGATGCAGAGGGCTGTGGTGACATGGCATAGGTTGTTATGAGATGCAGAGGGCTGAGGTGACATGGCATAGTTGTTATGAGATGCAGAGGACTGTGGTGACATGGCATAGGTTGTTATGAGATGCAGGGGGCTGAGGTGACATGGCGTAGGTTGTTATGAGATGCAGAGGGCTGTGGTGACATGGCGTAGGTTGTTATGAGATGCAGGGGGCTGAGGTGACATGGCGTAGGTTGTTATGAGATGCAGGGGGCTGAGGTGACATGGCATAGGTTGTTATGAGATGCAGGGGGCTGTGGTGACATGGCGTAGGTTGTTATGAGATGCAGGGGGCTGAGGTGACATGGAGAAGTTGTTATGAGATGCAGGGGGCTGAGGTGACATGGCGTAGGTTGTTAGGAGATGGAGGGGGCTGAGGTGACATGGTGTAGGTTGTTATGAGATGCTGGGGTGACATGGCGTAGGTTGTTATGAGATGCAGGGGGCTGAGGTGACATGGAGAAGTTGTTATGAGATGCAGGGGGCTGAGGTGACATGGCGTAGGTTGTTATGAGATGCAGGGGACTGGGGTGACATGGCGTAGGTTGTTATGAGATGCAGGGGGCTGAGGTGACATGGAGAAGTTGTTATGAGATGCAGGGGGCTGAGGTGACATGGCGTAGGTTGTTATGAGATGCAGGGGGCTGGGGTGACATGGCGTAGGTTGTTATGAGATGCAGGAGGCTATGGTGAGATGAAATTGCTCTCAGGGCAAGTCACTAGTAAAGCTATAAAAATCAATTGTGCCTCATTGGTATTAAGATAGTTATTTATATAATATATTCACAAACATACACACACATCTGAACATTAATTTACTTACCTGTAATATATGTCTGGATCACCTGTAAATCTGTGTATGTAAATGTATATTATTAGAAATAGTATACCCCTACTATTTACTACAAGTATATTAGAAGTCAACTTAGAGTTCTGTGACAGGAATAAAAGATCATCATTAGGTGAGGGGTTCCTCTGCAACAGTTTGCAGCCTACAGCTGCCACAATCTTGGTGTTCAGATCCATGTGACACCAATAAAAAGGTGTTATTAACTCAAACCATAAGCAGGTGAATGCTTCCGCCAGTGTTATGAAATAAAACAATTATTGTCCTCTTTCAGGGCACTAATCCTAAGTAACCTGTGGCTCAGAGTCATTTGTAGTGAGGTATTTAAACTATCTCTGATTTTGCAACATCCATGTACATTGGGCCACTATGGGCCTGATTCAGAGATGGATGTAATGCCGATATTTACGCAGATTGAGTGGTTGTTAGTCATTGCGCATGCACAGCCATTGTTTTTTGAACACGTACACAGAGGATTCATTCGCAAACTGCGGTGGCTAGAGAAACGCAGGTATATCGGACCACATAAGCACTGTTTTCTGGGCATCCATAAATTAGCCACTGCGTACTTGTTTGCAGCAGGAAAGCCCCCTATGTGTCTGGAGACCTGCTGTGTCTGCAACAGCTTAGACTTAGTGAGAAGGCTGACAGCCAGGGTCGCCGAGAGGGAGGGGGGGGAGAGGGGCGGGTACAGATTACCCGGGCCCGGACGTGGCAGGGGGCCCAGGCCGCCCGCAGCACATCACCGCTTTTTTCAGTTTTTTTATTATTATTTACCAAAACCCCCGGGGGTGGTGGATTTGAAGCAATTCTTTGCTTTCCCCAGGTAATGTTTCTGGCTGCAGCTTTGCAGGGGTGAAGGTGGGGGTTCCTTTGCTTGTTGTGATTTATTACTCTGTAATGGGGGGAACCCCTATTTTTATTAATTCTTTTTTTTTTTTTTTTTTTATGTAATTTTGTAAGAATATATGTTTTTAAACTCTGCAACTTCCAACAGGGAGGTAGTCAGCATCCCGGCAGATGGGATGCCGACATTCAAAAACCAGCACCGAAATCCCAACAGCAGTCGGGATTCTGGGCCTGACTCAGTCCCACTCCTGAGCGGGTCAATGTTTGGCTACTGCGCATGCGCACGCCGGAGCCGGCTCAGACATGCACATGCCAGGCGAGACCCGGGTCTCGCTCCAAAAGGGGGCGGCTGTCGATTTTGATCGACAGCTCACACCGTTTTGAAGGTGGGCAGGGGGGGTGGCTGGCCAAACGGAGGCATTCCTAACGGTACGCCTGCCGTTTGGGGGCGGCCCCACTGACATCACGAGTGATGTCAGTGGTGAGCTTCCGGCTCTATTAAGGGGCAGAAGCTCACTTGGGCTTGCGGGAACGAGACCCTACCGCAAGGGTCTCGTCGCAAGCCCCGATGGTGGAGACCATCGCGACCATCACCTGGCCGCTCGCAATAGCTGTGGGTGGTCACCGACAGCTATGAGAGCGGCCCGGAGGCCGCACCAAAAAAAAAACGCCCTGATTCAGAGTCCGGCTCTGAATCGGTCCCTCTGTCTCCAGAATCCAGAGTACCAGGGGTTAGGGGGTGGGTTATGTTTATGTTTAGGAATATGCACTATGTTAGGGTTGGGGGGAGGGTTAGGTTTAGGCATCGGGGAGGGAGGGTTAGGGTGCGGGTAGGTTAGGTTTTAGGTTAGGAATATGCACTAGTAGTGGAGGTTAGAGTTAGGCACTGGGGGGAGAAATAAGTTTAGGGTGGGGGGAGGTAAGGTTTAGACACTAGGGGGGAGATTATGTTCAGGCATCGGGGAGTGTTAGGGGTAAGGGTTAGCGTTAGGGTACTTATCTAATGGTGTCGGGGTTCTGACTGTCAGGATACCGCTGTCAGTATTTTGACCGCCGGGATCCCATACCCAACCCTTTCCAACAACACATTATTATTTTATGTTGTCTTTTTTTTTTAAATAATTTTTTTAATGTTTCATTTATATAGATATTTTTGAATCTGTGGGGCGATTTAAATGTTTTGCGTGCCCCCTGCTGGCTGTTTATACAATTGTAGCTTTGTTTGGATGCTAAAGCTGCGGGGTGGAGGGACACACCTATCCTTGCAGCCTCCTGAGATGCAAGAAGAAATGTATGCAAAGTCTGTTTGGGCACCCAAACCAGGACTTCAGACACCCAAACAAGAACTTTAGACAGATTTAGCTGCTTTCAGCTGCTAAACAGTGTTCTTTTGGGCGCCTTAAATACTAATGGGTGTCTAATCTGAGTAACAATTTATTTGCTCTGATGGATGCCTATTAGTTTAGACACCCAGTATGCGTGCCGCTAAACATTTGAATCGCCCAATGTATATCTGTATAAAGCATACATTAACAATTTAATTTGTAATTTAAAAAATGATAGGTACCGTGTTTCCCCGAAAATAAGACCTACCCTTAATTTTGTAACCCGGTCCAAATTAAGCCCTACCCCGAAAATAAGACCTACCTGAACTCATTTTGAGCTGGGAACGCTGCAGAGACCAGCGTTCCCAGTCATGCAGTGCGCGGGTGATGTCATGACGTCACCCGCGCGCTGAGGATCCTGTGCGGCCGCGCCTGCTGGATCATGTTAGATCCAGTCAGCGCGCAGATGAGAGCGACATCCCGGATGGTGGCGAGTCAGGTAAGTGCACTGCAATAAGGGACACTGCTACGGGGGGGCCTGCATAAGCGGCACCTCTACAAGGGGGCCTGCAAGGGGGTGGCCTGCATAAGGGTCACTTCTACAAGGGGGCCTGCAAGGGGGTGGCCTGCATAAGGTGCACTTCTACAAGGGGGTGGCCTGCATAAGGGGCACTTCTACAAGGGGGCCTGCAAGGGGGTGGCCTGCATAAGGGGCACTTCTGCAAGGGGGCCTGCAAGGGGGTGGCCTGCATAAGGGGCACTTCTGCAAGGGGGGCCTGCATAAGGGGCACTTCTGCAAGGGGGCCTGCAAGGGGGTGGCCTGCATAAGGGGCACTTCTGCAAGGGGGGGGCCTGCATAAGGGGCACTGCTGTCAATATTAAAATAAGACCTACCCCGAAAATAAGCCCTATGGTGTTTTTTTTAACAAAAAAAAAAATAAGACAGTGTCTTATTATCGGGGAAACACGGTATTAGAAAAAAAGGGCAGGGGGATGGAGGGGATACAGGGGCAGTAGGTGATACAACAGAAGTTCAACCAGACTTGTGCCCTGTATGATGATGACATGGTTATATTCCTACACAAACAGGCATTCTCTGGGACCATGTGATCTCCAACATGAATAGTGAATACAACGTCTGCGCAGGGAGGATCACTTTCTTCAGAGGTTCTACGTTGCAGATATACCATATAGGTAAGGTGCATTTGGAACAGAATGGAGAGGAATGTTCCCAGAGTGACGAGAAATGGGTGGAGTGCCATGATGGCATGCCCCCATTTCCAGTGACCACGCCCCTAAAGACACGTGACTATGTAAATTTTTTTGCTGCGCGCCGAAGGCGCGCATACACTACATGTTGCTTTGTTTTCAGACTTGCGCCACTAAAGTTAACATAAGTTATGGAACTGGGACCACCCATTATCAAATGGCTAGTTTCGCCTATGGGTGCAGACAGTGATTGGGAACAAGACTGTCACTGTCTGTGAAGGGATGCCTAACCCTAACCTCCCCACCAGTGTGTAAAGATATATATATATATATATCTGTATGTCTGGAGAGATAGATAGATAGCGATATATGGAGAGAGGCGGCACTCAGTCTTTTCAATCGAAAAGTGAACCCTACGCCAGGGTGATTTATTGGGACAATGTTTCGGGGACCGTATCCCCTTCCTCAGAACAACATCAATTGTAACGGGAGCGTGCCATAATACCACGCCCTTCTTTGGTGCACAGATGTCCCGACCGCTGAATCACCAGTGTTGGGAGGTATGATCCTAATAGTGAATACTTATGTCCAAGCTGCTGGTAGCCATGTCATGCTCCTGTGGGTGGGTGCTTCTCACATGAAAGACACGCTCCAAAGAGGTACAGCCCTGTCCCTAAAATGCTGTGGCCACACCCCCTCCAGGGGGGGCCCTGGGAAGTTGCTGTACCGGGGCCCAGAATTTCTCTTGGCAGCTCTGCTGACGGCCGCCTGATCTGCGTTTAATGTTTCTGATTTTGTACATGAGCGGCAGATGTGAGATGCTTTCCGTGGTGTCTCTAAGCGCTGGATGGCGAGTGAGTCATTAGCATATTTTCGCAATTGCGATCCATGAAAGATTGCAGCTGTGATGACATTTGTGTCCACATCTGAATGGAGGAGGAAATAAATAAGTACAATGAAAGTACGCTGTAAAGCGCTGCGGAATATGTGTGCACAATATAAAGAACTGGTAATAAAAAAATAAAATAATGCATAAGATGCATGCATTGACCCAACTGAGAAATGCATTTATAAATATGATGGGTATGGGATGCCGGCACTCGGGATCCCGGCAGTCAAAATCCAGATACTGAAAAATATATATAGGGAGGACGCGCTATCAGGAGAGCAGCTGGTAAGGGGTTGTCACTCCCCAAATGTGAATATATAGAAATAGAAGAAAAAACCCAGCGCTGCAAGGGTTAAGTAAGAATATTAAAAATATGTACTATATATACACTAAATGGATGGTGATACAATTTAAGAGTATCAGTTGCTCTTTAATTGTGCTGATGTAGCAATAAATGTAAAAATTGACATACACATACAAGTAAAACACTTAAAATAAAAATATGCAATATAGAGTACATAATGACCCCAATAATCTGGTGGTGAGAAAAAGTGGTGATCTCACTAATAAGTCCCGCAGAAGTCAATTGTATCCCACAGTAACAGTCAGATAATATGCTGGTATAGTGGCTCTGATTCAGCCCAAATGCATGGTGGTGATTGGCACTGCAATATGGGCCTGATTCAGACCCGCTCGCGAGCGCTGAGCGCTCGCAAGCAGGTCGATGGTGCCCTAGTGCGCATGCGCACGACGGAGGGAGCTCCATCATGCGCATGCGCGAGACCCAGATAGCGACAGCGAAGCTGTTGCTCCGGGTCTCGCACCAAAGGGGGTGTGCTGTCGATGTTGAGTGACAGCACGCCCCCTTTGGTGGGCGTGTCGGGAGCATGGCTGCCAGACGGAGGCGTTCCCATGGGAACGCCTTCCGCCTGGGTCCGGCCCCACTGACATCACTAGTGATGTCAGTGGGAGTGATTTTGGCTCTGATAGAGCCAAAATCACTCCAGGGCTTGCGGTGACCGAGACCCTACCGCAGGGTCTCGTCGCAAGCCCGATGGTCGCGATGGTCTTGACCATCGCGACCATCATCATGGACGCTCGCATAAGCTGTGGGTGGTAACCCACAGCTATGCGAGTGACCAGGAGGACGCTCCAAAAAAAAACAAAAAAACGCCCTGATTCAGAGTGGGCGCTCGTTCAGAGCGTCCGGCTCTGAATCAGGCCCAATGTGTGATGACAAAACTTTACCAGTCCTTAAGAATGGTGGTTAGAGATTCCTCTGGCGTCCAGCATAAACGATGGAAAAAGCTGAAGCACAACGATGAGGAGATGACAGAGCTGCATTGATGCAGTCACGTGAAAGGTGGTAGGACTCGTCCTCTGGCATCCAGCGAGGTGTAACCTGGCTGAAGCACAATACAGGAAAGGTCCACAATTGCAGTGATGAAATTAAGATGAAATTCAGCAGGGGTTGGTGGTGCTGTTGGGTAGCGGGATACAGCAATCCTGATGACAAATCGTAGGGGGTCTCAGTGGTGTAAAAACTCAACGCGTTTTGCTGAGGAATATCCACTCAGCTTCATCAGGATGAACTTGGCGGGAAAATTTGAACCTATCCGAGCTTGCACATCCCTAGTTATTAGTAAACGAGCAGTCTGCTGAAATGTACCTGAAGAAGCAGACATGGCACTCTTACGTTCCTTATGAAAATATTAGTAATTAGAGATGAGCGGTTTGGTTCCACTGTGCTCCGTTCGGATCTGAAAAATGGCTTCTTATGGGCTATTCAGCTCTCATGTGGTTTGGATAGCAAATGAGATAAATCTGAACTTGAGATTTGGTGAAAAAAAGAACAAACTAGAATCAAACTGCACATATCTACTAGTACTGCTAAGGACATATTGTGAAAATTGTTTGATGAATTCCAGAATGATGCCTGTATAGCGTTAGAGACCATATATCAGTTGCAGTTGGGGTGTATTTTTAGGTGTGTTTTGGGATAGCAAACATGTTTTTGCATTTCTGATACTTTGTCCATTTTATTTTAGAAAAAGCCCTACCCACTTGAGTTGCAAGATGACTGAATATAGTTATGGTCAATACACACCTAGATATGAGGGTACCCTAAAATAAGCCTATACTACTGAGACTAAAGCGGTTGTATCAGTGGGATGTAGTCGGCATCCCAGTGCACACAATCCCGACAGCAGTCAGAATTCAAGGCAGTGGCGGAACTACTGGTGGTACAGCCGGTACACTGCACCGGGGCCCGCAGCAATATAGGGATCCACACTGCCTGTATGGCAGGCTGCAGGTGCAGCTGCTTGCCGGGCAGTCATCAAGGCTGTGTCTGACCCAGCTGGCAGCTACACGCAGGGGTTCAGCACTGCAGTGCACTACTGGGTAATAAAACCCAGTAGTCTCTGCAGTGGGGTCAGAGGAGCATGTGCTGATCTCTGATTGGAGGAGCCCATCACATGCTCCTTTGACCCAGCAGCAGCGCAGCCTCATGGGTGTATCGCATTGTGAGGCTGCGACTGCTGCTCTGCCGGCTGCATGTGGATGCTGCTGGTGAGTACCCTGTGTGGGCACTATAGGTGGCATAATGTGTGGGGACTACAGTGTAGCATAATGTGTGGGCACTATGGGTGACAAAGTGTGGGCACTACAGGTGGCATATTGTGTGGGCACTATAGGTGGCATAATGTGTGGGCACTACAAGTGGCATAATGTGGGGGGCACTACAGTGTGGTATAATGTGTCAGGCACCACACTGTCTCTCCCCTCTCCCTGTCGCACACTGCCCATCACCCTCTCCCTGCCACCTTTCCCTATAACCCTCTCCCTGTCACCCACTGCCTGTCACCCTCTCCCTCTCATACACTGCTTTTCCCTGTCACCTCTACATATCACTCTCTCCCTGTCACCTCTCCTTTTCACCCATTGCCTGTCAACTATCCCGGTCACCCTCTCCCCCTATCTGTCACCCACTGCTTCACCCTCTCCAGTCACCCACTGCCTCTTCCCTCTCCATCTCACCCACTGCCTGTCACCTCTCCCTGTCACTCACTGCTTCTCCCTGTCACCTTCTTGCCTCTCTTTGTCTACCTCTTGCCTCTCCCTGTCGCCCACTGCACTTTGAACTTGGAGTAGGGCGGCGGAGGGGGGCCCAAAGCAAATTTTTGCACCCGGGCCCACCACTCACAAGTTCCGCCACTGATCCCAGGCCCAGAATCCCGGCGGCTGCGATCCCGATAGCGAGTATTAGGCTTAGATTTATAGAGTGGGTTAGGGTTAGGCTGCCTAAAGGGATTTCCACCATCGGGATTCCGCTGCCAGGATTCTGACCACTGGCATGATCAGCGCCGGGATCACGTACCCGACCCATATCCGCTGCAATTCAAAATTTTAAACACAAGTGATATCTGTAAAAATGAATAATTTTTAGTGCTTTGTTTTCTCCACTTACATACCTACTTCCTAGTTACAGACTGGTGTGCCAGTGCGTTCGCACTCCGTTGCAGAGGCATGCATAAATTATCCACTGTGATAGCCTAAACAGTGTGAGGCCTCATAGCGTGCGTGATTGTTAGCAATTTCTGAGTAAGGTCAGGGCTTGTGCAAGTGTGCGTGAGGCTGCGATGGTACTCCATCGTACCGATGGTTTCGCAGTCTTGCTAAACATTACGGATGTGTGTAAGGTAAAGTGGGCGTTTTTATGTAGTGCAGAGTTTGCATCGCGATCGCAGTGGTTTTGGCTTGCTATCGCAGTTGAACTGTGTACGCAATATTGAGATCCGTAGTGAATCAGGCCCTTAATACAGAGGGAATTGAGATTTGCAGGACTATGGGGGAGATTTTTCAAAACGTCTAAAGAGAACAAATGGAGATGCTGCGCATAGCAATCAATCAGATTATAGCTATCATTTATCTAGTACCTTCTACAAATTGATATCAGTTATCTGATTGGTTGCTATGGGCAACACATCCATGTGTCCTCTTTAGAAGGTTGATAAACCTCCTTACAGGTTTGTTTTCATCACCACGTGTCTTTTCCTGTTGGTCTGCTGTAACAATATAACCATATGCTAACTATTTGCTTAACACTCCAAAACGTTGGAAGTCTGCAGACACAACGTCTTGTTTGCGTAATTGCCTTAGCTGGAAGGTTAGCGCATCATGTCAGAACAGTTATAGTGAATACATGTCACTGCTTACCGTTTCTATTGAAGCATAAAGTAACACTGACATTGCCGAAGGCTTCACCCATGAACTTGAATAACCCAGCGGTTCCCACCATTGAAGTAAATGGGGGAACCGCTCATTGGCTGAGAGGTGGAGGCTCGTCTCTCTCAGCCAATGAATGATCAGCCAATGCATTGCTATGGGAAATGCGGTGGCTAGAGTGCCATCCACAAAGCACCGTCTTCAGGGGATATTACTCTGTCCTTGAGGTCCGGTGTCCATTTCTTTGTTTTCCGAAGACAATGGATGCTTAAAAGGAAAGAAGATTACCTGAACGAAAGGGTTGGGGAGTATGTTTTTTTTTTTTTACAGGTAGCACTATTGGATACTATTGGACAAGAGGACAGACCGGCGCTAGGGTGAGTGAGTGAATCAGTACATAGTGAATGTGTGAAAAAAAAAAAAAAATGTGTGAAAAAAAAAAAAACACTAAATCCAACGGTGTGTGTGTCTTTTGTTTAATATTTCTTTTACAGGATGGTCATCAGCACCAAGGGGCCCTTAATGCTCTGCAAACTGGTATTTCCAGTTCCACAAGTACCGGCATGCAGTGGAGGCTTGCCGGCACCACTACCCCCTGTAAACGACAATATTAGTTTTTACATTTGACCCATGTACTCCGTACTCCGCACTCCTTGGCCAGGGGTGCGGAGCATAGCCCCAGGCTTCAGCCCAGGCCTGGGGTACTCAGCAGAGGCAGGACCTCTTTATTGGGGGTGCCCACCTTCCCTCGGATCCCCAGCCTGGGCTGACTAGTTTGGGGTGATAATGCTTTGGCTGGGGGACTCAATGAAGCAGTCCCCTGGCTGCAGAACTACACCCCAGCAAGTGGAGCCTGGTTGCAAAAATATGGGGGACCCCTACACCATTTTTCCCCCGTATTTTTACAACCAGCATTTGGGCCAAAGGCACGGTGCTGGTTCATTAAATATGAGGGACCCCTACGTTTTTTGTTCCCAGTATTTTTTGAACCAGCGCCGGCTCAAAGAGCACATTGCTGGTTATGCTCTGGGAAGGGGGAACCGCATGCCATTTTTTTATTTTTTTTTTAACACTTTCTATGCTAAACATAATACAAACATGCAGCCTGCATGTATCTCACTGATGTGTGCAGGTTGCATGTTCGGGAGTATTTGGTTGCGGGTAACACAGGGAACACGGGTTGGATACATAATCACGTACACCATTGCAAAACATGATTATTGGTAAGTCTGAGGTTTCAGCTGACAAAAGTCTCCTGTGTTTCTGTGATGCTGTGCGTGTTTAAACTCGGGCAATCTTTTACCAGACACAATTCTTTTTTTAAATTGAGTATTTTTTATTGAAAATATTTTCCAATTGAACAATACACTATAACAATAAAACAAACAAAAAAACAACCACAATAATTATCACATATCAAAATCAAACAACATATCCATCACGAATATAGAACACCTAATATAAATAACATATTCACAAATTGCAGAGCATAGCAGAGAAAAACAAAAACAAAATTTACAGCATATTTAAACATATTACATAAGTACAGTATATGAAAAAAAAGGAGAATAATAGACTCAGTGCAGAATAGTATCAAAATCATCTAGTACAGAATATACAATATATTTTATGCTAGAGCATTAACACTTAAATGTTAGGGCACATAATGTAGAAGCCTCCATTCCCAATACGTTGGGAGCCAATTAGCGATTCACTTCAGTCCCTACCCCAGTGAAGCTTACAGTCTATATTCTCTACCACATGCTCACACAACTAGCAACACATGCAACGCAAGGCATGATAATTAGCAACACAGTGGAAGACAAGTCATAAGTACCAAATAACTAGTGTCTGCCTACCTACCTACCGATCTATCGATCTATCTATATATGGGCAATCTACAGATGCGTTCACATACATCTAGCCTCCCTGCACGTTAAACAGCCCATCTAGTAGTGTTATACCGTGGCACGACACGATATAGAACTGAGATACTTTTCGTGCAACTTTTCCCCCCAAAATGTGTCCCACTTGCAAAGCATTAGATAATCATATACAAACAGCACTGAGCAAGATCCAATCATAGTCTGAAAATAAAATTTAGAGTCTAGGTAAAGTATGCTGATCCGGCGGCAACTTAGCATATGTAGATTATAACCATCTCTGCCAAATTCGGTCAAACTTGGATTCAGCTTTACATGTAGTATATAAATACCGCTCATGAGATATTGTGGTATTTACTAGAGCAACCCACGTTTCAAAATCAGGACCTGTAGTAGCCATCCATGCTCTCGCTATACATAAATTAAGAATGTATGGACTAGTGTGATCAGACACGATTCTTAGTAAATTTACCCTATTGTCCGATTACAGCATTCCTAAGCAGTCTGACAAATATATTGCAATAATCTCCCACTATATCCGCAAACATACCAGCAATTATAATCTCTGACATGCATTATTACCTTCTTGCTGGGACAGCTCTTCCAAAATAAAGCTGTCCCAGCGATGTAATCACCTCTGGGTTTCAGATGCTGAGCGTGAAATGTGCGTGCACTGCCATCGGAGGGGGATGCTTCAGATCCCTATTCAAGATTTATTTAGTTTTTTTAAATAGCAATAGGCTTCAATATTGGTTAGAGGTTACAAGCTCTAGGAAATTTAT
This sequence comes from Taudactylus pleione, assembly GCA_031769625.1. Taxonomy (NCBI): domain Eukaryota; kingdom Metazoa; phylum Chordata; class Amphibia; order Anura; family Myobatrachidae; genus Taudactylus; species Taudactylus pleione. Next base: position 1,017,141 of record JAUIMM010000092.1, on the reverse strand, counting down.
GCTTTCCATAGCTTTCTGCATGCAGTCACATAACAGCCCCATAGAATCCTACGGTGACTGCTGTACCACAGCAAATATCGGAAATATCTGCTATGGAACCGTTTAAAAATATGGGGGATCTATATGTATTGCAGAAAGACTCCAAGAACAGAAATGATCACGTCTTCATTTGATATTTCTACTGCAGGGTCCATAGGGTATCCACAGGATACCTTGGGGTATAGGCGATGGCGGCAGACATCCAGGCACCACAGAGTTAAATTTTCAGCCTCCCAGGATGCACTGGGGTCCCTCTCCTATACCCCGCCCCCAAGCCTCAGGCTACTCAGTTTTTCGTCGGTGTCTGGCCGGACCAGTCGCACCGTACAGAGGGGGGTCTTTTCAAGGCCCCTGAAGATTTCTTCGCAGCTGTGGCTGCACAACTAGAGTGCTCCAGCATAGGACAGTCAGTATTGACGTCCATGCTGTCACTCCTACACCCCACCGGTACCAGAACGCCGGTACCGATCCGGGGATGCTGGTTGGTAGCTGGGGTCACAGCTAGCGGTGACCCCGGCTACCTGGACTGTGGCCAGATGCACAGGGGACAAGGTAAGCGGCGGGGTCCCGCGGTGGGCACCCGCCGGTAACACAGCCCTTTTTGGTCCCCAGGCAGGGGGCTCCCTGGGGACCGGCTGCGCGTGGGGCCAGGTACTGATCCTGCGCCTTCCACTAGACCACCAGGGACAGCGGACCGCAGCATGTGCGGTACAGCGCGGCGTCCCAGGGGTTAATAGCAGGCCAGGGGAGAACGCCTTCCCTGTCTCACAGCCGGCGTCTCCCCCGCTGCACAGTGCCATTCCACAGCGGTCTGAGCGGGCTGTGTCAGCGCTCCTCCCCCGGGCCCTCCTCCTCTCTGCTCCTCGGTGGTCATTTTCTCACTACATGTGCTGGGAATGACAAACGCTGCTGGAAGCTGTTACAGGTGCCATTGCGGTCCGGGTCCCCCGCATACCTCTCCTTCAATTAAGGTCAGTGTATGCAGCACTGTTTCCTACCAGGCTCTGGTCTGTGTAGTTGATCGCAGTGCTTGTAATGCAGGATGTTATCTGTGCATTGTATGTGACTTAAATGCTAGCGCTGTTTGCCTGTACTTTCATTTCTGACTGTCAGCCTTTTTCCTATCCCTGTTCTTCTGCTACAGCCCTTGCGGTGTGGTGTTGCAGGGTGTTTGTTACCTCACAGTAAACGTGGTTTTTCTGTGTGGGAGGTCACATACGCTCCGTTCACACTCCTCATGTCGGAAAGTGAACGAGGATATCCTCTTCCAGCTATAATGTACTGATATCATGTGCAGTTAGCGGAAGGATATGTAGACGCTGAGGGTTTATGGAGGGCATGTTGTATTATATATCACGCCCCATTTCTGTCACTGTGCCTGCACAAAAAGGGGACCGCCCTCGGCTGGCTAAGATGCTTACAGCCCTTGTGGGCAACGCCCCCTGCGTTTCCCCATAGGGGTTATCCTAGCGAGTGGTGGTCTCATCACATGCAGGGGTCCCTGGACAGTTGATGGTACCCCAGTGTATCCTTTTTTTTCCCCCCCCCCAGGTCTCGCAGGAGCCTGTGTGGGTGAATTTATTGTCCAAATGGTATAGCACCTGATGGACGTTTTACAGGGGGAGTCACCATTTCGGCCTTTTAAACGGCCTTTCGGGTCTCAGACGGGTAAGGACATGACGTCTGATGACGGTGAAATTATTGACTTTTTCAGACACGAGCCCCTTAGGGCAAAGGAGGCGTAGTCTGGGTCTAAACTCTATATACCTGGCCTTATACGGGCAGTCCGTGCGGCTTTGGTTATTACATATCCCCCGTGGCTAAATCCAAATATGCCTTCTTTAAAGGATAAGGGTGTTGCCACTGTAATTCCTCGATCTGGTCAGGTGGATCATTTAGAGGAGGCGTGGAATATCCGGGTAAGCGGTTCCGGCCTCAAAAACGGTTGACCTTTTGCATACCCCTTTGCGGATAATTATTTTTCCGAATGGGAGTTACCTTTACGGGTAGATTCTCATGTTACACGCCTAGTGAGGAGTGCTACGTTGCCCATGCCCTCCAGGTTCTCCTTGAAGGAGGTTACACATTGCAAGGTGCAAATATATCTAAAATCCAAATTATTCCCTTGCTGGAGGGGCTTCCAGGCCGGCTATGGCCGTGTGCTGGGGGGCCAGAGCCCTGGAGCGCTGGGTAGGTAACTGGATCTCTGCACACTGACTCTCCAGCACAGCAGGTGGTTAGTGGCAAATTCTCAGAGACTTAGCCACGTTCATGATGAGACAGTCTTACATATAGCCTACTCCTTTCCAGAATCTCCTCGGCAGCAGTAGCGGCTCGCCGCTCCCTGTGGTTGCGCTCTTGGAAAGCGGACGCAGATTCCATTTGGAATGCTTTGCCTTTTACGGGATAGGTCCTGTTTGGCCCTCATCTGGACACAATTGTGGCCCCGCCGGCAGCAGCTACGTCTGCGTGTCTGCAATCGGCTACAGTCCCATCGGGATCTGGGGCTTCGTCTATTCGGCCCTTTGAGGCCAGGGTAAGTCTAAAATATAGCTTTCCAAGACAGTCAGTAGCCAGGAAATCTGCTCAACCATAAGAACAGGCTTGGAGTACAAGACGTCCTACTCCCAAGTTGGACTATAAGCCTTCACCCTCACGGGACAGGCCTCCTCTCGGGGGACCCCAGAGTTGGAGGCCGGCTTCTCCAGTTCGCCCAGTGCTGGTGTCTGACCTCCATGACCACTGGGGTAAGAGAAGTATTTTCTTGAAGGTATGTCCTCTCCTCCCGGTAAACGCCTCCCAGACGGTTTTTCGTTACAGGTCTTCTGTCAATTCAAGACAAGGCCCTGTAATTTTTGAGGGTGTTACACTCTATGCTCCAGGCAGGAGTTATAGTACCTATTCCGTTGCCCCAAAGGGGAACGAGGTATTACTCCATCCTCTTTCTGGTACAGAAACCCAATGGGTCTTACCTGGACATCCTCAGCCTCGAATCCTTCAACAAATTCTTAAGGGTTCCTCGGTTCAGGAGGGGGACCCTGCATTCCATCATTCAATGGAGCCTGGGAATTTTGTGGTGTCGTTGGATATATTCAGGGTGACTACCTGAATGTCCCTATTTTCTTAGAACACCAGTGTTTTTCCTCAGGTTTGCAGTGGTCGATAAGCATTTCCAGTTTTACCAGGGTTATGGCAGCCCACCTGCGGATGCAGGGGGTCCGCTTGTTACCCAATCCAGGTGACCTCCTGGTGTTAAGAGTCTCCAGAGATACTTCAGTGCCATCTGCAACGGACAATATCTGTGTTGCTACGTTAGGGCTGACTGATACACTGGATGCTCCATATCCCAACATCTGAGGATCTTTGTGATTGAGGAAAAGATCTCTGCATTACAGGCAAAGGTACGCAGTTGCCTGCAGAGTCACAGAGTGTCTATTCACTCGGCAAGGTGGTTCCTGGGTTCCAGGGTGTCGCTGTTCGACATGGTGGAGAGTACCCAGTGTCACTCTGAAACTCTAGAAAAATTGATCCTCTCCGGATGGGATGGGTTGCCCCATAGGATAAAGTCAATAGTGCTTTCCCCGGAGGTTTGTCTCTCTCTGGCCTGGTGGCTGCGGAAAGCTCACCTAAACAAGGGGAACCCCCTTTGGGATTGCGGACAGGGTCCTTCTGACGATGGATGCCAGTATCCGTGGCTGGGAAGCAGTGTCGGGTCCACGCTTGTTCCAGGGCAGGTGGACACCAGTAGTTTTTGCGCTTCCCATAAACATCTGAGAACTCAGAGCAGTATTCAAGGTTCTCCAGCAGACAGGACAGGTCCTCCACGGAAATACCATGCAGGTACAGTCTGACAACGCCATCATGATGGCTTATGTAAACCACCTAGGAGGTTCCCGAAGTCGGGCGACACTAACAGTGGTGTCCCGAATTCTGGCTTGGGTGGAAGGCTATATCGCTGCCGTCATCGGCAGTGTTCATTCAGGAATCCTCACATGGAAAGCAGGCTTTCCCAGCCGTCAGGACGTGCATTCAGGGAAATGTCCTCTTCATCAGGAGGTGTTCAATCTTCTGGTGAACAAGTGGAGCTTTTCAGAGATGAGACTCTTATGGTAGATGTATGTTGGTCCAGTGGACCTTCCAAGTTGTGGACCTCGTCCCTCCGTTATCCCTTCTTCCTCCAATAATAGCAAGAAGGAGGCGCGCTCCTGCTGATAGCTCGTGTGTGGACCAGACGGCACTATTACTCAGATCTTTGGAGTGTTTCAGTTAACACTCCGAAGCTGTTACCTCTACGACCGGACCTGTTGTCTCAGGATCCTGGCTGATACCCAGACCAGGGTTGTCTGTCCTTGACGGTGTGGCGGTGGAGACTGCCCTCTTAAGGTCTAGGAGTTTTTCCAGCTCTATAGTTAACAGGGCCTATGTCCATGCTAAGAGCTGGGAAGATTTTATCTGCAAGAATTTACCATCAGGTATGGCATACTTTCTTTCAGTTGTGTCGCCCTACAGGCTATGCTCCTCGGGTAATCCGGATATCCAGAGTGTTGGCTTTCCTACAGGTGGGCTTAGATACCGGTTTTCACCTTGCTTACCTGAAGGTGCAGGTTTCTGCCCTGTTGGTTTCATCGTAGGATTGCTACTCTTCCTGATGTCCGCACCTTTGTGCAGGGTGTACATTATATTCAGCATCCCTTTGTTCCACCTGTGGCTCCTTGGGATTTGGCTGTGGTCTTTAGGGCTCTCTGAGGACCGCCATTTGATCCACTGGGCTCAGTGGATTTCAAATGGCTTACGGCTAGGAATGTATTCCTTCTGGCCATTGATTTGGCCGGTAGGATCTCAGAATGTGGGGCTGTGTCATGTAGACCTCCCTTTTTCTCATCTTTCCTAGGAACTGGGCAGTGCTTCGCACTTGCCCTGTTTTTTTACCTACGGTGGTGTCTAGTTTCCACATCAATGAGGAAATTATAGTACCTGCCTTTACTTCCCCAGTCCTTTCTGCTGGTGAGGTCTCTTTGGATGTGGTACGGGCTCTAAGAATTTAAGTTGACCGTACCAGTCCGTTTAGGAAATCAGACTCTCGGTTTTGTCCTTTCTGGTTTCCATAAAAAGGGTTGGCCTGTGGGTCCTTCGTGGGCAGCTCGACGTGGCGTTTCAGCGGTGATTGGCAGCCACGTGGTCATCTGTCCATGGTTTTGTAAGGTATTATGTTTTTGATACCTTCGCCTCTCAGGATGCTTCCTTCGGGCGGTGGATTCTCCTTACAGCACAGAAGCGTCCCCACCCTTAAAGGATACTGCTTTGGCACATCCCCAAGGTATCCTGTGGATACCCTATGGACCCTGCAGTAGAAAATATGAGATATGGTAAGAACTTACCCTTGTTATCTCTATTTCTACGAAGTCCATAGGGTTCCACAGGACTCCCGCCCTGTCGCACCTGTACTGCAGATGGGCTTTGATCTGGTCACCGGTTTCTCCGTCTCCTTCTGGTGAGAATGTGAGTCTTGTGTGTTCCAGACTGTCTTCTCTCTCTTTTTTGCTCCTGCTCCGGCCTATGGCTTGTTACGAAACTGAGTAGCCTGAGGCTCGGGGGCGGGGTATAGGAGAGGGACCCCAGTGCATCCTGGGAGGCTGAAAATTTAACTCTGTGGTGCCTGGATGTCTGCCGCCATCGCCTATACCCCAAGGTATCCTGTGGAACCCTATGGACTTCGTAGAAATAGAGATAACAAGGGTAAGTTCTTACCATATCTCATATTATCGCACCTTAAATGTAATAACACTATTTTATTACAGTCCCTAGATCTTTTGCATTTTTATTTTTTTTAAATAATAGATTTGCTAGAAAAATTTATCTGTTTAATCTATATATTAGTCAAGAATGGCCTATCCTGAGACTGGTATGTGTATAGGGAACAGAGACACAAACACTGCGGCTCCAGCATGGGGTAATGAGAGAAGGGAGTCATGGCTGGGAGAGGTGTTGGGGTGGGGGGGAGGGTAGAAGAGAGACCCTTCAACCCAGCATTCGCCAGGTTAAATATAGAAGCGGTTTAATCAGCATGAGCAGTGTTACATATTATTATTGAATTTTAATACTGAGATAGTCCTGTACCTGGAACTTCATCCAATACATAATTCTCTACCCTAGATTTAGACTCTGGAGGTAAACACTTTAAAGGGCTGTGGAGAGAGGATCATATAATTGTCTTTCTTCATTTGGCACCCCTATAGGCACATCTGGAGAATAGTGCATGAGAGGTTCATAAAATAGGATTTAATATGAAATTTGCCTCTAGATTCTATAAATGTATTTAGTGAACCCTGCTACTGGTAGATTTCTGTAGCGGCTCCGTTAAAATATTAATTCAATAAAGTGTGAAAAACAGAACGCTTTTATGTGTAAATCTAAAACAATATTAAATATACAATACCATAAAAAATATACACTTACAATTATTTTTTAGTTTTTTACAGACTAAGGCCCTCATTCAGAGGTACTCGCAAGAAGCGAGCGCTCGTTCTGAATGAGGGCGGCCACTTCCTTTTTTTTAGTGCGGCCTCCTGGTCGCTAGCTAAGCTGTGGGTTACCACCCACAGCTTAGCCACCGACCAGGTTGATGGTCGCGATGGTGAACACCATCGCGACCATCGGGGCTTGCGACGAGACCCTAAGGTTGGGTCTTGGCAACCGCAAGCTCCAGGGAGCCTCCTTCTCTGATCGAGCAGGGAATTCCCCACTGACATCACTGATGATGTCAGTGCGGCCGCCCGCTCCGTTTTGGAAGCCACACCCCCCGGCCCGCCTACAAAACGGGGCGAGCTGTCGATCAACTTCGACAGCCGCCCCTTTTGTAGAGAGCTCCGGAGCGAGAGTTTCTCTCTCGCTCCGGGGCTTGCGCACGCGCAGTGCGGCCGCTGCGCATGTGCAGGGCTAACCATCGACCCGGTTGTGAGCGCATCGGCACTTGCGACCGGGTCTGAATGAGACCCTAAATGCGGTAGCCGGATATTAATAGCCAGAGTTCCAGTATGTTGCCAGGATCTTTACGGCACACAATCAATAGTGCAGATATCGGATGACACAGGATTTCAGTTGGGCATTAAGGGGCCCATTTATCATCCATCACATTTACAACGCGATCTGGGCGCAATATTAGCGCCCATGATTGCATTTCAGAATGCGATTACATCATCGGGATGTATCAGAGTACCTGAGGGACAGGGGCTCCGAAAAGAGCCGTCCCTGCTATGTGCTCTGAGTCCTGCTGACAACACATGCACAGCACCCATTTCCGGAGAGGATTCCTGGGGAACCCTCTGCTGGCTGAATCCGCAAAGTGTAGCCCATAGGCTACAATGGGCTATCGTCATCTTTAGATGGGTGTAGTTACGGGGTCCAATCGCTGGAATGCTTTGCATTCTGGAAATTGGTAAATATGGCAGCATCGCATCCCCCATAGAAACCCACATGGAGGGACTGCAGTAGGTATTGGAGATATCTGCTGCAGATCCTCTGTGATACATCTGAGGGAAACTTAATATTTGCGGTCAACCCTCAAAAACGGGTGTTTTCGTGAATTAAGCCGCAAATATACAATGATAAATTGGCCTCTAAGACTGACTGTCCCTATATCTGCCAGCTGGTCCTGGGTGTCCGTGTCACTCTTCCTCCAGCTGGAATCCTTCTGGCGGGGAGTGTGCTCCTGGCTGCAGGCACTTTTCTCTTTAAGAGAATATTTAAGAAACAAAGGGGTCTATTTACTAAGTTTTTTTAGGAGATAAAGTGAACGGAGGTAAGGTACCAGCCAATCAGCTCCAAACTGTCATTTTTCAAACACAGCCTGTGAGTTGGCAGTTAGGAGCTGATTGGCTGGTACCTTACCTCCGTTCACTTTATCTCCCTACAAAGCTTAAATAGACCCCTTTGTTTCTGAGCTCATCAGAAGCAATTATTAGCTGCTAAGAGTCTTCTGGCTATGGGCCAGAGGAGCGTCAGCCTATCATTGCTGGATCCTTACTGGATCACAGTATGGACTCCATTACACCCCTAGGTGCGTACACATTTTTTTAAATATATATTATATATATCACAAGTACATGAAACACTGTATAGCATCCAACAAATAATTCCCACATCATGTGGATTCTGGGAAGTGGAGACCCAGCCGCACCACATTTTAAGACAAGCAGATAATGTAATAACAGTTAAACTACATATTTTGCAAATGTATTTTAGCGGAAAATGTAAACCACCTTAGAGAACATAAAATATATTAAATGAGGTACATTGTGCAGAGTCTGATATGTGGAATGCTTCCATCTTTCTCTACATGTGGAACTTTTTGTTGTATGAGACATTGTGCTAGTAGTGGCTTGGCCAGTGCTTCAAAACGTACGTTTACCAGCAATACATTACGCTTTTTTTTCCTTATGGACATCAAATTGCACAGTTTATCTTTGGTTGACTAAACATACACATTCCACAGGCTGCTCCATCATTTCCTGTAACTGGAACTGAGACAAAACCGTTCTGTTCTCCTCACATTGTTCTGATTAACAAGTCCCTTTGATACTGAATAATTCTCAATGCACAGAGTTGTAGCAAATAAATATATGGTATTTTCAATAATTGAGTTTATACATCTAATGTTAGAACTCTCTTTATGCACACTTTCAGCTGCACATCTGGTTTTGATGAAGCTTACACTACATTCTATGTAAAATCCCCTTTCTGTTACTTGGTAGTTTCCCTGAGAACAATTTCCTTGACTCATTCATAAAAAGCATAGAGTGCATGCAGCCATGTGCTGTGATTTTATGAGGGCTGAGTGCTGCAATTAGAAACACACAAACTATTGTTAGGCTATATGTGTTTACACACTCACAGCCGTCGGCAATGAAAGACACAATGCTACTATGAAATACTCCCAGGTTATAAAAGGAACATATAGGACGTGTCCTTGACTTACAGCAGTAATTTTAGTGCCTCCACTTTTTCTTCCTCACAAACATGGAAATGGTCTCATCCAAAATGCCAATAATAGAAAATCATAAAATGCCCAATAAAACAGATTGGCAGGTCTCCAAAGCCTCCCCCCACACACACACTTTGAAAGCAGTTACAGTCGTACTCAGCTCACTTTCTACTCTATTCTATCTTCCTGCAAACAGGCAAAAAGTTTAGTGCTTCTAATATATTTTCACAACCTTTGTGTTATTTAATACATGCATATTTCCAAGCCTGGTCCAGTTTATGGGAGTGTTCAGGGATTGATCCATTACCCAAAGCTAGGTCCACATAGATGTGGATTTAAGTATTCTTGCCACTTGACATGTGAAAAAGCGCAATGTACTCCTGATTTTTTCTTTTTTTGTTCTTTATTGAGATTCTTCCAGGTGATCTTGGCATGGATGCCATGTTCTGTGACCAATTATGGCACTGTTTAGCAGGGGTGTATCTAGGGGTCCGAGCGCCCCTGGCAAGTAAGGGACTGGTGCCCCCCCCTTTTTTTGTCAGTTAGTAAACAGATGTAGATATACTGTACCTAGCACTGCACATACATATACATAGCACACATACTGTACATGGCACACCACACACACATTGTACACACATACCTAGCACTGCACATACATATACATAGCACACACACACATTGTGCACACATACCTGTCACTGCACATACATATACATAGCACACATACTGTACATGGCACACCACACACATACAGTGTACACACATACCTAGCACTGCACATACATAGCACACACATACTGTACATGGCACACCACACACACAGATTGTACACGCATACCTGGCACTACACATACATAGCACACCACACACACACACATACAGTGCACACACATACCTAGCACTGAACCTACATATACATAGCACACATACTGTACATAGCACACCACACACACACAATCACATACCTGGGGCTGAGAGGAGGAGATCGGCAGATGCGGCTACACATACTGTGAGGAGGGAGAGGGAACAGCTGTGGCTGAGCATGCGCAGCAGCTCCCCAGCTCCCTCTGACCTTATGAACTCTCTGTAGCTGAGATCGCGGCAGCATTTGCCGTTTCTGTTGAAATGGAGACACAGCTGTGTCCATCTAATAAATAAATAAATTAAATAAAATTAAATCATCGGGGTAGGGGGGGTTTAGCTGCGGGTGGCATTTGCCAGGGGCACCGGCCGGTGGGGGGGGGCCCACCGGCGCCCCCCACCGGCCGGCGCCCCTGGCAAGTGCCATCCTGGCCAATAGGAAGATACGTCCCTGCTGTTTAGTGTAGTCCAACATTTACTTGTGTCGTATGGAATATAGGTATCCTGTCAATTGGTTGACACTAAAAAAGGTTGACAGTCTGAATGTTGACAGACAAAAGGTCGACATGGTCATTAGGACGACCATCATTCTGTAGACATGTATTTATGTCGACAGGGTTAAATGGTAGAAGCATTCAAAAGGTTGCATTAACATGTCGACGCTAAAATGTCAACATATGATTTTTTTTCAAGATTTTTAAGGTTAGAGGTTAGGTGTAGGGTTACGGTTAGGCTACAATTAGATTGCCTGATAGATATAGCAGACACATCATTCCCTTCAAAAGCAAGTACCTAACACCTTAAATACTGGCTACTCTGTGTGAAAAATATATTATATACTACTCAACATTGGTAAGCCCTGTAAAAGTGCATTTGTGTCATTTTCTACATTGTAATGCATTATTAAAAATGCAGAGCAAATAGGCTTTTCATTGCATGTTGAAAAGTGACATTTTACTCTTGTGTTTTTTAAGCACACAACCACAAATTAAACATTTGTACAGTTAGAATTACAAAAAAACCCACCATGATCTATTTTGAATATTTTATATGTATTCTGTATATATAAATTTCAGGTATATTACAAACTAACATTTGCCCGCAGCATTGCTTGCATGGATATCTGTTATTGCTCAGCAGACATAGTAGTGGCATCTAATATTACGATGTATATTTTATATTGTAGACATTGATCACAAAATATCTTTGTAAACAATATTTGCAGTTTTTCCTTCAGGGATTAACACAAATGCTTGGGGCTACTAACTCGTGAGCAAGCCACGTAAAGCTGCCCATTTGCTCTCCATCTACTGTATTGACATGTTTACTGTAACTTCATGAGTCAAGATAAGCTGCCTGATTAGTGCTTAATATATATTTGGATTTTCCTGTGAAATATACCTTGATTTATATATTTCTATATGCATACAGAACTGTTTGCGTTCAGGGTGTGCAATATACTCCATTATGTATATAATGTTTAACAATTGTGAGACTTTGGTGCCCTCTAGTGTATGGTATCCAATGTGACAACTTTTTGTATTTGAGATTTTTTTCTTATCAATAAAAACTCTAATCTAGTGACAACCAGAAAAAAATAAAATACATGTGTATTAATAAAAAGTGTAAAAACTATTTAATTCAAATGAAAAACATCACCCACAAGTGATAACATCTTCATCTAGCAGCTCCCTCTGTTAGGAAAACTTGTATATAAAGTGTACTTGTGTCACACTTCAAGCACAGAAAGTGCAATGTGCAAAAAAAAATAAAATTTATGTACATATATATAGCAGCAGCCTATTAAAAGTGCACTGTGCTAGTGCAAACAGAATGCCGCAAACAAATACTTCAAAGTGCACCCTGCTTGTGCAAAAATTCCAATGACACTAGTCCTTTCAAACTACCAATACGGTGCAAGTGCTCATACCAGCAGACTTTCTCAATGTCGTCCTTCCGTCCACAACGTCACTCATATGAAGCTTATGGTTTTTTGGACAAATAGATATGGTACCAATGAGTAATAAAATAGGCACACTGTGGCCTCCGGGTAATGTAGTCCAGAGCGTGACATACTGGAGTCGTGTCTCCATTCCTCTGTGTGTATGTGTGTTTATTTATATATATATATATATATAAAAAACATTTTGGACTTGAGGAGCCTGTGCAAATTCCGATAGAAAAATGCTTTGTCTTTTTGTCTCCATAGGTCATAAACAGTCCCTAGCAGTATATTTGTCCCAAAATTTTTTTATTTATATACATAGTCATCGACCATTGTCTAACCCTGCCTGCAGAAAAGCCAGTATCCTGGAAATCCTGAACACCTTAGGATCATATTCCTTATGAGAACACCATTGACCAAAAGAATGCCAAACTCTGTAATAGATGCGGGCAGAAGCAGGCTTCCGTGCTCTAAGCATCTTATGAATTACAGAACTGGGAAATCCATTCGCTTTTAAGATGGAAGATTCAAGAGCCACGTCATCAAAGCCAGGCGGGGCAAGTCCAGATGTCAGCAGGGACCCTGCGTTAGCAGATCCTGCCACAGAGGAAGAGGATATGGACTCTCTACAACAGATTCTGTATGTCGGTGAACCAATGACGTCTGGGCCAAGCCGGAGCCACCAGTATTACTGTTCCGCCTTCCTGCTTGAATTTCCTGAGAACTCTGGGGAGCAGTGAAATTGGAGGAAAGAGATATGCCAACTTGAAGTCCCATCTTACTGCCAATGCATCCATGAAGGCTGCTGATGGGTCTCTGGACCTGGCCCCGTACCCAAGGACCTTGTGGTTATGGCATGATGCCATGAGATCTACCTCTGGTAGACCCCATTTGTTTACCAGGAGCTGATGGAGAGACCACTCTCTGGCGTGTATGTCCTGACAACTTAGGAAGTCAGACAATAGAGCCCCTGCTGGTGTAGTAAGGACGCGGACAATCCCTGGTCCGGACAGCAGCGGCTTCTGGTGTGTCTCTGACACCAGAAGCAAGGACTTCCGCGCATGACTCCTTACGGGGTTCACCTTACCTGACACCTCCGAGCATCCGGTGCAGTCCGGGTCGCAGCATTGCTGCTAACTGAGCTCAGCCGCGACCAGTCGAAATCACCAGCACAATTACTGATGTTGCCGCTCAGCCGAGGTAGAGTACGTGCATCTTGATACAGATGCTTGGTACTGCCAACTCAAAAAATATAAATCATAAAATAAAAGCTTAGGACTGCCTGAGCAGTCCCCTGTTACAAAGGTGCGTCTGAATCCTGTCGCACCAAATGAACAAACTGAAGTCCTATGGCTAGGGGCGGGGTATATATGGAGGAGAACCCAGGGCATTCTGGGAGCCAAAGCTTTAACTGTTTGGTGCCTGGTCTTCCAACCATAATAACCCCATGGTATCCCTGTGGACCCCAAAGAAGAAAAATATTTGAAATAATTTTTACAGCTCCGGGCGCTAAACAGGGAGGCGCTGTGAGACGCTCTCCCAGGGGCAAATCCAGGAAGGGGGGAATCAGTGCACAGGCAGAGGCTGCTCAGCTACAGTAGCCTCCCTGACACCATTGCAGCACAGCACACAGCAGCGTGTGCTGGGGAAAGAGACTGAGGTATGAGGGGGGAGGTATCAGGCCCAGCCCCCCCAAGAAATTAGTACCCGCTCTCCTTCCAGCCCTGGGTAATTAGGCATAATACATATGATAATAGTTCTGCTCATACTGTTTGTATTATGCCTGAGTGACATCTCCATTTGCCAGGTTGATTCTCTACCCGGGATGGCAGCAACTAAAGTATATGCCAACAGGAGGATGTGAGTGCCTTTCCTTGACTTTTGTGTATGTGTATATATATATATATATATATATAGTGTCGGACTGGGGCATAAAGGGCCCAACAAGGGTATGCAGTGCTAGGGGCCCAAGCTTAAGCGGTGTGGTCAGCCACTACAACTGCTTAGCTAACCATTAGGCAAATCTTGGTGTAGTTTCTTTAGAAGTGCATCAAGCACCCATGTTTATCCATGGTCCTGCTCCACCGGGTAATTGACCCTCTAATAGAGTAACAATGTATAATTTGAGTGCAGTCTTGAACCTGACACCTAGTGGAGGGGGTGGGGCCCCCAGACACTGGGGCCCACCGGGGAATTCCCCTATACCCCTGTGGGCCAGTCCAACCCTGTATATATATGTCAGAAATTCACTGCACTCTCCACTCCCAGATTTGGGGTGCAAACCTGCAAGGCCTGGGAATGGCGAGTGCAGGTTTGCACCCCAAATCTGGGAGTGGAGAGTGCAGTGGATTTCTGACTTTGTTTATTTGGTTAATTTTGAATTAACCCTTTTATGATCACAGCTTTCTCATGCACCCCTGTGCAAGCTCATTTATATTAACCTGTCAGCTTCCTTTTTGCTAGTATGATAGAAGCTATGTTTGGTGACTGTCTTGCCTTTAAAAGCCATAAGTTAGTTGGCAGGTGAGCTTTAAACCAGTTAACAGTTTTTGAGTTTAAACTCTGTGATAGCAGCTACCAGGTTTCCATAAGCATGACAGATATACAGCTTTTACACCTAAATTCCGGGTCTGACCCGGAAGTTGGAAGAGAGTTCCAATCTGGATCAGACCCGGAATTTAGCTGGCGCCGACCCAGGATTTTCTCAAGCTGACGCTGTTCACACCAGAGCTGGGTCTGCATAGACCCGGCTTTTCCGGCGTTGAAGTGGACGCTATGACACCATCTCCAAGCGCCACTGAAGCTGGCCAACCGGCAGGCATGTGGCACGATCCATGTCACTATGACCTGGATCGCGCCGTTTACACAGCAGCGGGGTGCACGGGTTATTCCCGTGTTAAACCCTGCTAATTACCTGGGTTGGATTGCCAGGTCACTCGATCTGGTAATTCAACCCTTTCCCCTTTTACACCTAGGAGCTACCCAGATTAACCCTGCAATAACCTGGGTTTTAGCTCTGGTGTAAAAGGGGTAATAGTGTAGGACCTGCAGATAAATGGGCTCCCGTGATGTGGGCTGCAGGCTTAAAATCACTGATGAATTCATGAACCAAAACCCCATTATTGATGTATTATGGTGAGTGATTTAACAATGGTGAGTGCTGAGTTTGCTGGTTTTTTTAATATACTATATATATGCAGTAGCTCACTGTTTTGTCCAACAAGTGAGCAGACAAGGCACGACAGGTTTTTGAATAAATAATCAAACTTTATATTGGTGTGTCCAAGATAAAAAAGTAATCATACATCATAATCCTCAAATGGAAGTCAACGTTTCTGGGCCACAAGGGACCCCGTCATCAGGACAGAGGAGATGTACGGAGAAAGTCCCTGCAGAGGTAGTGCATCTAATCTGTCCTGATGACGGCGTGCAGGAAGTAAGCAAGGTAGAGATGGTTGAGGCAGGAGGGACAGAGACTTGGTGACGGTTATGTGGTGGAAGGATATGCTTTGATGAACAGGTGGGTTTTCTATAGTAATGCCCCCTATATAGTCCTGCCCCAGTGCTGGTGCTTCTGAAAAAAAAAAAAAAATACTAACACAATACTTACCTTAAGCCCCACTCCTTCGTCCGGTCCGACCGCGGCTCCACGGATCTATGGGAGAGACATCATGACGTCCCTCCAATAGTGCTCTCTGCAGGAGCCGGAGCTCAGGAGTGAGCTCCGCCTCCTCGGATCTATGGGAGAGACATCATGACGTCCATCCCAGAGAGCTCTCTCCGGGAGCCGGAGCTCAGGAGTGAGCTCCGGCTTTCGGCTGCAGGGAAGGAGCCAGGTGCCTGCTGGTAAGAAATCTCAGCGGGCGTCCAGCCAATAGATCCTCGCTGCAGCAGCTAGTGGGGTGGACCGGCACTGGGTTTTTAATTTTTTTTTTGTTCTGGGGACTTAGTGGCGCCCTCTATATGTGGGAGGCACATATAGAGACCGTTGTAATTCCTACACCGCTCACCTGATTTGGATGTAATTACCCTCAAATTAAATCTGAAAGTCTGCAGTTACAGCACCTGACTGTATATATGTAGACATATATAAGTACACATATACAGTCAGGTGCATAAATATTGGGACATTGACAGAATTTTCATATTTTTTAGGAATTACAACGGTTTCTATATGTGCCTCCCACTTTTTAAGGGGCCAAAAGTAATGGGACAAACTATACAATCCTAAATCTAACTTTCACTTTTTAATACTTTGTTGCAAATCCTTTGCAGGCAATTACAGCCTGAAGTCTGGAATGCATAGACATCACCAGACGCTGGGTTTCATCCCTGGTGATGCTCTGCCAAGCCTCTACTGCAAATGTCTTCAGTTCCTGCTTGTTCTTGGGGCATTTTCCCTTCAGTTTTGTCTTCATCAAGTGAAATGCATGCTCAAATCGGATTCAGGTCAGGGGATTGACTTGGCCATTACATAACATTCCACTTTTTAGCCTTAAAAAAACTCTTTGGTTGTTTTTGCAGTATGCTTCGGGTCATTGTCCATCTGCACTGTGAAGCGCCGTCCAATGAGTTCTGAAGCATTTGACTGAATATGAGCATATAATATTGCCCGAAACACTTCAGAATTCATTCTGCTGCTTTTGTCAGCAGTCACATCATCAATAAATACAAGGGAACCAGTTCCATTGGCAGCCATACATGCCCACGCCATGACACTACCACCACCATGCTTCACTGATGAGGTGGTATGTTTTAGATCATGAGCAGTTCCTTTTCTTCTCCATACTCTTCTCTTCCCATCACTATGGTACAAGTTGATCTTTGTCTCATCTGTCCATAGGATGTTGTTCCAGAACTGTAATGGCTTAGATGTTGTTTGGCAAACTCTAATCTGGTCTTCCTGTTTTTGAGGCTCACCAATCGTTTACATCTTGTGCTGAACCCACTATATTCACTCTTGATTGTTGACTTTGACACATATACACCAACCTCCTGGAGAGTGTTCTTGATTTGGCCAACTGTTGTGTAGGGGTTTTTCTTCACCAGGGAAATAATTCTTCCGTCATCCACCACAGTTGTTTTCCGTGGTCTTCCGGGTCTTTTGATGTTGCTGAGCTCTCCAGTGCGTTCTTTCTTTTAAAGAATGTTCCAAACAGTTGATTTGGCCACACCTAATGTTTTTGCTATCTCTCTGATGGGTTTGTTTTGATTTTTCAGCCTAATGATGGCTTGCTTCACTGATAGTGACAGCTCTTTGGATCTCATATTGAGAGTCGACAGCAACTGATTCCAAATGCAAATGTCACACCTAGAATAAACTCCAGACCTTTTACCTGCTTAATGGATAATGAAATAACGAGGGAATAGGCCACACCTGTCCATGAAATAGCTTTTGAGGTGATAGTCCCATTACTTTTGGCCCCTTTAAAAAGTGGGAGGCACATATAGAAACCGTTGTAATTCCTACACCGTTCACCTGATTTGGATGTAATTACCCTCAAATTAAATCTGAAAGTCTGCAGTTAAAGCACATCTTGTTTGTTTCATTTCAAAGCCATTGTGGTGGTGAATAGAGGCCAAAATATGAAAATTCTGTCAATGTCCCAATATTTATGCACCTAACATATATATATAAATATATATATATATATATATATATATATATATATATATATATATGTTCCATACTCAAAATGTATCGCTCTCTCTCTCTCTCTATAGTTATATATTTATGGATCTATTATCCAAAACATACATAGGGCAACATTGAATGATCTTGGGCTATATTTTTTTGGTTTTCTTTAGTTAATATTTAAAAAATAAATAAATAGTCAACACAGTTTATGAACGTAAATAAAAATGTGTTTATTAACACAACAAAAAAAAAACAAGGACAACACGTGCTTATAGCTGCCATTGGATGTGCTGTATGGCCTCCAGGCGGCATTACAGGGCCAGTTGCATGGTCCAGGGAGGGTGATTGGGTTTGGGAGGGGGAGGCTGGGTCTGGGGAGGGTGATTGGGTTTGGGAGGGGGAGGCTGGAGAGGTTTGGGAGGGGGAGACAGTTTCGGGGGAGGATGGAGAGTTTTGGGGGAGACAGGTTCAGGGGAGGTTCTTGTGTGGAACATTGATAAAACAAGAATATACTTATGCAGCAGGCATGCATCTCCACCTTGACTCACTGATTTCATACCACTGATTGATGGATGATGAATGCATCATGTGCACATCTCAGGAATTTGGCAAACAATTTAATAATCTGGAGGGAGGCAACACACTGTCACTCCATAAATGTGATGGCTGTTTCCTACAATGGTAGATATACTCTTTCCTCTTTGGTGACACTAAAGCTATATGGGTGCCATCCAGAACCCCTATAATGTGTGTACGCCTGCAATTTCCCTAAACTGCTGCTTTGCCACAAATGGGGGACTCCACATACCAAGGCATGTGTACAAAACCAGGAAGACCCTTGACACACACTTCAGGATTTTGCTGAAGGCAGCCTGGGAAATCCTGGCTGCCACACCCACTGTGGTTAGGAAAGCTCATGAAGCGCAGAAGTGTACCATTGAATTTATCTGTGTCAGTGGTGGGATTGCTGTAAGAATGTAAATTAACGCAATGTCACTCTCCACTATTTGAAGAGTGTCTAAGATAACATGATGTGGAAGCCTAAATCTATGCACCATCCCATTATCAGACATTCCACAGAGGGAATTACGTGTATGGCAAATGTGTTCCCTTGGCCGGCACTGTTGACGTGGCTTTGAGGATGTGGAGAAGGGTAGGGATCAAGCACACATCAGATGAAGGCCATAGAAGCTGAATAATGGCCTGTTATTGTGAAGGCTGCATTCTAAGTATGCCAGTCCAAGGATACAGAGTTATAACTGGAGTTTAAATCCCATCTCTCTTTTCTTCACAGGTAAAACCACGTTCACCTTACACATCTGAGGTTTTCCTTTCTCTCTGGCTACACTTTTCACACCCCAAGAAAGTTGTCTTTCTGCAACTGTGATACTAAACAGTTAAAAATAGGTCTATCCAAAGTGCGCAAGATTCCGGCTGCCTACTTGAGGTTCTGACAACAGAGTGTCACCACACTCTAACAAATGTACAATAATACACGAAAATATGTAGAACACAAGATGGCGCTGGATTAAACACAAAAAAATACTCAGACTGGTGTAAATGTCCAGATGTTGATACTCTGCTGGTGCACAGACGGAAATGATGACCCAAAATGGCTGCCGTGTCTTTGTATTATATTCATGGTTTCTGATTTTTATGCAAATCTAAACCTCTATATTATGTTCATACTATCTGTAAAGCGCCTTGAGCCTTATTAGAGAAAAGCGCTATATAAAGTTATTATTTTACCAGCTCAAGGCCACAAACACACAATTCTAACACTTACCTTATCTAGAATGTCAAATCATATAATGTAATGTTAGTTTTGTCCATCAGCCCACAGCAAAGGATTGTACCACATGAAGAGGCTCCATTAGCTCCTCCCAATGCTGAGCATACCTTTATATGGAGTATACAAATAAGCATGTTTGTATTTGCACATGCATGCAAATGTATGTAAAATTAGCCATAGGGTCCACAACCACATATCCCACTTGTAAGGATGTCTCAGCACGCTCGCATTGTAGCAGTGCTAAAGTACTGAGGCAAGAGAGCTGCTGCTGCTTATGCAGCTCAGGGGGCGGCTCGTAATCATCCTACAGATCATACTTGCCGACAATCAGCTCCAGCTTTCCGGGCGGGGCCGGCCATTGACATCACATACATTGGGGGCGGAGCTGAGGGTGCATGATCGCGTCATCGTGGCCCCGCCCCCTTCACAATGCAGTTATATTCGGCATTGTGAAGCAGGGGGCGGGGCCATGATGATGCGATACAGCGCGAATTGAGTAACCGCCCCCCCGCTGCTGGGGTTTCTAATTTTTTCTAGAGGGAGGTCGGGAGGGTCGCAGGCTTCCGGGAGGCTTGCCTGCCTTTCTGGGGGGCCTGGAGCGGCATCCGAAAATCGGGAGGCTCCCGGCCAAATCGGGAGGGTAGGCGAGCCTGCAACTGATTCCACTCCAGATGACCACAATAGTACAAATAAAATGCTTAGAAATTAATAACACAATGCCATGTATTTTTTAACATTGTGCTTTTTGTTTCTAATTATGAAAATACAGTTGAAAAACTTCAAACATATGCTGAAGGAGAAGATAAATGATTGACTGCACTTCGCCAGGGGGACACATGGACAGCAAACCCCTCAATCTTTGGAATACATCTCTGTCACAGTTGGGCAGGAACCACTAAAATTATTTACTGTATTTCTTCCTTTTCCTGTACCTGTCAGAGAGGAAAGATGATTTCCCAGCTTAACCTGAAGTCTTTCATATTTTTAAAGCTGTGATCATTTTAAAGGCAAAACCAGCTTGGATTTGGGCTGGGCATTGATGAATCAGTCAGGACATTAAATAAACATTACTGGCCCTTTTTAGGGGAATCACATTTCACTAGAAGAACTTACTGTAGAGTGTAAAAAAAGAGCAGAAGGTGATAGCTGGCTTTATTGACTTGGAGGCACTTATTTTGCCATGCTCTTTAGATGATGAGCCTGCCCTCCTGGGAGCAGGAATGCATTGTGAGCTAGAGAAGAAAAAAAAAAAAAAGGTAGGTGGAGTCTGAGCAGGTGGAAGGGCTACACACAGGGCAGGCTCCAGGTGTAGCCCTGTGCCACCTGGGTAGTCTGTGCACTCCAAAAATGGGGTGTGGCCTACTTACCATAGGCCATGCCCCCTAAATGATGCTATTTGGGGGCGTGCCCACACGGCACACCTCCCGTGTAACGTCAGGCTGGGGGCGAGCCCAGCACTTGGTGGATCAGCAGGATCGTGCTGTTCCACTGAAATAGGGATGGTGGGAGGGGTGCGCCCTCTATGGGGTAGCACCCGTTCAACCACACTGGTCTAACATGCCTGAAGCCGGCCCTGGCTACGCGGCACTGTATAGTCAGAGGCAGCAGCATGGGAGAGGGAGGAGCTGCTGCAGACGCAGAATGATGATGCAGGATTATCCTGTGGCCAGCTTGCAAGATAAGAGGGACTTAGGGTAGAGGGGTCTATATGTGTGCGACAATGTGTATGTGACTATGTATATGTATAGATATGTGACTATATATGTGTATATGACTAGCTGTGTAACAATATATGTGTATAGGTGTGTGACTGTATATATATATGACCATGCATGCATACATACATACATACATACATACATACATACATACCCCTAACCATCCCTATTTTTGGTAGGACAGTCCTGCTTTTCAGGCACCATTCCACCCATGGGCTTAAGCATCAGCAGAAAGTTAAGGTAGAGAGGCACGCTCTTACCCGCTATCTACGTGAAGCAATGAACAACCCTCCGTCACATGAAATGGGGGTATGATGTGTGACCATAACCTTGTTCTTGTATGCGACGAAGACTTGCACACAAGGACCCGATCCCCACATCTCAAATGTTACTCTTAAGACTGGAGGGCCCTAAAGTGCCCCTGGCATCCCCAAAGCCTTAATCCAGCTCTACTCAGCACACTATATTTTAGCAAACCATTGTGTTCCATTTAGGCAAATGAGCAAATTGGTCTGTTCATCTGAGTTGAATCGTGTCAAGATTTGCTAAATCCACTAAATAAGCCTTGAAGTTGGTAACCCCCGCCTAAAGCTGGAATCATCCGTTATAGTAAGGAGATGGGTGGGACATAAACCTTGAGCTAAAATTTGTGGAACACGACAATATTATGGCTGCACAGTTGTAAAATGCTTCCTAAGGGCTGGTACAGTAGGTTCACAAGACAGTTTGGAATTGAAGGGAGGGGTGTAGTAAATGTCAACAGAAAAGCACTGACATGTAAGGACACCTTGTATTTCCTTACACCCACCACCACTGCACTGTCTGAGTAAGAGCTAGGGGTATATTTACTAAAGTGAGAGTTTTTAGAAGTGGAGATGTTGCCCATAGCAACCAATCGTATTCTACTTAACATTTAACTAGCACCTTCTAGAAGATAATAGCTAGAATCTGATTGGTTGCTATGGGCAACATCTCCACTTCTAAAAACTCTCACTTTAGTAAATTTACCCCCTAGTGTGTCCAGTGGCTTCATAGGCAAAAAATGAGAGTTATGGTAAAACTTACCCTTGTTAACTCTCTTTCCTCGAAGTCCATATGGTGTAGGTGGTACTTGGTGAACTGGACACCAACAACAAAGCTTTTTTTCTGTCCCAGGATGCTCCAGTCCTTCCCCCTATACCCCGCCCACAGCCCGAAGGCAACTCAGTTTTGTTAACAAGCCCAAGGCAGAAGCAGGATAGGAGAGAAGGAAGACTGGTACACTGAAGGATCACACTCTCACACAGAGAAAGAAAAAAGTGACCAAGAGAAGAAACCCATAGAAGCCAGGTGCGTTAGGGTGGGTGCCCTGTGGACCCTATGGACTTCAAGAGAGAGAATTAACAAGGGTAAGTTTTACCATAACTGTCCTTTTCTAGGAGTCCATAGGGCTCCATGGGGAGACAATGGGAATGTCCCAAAGCAGTTGTTCAAGGGCGGGGACACTCCTGAGCTGAGAGGAGAACCCAGCATCCAAAGGAAGCATCCTGAGATGCAAATGTATCCAAGGCATAGAACCTAAGAAAGATGTGGACAGAAGACCACGTGGCCACCTTGCATAGTTGTTCAGCAGACACACCACAGCGAGCTGCCCACGAGGGACCCACAGAGCGAGTTGAATGAGCCGATAATGTAGCCGGCACAGGAGGGCCTGCCTGCGTTTAAGCCTGTGAAATAGTCATGCGAAGCCATCTGGCAAGCGTCTGTTTGTTAACTGGCCATCCCTTTTTGTGGAATCAATATAGGACAAAGAGGGAATCAGTTTTCCTGATGGAACCAGTACGGTCCACGTCGATCTTCAGAGCATAGACCACATCCAAGGAGGCCTCATCTGCAGAGAGATCTGGTGATTGAAAGGCCAGAACTACAATTTTCTCATTAAGGTGGAGTCCGGGATCCAATCCAGCTTTCTAGAACCCCCAAAAAACCTGAGGGTCATAATTTTTGGTAGCACACCACTGGAAATATGTATGCCACAACTGGTGATAAATCTGGACAGAGGCTGGTTTACGTGCTCTGAGCATGGTCATGGTCTGGATCACAGAGCTAGAAAATCCTTAGGAGGGATGTATCCAGAACCACGACGTCAAAGACAGATGGGCCAGGTCCAGATGTAGACAGGGACCCTGAGGCAACAGGTCCGGTCAAGAAGTTGGGCAGGAGCGTCTATGAAGAGACTTTGAAGACTGGAGTACCAATGGCGTCTGGGACAAGCCGGAGCTCCCAAACAGGACCATGCCCCCTATATGTGCTTGAACTTCCGAAGAACCCAAGGGAGACTGAAGGGAAGAGGTACACTAAATGGAAGGTCCACTTCACTGACAATGTGCCCACGAAAGCTGCTTCAGGGTCATTTGTCCTGGCCTCGTACACTGGAAGCTTGTGGTTGTGTCGTGAGGCCATGAGGTCCACGTCCGGTAGACTCCATTTGTTCACCAGGAGCTGAAAGACTTCTGGCTGTAGAGACCACTCCCCTGCATGCACATCCTCAGTGCTGAGTAAATCCGCTTCCCAATTGAGAATC
Organism: Taudactylus pleione; assembly: GCA_031769625.1. Classification (NCBI taxonomy): domain Eukaryota; kingdom Metazoa; phylum Chordata; class Amphibia; order Anura; family Myobatrachidae; genus Taudactylus; species Taudactylus pleione. The sequence goes on along the minus strand of JAUIMM010000092.1, from coordinate 993,602 downwards.
CCCGAGATGAACACTTCGGAGATGGCTGGGAGATGGTGCTCTGCCTATGTGAGTGCGGGGCACTTCTGCCATTGCTGACCGACTTTGAGTGCCTCCCTGGTGATTGAGGTAGGCCACTGCTGTGGCGTTGTTGGACTGGATTTGTACTGGCCTGCCCTTAAAAATATCCTGAGCCAGAGTGAGGGCTCTCTAGATGGCTTGGAGTTCCAGGACGTTGATAAGATCACCTCGGCTGGAGTCCACCGACCTTGGAAGGAGTGCTGGCCGGTCATTGCGCCCCATCCTCGGATTGCCCAGTCCGGGATCCAAAAGGGGCGACCTTTGTTCAAGTGGGATGTCTGTAGCCACCAAGATAGGGACAGGCGAACGTCCGGAGAGAGAGAGGCCCATCATCTGGCATCTGAGCAGATGGGGCAGCCCATTCCACCTGGAGAGGATCAGGTGTTGTAGGGGCCTGGAGTGGAACTGAGCAATCTCCACCATATCGAAGGTGAACACCATGGATCCCAAGGTCTGCATTGCAGAGTGGATTGACACTCGGCGACTAAGGAGTAACCTGCGCACTCGGTGCTGTAGTGCAGAGATTTTGTCTGCTATCAGGAAGAGAGTCTAGGAAGGCTCCCAGATGCACTATTCTTTGAGAAGGGGTCAGGGAAGACTTTTTCCAGTTGATCAGCCAGCCGGGCATTTGTAGAATGTTTACCTGTAGATGGCGGTCAAGAATCTCTGGAGAGCTTGCTAAGAACAAAAGATCGTCCAAGTATGGGAGCAGTCTGATCCTGATGACGAAGATAGGCCACCATAACTGCCATGATCTTAGTAAAAAGACATGTGGAGCTGTAGAAAGCCCAAAAGGCAGTGCTTGAAATTGGTATGTTGCTGTAGGACAGCAAACTGGAGAGATCACTGATGAAAGGGCGCTATATGTAAATGTAGGTAAGCATCCTGAATGTCCAGAGACACCATAAAGTCTCCAGGCTCCATAGCCAGGACAATAGAGCGTAGGGTTTCTATTTGAAACCTGGGCACCCTGATAAACTTGTTTAGAGACCTGAGGTTGAGGATAGGCCGATGAGCCCATTGGGCTTCTGAACCAAGAACAGGGTAGAGTAATAACCCATCCCTCGCTGTGATGAGACCGGAATTATTACCCCCAGAGAGCAGCAAGAACTGAATGGCTTCTGGAGGAGCAGGGCTTTGCTTGGGTCCGGTGCAAAAGAACTGCTGGTGGGGCCGCTTAAGGAAAGAGAGGGCATACCTGTGGGAGACACTGCTTGTACACAGGCGTCTGTGGTGGTATGACGCCAGAACTGGGCAAACTGAAGTCACAAACTAACATACTAATTTCCCACTACTGATTCACCTCATTTTTAGGTTAGAGTCATACAGTGATGACTTAGCTACTGTTTAGATTGATTAATGGTATTTTATCTGTATGTACCTTGTTTGACTTTGTTTAAATGGATATAGTTACTGGTTACCCCCGTCGCTCTATAAGAGGAGGGTCTTACTAGGGTATATAAGCCAGTACATCAGCCCTGTTGTGTACACCTTGAGAAAGACTGAACATCGAAACACATTGGTGGAAGGGCTCAGGGCCCCTGATTGACTTGGAGACGTATCATCTGGGGTGGGATAGTCTGGACCCATCACCCACTGCAGGTTATATATTTTTGTTACATCTTCTCCTTGTCGACCAGTCACCCTGGTATATTTATGTATAGTGTTTTATAATCTTTTAAGCGATAATAAAACCGTTGGTATTATTTCCCAACCGGCTCCTGACTATACGTTTCATACTGTTTTAGGAGAATAAGGGGAAGCAACCAGATCAAAGATACCTTTATGGGCATGTCGTCTCGCTTTTCAGTGTGAGGTGTGGTACGCCCACCTTCTTGTTCCCCATCACCTACTTCCTGAGGGTGACAATATTGATTGTATGATTGCACGTTGGTGATAAGGAAATTATGATTAAAGATACCTTTATATGAGGAAACCATACTACTACATGAGTATGGTATGATTATCTACATTCCACATAAAGGTGAAGGATCAAGTCACTAATATCTTAGTGCATCAGGGGGTTAGAAGTCGAGCATCCCGTTGTGACATACTACACCACCTTTGTTCTTTTTTATTTCTTCTCTCCTCCAAATTTAAAGAACATTGGACAGAGGAAGGATACCTATTGGAAGGAAGTCCAGTTTTTTCATATGACCAAGTTCCACAGCGAAAGGATGACATCCGAGGCTTCGTAGTAGATGCAGAGGGCAAGAACGCCGTCTTAGAAGTTTTTTAGAGTCTGAGTCTGCCTTCCATCAGGGAAGCCAAATGATATGGCGGGCTACCAAGGAAGTAGCAGATGCTTTGGAAGCTAGGAGACCAGTATCCAAAGCCGCTTCTCCTAAATAGGGGACTGCATCCCTAATGTGAGAGATGTATGGCAGCTGTTCCCTGGAAGCATCAGAGGGAAATGTGTCTTCTAGGGCCTCTGCCCAACTCTCAATAGCTTTTGCCACCCAGGCTGTAGCCATGGCAGGTCGAGTAATAGCTCCTATAAGAGAGTGTCGAAACTAGATTATTGGCTGAGACAAGATCAGTTTAAAATTGAATCGCAGCGACACCATCTTGCGACTGGCCGCAAGACGCCATTTTGCAAAATGGCCACCTAAGCACCATTTTAGATAAACTCACACTTTAGCACATGTGGCGATAATACTATTAGCATCATGCGAATGCATCTGTGACCATCGCCATAGGTTACGGCGATTCACCAGAAGCCTATTTCATGACTTTACGTATTATAAAGGATATATTTCAGAAATGGCTTTACAGTATGTAAAAAAATTGATTGCATTAGCTGAATAAAGAAATGGCTACGTGACAACTAGCTTGTGTAGATAAGCTTCCTGGACAGTGTCTGCCCTCACTACAGGTGGTCTGACTCGAATACACACCTACATTAGCAGGCTTCCTGCAAGGACATGATTTCAAAGACTTGAGTGTCATCTTAGGTCTGTCTCTTGTAGCTGAGCTATTTGCATTTCACACAAGAGACTGGGAGAATAAAGAGTTTTTCTTTTGAAAACTGGGGACTGCTGACAGAGTGGGCATGTGAACTATCTGGCTCAGCATGTCACACTGCTAAGATGTTCACTTTGTGAGAGTTAAGTGCACCCTTCCTCATACACACATCAATACGTCTTTATATCAAACCCCGAATACTCACACATTACATATTCACACAAAGTTTAATAAACTTTAAAGTATATGATTTAAGTTGGTTCAGTTAGTTTAAATGCTGAGAAATAATATGAGATATGGTAAGAACTTACCCTTGTTATCTCTATTTCTACGAAGTCCATAGGGTTCCACAGGATACCTTGGGGTATAGGTGTGACGTCAGTCGCTGGGCACCATAGAGTTAAGCTTTTCAGCCTCCCAGGATGCACTAGGGTCCCCCTCCTATACCCCGCCCCCGAGCCAAGGCACCTCAGTTAGTTATCAAGCCATAGGCCGGAGGAGGAGAAGGAAGAGAGAGAAAAAAGATCTGGACACATACAAGAATCACATTCTCACCAGAGGGAGACGGAAAACCGGTGACCAGAGCAAAGCCCATCTGCAGCACAGGTGCGACAGGGCGGGAGTCCTGTGGAACCCTATGGACTTCGTAGAAATAGAGATAACAAGGGTAAGTTCTTACCATATCCCATATTTTCTACTTCAGGGTCCATAGGGTATCCACAGGATACCTTGGGGATGTCCCAAAGCAGTATCCTTCAAGGGTGGGGACGCTCCTGTGCAGAAAGGAGAATCCGCCGCCCGAAGGAAGCATCCTGAGAGGCGAAGGTGTCAAACCTGTAATACCTCACGAAGGTATGGACAGAGGACCACGTAGCAGCCTTGCAGATCTGAACTGCCGAGGCACCACGTCGAGCTGCCCACGAAGGACCCACAGACCTAGTGGAATGAGCCTTCAGAGAAGGAGGGACCGGTAGGCCTTCATGAAGATAAGCTTCAGAAATAGCCATACGGATCCAGGCTGCCAAAGTTTGCTTTGAAGCAGGCCAACCCTTTTTACGGAAGCCATAGAGGACAAACAAAGCGTCCGACTTCCTAAACGAAGAAGTGCGGTCAACATAAGTCCTTAAGGCCCGCACAACATCCAAAGAGGCCTCACCCACAGAAAGACCCAGTGAGTTAAAGGCCGGAACAACGATTTCCTCATTAACATGAAACTGGGAAACAACTTTGGGAAGAAACTCGGGCCGAGTGCGGAGCACTGCCCTGTTCCCATGAAAAACCAAGAAAGGGGGTTTACAAGAAAGAGCCCCTAAATCAGAAACACGTCTGGCCGAAGCAATAGCCAGAAGGAAAACAGTCTTAGCTGTTAGCCATTTAAGATCCACTGAGCCCAGTGGTTCAAACGGCGGTCCTTGGAGAGCCCTCAGGACCACAGCCAAATCCCAAGGCGCCACAGGTGGAACAAAGGGCGGCTGAATGCGGAGAACACCTTGCATAAAGGTGCGCACATCCGGGATTGAAGCAATCCTACGGTGAAACCAGACAGATAGGGCCGAAACCTGTACCTTCAAAGAAGCAAGGCGAAGCCCATGATCTAGTCCCGCTTGCAGGAAGGCGAGAATCCGAGACAGACGAAACTCCCGCAGTGCATAACCTCTCGGTCGACACCACTACAAGAACGTATGCCACACGCGATGGTATATCCTCGCGGAAGACTGTTTCCGAGCTCGTAACATGGTACGCACCACAGAGCTGGAAAACCCCCGGGACCTCAGCATGGCCGTCTCAACAGCCACGCCATCAAAGACAGCCGAGTCAGGTCCGGGTGAAGGCAAGGACCCTGAGACAGAAGGTCAGGTCGTAGCGGCAACCGCAGAGGACTGTCCACGGACAGACCCTGAAGGTCTGAGAACCAGTGCCGTCTGGGCCACGCGGGAGCTATCAACAGGTGCGTCCCTCCTTCCTGTTTGAATTTCCGGATTACCCGTGGAAGAAGGGAGACCGGAGGGAACAGGTATGCGAACCGGAACGTCCACCGGACGGACAGAGCATCCACCAGAGACGCCCCTTCGTCTCTTGTGCGAGACCCGTACACCGGCAACTTGTTGTTGTGCCGGGACGCCATGAGGTCGATTTCTGGAAGACCCCACCTGTCCACCAGTAGTTGAAAAATGTCCGGGTGCAGGGACCATTCCCCCGGATGAACGTCCTGGCGACTTAGAAAGTCCGCCTCCCAATTGAGCACTCCCGGGATGAAGACCGCTGATATGGCCGGCAGATTGCGCTCTGCCCAAACCAGGATCCGAGAGACCTCTACGAGAGCCGCCCGACTGCGAGTTCCTCCTTGCCTGTTTATGTAGGCCACGGTAGTAGCGTTGTCCGACTGGACCTGCACCGGGTGACCCTGGAGAAACCGCTGTGCCTGCTGGAGAGCATTGAAGACCGCACAGAGTTCCAAGATATTTATTGGAAGCTCCGCTTCTGTCGGCGTCCACCTGCCCTGGAACAAGTGTGGACCCGAAACTGCTCCCCAGCCCCGAAGACTGGCGTCCGTTGTCAACAGGACCCAATTTGGAACCCAGAACGGACGTCCCTTGTTGAGGTGGGTCGTCTGTAACCACCACGCAAGGGACAGGCGAAGCTCCGGGGTGAGCACAATCGTCTGGGACTTCAGAGACTGAGGCAACCCGTTCCACTTGGACAGGATCAGGTGCTGCAGAGGTCTGGAGTGAAACTGGGCGTATTCCACCATGTCGAACACCGACACCATGGAGCCCAGTAACCTCATCGCCGAGTGTAAGGACACCCGGCGGTTGTGCAGACAACTGCGCACCCTTGACTGTAAAGCAGAGATCTTGTCCTCCGTCACGAAGATCCTTTGCTGTCCCGAGTCCAATAAGGCTCCAAGATGCAGAATCCTCAGAGACGGGATTAGAGTGGACTTCTGCCAGTTGATTAGCCAGCCGTGCCGTTGCAGCAGTGCAATGGTCAGGTCCAAGTGGCGTAACAGGAGCTCTGGAGATCCTGCCACCAATAACAGGTCGTCCAAGTACGGTAACATGTGGACTCCCTGCAGCCGCAGAGAAGCCGCCATCACCTTGGTGAAAACACGTGGTGCTGTCGCCAGGCTAAACGGTAACGCCTGAAACTGGAAGTGGTCGCTGCGGATTGCAAACCTGAGGAACTGTTGATGGCGCAAAAGAATAGGGACATGCAGGTAAGCGTCCTGTATGTCCAATGACACCATGTAGTCCCCAGGTTCCAGCGCCAGAATGATGGACCGTAGGGTCTCCATCCGAAACTTCGGGACCCGCAAAGACTTGTTGAGTGCTTTGAGGTTGAGAATCGGACGATATGACCCATTGGGTTTCTGTACCAAAAATAGATTTGAATAGAAACCCTGGCCCCTCTGGGAGAATGGAACAGGCACTATAACTCCAGCCTGGAGCATAGTGTGCAATACCTTCCGCAGCTCCGTAGCCTTGTTCCGGTCTGATGGTAGACCCGTGGTGAAGAATCGAGCCGGGGGTCTGTGCCGTTAGGAGAGAGCGTATCCGTGGGAAACCACCTCCAGAACCCAAGTGTCTGTCGTAGTGGTCGACCAACACTGGGCAAACTGTAGCAGGCGGCCTCCCACCCTGGGATCCCCCAAAGGGAGGCCCGGACCGTCAGGCCGCAGGCTTGTCATCTGGCTTGGGGGCCGGACGTCTGGTACTCCATGCCTGCTTCCGGGGCTTGGCCGATTTCTTAGGACCAGCCTGTCGAGGAAACGACTGTGGTTTGGGCCTGCCCTGGGCCCTAGATGACCGAAAGGACGATGGTCCAGAACCAGAAGGAGCAGCGGCCGACGGGAGACAAGCCGATTTGGCTGCCGCCAGCGTGGCCACAATCTTATCCAGATCCGGACCGAAGAGAACTTCTCCGGTAAACGGCAACGCCTCCAGACCCTTTTTGGAATCTGCGTCCGCCTTCCAGGATCGCAGCCACAAGGTGCGACGAGCAGCTACCGCTGCTGAAGAAATCCTAGACACCAGAGTAGAAATGTCTAGGGCTTCCTCGTTGATGTAGGTGGCCGAATCACGGAGATTGCCAATCAACTCCTCCTGTTCGGCCGGACAGTCGGAATCAAAAGAAGCCTCTAATGAATCCGCCCAGCGCTCCATCGCTCTGGCAACCCAGCAAATGGCCATAGCCGGCCATGCTGCCCCCCCGCAAGGGAATAAGCGGACTTCAGGCAGATTTCCACCTTGCGGTCCGTAGCATCCTTAAGGGAGGACATGGATGGCATCGGCAATGTGGCACTACGGACAAGACGGGTCACGTGAGAATCCACCTGTGCAAAATAATTATCTGCGAATGGATAAGCCACCGCCAGGCGTCTCTGCGGCTGGTATATTTTGCCAGGCTGTTTCCACGCCTCCTCTAAATGGTCCACAAACTGCCCCGAAAGAGGAAAGACTGTGGCATCGCCCTTCACATCCTTGAAAAAGGCATACTTAGATTTAGCCGCTGGGGGAACTTCGTCCTCAATCACCAAGGCTGTGCGGACCGCCCGAATAAGTCCAGGAATATATACTTTGGACTTAGCATCAGCGTCCTTAGTATGGAGAGGTTCCTGATCGTAAGGATCCAGAATCTCCCCATCATCAGACGTCCCCTCGTCATCCTCATAAGGAGCCGACAGAGACGCCACCGGCCGTTTATGCGGCCGCATCACAGACTCCCCTTGCAACACATCCGACAAGTGCTGTACAGAACTCGTCAGGGAGTTAACCCACGCTGGCACCTGAGAAACCGGGAGCGGGGAAATAGGGAGACTGTGGGGTACCACCAATTGTCGTGGGAAACCCTGCATGGGTGACGACACCACTGACTGCTGGGATAAACCCATCGGTGTAAATGCGGGCTGCGGAGCTAACTGGCCCACTAAGGCTGTAAGCGCCTGAGCGAAACAAGCCCAGGGCGGCTCCTGTACCGGTGCTGTAACCGTAAGAGGCCACGCCATGGACAAACACTGCCGGCAAAGGCCCTCCGCGCTACCCTCCCCCTCCGCTAACGGTACTTTACACGTAGTACACTGTAGCCGGAGGGGAAAATCACTTTCGGACATGATGGCACCACGTATGTGACCTCTCTCACCAATTATAACTTAAATAGGTGAGAGACCACCCTGCAGCACCGCACCGCAAGGGCTTAGCAGAAAGAACAGGGACAGTAATAAAGCTGACAGTTTAGAGAAAAGTTACAGGCAGCAGCGCTAGCACAGTCACATACAATGCAAAGAAAATCAATTCCTGCACTAACAGCGCTGATCACTCAACTACGCAGACACAGGGCCTGGTAGGACACAGCGCTGCATACAGACCTGACCACAGCGGAGGAGAGGTATGCGGGGGGACCCAGACCACGATGCTTCCGTCCAGCGCTTCCAGCAGCGTTCACCATGCGTTCTGGAGAAGATGGCCGCTGAGGAGCAGAGAGGAGGCTGGCCTGGGGGAGGAGCGCTGCCACAGGACCAGTCGGCAGCATGCAGAGGGCTGTGTGCAGCGGGGGAGGCGCCGGCTGTGAGACAGGGAAGGCGCGCTCCCCTGGCATGCATTTAACCCCTGGGACGCCGCAGCGCTACCGCTCTGCTGCGGTCCGCTGTCCCAGGGGGTAGTGGAAAGCGCAGGTTGGTCGCCTGGCTCCACGCTGCAGCCAGTCCCCAGGGAGCCCCCTGCCTGGGGACTTAGGACCATGTGACTAGCGGGGACCCACCGCGGGACCCCGCTGCTTACCTTTGTCCCCCTTGGATCCGGCCATGGTCCGGAACATCTGGGGTCACCGCTAGCTGTGACCCCAGATGCTCACCAGCATCCCCGGATCGGTACCGGCGTTCTGGTACCGGCGGGGGTGTAGGGAAGACAGCATGGACGTCAGGACTGACTGTCCATGCTGTACATCCAGATGTGCAGCCACAGCTGCACTGAAGAAAGCTTCAGGGGCTCTTCTAGCCCCCACTCCGACAGGTGCACCCGACGCCGGCCGGGCACCAAACTAAACTGAGGTGCCTTGGCTCGGGGGCGGGGTATAGGAGGGGGACCCTAGTGCATCCTGGGAGGCTGAAAAGCTTAACTCTATGGTGCCCAGCGACTGACGTCACACCTATACCCCCAAGGTATCCTGTGGATACCCTATGGACCCTGAAGTAGAAAAAGATATTTCATAACTAAGGTTCTATACATGTTAAGACAGCCGTGTTTGGTTTCGAACTGATGCGTACTCTTTCAACAGAATTCCGGTACTATTGGTGTGGAGATCGCATCATGTATTCCCAACTTATGGACCGCAGAGACTACAAGCAACAAAATGTATATTTTAGGAACAACTGTTAGGATGCAGCATGGGGACGCGGGAGGGAAAAGACCCTCAGTTGTTAGAGGCTGGGCGAGTCTATTTGAACCAGCCTGTTAAATGCACTGTAACATATGCTTCTCCCCTGGGAACCAATGGCATAAGCAAGAAACTTCTCTATTGTCCTGTCTATTCTGGGGGGGTATAAACATGTGTGCTCAAACACTGGGTCTTTAGTCTTCTTGCTGAATGACGGAGGTTTTCTTTCTGAAAGCCGGGATCTGGTCCAGAGGCGCTGCGTATGTATACTGTACTTGGGTCTGTATAATTCCTTTGCGCTAAATTGTACATAGATCATAGCGTGTAACTGACTGTACTTTTACTTGAATAATACTTTGTGCTTCGGAACCACATGTTCTGAGTCTGGAGTCTCTATTTATTGTATGACTGCATACACAAATTAGCGTCATCCTTAGAGGTTTATAGGAAGGATTTTAGAAGGTACAGGCAGGGGTATATAGAGGTTCATTTTAATATCGACAGAGTATGTAGACTTCAGGCAAGCTTCAGTCCTTCTATCCACAGTCTCCTTTAAGGAGACTGCTGTATGGATAGGTAAGGTAGAGTTCTTAACCAGGCCTGTCACGTGGGAATCCAATGCAGGGGAACTTCCCATTTAGTGCAATCAGTAGCTGGAAGAGGCTAAAAAGAAATCAAGCGTTTAGACAGATGAAACTTTTTATTTGGTGTATTCCATGCTTCACTCATTAGATCAGATAGCTAATCAGAGTGAGGAAACTCCTGCGAAACTACCTTCTGTCGTTTAAAGAGTGGCTCTTTTGCCTTAGGAGTGGGTTCTATATCTTCTATTTGAAGAATTGATTTTACAGCTCTCACTAGTGAAGGTATATTCAATTTAGATGGGGGCTCCTCCTCCCCCGAGGGGGGGAATCAGAGTGAGAGAGCGCCGTGTCTTCTGCCTCCCCAGACGATAACTCGGAATCTGATAGCTGGGTGGACTGGGAAGATAACACAGCACGCTTAGTAGTTTTACTAGGTAAGGGTCTCTCCTTTTGCAGCATTTGTTGAAAGGCTGTAGAGGTAGCTGCCAGACTCTGCACGGAGGTAGACAGTACGTCTACCCATGGGGGAGGCAAAGGAGGCACTGGATTTGCAGGGAGTACCTGTTTTGGCCATCCCATAGGGGAAGCTACCAAAGGGACCACTAGGTGGTCTGCAAGTTTTACCAACACCTGTGAAAAAGAAGCCCAGGGGGGTCCTGAGAGGCTGCTGGGGCCGATGGGCCAGGTGCTGTATAACAAGATGCACATAGACCATCTTGAATGAGATCCTCTGGTTTCTTGTAAGTCCTGTTTAGCTTCAGAGTGGGAGCAGTAGCCTGCTTGTTACTCTTGCTTTTCATAGACATAGCTGCAAGGATAGTATAGCACACAATCTGGCACAGTGCAGTGAGCAACAGATATACAGTATGTGATAGCCCTCACAAATACAGGTAGATGTGAAGTACAGTGAACTACCTCAGTATTCCAGGGTTATATAGTGAAAGAAAGGGAAAGGTATAAGCTGACAGTTGAGAAAAATACAGCAGCGCTAGTACAAGTCACATACAATGTAGAGCATACAATATAACTGCAGTGGCACTAGGGGCCTGATTCAGACCCACTCGCTAGGATGTGTTCGCACGCAGGCGTCAGCAGCCTGAGTATGCAAATCCCACGATCGCAAGCAAGATCGCAAGCACGCCCACTATATCTTGCTGTGCGATAGCGGTATGTATTTAGACGCCCATCAGCCTGACACAAGACGCCCACTTTCCCTTCATAACATATGTCCTCTCCAGGAAGTGTATTAAACAATTGGTAACATCGGACCATATGCAGCACTTGTGGCTGACCATACCCTACTGCAAGCGCTGCAATTCAGCCATGTGACGTTTATTATGACGCTGCATCTTAATTATGCACACCTCTAAAACGGCTTTAAGACGCAGACACGCCTGCGTTCGTTCCACCACTCTCCAGTTACCATCGACCAACCCATCACCACCCACAAACGGCTAGTCTTGTCACTCAGTCTAGCAGAGCGTCTATGTACAGGGTAAGAAACACTTCCCGATCGCATGAACTAGTTCGGGCAGTGTCTTGTACACATGCGCAGGTTGCAAACATCGGCAGGCAACGTGCAAACGCAGACTAACGAATGGGTCTGAATCAAGCCTTAAATTCAACTACACAGACTACAGTGGCTGGTAGGAAATAGTGCTGTATAACCTGGCTCCTAGGAGAGGTATACAGGGACACTGGACCCAGCGTTCCCAGAGACCTGTGGCTGTTGCAGAAAATGGCTGTCATGAGTCTCTGAGAGGGTGGAGGGTGAGGGAGGAGCAGCTCAGGGGCAGCAAGACCACAGTGGAATGGTGCCCTGAGCAGGAGGAGGGGTCCCTCGCCTGAGCTGGCCCCTGCGCCAGTATAAGTTATGCCCTGGTGGTCTAGTGAAGTCCCGGACGAACTGGTGTCTACATCATCGCCTCCGGTCCGTCTCCTGAGACCGAAGGTAAAACTGCGCATAGACGCGGGTTCCCGCCTTACCTGTCCCCTTGAGTCCCGGCTGCAGTCTGGGGTTTGAAAAACCCTGCTAGCTAGGTCCACCCGGAGCCCGGCTGAGAGTACCTAGCCGATGGCTGAAGTTGCGGCGCCGCAGAGGGGTGATGGCGCAGCAGTGCAGACGTCCAGAGGACCGTCTAGCACTGCTTGCTCTGTTATAGTAAAAACAGGAGATATGGTAAGAACTTACCTTTGTTATCTCTGTTTCTACAAAGTCCATAGAGTCCACAGGGTTGACCTTGGGTAATAGCTGGATCTGGATCCACGGGCACCATGCAGTTAAAACTTTAGCTGCTCCCAGGATGCACTTGGGTCCAACCTCTATACACCGCCCCCAAGCAACAGGCACCCCAGTTGGTAAGCAGCCAAGGCCGGAGGAGGAGACTAAACAGAGAGAAGGAAGACTGGAACACACAAGAAACCATACTCACAGAAATGGGAAATGGAAAAAACGGTGACCAGCCACACAGCCCATTTGAAGCTAGGTGCGTCAGGGCGGGCGCCCTGTGGACCCTATGGACATCGTAGAGAGAGATAAAGGTAAGTTGTGACCGGAGGCAGGCCACACGGGGTTAATGGCTGCCACAGCACTGAAAGGGTTAACCCCCGTGCTGTGCCGTCATTTTTAAAAGGACAGTGTAAAAGCACACTGCACATGGTTTATAATAAACTGTATTAAAGTATATATGTATTGCTGCAATGCATTAGTGCATGAAGCAACGTATATTTAATAGGCTGTGCACTATATGGTTTACATGTATATTTTGTAGAGAAAATGCACTTCTTGAATATGTCTGTATAAGACATGAGCAGCCTCTGTGTCTGCAGATACTAGATGCTGATTGTGATTCCCTTAGCAGGAGGTCTGATGAATAGGGTGACTGGAAGTTCTCTGTGTGAAGGTGTGAATGGTGTCATATAGCCAAACACTACATGTACAGAACTTCCTTTGAAAAGACAATTTGTTGTTAAGAACCTTTTGGATGTCACTGAATGTGTTAAGGTTGGAAATGCCAAACTGATAAGGATGAATGTCATTTACTATTTCCTGTGACATGTTATACCAACATTTTAGGAGACAGTATGATGTATGATAAATCAGTTTGTGATTAGGAAGGAGGATATTGAGAGACTCCTTTGAAATGTAATATGTTGTTAATTTATGTTTTCTGAGCTAGAATGATTGGCTAGAAGGAGCACAGGGTGGATTTGCCCCCCTGTGATGTTGTGTGTTAGAATGACATAAAAAGAGGGACTGTGAGCCCTGTATGTGTACAACCCTGTAACTTCTGTGTGGAGAAGACCTGCTGATAAGATTCCTGTATGTGGTACATCCTTGTAAATCCTGTGTGGAGAAGAATTGCTGTAACATCTTGTATGCTGATATTCCCCTTCAATCCGAAGGGAGGGTCTTTTTTAAGACTTTGAGCAATAAACACCTTGCCTGACTTCAATGGTATCTCAATCCTGCGACTAACAGAATTGCACAAAACGCTATTCCGTTCTCCTGCTGTTCTGGGTAAGAGCTCCGTGTCTCCAAGTTCAAGCCCTCTGCCAGCTACCGTGCAGACCTGGTCCATTGCGAGGGATCAGGAGGATACAGCCGACACCAAACCGGAGGTGTGTCCGCAGTTAGTCAAACGCATACGCAGCAGAAGTGGTTCCAGGTTCTGAGGCAGGAGCCTGAGTGTACCTAGTAAGCGGTTCCAAACGCCGATGGTAGAGTTTGGTGGTGGCAGCATAGTTACACGCCCACGGCGCAGTGGGCGGAGTCAGTGACAGGCGGTCACTGACGGTGAGTGGGAGTCCAAAAGCGCTAACCCGTGACCAGGGACGGCCTAGGCGAAAGGCGTCCGGTCACATAAGTGCTTGCCAAATCTCCTGTTTTCTACTTCAGGGTCCATAGGGGGTCCACAGGGTTGACCTTGGGGATGTCCCAAAGCAGTTCAACTAAGGGCGGGGACGCTCCTGTGCAGAAAGGAGAATCCTGCGCCCAAAGGATTCATCCTGAGAGGCGAAGGTGTCAAACGCATAAAACCTCAAAAACATCTGAATTGAAGACCAAGTGGCTGCCTTGCACAGCTGAACAGCGGAGGCACCACGTCTAGCAGCCCAAGAAGGACCCACAGACCGAGTGGAATGAGCCTTAACAGAGGCTGGGACAGGTAAACCTTCCTGTATATAAGCCTCACGAATAACAGAACAAAGCCAACGGGCAACAGTTTGTTTGTTGGCAGGCAAACCCCTCCTGTGAAAACCAAAGAGGAGAAAGAATCGGATTTTCTAACAGAAACAGTCCGGTCCACATAAGTTCTGAGAGCACGGACAACGTCCAACAAAGCCTCACCAGCTGTAAGGTCAGGTGACTGAAAAGCTGGCACCACCAGTTCCTGATTGATGTGGAACTTAGAGACAACTTTAGGCAAAAACTCAGGACGAGTGCAAAGCACTGCTCTGTCCTGGTGAAAAATTAAGAAGGGCGGACTACAGGAAAGCCTCCCCAACTCAGATACCCTCCTGGCTGAAGCAATAGCCAGGAGAAAAACAGTCTTAAGTGTTAACCACTTGAGGTCAACTGACTCAAGAGGCTGAAACGGAGGTCCCTGCAGGACCCGAAGAATCACCGCCAAGTCCCACGGAGCCACTGGAGGCACAAAGGGAGGCTGGATTCGAAGAACACCCTGGAAAAAGGTGTGAACATCAGGCAGTGTAGCGATCCTACGTTGGAACCACACAGACAGAGCTGACACATGAATCTTCAGGGAAGCCAGACATAAGCCCAGGTCAAGACCTGACTGGAGAAATGCCAAAATCCTAGAAACCCTGAACACCTGAGGATCAAAGTTTCTGGACTCACACCACTGAAAGTATGCCACACCCTGTGGTAAATCTGAGCGGAGGCAGGTTTACACGCCCTGAGCATGGTACTGATGACAGAGCTTGAAAATCCCCGGGACCTTAAGACGGTGGTCTCAAGAGCCACGCCGTCAAAGACAGTCGACCCAGATCTGGGTAAAGGCAGGGCCCCTGAGACAGCAGGTCCCGACGCTGAGGTATAAGGTACGGCACGTCGATAGACAAGCTCCTGAGATCGGAGTACCAAGGACGTCTGGGCCATGCTGGAGCCACCAGCATAAAAATGACTCCGTCCCGTTTGACTTTACTTAGTACCCGAGGCAGCAGGGAGATCGGAGGAAACAGGTACGCTAGGTGAAATGTCCACTTCACCGACAGCGCGTCCACCAGACTTGCGCTTGCGTCCCTTGTCCTTGAGCTGTAAACAGGCAACTTGTAGTTGTGACAGGAGGCCATCAGGTCCAACTCCGGCAGTCCCCATTTGTCCACGAGAAGTTGAAACACCTCTGGGTGAAGCGACCATTCCCCTGGGTGCACGTCGTGACGGCTGAGGAAGTCTGCCTCCCAGTTGAGGACTCCCGGGATGAAGACTGCCGAGATCGCAGGAAGGTGGCACTCTGCCCAAGCCAGGATGCGAGACACTTCTAACATCGCTGCCCGACTGCGAGTTCCTCCCTGGTGATTGATGTACGCCACTGTGGTGGCGTTGACGGATTGCACCTGTACCGCCCTTCCGTGAAGAGCGGTGCCAGACGACAGCAGAGCCCTGTACACGGCCCGCAGCTCCAGAACGTTTATGGGAAGAACCGCTTCCACCACAGACCAACGGCCCTGAAGAGACAATGAGCCGGTCACTGCCCCCCAACCCCAGAGACTGGCATCTGTTGTGAGCAGCACCCAGTCCGGGATCCAAAAGGGGCGACCCTCGATGAGATGAGCTGTCTGAAGCCACCAAGCTAGAGACCGGCGCACTTCCGGGGACAAGACCAGCGTCTGGGATCGGATCCGGTGAGGTAACCCGTTCCATTCGGACAGAATCTGCCCCTGCAGGGGCCTGGAATGGAACTGGGCAAACTCCACCATGTCGAATGCTGACACCATGGACCCTAGGACTCTCATTGCCGAGTGGACCGACACCCTGCGACTGCTCAGGAAACTGTGTATCCTCAGTTGTAGGGAGGACACCTTTTCTGGAGTCAGGAAAATCCTCTGCTGACGAGAATCCAGAAGGGCTCCCAAATGGACCATCCTTTGCGATGGGATCAGAGATGACTTGTTCCAATTTATCAACCACCCGTGTGCCAGAAGACAAGCAATAGTCAGGTGGACATGTCCAAGAAGTACCTCCGGAGAGCTCGCCAACAAAAGATCGTCCAGATACGGCAGCAGCCGTATACCCTGGCCCCGAAGGTGGATGGCCATAATTGCCATCACCTTGGTGAACACCCTCGGAGCTGTGGAAAGGCCAAAAGGGCAAACACCCGAAACTGGTAGTGATGTTGCAGGATAGCAAACCTCAGATACCGCTGGTGTGCAGGTGCTATGGGCACGTGGAGATAGGCGTTCTGGATATCCATGGAGACCATGTAATCCCCGAGTTCCATCGCCAGAATGATGGAACATAACATTTCCATCCTCAACTTGGGAACTCTGAGGTATTTGTTCAGAGACTTCAAATTCAGGATAGGGCGTTGAGAACCATTGGGCTTCTGTACCAGAAACAGAGTAGAATAGTACCCCGTCCCACATTGAGACTGCGGAACAGGAACAATGACCCCTGCTTGTAGCAAGGATTGTATAGCCACCTGAATCTGGGAAGCTTTGGTCTTGTCCAGAGAAGGACTCGTGCAAAAAAACTGGTGGGGCGGCCTGAACCGAAAAGACAGGGCGTACCCCTGAGAAACTACTTCTCGAACCCAGGCATCCGTGGTGGTATTGTGCGAACACTGGGCGAATTGGAGAAGTCGGCCTCCCACTCTGAGGTCCCCCAGAGGGAGACCCGTCCCATCAGGCAGCAGGTTTATCCTACTGCTTGGAAGAAGGGCACCGAGCACACCAGGCTTGCTTTTTGGGTTTAGAGGCGGTCTTAGCCGCTGACTGCCTTGGGAAGGCCTGACCTTTTGCCTTACCCTGAACCTGAAAGGAATGAAAGTCCAAGCTCCGTACCTTGGCAGGCGTTGCTGCTGAAGGAAGGAAAGCTGACTTGGATTTAGCCAGGGTATCCACTATTTTGTCCAAGTTCGGACCAAATAGCAATTCTCCATTGAAAGGTAAGGCCTCCAGACCTTTCTTTGAATCAGCGTCCGCTCTCCAGGACCTCAGCCATAAGGATCGGCGGGCAGACACTGCTGCAGCCGATACTCCAGAGGTCAGCAGACTAGCATCCAAAGAGGCTTCTCCAATGTAGGAAGCAGCGTCTCATCTGTCCTAACGCCCTCTGGACATCCGAAGCATCGTCAGGAAAGATATCTTCTAATGCGTTGGCCCAACCCTCAATTGCCTTGGCCACCCAGGAGATGGCCATGGACAGTCGGGCCACTGCCCCTGAGAGGGAGTAAATGGACTTTAAGCAAGTCTCAACTTTTCTGTCCGTGGGATCCTTCAGCGAGGATATAGACGGTAATGGCAGAGTAGCGCTCCTTATTAAACGGGTGACATGGGAATCCACCGCCGGTGGAGTTTCACATTTTTTACAATGTGCCTCAGGAAAAGGATAATTAGAAGCCAACCGGTTCTGTGGCAGGAATCTCTTACTGGGCGCCTGCCAAGCCACCGCCATATGATCAGTCAACTGATCAGACAGGGGAAACGCCGCAGAAGCCACCTTAGTTTTTTTTAAACTAGGATACTTCGACTTAGGAGCTGGTGCCTCATCCTCTATTAGGAGAATGGCTCGCACCGCCCTAACCAGTGCTCGCACATTAATGGACGACTTGGTATCTACCTCCTGGACCGATGTGTCCGAGTCAGTGTCTTCATGAACCTTCCCATCATCTAAGGACCCGGCGTCCGATAAATGCGCCGCCTGCGCCATTAGTGTGCGTTTTGACACCCTTGAAGGCATGTCACTCTGCAATATTGACTGAAAAGCCGAAGACGCGGCCACCAAATTTTGTACTTAGTTGGAGAGCACATCCACCCAGGGTGGAGGAGTCGCCACAGGGGCCTGGAAGGGCACCACAGACTGCTGCGTCACAGGGGAAGCCTGTATATACATAGGTAACCCCGCATAAGGACCAACAGACTGAGACCCGGGGGGGGCTCTGCAATAATTGTGGGACACCCGGGGAATGGGGGATGGCCGGCTGGGGCAATGCCCTAGTAGGGACAGCAGTCGGGACCAACAGACGGTCCGCAATAGACACCAGCACCTAAGAAAACATTGCCTATGGTGGTTCCTGCGTCATAGGAGGTTTTGATGGGCCAGGAACCACCTGGCACCGTCTACACAGGCCATCCTGTGACAGATCCTCCCTATCCACTCCTGCAGAACAGCGTCCGCAGGAGACCAACACCGGAGCCACGGAGTGCTCAATCTCCTCTTCCGACATGACAAAATATATCATAAATAAATATATCTGGCAACAGAGCAGAATCAAGCGCACTCACCAGTGTGCTGAACAACAGCCCACAATATGGCACTGTGTAGCACACAACTGTATGTGACGGACCTCACAAATACGTGATTTATATAGGTGAGATCTGTAGACACGCCCCTCCCCCACACACCTGTAGGGCTTGTAGGAGAAGTAAAGAGATAGATATAGGCTGACAGTAAGTAGAAACAACCACAGACAGGCAGCACTAGCAAAAGTCACATACCATGCAGGAAGATATACTTACTGCACCTTTCCACTACAATCAACCTGCCCAGATTTAGTGTCTGGGAGGGCTATAGCACTGTGTACACTGTCCTTGATCGGGGGAGAGGTACACAGGGGGACCGGTCTGCGTGCTCCCTGAGAGATCTGTGCTGCCACAGAGAAAATGGCCGCCAGAGACCTCAGAGGAGTGGCCGAGTAACTGCAGCTCAGCGACGCCAGACTACGAGCTGAAAGGTGCGCTGAGCTGTGGAGCCGCTAAACAGGGAAGGCTTCCTCCCCTGGCTAGCTATTAACCCCCGGGTTGCCGGCATCCCGCTTGCCGCTAAATAACCCTGGTGGTCTAGTGGACTGACAGGGTATTCCTCTGATGGAGGGGGAGCCCACCGCCACCTCCCCCGGTCTGTCCCCAAGACAGGGGGCACAGGACTGCATTTTACAGGCACCCGCAAGCCGCCGCTAATCAGCGACTCGCGGCTTACCTGTCACTCCCCAGCATCTCCAGCAGCAGTCCAGGGAGGTCCCCAGAGTCCGGCTAGTACGGACTCTGGCCTCCCGCCACGATCCCCAGTGCAATACTGGCGTCGCGGCGCCAGCGGGGAGTAAGAACGGCAGCGTGGGCGTCTGCACAGACAGCCCTTCGCTGACACTCTGAAGAGCCGAGTAAAAATAAAAAATGAAAAAGGCTCTATAAAAAATGAAAAAGCTTTGGGGGGCTGCTCCTGCAGCCCCTCTGCGCAGGGTGACCCGACTCCGGCCGAGCACCAACTCAAACTGGGGTGTCTGTGGCTCGGGGGCGGGGTATAAAGGACGGACCCAAGTGCATCCTGGGAGCAGCTAAAGCTTTAACTGCGTGGTGCCCGTGGATCCAGATCCAGCTATACCCCAAGGTCAACCCTGTGGACCCCCTATGGACCCTGAAGTAGAAATACAAATAAATCATAAAATAAAGCTTAGGCTGCGCCCCACTGTATAACAGTAATCCAGCTAATGCCGAACACCAACAAATCTGAGTTGCCTTCAGGCTGTGGGCAGGGTATGGGGGGAAGGACCGGAGCATCCTGGGACAGAAAGAAGCTTTGCTGTTGGTGTCCGGTCCTCCAAGAACAAACTACATCCCATTGTCTCCCTGAAGAAGAAAGGCATATTATAGAGGATGTCCCTGCCAATAAACATTAAGTTTGGAGTTTTTATTTCATGGGATACACAGATTGTAAAGACATTGGGCCTGATTCAGAGCTGGGAATAGAGTAAGAAAGAGCAAGTAACTGTGCATCTTGGTAAAACCAAGCTGAACTGCAGATGGGGCAGATTTAAAATGTGCAGAGAGATATAGAGTTGGGAGGGGTGTGTCCAACTAGGGATGAGCAGGTTTGGATTTCTGAAATCCGAACCCCCCCGATCCGAGTCGGGAACAGAGTCCGGCTCGGGTTTTCCCGCCTGACTCGGATCTCAAATCGAAGCAAAACGTCATCATCCCGCCTTCCGGGTCTTGCGGGTTTTGGATTCTTTAAAAGGTCCCCGCTTCGGCGACATTTTTCGCTCCGGCTGTGGTCAGTGAAAAGGCAGGGTGGGAGCTAGGGCTGGCTAGGCTGTGTTGTGCTGCTGTTGTCCATAGGGGCTGACTGGGCTGTGTTGTGCTGCTTTCAAAGGGGCAGGCTGGACTGTGTTGTGCAGTGTCCCATAAAGGCTGTAGTCCTAAAGGGGTGCGGTAGTGTTGCCCAGGGGGTGATCTGTCCATCAGGGGTGCTCCCTCAAAGTGCACTCCAAATAAAATTACAAAATTTTTTTTTCTGTGTTTGTGAATTGTGTACGCAGTAGCCGCAGGTGCATCAACAAAGTAGCGCCAAGCGTGCGCCTGTGTCATAAATCAAGGGCCGGCTGGCTTGTCCGTTAAAGGGTGCTGTAATCCCCAAAGTGCACTCCAAAAAACCCCATTTCTTTTTCTGTTTGTGAATTGTGTGCACTGTAGCCGCACGTGCATCAACAAAGTACTGTAGCGCCAAGCGTGCGCCTGTGTCATAAGTAAAGGGCCAGCTGGCTCGTCTGTTAAAGGGTGGTGTAACACCCAAAGTGCACTCCAAACAAAATAAAATATTTTCTGTGTTTGTGAATTGTGTGCACTGTGGTTGTGCATCAACAAAGGAGCACCGCCAAGCGTGCGCCTTTGTCCCATAAGTAAAGGGCCAGCTGGCTCATCTCTTAAAGGGTGCTGTAACCCCCAAAGTGCACTCCAACAAAAATAAAAAAAGTCTTCTTTCTGTGTTGTGAATTGTGGCCCTGATTCAGAGCCGGACGCTCTGACAGAGCGCTCGCTCTGAATCAGGGCGGTCCCTGCTCCTTTTTGGAGCGGCTCCTGGCTGCTCGCATAGCTGTGGCAGAGCATCACCAGGGATGAAACCCAGCGTCTGGTGATGTCTATGCGTTCCAGACTTCAGGCTGTAATTGCCTGCAAAGGATTTGCAACAAAGTATTAAAAAGTGAAAGTTCGATTTAGGATTGTTTAGTTTGTCCCATTACTTTTGACTAGGGATGTGCAGGCTCGGTTCTACTCGGTTCCGTTCGGTTCTTTTTACCGGATCTTATTGGGTATCAGCTGTCACGAGTTTTGGATAGCCAATAAGATTCGGTAAAAAGAACCGAACGGAACCGAGTAGAACCGAGCCTGCACATCCCTACTTTTGACCCCTTAAAAAGTGGGAGGCACATATAGAAACCGTTGTAATTCCTACACCATTCACCTGATTTGGATATAATTACCCTCAAATTAAATCTGAAAGTCTGCAGTTAAAGCACATCTTGTTTGTTTCATTTCAAAGCCATTGTGGTGGTGAATAGAGGCCAAAATATGAAAATTCTGTCAATGTCCCAATGTTTATGGACCTGACTGTATATATCAACATAACATAAATGGAGGACCAAACTTTGTACCCTAAAAATAAAATAGGGAAAGATCAAGAACCACTTCCTCCTAGTGCTGAAGCTGCTGCCACTAGTCATGACAGACGATAAAATGCCATCAACGTCGTCTGCCAAGGTCAATACCCAACGTCATAGTAAGAGGACATATAAAATCCCAAATGACAAGGTTCAGGAAAATGACCTTAAAAAAACATTTAAATCATCTGAGGAGAATCGTAAACTTGCCAATATGCCATTTACGACACGGAGTGGCAAGGAACGGCTAAGGTCTTTCCCTATGTTCATGACTAGTGGTTCAGTTTCACATGACGATGGAAGCCCTCCTCCCGCTAAAAAAATCAAATGAGTTAAGCTGGCAAAAGCACAGCGAAGAACTGTGTGTTCTAAGAAGGTATCACAAATCCCCAAGGAGAGTCCAAGAGGGGTGGCAGTTGCGATGACTGACCATCCCAGCACTGGACGGGAAGAGGTGGCTCTTTCCACCATTTGCACACCCTCTGCAAGTGCTTGAAGGAGCACCCACTGTCCACTTGCTGATATGCAAATTGAAGATGTCACTGTTGAAGGACAACAGGATGAAGATACTGGTGTAGCTGGCGCTGAGGAGGAAGTTGGCGAGGAGGATTCTGATGGTGATGTGGTTTGTTTAAATCAGGCTCCGGGGGAGACAGTTGTTGTCCGTGGGATGAAAAAGCCCATCACGGTCATGCCTGGGCAGAAGACTAAACATTCCACCGTATACCATATGTAAAGGTGAAATAAGTAGGGGTAGGGACGTTAACCACCTAGGAACATCCTCCCTTATACGTCACCTGCAGCGCGTTCATAAAAAGTTACTATCAAGTTTAGAAACTTTGGCTAAGACCATAAGCAGTCCAGGGACACCTAAATCCCTTTGTCCTGTTGTATCCAAGCCCCTGCAAACCACACCGTCAACTCTCTCCTCATCAATTTCCTCCTTAGTCAGGATCGGAAGTAGTCCTGCAGGCCATCTCACTGGCATGACTGACTCTCCTATCCGGGATTCCTCCGGAGGATCCTGCATTGCTATGCCTACTGCTGCCGCTGCTGCTGGGAGTCATTCATCATCCCAGAGAGGAAGTAGGTACACCACTACATTTACTAAACTATTGACCCTCCAACAGTCCTTAGCAAGGAGGATGAAGTACGACAGTGGTCATCCTGAAGCAAAACATATAACTGAGGCCTTGACTGCTATGTTGGTGTTAAGACGTGCGTCCGGTATCAGTCATTAGTGCAGTGGGATTTAGACAATTGATGGAGGTAGTGTGTCCCCGGTCCCAAATTCCGTCTAGATTCCACTTCACTAGGAAGGCGATACCGAGACTGTACAGAAACGTCAGAAAGTGTCCTCAGTGTCCTAAAAAATGCGGTTGTACCCAATGTCCACTTAACCACGGACATGTGGACAAGTCTAACAGGGCAGACTAAGGACTATATGACTGACAGCCCACTGGGTAGATGTATCACCTTACGCAGTAACAACAGCAGCATCTCAGAAACGCCAGCTCATTCCAAGGCAGGCTACGCTGTGTATCACCGGTTTCAGTAAGAGGCACACCGCCGACAACCTCGTAGAGAAACTGATGGAAGTCATCGCCCAGTGGCTTACCCCACTTAGTCACTTCAAAGCAGGAAAAGTGGCCGGTGCCCACCCCTAGTCCAAACTGAAATCTAATTTGCAATGTAAAAATAAAGCTATCCGGCATTTGTGGGCTACATGCAACAGCAGCCAGTATTTACCCCACGTGCAAAAAAAAAAAAAAGTATGCATTTGTACCCCTTGCACTGCAACATGGTTTGTCAAAGTACACGGTCACTTGCTCGATCTTATGCTGCCCATCCACTAGACGATTAAGTTGAGCGATTGAACGATAACAATCGTTCAATCGTTTGCAAAAATGTCTAAAACGACCAGCAATGCGCGTGCCCGCTGGTCGTTTAGACATCATCTTTCCAACATGCTGGTCAACCTGACGAGAACGTCAGGTTCAGCATGTTGCCAGATGATTGATGAGCCTGCACTGAACGACTGCTCGTTCAGTCTAGGCTTATCACAGACCTAGAAACGACTGCACGATTACAATGTCGTAATCGTGCGGTCGTTTCTATGGTCTGCTAGTAGATGGGCAGCATTACTCTATTCCCAACTCTGAATGAGACCCACTGTTTACTGAGGTTGTTTGTTTATATTTATATGCAAGTTATTGAGCAGCTTTACAAGGTAGGGGTAAATATACACAATTTGTGATATTAAAATGCCTGCCACTGTGCATGTTAAGTAGAATGCGTATTTTTCAGAATATACACAAACAGCATATTCAAGCTAACAGTGTCAGATAAGCTATTAGCCTATCTTACATTAGAGATGTATCACTTTGTATTACAGTGGGGACTTCCTATGGACTGAGAGCCTGATTCAGACCCGCTCGCAAGCGGGTTGATGGTGGCCCAGTGCACATGCGCACGACGGAGCCGGCTCCGTTGTGCGCATGCGCGAGACCCGGATAGTGACGGGCAAACAGTGGCTCCGGGTCTCGTACCAAAGGGGGCATGCTGTTGATGTTGTGACAGCACGCCCCCTTTGGTGGGCGGGCCATGGGCGCGGCTGCCCAGACTGAGGCGTTCCCGTGGTGATGTCAGTGGGAGTGCTTTCGGCAACGAGACCCTACCACAAGGTATTGACCATCGCGACCATCATCATGGCTGCTCGCTATAGCTGTGGGTGGTCACCCAGAGCTATGCGAGCGGCCAGGAGGCCGTTCTGAAAAACCAGAGGGCCAGCCCTGATTCAGAGTGAGCGTTCTGTCAGAGCGTCCGGCTCTGAATCAGGCCCTGACTTCAGACTGTGGGAAAACTCCACTGTATAAATAGAAGTGATACACTGCTGGTCAGTCATTCATGGCAGAGCTCTGGACGGACCAAGATATCGTTTGTTTCATGCATGTAGACATCCACGGATAGAAGAAAAAAATGTCAAAGAGGACGCCTCAGACTCAATGGCTTAAGTGAGCAATACATTTGAGAACAAGGATTTGTATGGTAGAGAGTGTTCATTTATAATAAAAAAGGAAATTAATATTTTTGTTACATTTCTCCTTGGAGCATCACAGGTCCTAGCCTAGTGTTGGTATTTGCAAATCAGAGGGACTCCATTTTTTTTGACCACCCAATATACCAGCTAAGGATGGCAGGGCTAGTGCTGGTTTCACCATTTTTTTTTCCTCTTTTTCCAGTAATGCTTTGTTCATGCTTATAATCATCACAAATCCTGCGCCTGCACCAAATACACTATCTGAGAGATATAGTGGTCTGCTTTGCATGCTATGTAAGGTGCATTACCATACATTTCCTGCACTCGTGCTACGTCAACCTGCCCCTTCCCTCACCCATTACACGTAACCCAGGAGATACTTCTCAATGTGCGTACATACCCCAGATGTACTCTTTGTTGGGCATGCAGTGTAGTGAATTTGGCACTTCCCTTTTGGATGTATATCCAACTGTACATGACCCCCCATAATGTACAGCCTGTCCATGTAAGTGTCTTCTTATCAGTTACACTGTTTAAGAAATACTATACTGCCTGGAGTTGTTTCATTTATTTAGGAACATCACAGAGGGATAACTCCACATCTACTCAGATCTCACATGTACCTCAAAACTCCCCCTCTTACCTGGAGCACCGGTGACCACACTAATCCCTTCTAGTAACCTACTGTAATTAGTTACTAAATAAAGCATTAATTAGCAGCGGAAGCTAGAACATGTCTTACCTTCAGTCTTGAGCCTGCAGATGAAGGAGGGAGACCTGATGTGCAGGATGATTACCTGCAGATGTCACATGACACACAAGCCTACTGCTCAAGTTTAGTCTTATTCCCTGCTTTAAGAATATTTTAGAGAATAAATCAGAGTGGGAGCATAAAGCTATGGGCCGCTAGGCACCTTTTGCCTACCTCTGTACTCCTCCCCTGAGATCTCCGGCCTGGGCTGACTAGTGGCGGCTGTGGCATTATACCCCGGCTAGTGTTTAAAATTTAAAACCCCACGCTATTTTTTCCCTGTATTTTTAAAACCAGGATCTTCTCACAAAGCCCAGTGCTGGTTCGCTAAATACAGGGGACCCCTACACATTTTGTCCCCCCGTATTTATTGAGCCAGGGCTGGCTCATATAGCCCGGGGATGGTAGTATTTTTGTGGGGGGACCCCACATTATTTTATTTTTCACTTTAACCCTTTTTTACTTAATTACAGGCAGAAACATGAGTGAATTACACATATATGTGCATGATTCTGCTAAGCACGCTGCTTAAATTACACCCGTGATTACAATCACGATTCTTGGTAAATTCCTGCAAGTTTGGCTGATGGTGTATTTATTTCTATTTGTGTTTTCACCTGTGTTTTGCAGAGTTTCATGATTTCTCACCTGAGTTTGCCTTTAATAAATTTGAGAGTTTAAAAAAAAAAAATAATGGACAAACACACCTGAGAATGCAATCTCCATTATTAGTAAATTTACCCCCTAGCCTCAAGTGAGCCACCAGGTCTCGTGCGAATTGGCTTTCGCCAAGCATCTTTTTACACCTGAAAATGCGCCTTATGCTGAGTACATGCATAACAGATATATCTGCAGATGATGGTTGTTCATACACACTGAAAAAAACATCATGTCTTCTGGTCACGGGTTCCGCTGGCAGGGGGGCGTGTCTCGCCCCACGGCCTTTGCAGCAAGTGTACAGGTGGTCGGCTGATTGCCCGTACACACAGTATGATGCCCCAATATATCTGCAGATAAATTGGGCATCGGCTGTGCAACACAGCTGACACAATATGTCTGAACGACATCGTGTATACCTAGCATTAGTCACAATCGAAAAAATTATATGCTATATTTGTTTTTTTGTGAGTCTGCATATGGTGTACAACAACACTTGGCTTGAAAAAAAAAGTGGCGGCCAATGCATTGTAGCACTTCGTATACAGTTTCAGACTCTGTTACAACAGTGCAGTCTTGTGAAGCGGTTTATTGCATCTTAGTCATTTGCAACGAAGATGCATTTTCTGGCAAGAAAAAGACACTCGGTGCAAGATAAATCGCATGGGACCCGGTGCGCCATTAAGGGCTTTTTGGCACGACTGCAACAATAATGCATGAGAACACATCTGCAACATGTTACGCAGCGAGAGATTTTGGAACACTCATCTTATCAGCATTCCAGCTGAGACCCTGCAGCCACATACAGTCTCTCCCGCAGAGAGATTCTGCAAAGGGAAGAGAGTTATAGGAAGAGATAATAGAAACATTTAATCAGTTTAGTGCTAACAATGTACAAAACTTGCTGTTTAGAAGCACATCTATACGAGATTACGGCTTTAAGTATTTGAAATTATACATGGTAAATGTCTGCTTTCTGGCAAATTTGATGCACGCTGTAGTCTTATTCGTCAATATTATACAAGAAAAAAAAAAAGCTATGTTAGTGTCGAAAACCCCCAAATTAGTTATTCTGGAATGTTTATAACTTATTGGAAGATTGAGCCAATCGTAAACTGTTAGGGGCATATTCAAATAAACACAAGGTCCTGCTGGAGCTTTGCGGGATGTTACAGTTACTAAACAACGCTTACAGACAATTCAAGCAAATAAAAGCAAGGTTTTCTCTGCAAATGTACACACAAGCACTTGGCTGGGCCATGTGCCTCATTAAACCGGCCTCATTCAGCAAATAGTACTCCATTTGAAAGCTGACAATTGTCTATGGGCCTGATTCAGATTTGGGAATAGAGTAAGAAAGAGCAAGTAACTGAGTACCTGGACAGACCATGTTGCAATACAAGAGGTGCAAATACATACATTATTTCTGCATGTGGCGTAAATACTAGCTGCTTTTGCATGTAGCCCACAAATGCTAGACAGCTTTATTTTTACACTGCAAATTAGAGTTCAGTTTGGACACACCCCTCCCAAATCTATCTTTCTCTGCACATTTTACATCTGCCCCACATGCAGTGCAGCATGGTATTACCAAGATGATCAGTTACTTGCTCTTTCTTACTCTATTCCCAACTATGAATTAGGCCCTGTGTCTAAGGCCTGGGCTAGCAGTAAAATAGAAATCCTCCACAATTTATTATGTGACCATATTTTTCTTCCCAGTCAGCACTGCCATTTACATTTATAATGCAATAAGTTTGACAAAACAAGTCCAACATTTTATAGTAGTTTATACTGTGAAATTATCGGCTAAAAAATAACAATAAAGATAATGTTAAAGCAGTGGCCGATGATTACCTTAATCTGAGTATATTATTATATATCAATTAGTAGAAAAATTTCTGGGCATCGTTAAAAACAAACACACCTTTATACATGTAAACCTATGTTTACTACAGATGTATCCTCACTCGTCTTTGCTACAGTCGTACCAACAGCCTATTTTTGTGCACCTGGTTCCGTGAGACTCTGTTAGCACCGGGCGACTAGTACGCACCAGGAGACAGCGCTGATTAATTTGATATGTGACACTTGTATATCTGTCAATCAACATGCAAAGTGCTACAATGCAACGGCTAAAGATTTTTTTCCATGCAGAGTTCAGTTTACAAAAAGTGTCACATATCAAATGAATCAGCATAGTCTCCTGATGCGTCCTAGTCGTATTGCAGCGACTTAGAAACATTTTTGGTGACATAAAAGGACGCCCGATGCCATCAGAGTTGCCCAGGACCTGGCGGCTCATTCACGCCAGGCATATCGTGCTGCATGGTGTTTTAAGACTAAAATGAGCAAGGACACATTTGTAATTAAGATAGAAAATTCTACTGTTTTGCTACTATATATTACTTTTTTTTCCCCCAATACTTTTTGAGGTTTTTACTGAAATATCTGGCAAGTTGCTCTATAAAGTAGTCTTCACTAAAAAAAAAATGTTTTGGACCCCTAGTGTTTGAGATGTGTATTTAATTTATGTACTTATTAAAGAAATCTGTTGTACATTCACTAGTCATTTTAACTCTGATCACTGTACATCTTGTTAGTCCTTTTTGACCCGGCCTTTGAAATGGTCCATAAAATGGAAAGCTCCAAAGTAATCTCCCAGCACAACTCCCAGTTTTGCAGATATAATGCTGATTGGGGAAGAGAGAAAGTGGGAAAAAAAAGAAAACATTTTATAATAATGTTACAAAATATAAATCATACAAAACCAGATCTGGAAAGAATGTAAAGTAAGATCCCAGGAGGGAGCTCAGCATCCTAAGCAAGTTTACACGTGTATGACAATGCTCATATGACTAGACCAGTGGTTCCCAAATTGTGTGTCGTGGCACCCTGGGGTGCCTCGGGACACTTGCAGGGGTGCCTCTGATTGGTGGTCCAGCACCAAATCAAATTAATTTATGGTCAATGTAATGTAAATATGTGGACAAACAGAAGCGCAAACCTGTCCACCATCACATAACTGACCCTAAGGATGACAGATAAGCACAATTTACTTCACTTTGTACTACATTTTTTCTGAATTTCTCAACAACAAACTTCTGGCTTAGGGGTGCCGTGATAACAATGCTGATACCCTAGGGCGCCGTGATTCAAAAAAGTTTGGGAACCACTGGACTATACACTAGTGAAGATAGTAAAGGAAGAATTCCACTTCAACATGGTACGGTGAAGACACACAGGCGCTTTTTCCCATCTCCAGCTTTACAACATTTGTACATTGGAAAGAACTATGGAGACTTGTCTGAAATGTTACACTCAGACTTTTAAAACCCACTGGAGTATGTCCATTAGAAAAAAAAACCTTCACATTTAAATTGCAGAGTCTAATCATTCCAAATTGGAATGAAAAAGGTCTACTTCACAGTATGCATAGACTTAAATATATGCATTGTGATTTTTAAAAACATAAAAATAAAATTTTAATTAGATTTAGCAAAACAAAAACAATTGGCTTAAAAGTCAATGATTTTGTAACCAATCCTTGTTTTGTACTTTTTAAAAGGACAAATCAAGTCTCAGTAAAACTAGAGGGGTCCCCAGTACCCATCCAGATTTCTAATCAACCCCAAGAGCAGCCCAGTTTGAGCAGTTTTAAAATCTTTAAAAAAAAAAAAAAAAGGTATGTATGAACTTATATTCATACAGAGATGTACGAACCTGTATGATCGGGTAAACGCTATTGATCAGCCAAGTCACTACTGTGTGGCGTAACGTGAATAAGAGACTACTATGTGGTGTAATGTGAATAAGAATGAACTGTCTGGTGTAATTTGAATTTGGGGTACTTGTGAGACAACGCCCCTTTATTGCAGTGCGTGCTGTTCCTTTATAAAAAAATGGGAGGACGGGTGCAAATTTATAGTTTGCAGCGGGGCTCTGAACACCCTAGCACCGGCCCTGGTTGCAGGATCATTATAAGCAGTTTATCAGCTAAGGCTCCTGCAACAGTCCTGCATACACAAATATCTGGTGATCGTGCTGAGGGTGTGTACCAAGCTTTACATAAACCTCAGACAAGATCAGCCCACTGCGAGTATGCCACTGATCTGACTACCATGCTGTGAACATTCCTGTGATCTGATTGGTTTATAATCTGGCTTGACATGGACAGGAGACAAAGATACACAACAATAAGGTGCTCACAGATAGTTATGGATTGCTATGTGGGCAGCACATAGTGGGAAATCAGTACTCACCAACCTTACACTCATTTATAATTACAGGGAGAAGATGACTGTACCATGAATACAACAGGCTTAAAAAAAAATAAATAAAAAAAGGACTCACTTTTTGAAACCAAAAATGAGGTACAGACTACGAGGCATCACTAGATACACTTGTTCTTTTAAGATAGCATCCACAATCTTCTTACTAGCATATTCTGGCTCTAAAATTGGCATGAATCGAGGCCATCTGCAACATTAAACATATTGTCAGATACAAGAAAAAGAAAAAACGATGATAAATAATAGTTTTTTACTTATTTATTCATGAATTCTATACCAACAATGCATTTTACAGCACTTTACAACAGGAAACACAGTAGCTAAACAAAACAGATTGTTAGCAGTTAGAGGTATAACAAACACCCAAGCTTAAAACATATAGGAAAAATATGAGATATGGTAAGAACTTACCTTTGTTATCTGTATTTCTATGAAGTCCATAGGGTTCCACAGGATACCTTGGGGTATAGGTGATGACGTCAGGCATCGGGCACCATAGAGTTAAGCTTTCAGCCTCCCAGGATGCACTAGGGTCCCCCTCCTATACCCCGCTCCCGAGCCAAGGCATCTCAAGTTACGTACCAAGCCATAGGCCGGAGGAGGATAAAGAAGAGAGAGAAAAAGATATGGACACACACACAAGAATCACATTCTCACCAGAGGGAGACAGAAAAACCGGTGACCAGAATAAAGCCCATCTGCAGCACAGGTGCGACAGGGCAGGAGTCCTGTGGAACCCTATGGACTTCGTATAAAATAAAGATAACAAGGGTAAGTTCTTACCATATCTCATATTTTCTACTTCAGGGTCCATAGGGTATCCACAGGATACCTTGGGGATGTCCCAAAGCAGTATCCTTCAAGGGTGGGGACGCTCCTGTGCTGAAAGGAGAATCCGCCGCCCGAAGGAAGCATCCTGAGAGGCAAAGGTGTCAAACGCGTAATACCTCACAAATGCATGGATCGAGGACCACGTGGCAGCCTTGCAGATCTGGACTGCAGAGGCACCACGTCGAGCTGCCCACGAAGGACCCACAGATCTAGTGGAATGAGCCCTCACAGAGGATGGAACCGGCAGGCCTTCATGAAGATAAGCTTCCGAAATGACCATACGGATATAAGCTGCCAAAGTTTGCTTTGAAGCAGGCCAACCCTTTTAACGGAAGCCATAGAGGACAAACAAGGCGTCCGACTTCCTAAACGAAGAAGTGCGGTCAACATAAATCCTTAAGGCCCGCACAACGTCCAAAGTGGCCTCACCCACCGACAGGTCAGGTGAGTTAAAAGCCGGCACAACTATTGCCTCGTTGATATGAAAACGGGAAACAACTTTGGGAAGAAAATCAGGACGAGTGCGCAGCACCGCCCTGTTCCCATGAAAAATCAAGAAAGGGGGTCTACAAGAGAGAGCCCCTAAATCAGAAACACGTCTGGCTGAAGCGATGGCCAGAATGAAAATTGTTTTAGCTGTCAGCTATTTAAGATCCACTGAGCCCAGTGGTTCAAACGGCGGTCCCTGGAGAACCCTCAGGACCACAGCTAAATCCCAAGGCGCCACCGGTGGAACAAATGGTGGCTGAATTCTAAGAACACCTTGCATAAAGGTGCGCACATCAGGGATTGTAGCAATCCTACGATGGAACCAGACAGACAGGGCAGACACCTGCACCTTCAAAGAAGCAAGGCGAAGCCCATGATCTAGTCCCGCCTGTAGGAAGGCTAGCACTCTAGACAGACAGAACTCCAGAGGTGCATAACCTCTCGGTCGACACCATTGGAAGAAAGTATGCCACACACGATGGTATATTCTTGCAGAAGACTGTTTCCAAGCTCTCAGCATAGTGCATACTACAGAGCTGGAAAACCCCCTGGACCTTAACATGGCCATCTCAACAGCCACGCCGTCAAAGACAGCGGAGTCAGGTCCGGGTGAAGACAAGGACCCTGTGACAGTAGGTCCGGTCATAGCGGCAACCATAGAGGGATGTCCATGGACAGACCCTGAAGGTCTGAGAACCAGTGCCGTCTGGGCCACGCGGGAGCTATCAACAGGAGCGTCCCTCCTTCCTGTTTGAATTTCCGGATTACCCGTGGAAGAAGGGAAAACGGAGGAAAGAGATAGGCAAACCGGAACGTCCACTGGACGGACAGGGCATCCACCAGAGACGCCTTTGAGTGCTTTTAGGTTGAGGATCGGACGGTACAACCCATTGGGTTTCCGCACCAAAAAGAGATTGCAATAGAAACCTCGGCCCCTCTGGGAGAAAGGAACAGGCACTATAACTCCAGCCTGGAGCATAGTGTGCAAAACCTTCCGCAGTTCCGAGGCTTTGTTCCGGTCTGATGGAAGACCCGTGGTGAAGAATCGGGATGGGGGCCTGTGCCGAAAGGAGAGGGCATACCCGTGAGAAACCACCTCGTGAACCCAACTGTCTGTCGTGGTTACCGACCAACACTGGGCGAACCGTAGCAGGCGGCCTCCCACACTGGGATCCCCCAAAGGGAGGCCCGGACCGTCAGGCCGCAGGTTTGTCATCGGACTTGGGGCCGGACGTCTGGTACTCCAGACCTGCTTCCGGGGCTTGGCCGATTTTTGGGGGCCAGCCTGACGGGGAAAGGACTGTGCTTTAGGCCTACCCTGGGCCCTGTAAGGCCGAAAGGTTGACGTACCTGAACTGGAAGGAACTGCAGCAGACGGGAGACATGCCGATTTGCCTGCCGCCAGCGTGGCTACAATTTTGTCCAGATCCGGACCAAATAGGACTTCTCCATTAAAAGGCAAAGCTTCCAAACCCTTTTTGGAATCGGCGTCCGCCTTCCAAGATCGCAACCAGTCTGCCAGGATGTTTCCACGCTTCCTCCAAGTGGTCCACCAATTGACCTGAAGGAGGAAACACTGTGGCGTCACCCTTAACATCTTTGAAAAAGGCATATTTGGATTTTGATACCGGAGGTTCATCATCCTCAATAACTAAAGCTGTGCGGACTGCACGAATAAGGCCAGGAATATAAACCTTAGACTTAGCGTCCGACTCTTTAGTACGGAGAGGTTCTTGGTCCGACAGATCCAGAATCTCCCCATCATCGGTCGTCCCCTCGTCATCCTCATAAGGAGTGGACAGAGACGCCACCGGCCGCTTGTGAGGCCGCAACACAGACTCCCCTTGTAACACGTCTGACAAATGCTGCACAGAACTTGTCAGAGAATTAACCCACGCAGGCTCCTGAGAGACCTGAGGAGGAGAAATAGGGAGACTGTGGGGTACCATCAGTTGTCTCGGGAACCCCTGCATGGGTGACGACACCACTGACTGCTGGGACAATCCCATTTGAGGAAACGCAGGTTGCTGAGCTAGCTGGCCCACTAGGGTTGTAAGCGCTTTAGCGAAACAAGCCCAGGGCGGTTCCTATACCGGAGCAGTGACAGTAATTGGCAGCGTCAATAAAAAACACAGCCGACATAGCCCCTCCGCGCTACCCTCCCCCTCCGCTATAGGTACCTTACATGTAGTACACAGAAGCTGGAGAGGAAAATAACTTTCAGACATGATGGCAAGTATGTGACCCCTCTCACTGATACGCGTTAGTATAGTGAGAGAACCGCCCTGCAATCACCGTACCGTAAGGGATTTAGCAGAAGAGCAGGGACAGTGAAAAGGCTGACAGTAGAAAGTAAAAGTACCGGCAGCAGACGCTAGCAGCAGTCACATACAATGCAAAGAAATCAATCCCTGCACCATCAGCGCTGATCTTCAACTACGCAGACACAGGGCCTGGTAGGACTCAGCGCTGCATACACAGACCTGTTCCAACGGAGGAGAGGTATGCTGGGGGACCCAGACCACGATGCCACTGATCAGCAGCTTCCACCATGCTTCCATAAAGATGGCCACCGAGGAGCAGAGAGGAGGCCGGCCTGGGGGAGGAGCGCTGCCACAGGGCCAATCGGCAGGAGCAGAGAGGGCTGTGTGCAGCGGGGGAGGCGCCGGCTGTGTACAGGGAAGGCGCGCTCCCCTGGCATGCAATTAACCCCTGGGACGCTGCAGCGCTACCGCTCAGCTGCGGTCCGCTGTCCCAGGGGGATAGTGGAAGCGCAGGTCCGAAACCTGGCTCCACGCTGCAGCCAGTCCCCAGGGAGCCCCCTGCCTGGGGACTCCGGACCATGTTCCAGCAGGGACCCACCATGGGACCCCGCTGCTTACCTGCTGTCCCCCTTAAATCCGGTCATGGCCAGAAACAACTGGGGTCGCCGCTAGCTGTGACCCCAGATGCCTACCAGCATCCCCGGATCAGTACCGGCGTTCTGGTACCGGCAGGGGTGTAGGGAAGACAGCATGGACGTCAAGAATGACTGTCCATGCTGTACCTCCAGATGTGCAGCCACAGCTGCCTTGTAGAAAAACTGCAGGGGCTATCCTTAGCCCCCCTTCTAAACAGGTGCATCCGACTCTGAGCCGGGCACCAACGAAACGGAGATGCCTTGGCTCGGGGGCGGGGTATAGGAGGGAGACCCTAGTGCATCCTGGGAGGCTGAAAAGCTTAACTCTATGGTGCCCGATGCCTGACGTCATCACTTATACCCCAAGGTATCCTGTGGATACTGGACCCTGAAGTAGAAATATATGTTTTGCACATGCTCAGAAAGTGAATATGTGCGATTGCAGACCTGCACACAACTACCCTTTATGACTTGTTGGAACCGTCAAAGTCGAATAGGGGAGGGAAGATGCGTTCTAGCCTAATCCAAGTTCCGTAAAGGGTGTGTTCATGCAAGTGCTTCTCATACAGATCAGAAGGATGTAGTTATTATCCATGCTGTCAGGACCGGTGCTCAGACTCCCGGCGCCAGAATCCTGACACCAGTCAGAATCCCGACAGTAAGTATTGGAGTTAGGGGGAGGGTTAGGCACTAGCAGGAGGGCTAGCGTTAGGCACTTGGGGGGGTTAGGTTTAGGGTGCTGTAGGGGAAGGAGAGTATACTTACCTCCTTCTGTCGGGATGCCGGTGTCGGATTTCCTACCGCCAGGATCCCGAGCGCCGACATCCCGTACCCAAACCCCTGACCTACAGTTGTGCAAATTTACTACTATTGCAGATGTTATAGGGCAGGCGCAAATACACCCAGAGAAGGACCTGACGAAAACTAGGCGTACATGTTGCTGATGTGGAGTTGTACGCACCTCGAGATATGTATGGTTCTGCTTATGTACGGAAATAAGATATATTTCTGTGCACTTTTCTTTTCTTGGGTCATTTATTTGAGTAGTATACACCCAACTCTGCTGCAGCCACTTATCACATGTTGATCCAGCCAGATTGCAGTTGGAAAAAGTGCTTATTGTGCTATGTAACTCAGGCACACAGCAATGTTGGTTTGGAAACCTGAGAGTTGTCTGATCATAGAAGAGGAATACGTGTAAATTTTGAGTAAATTGATTAGAGGGGTGGTGACTGGGTATGAAATAGCCTAGAACTGTTCACAAGGTGGATCAGAAATTTAGTAAGCTTCTCTAAAGAGGTGGGGTTTATTAGGGAATGTTTGAAAGTTTGGAGAATAAAGACTTGTTGTACAAGGATAAGAATTCCAAGGGATGGTTGCAGCCTGAAAGTCCGGTAACCTGTGAACAGGTAATGGTTGTGGCTGAAGGATGCAGATCTTGGACAAAGCAGAGAGGTTGAGTTGGGAGAAGATTTGAAGCAGAGCAGTAGTTGAAGAACATTTTACAATGAAAATTCCTCTATTTGCTGCATTCAAAATAGATCATAGGTGTGAAAGTATTGTCAGGGGAAAGATCAGTAAGAAAGGAATTGCAATACACAATATAGGAGATAAAGAGTGCATGAATGAAGCGTTTTGCAGTGTCTATTTGTGAGACATTCTGGAAAAGTTTATTAGATGTATATAACAGGATTTGTATATAGCGAACAAAGGACATAAATCAGGATACATTAGAAGCAATCTTGCAATATAGGGTTTATGGTCGTGTTGCCAATAGACAAATCTCAAATAGGTGTCTAGTGTGAATATTAAAATGTCAGTTTTTGAAAGATTGAGTTGCCAAGAGAACACCCAAGATGGACTGGCAGAAAGATATTCAGTCGCACAGGACAACATAGATCGTGAGAGATGCAGTTGGGAATGGATAGGTCAATTTTGGTACTGTATCATCCGTATAGAAGTGCATCTGAAATCCAAATTATGTTATTAGGTCTCCAAGAGAAGTGGGATATATATTAAATTGCAGAGGGCCTAGAACCAAACCTTGTAATCTGATAGGCAGCAAAACAGGGAAATAATACACCGAAAGAGCAGTTTGACAAATCAGAGAACTAGGATAAGACAGTGTCCTAAAAACTTAGGGGTAAATTTTCTAAGAAATGTTTTGTGGTAGATTTGTTGGTTTTCTACGATTTCGGTATGAATTTGCAATATCGGAAAATTACCAAAGCCCAAATCATCGGTAACTCGCAGGTTAAACAAGACTTAACACACCAATTCGGCACAATACACCATCGGACCAAACATCGAACATTTAACACTTACTCAAATACAAATTACGTATTTACTAAGAATCGTGTTGTCAAACACTATTAAAGTCACACCATAATCGCAGCACAGTGCATGAAATAAATAGACCTGTCTGTGAGCAGTGTGTTTGATTACAGCACTGCACAGATCAGTATGATCTGCACAGGCTTTGGTGTTAAAATGTGTAATTCGAGCGTTAATTGTAAAAATCATTGAGGGGGATATCCCCCAAAAAGCATAACTAGCGCAGACCTCTGACTCCGGTCTAGTACTGGAAAATTGGGGGGAAACAAAATGGTTTGGGGTCTATGGCAACACCCGCTGATTGGCTGAGAGCGGTTTGAATCTTACCCAAGCAGCACTAGAGCAGAGAAGCACGTGGGAACGGGCATTCGGGTGCTGTACTGTATAGATAGTACAGTGCATCAGTTAGCTTGGGAATCTGCATTGTTTTATTTTTTCAAGACCGGATTTCTACATGGACAAGGGGAACCAGCACCGCCAAGGAGTAGGTGAGTATGACGTGTGTGTAATAAAGGATTAAAACATTTGGTGTGCAAGTCCTGTGGTTTTTGTAATGTTCTCTTTACAGAGAAATTATAGGTGCCAGCGGGCCCTTAATGTCTGGGCATTCAGTCGCTTGTAGTTCTCCAAATGCTTTGCATGCAGGGGTAGGCTTGCTGGGACCTGTAAAGAACAATAATAATTCTATCTTTTACACCATTACCCCTGCACTCAATGCCTCCAGGGATGCAGGGAACCCTAGGCTTTCACGCCCAGGGCTGGTAGATCCTCAGGTTATTTTTGGGGTTCCCACTTTCGGAGGATTTTCAGTCCTGGGCTGACCAGTTTGGGGTTGGTTTACATTACGGCAGGGGGACCGTACGCTATGTGCCTCCCTCCTATAGTGAAAGCCAGGCTGATTCAGCATGGTGCTGGTTACTGGAAAATAGGGGGGACCCCACATAATTTTTCTTTTTTCAATTAACACTTTAATTACACATTTCAATACCAAAGCCTGCAAAGTATGATCTGTGCACTGCTTTGAATCCGTTGCCAACGGTCAACGAATTTATGTTTTTACAGCAGAGTCTATTGTAAATGAGGCAAATTGAATGATCTCGCCCACAACAGAAATCGCTGTGTATCACCATTAAATGTAAATAGTCAAGTGCACTGATTAGTAAATTAGGGTTTTTGATCGTAAAACGCTCTGGCGATGTCCAGTGATTCAGGTTTGACTTCAAACAACATTCTTAGTAATTTTTCCCCTTATTGTAGTGTTTGCAAAAGAAATAGTTAACAGTGTTAAATGCAGCAGATCTGTCCAGTGAAATTAAAAATTACTTGTTGCCTTTAGATTTAACAGTGAAATTATTGACCACCTTAGTCCGTGCAGTCTCTCTGGTTCTTGGGAACAAAAGCCTGATTGAAGAGTATCCAAAAAGAGCGTAGATAAGTTTCTCAAGTAGCTTAGGAGGGTCACTGGAGTTGAAAGGTGGGTGAATAGTCAGTATCAGTATAGCAGTAACAGCTGTATACATGTCAGGGTTCAGCCTAGGATCGGCCATCTCTCTCCTCCGCGTCGGCTTCCCCTGACTTCTTGTGCGGTCAGACGTCTGGTGCGGCGGCAGGTGATGCACTGAGTATTCCGCCTTAGGTGCTTGCGGACTTCCATGGTCGGCCGTGTGTCGGGGATCGGAGTTCCCGTCATGGGCGCCGCCAAGACAGTTCCTGCGCTCCTATCAACGGCTACCCATGGGCATATATCCGGCTCCAGATCTCCAGGAAGTTGCCTGAACAATGTTTGTCGCTTCTAGTGCAAACTAGCAGAGTCCTTGTTCCAGGTTCCCTTGCTTCTTCATGATTAGTTACCAGTGTCTATCTTTGAGCAACAATGCGTCCAACACCTCTGCTTGTGTGCCATTATCAAGCGTCATCTTGAGCAACAGTGCATCTAACATCTCTGCCTGTGTACTAACAATCAATACCATCTCAAGCAACAGTGTGATTATATCCCTGCCTGTGTGCGTTACCTGTGCATTCCGTTGTGCAAAGGTGCATCAGTGCACCACAGCCTGAGTACTATTTCAAGTGCCACCTTTGACGCAAGAGTGCGTCAGTTCACCACTGCCGGAGTACACCTCAAGTGCCATCTTCTAGTGCAAAAGTGCGTCTGAGTACCCCTTCCTGGGTACCACCTTCTAGTGAAACCTCTCTGGATAATTGTGCCTTTGTTAGGCATTTCCCCTTGGCGACTGATATGTTGAGTCTCTATTCCCACAGGGCTTAGATACCTGGTCAAAGGACCACGACATGCCTGCAGGGTGCAGCTAAGCCCATATCCCGCTTGGAGGGGTCACTGGCGAACACCTCTGCCGGTTTGACTCCGCACCATTGACCAGGCCTCGCCAACGTCCAAGACCTGTGGATGAGTAGGTCATATATCCAGGCCCCTGGCCTCCGATTCCTCCCACAACCACAGACCTCGGCTTTCAATACTCCACTGTCAAGCGTGACAATACATGAATAACTGGGAGGCTGACAGATTTTACAGGTTTAAGGGACAGAAATGAGAGTGGGAGGAGAATCAATGAGGTCAAGCCAGTACAGTAGTGTTGGTGAAAGGGATGCATGGGCTACGGACCAGGACTTTTGTTATTAACAGCAGATCTGTGTGGCTGTTTAAAGAAGGGAAAAAGGTTTAAAAACTCAGACCACGAATATTCTCTGAGTTACTGACTCTTCTGGCAATTGCTAGAATTACCAAGTGTCAGTATATGATTTGCTTTCATTCCAAATGGATAGAATATTTACAAAACAAAAATTATATTATATGATCATTTGTGCATTACTTTATATTATTATTAAAATAATCTTGCCATCATTTCTTACTTGTGTCCCCTAGCTATTAGATAACCTATAACAGTAACAGCACTGGAGCTTTATACTGAAGTAGCTTTCCAGGTTGTGGACATACTATAGTTTCAAAACTTATACCCATTTTACACCAGCGAAAAAAATCCTGGGTTGATGCACGTGAACGCGCATCAACCCGGGATTTTTGTCGTTGTAAACGGATCAACCCGAGTCCAGGGACCCGGGGATCAGACTCGGCTGGATTGCAGGGTTGAGCACGGGTCATTCACCTGCGCCGGAGAGCCGGGTCAGTGGTGTAAACGGTGCCCACCACAGTGTAAAAGGGGGTTTGTCCCGGGTTGGAAACTTGTTCAAAATCCCGGGTCAGACCCGAGACTTTGGTGTAAAAGGGGTATTAGGTGATGCTGTACATGAGATACAGTGCCTCTATTTCAAAGCCCTATTCAGTGGTTTCTCTTGAACAATTAACACTTACTTTGATGTACATCCATCAAACATTCCAGTGTTTATAAAATATGGACAAACAATTGTGGTCTTCACTCCTGTTTTCCCCAGATCCAACATTTCAAGGCCCACCGATTCCGCAAAGCCAATAGCTGCAAACTTACTAGCACAATAATCTGCAACAGAAAGACACTCACATCACCATCCATAGTTTTATAACAATTTGGCTAAAGACAGATTAAATAAAGCAACAATGTTCTTAAATGTTATTGTATTAAAAAAAACAAAAAAACAAAACACGTTATACTAATGGTCACCAACTCTAAATAAGTTACTTTAAAATATCCTTTTCCATATGGTGTAAGAAAGAACGTCAGTGAACATTTGACTCCTTATAGTGTAGTGTTGGGAAAGTGATCACCTTTATGTTTTAACACACCAGTAATTTCACAAATTCTTCATTTACTTTTTTTTTCTTTTTAAAAACAACAAGGTGACCAGACAGACCACACTAACTAAAGCAGAACTGGAGGGATGTAGCCATAATATCAGCATTTACAAATGTTGACAGTTATGATGTTGAAATTGTTGATATGTCGACATTGAACATGTCCGCATCTGCAAAATACCCACATGTATATAGTGACATCATGTGAAATGTCAACATTCTGCACGGAGAAGGGTTAGGCTATGAGAGGGGAGGGTTGTGGTAAGACCATAAGGGAATTGTTAGGCTTAGGCTAAGGGAGGGAAGGTTAGGGTTTGGACTGGGATGTTAGGGTTGGGCACTGGGGAGAGAGTTAGCCTAGGGAAGGGGGCGGGATGTTAGGCTTGGGCACTAGGGGGAGGGTTAGGCTATGGGACGAGAGGTTAGGGTTAACCTCTCGTCCCTTAACCTAACCCTACCTCTGTCTAACCTTAACCTCCCC
Source organism: Taudactylus pleione (assembly GCA_031769625.1). Taxonomy (NCBI): domain Eukaryota; kingdom Metazoa; phylum Chordata; class Amphibia; order Anura; family Myobatrachidae; genus Taudactylus; species Taudactylus pleione. The sequence continues at coordinate 952,485 of JAUIMM010000092.1, read as the reverse complement.
TCCCATAGCCTGAGGTAGGGTTAGGTTATGGGACGAGAGGTTAGGGTTAGACTACGGGAGGGGAGGGTTAGGTACTAGGGAGATTGTTAGGCTATGGGATAGAGGTTAAGGTTAGAGGGAGGGTTAGGCTATGGGAGGGTTAGACACTAGAGGGAGGGTTAGGCACTAGGGGGATTGTTAGGGTTAGGCTATGGGATGGATGTTAAGGTTAGACACTAGGGGGCGGGTAAGGGTTAGAGGTTAGTCATACTAGCAACAGGAACTCATCCTGATGTCATTGACGGACCTGGAAGATACCGCTGGCGCCGGTTTACCAAGTAAGCCGCCATTAGACCATCAGGGATATTTTCTCAACATTTTAATCATGTTGACATGATGAATGTCGACGTGGTCAATTTTGTCATGCAAAGCATGTCGACATTAGAAATGTCTACAAAATACACTACCCTCAATAGTTATACTTTTCTATTCCTACCAGTTCAAGCAATTCTCCTTTTCATTATCATCCTTTCTTTGACTAAGGTAATCCTGTAATCTCCGGATACATTTTAACAAACCACCAAAGTGCTAACTATACACCCAATTTAAGTGCAAGTCTTAATCCAAAAGAGAGTCCCAAACAATAAAACTAAACTAAAGATATAAAACTATCCCAAGCTCGATCAGACTTCTGGTTTCACCTGCCCAGTATCTATGTGAGTAGCCCTCACACAGCGACAATTGTCCAATTTGTACCAGTGATTTTTGTATTTATACAGCTGTAAGTTGCCAACCAAATTTTGCATATGGCTAATGGGCCCATTAATGCATTAAAGTGGCCCTGACTCCTACTCTCCCATTAATAAAATGCAAGTTCTAACAGGTGACAGAGGAACATTTTTACAACCAGACATCTGACAAAATGACATTTTGTGAGGGACTGCCTGTAGGTCAGAGATATAAGGTTTTTGATGATGAATACAGTGCACTACAAATTTGAGAGGCATTTACGAAAACTGTCACAAACTTTGTTCTGCTTGTGTGGCCGATGTACTTTAGCAGTGACATCATCATGCATGATAAGATATTTGTCAACATCAAAGGTCATTATTTTAGTAATATAAGATACGGAGTGATACAGAGAACTTATAATGTGTCCCCAGCACAATTTTATGTCCTTTTCTGACTTGTTTGAAACCATAGATAAGCTGCAATATGGAACAAACATATACAGACTTGTTTTAGGTCACTACACAGGTTTAGGTTATGTAGGAGAGCACACTGGATGGGAAGCAATCGCCCGCATTTCTCCGACGCCGGGAGACCGGCGCCCGGCATCCGGATCGTAGTGATGCCGGGCGCCGCGAGCGGACAGCCGCGGGGGGGGGGGCGGGGTGTTTAGGGTTCGGTTTAGGGCTCCTGGGGGGGGACTTAGGGTTAGGCAACCCCCGGGGGACTTAGGTTTAGGTAGCGGGGAAGGGGGTGGTTAGGGTTAGGCACTTAGAGGGGGGATTAGGGTTAGGCACTTGGGGGGGAAGTTGGGGTTAGGCACCCCTAAGGAGGGTTAGGGTTAGGGGGGTTAGGTTAGTGGATACTTACCTATCCACGATCGGGATTTCCGGCGCTGTCGGGCTTCCGCTGCGGCGCACTCTGCTCCTGTCGGGCTGCCGCTCACGGGAATCGAAACCGCCGGCCATGTGGCTGGCGGTATATCATACCCATTCCCTCTGGATCCATAACCATATTACAGAGAACAGACTTTCTCCCAACTAATGAGCATTTCACAAAATATACATCAGAAATCTCTGTAAAGCAATAGAATTGTTTTGAGGACCTTGCCTCTCAAATGTTAGCATTTTAGTCATTTTGAAGCGCAGGTATATACCATTTATAGGACTCCATTTGTTTCAATGAATAAGCACATAAAATAGTCATGTGCTTTTACAGGATAAATTCCTGAGTAAAACAAGCACATGACTGAATTGCCTTATTAGTATTTTAAACCCTAACCCAACCCCTCACCCCACTACTTACCGTTGCTATATATTCCCCATTCCAACACAAACCAATACTTTGCTTTCTGAAGAAACCGGGAATGTGCCTTTACCCGGAGAAACGCATCAAGGATCCACTATTTATTACACAAAGATTGCCTACAAACGGAGTATACATAGGCCACAGATAATCAGCCCTATTAATACACCTGCGGGCTGCTCTCTGATACCAAACGGCATACGACTAGCACTGCGAGGTTAAAAATACCCTGATTCAGTGGAGCACACACCAGAGGTGTCCGAGCCTCCAACGGGTCCCTTCCTATTGTGGAGAGACTGTCCCACACTGGAGCGCCGGCTGATGTAATCTACTGGAGAATTAATCTAAACAGCATCTGGAAAGGTGTATATTAGACTCCCTGCCGTGTGAATAAACTTCTCCACCTATACGTTATCCTTGCAAGTATATTTAGCAGTGTATACACACTGTTATTAACTAGCAATCAGTATCTTACACCATTTGATATTTCTTTGATACAAACTAGTCCTCTGACTACTTAGTATCATTTTGGGACTATTGGAGTTGGAAACGTGTTCTTGTGACTGTCCTTATTCTCCCACTTGTATTACCACAATGAACTGTGGGTTGCCATATATCCAAAGATTACCACCTTCATCCTAATAACATCATAGGATTTAACCAAATCTCTGTTTGATACAGACCAATCCTTTCTCAGAATGCATTTTCTGTATGTCTAAAGATTGATATATTTTATATTGTTAGATCTTGCCAGTATATCACTCTCAAGCTTGCATTAATTGCTAATTATCAGTTGTAGCTGATTTATATTACTATGTCATTATAGGAATATAGTGAATTTATTGATAATAAATATTTTTTACTGAATTCTACACGGCACTTCACTCCTAATACTGTGCTAAGGGCCTGATTCAGGTTGGATCACAATGCTGCGTTCGCACAGAACAAGCCACTGCGAAAAATATGCTAATGCCCAGGACTACATAATGCCGCCCCCTTACTGTCTTCTCACATCCATACTAATGTGCAAGCATGCAAAATCATCGATAACATTGAGTAACATCGGAGCTGCACGCACACTTGTGGTTGACATGACCCTACTGCAGAAGTTGCTAAACTTCCTGCACACAGTGAGTACTCAGGCTGCGTATGGATTCGCTGTGAATAATTTATGCACGCCCCTGCAACGGCATACAAACGCACTGACACGCCTGCGTTCGCACGACCACCTCCCCGTCACCACCCACAAACGGCTCTTCCTGTCAATAACTGAGTGGTGGGTCTGCGTACTGCCTATGATCGCATTCACGCACTTAGTCTTATATGCAGATTGCAAAAATCAGTCGGTTGCGTGCGAACGCAGCATTGTGATCCAACCTGAATCAGACCCTAAGTGCTGTATTTAGAATTAGTATGTTTTTTGCATAGAAATTGGTATAAAGTAGATGAATAAGCAGTAGTAGTGACTTGTGCCCCGCATAGTTATGCTTAACGTGCTACTTTATAACAATTCCTGTGCAACAAACAATACTAATCCTAATACAGTACTTTGTACCCTATTAGGGGTTCCGGACTATAGATAGACAGTATTTAGATAGTCAATGTCAAGATAGACACCAGATATTAGACAGTCAATAGTTAGACAGGGACAAAAGTCAGACACACTAAAAGTTCGACATGTAAGAAGGTCGACAGATACAAAAGGTCGACAGGTACAAAAGCTCGACATGAAAATGGTCGACACTTTTTATTTATTTATTTTTTTTAGGCTAGGCACTTACTGGAGGGTTAGGCACTTACCCAGACAGTTAGGGACTAGGAGGGAGTGTTAGGCACCAAGGGCAGGGTTAGGGTGAAGATTAGGGGAAAAAAAGTGTCTTTAGTGTCTGACTTTTGTCCCTGTCTACCTTTTGTCAATGTCTAACTATTGACTATCGCTTATACCACACCCCCTATTAGGGGTTTATTTATTAAGGTGCAAGTTTATAGAAGTGGAGATGATACTCATAGCAACCAATCAGATTCTATTATCTTCTAAAAGGTGCTAGATAAATAAGTATAATCTGATTGGTTACTATGGGCAACATCTTCACTTCTATAAACCCGCACTCTAGTAAATATACCCCTTAGTGTCTTAGTACACTATTCGTGAATAAAGATGTAACATTTGTGAAAAAGTGCTGAAATCACAGAAGTCGCTGCCTGTGGGGGAGCGTCTAATTTGAGCAAGCCAATATACAGATGTGTTCTCATACTTTATTGCCACACAGCCCTTCTCAGTGCACCAGGTCCTGTGTGATTCGGCTTGCTCTGAGCGTCTTTGTCGCTCCAATATGCGTCAGCTGCGATGCAACAAAACCACTTAACAAGCTTACACTGATTATTCTGATATACGGCTATGTTTCACGCCACGTTCTGTTGTGCTTCATCTGTGACTTTGCACATATTTAAACCTAAATTCCTGTGTAGTTAAAGTTGCAGCCCGGCATCTGTGGTACAGATTGACGATGTCTTGCTGCGCCTGCGGTGCGAATAAGATGCAAATTTAAAGAAAAAGTCGCTAAACTACACTGCTCTGCGTGGTTCACTCGTGCCAGGAATCTTGTACCACATGGCGTATTAAGGCTAGATGTATGAGGACACAGCTATATTGTCAGATTAAACTATTAATAAAATAAAGCTTTAGTCATTGTTTCAGAATGATTTCAAATAGAAACTTAATTCTGTTATTAGTTACATTGAACAGGAAAGTGTTTAATAAATGCTACTCATTGTCGTCCCTGTGCCCCCTAGTGGAGGAAGAAGAAAAATGCTTTCCCCTTTATCATTAGAAAAGATAACAAGCAAGTGAATAAATAAAATGCCCCTGAAACGAAGAGGAATGTTGGCCCTTGCTCTTACAGAAAGCATGGTTAATCTGCCAGTGCTCGTTAGTGAGTGTTACAAAACTAATCATAGGCATATTGACTTCAGCAAGTATATTTTTTTATTGTTACACTGTATGTACTTGTAATCTTTGTATTTGCCAATTAGAAAATATTCCTGTAAAATTAATTATTTGGTTTTAAATAAAGGACCTCTGATTATTCAATGTTCTGGTTTTCCTCATAGTTCCACAATTATAAATAATCAAATGTCCTGACTTACTGACTCATCAATGCCCAGCCCAAATCCCTTGACCTAGATACATGAAAATCGGGCAGTATATTCCATCCATGTGATGTAGGGGTCCACTAAGAAGGGATTTTTCGAAATTCGACCCCTAAAGGGGTGAATAAAGCTAAAATGTTTCATCCCTCTGTGCAATTTCCTGACTAACATCACTGGCAGTTGGTGTGGCTCCCCTATTTGAATAGTGAGGAAAGGAAATGTGTTACTACAGGGGTGAGAGAGGAAAGTGTTACTACACAAGGTGAGGGAGGGCAAAGTCTAACTACAGGGGTGGGGGGGTAATGTATTGCTACAGGAGGTGAGGGAGAGGAATAAGTTACCAAAGGGGTGAGCAGGAGAAATGTGTTACTACAGAGGTGATGGAAGGGAATAAGTTACTACATGTGTGAGTGAGGATAATGTGTTACTACAGGTGTGAGGGATTGTATTTCTACACAGGTGAGGGATGGTAATGTCTTACTATAGAAGTGATGCATTACTATAGAGGTGAAGGATTAATGTGTTACTGGAGTGGTGTGGTGAAAATGGAAACAGTAAATAGCTAAGGACTTCCAGGGTGAAACCAGGTACATCAGCTAGTGCTATACAAAGTTTTAATAAATAAAGTCCTCACCTGCTAGTCCATTTACTCCAATAAGCCCAGCAGAACTCGCAATGCTCACAAGATGCCCGTGATTGGAGGCCATCATAGCAGGAAGGAAAGCTTTATAGGTCTATAATGAATGAAACATGCACTGGTCATAAAAGATTTTGGGGTATATTTACTAAAGGTCGATTTTAATCAGATTTTTTGTTTCAGGTTCTAAATCAGACATTTACTAACAGATGATTTTTTACATTGTTTAAAAGAAAAACAAAGTAAAAAATCATGTTAGTAAATGTCTGATTTAGAACCTGAAACAAATTAAAATCGACCTTTAGTAAACATACCCCTTAGACTGCTGTACAATATCTGTCCATGAGCCAAGTGTTTGCTATAGGTAAATAAACACACACACACACACTATGTGCAAGCAGCAGAACGTGTACTGCCAGCAATGGCAATGAATTAGACGTTAGCTTTTGTATATGTAGTCTGACTTCACTAAACTGCTTGATGTGGACATATAATGATTTAAGGGTTTCAGCACATTTTTCTGTTACCGTTTCATTAACTGTGATTAAGAGGTTTATTTGACAACACTGTCAACATTTGGATGTAATCTTCAAGGACCCTTTGTATCTAAGTATGCTCCCAGAGTATGGTTACAAATATTTAATTATTACGTACTTTCCAGATTCCTCTTCAGTACATATGAAAGGGCATCTCCATGCAAAATGTATATTTTACCATTAAATATTTAGTGCATAAGGAACATCTATGTAAAAACCATGTACTTGTGTCCACTAGCACCACCCAGCTTTACTTCGAAACGGTGAGTCTGTGATGGCTGACAGATGTCTCTGCTAATATACAGTAACTACACACATTATATATATATATATAAAAATCAAAACTGTCCCTGTCTATTTGCTGCAGCTTCCGACAAGGCAGGATTTGTGGAATAAGGGCCTGATTCAGACCCACTCGCGAGCGGCTGTCCGCTCGCAAGTGGGTCGATGGTGTGCACTGCGCATGCTCACGACGGAGGGAGCTCCGTTGTGCGCATGCGCGACACGCGACGAGCGAAGGACTTTCCTTCGCTCGTTGTGTCTGATCAAAGGGGGCGTGCTGTCGATGTTGATTGACAGCACGCCCCCTTTGGTGGGCGTGCCTGCCAGACGGGGGCGTTCCCAAGGGAACGCCTACCGTCAGAAGCCGGCCCCACTGACATCACTAGTGATGTCAGTGGGAGTGATTTTGGCTCTGATAGAGCCAAAATCACTCTGGGCCTTGCGGTTGAGAAACTCAACCGCAGGCTTTGGCTCGCAGTGGCGATGGTCGCGATGGTCAAGACCATCGCGACCATCAACCTGCACGCTCGTATATGCTGTGGGTGGTGACCCACAGCTATACGAGCGTCCAGGAGGACGCTCCATAATTATGGAGGTGGGCCCTGATTCAGAGCGAGCACTCTGGTCAGAGCGTCCGACTCTGAATCAGGGCCTAAGTCTGCACAGAGAGTGACAGAATGCCCCTTAAAGACATGTGGTTTGTAATTCAATGTCATTGCTAAATAATTTAGCATGTATTAGTACCTAATAAAAAAATAAATAAAATCACCTTATTGAAGGGTACATATGTATCCTCATACAACTAGCCTCAAGACACTTTGTGGTTAAGTGATGGCAGAGTAAGAAGGGAGGGCATCAGTGCTGTAACGATGGGAATTCCATACACTACTTGCCTCCTCTCCAATAACCATGTCTCACTCCAGTCTACAAGACTTCACTCATGTTGCTAACCACCCATGGACACCTCTCTCTAAAATCCCCCCCATTTACTACAGCCTACCCTACTCACACTTTCACACCCTTGCTGCGGTCCCAATCGTCATGTTGAACCAGCTCCTCTCGTCTCTGCTATGCTCTTTCCCAACTACATTGTAAGCTCTCAAGAACAGGGTCCTTCCTAAACTTTGATTTCACATTAGCACTTGGACTAATGTTATGGCTGCTATTTTGACCTAGGAGATGTTAGAACTCACTAAAAGTAGAGATGAGTGGTTTGCTTTTGGCTCTGATCTTCCCGCCAAGTTCAGATCTCGGTACGAGACAAAAAGTCATCTTTCAAAGACAAAACATCTCTGTTCCGAGATGTCCGTGAAAGATGAAGTTTTACCTTGTTCTAAGATCCGAGCCAAAACTGAATCGCTAATCTCTACTTAAAAGAAGACAAAGGACTCTTCCTAGACTAGGGGTGCCAAGATAGGAAGATAGGAAAATGAAGGTCTTTAAAAAATGTAAAATGAAATAGGTTATATTTAGGTTAAATATTTGCAATGACTAAATAAAATAAAACAATTATGTTAATGGTCTCTGATATAGGGGATAAAGTAAGTTTAATGTTTTCAGTGTATAAATATTTCTTAAAAATGTAAGTAACAGGGCTGTAACTGGATTACCCAGAAATGGGCCATTGTGTTCACTTGCATGGTCTTCTCCACAAGGGCATCAGGTGATTCTATGAATTTTCTCCCGGTGACAATTCCGGCATTGTTAATGAGGATAGTAACATCACCAACTTCTTTTTTTACCTGTGGAGAGAGAGGATATTAAAACAATGATTTTTTTATTTTATTTCTGTAAAGGCAGACTTTGTATTTATGAAAAGTATTTAAAAATCATAAAATCACACAGTTTTTACATATTTATGATTAAGGTTAGTCTAATGTATAACATAGGTGTAATAAAATTTTTGTTTGAATTTCTATAAAATTCTGAGCATGATAGAATTAGTTATTCCACTTTCCTCCCTCACTTCCAATATTTTGTCACTTTAGACTGTTTTGTAAACAGTTGAAAACAAGAGACATGGTAAGAACTTACCTTTGTTATCTCTGTTTCTACGAAGTCCATAGGGTCCACAGGGTGACCTTGGGGTATAGCTGGATCCTGGGGCACCACGGAGTTAAAGCTTTCAGCTGCTCCCAGGATGCACTTGGGTCCAACCTCCCCTATACCCCGCCCCCGAGCCACAGGCACCTCAGTTGGTAAGCAGCCCAGGCCGGAGGAGGAGACGAAACAGAGAGAAGGAAGACTGGAACACACAAGAACCATACTCACAGAAATGGGAGACGGAAAACCGGTGACCAGTCACAGAGCCGATATGAAGCCAGGTGCGTCAGGGCGGGTGCCCTGTGGACCCTATGGACTTCGTAGAAACAGAGATAACAAAGGTAAGTTCTTACCATATCTCTTGTTTTCTACTTCAGTGTCCATAGGGGTCCACAGGGTGACCTTGGGGATGTCCCAAAGCAGTCCAACTAAGGGCGGGGACGCTCCTGTGCTGATAGGAGAACCCGGCGCCCAAAGGATGCATCCTGAGAGGCAAAGGTGTCAAACGCATAGAACCTCAAAAAGGTCTGAATGGAAGACCAGGTGGCCGCCTTACAGAGCTGAACAACAGAGGCGCCACGGCTAGCAGCCCAAGAAGGGCCCACGGACCGAGTGGAATGAGCCTTAACAGAGGCTGGAACAGGTAAACCCTCCTGCATATAAGCCTCAATAATAACAGAACGAAGCCAACGGGCTAGAGTCTGTTTGTTGGCAGGCCAACCCCTCTTGTGAAAACCAAAGAGGATAAACAAAGAATCCGACTTCCTCACAGAACTAGTCCGGTCCACATAAACCTGGAGTGCCCTTACAACGTCTAAGGAAGTCTCCCCAGCCGAAAGATCAGGTGACTGAAAGGCTGGTACAACAATTTCCTGATTAATGTGGAACCTGGAAACCACCTTAGGCAGGAAATCAGGACGAGTGCGAAGCACCGCTCTGTCCTGATGAAAAATTAGAAAAGGGGGACGACAAGAAAGCGCCCCCAAATCTGAAACCCTCCTGGCAGAAGCAATTGCCAAGAGGAAAACAGTTTTAAAAGTTAGCCACTTGAGCTCCACTGACTCCAAGGGCTCAAAAGGAGGACCCTGTAAGGCCCTAAGAACCACCGCCAAATCCCACGGGGCCACAGGTGGCACAAAGGGAGGCTGGATTCTCAAAACACCCTGGAAAAAGGTGTGTACGTCCGGCATAGCAGCGATCCTGCGCTGGAACCACACCGACAGACCAGACACGTGTACCTTCAGTGAAGAAAGACGTAATCCTAAGTCCAAACCGGACTGAAGGAAAGCCAGAATACGCGAAACTCGGAACACCTGGGGATCATAGTTTCTGGCCTCGCACCACTGAAAGTAAGTGTGCCACACTCTGTGATAGATCCTCGCGGAAGCAGGCTTGCGCGCCCTCAGCATGGTGGTAATAACGGAGCTAGAAAAGCCCCGAGACCTCAGGACGGCTGTCTCAAGAGCCACGCCGTCAAAGATAGTCGACCCAGATCCGGGTGAAGACAGGGCCCCTGAGACAACAGGTCCCGCCGTTGAGGTAGGAGGTACGGAGCGTCGATGGACAGGCTCCGCAGATCGGAGTACCACGGCCTTCTGGGCCACCAGGATCAGTGTGCCTCCGTCCTGTTTGAACTTGCGCAGGACCCGAGGAAGCAGAGATATCGGAGGGAACAAGTAAGCCAGTTGAAACAGCCATTTCACCGACAGCGCGTCTATCAGACTTGCGCCTGCGTCCCTTGTCCTTGACCCGTACACAGGCAGCTTGTGATTGTAACGGGACGCCATCAGGTCCAGCTCTGGCAGCCCCCACTTGTCCACGAGTAGTTGGAATACCTCTGGATGAAGCGACCATTCCCCGGGATGCACATCGTAACGGCTGAGGAAGTCTGCCTCCCAATTGAGGACTCCTGGGATGAAAACTGCCGAGAGAGCTGGAAGATAGCGCTCCGCCCAAGCCAGGACGCGGGACACCTCCGACATCGCAGCACGACTGCGAGTCCCTCCCTGGTGATTGATGTACGCCACCGTGGTGGCGTTGTCCGACTGCACCTGAACGGCCCTTCCGTGAAGAGCGGTGCCGGACGACTGCAGGGCTCTGTATACTGCCCGCAGTTCCAGGATGTTGATGGGAAGAATCGCTTCCTCCGCCGACCAACGACCCTGAAGTGACAAGGAGCCTGTCACCGCCCCCCAACCCCGGAGACTGGCATCTGTCGTGAGCAGAACCCATTCCGGGATCCAAAAGGGGCGCCCCTCCAGGAGATGCGCTGTCTGCAGCCACCAGGCTAGGGACAGACGCACCTCCGAGGACAACACCAGCATCTGAGAGCGGATCCTGTGTGGCAATCCGTTCCATTCTGAAAGAATCAGCCCCTGCAGGGGCCTGGAATGGAACTGGGCAAACTCCACCATGTCGAATGCCGACACCATGGACCCCAAAACTCTCATCGCTGAGTGCACCGACACTCTGCCACTGCTCAGACAACTGTGAATCCGCAGCTGTAAGGAGGAGACCTTCTCTGGAGTCAGAAAAGTCCGTTGCTGACGAGAGTCCAGCAGGGCCCCCAAATGAACCATCCGTTGTGATGGGATGAGGGAGGATTTCTTCCAGTTGATCAACCAGCCGTGCGCCTGTAGACAAGCGACCGTCAGGTGGAGATGCTGGATCAGTACCTCCGGGGAGCTTGCCAGCAAGAGGAGGTCGTCTAGATACGGTAGTAACCGTATCCCCTGGCTCCGAAGGTGAGCCGCCATGACCGCCATCACCTTGGTAAATACCCTTGGTGCCGTGGAGAGACCAAAGGGTAGAGCCCTGAATTGGTAGTGGTTGTGGAGAATAGCAAACCGCAGAAACCGTTGGTGCGATGTTGCTATAGGCACATGGAGGTAGGCGTCCTGGATATCCAGGGAGACCATATAATCCCCCGGTTCCATCGCCAGTATGATGGAACGCAAAGTTTCCATCCTGAATTTGGGAACCCTGAGAAACCTGTTCAGGGACTTCAAATTGAGGATGGGGCGATGAGAGCCATTGGGTTTCTGCACCAGAAACAGCGTAGAGTAATACCCCATCCCACGTTGAGACTGTGGTACGGGTATAATGACCCCCGCCGTCAGCAAGGCCTCTATGGCTTCCTGAACCTGCAAGGCCTTGGTTTTGTCCTGAGAAGGACTTGTGCAAAAAAACTGGCCAGGCGGCCTGTGCCGAAAAGACAGGGCGTTCCCCTGGGAGACCACTTCTCGCACCCAGGCATCCGTGGTGGTATTGTGCCAGCACTGGGCGAATTGAAGAAGTCGGCCTCCCACTCTGGGGTCCCCCAGAGGGAGGCCCGTCCCATCACGCAGAAGGCTTATCTTCTGGCTTGGAAGAAGGGCGCCTAGCACTCCAGGCTTGCTTCTTTGGCTTTGAGGCGGTCTTGGGTGCGGACTGCCTCGGGAAGGACTGACCCTTTGCCTTGCCCTGAACCCGAAAGGAACGAAACGCCGAGCTCCGGACCTTAGCAGGTGTAGTAGCTGAAGGGAGGAAGGCTGACTTGGATTTTGCCAGGGTATCTACTATTTTGTCCAGGTCCGGACCAAATAGTAATTCCCCATTAAAAGGTAAGGCCTCCAAGCCTTTCTTTGAATCCGCGTCTGCTCTCCAAGACTGCAACCACAAGGATCTACGAGCAGACACTGCTGCCGCCGAAACCCTAGAGGTCAACAGGCTAGCATCCAAAGATGCTTCTCCAATGTAGGAGGCGGCATCTCTCATCTGTCCTAACAACGCCCTCTGGACGTCCGGAGATTCATCCGTAAACGTGTCCTCCAAGGCGTTGGCCCACCCCTCAATGGCCTTGGCCACCCAGGAGATGGCCATGGACGGCCGGGCTACAGCCCCTGAGAGAGAATAAATAGACTTTAGACAAGTCTCCACCTTCTTGTCCGTAGGATTCTTCAGCGAGGATATAGACGGCAATGGCAAAGTAGCACTCCTGATGAGGCGTGTTACATGGGAATCGACTGCAGGCGGAGTTTCCCATTTCTTACAATGCGCTTCCGGGAATGGATAATTGGACGCCAAGCGTTTCTGTGGCAGGAAACGCTTACTGGGCGTCTGCCAGGCCACCGCCATGTGATCAGTCAACTGATCAGACAAGGGGAACGCTGTAGAAGTAACCTTAGCTTTTTTAAAACTAGGATACCTTGACTTGGGAGCGGGTGCCTCATCCTCAATCAGAAGAATAGCCCGCACCGCCTTAACCAGAGCCCGCACATTGATGGAAGACTGTAGAAGTAACCTACCTCCTGGACTGAGGCATCTGAGGCTGAGTCATCCTGTACCTCACCATCATCCGAGAACCCCTCAGAATCCGAAAGATGCGCAGCCTGTGCCATGACTGAGCGTTTAGACGCCCTGGAGGGCACGTCACTGCGCAACATCGACTGAAAAGCCGAAGATGCTGCCGCCAAATCTTGGACAGTGTGGGAAAGCGCATCCACCCAGGGTGGAGGAGCTGTCACAGGAGCCTGAAACGGCACCACAGCCGGCTGTGCCACAGGGGTGGACTGAATATACATTGGCAACCCCGCATAGGGACCAACAGGCTGAGACCCCGGGGGAGTCTGCAATAATTGTGGGACACCCGGGGAATGGGGGATGGCAGGCTGGGGCAACGCCCTAGTAGGGGCGGCAGTCGGGACCGACAGACGGTCCGCGATGGACACCAGCACCTGGGAAAACATCGCCCATGGTGGCTCCTGCGAAATGGGAGGTTTAGACGTACCAGGGACCGCCTGGCACCGTCCGCACAGGCCGTCCTGTGACAAATCCTCCCTATCCACTCCTGCAGAACAGCGCCTGCAGGAGAACAATGCTGGAGCCCCGGAGTGCTCAATCTCCTCCTCAGACATGACTTAGGAAGAAAACGTGCGCACTCACCAGTGTGCTGAACAACAGCCCACAATATGGCACCGTGTAGCACACAACTGTATGTGACGGACCTCACAAATACGTGATCTATATAGGTGAGGTCAGTAGAAACACCCTTCCCCCGCACACCTGTAGGGCTTGTAGGAGAAGGAAAGGGATAGGTACAGGCTGACAGTAAGTAGAAAAAAGACACAGACAGGCAGCACTAGCAAAAGTCACATACCATGCAGGAAGATATACTCACTGCACCTTTCCACTACAATCAACCTCCCAGATTCAGTGTCTGGGAGGGCTATAGTGCTGTGTACACTGTCCTTCTGCAGGGGAGAGGTACACAGGGGGACCGGTCCGCGTGCTCCCTGAGAGTATCCACGCTGCCACAGAGAAAATGGCCACTGGAGACCTCAGAGGAGGAGTGGCCCGAGTAGCTGCAGCTCAGCGACGCCAGACTCCGAGCTGAAAGGCGCGCTGAGCTGAGGGGAGGAGCCGCTAGACAGGGAAGGCTTCCTCCCCTGGCTAGCATATTAACCCCCGGGTTGCCGGCATCCCGCTTGCCGCGATATTAACCCTGGTGGTCTAGTGGTCTGGCGGGGTATGCCTCCGCTGGAGGGGGAACCCGCCGCCACCGCTAGCGCCCCCGGTCTGTCCCCTAGACCGGGGGCATGGGACTGCATTTGAAAGGAACCCGCGCACCGCCGCTAATCAGCGGTGCGCGGCTTACCTGATCTCCCCGGCGTCTTCCGGCAGCAGTCTCGGGGGAAACCAGAGTCCGGCTAGTACAGACTCTGGCTTCCCCCGCCGCGATCCCCAGTTCAGTGCTGGCGTCGCGGCGCCAGCAGGGAGAAGGAGCGGCAGCGTGGGCGTCTGTACAGACAGCCCAGCGCTGCTGCTCTAGAGAAAAAATAAATAAATTTAACTAAGTTAAATAAAAAATTAAAAGCTTTAGGGGGCTGCTCCTGCAGCCCACCCCGCAGGGTGACCCGACTCCGGCCGGGCACCATCTAAAACTGAGGTGCCTGTGGCTCGGGGGCGGGGTATAGGGGAGGTTGGACCCAAGTGCATCCTGGGAGCAGCTGAAAGCTTTAACTCCGTGGTGCCCGAGGATCCAGGATCCAGCTATACCCCAAGGTCACCCTGTGGACCCCTATGGACCCTGAAGTAGAAAGATGTATTACCAACAATAATCTATATTGTCACCTACAGCCTGGATAGACTGATCCAAGCTAAATGGGTGAATGGTGTATGAAGTCTCACCACATGATGTAGATGGCCCGGTATGTAGCCATCATGGTGACAACAGAATGTCACAATATTGATAGTACATGTATAGGCTGTGGTTAGAGCTCAACACTGAAAAGACGATGAGAGATATGTATGAGATATATATATATATATATATATATATATATATATTACATACACACACACACACACAGTGTTGTAACCCTATTTAGAGCACTCCGGAGTAAATTCTAAGGCTCGTAATGATGTGCATTTTAGACAGTTGGTATTTTAGAGGATGACCTAGCCTTAGATATTTACTGTTTCCATTTCACCATTCCAGTAACACATTAATCCTTCACCTCTATAGTAATGCATCACTGCTATAGTAAGACATTACCCACCCTCACCTGTGTACTAACACATTCCACTCCCTCACCTCTGTATTAACACATTATCCTCACTCACCCCTGCAGTAACATTTCCCTCCCTCGCCCGTGTTGTAACACATTCTCTTCCTTTATCCTGTACTAACACAGTCGACATTCCCCTCCCTCACCTGTGTAGAAATACAATCCCTCCGTCCCACCTGTAGGAACATATTATCCTTGCTCACATCTGGAGTAACACATTCCCCTCCTTCGCCTGTGTTGTAACACATTCACTTTCTTCACCCCGTAGTAACACATTTGACATTCCCCTTCCTCACCTGTGTAGTAACACATTTTCCTCTCTCACCTCTGTAGTAACACATTTCCTTCCCTCACTATTCAAATAGGGGAGTCACGCCAACTGCCAGTGATGTAATACTTGGGATGAAAGTTGGTGTTTGAATATGAACTGTGCTACAGCCATGATGAGACAGTCAGGCAGGACATTGCCCAGGGGGAGGGGGGGGGGGGGCGGACATTTTAGCCCTTTTTCACCCCCTTAGGAGTCGAATTTAGAAAAATTGTTCTTAGTGGGCACCTATGTCACGGAGGGAATGTACTCCCAGATTTTCATGTTTTAGGTCCAGGGGCTTGGGCTGGGCATTTATGAGTCAGGACATAATTATATATATATATATATATATATATATATATATATATATACACACACATATACATACATACATACACACACACACACATTTTGTCACTAAGTGCCAATAAAAATCAGCGCAACACACTCTTCAATGTGTCCTCCTTTCTGTCATCAACAGTTTCCATTTGGAGAATAGCATTCTCTATGGCAGAAAGTAACATGTCAAGTGGCATAGCCAGTGCATGATGTGAAATGCTGTTTTTCAGATGATAGGTATGGCATCCTTCCCAGTAGATCTGTAGTGTTCTCAATAGACTGTTTTAGCAGGGCCCCCGCTAAAACAGTTTGCCCTGAGCCTTCCCCTCCAGCAGGTGGGAAAACTTGCAGTGAACGATCACCGCTGGGATCTATTCGCCATGAGAGGGTAGCGTTGGGGAAGCCCAGCACTTCCGTACGTTACGGCCACGCCCCCAAGTGTAGCAAATTGGAGGCATGTCACAAGGACCTGCCCCCTCCCTACCGGCACCCCCAGTGCCCTGCCCGCAGTCTAGCAGGAATGCTACATTGTTTCTAAAAAAGAAAAACAATGAAAAGTCACATGGGGTTTCCAAACTGTGTGAAAGAAGTAGCTGATAATACAGTCTATGCCTGCTCTACGGTAAAGTGTTGACTTACTAATTGTTGCACTATTCAAGTGATTATTATTGTCACATCGCCACCTGGTGACAAAAGTATATTATTAGGTGTGTGTGTGTGTGTATAATATATGATTACATATATGGACAAATTATTATAACCACCGGGCGATTTTATGCAAAGTAGCTATTTAGCAGATAATGCGCACGTAGGATGTCTGAATCTGTATAAAAAGACAGACTAATGTAGTGTACTGGTGCATACACACAGTCAGACTTGCTAGATCAACGATGAACGATTTTACCAACGATCTCATTAACGATGAATGATTTCTGACAGTATCTAAATTATGAAGTCATCCAAGTTGGACTGCAAACACAGACGACTTCAGATATCGTTATCGGACATGTGGGCACGCGCATTGTTGGTCGATGCATGCCAAACATGTCATCGATATGAATGATGTAACAATTTTTTCCATAGTTATCGTTCATATCGTCAAGAATATCTGACCGTGTGTACCCTCCACATCACTCACAAAATAATGGGTAAATGACACGATCTGATGGACTCTGAACGTGGAATGATTGTTGGAGAACTGCTATACTGGTAAATTGTTTGAGGGCGGCAGCTGTTAAGGTGTACACAGTGTGGACCAGCAGAAAAAACTGGGATGGAGCCCAAAGCCTGTGGTCGTAAATGCCTACTAGATGCTTGAGCGGATCAGAGGATGGACAGACTTGTTCAGTCCCACAGGCGGGCAACAGTGCATTAATTATGGAATATCTGAATAAGGGACCAATTCAGATGGCCTCTCAACAAACAATTTGATTATGTATTCTGTATGCATAAAAACATAATGAAATTATAATGGAATCAGCCATATGTTGCTAAGCAACCCAATCAGCAATGCACATAAGCAATGCACAGTAAACAAAGGATTTCTTGCAAGCAATATAATATAAAGGCAAATATTGCTCCATCTCCCTTACTGGCTTGGGCCCCCACCTCACTGAGAACTGCATTTTATAGCCTACAATGGAGCATCTCTGTTGTGTATCTATACATTTATTTTACGTCAACCATCACATTTTCTTTATAGTTTATTTTATTACTCTTATAGGATTTAGATATTGGGCACAGTTTCATCACTTTCATTTTTTCTTTATTAATGTAAGCGGCACAAACACGCAGCTGTTTCTTCGATGCTGCTCAATACGAATCATATGTCTCAAAATATAAATACATAAAACCAGCATCATTGTTTGGTAGATGAATTTCCAGTAAATGTTACATGGACAATCTAAAGTATTTTCTGAATTCAAGTCTTGGAAGAAATAAAATGAATAATAGTTTTACGCAGGTGGGTCTTTCTAGGAATCTGTGAGTAGGGCAGTCAACAACATCAAGGAGAAAGAAAATGACGGCACCAAATCAGCGCAGGTTGCCAGTTTCTGTATTTGTCAGCAGAGCTAAACCTGGATAGCGCTGCCAGGGATCTAACTTGGGTTCTTGTCTGAAAATTACACATGTAAGAAGCTGCAGTTGTGTAAGACACTTTTGGAAAATTCCAATTAAAACCCAGTATTAGATCAAGGACAATGTAAAACAAACTTTAATAAACAGTGCTTGTATGTAAGAGGGAAAAAGAAGGCGACGGTCCATAGCTTCCTGGCACCTTATATTCTGTAACTATATCCATTTATATTACGGCTATATTATACTACACACAAACCATCTGACAGACAGGGAGGTAGAGATCCATATACGCTGGCTGCTTATAAAGCGCAGGCAGGTGATTGTAGCTATACTACATATATAAAATATTGGACCCGTCATTCACCGGGAAGTAAACCTGGATAATGCTCGAAAAAAATTAGATTTATGTCGAACCGACGACAGCCACGCGCCTTACACGTTATTGTGCATTAACCTTCAGATAAAGTGTTTGCAGACAAATGATTGGATAAGTGGGGAAGGTGAATGAATGGCCTGAGCAAGGTATTTTACTATCACAGCACGCTGGAGCCTGGCCATTTGTTACATGGTCCGGCCGGCGCTGGTTCTCCCCGAGGCTGCGGTGCTCTAATCCGCAGTATTTCCTCGCCGTCAGCTATTCCTTTCCTGGGAGCTGTGGGGACCGCCGGCATCACCTTCTCTCCCGGCGGCTGCGGCTCCCATAGGAACACGCATGCCGCTCTGTCTCAAATTTAAAGGGACAGGCGAGCCAAACGTGAAGTCAAGTTTGGTGCCAGATTCAAACCTCCTCTCTATAAAGTGAAGTTTCTGGGCATTATTCAATGCCAGAGTATTAGGCTCAATACCTGTACTATAGTGTCTGTTCTCGGTGAACTCAGTGTTTGTTGCTTGTTCCCTTGGTACTGCTTCTGGTGAACTCCTGGTTCCAACCTTGGCTATTCTTCTGACCTGGTTCTACATTATCCATTTGGCTCTGACCAGTTTCTGTCGGCTAAGCTCCTGTACGCCTCACGATGACCCACACTACCTGCCTTCAGTGGCCCCAGTTTTCACCATCCCCATACATAGGAACCCTGTCAGAGGAACACAACCTGGGTATCGGACGCAGCATCATCTAAATTCCCTTGTGGGGGCTCCTGGTTCTGACCATGGCTACTCTTCGGACCTGGTTTTGCCTATCCCCTGTTGCCACATTGCCAGTCTGGTTCTGACTCATTTCTGTCAACTATGCTCCCTGTCAGGTTACGGACTGGGAGCGGCCACCTCTCATCTAAGTACCAGCGTCTTCGATCTCTGAGGCGGTCCGACGACAGGCACGCGGGTGTGTAGTGGACTGAGTATTCTTCCCAGGGTCTGCTAAGACTTCCATGCTGCGTCTCCGTAACACGATCATGGGGGCAGCCATGTTGGTCTGTGTCACCTGATCTGGCCCCTCCAATGGTAGTCTTGCGGTCACTCAGCTGATCTTTGCATCCAATGACCAGCTACCTAAGGGTATTTAAGTCCAGTTTCGTGAAAGGAAATTGCCTGTGCAACTTCGCTTCTCTAGTGACAATTTGCTGAGACTGTGGGGGTCATTCAGATTCGGTCGTTAGCGCCGATGCGCTCGGACTGGGTCGATGGCCCCCCACAGAGTATGCGCAAGACGGCGGTGGCGTGCGCATGCGTGAGACCCACTACGACCGACAGCGCCGGTCGTAGCGGGTCCCGATCCAAAGGGGGCGAGCTGTCGATGTTGATTGACAGCTCGCCCCGTTTGGAAGGCGGGCCGGGGGGGGTGGCAGCCCAAACAGTTTGGGGGCAGCCCCACTGACATCACTAGTGATGTCAGTGGAGAGCTTCCGGCTCAGACAGAGCCAAAAGTTCTCCGGGGCTAACGACAAGGGAGTCCCTACCCTAGGGTCTCGTCGTAAGCCCCGATAAAGACCATCGCGACCATCACCTTAGGCGGTCGTAAGGCTGTGGGTGTTAACCCACAGCCTTACCACCGCAAAGGAGGACGTCTTGAAAATTCAAGACGTCCTCCCCTCATTCAGACCGACCAGCTCTGAATGAGGTCCTGTGTCCTAGGCTCCACACTATTCTTTAGTGTTCTCTATCAGAAATCATTCCTTGTGTTACCCAACGTTTTTCAGCGTCTGGATACTCAGTAACTTATCCTTTGCTATACAGCATCAGGATCACCGGAGCTGTTACCCATCGCTATTCAGCATCTGATACCCAGTTACCTATCCTTTGCTATACAGCGTCAGGAACACTGGAGCTGTTACTCATCGCTATTCAAAGTTTAGATTCCCAGTTACTTATCCTTTGCTATACAGCATCAGGATCACCGGAGCTGCTACCCATCGCTATTCAGCATCTGGATTACCAGTTACCAATCCTTTGCTATACAGCATCAGGATTACTGGAGCTGTTACTCATCGCTATTCAGCATCTAGATTCCCAGTACAGCTACTCATGACAAACAGTATCTGGATCTCCGGAGTTGTCCCCATCGCTAATCAGTTTCTGATTCATCCTAGCAGATACTCCTCCAGTACATTCCTTGTTCTGTTCCTTGTCTTCTCTCTTCTCTCAGATACCTACTCTGGGGGCCTCGACCTGTTCACTTGGTGCAGCGAAACCCATATCCCGCTTGGAGGGGTTACTAGTGAATACCATCAAGTGGATTAGACTCCACGCCTCAGAGTAGGTCTCGTCAACATCAGAGAGTGGCCATGGAGGAAAACTTACATATTGCCTCCTTGTCTATTACAATCAACTTACCCAAGCCCACCGGCCACTGCACCCGCATCAGAGGTCAACCAACACCAGGGCCTGACACTCCCGTACCCCTCACAGCATTCAATCCCACTACCTGCCTTCAATGCCCCCAGTGTTCACCAGCCCTGAACATAGGAACCCAGTCAGAGGGCTGCAACCTGGGTATCAGATGCAGCGAAGTATAAATTCCTTTGCAGGGGCTCCTGGTGAAGGCAGACTTATGTTACACTCCGCGCCTCTGTTCTGGGTCCACACCAACACTAACTGTACTGTCAGCATCCACGCCATGCCTGCGAGAGATGTGACACCGTTGATAGATCGATGGATGTGAGATGTGTTGGGTGATCGGAGTGATCACTTTGATGTCAGGTATGTGGCCATATGGTTTCACAAAGCATTTCTGAAAAATGCATCCTCGATGTTCTCCATCTTACCATTGTCTCTGTAGCTTGTTACTAATGAATGGAAAAACACACATTTACTAAGTAACAGCTACGTTACGGTTACTGATGTTTGGTCTGAACTCTGACCCCTCCCATTTGTGACAGTGATGACATTACCTGAGAGCTCCCGCACATGAGCATGCAAGAGGCAGGACATGCCATTCTCATATACTGTAGACTAGTAGAATGGACCCGGTGGCATATTACTGGTCAGCTCAGCCCACCTGCATTCCACCCGTCGCGACCTCGCCATTCTGTAATGCATACCTGTGCCAGAGCTGGCTCTCCTCTGCTGGAATGTCCCCTTTCCATCACCACAGTGAAAGCTGACGACAAGGAGGGGAGGGGCACGATGTGCATGTCCATCTCAGGACATATCATTTTGCCTTATTGTACAGATATCGCTATTTAACATCACATGGTTGTACTCTAAGACAATGTGAGTGATATGGATCAAGTATTGAAATCCTCTATTTTTAAAATCATTAATACATACAAATACTTTCTAAATATTATAGTGCCGTCAGGCTGCAGTACAACATTAAAATTAATTACTACACTGCTGGACTACTGTAATCAGAGTGGCCACCCGCAGGTAACGCCACCCAAACAGAGAAGTAGATTTGTACTAATTGCTTAGTTTAGGATGTGTTACATTTAAACCTATTGTTAGCTGTTCTGCTCTTTGCAACTTCATGTCAAAAATACATGCAGCTACTGTGATTTATTTCTGACAGATGATGGATTGAGAACAGATTGGCTTCATGTACAATTACCACTTACCTGGTCTGCTACTTTATACACCTCTTCCCTTTTGCTGCAGTCACATTTATATGTGTGTACCCGGATAGCACCATTTTCTTTAGCCAGTCGTTCGGTTTCCTTGTTCCCTTCTTCATTAACGTCCCATAAAACAAGCGTAGCTCCAAGACGAGCAAATTCCAGCGTCATAAGTCTCCCTATGCCACTGCCGGCTCCAGTGATGAGCACCAACTCACCGGAAACATTCTTCCTTCGGGATGGGATAAACCATAAAATGATTGACTCAAAGATCAAATAGATTGTAATAAGCAAAACTTTCAGTGTCTCCAGGAAAAAGTTCATGGTCGAGCTTTGTTTGTGTGGTAAAAACCTGAAAAAGATTATTGTTTATGATCAAAAAATAAAACATCAGCAGAAACAATAAAACAAACAGAATTTATAATTAATATCAAATGTCATGGCTGACTGACTGACTGACTGATCAATGCCCGGCCCAAACCCCTGGACCAGAAACATGAAAACCGACGAGTAAATGATGTAGGTGCCAACTAAAAAGATTTTTTTTAAATGTGACTCCTAAAGGGGTGAAAAGGGCTAAAATGCTTCCTCCCCCTCTGAAAAGTCCTGACTAGCTGTAATCGTGGCTGTAGAATAGCTCAGAATTCAAACACCAACTGTCACCCCAAGTGCTGCCAAACATCACTGGCAGTTGGTGTGGCTCCCATCTTTGAATAGTTAGGTAAGGGACTGTGTTACTGCAGAGGTGAGATATGTGCTGGAATGTGTTACTACAAAAGGTATGAGAGGGGGATGTGTTACTAGAAAGCTGAGGGGGGGGGGGATTTCTAATCTGTTACTACGGGGCGAGGGAGGGGAATGTGTTACTATAGCAGTGATGCATTACTATAGAGGTAAAGGATTAATGTGTTACTGGAATGGCAAGATGGAAATGGAAACAGTAAATATCTAAAGTCTATCCGGGTGAAACAAGGTACATACTGTAAGCTAGTCTATAAATATAAAAAAATCAAAAGTCCTGACTGATTGACTTACTCAATGCCCAGCCCAAACCCCTGGACCTAGAAACATGAAAATGGGGGCTGTATATGCCTTCCTTTACATAGGTGCCCGGCCATCCACATAATGTAAAAGAAAATGTGATTCATTGGACCAGGCCACCTTCTTCCATTGCTCTATGATCTAGCTCTGATGCTCACATGCTCATTGTATGCACTTTCGGCGGTGGACAATGGTCTGCATGGGCACTTTGACCGGCCTGCGGCTATGCAGCTAGCGGTGATACATTGTGTGGTCTGACACCTTTCTCTCATAGCCGGCATTAAACGTTTTCAGCAATTTGTGCTACAGGAGCTCTCCTGTGGGATTGGACCAGAAGGGCTAGCCTTCACTCCCCATGCGCACTGAGCCTTCGGTGCCCTTGACCTTGTCGCCAGTTCAGTGGTTGTCCTTCCTTGGACCACTTTTGGTAAGTAGTAACCACTGCATATCCATAACAACCTACAAATCCTGCCATTTTGGAGATTGCTCTAGTCTAGCCATCACAATTTGCCCTTTGTCAAAGTCACTCAGATCCTTACGCTTGCCCATTTGTCCTGCTTTCAAAACATTGGCTTCAAGAACTTACTGTTCACTTGTTTCCTAATATACCCCATCCCTTGACAACTGCCATTGTTACAAGATAATCACTTATTTACTTCACCTGTCAGTGGTTTTAATACTATGGCTGATTGATGCATATAAAAGACGTAAACACTTTACCTACATGTGCCACACAATGTTTTTATTGCATTGGTGTGAAACCGCTAAATTACCATGTACGTAGAGAAAACATAAGATATGGTAAAAACTTACCTTTGTTATCTCTATGTCTACGAGGTCCATAGGATCCACAGGAGACCTTGGGAGTTATAAGGTCATGGCTTGCCATCGGGCACCTCACAGTTAAAAATACTCTCCCAGGATGCACCGGGCCCCTCTCCTATAACCCCGCCCCCAGGCCAAGGCACCTTCAGTTTAGTAGTAAGCCAGAGGCGAAAAAGAGAAGAAAGTCTGGAAAACACAAGAGTCACACTCTTACATAGGAGGTGGAAACACCAGTGACCAGAACAAAACCCATCAAGAACAGGTGCGACAGGGTGGGAGCCCTGTGGATCCTATGGACCTTGCAGAAATAGAGATAACAAAGGTAAGTTCTTACCATATCTCTTATTTTTTTACTGCAGGGTCCATAGTCGCCACAGGAGACCTTGGGGATGTCCCAAAGCAGTCCCTTCAATGGTGGGGATGCTCCTGTGCCGAAAGGAGAATCTGCCGCCCGAAGGAAGCATCCTGAGAGGCAAAGGTATTAAATGCATAATACCTTACGAAAGTATGGACAGAAGACCACGTGGCTGCCTTACCAGCTGAACAGCCAAGGCGCCATGGCGAGCTGTCCACGAAGGACCCACAGACCTCATAGAATTAGCAGTAAAAGAGGGCAGCACTGGAAAGACCTCATGAGAGTAAGCCTCAGAGATTGTTGCCAAAGTCTGCTTGTTAGCAGGCCATGCCCTTCTTATGGGAACCGTAGAGGACAAACAGAGTCCGACTTCCAAAGGTAACTGGTACGGTCCACGTAAATCCGGAGAACATGTACCACATCCACTGAGGCCTTAACTGCTGAAAGGTCTGGTGAGTTAAAGGCCGGTACTACAATTTCCTCATTAATGTGGAAACTAGAGAGACCACCTTAGGAAGGAAACCAGGGCGAGTCCCATGAAAAATCAGAAAAAGGAGAGCGACATGAGAGAGCCCCCAAATCAGACACCCTTCTAGCTGAAGCAATAGCCGGAAGAAAACAGTCTTAGTTGAAAGCCATTTGAAGTCCACTGAGCCCAGAGGTTCAAATTGAGGTCCTTGGAGAGCCCGAAGGACCACAGCCAAATCACAAGAAGCCACTGGTGGGACAAAGGGAGGCTGAATGCGAAGAGCACCTTGCATAAAGGTGCGGATATCAGGAAGCGGAGCAATCTTACGCTGAAACCACACTGATAGTGCAGAGACATGTACTTTCAAGGAGCTTAGACGAAGACCCGTATCTAAGCCTGCCTGTAGGAAAGCCGGAACCCTTGATATCCGAAATACCTGAGGATCGTACCCCCTGGGGCGACACCATTCAAAGTAGGTATGCCACACCCTGTGGTAAATCCTGGTCGAAACAGGTTGCTGAGCTCTGAGCATGGTGTTCACTACCGAGCCGGAGAACCCTTTGGCCATTAGGAGGGATGTCTCAAGAGCCACGCCGTCAAAGACAGACGACCCAGATCCGGATAAAGACAAGGACCCTGAGACAACAGGTCCGGACGTTGAGGCAACAGCAACAGAGTGTCTATGGAGAGACTCTGAAGATCTGAGTACCAGAGAAGTCTTGGCTACGCTGGAGCCACCAGCAGGATCGTGCCCCCTTCTTGCCTGAACTTGCGGAGTACTCGAGGAAGGAGGGAGAACGGAGGAAACAGGTACACAAACTGGAAGGTCCACCGTACCGACAGAGCATCCACCAGGAGAGCCTCTGCGTCTCTTGTCTTGGACCCAAACACTTGTAGCTTGCGGTTGTGTCTGGAGGCCATGAGGTCCATTTCTGGAAGGCCCCATTTGTCCATGAGGAGCCGAAATGCCTCCTGATGAAGGGACCACTCCCATGGAAGCACATTGTGCCGACTGAGGAAGTCCACGTCCCAGTTGAGTACTCCTGGAATGAACACTGCAGAGATGGCTGGGAGATAGTCTTACACCAAAGTCAAAATGCGGGATACCTCTTTAGGCCCGCCTGACGTCAAGTACCTCCTTGACTGTTTATGTAAGCCACCGTGGTGGTGTTGTCTGACTAAACCTGCACAGGTTTCCCCTGCAGAATGAGTCTTGTAGCAGCGCTCTGAACACTGCCCGAAGTTCCAAAGTACTGATCAGGAGTCCAGATTCCGCTTACGTGCACCATCCCTGGAAGACGCGTGGACCTGTCACAGCGCCCCAGCCCCAAAGACAGGCATCCGTTGTTAAAAGGACCCAGTCCGGGATCCAAAACAGGCGTCCCTTGTTGAGATGAGACATCTGTAACCACCAAGTTAGAGACAGACGCACCTCCGGAGAAATCACCATCTGTGTCTATATCCTGCGGGGTAATCCATCCCATCTGGAGAATCAACCTCTGCAGAGGTCTAAAATGAAACTGGGCATATTCCACCATGTCGAACATCGACACCCTGCACCCCAGTAATCTCATCGTTGAGTGAATGAACACTCGCCGACTTAGGAGGCAAGAACGTATCCTGGCCTGCAGGACTGAGATCTTCTCTTCTGCTGAAGAGAGTCCAACAGATGGATCATCCTCTGGGACGGTGTTAGTGAGGACTTCTTCCAATCTATCAGCCAGCCGTGAGTCTGCAAAACAGATATTGTCAGTTACAGATGACTGAACCACTTCCGGAGACCTTGCCAGCAGCAGTAGGTTGTCCAAGTAAGGTAGCAGGCGAACCCCCTGCAACCGCAGGCGAGTTGCCATAACCGCCATTACCTTGGTAAACACCCACGGAGTGGCCAAACGGTAGCGCCTGAAACTGGTAATGGTGATCCACCACAGCAAATCTG
Organism: Taudactylus pleione; assembly: GCA_031769625.1. Lineage (NCBI taxonomy): Eukaryota > Metazoa > Chordata > Amphibia > Anura > Myobatrachidae > Taudactylus > Taudactylus pleione. The sequence continues at coordinate 925,930 of JAUIMM010000092.1, read as the reverse complement.
AGAAACCGCTGATAAAATCCTCAAGTTCCATAGACAAAATAATGGAATGTTGGGTTTCCATCCTGAACAGAGGTACCCTCAAAAACTTGTTTAGGGACTTGAGGTTGAGGATAGGACGGAAAGATCAGTTCGGTTTTTGAACCAGAAAGAGGCTTGAGTAATAGCCCATCCCCTGTAGGGGAAACGGGACTGATACTATGACCCCTTTGTGGAGCATAGAGCACACCACTTTCTGGATTTCCAGAGCCTTTTCTGGATCCTAATGAAGGCCTGTGGAAAAGAACCGATTGGGAGGCCTTCTGCAGGAGAGGGCGTACCCGTGAGAAACCACTTCCTTCACCTAAGTGTCTGTAGTAGTCTGCCACCAGCACTGGGCGAAACAATGAAGTCAGCCTCCCACCTTGGGATCCCCCAAGGGGAGGCCCGTCCCATCAGGCTGAGGGCTTGTCATCAGACTTGGTACCCGACCCAGATGGAGCCGATAGTAAGCATGCGGATTTTGCTGCCGCCAACCTATCCACAATTCTATCCAGATCGGGGACAAATAGAACTTGACAGTTAAACGGCACGCATTCCAGGCCCTTCTTGGATTCAGCTTCTCCAGGAAGGTAACCACAAGGAGCAGCGAACCGAAACCGCTGCTGCTGAAATCTTGGAAGTAAGCAGGCTAGCATCCAAAGCTGCTTTATTAATATAAGCAGGGGAATCACGGATATTACCTCTAAGCACCATTTGCTCCTCAGTAGCATCAGTGGAAAGAGACGCCTCCAGAGCGTCTGCCCACCTTTCAATGGCCCTAGCCACCCAACAGACAGCCATGAGCGGTCTGGAGGACCCATCAGCCAGGGAGTAAATGGAATTCAGGCAAACTTCGACCTTACGGTCCATAGTATCCTTGAGCAAGGACATAGACAACATGGGTAAGGTTGCACTTTAACCAAGCACGTCACATGGGGATCCACCTGAGGGGGGATTTCCCATTTCGTGAAATAATCATCCTCAAAAGGATAGGCATATGTCAGTCTCCTTTGCAGCTGAAACCTTTTCCCAGTATACTTACACACTTCCTCCATATGGTCTACCAGTTGACCAGATAGAGGTGAAGCTGCAGTTTTTCCCCTAATATTCTTAAAGTAAGCACAAGAAGGCATAGTCACAGGGAGTCTGTCATCCTCAATGAGCATGAACCTGAGAACAGCCTCAATGAGCCCAGATATGTATATATTGGACACAGACTCAACCTCCTTCGGGTGTGGTTCTGAGTCAGAGTCCGGAAGCTCACCCTCATCTGACGTCATGACATCCTTCGTCATAACGTGTCAGCTGTAGGGATACCAACGGTCTTTTAGCAGGCCGATGTGAAGGTACCTGTAAAATATCCATTAGGTTTTGTACAGTGGTGGACAGAGTGTTCACCCAGGCAGGTGCTGGGGGTACCCTCTTTGGAGGCGGACCTGACGCCACCATTAACTGTCCTGGTACCCCCAGTAAAGGGGAAGGGACTACCGCTGCGTGAACCCCAATTGAGGGAACGCAGGAGGTGCAGACAAACGACCCGCCAGTGCATTTACTGTTTGCGTAAAAGCCGCCCAGGGAGGCCACTTGGACGTGCTGGCCACAACATGAGTAACAGGAAGGAATAAACAAGCATTGCATAATCCATCCTGAATTAACTCATCCTCCCCCACACGTTTAACACCTAGAACAAGAAACCAGGGGAGTGGCACTTAGCGAAGCAGAATCTTCACTTCCAGACATACTGGTATGTGACCCACTGCACAGTAAGCAACTACTAACTGTGAGGCAAATACCCACCCTGACAGCACTGTGCACCGAGAGGGCATAATAGGAGATATTAGTGATAGCAAAAAATGCCTGGAAGTAGAAAAACAGACATACAGCACTAGCATAAGGTCACATACCATGCAGCGAAAATACTTGCACAAATGGCGCTATCATCAACCACCCAGACCTAAAGTCTGGGGGGAATAGCGCTACATACTCTGACCTGACACTTGGAGTAGAGGTATGTAGGGGGGGACCCAGGCTCCGCACCAGCCTATAGCTCAAAAAGATGGCCGCCGAGATACAGAGGAGGGCCAGGGAGAGGATCGCTGTCTTAGCCACCAGACCGCTGTAGAAAGGCGCCAAGAGCAGCGGGAGAGGAGCTTCCCATACTCTTGAACAGGGAAGGCATCCTCCCCTGGCAGGTGTTTAACCCCCGAAATGCTGGAGCGTGCCCTTAAAGCTCCAGCCCCTTATCCTGGTGGTCTAGTGGCAGCGCTCCACTACTGCCGTCCCCAGGGAGCCCCCAGCCCTGAGGACACTGGACTGTGCGGCAGCGGGCGCCTACCGCAGACCCCAGCTGCTCTTACCTTGCTGCCCCCGTGCGTCCAGCCACAGTCCTCAGCCCCTGGGGGCTCTCGCTAGCTGGAACCCCCAAGAGCCTGCCGAGTTCCCCGGATCTGTACCGGTGGCTCGGCACAGGCGGGGATGCTGAAGCGGCAGCACGGATGTCCGCTGGACTGTCCGTGCTGACCGCTCTGCTGTAAAATTCTTCAGGGGCTGTTTGACACAGCCCCCCTGTGTAGTGACCCAACTCCGGCCGGGCACCTACTCAAACTGAAGGTGCCTTGGCCTGGGGGCGAGGTTATAGGAGAGGGGCCCGGTGCATCCTGGGAGAGGATCTTTAACTGTGAGGTGCCCGATGGCAAGCCATGACCTGTGGAGACTATGGACCCTGCAGTAGAAAAATATTTATATTTATTTATAATACTCTGCCAAAGTTGTACATAAGCATACTATAGCGGTAAAAACTATGCCATACAGCACACTTTACTGCAAAAAGATGTATTCATGACCTTAAAAAAAATATATAAAAGAGGAGAAAACGGGGGCTCCATGCAAGACAGGTGATATTAACATTTTCACCATGCTTGAAAAAAAAGAAAAAATATTTCATATGCACAGTATGGAAAAGAAAACACCACCAAACCAAAATGACCCATCAAATGCATAATAACAGTCTCACATGCCACCAATTACACTACATGGACAAAATATTTGGGGTTGTCCATTGAAGGCACTCCCATGAGCAACAGGTATTATATCAAGCACAGCCACGCAGTCTTCATAGTCAAACATTAGTATCAGAACGGGTCGTTCTGTAGAGCTCTGTGGGGGCGATTCAATTGTTTTATCGCACGTGATTATCTAAAGTGACGGGAAATCAGGGGGGGGGGAAATATTCAATTGTTCTTGTGCGCCCATGCCTTTTTTTGTATGTCGAGCCCATAAAAACAGGCTTAGCCGCGTAAAATGGCTACATCAGTCTAAAGTCCTTGTCAGCATGCCTAAACAAATAGTTGGACGCACCAAAACCCTGTTTTATCGGGGTGCTGCGCCCTGCCCTCCTTCTGGAGAGCAAAAAGCGTCCTGCCCTCACAGCCTGTGGGTGCCGTCTTCAACCGCGGGCCGCAGTGTCCCGCGGGTGCGGAAATGTGCTTGGGGGCTGCCCGGCGTGTCCGTAAGTGCCGGACACACCCCTAAGAGTGACGAAAAGGTGACGCGTCTTATAGACATACCCCCTTTTCAATGGCCACACCCCCTTTTCGGGAGCGTGCGTGCGGAAGTGCCTTCTCTAGCTCCGGCGCCCTGCCTGCTGCCGGAGCTAGAGTGAACACTACAGAACTTCTCGCACATTTATGCTCGCTACCTCAGGAGGGTGCAAAAAGAAAGGTGTCCACAGGCGGCATTTGCGCCAAAATGGAGCAACACTTGAATAGGTCTGCCAGGCCCCTATTAGTAATATTGGGTGAACTGAATCACTCCCTAGTGACTTTCAACATGGCATATGGCACCGTCAACATGCCATCTTTCCAACAACTCAGTTTGTAACAATTCTCTCTTGCCAGAGCTTTAGTCAACTGTGCTGTTGTGAAGTGGAAAAATCTAGGAGCACAAACAGCCCAGCTGCAAACCAGTAGGCAACACAAACATACATAACATGACCAATGAGCATGGATGCAAGCAGTGTGTAAAAATAGTCTGTATTTGGTTGCAATACTCCCCTAACCAGTTCTAAACTGCCTCTGGAAGCAACATCAGTACAAGAACTGTTTGTCGGAGCTCCATGGATTGGGTTTCCACGGCCGATCAGCTGCACACAAGCTTCAGATCACCAATGAAGCTGGAGTGGACTCTGGAGCAGTGTATATGCGTTCTAAGTAGTGACGAATCACACTTCACCATCTGGCAGTATTATGGAAGAACCTGGATTGACGGATGTCGGGAAAACATTTTGTGCCTGAATTGCCAGCTGTAAAGTTTGGTGGAGGAGAAATAATGACCTAACGCTGCTTTTCATGGTTTGGCCTGGGCCACTTAGTTCCAGGGAAAGGAAATTGTAATGCTACAGCATGCAATGACATTATACAGAATTGTGGGTTTCCAACTTTGTGACTTCAGTGGGTGTGGATTGAAAGATTTACAGTATTTAGACAGTCAATAGGTCTACACCAAATGGTTGACAGGCAATAAGTAGACAGTGTCAAAGGGTCAACACTAAGGTCCGCAGCGTCAAATTATTAACACACAAATTGTAGACTTTTTTTTTTGTTAATTTACCCCTCCCCCTATTGCCTAACACTAACCCTCCCCTCAACCTTAAAAATTATGAAAAACCATGTGTTGACCTTTTGACTGTCAACCTTTTGACCATTTGGTGTTTACCTATTGACTGTCTATCTAGATACTGTACCAGCATGCACCATTATATTTGAGCACCTGCTATTATCACACATGCCATAATTTGTACAAGGCAGAAAGAGCAAAATATCAAACTGTTGGGATGAGATGGGAGATAGAAGCAGCAAGTAATTATCTCCTGGCAGAGATCTCACACAAAGGAAGCCATTTTGTGAGGGTTTTTTCCCCAATCTACAATGCGAGTGATGAAATAAAATTATTATTATAGTGCTCATCCTAGCACCCTGCACCTGTTACAACCTGTGCAATTAAACTTTCCTGCCTGGGGTGTCACTACTCTGGTGCTTCTATCACACTCAGCTGATGCAGCAAACTACTGAGATACATATCAGTGTACTAGAAGCACCAGAGCAGAAAGTGACACCCCAGGCAGGAAAGAGGAACTGCACGGGCTGTGACAGGTGCAGGGTGCTAGAATGAACACTAAATAATAATACTAACATACAAGTTTGAAATGCGTCCAAAGGCTACATGGTCCATTTTGTGGTTAAACATTCAATTTCCACACAGGAAATTGTGTAAATACAGTGTAACCCCTATACTTTGTCTATCACTAGGTGACTCATACTCCTTTCACACAGAGATTTGGACCCGGGATATTGCCGGGGCAAGCCGGATCAGCCTGGGTGCTTCCTCTGGGTAAAAGGGTCTACCAGTGTCCAAATTGCCGGGGCCTCATCCCTGGTCGCTACCAGGGTTATTCTTGGGAAAGACCCGGGTAGCCTGCGGTGTGTGAAAGGTGCAACCTTGGTCATGCCGAAAATGAGCTGATTGGCGACTGTGGAGCAGTCACCGCCCACTTTTCATTACCTCAGCTTTAATATGTGCCCCAAAAAGTAATTTTCTTATGACACACACTGTTTTGCAAGGCTGACACGGGTTCTGTGTGAAAGGGGTCAACCCGGAAATAACCTGGGACCAAGGTGCAGTGTGAAGAGCTGTGACCCGGGTCCAACTCATGTTCAATAACCTGTGAAAAAGCAGGGCCGAAGCCCGGCTTTGGTCTGAAAGTGGTAATACACTCTCCAGCAAATAATAGCACTTCTAACTTTTTGAACTTCATGTCGACAGATAGTTTACAGTAATATCTAATTCATTTTAAATATTTGAATCAGTATTTTCTCTCTGTATTTATTGCCTCAGACAACAAACAAGCGTTATGCTCTTACTGAAATAAAAGAATGGGGGATATTTATCAAACCTTCTAAAGATGACAAATTGAGGTATTTCCCAAAGCAGCCAGATTCCAGGTATCATTTTATAGAAAGAACTAGAAACTAGATAAATGATCTAGAATTGGATTGTTAAGGCATTTCCTCTTCAGAAGTTTGATAAATATTAATTTCCATGAAGACTCCCCTTCCCTCACTTAGATCAACCTAAAGGTGCGTATCCACTACACGACCCAGGGAAGACAGTACGATTACAACATCGTAATAGTACAGTCGTTCCCCATCCCCTGCAGTGCTTACACTGAACAATTAGTCGTTCAGTGTAGGCACCCTCCATCATCCCCGAACATGGTCAATCTGTCGTTATTGGCAGAATGACCGGCATGTTCGGGCGATGATTGATGTCGGAAGCGACCAACGGGAGAGCGCATCGCTGGTCGTTTCCGACATTTTAGTGCCAGATTCATGCACGATTAATGGACGACTGAAAGATAACTATGTCATTATCATTCAGTCATCCATTAATATCTGCTTGTGGATGTGCGCCTTAAGACTTTCACCTGGAAGAAACCCCAGTTTATCAGGATAAATCTGCATGATACATAGCTTTGTCAAGTGTGTGTATTATAACTTGAGATCGCTTTTAAGATGTTGCAATCAAGTCTCTAGGGTATATAGGTCCAGGTCAGGCCACCAAGATAAAATTCACATTATATCAAAGTCTATGAGATAAGAAGAGATTCTTTGCTCTTTCGAACGGAACTTGTATCCTTGACAGACATAAGGCTAGTACACATATTCCCATAGTGTGCTGCCTTGCAGAGCAAACACTGAAAGAAGTACTGTATAAACATTACTCCATCGTTACTACGGTGGAAACACTGCCACTGCACAGAACAAGTTACATTCAGGGACCATTCTGCGACTAGACACATATCTGCAGTAGCATGATTTTTCCGAAAGTTAGCCTGACATATAGAAACATAGAATTTGATGGCAGATGAGAACCATTTGGCCCATCTAGTCTGCCCTTTTTTTACCTTTTGGTAACCTCAACCCTATGTGATCATTAGTTCTTTGTAAGGATATTATTATGCCTATCCCAAGCATGTTTAAATTGTTCTACTGTCTTAAGGGGAGTATCCATTACACAACCTGAAAGTGAACGGCAAGCGTTCAGACCTTCAGGTCATTCAGTGCATAGCCCGACCTTTCTATCCCTGAACATGCCGAAACGGACGTCTGTCGTCAGGTTGACGGGCATGTTCAGTAGACAGTCGGAACTCTGAACAATGCAACCAAAACCTTCTAGTTTTGGTTGGATTGTTCATAAAGTCGGGTAATGGATAGGCCCCTTTAGCCTCTACCACCTCTGATGGGAGGCTATTCCACTTACCTACTACCCAATGCCAACCTCCATGTAACATTTTATCAAAACTGGAGATGATCTGCAAAATTGGTCCATTTGACAGGTGCCGTTTTGCCGTCTGAACTTGGCCTCCTATGTGAATGGCTGAGCATCTCTGTACAAAGACACTTTCAGTGGCACGCCCGTGACACACCCATAACAAACTCATGAGACAGGCCATTTTTGCATGCATTACTAGCCACCTACCACTCACGCACCATTAAATTGCCTTAACCATTCTTTAGGGGCAATTCAATTGTTAGCGCCATTTCGGATGCGATCTGCCACCAGCGCCAGCATTCCTGCCCGTCCCCTCTTGAGGGGGAAAGCAGGAATGTGCATCCTAATCAGTTCTTTAGACTGTGTTTAGCTGTATTAAATGGCTAAACCTGTCTAATTATGCGCGACAAGCGTGATAATTGTTGGGCGCTCAGAAACTATTGAATTGCAATAATTGTGCATCCATTAATTAGAAATGTGATTATTTTTGGGGGGGCAAACACCTTACCCTAAGTTTTAAATCTGCATGTGTCCCTTTGTCAAAGACATCTCCAAGTCTCAGCACCTGATTAATTTAAATGTGAGCTGGGCTTGTGAGGGTATAGAGATGAAGATGACTGCTTAAATGGCGGGATGCTTACCAAACTAGACACTAGTCACAGGCGTCCAATCATGTGCCACATTTAGGGGATATGTATCAAACCTTCTAAAGAGGACAATTGAGAAGATGCCCATAGCTACCAATCAACTTCTAGCTACCATTTATGTAGTACAGTCTATAAAATTAAGACTAGAAGCTGATTGGTTGCTCTGGCCAACTTCTCCACTTTCCCTCGTTAGAAGGTTTAAAATATCTCTCCTTTAGTCACACCTCTCATTCTAGCAGCTTGAATCCCTGGGATGGCTTCAGTACTGCACTGCTGCAAGCTCTCAACTTTCCTTACTCTAGACAAGGGATATAGAACATGCGGCCCTCCAACTGCTGTGGAACTACCGATCCCATCATGCCCTGTCCCATAATTGCTACTAGGGCATGCTAAAATGACTTTAACACTGTAAAATTCACCTAGAATTGAATTACATATATATATATATATATATATATATATATATATAGATAGAGATTATATATATATATATTATATATATATTATAGAGAGAGATATATATCTCTCTATCCAAAGGGTGGCACTCCCAATAAACGTAATGAACAGTTCAGGTGCCTTCCAAGAGTCTGATAGGGGTGATACCCCTGTGTTGAAGCCTCCATTATTGAACAGAGTGCCGCCTGCTTGGTTTTATATATATATATATTATATATATATATATATATATATATATATATCAGATTTTATGATGCATGGATGAATTCTACCGTCTTCTCCCCACCTTCTCCTCTTCAGCTCCCCATTTCCTGTCTCTCTCACATTGTATACCACCTGTAATTCTACCTTTTATCGCTGTTACAGACTACAACTCATCATTACACCACAGAATGATTGCGGAGCAGAAAAAATAAAAACCTTCAGCTTTGCATATACTGTACCAGTAATATCTGATCATAGAAAATAGCCATATCACCTCACAGCATACTCACCAACTTTGAGCAGTACTGGGGGTGGGGCGTGGCTATTTGGGCGGTGCGAGGTGAGTGACAGCACTATCACATCATCATGGCCCCGCCCACTGTACAATACAGGCAATACCATCATTGTAAACCAAAAAGGACGCGATTCCGAGAAAATGGCAAGAAGCCGCCCAGACTGCACACTTCACTTGGAAATTGAGAGGCTTCGAGTAGCCGAGGGCGGCCCCCGGCAGACTTCCTTCTTTGCTGGGCATCTGGGAGAGCCACCCAGTATGCCTCACAGTTCTCTTTTTTATTACAGCATAATTACTATAATACCAGTATAAAGTTAGGAATCTCTAATATGTATTTTAACATCCATAGTAAACAAGGGTGAATTATTATAAATACAGGGGGGACATGTATTATTAGGGGGTCATTTCACGTCAGTTCAACCAGGTGTGTCCACCACCCATTTTTTAGTTAAGAGAGAGGATGTAAAATAAAAACTATTTCTGCCAAATATCTCGACTGTCTGACCGTTTAAGGAAGTACTGGAAGGACTATATACACCGTCTGCTGACACTAAAGAAAATTACAGACCGTTACAACAGGTTCCAAACAATTGGAAAATAATGTTATTGTTGACTCAACTTCAGTTATGTTTAAGTTTTTACATTTCATGCGGTATGGTATGCAGTCAGGAAACAGTCCTAATGCCGACCACCAGCTTCCCGACTGTGCAATCCCGACAGGGGACTAATGATAGGCGTCAAAATCCCGACACCTATCATTAGCCCTACACCTGGAGCCCGACGTCCGGCACACCGAACGAAGGTAAGCTGGGCCACGGGGGAGAGCGTTAGGTTAGGAACACCCCCCCCCCCCCCTCCCAGAGGGTTAGGCTAGGGGAGGCCGGGAGGGTTAGATTTAGACACTTACGCTGGATGTTAGGCACTAGTAGGGCGGGAGGTTAGGGTTAGGCACTAAGGTAATGTTAGGGGGGGGGGGTGAGAGGGTTAGTTATACTTATCTTAATTACCTGTCGGGATCTCCACTGCTGCCAGTCTTTCGGCGTCAGGATTTGAACTGCTGGACATAGGTCCGGCGGTCATTCACACCGATCCCTGCGGTACAACAGTAATTAAACGTCATCTTCATTATTTTTTCTCCACTACCATGCTGATTTTTTAATGGAAGTTATATATACCATACCTTTGTTAAGCCCCTTAAAAAAATGGGGATAACTAATGTTGATTTAACCCTGCGTTTTCATTCTGTTCCAAAATCTGGAATTTTTGCTGTAACTTGAAACGTAAGGCAGATAAAGTAATTTGGTTTGGATTTCTGGATTCCTTGATAAACACCCGTAATATTTCAAACAAACTGAATAAATAAGCCACGATTAGTAAATAGTTTAATAAATTGAAAAATATTATATTTGGCAGAAATTGGGGGTTTTTTTTACATCCGCTCTTCACTACAAAAATGTAAGAAAAAAATCTGAGATGGGTGGTGGACATATTTTTTTTTTTGGATGATCTGGTATGGAATGACCCTAAAGCAAATATTGTGACCGCTAAAGCTGCTTTCTGATTTGCCTCTCATCTGCAATCTCTGCAAGTCCCATAGTTCATCAGCACAGCGCTAATGTGCTACATCATGTGCCCTGGCCAGCCTCAATGCACATATGTGAGAGTTCGCAAAACATACACAATCTAATTTATAGACAGACAGCGGATGCATCCTGGTGTTCATTCTAGCAACCAGCATCTGTCACAACCCATGCAGTTCATCTTTCCTACCTGGGGTGTTGCTCTTTGCTCTGGTGCTTCCAGCACACTCTGGCCTGTACATATCATAGCAGTTTGTTGAAGTTTGCTAGAAGCACCAGAGCAGAGAGCGACACCCCAGGTAAGAAAGAGGAACTTCACGGGTTGTGACAGGTGCAGGGTGCTAGAATGAACACTAAAGCTGCATACACACATATCGATTTTGTTAGTGAACGATTTTCGTTCAGTTTTTCCTTTGAAAAAGTGACCGATTTTTTGAAGAGTAATGCAGGATTTTTTGAACGATGAACGAAAAATGTTAGTTATATTAAAACAAATCAAATTTGGAGGGGAGGGGGGGGTTGAGGGTTAGTTATACTTACCTTAATTACCTGTCGGGATCCTCACTGCTGCCGGTCTTCCGGCGTCGGGATTTGAACCGCCGGACATAGGCCGGACGGTCATTCATACCGATCCCTGCGGTACAGCAGTAATTGAACGTCATTTTCATAATTTTTTTACTCCACTATGAAACAGAGTGCCATGCTGGTAGCAATGTATACCTTTGTTAAGCCCCTTAAAAAAAAATTGGGATAACTAATGTTGATTCAACCCTGCGTTTTTAATTCTGTTCTAAAATCTTGAATTTTTGCTGTAACTTGAAATGTAAGGTAGATAAAGTAATTTGGTTTCGATTTCTTGATTCAGGAGCAAAAATTACCTTAGGGGTCCAAATTTCGTGGTGATTCCTTATTATTTCAAATAAACTGAATAAATAAGCGACGATTAGTAAATAGTTTAATACTGTAAATTGAAAAATCAATATTTTGGAAACTAACAGTCAGACAGTCGAGATATTTGGCAGAAATGTTTTTTTTTTTTTTACATCCGCTCTTCACTACAAACATTTCGAAAAATCTGAGATGGGTGGTGGACATCATTTTTTTGGGGGCTGATCTAATATGGAATGACCCTAAAGCAAATATTGTGACCGCTAAAACTGCTTTCTGATTTGCCTCTCATCTGCAATCTCTGCAAGTCCCATAGTTCATCAGCACAGCGCTAATGTGCTACATCATGTGTCCTGGCCAGCCTCAATGCACATATGTGAGAGTTCGCAAAAAATACACAATCTAATATACAGACAGACAGCGTATGCATCCTGGTGTTCATTCTAGCTACCAGCATCTGTCACAAGTTCACAACCCATGCAGTTCCTCTTTCCTGCCTGTGGTGTTGCTCTTTGTTCTGGTGCTTCCAGCACACTCTGGCCTGTACATATCATAGCAGTTTGTTGAAGTTTGCTAGAAGCACCAGAGCAGAGAGCGACACCCCAGGTAAGAAAGAGGAACTGCATGGGTTGTGACAGGTGCAGGGTACTAGAATGAACACTAAAGCACACGTATCAATTTTGATAGTGAACGATTTTCGTTCAGTTTTTCCTTTGAAAAGGTGAACGATTTTTTGAAGTGTAATGAACGATTTTTTGAACGATGAACGAAAAATGTTGCTTCCCTTAATGAAAATCGTTCAGTTGGTCAGTCATAATGAACTACAAACTGGAATGTGCATGAACGATAATCGTTCATCGTTATAACTCAGAAACTGAATGATTTCTTTCAACGATTGAACAATAACGACGTCGTTATAGTTAAATCGTTACGTGTGTATGCACCTTACATCCAGTCAGGCTACGCTGGACTCACAATACACATCGCAAGGTAAACCTGACAGTATGTTAAAAACCAATCAGCCACTAAAGTGAGCTTATAGTTTTTTGTTTTTTTTTTAAATAAGAGCTGCTGCAATAACGTTGCCATATCAGTAAATGGGGATGTAGATACATTACCTACCATCTGGATGCCGGCTGACGAATTCCCGATGCTGGAATCCCAAACCGCGGACAGAAGACCGACGCCGAAATCCCGACATGAGTGGAGATGCCAACGCCGGGATCGTGCCAACCAGCATCCCGATTGTAAGTATAGCGGGCGCCCATAGACGTGCCAGGGGGGGTTAGGTTTAGGCTAGGCCCACGGGGGGGTTAGGCATCACCGGAGGGGGGTTAGGCACTAAGGGGGGAGGGTTAGGTTTAGGCACTAATGGGGGAAGGATAGGTTTAGGCACTAAGGGGGGAGGGTTAGGTTTAGGCACTAAGGGGGGAGGGTTAGGGTTAGAGGGTGAAGATTGGAGGGTTAGCATACTTACTTATCCCGTCAGGATTCTCAGCATCGGGATGCCACTGTCGGTTTTTTGACAGCCGGCATCCTGTATCCCATCCATGTAGACACACTAGAGAAAAGTGATTTTCACTTACGACAACAAGGGTGCACAACTTAAATAGGCAATAAAATATTGTATCAAACAAACCACTAAATAATGTATTATAGCTAAACACAAATAGGTCACGCAAACAGGAAAATTGTGGGGACTGTGGAAAACCAAAATTGATACAATACCTCATTTTAGGTAAAGGTGCGCACACACACACAGCGATATTTTACACGATTTGGCCGATTTCGTCGAATCGTGACAAATCGTGTAAAATATGCCCAAATCGTGAGTCCCCACTCAGGATGCGAGTCACCGCTGGTCGCACATCGCATTGTCAGCTCTGCCGTGCAGTAGGGCAGATCTGACAATCTAGGACGCGATGCACTGTGAAAAGTCTGGATGCAGGAGAGATCGTATGAAGATTGGACACCAAATCGTGTGCAGAGCTGCCGGGGACAGATTCAAGGGAAATCGTACACATCGGCTGATCGTGAGCACATAGCTATGTGTGTGGGCACCTATAGAACTAATACTGTATATATTGCTGCTTACGTTCTTATTGCAGCATAATGTGAATGTCATATCCCTATTCATATCTGATCTTATTAATACATGTTGCAATGCCAAAAAAATGCAGTCTCATGTAAGGGAGGAAGCAGACTTCCCATTCCAGCACACAATATGCAACCTTCATTTTCTGATTATTTATTTTAACTAAAGTGATGATTAAACAAAGTATATGTAGTAAGAAGGGTCTGTGGTAACAGATTGTTCCAGTGACATTTCTGACATACTGCTCTATTCTGGCGTCAATCAAATATAAGCTACTAACACTATAGGAAGCTACTAACCTGGTGCAAAGTCTGTTCATAAAGAGCAGCACTGTAAATGAAATATTCCACAAAGAACTACATACTGTATATATTAGAACGTCTGCCACTATTTGCACGCACATTAATATTCATTTGTGTTTGTTATTTGCATTATAAGTACAGTACACACAGCTTAGCGATATTATTATTAACGGTTTGCAGCAATGAAGGGATGCAGTGACTTAGGAAGTATTGTACTGCAGACTCACCACTCAGGCAGAGATAGGACACAGGCTGGCACCGTACTACAGATGTACTAGTGAGTGACACAAGATGAATTGTGCAATAGAATATATACAGGAACCTTAACCCCCCACACTGCGCCTGTGCAGAAAAGAAGGAAGGAAAGAGGGAGCACTTCCCTGTCCGAGCAGCCGGAGGCAGCGCCTCTTCCTCTAAGTGGGGGTAACCAGCAGGGGGCGCAGCCAGGAATATTACAGAGAGCGCTGAGCCGGCTAGGAATATATATGGTAGTAGGGGGAGGGGCTAGGAGTAAAAATTGATAAAAGACGCGACTAATAGCAATTGCCGGAATAATAAATATGGCTAGGAGGAGAAGGAGAACCAGAGGGAATATCACAGTTTATATAGCATGACTAGGACACCTTCCCTGTACCTATATTTTCCAACCGACAGGTGGCGATGTGACTCCCCCACTACAGCAATGGCAATACATTGCTTGTCCCGGGGCAGGTGGTGGCTCAGAGCAGCAGCGAGGGTCTGTCTATATACTGTATAGCACGCTGCTGAGGCTGACGTTATATTCTTATTCACTTCTTATTCATTTTCCAGCTTCTTATTCAGAACATGTTATATTAAAACAAATCAAATTGGATCACTAAGGTTACAGTGTATAAACAAAGAAGGGTGTCTTACACAAATTTCAATTGTATTGTGCTTGGCCCACAAAGAATTTGGGGATGAAATAGGGTCGTACAGACGTCACAGGCAGGTTTTATACATTCGAATAAGTAGTTGTGCAAGGGTTAATTAGCCTTGGGCACCAAATTTGACACTGATTCCACACAGGGGGGGGGGGGTCACTTATATATGACCCACTTGAAATTGGACTTGCCGACAAGGTTTTGGGCAGAAAATAGGGTGGTAAAGTGGGCACAGGCACCATTTTATACAAAAGACTGATCCACCATCCGAGAGACCAATTTGTAAGCTATACACACTTACCAATCGGCTGCTTAATTTGTCTGGCCTGACATCACAACTGGGCAGGCATTTCAATTTACACACCCAGCCGTGATGTCAGTGTCGGATGTCGCAGCGGTCATTCTTGGCTGTCCCTGCGGCCAGTGTTTAGACATATAGCAAGACGTACCGTTATATCTGCAAGATATATCAGCATCAGCTGTGCTGCAGGGCCAACTTGATATGTCTGAATTACGTAGTTCACAGACATATTGGGCGTGTACACCCAACGATGCACTCTTGATATATCGTTCGTCGATTGAACGTACAATATATCGACAAGCGTGTAACCCAACTTAACTGGCCCTGAAAATCATGACTAAAATCAGATCAATATTTTATGACATGGAGCATACAAATTGAAAATTAACAGTTTATAAACGTTTCTTGCAAACCAGGAATATCTATTTACACACATCTAAAATAACAAATGGAATAAGTTGTTTATTTGTAATATTTATATTGCACATAATGTGGTATGTACATGTAGTTTTTGTTTCTTCCTGTGAACACAAATTGCCCGAAACTGTCTTCCCTCTCATTTTCCATATTCAGATCATTTAAGTATTCTGTAATGCAACCTTCTGCATCACTCCATCATTGAAAGTAGAGATGCTGCAAAATGTAATAGGATCCGAGTGTGTAAAGTTTGCGAGTATAGAACTATACTCCTGTGTAAACAGTAATAGAGTGCGAGAACATGCAAACTTGCATGTTTCTCATTCCCTCCCCCGCAACTCACAATGGCAAAACACGCATCTAGATGTTTTGCCATTGTGAGGATACGAGTCAGGCAATGTAATAGTGTGCGAGTGTATAACTCGCACACTATTACTGTCTGAAAACTTCAGAAAAAAAAGAGTTGAGTCTAGCCTGAGCAGGTCCGAGTTACACAGAAAAATGCACGGTTCCATGAGATCCATGCATTTTTCCAGGGGCCCCTGAGTCCAGGGGGTCCACACCGCACACTCTGCACCCATACTTTCTAATACTTACCTCTCCGAAGTCCCATGTCGGTTGGAGAGGCTCTACACAGAATGTGCTGGTTCATAAAATAAATTTTTTCCCCTGTATTTTAAGAACCAGGACAGGCTCAATAGAGCTCAGACTGGTTATGCTTGTGGCGGGGGGGCCCCACTTTTTTTTTTTTAATGGTTTACTTTTTTTTACACACGGAAACATACGCAGATGATCTGTGCATGTTTCTCTGTGATTCGGACCTGCTCAAGGCTAGACTCACCAGACGGAAGCAGGTCTGTTTTTTCTCAAGTTTTCAGACAGTAATATTGTGCGAGTTAAACACTCACACTGTATTACGTTGCCTGATGCGTGTTTTGCCATTGTGAGTTGCGGTGGGCATGAGAAACTTGCAAGTTTGCATGTTCTTACATTCAATTATATAGGGTGAGTTCTAAAAATGTGAGAGTATAGCTCTATACCCACACATTTTACAAACTCGGATCTTATTACATTTTGCCCAAAGTATTTATTAATTTATAATTTATCATGGACTTGTAAAACAAAGTTGATTTTTAAAGAATATTATACATTTATATTTTACTATTTTATTTGCTAATAAGTGCACTGATCGCGACTTCCGATTTGGGCCGGTTCCCACCATTTTTTCTCAGAACCGTCCCATGCACATGTGCAAACAGTTGGCATTATGCACGCTGTTAGCGAAAGCAATTAATGGATGTACAGGCTAAGTTTGCAATGCAGACGTTTCCCAGGTATTCTCGGTGCATGCCTACACTGTTGGACCTCCTCTATGCTAGCCTGCTTCCACTCCTTAGGAGCGGAAGACTTAAGACAGGACAGGTATAGTTGAGGTTAGGGGAAAGGCAACGGTGTTCTGAACAAAGGGACGTTCAGCTATGGGGCCGTGTGCTAGCGGAGTTTTGATATTGCTAACAAATTAACGGAGGCCTGGATCAAGCCCAAAGGTATGAAATCAGCTAATATTCATTTACCTGTGCAATATTCAATGCAGAATAATCGAGACGAACATTAACTATATGACCTACACTGACTCCGGGAACAAGAACGTTTTCTGTAAGCTCTAGGGTAGCAATTCCTTTTCCAGGATGTTCACATTTTCTTATTCCACCATGCTTAAACAACTTCTCAGGTCGCCCCATTATTTCTGCTCGGGGGTCATTGGTCCAGAGCACTTCTATTTACCTTGATGCATTGCTACAACCTTGTGTGGTGGGTCACCCTAATTACCTACTAGACACCAGCTAATTTTTGAATAAGTTGGGTTCCTTAGGGTGATAGATTGCTATGCAGCATTGATGTTTCTAACTTATATATGGTAATACCCAGCTCCGAGGATATTGAGTTATTCATTGACAATCCCTTGTATTGTGGGACCAATATTGGCCTGTTCTCTTTTGTCACAAAATTATTTCTTTTTTTATGGGAAATTATACCTGTAACTCATTGGTTGTGTGATGGGGTCAAATGTGTCCCCATCGTACAACAACGCATATATGTTTCAGGCGGAGCAGGATATATTTTTTTAAAATACTGATGTGTCTGGCCTACTAAACTTCTATGCAAGATATATTCATCAAATGGACCAGTACCAAGGAACAATTTATCTGTTTTATTAAGAATCATAATGCAAGCAAAAAAGCATTTCAGGGAGATTGTGAAAGCAGCACCTATGGTTGGTTAATCATGTAGCCGCGGGGTTTACCTCGCGACTAATTGCCGGCCAAAATCCTGTGGCGCAAGGAAAAGCTATTCAATAAAATAGGGACTCGCGCGTAAACTGCGGAATCAATGTATTTTTTCCCCTGCGCACGAGCCCGACTTGGTGTATTTTATGCGGATTTTGCCTCGCACCTTCATGAGCTGCGAGGTAAAGTCCGACTGCAGGGACTCGCGCGCGGGGTCTCGCGCCTGAGGAATCCCCGCTAATTGAATAGGTCCGGCGCGGCTAATTGAATATGCCCCTTTGAGCGTGGAGGTAAAGTGGACGTGTACATCTGAGAGGCGTGGCATAAAATCGATTTACATCCAAATGTAAACAAGCACCAAAGCAGTTATGGTGCGTACACACGGTACGATTAAAATGGATGATATGAACGATATAGATCATATCGTTATCATTCATATTGTGCATTTTGCGGTGGACAACGACCTGCGATGTGCGATAACTATATCGTCCATCGCCCGGTCATGCAGGCCAACCTGGTCGATATCGGCCAGGTTACTATAGGGACCCGCAATTATTGATCGCGAGTCGTTGCCCATCATTGGTGGGTTCATGGTGTGCTGGATGTTCGAACATCCAGCACACCCGGGAGATCATACGACGATATCGTTATCGTTGTCGATCGACCCGTGTGTATACGCCATTAGTAGGATCTATTTGTTGATGAAAACACACTGATACTTTTCAGAAAATGTATTTAGCTGTAGGGATAATTGTGCCTGATAACCAATGCTGGGAAATTATACTAGAGATCCCATTTTAATGTATATATCTCTGTGTTTTTTATATATATAACAGATTCATAATGGGGGTGAACTCAGGGAGTTTACTAGACTCTTCAGGGAGTCAGGGATATTGTTACTATTTCAGGGAGTCTCCCTGACAATCAGGGAGAGTTGGCAAGTATGGGTCACATTCACATATACTATTGATGATGCTTGTGTTACTTTTCTGGATATCCAGATATGCTATGATGGTGGTATCATCAATACCTCCTTATATAGTGACAGATAGAAACACGCTGCTTCATACAAGCAGTTTTCACCCGAAATATTCCAAGTACGGTTTGCCTTACTCGCAGTTTTTATGAGCCAGACAAGTGTGCAGTGATATAGAGTTGATGGCATGATTGCTAAATTCCTTGCGAGAGGTTTTGATAGGGGTTCCCTATTGCTAAGGTGCGGACTATTGCTGCTCCTCGTTAACAACTTTTGCCCTCCAAGACAAAAAACATATGCCGTGGGTTCATCACTTTATTGATGTTAGTGTGAGCATAAGACGCATAAACGGCCAATTGTACAAAATGATCCTGATTTGAACCTGCAGAGACCACTGTTATACCTTGTTATACTGGTGGTAGAAATATTCGCGACTGGGTCATTAAAACTGATATTAGTAATTTTGGACAGAGCGAAGCAGAGCATTTCCTTAGGCATAAAAATTGAGGCATTAAGGGTCTGAATCAGCACGGCTCGCTATTGCGATAGCATGCGCTGATGGCCGATTGTTGCGTACTGCGCATGTGTATGCACCGCAGTGCGCGAGTTAGCATTTTGATCACTCAGATACAAAGCCATCGCAGATGGAGGGATAGGACGTCAGCGTTTGGGGGTGGTGATAGGGGAGTGGTTTGAGAAACGCAGACGTGCCTTTCCGTTTGAACGCCGTTGCATGGGCATGCATAAATTAGCCACTGCGACGGCATACGCAGCTTGAGTACTCACTGCGTGCAACGAGGTTACCAATTTCTGAGTAAGGTCAGACCTGTTGTAATTGTGCGTGAGGGGCCGATGTTACTCGATGTTCCCAATGTATACGCAAGGTATTACGGATGTGTGAAGGCGGTAACGGGCGTCTCGATGCTGGCTTTGTACATCTATGTACTGGCTTTGCGATTACAGTCATTAGCATATTTTTGCAGCAGACCTGCCTGCGTAATCGCAGCTGTGATTACAATAGCGATCCATAATGAATCAGGCTCTAAGTGTGTAAATTGCCTGACGTGTAGGTATATCACCACTGGTGATAGTTTCTGTCACCCTTATAGTGGCAAACGTATTTTCATCAGACACAGACTTAGCTGCAGCACCAAATTCATTGTTTACCTGAACACGTGCCCATGTGGGTAATGTTACGTGGGCAAAGCAGACCGCACGTTACCTGGACGTATGGCCTTGCATTGGTCTGCCATTATATCTGGTACTAGCAACCAACCGGATGCCAGACATTTTGTGAAAGCAAGTCACAATCTTTCAACCCTAAGATATATGATCATCGATCATATTCCGGCCTCCATTAGGGGAGGAAATGGATCAGTGGTCTCCAATGTTAATTGGGGTGTGAGCTACTTTAGAAAAATGAAACCTGAGTTCTACTAAAATTGTAGAAAAAAAATCTGGCTAATAACCAAACAAATGAAGGTCATTTAATGAAAATGAAAAATAAAATGTTTCATAGAAAATAACAATGCATTTAATTATTACAGTGATATTATTGTAGTCTGTAAATAAAATGTAAGGACAGGCACGTCACTGTACATTACTGGCACCAAGGAGATACGTGCAGTAGAGGAGCAAAAGATATAGACAGGGCTGCTGTGTGATTTTCTGGCAGGGCTGGGCAGGAGTCACTTGCTTGTTAATCACTTTAATGATGTTAGTGTGAGCATAAGACGCTATACTTAATGGCCAATTGTCAAAATTATCCTGATTTGAAACTGCAGAGACCACTGTTAAGGTGCATACACACTGGGCGATATTACTGAGCGACTGCACGATTACATCGTAATCGTGCAATCGCTCAGCAATCGTGCACAAATCGTGCACTTTTATGTCAGAAACGACCAGCGATGCGCACTCCCGCTGGTCGTTTCCGACATTGTCCATCGCCTGAACATGCAGCACAATCTGCCGATAACGACAAATTGGCATGTTCAGGAATGATGGACAGTGCCTGCACTGAACGACTGATCGTTCAGTGCAGACACTACAGGGGATCAGGAACGACGGTACGATTACAATGTCGTAATCGTACTGTCTTTCCTGATCACCTAGTGTGCACGCACCTTTATGCCTTGTTATACTGGTGGTAGGAATATTCACGATTGGGTCAATAAAACTGATATTAGTAATTTTGGACAGAGCGAAGCAGAGCATAAAAATTGAGGCATTAATACGTCCACATCCTGCTGTAAATTGTTTCCGTTTTTTTTTTCCAGTTTCACTTTGTTACTACGGTAACGGGTCGCGTTGATGACATCATCGGTGGGTGTTTCATTACTGGACCCGGATGCCGCTGTGCTGCACATGGTGTTGGTGGGGGTATAAGGTCAGTAATTGTTTTAAATTATTTTTGTACCCTGATGACGATGTAATAAAGCATCGGAACGTTGGAGCAATATCCCTGTGTCTGAGTTCTGTATAATTACCTGAGTGCCACTGTCATCTCTATTTATATTGAGAGCTCGTTATGGGGCGTCTACGGAGGCCGCTGTTCTTTTGTATGGGAGTGACGTGGAGTTATGTGTTGTGTTGTCTTTTGTTGGTTGATTGTTGCGTCTATATTGTGTGTTACTTGTTTTCTGTTATAATAGGGTCATGTATTGATGATATGTTAGAATTGAGTTTGTGTGAGGATCGCCGTAGCGCTTGGGTTTAAGTTTCGTGATTTGTCCAATTGGTCTGTGTATAGTATTTCTTAAGTGTTTGGGAGATTTGATAGCATTGGTTGTTGAGCTCTGCAAGTGTTCATTCTAACACCCTGCACCTGTCACAGCCCATGCAGTTCCTCTTTCCGGCCTGTGGTGTCGCTCTCTGCTCTGGTGCTTCTGGTGGGAGAATGAGCATTTGTCCAGTATGTCATTCCAGCTTTTCATGAATGTTGTGTTGGTTTTATTGTATGATGTTTTTTTTTATACTTACCCCTTTGGATACTGTGTTATTGTCTATATACCATTGTAAAGGGAATGTGTCCCATCATAATACGGTCTCTATTTGAGGCGTTTTCCTAGTAGCTGGAATGATTGGCAGAAAAGGCGGCCTCTGCTCAGTACTTGTGTGTCACTGTCTAGTGTAGCCCCATCTATCCTGTTATCTCTGATCCAGTACTATCTGCTGGGAGCTGCCATGCCTTAGAGGTGTACAGCCTTTAGTAAGTAACTGTAGAAATAGAAAAAAGGTGGTACTGCGCTACACCTATGTGTGTTACATGTGTGGTCGGTATTGGTGTTAGTGATAAAAGGGGATAGGGAGGATTATTACTAATGATGGAAAGAAGGTGGATAAAAGTATGTTTATGTGGTGTAATGTGTCTCTGCATCACCCAACAAATAACACAACACACATAGAGGCTTCAGAATGTCTTATATTCAGCCAATATACAGTATAAGATCAACTCTTTATATCAAGGGAGCTAGTCTCAGGTTTTGGATGTAGGTGATGGTTCCCGAGATGGTCCCCGAGACTGTCTTTTAGGTATAGCGTCTTAGTGTTTACTCTCCATCCAGATTGTGACTGATGACGTCTGCGAAGCCCCTCAGCCAAGGGATCTTGCGTGTAACTGATGATGTTCACAGGAAAGAGTCTTTATATAGAAGGAGGCCATGTATGTAGGTGATGGCCCCTGAGACTGTCCTTTAGCCTCAAAGTCCTAGTATTTACTCTTCATCTAGATTGTGACTTTGATGAAGTCTGTGAAGCCCCTCAGCCGAGGGGTCTTGCGTGTAAATGATGTTGTCCTTTAGGCACAGAGCCTTAGTGGTTACTCTCCATCCAGATTGTTACTTTGATGAAGTCTGCGAAGCCCCTCAGCCGAGGGGTCTTGCGTGTAAATGATGATGTCCTTTAGGCACAGAGTCTTAGTGGTCACTCTCCAGCCGGATCGTGACACCGATATGTTCCGCAGAGAAGACGCTCATCCGAGGTATCTGTGCAATTGTTCCTGCATGGTCTCAGGTGAAATTGCCCCGCCTTAAGTGCCCCGAGGCCCCCAAACCCTCGGTCCAGCTTCTGCATCAAGGTTTTTATTTTATTGCGGTGCTGGCGGTTCTGAGAGGGCATTGGAGCAAGGATGGTTTGGTAGAAGGCGGCCGGGGGGTGGGTACAGGGCTGGCCACCATGCAATTGTATTTGATGCTAGCTCTGGTGTTTGTGGGCATCACTTTCATCATTTCCTGGGTGTTTTGGGGGCATCTAGAAGCAGCAGCATTGAGAAGGCGGGTGACAGCACGGGTGAAAGGATGGCTGGTCGTCGAGGAGCACACCTTAGCTGTAATTACACAGGAATCACACGCAGTAACAATAAGTGAGAACTACTTTTAAAGAACAATGGGGTAGATGTATTATAGCGGCACTTAAAGTGCCGCTATAACGCTTCCCGCTTCGCCTCTTTACCGAGGCGAAGCAGGAAGCACTACCGATGAGATGTATAAACATCTCATCGGCCGGAGAGGGGGAGCGTTAACTCCCCCCTCCGGCGCTACCCGCTAGAGACAGCAGCGCATCAGCCCAGTGCTGATGCGCTGTGTCTCTCTCCCGGCCGGCTCCACTGAGCATGCGCGGGATCTCGCAAGTATCGCGAGATCCCCGCGTGGAGCCGGCAGCCGCTGCAGCAGGGACAGCGCTGTCCCTGCTGTGGGGATAGGCTAACGCCAGGCTGTAGCTGTCGATAACGACAGCTACAGCCGGCCGAACGGTCATGCGTTATGACCGTTCGTACCTGGCCCTGCCGTCGGTGCTGCTATCTTATAGATAGCAGCGCTGATTATGACAGGGGCGCACAGCGCCCCTGTCATTTACCGCCCATACCCCCGATCATACATCGGGGAGAAGCGGTATCAGCGCACATAACGTGCGCTGATACCTCTTCTGGGCTTTGTACATCTCCCCCATTAAACCTTAAACATACAAATGGGATGTGTGAGATTTTATACAAAATGTTGTGTCCCTGAGGTCAAATTGTAGAGTGTGACTGTAAGTGGAGAGAGAGCGAGAAGAGAGAGACATAGACGAGATAGTGTTAGTGTAAAAGGAGAGAGAGCGAGAGGAGAGAGTGTGAGTGTTAGAGGAGAGAGAACGAGAGGAGAGAGATCGAAGAGAGTGTGAGTGTAAGAGGAGAGAGAGCGAGAGTGAAGGTGTGAGTGTGAGAGGAGAGAGCGAGAGGAGAGAGAGATAGAAGAGATAGTGTGAGTGTAAGAGGAGAGAGAGATAGGAGAGTGAGTGTGAGTGTAAGAGGAGAGAGAGCGAGAGAGAAGGTGTGAGTGTGAGAGGAGAGAGAGATAGAAGAGAGAGTGTGAGTGTAAGAGGAGAGATAGAAGAGAGAGTGTGAGTGTAAGAGGAGAGAGAGATAGGAGAGTGAGTGTGAGTGTAAGAGGAGAGAGCGAGAGGAGAGAGATAGGAGAGTGTGAGTATAAGAGGAGAGAGAGTGAGGAGAGTGTGATTGTAAGAGGATAGAGAGTGAGAGGACAGCGAGATACGAGAGAGAGTGTGAGTGTAAGAGGAGAGGGAGATAGGAGATAGAGTGTGAGTGTAAGAAGAGAGCAAGCGAGAGGAGAGTGAGATAGAAGAGAGAGTGTAAGAGGAGCGAGAGGTGAGAGAAGAAAGGTAGAGAGAGGTAAGAGAGAGCAAGACAGAAAAGAGAGACGGGAGAAAGAGAGATTACATTCTCTTTGATATAGGTAAGTGCAGGTACAATATTTTTACAGTAGGATTATTATAAATGTATTATTGTTGTTATTCTTTAGGCTTGCAAGAATAATCTCTTAGATCCAAAATATTTAAAATCTAAATAATATATCACTTTTTTTTTCTTTCACCCTTTGGCCAGACACCGCTGTAGTTTGCTGCGCTGCTACTTATTTATTAACATTTACTTATACTCTATATAGCCAGCATATATCGTTGGACTCTACAATTATGAACAGTACAGAATTAAAAAAAGACTGGACAATAGCAGACAGACAAAGAGATAAGCTACTTCCACTTGAGCTGCTGGTGTCACATGTTCCGCTGCTTGACTATGAGGACTTATTCGCTGACTTCAGCTCAGCAGTGGAGGATTGGAAAATGCTGTTCAAATGGAAAAAGTGCTGGGGAGCTTCAGCGATGTCCACGAACGCATTCGGTATGAAATACCGGCTGACACATGGCCGGCAGTTCGATTCTTGGCAGTGTCAGCCCGACAGATGCAGAGATCCCGGCAGCGGCAGCCCAACAGCGCTGTAAATCCTGATCGTCCCTAGGTAAGTACAAACTAACCTAGCCCCCCTAACCCTCCTTAGGGGTACCTAACCCTAACCTCCCCCCCGTGCCTAACCCTAATCACACTCTAAGTGCCTAAACCTAACTCCCCCCTCCGCTGCCTAAACCTGTCCCCCAGGGGGGGGCCTAACCCTAACCTCCCCCCCGGGGGTGCCTAATCCTAACCCCCCCTTCCCCTAGCCTAACCCTAACCCTCCCGGGGGGGTGCCTAACCCTAAGTCCTCCCCGGGTGCCCTAAACCTAATCCTCCCCCCCCGCGGCTGTCCGCTCGCGGCACCCGGCATCCCTTCGATCGGGATGCCGGGCGCCGGTCTCCCGGCGTCAGAAAAATGACAGGCGTCTAGATTTAGACACCTGTCATTTAACCCTTTCCAGGATAAAGCTATCGGGAAGCCGGCTGTTGGGCTTACATCAGCCGGTTTCCCGAATTAATCCACCATGAACATATGCAACATAAACTGTATTTCCTGGGCTTCCAATGCCTCTCTAGTGGCTGGCCACAGATTTTCTGCTGACTGCTAAGGTCACACTACTTTATGGTTCTCTACCATTGCATTCTTCCAGTGGGCCCTCCATGCCCCAGTCCCACACAGCTTCAGCCCATACGTTACCTGACAGTAATGGTTACTACATAATGTCCTTCCTATCACAGGGAGAGTCCACAGATACAATGATAGAAATGACCAGGGAGATATCCGTCTCCCCCTCCTGCACCCTCTCCTCCTTCTTACCTCTCCCTTTATGATATGTAAATAATAGACTGTTACTTACCATCATTAGCATGGCTAGATGGAGACCTGTGTGTTTCTGCCTCCCCCTGCTGGTAGGAAAAGATGGAATTAGAAAATACTAAGACAATATGGGGCCTATTCATCAACACTGAACGGCCCGGTAACCATGCGGAAACGATAGTTTCCACATATTTTAGTTACCGGGCCATTCATCATCAGGGGTCCCTAATAGACCACCTGATATTCAGCAGACGCCGAAAATTAAAAGTTTTCGGAGTCTGCTTGCAAGAACAAGCGCCATCAGATGGCGCTTGTTCCCGGATCCCCGCTCCTTCCTATGGGAAGGAATTCCGGGGATGCGAAGAACCCTTCGCAGCCTCCTCACTACATCCATACAGCCCCCGATGATGAATAGGCCCATGAGAGAGTTGGGAAAATGTGGTCAGTAGAGAGAAGTGAGCAGGATAACACAGGTTATGTATGGGGAGTGACTAGCAGCAGCTCTAGTAACTGTTGTAGGAGATACGAGATGTCCTACATGCAGGGTAAGAAAGTACATAGGGTTAGCTAGAGGTATATGATAAAGGGACTGGAATAACAGTATAGTGATCAGGGTGTTACATATGTTGCAGTGTATAGTAACATGTCTGTATTCTCCCCATGTCACTCATGTCTCATTTCTCTTACCTTCAGGTCATCCAGCACATCTTTCTGTGGCTGGATGTAACGCCGGTGCCTAAAGGAGATCATGTTGGTGGTTGGCTCAGACAGGTGGTCACTAAAAAATAAAAAGATAAGGAGGATGAACGTGCCCCCACGTCACACAGTCGTTCTTCTCATAGCACCAGCTCCCACTCACTGGAAGCTTTCATAGTGCTGCAGATATGTGGTGTAATGATGCAGGGATGTAACATAGCACATACAGCTTTGTAGCCATGTCTGTGTGATATTGGGAGTATGTGGTGTAATGACGCAGGGATGTAACACAGCACATACAGCTTTGTAGCCATGTCTATGTGATACTGGGAATATGTGGTGTAATGACGCAGGGATGTAACACAGCACATACAGCTTTGTAGCCATGTCTGTGTGATCCTGGGAGTATGTGGTGTAATGATGCAGGGATGTAACACAGCAGATACAGCTTTGTAGCCATGTCTATGTGACCCTGGGAGTATGTGGTGTAATGACGCAGGAATGTAACACAGCACATACAGCTTTGTAGCCATGTCTGTGTGATCCTGGGAGTATGTGGTGTAATGACGCAGGGATATAACACAGCACATACAGCTTTGTAGCCATGTCTGTGTGATCCTGGGAGTATGTGGTGTAATGACGCAGGGATGTAACACAGCACATACAGCTTTGTAGCCATGTCTGTGTGATATTGGGAGTATGTGGTGTAATGATGCAGGGATGTAACACAGCACATACAGCTTTGTAGCCATGTCTGTGATCCTGGGAGTATGTGGTGTAATGATGCAGGGATGTAACACAGCAGATACAGCTTTGTAGCCATGTCTATGTGACCCTGGGAGTATGTGGTGTAATGACGCAGGAATATAACACAGCACATACAGCTTTGTAGCCATGTCTGTGTGACACTGGGAGTATGTGGTGTAATGACGCAGGGATGTAACACAGCAGATACAGCTTTGTAGCCATGTCTGTGTGATACTGGGAGTATGTGGTGTATTGACGCAGGGATGTAACACAGCACATACAGCTTTGTAGCCATGTCTGTGTGATATTGGGAGTATGTGGTGTAATGATGCAGGGATGTAACACAGCACATACAGCTTTGTAGCCATGTCTGTGTGATCCTGGGAGTATGTGGTGTAATGACGCAGGGATGTAACACAGCACATACAGCTTTGTAGCCATGTCTATGTGACACTGCGAGTATGTGGTGTAATGACGCAGGAATATAACACAGCACATTCAGCTTTGTAGCCATGTCTGTGTGATCCTGGGAGTATGTGGTGTAATGACGCAGGGATGTAACACAGCACATACAGCTTTGTAGCCATGTCTATGTGATCCTGGGAGTATGTGATGTAATGAGGCAGAGATGTAACACAGCACATACAGCTTTGTAGCCATGTCTGTGTGACCCTGGGAGTATATGGAGTAATGACGCAGGGATGTAACACAGCACATACAGCTTTGTAGCCATGTCTATGTGACACTGCGAGTATGTGGTGTAATGACGCAGGAATATAACACAGCACATACAGCTTTGTAGCCATGTCTGTGTGACACTGGGAGTATGTGGTGTAATGACGTAGGAATATAACACAGCACATACAGCTTTGTAGCCATGTCTGTGTGATCCTGGGAGTATGTGGTGTAATGATGCAGGGATGTAACACAGCACATACAGCTTTGTAGCCATGTCTGTGTGATCCTGGGAGTATGTGGTGTAATGACGCAGGGATGTAACACAGCACATACAGCTTTGTAGCCATGTCTATGTGACACTGCGAGTATGTGGTGTAATGACGCAGGAATATAACACAGCACATACAGCTTTGTAGCCATGTCTGTGTGACCCTGGGAGTATGTGGTGTAATGACGCAGGAATGTAACACAGCACATACAGCTTTGTAGCCATGTCTGTAGCTTTGTAGCTACAAAGTTAGTACAGTACTTACGTTATGTTCTGTGCTCTGTGCTGTACAGGAGGTGCTGGTACTCTGGGCTGTACTGGAGGTGCTGGTACTCTGGGCTGTACTGGAGGTGCTGGTACTCTGGGCTGTACTGGAGGTGCTGGTACTCTGGGCTGTACTGGAGGTGCTGGTACTCTGGGCTGTACAGCAGGTGCCGGTACTCTGGGCTGTATGGGAGGTGCTGGTACTCTGGGCACAGCTGGGAGGAGAGGTATGTACATTTTATAGAACATCTTTATTTGGACATCTCTGGTATGCATACTGATCCTCATACTATACTGTAACATGGAAAGTTATTTGTGAGGCTAAAAATGGTAGCGTGATTAGGAAGGATTGTGTGTGTGTGTGTGTGTGTGACCCCCCACCCCTTCTAGACGGTAGCAGTGGCTGCAATAAAACAATTGTATTCCCCCATAATAGCTTATAGCAGTGTTTTCCATATCTGCTCTCAGAGTATATTTTAAAATGTGTTAGTAATGAAGACACCTGTCCTCCAGCAAGGAGACCTAGAAAACATGCACTGTCAGGGTGCCCTGAAAACTGGGTTTGGAAGTTCTATGAAAGTATTTAGTACAATGGCAGTAAACACTAACATCATTGGTTGTGAAATGACTATGGGGTTATTTATGAATTGTGTAAATTAATGTTAAATATCACAGTGAGCAATATATAGTGACCTGTAACACTGTTACAGTCACAGGATGTATATATGATAGAGGTGGTTTTTCCCCTTGCTTTACAATGCTGGTAATTGTAGCATTGTTTAATGGTGGCCATGGCCACAATGGCGCCATTGTGCCTTTTCACCCATGCACTGGTCACTTGGGGCTCTATTTATTAACATTATTTTTACTAAAATAAAGTGAAAAAGGGTGTTTTCACACCCTTTTCACATTATTTTAGTATCACCTATAGTTATTACAGGGCAATTGGAGTAGAATTCGTAAAATTGTACTCCAACCCCTAAGTATCACTTATTATTAGTAAGCAGATCGCATTTCCCTTAACTGTACTGGGAAATGTGATCTGACCAAAGTTACTAAAAATAAATTGTAAAAAAATATCGGGGAAAGCCCTGTGATAATAACGCCACCTCCAGGTCTCCCCCGGTTACCGGACTCCTGCTCTGCTCTAAAAGGCAGAGCAGAGCCCGGAACCGGTCCCAGTGATCAGCTGTGTGGTCTACACAGACCACAATCTGATCTCTGCTAAAAAAAAACAAAAAAAAAACCTGACTCCAGGGACCGGTGAGCGGGGCTCCGGTGATGTTCTCCCTCCAGTCAGCTGGTCTCCATGGTGCACTGCGGTCCGGTCATCAGGTGATCTGGTCCCAGTGCAGTATGGGATATCAGCTGACCGGAGGCATGGAAGAGGGGGGGTCTGCGATCGTGGGGGGCGGGGCTTAGCGCCGGGGGGGGGGGGGGGGGTAGCAGCGGAGGCCGGTCGGCGCATGTGCGGGCACTATGTCAAGGTGTTTTTTGCGAAAATACCGGGACTGGTGTGCGGAGGGGATTCGCAGGGCCAGAGCTCTATCGCAAGCTCTGTCCCTGCAAGGGATTTTTAGTAAATCCCTGTGATATTGTAATATCACACTACAATCTGCATTACAAATGCGGATTGTAGTAAATAGAGCCCTTGACCCTACCGTGCCCCCTCCACCTTCCACCTGGTTGTCTCCTCCCGGAGATGTCAGCCAGAAAGTAGGTATGGTGTAACCATCTGCTGCAGATTGTTGCACCCTAGTTAGTGACCCGGCATGTACCACACTCTCCCATCTCATTACTGAGTGACTTCTGAATCATTTCCTGACTAACCAGAGCTGTTCTGCCAATGAAGGAAGAGTAATACAGTTTATGCTGCAACATCACTCTATATAGTTTTACGTTATAATTCTGTCATAGAGTCAGAGATGTATAATTTAGCTGAGATTTCCTTCATCTTTTGCAGTCACAAAATATGGTCTCTGCTTTCATGATGGCCAGTGACCAATTTCAGGAACTTCGCTGCATATAAACCCAGCACTTATGTTATAGTTGTCACAGTTGTGCATTATACAATATTACCTGTAGTACTGCCCTGCAGGAGCTCTGCACTGCTGATCTCACTAGCCAGGACCATTTGAGAAACCTGTTGCAGAGAAAAGAGCGAAGACTATGTAACATAATTATGAGATGAAACTATTATATAACTGCTATAATTAATGCCAGCCCTGACCAAGTCACACACAGTCAGTGTACAATAGAAACATGGTGTAAATTAGGTTGTTGCTCATTTTGCATACGTATTACTCACACATACTAACATATCTCCCAACTCTTCCAAAGTTGGCAGAACAGTCCCAGTGAGAGGGACCTGTCCCACCTTCCTGATCAGTCTGGGCAGTTGGGGAGGTGAGTCCCAATCATCGCTACTATGCTAGCAAGGAAGGAAACAGTGCAAGGGGTGGTCCAGTGAAAGACACGCCCCTGGGATGTGTGGCCAATCCCCAATTATTTGTTTCTGTCCTGCTACAGACCCCATCAGATTTTCGGAGGTATCTGTTATCCTGATTGTGTGTTGCTACTGTGGCTGTAGCCTTAAAAGGAAACAATAAATACAATATATATGTTCAACAAGTTATATTGAATTAAATCGAATTAAACATTGTTGTGTATTGGAGCAGAACATTTGTGCATAATATCCCCTTATTCTGTAGGTGTCAGCAGGGGCGTAGCCCCCTTGGGCAACCCCCCCCCCCCACACACTTCTGCAGCACCCGCTGCACACTGGGGAGGTGAGCCCCTCAGCCCGGCGCAAAGCCAGGGGGGCGCAATCAGTGTGATCGCTCCCCCCCACAGGCATTGGAGATTGCTGTGGCTGCTGCTCAGTTGTGAGGGATGGAGAAGGGAGAGGGGGCGGCGCCGGATCTGGGCCCCTCAGGAAGCCCGGACCCGGGTAAATAGTACCCGCCCCCCCCCCCTCGGCGCCCCTGGCTGTCAGTGACTATAACCTCTACACAGACAACAGTGACACCTGCAGGATACACGAAGTTCTAGGACAACAGAACGTGTCTCAGGCAGTGTGTAGGAGAGGCCACCATTACCAAGAGTTACTCATACTGTGACATTAGGGAGACGTGTTACATAGTACAGGGCTACCTGTATGTTACATATTCTGTACCTAGATCAGATATATCAGATTTCCATCACTGGAGCCTGAGGGCGCACTATTCCTACACTGCTCCTCATCCACCAGCCGCACTTACACACATTGTACACTCATTTTCCAACATTAGTGATCTAGTGAGAGCAGGGAAGAAAGTGTCTGATTGGTTGCTGTGATTCAGCACAATTATTGCACCATGATGCAATGTTAGTACATGAGCCCTCATATAGTGTCCTGTAGCCCTCCCCATCCTGACACAGAACAGAATACAGAGTCACTGTCAGCCTAGGTCATTCCATCCTCAGACATATGCCGTATCTGAGAAGAACCTCTCCATAGCCAGTTAATGGAACAAACGTGTCCTAACTCATGTAGTTTTGTGTTTTTCCTTAGGTTCTTTTGTTGCAAATAAAACACTTTTGCCATATGGGCTGTGGACACACAGAGCTTCCACTCAGTCTCTGCCACTATTTAGTTAGAGACCATTTCACCCACCAGTTTGTTCTAGGACTAGGAGTGACCATCACAGATAACGGGGGAACACAGAAAGCCCCCACTGATAGTACAGTGGTTGTAGCCCCAGCCAAAGGCCCCGCTGTGCCATCATACTGAGCAGAGGCCCTGATTCAGAGCCGGACCCTCTGACAGAGCGCTCGCTCTGAATCAGAGTGTCTTTTTATTTTTATGGAGCGGCCTCCTGGCCACTCGCATTGCTGTGGGTTGCCACCCACAGCTAATGCGAGCGACCAGGATGATGGTCGCGATGATCAAGACATCGCAACCATCGGGCTTGTGACGAGACCCTTGTGGTAGAGTCTCGTGGCCGCAAGCCCCAGAGAGCTTTCGGCTCAAACAGAGCTGAAAGCTCTCCCACTGACATCACTTGTGATGTGTGATGTCAGTGGGGCCGCCCCCAGATGCTAGGCATTCTCATAGGAACGCCTCCATCTGGGCAGCCACCCCCCCGGCCCGCCCACCAAAGGGGGCGTGCTGTCACTCAACATCGACAGCACGCCCCTTTGGTACGAGACCCGGAGCGACGTAATGCCCGTCGCTATCCGGGTCTCGCGCATGCGCATGACGGAGCCGGCTCCGTCGTGCACATGCGCTCTGGGCCACCATCAACCTGGTTGCGAGCGCTCATCGCTTGCGACCAGGTCTGAATCAGGCCCAGAGTATACAATTATCTTGGGAAACGTTATATCACCTGTTTACTTCGTTATCAGGGATAACTGTGCTGTATGTACTAAAACTGCAGTGACATCTAGGTTGAAGCTTGCTTAATACCTGTAGGTTTCAGTCCAGTTATAATGAGTCTGTTATGCAGAATCTGGTATGCAGCGTAGTCACAGTAGCTACTAATATGTGTGGTGTCATTAGC
Organism: Taudactylus pleione; assembly: GCA_031769625.1. NCBI lineage: Eukaryota > Metazoa > Chordata > Amphibia > Anura > Myobatrachidae > Taudactylus > Taudactylus pleione. The sequence continues at coordinate 892,989 of JAUIMM010000092.1, read as the reverse complement.
TGTAACCATACTGTCCTTGCTGAGGACACATCATTATAGCCTCACCCACAGCATTGCGCAGCTGGAGAGGGACCATGGTGATGCAGATCATGTAGCCACGCCCCACACACTTGTCACTTGTATCTCACCTCTGACAACTAGTGATCCCGCCAGACTGGGGGCGGGGCAGGACACTGAGGTGAGACCAGGGATTTACTGCGCACGCTCCCAAGAAGGGGTGTAGCCTACTGGGAAGGGTATGTGTCCTTATGACATGTCCCCACATGGCATCTATTCACCCAGCGGCTCTCAGAAACTGCAGTTTTTCCCACCCACTAGACTCTGTGGCCCGCGAGTGGGGATGGCACAGGGCAGGCTGCTTTAGTGGGACACCACTAAAAGGGCAGGGCGCATTTTGCTCATTTTAAATCGTGCATGGTGCGGCACCCTGCTATAAAAGCCTAGCGTGAAAACTAATATCTCTCAAAGAGGAGATCAAAGAAGTCAACAAGTAAATAACAGGTTACTTAATTCTCCTCTATGTAACCACGCATACTACACATGTCCCTGAGTCTCCATATAGTTACCGGTATAACTGAGAGTTTTCTCCCCCTTCAGGTTACTTACCTGGGGTCTCAGGAGTGATCCATCCAGAGCATCCAGCTTGGCCTCGATGTCCTTCTACAATAACATACACAGGACAGGTAAGAGTGGTTACTACATGTTATTACCATATAAATGAAGATAATGTATGATGGAGCTGAGGCCCTGAATCAGAGCCGGACGCTCTGACAGAGCGCTCGCTCTGAATCAGGGCCGGTCTTCATTTTTTAAAGAATGGCCTCCTAGCCGCCCGCATAGCTGTGGATGACCACCCACAGCTATAGCGAGCGGCCAGGAAGATGGTCGCGATGGTCAAGACCATCGCGCTTGCAACGAGACCCTTGTGGTAGGGTCTCGTTGCCGCAAGCCCCAGAGAGATTTCGGCTCTTACAAAGCCGAAATCTCTCCCACTGACATCACTCGTGATGTCAGTGGGGCCGCCCCCAAACGGAGGCGTTCTCATGGGAACGCCTCCGTCTGGGCAGCCACCCCCCGGCCCGCCCACCAAAGGGTGCGTGCTGTCACTCAACATTGACAGCACGCCCCCTTTGGTACGAGACCCGGAGCGACGGATTGACCGTCGCTATCCGGGTCTCGCGCATGCGCACGACGGAGCCGGCTCCATCGTGCGCATGCGCTCTGGGCCACCATCGACCCGGTTGCGAGCACTCAGCGCTTGCGACCGGGTCTGAATCAGGCCCTGAGTTCCATGCTATTGCAGTTACTGTATTATGTGTACAGTATCAAAGGGGGATGTAAGTATTTCTGTATTATACCCTCGTGCACCTACAACTGATTCATTTTACCTTTTCAGTTCTTCCCCTACTTTCTGCCTCCTAGCTTAACCCCAGCATTTCCTCTCTCAACCCCAGTCTCCTACATCTAGGACTGAACTCTGCCTCTTACCCACCATTAGTGTATTGCGTTGCCCTCTTCCTCCTCTAGCTGGTGATCTCCCTCACCCCTCCGCGTCTCTTAGTATGTAACCAATCATCTGTAACCAATCCTGTTGCAGCACATATTACACATAACTTAACTAGTGTTCTCTCCCCAATAAGTATTAGGGCTACACATGGAGAATGTCAGCTATAAGCTGGAGGATACCACATCCATTTACCTATAATATAATCAGACCACAAATATGTGATCCCACTGTGGCTAGGGAGAGAGCATGGCAGTGTGACTCCTCCCCAGACAGGCATGGTGTGGGCAGAGCCTGGTGCAGGTTAGACAGATCTGGGAGTGGTCTCTGCAGATGGAGGTGTGACCAAATATATTGCAGATTTTCTATTTTGGAATGCTAGGCGTCTGTGATTGTGGATGTGGTCAAATCATGGAATAAGCCAAACAACAGGAGGTTTGGCTTCTCTGAGTTTCTCTCAGTTTAACAAGATGTCGTATTTATGCACATGCACAGACATTTGCTACTCTTCTGCTCCTGTCCTAACTCCTTCCCTCTGTCCTAACCCCTCCTCTCCTGCTCCTCTGCTCCTATCCTTACTCCTCACCTCTGTCCTGACCCCTCTTCTCCTGTCCGTACTCCTCCCCTCTGTCCTAACCCCTCCACTCCTGTCCTGTCCCAACTCCTCCCCTCTGCCCTAACCCTCTCCTCCTCTCTGTCCTGACCCCTCAATTCCTGCTCCTCTTCTCCTGTCCTAACTCCTCCCCTCTGTCCTAACCCCTCCCTTACTGCTCATCACCTCCACTCCTAACTCCAGAAACTGCTGCAGGAACTGTAATGCAGTTTATGCTGTTTTATTTGTCTATTTACCACCCGCTTCTTAATTTTCACAATCTCTCTATGGATTATGATCATATCTGCCCTTCTTACTGTAGTCATTTCCATAGCTGTTATTCGCTCATCAAGCCACTGCAGTTCCTCCTGGGATCAGATAACATAATAATAAGGTTAACTTAGATCACAGCACACCACTGATATAGATGCATGCAGAGTGTAGCCAGAGGTGCAAGTATCTTCAGTGACAAGATGGAGCGCATTGGCCATATGCTTCACCAGCAGTTTTCCCGGTGGGCAGATATCTCATGGGGCTGCTTAATTATTTTAAATACATATTTTCCTTTTTCCTTTTGCATTCTGGTGTAGGCTGTCCAGGCTCATCAGGACTAGCCCTGGTACAAATATTCCTCCTGTTTGCTGACCACTCCCCATAGGACAAGCCATCTTACTGCTACAGCGTCGGTCAGGCCTGTTCTGTCCCTCACCCTACTCCTCCCTCATCCTCCACAACAGCTCGGAACGGCCTGCACCTCTTCCCTGTACTACACAGCAATGAGCTAGCTACCACGGGTCCCAGGCCTGGCATCATCCACAGCTGGTCTCCACACAGTATGCAGAACTCAGGCTGTGCCATGTTATGTCATCCAGAGGTGAGCCGGTGGGTGGTGTCATATATAGCTAGAAAGCTACCTGTGCCTGTCCAGCTGTGGTGGGATTACAAGTGGTGGTCATTGGGATGCTCAATGTACTGTATGGCAGTCACAGGGATGTTCATATATTCTGACTACTATATGTCAGTCACTGGGTTGCTCAAAATATTTAGGGCTCTATTTACTACAATCCGCATTGGTAATGCAGATTGTAGTGTGATATTACCGAGTGAATTCGCATTGCGAATTCAGGCAATATCACAGGGATTTACTACAAATCCCTTGCAGGGACAGAGCTTGCGATAAAGCTCTGTCCCTGCTAATCCCCTTCGAAGCCTTATCACGGTATTTTCGCAAAAAAAAACGTGATTAAGTGCCCGCGCATGCGCCGACCGATTGCCGCTGCTACTCCCCGGCGCTAAGCCTCGCCCCCGGCGCTAAGCATGGGAAATGTGATCTGCTTTACTAAAAATAAGTGATACTTAGGGCTTGGAGTAGAATTTTACGAATTCTACTCCAATTGCCCTGTAATAACTATAGGTGATACTAAAATAATGTGAAAAGGGTGTGAAAACACCCTTTTTCACATTATTTTAGTAAAAATAATGTTGATAAATAGAGCCCTTTGTGTGAGTCACATGATTATTATCTGTATTGCAATGTGGCTAGGGCTATTGGTTTGCTAACCACGCCTGCATTGTGTTGGACCCGTCTACATATTACGTATTGGCTCCCAACAGCTTTAGGCCTTTGGTATTGGCTCCAATCGGCATTAGTACTTTTACAGAACTATGGCCCTCATTCAGAGCCGTACGCTCTGAGCAGAGCGCACGCTCTGAATGAGGGCCGTCCTCCATAACTATGGAGCGTCCCCCTGGACGCTCGTATAGCTGTGGGTCACCACCCACAGCCTATACGAGCGTGCAGTTTGATGGCCGCGATGGTCTTGACCATCGCGACCATCGAAACTGCGAGCCGGAGCCTGCGGTTGAGGTTTTCAACCGCAAGGCCCGGAGTGATTTTGGCTCTATCAGAGCCAAAATCACTCCCACTGACATCACTAGTGATGTCAGTGGGCCGGCTTCTGAAGGTAGGCGTTCCCTTGGGAACGCCTCCGTCAGGGAGGCACGCCCCCGGCACGCCCACCAAAGGGGGCGTGCTGTCAATCAACATCGACAGCACGCCCCCTTTGCTCAGACACAACGAGCGAAGGACTTTCCTTCGCTCGTCGCGTCTGGCGCATGCGCACGACGGAGCTCCCGCCGTCGTGCGCATGCGCAGTGCACAACATCGACCCACTTGCGAGCGGACAGCCGCTTGCGAGTGGGTCTGAATCAGGGCCTATGATAGTTCCACATTCCGCCCCTGCTGACAAGTGATGTGGGAGACTAACAAGGATTATGGAGGAAATGTATCACACCTTGTACAGAGCCAAATGAGATGACAGGTGGAGATGTTGTCTATAGCAATTCATTCGCTTCTAGCGAGCATTTATCCAGTACATTCTATAAAATGATAGGCAAGTGGTGATTGGTTGCTATGGGCAACTCCTTCACTTTTTAGAAGGCTTGATACATCTCCCCCTATATCTTTTACTATAGTGCCCATTTTAGGACATCCCTCATCCGTTATAGGATTATGAAACATAGTTGATGAGACACTGAACAATAACTATTGCATAGGTATAGAGATAACACTGAGATAATCCCCAACCCAATATATTACCCAATGTTCAAATACATTATTTACATCTGTACTAAATGATTGCTATATTGGATTAATCATTACATGTATACATATATGTGTGGTGCTGGGAAAAGTGCATATATTGTTTACCCCCATGTGGATTATAGCACACCTAACAATTACAGCTTTTACCAATAACTTATTATATGAACAGTAAATAATAGAGTTATTACAATACTGTATTGCTTTACCTTGCCCACTCTGTTTGCCTCGGCCTTCAGTTGTTTCTTCATCCTCTTTATAGATTTTTTCCTGTGGATGACTGGAATTGGGAGTAGTTTAGTAGGCCTCTTCATCTTTGGGACATGTTGTTGGGAAGTAGTCCCCTGGTCCTTCTGCTTCCTCTCTGAATTTACCACCTGTGCCGGTGGCTGTAATAAACTCCCACCTTCCTTTTGGTGCTCCACTTTTACATGGCCGATGTTGAGATGGGTCAGTATGCCATGTATAAGGTTATGAAGAGCACTGAAATCCACAGACTGAACGTCTGGCCCACTGATGGCTAAATTAGCCAAATCAGTAAGGCTAATCATCGTAGTCATCGTACACCTCAATGAGGTGCCGAGACCTCGCTATCTATGTTATGGCTACTTGCTTTGGTCGCTGTTTTATAAGAAAAACCTCAATAAACAACTAGCTACAAGCACCTCAAACTCACACTGGCCCACAAGCTGCCTAAGGGCTCCTACACCAAGTGGCTGTGACATCACAATCAGCTGTAGTGTGACAGTGTCAGGTGCTGGGCAGCAACCTGGTGCAAGAGACATTTCCTAAAGTGACATGAAATTGTCCCTCATTTCCTGAGGGAGGAATAGATCAGTTTTCTTCTTTATAAATGGTTACACATTGCACAGGTATGTTGTTACATAGAAACCGTGAAAGTTAATAATCACATTTGCACTATTTGGAGACCGCCATCTCCATCTTTGTTTGCTTATTGACAGCTACAGTAATAATACAGCTATGTGCTTGTGCTGACTAGTGTTATACGGGACGTGGTCGACATTCCGGTGTTCGGGATGCCGACTGTCTAAATACCGACGCAGAAATCCAGACAGGTCGGGATCCCGGCACCAGTATCCCGACCGTCGGCATCCCGAATGGTAAGTATCGGGGTGCACGGGTAGGGTACCGTTAGGTAGCAGGGTTAGGTTTAGGTATTAGGGGGAGTATTAGGGTTAGGCACCGAGAGGAAGGGTTAGGATTAGGGTCTGGGGAAGGGGAGTTAAGGTTTAGGCACTGAGGGGAGGTTTGGTTTAGGCACTGGGGAGGGGTTCTTAGGTTTAGAATGCAGGGAGGGGAGGTTAGGTTTAAGCAGTAGGAAGGGGGGGTTAGGTTTAGGCACCGGGGAGGGAGCGTTAGGGTAGGGGTAGGGAAAAGACTTACCTTGCGTTCTTATGGGTGTCGGTATTCTGGCTGTCGGGATGCCGCTGTATTCTGTACAGTGGCATCCCCAACCTTGTTATTCAGCTCCAGTAATGTCACTAGGGAAGCTTAGGGCGTATATCAGACGACCTGTAGACTTGGAGCATAGGGCCTCATTCAGAGGCGGTCGGAGGATGCAAGCGGTCGCTCAGAAACTGGGCGGCCGCTTGCATCCTGACCGCCCGCCTCTGTTTCGGTCGTTAGGCTGTGGGTTTACACCCACAGCTCTAACGACCGCTAGGGTGATGGTCGCGATGGTCAGAGACAATCGGGGCTTACGACGAGACCCTAGGGTAGGGTCTCACTTGTCGTAAGCCCCGAAGAGCTTCTGGCTCTGTCAGAGCCGAAAGCTCTCCACTGACATCACTAGTGATGTCAGTGGGGCCTCCCCCAAACGGTAGGCGTTCCCATGGGAACGCCTCCGTTTGGCCTGCCACCCCCCCGGCCTGCCTTCCAAACGGGGCGAGCTGTCAATCAACATCGACAGCTCGCCCCCTTTGGAAAGAGACCCGCTACGACCGGCGCTGTCGGTCATAGCGGGTCTCACGCATGCGCACGAAGGAGCCAGCTCCCTCGTGCTCATGCACACTGGACAAACATCGAGGCGGCCGTGCGGTCGTAGACCGTACGGCCGCCTCTGAATGAAGGCCATAGTTCTTTAGTTGATCAAATTTCGGAGGCTCTGACCAACAGTATATACATGATGATTTAATATATACTATTCAGGTACAGTCTCATATTTCATACCCCGGCGGTTTGGCGGTGGTTTTGCTATCTGCAGATTTGCTAAAACCAAAACCGCTTCAAAACCACAGCAAAACCGCCGTCAAAACACATTTTAGAATAGAACAGGGCTAGGGCTAAAATTACTAGTCAGTGGTTTTGGTGTCATTTAGAAAACACCGTCAAACCACCACTAAATCGCCTCGGTTTAGAACCCGCTGTCAAACTGCCACCAAACCGCCAGGGTTTAGAACCCTCCACTTCGAAAATTTCGCCCATAGAGTCCAAGCATACTTTAGAGGCACTGCCTTTTGAAGGAGGTTTTCTGTTTGGTCCAGAATTACTGAAAATGATTTCTCAGGTCACAGGAGGTAAAAGTCCTTACCTATCAACACCAAAACTAAATCTCCTAGGTTTCGTTCCTTTCGGACCCAAGGCAGTGGAAGATTTCAGGCCTTCTGGGGTATGCCTAGGGGTCCCCCTAGAGGTGCCTTCAGGGGGTGTGGGGTCCCTGGCACCCGTAGCCCTACTGCTAAGCCAGCAGTCAATCCGCATGACTGTCACGGGACTGGGACCCGACCTCTGGTGGGAGGCTGCTTACTCAAATTCCGGCAAACTTTGATTCAATCCAGCCCGGATTTTTGGATAAGTGGAGTGGTAACCAGGGCTTACATTTTTTCCACTCCTCTCCCTGTGGATGGTTGTAGAAAGGCAGCTCTCATACAGGCAATTTCTGTGCTCTCCGATTCCGAAGTAATTATTCCGGTTCCGATACTACAGCAAGGCCTGGGGTTTTAATCCAGTCTTTTCTTAGTAGACAAACCAGACGGGTCGTTTCGTCCCATTCTCAACCTCAAGGGGTTAAATCCTTATGTCTACTTGGAAAAATTCAAGATGGAGTTGGTAAGGTCAGTCATTTGTTCTATGGAGGAAGGGGAATTTCTGGTCTCCATAGATATCAAGGATGCCTACCTCCATATTCCAATATGGAGGGTCATCAACATATTCTGCGGTTTACAGTGGGGCATCGGCATTTTCAGTTCCAGGCTATGCCATTCAGCTTGTCCACCGCTCCCAGAGTCTTTACAAAGGTTATGGCACACATGATCTCCCTACTCAGGACTGGGGGGTGTCAAAGTGTTTATATGGATGATTTATTGCTAAGGGCACCTTCAATAGCATTATTGCAACAACATCTTCAGATTACTAGGTATGCACCAATGATTCGGTTGGATCATCAATTTTCACAAGTAAAATTTAATTTCATCTCAATGGATGGTATTTTTGGGTCTTCTCTTCGACACCCAGGGGTAAATTTACTAGAGTGAGAGTTTTTAGAAGTGAGTTTTAAAAGTGATGTTGCCCATAGCAACCAATCAGATTCTACTTAACATTTAAATAGCACCTTCTAGAAGATAATAGCAGGAATCTGATTGGTTGCTATGGGTAACATCACTTTTAAAACTCACTTCTAAAAACTCTCACTTTAGTAAATTTACCCCTAGTGTCACAGAGTGTTTCTTCTGCAGGCAAATATACAGGATCTTCAATCCAAAATAAATATCGTTTTACAGTTGCCTCATATCTCAGTCCTCAGGGCTATGCAGTTACTGGGAAAATGTGGTGGCTTCGATCGAAGCCGTTCCTTTCGCCAGATTCCATGCCCGACCACTGCAAAACCAATTAGCTTCATTGATGGGTAAAGTCAGACTCTCCATTAAGCAGGCAGATGTTCAGATTATCTCTGCACATCCGTCAGTCACTCCTATGGTGGCTGCAGGATGCAAATCGGAACAGGGGTTGCCAGTTGTCAGTAATAAATTGGATCATTGTCACCACAGATGCCAGCGTAACAGGCTGGGGGGTGGTGATTCTACATATGCACCTACAGGGTCTTTGGTCTGTCCAGGAAGTTTCTCTTTCCATCAATATACTGGAATTAAGGGCAGTTCGGTATACATTGGTTCAGGCTTGCTTGGCTTTGACGGCATGGTACTTGAATCCAACATCTTGATGGCTAAAAAGTTTTCAGAATCTGTTGTAAAAACGATGATACAGGCTTGCAAACCAGTCACTTCCCAGATTTATCATCAGGTATGGAAGATATATTTCTTGGTGTGAACAACACAAGTTTAAACCTGAAAGGTTCAGAGTGTCTCGTCTTTAGTATTTTCAAGGGTCTTAGATTGTCCTCCCTTAAGGGACAAATTTTGGCCCTGTCGATCCTTATTCAAAGGAAATTGGCCACCATTCCTGAAGTTCAAACTTACTTGAAGGGGGTTCTTCGCATACATGACCTGATTCAGTCCCGCTCGCAAGGATGCATTCACACGCAGCCAGCCGATTGTTTGCATTCTGCGCATGCGTACACATTGCAATGTGCGTGCTCGAACCACTGCGAGCGATCGGGAAGCGTTTGCTCACTGCGCATAGACAGCCTGGCTGAATGAGTGACAGGAGAAGCCGTTTGTGGGTGGTGACAGGGGCTCGCTGCTAGAAACGGGGTAGTGGAGGAGCGAACGCAGGCGTGCCTGAGCATCTTAACACCGTTTCAGAGGCGTGCATAATTAAGAGGCAGCGTCATAATACACGTCACTTGGCTGAATTTTACACTGAATCACTTGCAGTGCTTGCGGTAGGGTATGGTCAGCCACAAGCGTTGTGATCGCATTCGATGGTACTCGATGTACCGGCAGTTGCATACACTTCCTGGAGATGCAAGTGGGCAAGATGCAAGAGTGCAAGTGGGCGTCTTATGAATAGGCTGGTGGGCTTCTGCATACACCATGCGATCGCACGCTAAGACATAGTGGGTATGTTAATGTCTTGCTGTGTGATCGCTTGCCTTGGCGAAATTTGCATACACATCTAGCGTGCGAACACATCTAGCGAGCGGGTCTGAATCAGGTCCACAGCCTCCTTATGTCCCGCAGGTTCCTCCTTGGGATTTGGATTTAGTTTTGGAGGCACTTCAAAAGGCACCTTTTGAGCCATTGGAATCTGTAGAATCGCGATACCTCACTTTGAAGGTTCAAAAAGAAAACTTACAAGTGCACAACTCCAACACTACTAATTATGTAAAAATAATATATTTTGCAATAAAATTTAGCAATAAATAAATATATAGGTGTCTTTAGCATAATCATGGCCAAGGTTGTGGGCCTACCCACCGCATCCAGGTAACCTCTTTAGGGTAGGTCCCTAACATACTAGGGTTAAAATCCACAGCGCAGAACACCCCCAAACCAGCCCAGCTGAGTCACCCCAGGGCATCGCTTTAGTGAGAAAGGTGAAGTGTAAAAGAATGTTAGATAGGAGCAGCTACTGCATAGATTAGAAGTAAAGTGAAAAATAGAGGTGTGAAAATATTACATATATAATAAGCAAACAAGGTGCTAAAAGTGCAAACAAGGAAAAGTGTTATAATGCGATGCCCTGAAGCAGCCCAACCAAGACAATCCAGGGGACCCACACCCCAAAAATTAACCCATAACTGCACTACATAAACTGGTAGGACTTACCTATATTGTGCCTTTTACAAAAGTGCAGTCAAAATGCCAGAATCCCTGCTTAAAACCAATGGGGGACAGGTGGGGAGGGGTGCTAGCCTAGGCTGGTAGGTAAGTCCTACCAGTTTATATAGTGCAGTTATGGGTTGATTTTTGGGGCGTGGGTCTCCTGGATTGCTTTGGTTGGGCTGCTTCAGGGCAAGTGGTATTGGCTTTCCAGATTGACCAGGATATCGTTCTCCCAGCCTTTTGCCAGGCTTCAGTGACTAGTGAAGCTTCTTCCTTAGAACTGTTGGATGTGGTACATGCGTTATGCATTTACTCGGAGCGCACTGTGTCTTTGAGGTGTACAGGTTCTTTGTTGGTGTTGATTGATGCTCCAAAAAGAGGCTGGCCAGCCTCGATAGGATCCATCGCTAGAAGGGTCAGTTCTGCCAGGTAATGGCATCCCCCAGATGGATGATTAAGGAAATACGATTTTTTTCACCGTAAATCTCTTCCTAGGAGTCAACCTTATTTGGTTTCATACTAGTTAACTGCTGGTCTCTGTTTTTTTTTTCAGTTCTTTTATGGGTCTTTCTTCGGCTTTGTTAAACATAGACTGAGGTTCTAGTGGGAGGGAAGGGGTTATATAGGAGGTGGGAGCCAGTCTTAATTAGTTAGTGCCCGACTCCACAGCTCACTATACGTAACCCAGAGGTATTAGCATCCCCCAGATGGGCTCCAAGGAAGAGATTTTACGTATTTTTCCCTGCTTTCAACAAATTCAAAAATTGTCTGTTAGTAAATGTATGATTTAGCCCCAGAAACACAACACCGATGTTGACCGATTTTGATTGATTTTCATTCGATTAAAATTGACTTTTAGTAAACATACCTCTATGTATGTGTATTTTTCCCATTTCCCTGCTTTCAATCCCAGTGTATCATTACTATGATATTAGGGCCTGATTCAGCAGAGTGCAGAATTATAAAGCCGCACACAAATCGCTTTGCAATACTTTTCTGCAAAAATGCAAATGCAGCAAGAAGTCTCTAACACCTCCTTGCTGAATCTGGTAGGGTGAAGCCTACCACAGCCTGTCTGGATCCTGGAGGCATCTGAGGTCAGCAAGTCTGCGTTCATGGACGCAGACCCTGGCCTCAACACTCCCAGAAAATGGGGATGACACACTTCCATTTCCGTGAATGCATGTTGTCCTGCACCGCACCGCAAATACTTCTTCCTGTCAATCAGGCAGAGGCATAGTGGGGCCTACGTGCGATCTCGTAAGACCTGTTCTGCGTATGCACAGATTCCTCGATAATCGTGAATCTGCATGAGTAGGACCATTCCATCCTCATCTGAATCAGCCCCTTAGTTGTGTATGTTACTAATTACTGCATTCATTTGAGAAATGTATTTACCCTTCATGTGTAGTAATACAATACATTGTTGCCACATTCTGTACGGAGGTTTAGTGTAACTATAACATGTCACACTGGTGTCCCTATATAAGGAGTGATTACCTTTAGCATCTACCTCTGTACAGGATACAACAATAGACATTATATACAATATGTCGTATTACAGCTGCCACTAGCAATTTGTAACTTAGACACTACAGCACCATAATCCATCATTTCTAATGGCCAATATATCATTAAATAGACATTGTAGAAAATAGATAAGAAAGGAAGATATTACATAACAGGGTGCCACCGATATTTATCACTGACATACAGCTACATACTGTGATTTTATGTCTTATATGTCGCACTATAATATAATAATAATAAATGGTAATTACACTCTGTGGGGCTGAATCAGAGCTGGCATTCCACAAGGACCTTGTACGTGTTAGCGCTGCGCAGTCCTGGTAGCCAAGAATATGCAATTATTGGTGATCCTGAGTCATACACATCTCGGCGGCATCTCCACTTGCAGCTGAATGGGCGTAACTGGGTGGTACCGGGACGTTGGCACATTGGCCAGTGTGAGAGAGGGCATGTCACTGGCATGTCAGCAAAATTGTGCTCTATGCAGAGTTGTGCGTACTCAGAGATCCGACTGATGTCAGATGGATTTCTTGCACCAGGTATTGTGCTGGTACAAATGCGTGCTGATAATGGTGACGGAGCTCACAGGCCAGTGGGGTGCCAACTTAGTGGGATGCCCATTCCCTGGTTTCTTTTCCAGCATTTTTGCCATATTTCCAGCAGCCTCATACCGCTCCAACACTACAACTAACTCCTCTAGATTCTGAGGATCAGCGTGTATGACCCAGCGCTGCATATTTTGACCCAGGGTCCTTATGCACTGGTCGATAAGGACCGTTTCCACAATTTGTGCGGAAAGACCTCCGGCGGAGCCAACTCCACCCCTGTCTGGTGAGTTCTGCAACCTGCTTCCAAATAGGGACCCCTGGTAGTAGGGCCCACTCGTGAAAGCGCTGCACCTTCCCAGCTGGAGTAACTTTTGACTAGGTCATATTTCTCCGCATCAGTAGAGGACAAATCCGCATAGACTTTCTGCAACATTTGTTCCTATGTCTTTTGGTGAGAGGCCAACAAATTTACTATAGTGCGAAAAAACCTCCTCCATTTTATCTCCTGGAGGTTTATACATAAGTCTAGGTGCTTTTAAATAATAAGCCAGTATTTCCCAAAATAAATATGTCTCTGTCTTTCAGCATTGCAACAGTTACTCAATTTTAACACAGAAACCCCCCCCCACTGTTTTTTGTCTCTCTTTTTCCCAGCAATGCAGTGGTTAAATGGAACTCAATATGTGAGCCTGGCTTTGTTCAAACAGCAGGTGAACTTTAATTACACAACATGCAATCAATACCTGGAGCATTTGACATGTCTTAAGCACCTCAGAAAAAAAATAAAATAAAAAAAATATATATATTTTTTTGTCAATACACACACACAACAGCTATTGCACAGCTTATATTAAGTGTCCTTAATATAACTGCAGATTTTCTTGTTAGCCAACCGTTCTCGCGTATACCGAACATTCTGCCTTTTAAGCACCTTTGCCATGCCAGAGGCATCTGGCATTTGCGCTGCGAACCAGCAGTGCAGGTCCCCGTACGGGCCACCAAATGTAACACAGGGTGTAGAAATGAGGACTCATGACAGGCAGGTACTCTGTAAAGCGGTGTCTTTAATGGCAGCAGACACTGCACTTTAGCATACACAGGCTTAGGTCTGGACACACAGGCACATAAAATAAATAAACAGGTGACAGTAAATGTCCCAGCACTCCCAGTGCTTTATGGTTAGTCTGCTGCAATAGCCTGCAGCCACAGTAGACTATGCTCTTCCAGCATAGCCAAAATCATCAGTCCCTGGCACTACAGGACTTTGGCCTACTAACTGGCTGCTTGCCGGCGTCAGTGCCCAGATCACTGGGTGTATGAGAGTTTTAAACCCTTTCTGTATCTCAGTGATGAGCTGCAGCTGGGCCTGTGCTTTGCTTAACCTCCCTTGGAGGGAGCTGATCCCACCAGATTGTGGGTAACTCAGGTGAGAGGCAACCCCTCTCACCACACTGAGCAATGCTCAACTGTGCTGGTGGTTCCAATCCACCATCGCTTCACCATTGGTCACAAATTCGTTTCCCCGACCTGCATCTGCCTAGCGCACAGCCTTCCTTGTTAATTTCTCAAAATATGCGGCTGCGAGAGAGAACTCAGCCGCATGCCGAAACATGATCATTACACTCCCATAACACGCCCATGCTACTCCCACATTTTACGATTACTTTAGGTCAACTCCAAATCTCCCCCCTGAAATGCCCAGGATCACAGACGCCTTCTCAAATCATAGCAATGGCATTCTCCATCGCACATATTGGTTTGCGCGTGAACAGTAAGAGATTTCTAGACTTTTTGCGCATATGCAGTAGCTAATAATCGCTCAACTGTGCAAACATCGGTACTGCATGCACCTCTATATCAGACCCATAGTCTGTGTAAACACGAGAGTATTAGTGCGTTTATGCCTTATGGGTACAGAGCTGCTATACCAGTAGTCCTGTAATCCAGGTATAAGAAGCAGCAGTTGTGATGCTACATGTCCCTGCATGCTGTGCTGGTATGGATGGGGCATTGAAAGACATCAGTGTTTTGCGACCAGGGGGAGATGGCGGGTATTAATTACCCGGGCTTGTTGGAGGGGCCCAGGACTGCTCCCCCACACATAACACTTTTTTACCTGTCTGTGGCAACAGGAGGAGGGTCCAGGGAGGCTGCTGAGGATAAGCAGCAGACTCTATTTGCCTGTATGATGTGTAGGGTGGAGATATTGCACTGATCCCCCCCCCTCCTCCCTGGCTCTGCCCCTGGCTTCGTGGAGTTGCATACATATATTTTAGAGGCATGACCACACCTCCACTATTTGGCCACACACCCTCCAATAACCAGCCTGTCCATGCTCTCTACAGCCCTGTTTTCAACCAATGTTCTAGTGGCATCAATGTTTTTTGACCGATGGTAAAAATATTGCTAATGTTGATGCGCACATCGACCCGCTTGCGTGCGCTCAGCGCTCGCGAGCGGGTCTGAATTAGGCCCTGTGTGCACGACGCATGCAATGTATTATTACATCGTATTGTTCCATCACTGGGTCACACATCATATAGTGTGTACTCAGCTTTACAGTACAAAACATTACATAGCATGGGATACAAGCTATATAACCACTGCTGCTGATGTGATCATACAACCCACAAAGGTAGCAGTGGCTGAACCCAAATGGTCATTGTGGTTGTTGGCAGTGGGGAGGAGATGATGGTATAAGTGAGGGAGGGAAGAGCACATAAGGGAAGAGGGCCCTGCTTGTCAGTGCCTACATTAAATTAAATACAATATCAAGACGGACAGAATGTTCAGAAAAAAAATCTTTAAAACCCAAACCTGTTCCTGTGTATCGGTTGTGCATTGCTATTGACATGATTTAGAGATAGGGAATACGATATGGAAGGGGGCAGTGCTTATCTTACATCTGTGACTGGGGCATTGTGTGCCCAGCGATTACTAAGGCAAATCAGGGAACATAATCTGCTCAGATATGTAATCTCACCTTTCCTTCTCATTGTGTGTTGAAGTCTATATAACTAGTATGTTTGCTAGTTGCTGGACAGGATTTACTTAACTGTTTAATATCCTTCATTTTCAGGGACAGTCCAAAGTTTATCTCAGTAAAGTTTACTACCAAATAACTACCAAATTGTGTGGTGTAGTCTAAAAACTGTTGTGGCACAGACAATTTTCGTGCATCATTGCACCTTTTTTTTAAATATATTGGGCTAAATGTAATAGGGTGTGAGTTCTTTTGCAAGATCAAACTCACACCTACTCTCACAGTTTGTAGGTGCAAGTTTGTCCTGCAACTCGCAAATGTAATAGGGTGCTTCCATGTAAAAATATAATGCAAGTGTTAAAGTAAAATAAAAAATTAAGTGGGGTACCCCTGTAGTGGTCCTTCCTGTTATTGCCCACAGTTGTGGTCCCCCCAGTGCAGTGCCCCTAGTAGTAGGCCCCTTTTATAATGCCCCCAGTAGTAGTTCCCCCCCAAGTAGTAGTCCCAGTTGAGGTTCCCCCTCCCGATTAAGTGCCCCCTGTAATAGCCCCCCCAGTAGAGGTCCTCCCAATAATGGTGCCCCCAGTAATAGCCCCCCCAGGGTCCTCCCAATAATGGTGCCCCCAGTAGTAGCCACCCCCCCATTGTGCCCCCACCCCAGTAGAGGTCCCCCCAGTAGTAGCCACCCCCCTCCCCCGTTGTGCCCCCAGTAGTGCAGACAGGTTTTAAAAAAAATATATATAAACACATACTTACCTGAATCCACGCTGCTGCTCCGGACCGCGACACCTCTCCCCCCGCCGCCCGCCAGTCCTCCCGGGCTGGCGCACTCAGCATAATGGGAGAGACGTCATGATGTCATGACGTCTGTCCCATTACCCACTGCAGGAGCCAGACGGAAGTCCGGCTCTTGCAGTGGGTGCTGCAGCAGTCAATGAGAGTCTATCTGACTCTCATTGGCTGCTGTATAACACACGCATCGCTGCTAGCGCTGGTGGCGATGCGTGTGTTATGCACAGCCTGAGCCCGCCTCCTGGCACTATTGGGCAAGCGCTCAGGGGGAGGGAACAGGCTCAACTGTGCAGCACAGGACCGGCGCTGGAAGCCTAACGCCGGTCCTGTGTAAATGTGTAGCGCTGACCGCACTCACTGCGGTCGGCGCTACACTGGTGGCTAACTAGGGTGGGCCGAACCGTGGCCGGCGGTGCCCCCCCGCGCCGCCGGTCCCACAGCGCCCAGGGCATGCACCCTGCTCGCCTTGCCCTAGTTATGCCACTGCTGCAAATAACTGTCACAGTTTCAAGACCACCCAGCAGGTGTACAGGGAGAGTTTACCAACTGTCACATTTTCCAGAGCACAATGGTGATGGTTTGCCACATAACTCTGAAATGAAGCAACCAATTACAACGCCAATATTTTTATGAAAGTCTTCGACCCAAGACCTTTAATTTGGTATATGATGTGCCCTGCTCAGAAAACGGCATCATAGAAATATGTCACTCATAATAGTCATCCTTCTGCTATTAATATAAAGGGGAAACAGAAAAAGGAGGGGGTTTTAACCCCCTATTGTACCTCAGCACACTGAATAATACCTGCAACAATATATGAAGACTATATGGTCATAGAAATTCAGAGATATTAGTTGCATGCATTTGCAAATACATGGGAGGCTGCTGGGCCACGTCACGGCTTCTCTGTTACCAGCAGTCCCTAACACTAAGGGGTTCACGTCCGGGGCGCAGTGCACCCCAAAAAACGTCCAGCCCAGGACCCCCCAGGGCATCACACGAAAATGGAAAAAGAGTAACAGTGCAGTGTAAAGTATAGCTGTGTGTGAGTAATCATTAAGTATTGAATCCATATATAGATATTGAGAGCAATCACTATATTGTCTTGAACACAGAGTCAGTGGTAATGCCGTTGTTGAAACTACAGTGGATGAATGATTTTCAGTTGTCTCAATCACATTACAATATTACAGCATTACAACATTTACAAACATTGTTTCTCATATATAGTTGGCTTAGCCTTCTAGCATATTCATGTAGCATGCTGTGGATCCACTATTATATTGTAGAGGAATCTGCAGTTATGAGGCATAGCGTAACGCTGACACGTGTTTTCAAACACTGGCTTTATCAAGGCAGGATTTTGCTTTTAGGGATTCTAGCTTTGGATGCAACTTGGACCTACTCTCACCAAATGGAGGAAGGAGAAAACAGGATTTTTAGTACTCCCTGTTAAATCCTCAGTCCATCTGGGGGATGCTATGCATAAAACTATTGTCAGAACCCCAAAATTTCTCTCATATGGCTCACCTAGATGTCTCTTCTGAATCATACCTATCTGATAACCTCCTCCCATCTATTAATGAACAGCAGCTGTTAAGGTGGACATACACGGTGAGATTCAAAAGTTGGTCAGATCAGTTGTACGATTTCCCTTGAAAATTCTTCCCTTCAGATACAGGGTGATTTTTATTTAAAATGCAACTATTTCACATAAGACCATACAATTTTATCAATCACATCACATAATGTGTGTCAATTCCTACACGATCAGTTGAGATCTCTCTGCAAAACCATCTGATCTGTGATCCAACTAGACGACGACAGGGACGCGCATCGGGGTCGCAGAAGACTCAAAATACAACTATTTTCAAATGATTAAATACATTGCTCCGTATCCAAGCCCCATAGTTCCTTTGTTTAACAACCCTGATTTCCTACCAGGCTGTCGTCCTGCTTCCTTTAGGCACTGGCAGGATAAAGGGATTAGGGTCTTGAACGATATTACCAATGATTCAATATTCCCTACAGACATTTTAAAATTCCACATAAACACTTTTATCAATATTTACAGCTAAGACACTTTCATTCCATCATGAAAAATCAGTTTATTAATAGATCATTAACCATCTGCGAATCATACATACACACCATACAATTTTATCAATCACATCACATAATGTGTGTCAATTCCTACACGATCAGTTGAGATCTCTTTGCAAAACCATCTGATCTGTGAACCAACTAGACGATGACGGGGACGCGCATCGGGGACGCAGAAGACTCAAAATACAACTATTTTCAAATGATTGGTCTGTCCAACCTGTAGAAACTGCCCAAATCGTGTAATCAATCGTCCCGTGTATGGCCAGCAATAGAGTTGGGCACTGATATCACTAATGAACAGATTTTGACAGCCATTAAAGAGCTTAAACCATCAGCTACCCCAGGCCCTGACGGGTTTACTCCACAGTATTACATAAAAATTGCTAACGCTTTAACTCCCTTCCTGAAAGTTTTTTTTAATAAACTTCTTGATGAGAACTCTTTTGATGCGGCGACCTCCTTGGCTAACATTGTGGTTATTCCTAAACCGGGCCGAGACCCGGAACTCTGTACCAACTATAGACCTATTTCTTAATTGAACGTGGACATTAGAATATACGCAAACATTTTAGCAAACAGATTAAGCCCTCTCTTGCCCTCTCTGATTCACCCGGACCAGGTGGGGTTTATATCTGGTCGCTAGGCATCTGATAATACCCAACGGTCCATTGATCTGATCCACTCCATACACGGTCAAAGGCTTCCAGCTGTGGTTCTAGGATTAGATGCAGAAAAAGCATTTGACCGTATTTCTTGGCCATTTATGTTTAGTGTCCTCAGATCAATGGGCTTTGGAGGGAGATTCTATGATGGTATTGCAGCACTTTATGCCGCTGCTAAAGCTTCAGTGTTGGCCAATGAGGTGGCCTCGTCTGTCTTTAACATCTCCAATGGCACAAGTTACCCCTTGTCTCCCTTGATTTTTGCTCTAGTCATTGAGCCTTTGGCAGCTAAAATTCGGTCTAATTCCAATATTAAGTATATTAGAGTAAATAATGTTGAAAAGAAAATTGCGTTAAATGCTGATGATGTTCTCTTGACTGTTTCTGATCCGATTTCTTCCCTCCCTCATCTATTTAAAGAGTATGGTGGCCACTGCGGTTACAAAGTCAATACTCCAAAAAACTGAAGTTCTTGACTTTTATATTCCAGGAGATCTTAAACATTTACTAGAGTGTAGTTAACCATTTCAATGGCATCGACGACGTATTAGATATTTAGGTGGTAATCTTACTAAAAATTATCACCAATTATTCCAAGCTAACTATCCCAAGCTTTTAACACAATTTAAGACAGATATTGGAGTCAGGGGTGGCTGCTATATTTCGTGGATTGGTCGGATCAACGCAGTTAAGATGAACCTATTGCCGCGATTAATGTATTTATTTCAAACATTACCGGTGCGGGTCCCTCCATATGTTTTTAAATATTTGCTTCATATTACCTCCCAATTTATATGGTCCAAAAAAACGTCCAAGGATCAGACGTGACATTTTGCAAAAACATACATTTTGGACTGGCTTAGGTCTCCCAAACTTCAAACTTTATTACATCTCTGCCAGGGTTGCTCAATGTATCATGTGGAGTCGACCAAAATCGGAAAGAATATGGGTTTTGCTTGCAGCAAATGCTATTCGAGTAGAATCGCTTTCTACTTTACTATGGCTTCCTCGGTTGTCTAGACCTAAACTCGTGTCAGCACACCCAGTCATATCACTTTCTTTAGAAATTTGGGATTTTGCCAATCGTCGATTTCACATTGCTCCATATCCAAGCCCCATAGTTCCTTTGTTCAACAACCCTGATTTCCTACCAGGCTGTCGTCCTGCTTCCTTTAGGCACTGGCAGGATAAAGGGATTAGGGTCTTGAACGATATTACCCATGATTCAATATTCCCTACATTAACAGACATTTTAAAATTCCACATAAACACTTTTATCAATATTTACAGCTAAGACACTTTCATTCCATCATGAAAAATCAGTTTATTAATAGATCATTAACCATCTGCGAATCATGCATACACACACATATATATGCACACACGTATATACACACATACATATGTCACGCATACATTAAACACATACATATATATACATTACACATTTACTTTGCAGACCTAGCAGGCTGGCACCATTATGTCATTCGGCCCCTCCCCCTAGCATGAAACTTCCGCAATTCGCGGGTCAATTGGGAGGGGGCGGAGCCAAATGACACAATTCTAATGTAATCACTTCATATTGGCTCCATCTCCTCTCGACTGACGCGGGAATCGCGGCATTTTGCCATGAGGGGGTGGGGCTTTAGAGCATGATGCCTGCTCTGGATTCGGTCAGGAAGGGTTTTTGAGTACTCAGAAACCCCTCCTGCATGCGCTACTGCGCGCAGATCGGACAGCCATGTGGCCATTGCTGCAGGTCTGACCTGTCTCAAATACTGCAGCTCTCCTCGCATGCTGCGAAAGCAATCGCTATGGCTAATTTATGCATGCCCACGGAACAGCGTTTAAATGGTCAGACACGCCTGCATTCACCTAACCACCACCTGTTACCTCCCCCAAATGCTGACCATATGACATTTACTCCGCAAATTATTCATTTGGGCATACATAATCGCAAAGCAATTATGACAAGTGCGCAGTGTGACTTAAACGCATGCACAATGGCAAATAATCACCAGATCTACGTAAATTGCAAAATTGCGTACACTGCTGAATCAGGCCCAATGTACAAAATTAATTTTTCTGGTGAAACTGCTCTTAATGGCAGTGAAACGCATTAACAATTTTTTCTCTATACCCCAGTGGGTAAATTTACTAAGAATCGTGTTTGGCTGTTTCTAGTTTACCGGTGGTGATACTGATTGTGTACAAGTTCAGTTGTATTGACCGGAAATCAATAGACCTGCGTGTGAGCTGCATGTTGTGCCACAGCACTGCACAGATCAGTGTGATCTGCGCAGGCTTTTGTGTGTTGCAGTGTCAAGAAATGGTTAAAAAAAAATGGCCTGGGGTCCCCTCCCAAAAACCAGCCCCTGACTTCTGAGCCCAATCTGGTACTATGGTGTTCCCATGTATCTCAAGTAGCTAGCACCAAACTCAACCAGATCCCCCGCTCCGAAAGGAGCCCATCCCTGCAAGGTGCCTGGATTCCTTCCAGGGCTGCTGCGAATGCGCAGTCCCGCTGGCTGCCATTGTGTGGCCGCCATTGCTGGGGAGGGGTCGGGGAAACCCTCTGCTGTCTAATTATGCAAAGTGTAGCCCATAGGCTACAGCAGCTAGCTGCGGGGGGCAATCTCTGGAATGCATCACATTCTAAAAGTTTGCTTTCTGCGCATGCATATGCATTGTAGTGCGCGTGCGCCAATCGGTCGCTGCGATTGAAGTGAGCATGCAGAGTCTTCACAGAGTGATTGACATAAAGTGACTGTTTGGGGTTGAAGAGGGGGGGTAGTTGAAGGAACGCAGGCGTGCCTGTGCGTTTAAACGCCGTTACAGGGGCGTGCATAATTAAGCCCCTGCGATTGTATATACGCTGCCAGAGGTCTAGATGGCGGCAGGAAGTTTAGCATTTTATGAGGTAGGGTCAGGTCAACCGCAGATGTGCGAATGGTTCCAATGTTACTCAGTTACCGATGTTTTCGCTGATTTGCGGATGCATGTCATGGGAAGTGGGCGGCTTTATACAGTGATGGGCATCTTGGTATAGTGCTGCGGTTGCCATGCAATTGCATTCATTACCATATTTTCGCAACTAGCGGGTGCGTGCGAACGCAGCCGTGCGATCCGTGCTAAATCAGGCCCTGAAAACTCTAGATTGATAGACAGAAACAAAGGACAATATGGAAATAGTCTATCTGATGTAGATTTTGTATTCTCTTTTTGGTTGCCTGTCTAGGTGCACCTTAGTAGTTTGTCAAACCTCAGTTACGCTGCCAAAGAATAATTTTGAATTATAAATAAAACTATCAGAGTAATATACAGAATACTGAGTGTTATCAAATCACGTTGAGGTTGAATATGAAAAACAGTGATCTGCTATAAAATTTGCAATAAACTGCAATAGGTTTTGGAATTTGCAAACCACCACATATGATGCCATTTCAGTTTTCAGCCTTTGGACTGAAAGACAGTGGGCCTGCGTCATTACCGATCGCAACTGCGATTACACACGCAATCGGCAATTGTTGCTTAAAGCGTATGTATCGCAGTGCGCAAACCGGCCTCTGCGATGGGGACTGCGATCACAGTGATTACGCAGACCCATTGCAGAGTGATTGACAGGAAGTTCCGTTTGTGGGAGGTGACGGGGGGGGGGGGCGGCGAAATGCAGGTGTGCCAGTGCTTTTAAACACCGTTGCATGGGCGTGCATAAATTATCCACTGCGATGCCCTACGCAGCCTGAGGCCTCATAGCGTGCGATGAGGTTAGCAATTTCTGAGTAAGGTCAGAGCTTGTGCAAGTGTGCATGAGGCTGCAATGGTACTCGATGTTACCAATGGTTTTGCAGTCTTGCTAAGGATTATGGATGTGTGTAAGGTAAAGTGAGCATCCTTATGTAATGCTGCAGCGGCATATCGATCACAATGGATTAGCATACTATCGCAGTGAGACTACGTGTGTAATAGCTATTGCAATCGCAGTTGTGATCCATAGTGAATTAGGCCCAGTATGTCTAGTGGTATGTCTCTGAAAACCAGATGTGTGGCAGGTAGCAAACTGTATATACAGGTTGAGTCTCCCATATGCTGGGGACCAGGGGTATTTTGGATATCGGAATATTCCATGTTTTGGAATATTTGCATATCATAATGAAATGTCTTGGAAATGGGACCCAAATGTAAACACAAAATGCATTTATGTATTATATACACCTTATACACTCAGCCTACAGGTAATTTTATACAATATTTTTAATAATTTAGTTCATCAAAAAAAGTGTGTGTACATATATGAAATTCATTTATGTTTCATATACACCTTATACAAACAGCCTGAAGGTTATATTATACTGTATATTAATAATTTTGTGCTTTAAACAAAGTTTGTGTACATTGAACCATCAGAAAGCAAAGGTTTCACTTTCTCAGTCATGCTAAAAATATTCCGTATTTCGGAACATTACGTATTTCGGAATATTTGGATATGGGAGACTCAACCTGTAAACCTGCTGCTTTAAATTTCCCCCTAAGTCTGAACCAGGATTTTTCTTATGGGATTCTGAGAGAGGCTATTTATTCTGAATTGAATGGGATAATATTCTGATGTACCGTATATACTCGAGTATAAGCCGACCCGAATATAAGCCGAGGTACCTACTTTTACCCCAAAAAACTGGGAAAACTTATTGACTTGAGTATAAGCCTAGTGTGGGAAATGGCAGCAGCTGGTAGTGCCCCCAGTAGTAATTCCCCCTGGTTGTGCCCCCAGTAGTAATCCCTCCTGGTAGTGCACCCAGTGGTAATCCCCCCTTTCAGTGCCTCCAGTGGTAATCCCCCCTTTCAGTGCCCCCAGTAGTAATCCCTCCTGGTAGTGCACCCAGTAGTAATCCCCCCTTCAGTGCCTCCAGTGGTAATCCCCCCCCTTTTAGTGCTCCCAGTAGTAATCCCCCACTGATAGTACCCCCAGTGGTAATCACCCCTTATATTGCCCCCTGTAGTAATCCCCCCCTGGTAGTGCCCCCTGTAGTAATCCCCCCCTGGTAGTTCCCCCAGTGGTAATCCCCCCTTTTAGTGCCCCCTGTAGTAATCGCCCCCTGGTAGTGCCCCCTGTAGTAATCGCCCCCTGGTAGTGCCCCCTGTAGTCCCCCCCCCCCAGTAGAGAGAGACGTGATAAGAATAAAAAAAAAAATGACTTACCTGAAACTCCCGCTCCTGGTCCCGCCGCTATCCGCTCCTCCGGCCGCTTTGCATGGGAGAGACGTCGTCATGACGACGTGTCTCCCATTACCCACTGCGGGAGCCAGAAGATGGCTCCCGTAGTGGGAGCAGCAGCAGCCGCTGAGAGTCTGACAGACTCTCAGCGGCTGCTGATTACACCAAACACGCAGCTGCCGGCTCCGGCGGCTGTGTGTTTGGCAGTATGTAGCGCTGACCGAACTCCGTCCGGTCAGCGCTACACTTCACTCGAGTATAAGCCGAGGGGGTACTTTTTCAGCACAAAAAATGTGCTGAAAAAGTCGGCTTATACTTGAGTATATACGGTATTCTGATACATTTTACACTACTTTGTGAGTTGAGAATTTAGAGCACACATTACTTTACAAACGATCTTGTTAAACAGTTATTATTGGCCATATTTGCCTATGTGGCCAATTTTGTCTATGCATCAGGTAAAATTAGGTGCTATGGCGTGTCAATAGCTTACGTTTAACAGAAATGGCCACTCATCCCCCTTCACCACTAATGTAACCGATCATTTGCTCGCAAACCACTGTATGTCCAAACCACGTGCACAATGACACACGTAGCCGCCGTCAGTTGGACATACATTCATTGTTTTCATGCATTTTATGTGTTTGCGAACAGGCAAATGATGGACTCATAATACTAGTTTAAAACCTCAGTACGTGTCTAGAACAGCTACCTGCCCCGTCTAAATAGCTTCAGAGTGTGTGGCTTACAGTACATGCATCTAGCTATATAAGACAAGTGTTGATTGACATAAAAAATGCTCTAACTCTTGCATTTAATTTCAACTTTTTTTTTCATCTGTTATCTTTTTCTCATTTCCAGACTGCACCCTTCAGCCTTCTTTCCAATTATATTTCCACTAATCATACCTTCTACTCATGTCTTCTAGGTATTTGAAGTACATGCTGCACAAAGATTTCTAGTATAGTACAGCTAATAAAACTCTCCTGTGTGACAAATAATAATGCATTCTATTCCATTCTAGAGTATTTTCCTCTCTGCAACTCTACACAACGTGCAGTTGGTCATTTGGGTGAACTGGTAATTAAAGTGGCATGTTTGCCTCATCACTTTCATGCTGAGAGGCTGCCACTCTTCCTCTCAGATTGCTCTATCAGCCGAGCTTCCTTTTCTGAAAAGTAACAAAAGACTCAGCTTTCAGGATTCCATTTTTGACTTTTACCCACTAACTGGAAATATATCATTAATATCTGGTACAGTATGGGGTTGATTCAGAGGTGGAAATAAATGCGGCCTCGTCTTTTGCTGCCATCATGCCTGCGCCCTTATTCTATTGCCACGTCTGATTGTGGAAGAACTGAGACTCACACTTGCAGCACGCTAAGACAGCACATTTCCATCTATAGAAGCACTATCAGTGCAGCATCGGTTGCACCATCGAAAGTTGCACCAGCCCTATGGCAGGTGTAGTTTCACACTTCGAGTATGGCTTCCTATGTCAGCGGGTCTGTGTCTCTGTATGCAGCCGCTTCCAGCATCACACCAGTGACACTCCCATGTTGGCTTTGACACTCCCCCGTTACCTCCCGGAACGCCAACTATAATTCCCATACCCTGCTTCCGAAACTGTGCAGTTTTGAAAAATCTAACATTGATTGTACAGTCTTAGGAAATAGTGATGGAAAATTAGAATGATGATAAACACGAACCATTGTAAAAAAAAAAAATAAGCTGTAAAACTGTGCTCATCCCTCTCTGTGCCATAATGCTGTCAACATTATTTAGATAAGATCTTAGTGTAGGTTAGGGAAGGCCATCGACCATTGATGTTTACAAAACATTTATAAATAATAGCCGATGTCAAATAGTTTTGCCAATCGGTGGTGGAGAACCAATGGTTCACCATTGATGGCCGAGAGCCCCCCGATGGTTTTTTTTTTTTAAACTTAATGCCAAGACATGTAGCCTAGCTCTGACGAACCTGTGAAGACCCATCCTTCGGTTCTGATTGGCCGGCAGCCCAGTATGTCATAGAGCAGGGATCACCTCGTGGATGAATTCATGAATGGTTTCCCTTTGAATGGTTTTACACCATTGATGATAACAATCGATTGTGGCCATCAATGGTTACCCACCTATGGCCATCCCTAGAGTAGGCAGAGGATGCTGTGACACTAAGCTCATGAGATCAGTAAGAGCCATAGTACTGAAAGCTGGCAGCTTGATGTCACAGGATATTGATCAGGAACTCTGCAAGCATGCTCCTGCCATAAGATTAGTCCTGGGCAGATGGCTACTTTTGTACAGACTTTTAAAAATGTTGAATACAGAAGACTCTATACAGCTGGATGGGTGAAAGGCAGTTTTAATGTTTTTGCTAATGATGTCTGGCAATGTTTAGTCATCTTTAAAATAGGATTTTATTTTATTTTGATCACAAATCACCTATATATTTTTAACACTTTTATGTGCATTTTTTAATCAAAGTAATGAATGAAGACTTGCAACCATCTGTTATTGAGTGTATAAAAGTTAGTTCCAATACTCCATTTATTACTATGATATATATTAGTGCTTTAGATATTAAATGACAACTTGGTATTTTAATTTGTCTTTTACCCTCATTTGGCATATTAATGCATTTCGCTGCCAAGGATGTAAAAGTTCCGTCCTTGTGGCGCTGATTCTAGATAATCAAGGACGCAACTCTTACACAATTGCTGCCTGCAGTTTCTAATTCCACGTGCAAACTGAGACGCAGCCATTTTTCCCTACCACATTAAATCTATACTTTTTTTTACACTAGAGCATTTTCATAGCTTATTCTTATACTTTTCATTTAGAGAATGAAAAAAAATAAAAGTAATGCTGTGGGGGAATATGTGATGGTTCAGCCAAGATATTCAGGGGTCTATGGGAGGATTTCAATTAGCCGTGGTACTTTACAGCTGGCTAATTGATCCCATGGGCTAATTCAGTTAGCCCTGAAGATGGCAGTTATTGGGGGGCATGGCCTAATAGCGGGAGGCATGGCCACGCCCCCATAGAAAATAAAGTATTACCAGCACTGTCTGAGAAGGCTGATCGCTCTCCCACATCCCCACACAGCAGTCTTCCTAGTCCTACTGCAGCCCAGCACAAAGCAGTGTGTGCTGGGCTGCTGACAGGTAAGGGGGTGGCAAGCCATGGGGTGGTGACCTTATCACGGATCCTATGTGTATTCACCCGCAAACATATTTTTTCAGGAAAACAAAACTGGATCTCATTAAATTGCCCGAAGGCAGTCTGTGAATTTCCACAATGCCCTAGTAATCACAGCTTGGCAAGGCGTGATGGGGCATGCTGGGCAGCCTCTGGTTGCTAACCCCTGAAAGTTAACCATGGGTCATTCACACCAGTCTATGTACCCGACCATCTCCCAAAAACAGTGGAGGAGGATTAACCAGAGTTGACACACTGCTGGCATCAAATTAATTTACTGTTTACTTTAACAATTTAGCATTTTGCCAGAGGTGCATTCGTATGTACAGGGTACAATCTGTGGTTAGATGTGTGAGGCACACGCAGAGTTACTGTAGTTGGAGGCAGCAGTGGAAGCCTGATTTATTGCCTTATGCTAAAAATAATGTAATATTCTAGTGTAAAATGATATGGTTATAGTGAAGCAGTACTGTACTGTGCTACCTTTTACTGTTCTAGTTTTTTATATAGTGTTTTTTTTCCTAGAAAATGTCACATGTAAGCAATATGTTTGTGGACTGTGACTGGGGCTGATGCTGTGGTACTATGCCCCCCAGGTGAAGCTGCACACCACATCTCCACATCACGTGTGCAGGGAATATTGTACAGTGAGTGTACTATACTATATAAGGATATTAGCAGTTCCTATTGAGTTTCTTCTAGGAATCTGCAGACTCATGCTGAATAGCACTTGGCCTCCTCCTGGCATCCCTCTTGTTACTAGAGTATTATTATTATTAATAACATTTTATGTATATAGCACTAGAATATTCTGTTGTGCTTTACAATTGGAAAGTACTGAGCAGGGGCGTATTCATAAAGGAGGGGGGCCTGTGTTCACTCACCATCCAGGCCCCCCCTCTCTCTTTCCGGCAGCCGCGGCGCACTGACAGGTTCAGTAGACTCCGGACACTGAGTGTAAACAGACAGACAGTGAAAGGGCACTGATTGCAATCTTACAGTGTATAGGGAAATAAAAAAAAATCATGGTTACAAATAGTGGTGCAGGGAGAGGACGTTCAAAGGAAAACATCAGTGCCTATCTGGTCAAGGCCAGACACACTCACTGTCTATTTCTGTTTTTGTTTCCCATAACAGTGGTGGCTGTGATGACTGGGGGTGTGTGTTCACAGCTGCAGAGTGCACAAGTACTTGGTTGGACCAGACACTATGCACGACTCAGACAGTGTCTCTGATTGACTGCCTGAGATTGTCTGATTGTCTGCACTCACTTATCGGGCACTGTCCCGCTGTCCCACCCACAGGCCTCAGTGTCCCATGGTGGAGGTGGGGGGCCTTCTCACTGCTGCACTGCTTAGCAGAACAAGAAGTTAGTAGATGCACTGTGAATGGTCATGGCATCTATTCACGGAGAGAGTACTGGAGGCCTGCCCAGCAGCACCCAGTGAGCTAAAAGGATCACTACAGTGTGGCATAATATGAATTACTGGGGGCACTACAGTGTGGAGCAATGTGAATTACTGGGGTACTACAGTGTGCAAAATGTAAATTTCTGGGGGCACTAATTGTGGCATAATTCTTACAGGCTCTCTAAGTTGTGGCATAATGTGACCTACTGGGGGCAGTAAGTTGTGGCATAATGTGACCTATGAGGGTAATACAATGTGCCATATTGTGAATTATTGGGGGCACTACATTGTGGCAATATGACCTACTAGGGGCACTACAGTATGGTAGGGTCCAGTGGAGGTATGTGCCTTCATGTCATGTGGAAATAACACGACTCTGGAGGGCATGACCAGATTCACTATGACACAGTGCATGTGTGCACTAATAGCTATGAACCATGCCTAAGGATAAGGGTGGTCCAGCCGTAGAGTTACATAATACTCTGCATTTGGGTGAATATACAGTAGGCATTTAATTCTGTGCACGCAATGTAGGAGGACTTGCATAGAACTTTGCATCAGCCCCCAAGGCTAAAAATAACTTTAGTAAGTAAATAAAGGCACCCAGAAATTCAGTCCAATTGGTAATCTTTATCCACAGTGTAATCCTATAAAAATAAAATAACCTCTTACAAGAAGATAACTACTCTGAGTTGAGCTCCACCACAATATTACATTATCCTGAGCTGACCAGGAGGTATTATTTATTTATTACTCTATGGGGTATATTAACTAAAGTGCAGGTTTTTAGAAGAGGAGATGCTGCCCATAACAACCAATCAGATTCTAGCTATTATCTTCTAGATGGTGCAAGATAAAAGTTATAAGTAGAATTGGATTGGTTTCTATGGGCAACAACTCCACTTTTAAAATCCTGCACTTTAGTAAATATACCCTTATTATACCCCTTTCAGACATGCCGAGAATCCTGGGAATTTGGCGTAGCCGACCCTTCAATCGACCAGGGAATTTCCCGGGACTTAAGTCCCGGGAAATTACCCTTCTTATGTCTGAATGGTGCTACCCGGGAATTTACTACTCCCTGGCTGCACCAAGCAGCTTTTACATTGATTTGGCAGCGCAGAGCGTCCTATAGGACGCCCAGCGCTCCTGCTTTGAGTTGGCAGCGCGGATGTTCAGCGCTGCTGCTTTGAGTTGGCAGCGCAGAGCGTCCTATAGGACGCTCAGTGCTGATGCTCACCACCCCCAGCGCCGGACGTTGGGGACACCCGACAGCGGGCCGCCCGCACTCCCGCTGGACCACCAGGGCACATTTAAATAATTTAATAACAATAAAATAAAATGCCTGTAGTGATTGGTCGGCTACCTGCTGCATGATGATGACATCATCAGTGGCATCCGGAGAGGGGATAGGCTAGGAAGGGCAGAGGAGAGGCAGGTAATATTAAAAACTAAAAAACACTGCTTATGCCTGAAAGAGGTCTACCTGGGAATTTCCCCGGTAGACGCTGTAGTGTGAAAGGGTGGTCTCGACCAAATACCTGGGACTTTGCAAAGGAGAAATTCCCGGATCTGAGCAGGAAATTTCCCGGGTCGTATGTCTGAAAGGGGGTATTAGTGAGTTTTACCATCTATTTCAATTGAGTTTTAAGCACTATAAGACATCTAGTGTCAAAAAAGCGGTACTGCATTTGATTAGTTATTTTATTTATTTTGTTTAAAAAAAGGTTATTAAGAGTAAAGGTGCCCATCCACTAGTAGATCAGGGAAAGACGGTACGATTACGACATCGTAATCGTACCATCATTCCCCTAGGGGGTGCAGTGCCTAGGCACATCAATCATCCCCGAACATGGCCAATCTGTCGTTATCGGCAGATAGGCCTGCTTGTTCGGCCGATGACTGATGTCGGAAACGACCAGCGGGAGCGCCCATCGCTGGTTGTTTCTGAAATTTGGATGCACGATTTGTGGCAATCGTACAGTGTAATCGGCTAGTGGATGGTCACCTTTAGACTAGGGGTGAGCGGGTTCGGATTTCTGAAATCCGAACCCCCCCGAGCCCCCCCGATCCGAGTCCAATCCGAGTCAGGCTCGACTTTTCCCGCCTGACTCAGATCTGAAATCGAGGCAAAACGTCATCATCCCGCCTTTCCGAGTCTCGCGGGTTTTGGATCCTATATAAGGTACCCGCGTCGGCGCCATTTTCTCACTCGGCTGTGGACAGTGAAGAGGGAGGGTGGGAGTTAGGGCTGTGTAGTGTAGTGTAGTGTAGTGCTGCTGTTGTCCACTACTTCAAAGTCCATAGGGGCTGGCTGTGTTGTGCTGTGCTGCTGTTGTTAATAGGGGCTGTGTCCACTACTTCAAAGTCCATAGGGGCTGGCTGGACTGTGTTGTGCAGTCAGTTCTCCATAGGGGCTGTGTCCACTCCAAAGTCCTGTGCAGTGTCCCAGTCCTAAAGGGGTGCTGTAGTGTTGTCCAGGGGGTGCTCTGTCCATCAGGGGTGCTCCCCCCAAGTGCTAAAAAAATAATATATTTTCTGTGTTTGTGAATTGTGTGCGCAGTAGCCGCATGTGCATCAACAAAGTAGTGCCAAGCGTGCGCCTGTGTCATAAGTAAAGGGCCGGCTGGCTTGACCGTTAAAGGGTGCTGTAACCCCCGAAAGTACACTCCAGTCCAAACCAAAAAAAAATTATTTTCTGTGTTTGTGAATTGTGTGCGCAGTAGCCGCACGTGCATCAACAAAGTAGTGCCAAGCGTGCGCCTGTGTCATAAGTAAAGGGCCGGCTGGCTTGACTGTTAAGGGTGCTGTAACCCCCGAAAGTACACTCCAGTCCAAACCAAAAAAAAAATTATTTTCTGTGTTTGTGAATTGTGTGCGCAGTAGCCGCACGTGCATCAACAAAGTAGTGCCAAGCGTGCGCCTGTGTCATAAGTAAAGGGCCGGCTGGCTTGACCGTTAAAGGGTGCTGTAACCCCCAAAGTACACTCCAGTCCAAACCAAAAAAAAAATTATTTTCTGTGTTTGTGAATTGTGTGCGCAGTAGCCGCACGTGCATCAACAAAGTAGTGCCAAGCGTGCGCCTGTGTCATAAGTAAAGGGCCGGCTGGCTTGACCGTTAAAGGGTGCTGTAACCCCCAAAAGTACACTCCAGTCCAAACCCAAAAAAAATTATTTTCTGTGTTTGTGAATTGTGTGCGCAGTAGCCGCACGTGCATCAACAAAGTAGTGCCAAGCGTGCGCCTGTGTCATAAGTAAAGGGCCGGCTGGCTTGACCGTTAAAGGGTGCTGTAACCCCCGAAAGTACACTCCAGTCCAAACCAAAAAAAAAATTATTTTCTGTGTTTGTGAATTGTGTGCGCAGTAGCCGCACGTGCATCAACAAAGTAGTGCCAAGCGTGCGCCTGTGTCATAAGTAAAGGGCCGGCTGGCTTGACCGTTAAGGGTGCTGTAACCCCCGAAAGTACACTCCAGTCCAAACCAAAAAAAAAATTATTTTCTGTGTTTAGCCGCACGTATATATCAAATCGATATAACATAAATGGAGGACCAAACTTTCTCCGATAAAAATAAAATAGAGAAAGATCAAGAACCACTTCCTCCTAGTGCTGAAGCTGCTGCCACTAGTCATGACATAGACGATAACATGCCATCAACGTCGTCTGCCAAGGCCGATGCCCAATGTCATAGTAGAGGGCACATACAATCCCAAATGGCAAAGTTCAGGAAAATGACCTTGAAAAAGACATTTAAATCAGCTGAAGAGAAATGTAAACTTGCCAATATGCCATTTACGACACGGAGTGGCAAGGAACGGCTAAGGTCGATCCCTAGTATGTTCATGACTAGTGGTTCAGCTTCACATGACGATGGAAGCCCTCCTCCCACTAAAAAAATCAAAAGAGTTAAGCTGGCAAAAGCACAGCGAAGAACTGTGCTTTCTAAGAAGATATCACAAATCCCCAAGGAGAGTCCAAGTGTGGTGGTGGTTGCGATGCCTGACCTTCCCAGCACTGGACGGGAAGAGGTGGCTCTTTCCACCATTTGCACGCCCCCTGCAAGTGCTGAAAGGAGCACCCACAGTCCACTTGCTGATATGCAAATTGAAGATGTCACTGTTGAAGTACAACAGGATGAGGATACTGGTGTAGCTGGCGCTGAGGAGGAAGTTGGCGAGGAGGATTCTGATGGTGATGTGGTTTGTTTAAATCAGGCTCCGGGGGAGACAGTTGTTGTCCGTGGGATGAAAAAGCCCATCACGGTCATGCCTGGGCAGAAGACCAAACATTCCACCTCTTTGGTCTGACAATATTTCTATCCAAATCCGGACAACAACTGTCTTGCCATATGTACCATATGTAAAGGTGAAATAAGTAGTGGTAGGGACGTCAACCACCTAGGAACATCCTGCAGCGCGTTCATAAAAAGTTACTGTCAAGTTCAGAAACTTTGGCTAAGACCGTAAGCAGTCCAGGGACACCTAAATCCCATTGTCCTGTTGTATCCAAGCGCCTGCAAACCACACCGTCAACTCCCTCCTCGTCAATTTCCTCCTTAGTCAGGATCGGAAGTAGTCCTGCAGGCCATGTCACTGGCATGACTGACTCTCCTATCCGGGATTCCTCTGGAGGATCCTGCATTGCTACGCCTACTGCTGCCGCTGCTGCTGTTGCTGCTGCTGGGAGTCGTTCATCATCCCAGAGAGGAAGTAGGAACACCACTACTTTTACTAAACAATTGACCCTCCAACAGTCCTTAGCAAGGAGGATGAAGTACGACAGCAGTCATCCTGAAGCAAAACGTATAACTGAGGCCTTGACTGCTATGTTGGTGTTAGACGTGCGTCCGGTATCCGCCATTAGTGCAGTGGGATTTAGACAATTGATGGAGGTAGTGTGTCCCCGGTTCCAAATCCCGTCTAGATTCCACTTCACTAGGCAGGCGATACCGAGACTGTACAGAAACGTCAGAAAAAGTGTCCTCAGTGTCCTGAAAAATGCCGTTGTACACAATGTCCACTTAACCACGGACATGTGGACAAGTGGAACAGGGCAGACTAAGGACTATATGACTGTGACAGCCCACTGGGTAGATGTATCACCTTACGCAGCAACAGCAGCAGCGTCACCAGTAGCAGCATCTCAGAAACGCCAGCTCGTTACAAGGCAGGCTACGCTGTGTATCACCGGTTTCAGTAAGAGGCACACCGCCGACAACCTCTTAGAGAAACTGAGGGAAATCATCGCCCAGTGGCTTACCCCACTTAGACTCTCCTGGGGATTTGTGATATCTGACAACGCCACCAATATTGTGCGGGCATTACATCTGGGCAAATTCCAGCACGTCCCATGTTTTGCTCACACAATAAACTTGGTGGTGCAGAATTTTCTGAAAAGCGACAGGGGCGTGCAGGAGACGCTTTGGGTGGCCCGAAAAATTTCTGGCCACTTTCGCCATTCAGCGACTGCGTGCCGAAGACTGGAGCGCCAGCAAACACTCTTGAACCTGCCCCGCCATCACCTGAAGCAAGAGGTTGTGACACGGTGGAACTCAACCCTCTATATGCTTCAGAGGATGGAGGAGCAGCAAAAGGCCATACAAGCCTATACATCCACCTATGACATAGGCAAAGGAGGGGGTATGCACCTGACTCAAGCGCAGTGGAGAATGATTTCCGTGTTGTGCAAGGTTCTCCAGCCCTTTGAACTTGCCACACGTGAAGTCAGTTCAGACACAGCCAGCTTGAGTCAGGTCATTCCCCTCATCAGGCTTTTGCAGAAGCAGCTGGAGAAAGTGAAGGAGGAGCTAAGACGGAGCGATTCCGCTCGGCATGTGGGACTTGTGGATGAAGCCCTTCATTCGCTTTGCCAGGATTCCAGGGTGGTCAATCTGTTGAAATCAGACCACTACATTTTGGCCACCGTGCTCGATCCTAGGTTTAAAGCCTATGTGGTGTCTCTCTTTCCTGCCGACACAAGCCTGCAGAGGTGCAAAGACCTGCTGGTGAACACACTGTCAGCTGAAGCGGAACGTGACACGTCAACGGCTCCTTCATTTTCTCCCGCAACTGGGGCTGCCAGGAAAAAACTTAGGTATCCTAAGCAACCCGCTGGCGGTGATGCAGGGCAGGCAGGACCAAGTTTGGACATCTGGTCCGGACTGAAGGACCTGGCAACAATTTCTGAGATGTCTACTGTCACTGCATATGATACTGTCACCATTGACAGAATGGTGGAGGATTACATCGGTGACAGCATCCAAGTAGGCATGTCAGACAGTCCATACCTGTACTGGCAGGAAAAAGAGGCAATTTGGAGGCCCCTGTACAAGCTGGCTCTATTTTACCTGAGTTGCCCCCCCTCCAGTGTGTACTCCGAAAGAGTGTTTAGTGCAGCCGGGAACCTTGTCAGCGAAAGGCGTAGGAGGTTGCTTCCACAGAATGTGGAGAAGATGATGTTCATCAAAATGAATTATCAGCTCTTCCAGGGAGACCAGCCTCCAGAAGGTACAGAGGGACCTGTGGTAGTGGATTCAAGTGGGGACGAGTTAATACTTTGTGAGGATGAGGATGTACACACTGAAGAGGGTGAGGAATCGGTGGATGAGGAGGATGAGGATGACATCTTGCCTCCGTAGAGCCAGTTTGTGCAGGGACACATTAATTGCCAGCTTGTTTTGTGGGGGCCCAAACGAACCAATCATTTCAGCCACAGTTGTGTGGCAGACCCTGGCGCTGAAATGATTGATTTGTTAAAGTGTGCATGCCCTGTTTATACAACATAAGGGTGGGTGGGAGGGCCCAAGGACAATTCCATCTTGCACTTCTTTTTTTTCTTTACATTATGTACAGTTTGGGGCCTAGTTTTTCTAACTGCCATCCTGTCTGCCACTGCAGTGTCACTCCTAGATGGGTCACGTGTTTGTGCCGCCCACTCGTGTCGCTTAGCATAGTCATCCAGCTACCTCGGTGCAACCTTTTGGACATAAAAACACTATTGTGAGGTGTGAGGTGTTCAGAATAGACTGGAAATGAGTGGAAATTAAGGTTATTGAGGTTAATAATAGCATAGGAGCAGAGAAACCAACAAATTCTGTGATTTTAGCTGTTTTTATGCTTTTTTTAAAAAAAATACAGATCCAAAACACAAAACCCAGAACCCAAAACACGGAAGGGTGGTTTTGGCAAAACCAATCCAGATCCAAAACACGAAGAAAGATCCAGATCCAAAACCAAAACACAAAACACGAAAAGTGGCCGGTGCACACCCCTACTTTAGACCTATGCTGTGGACAAAACACAAGATACAATGTGTTTAGTCAAAGCACCATAATACATCATAGTGCATTATATTAAACCTCCCAAGTTGAAGGAATTTATCTATTCATGTCTTAGAATAGGCCCGATTACAATGTGGGCGGAATACCTTAAAATCAAAGCAAGAGTAGGCAAGTCCCCCGGATTGTCCGACACCCCCCCGTGCCCGCACGTGAAAGTGAGCAGTTGAAGGGGGCGAAGACGCGATTCACGCTGAATCGCGTCATTGTAGCCCTGCCCCCTGCTTTGTGATGGCGGTAATATCAGCATTACATCCCGGAGGGGGCTGCCAGAATGTCGGTGAGTATTGGTTAAATGCAAATGCAGCCGGAGGTGTCTTTAGGAAATAAACACCTCCTGCATACATCTGAGAGTCGAGTGCAGCGTACGTAGATGCTGCTTTGGATCACCATCGTGACCCCTCTGCCAGGTCCAGGAAGTCTGCGTTAGATGATGTAGATGCTGGGCTTGGCATGCCTACGAAACTGAGACAACACCCCCTGTTTTGTACAATGGCTCTGGTCACTACCCTGCAAACACTAAGGGTGGACAGCGAGCGATCATGCAGCATCCGTTCAGTACATGCACAGAATGGATCCTGCACCTGTGGAGACTCAGAACCATCGGTTTGTACGTAAACCATCGGGTATCTACAGCAGGCCCATATTCAATTATACAACATATGCTGCAAATGTCAGGACAATTAAAATGCATTACTGTAATCCAAGTATTTTACAGATCTTTCTGTGCAGTTACAAATCTATTATCCTATAATGTGCATGAAACATTAGAATGAAAATAATTGTACTGAACAACAATAATAAATAGATCACAAAGCGGTGTATCTCCAGCAATGTGCCCAGCCACCTGTGTCACTATAACATAATATAACATAGCAATAGCAATAAATTGCCTCACTTAGGCATAGGCTGATATGGTTGCCACTTAAAAATAAAAACTAATCACAGAATATACACTGCATAAAAAAATACAGGGAACACTTAAACAACACAATGTAACTCCAAGTCATTCACACTTCTGTGAAATCAAACTGTCCACTTAGGAAGCAAAATTGATTGAAAATCAATTTCACATGCTGTTGTGCAAATGGAATAGACAACAGGTGGAAATTATAGGCAATTAGCAAGACACCCCCAATAAAGGAGTGGTTCTGCAGATGGTGACCACAGACCACTTCTCAGTTCCTATGCTTTTTGGCTGATGTTTTGGTCACTTTTGAATGCTGGCGGTGCTTCCACTCTAGTGGTAGCATGAGACGGAGTCTACAACCCACACAAGTGGCTCAGGTAGTGCAACTCATCCAGGATGACACATCAATGGGAGCTGTGGCAAGAAGGTTTGCTGTGTCTGTCGGCGTAGTGTCCAGAGCATGGAGGCGCTACCAAGAGACAGGCCAGTACATCAGGAGACGTGGAGGAGGCCGTAGGAGGGCAACAACCCAGCAGCAGGACTGCTACCTCCGCCTTTGTGCAAGGAGGAACAGGAGGAGCACTGCCAGAGCCCTGCAAAATGACCTCCAGCAGGCCACAAATGTGCATGTGTCTGCTCAAACAGTCAGAAACAGACTCCATGAGGGTGGTATGAGGGCCCGACGTCCACAGGTGGGGGTTGTACTTACAGCCCAACACCGTGCAGGACGTTTGGCATTTGCCAGAGAACACCAAGATTGGCAAATTCGCCACTGGCGCCCTGTGCTCTTCACAGATGAAAGCAGGTTCACACTGAGCACATGTGACAGAGTCTGTAGACGTCATGGAGAACGTTCTGCTGCCTGCAACATCCGCCAGCATGACCGGTTTGGCAGTGGGTCAGTAATGGTGTGGGGTGGCATTTCTTTGGGGGGCCGCACAGCCCTCCATGTGCTCGCTAGAGGTAGCCTGACTGCCATTAGGTACCGAGATGAGATCCTCAGACCCCTTGTGAGACCATATGCTGGTGCGGTTGGCCCTGGGTTCCTCCTAATGCAAGACAATGCTAGACCTCATTTGGCTCGAGTGTGTGAGCAGTTCCTGCAAGATGAAGGCATTGATGCTATGGACTGGCCCGCCCCGTTCCCCAGACCTGAATCCAATTGTGCACATCTGGGACGTCATGTCTCGCTCCATCCACCAACGCCACGTTGCACCACAGACTGTCCAGGAGTTGGCAGATGCTTTAGTCCAGGTCTGGGAGGAGATCCCTCAGGAGTCCATCCGCCACCTCATCAGGAGCATGCCCAGGCGTGGTAGGGAGGTCATACAGGCACGTGGAGGCCACACACACTACTGAGCCTCAGTTTGACTTGTTTTAAGGACATTACATCAAAGTTGGAGCAGCCTGTAGTGTGTTTTTCCACTTTAATTTTGTGTGGCTCCAAAACCAGACCTCCATGGGTTAATAAATTTGATTTCCAATCATAATTTTTGTGTGATTTTGGTGTCAGCACATTCAACTATGTAAAGAACAAAGTATTTAATAAGAATATTTCATTCATTCAGATCTAGGATGGGTTAT
Organism: Taudactylus pleione; assembly: GCA_031769625.1. Classification (NCBI taxonomy): domain Eukaryota; kingdom Metazoa; phylum Chordata; class Amphibia; order Anura; family Myobatrachidae; genus Taudactylus; species Taudactylus pleione. The sequence continues at coordinate 854,333 of JAUIMM010000092.1, read as the reverse complement.
TTTAGTCTTCCTTTTTTTTTTTGAGCAGTGTATTATAAAATGCATTGCACCAGATGTAAAGCCAATTTGAAAACACCAAACCACATTATAAAATTAGATTTACTGTACTGTTATGTTATGTGCCCTGCCTGGCAAGATGGCCCTACCGAATTCCTTAAACAGAACCAGTGCTATACAGCTTATGTTGGTTTCCACTAAAGTAGGGGTTCAATAAGAGTGGGATTCCCATTGTTGCAAGTCGATTAATATTCTTAGTGGTACTACTTATCTCCCCATTCCACCTGTAAGCTGCATGGACACTTTGCACCACATATTTTAAACGGTCTTTGGGCCTGATTCACTATGGATCGCAACTGTGATTACGGCTTTGATTACGCACGCAGTCCCACCGCGATGATATGCTAATCCATTGCGATCGCCATGCTGTCGCAGCACTACATAAGGAAGCCCATCTTACCTTACACACATTCGTAATACTTCGCAAGGTTGGGAAACCATCAGTAACATGGAGTATAATCACAGCCTCACGCACACTTGCACAAGGTCAGACCTTACTCAGAAACTGCTGTAAGCAGTGAGAGCTCAGGCTGCGTACGGCATGGCAGTGGATAATTTATGCATGCCCATGCAACAGCGTTAAAATGCACTGACACGCCTGGGTGTCGCCGACCACCCCCCTGTCACCACCCCCAAATGGTACTTCCTGTCAACCATTCTATGATGGGTCTGCGTAGTCTCTGCTAACGCTGTCCCGATCGCAGTGCCTGGTTTGCACACGTGCACTGCGATGCATGTGCAGAATGCCGCAATAGGCCGAGGGGGGGGGGCGGGTACAAATTATCTGAGCCCGGCTTCCAGAGGTGCCCGGATCCGACGCCGCCCCCCCCCTCACAGCAGCCCAGCACATAACACAGCAGTCTCCTATGCCTGTGGGGGGGAGCGATCACACTGATTGCGCCCCCCCTGGCTTCGTGCCAGGCTGAGGGGGCACAGAGCATGCCTGATCACAGTTGCAATCCTTCCTGAGTCAGGCAATTTGTCTTCTTATTACATTATCCCTCATATTACATCCAAAATCCTCCCCACCGCCATATCAATGTGGTTGTAAGTGAAAGGGTCCTGAGTACTGGAATGAATACCATGTGCATCAGTGCCACTCTCAGCTTCATCTTTCTGCATCCCCACGGTTATTTTTTTATGTTTTTTCCTTTGTCACTTGGGAACTATATAGGGATTTTTTGTATCTCCTGTGCTTAATAGTGGGAAACATCTGAAGAAATTGAACCTCCCTGGGCAGTGTCTGGAGTTGGTATTCAGTATCTATATAGGTAGGCTTGCCATATGATCCCATTAATTCGGGTCACGTGAATTACACAGGTTCTGTGGCTGATTAAAACCAGATGAAGGAGAGAGTCAGCCAGCCACAGAATCTGTGTAATTCATACTGGATGTCTCCCAAATGAAAGGGGTGATATGAGAAGCCTACATATAGCAGATCACATGGTATGGAAGCAGCATGTTTGCATAGCGTAAAAGTTATATTAATATTTTTAAGAAGCGCTGCTCAAATGTACATATTTTTTATAACAAATAGTTCATTTTAGTAGACAGATATTTTATTTGAATAGACAGATATAGGACATAAAATCAACAATTAATATTTAAAAAAATTATGCATATGGAAAAAATACTGAATTTCAATAGAAAAACCTCTATAAGAGTCTTTTAGTAAATTATTATGAATTGAGAAAATGATTCTTGTTTCTCTAATATATTGCACAAAAAAATTCTTGTTAGTACAGTATAGCACCTGGTTAGTAATGCAAATCCAGCTATTTATGGGTCAGTATTGTCAGTCTAACACTTAATCAAGTACAGTATGCTCTTTTAGGCTACCTTACATTGTTTGCTTGCCACAGTGGATTATATGATATAGTAGCTGTTCCAAATCCTCCACTTGCCTGGAGTTACAGACTTTTAATCCTCCTGCCTCCCTGCTGCCAGTTGAGTTGTAAAAATGCATTACATCACATCTGTAAGTGAGACTAATAGTTTTTATTTTATGCATTATTTTTATTGCCTTTTTTAATTACTGTACTTGCATACACTATTTTTATTATTACATTTTTATTGGTTCAAAATCAATTTTTAGCATTACTGATACAGTGAAATGTTATCAACTGCTTGTTCCTAAAAGTGTTGGAATATACACCTCAGATGTACAGTAACTGTGTGGAAATGACTCCAATAAAGAACAATTGGTTGAGACATTATGCTGGATGGACATTCTCTATATTAATATTGCCCAAGGATCTAAAACTTGAAATCCACATACAATGGTAAATTAGAATTAGAACCATAGGCGTAACTACCATAGGTGCAGGGGGTGCGGCTGCTATGGGGCCCGAACCGACCCAGCCCTCCCCCTGCACCTCTGGTGCCAGGCCTTGGTCTGCGGCCCCGCAATCACTCCCCTCCCCCCGCACCTTCCTCACTCCCCTCTCCTTGACCTAATTTGTAGCCTGCTCCGTAGTCGCGCTCCCCATCCTTGGTCACGTCCACCCAGTCTGCTCCTCCTGCTTTCATTGACTGAAACTGGGAGGAGGCGTGGCTGCCACCTGGGAGAGTGTGCCTGCGCTGCGCAGCACGACCACAGAGCAGGTAAGTCGAGGGGAGGTAAGTGAGGAGGGTGTGGGGGCGCGGCCCGTGAAAATTTTGCTATGGGGCCCTACTAGGTCTAGTAACGCCCCTGATTAGAATCATGGAAGGATTTGAAGATTCCAACTTTTAAATATTTTATTACACTTTTGGATCTATCTTCAGATAAAAATAGAAAAATTCTACCTCTTATGGTGCATGCACACGGTCAGATTTTGTGTCAGATCTGAACGATAACGATTTAAAAAATCTGAGATAAAAAAGACGCCTCCTGCCGCCATCACAGATCTGAGTGCTGCGTCCTAAGATGCAGTATCAACAACAAAAACAAACCAAAATCTTTTCTATCATAATTTGTATTTGTTCTCAATACAAAAGACACTGGTGCCACCTATAGATCGCTCATCATCATTACATGTTCCAGTCAGGTAAGGCTGAGATTGCAAAAGTGGGTTATATAAATTTAAAATTTTTAACCACTGTAATATGTGTGAGCAGACTCATATGCATGTGTTTAAACAAGTTTTATTGTTATTTTAGTTCCATTTTAAAAATAAAAATTATATATTTTTGATCTTAAAGTAACGAGGGTTTGGTGTAAAACATCTACAAGAAAAAGATAGACAATGTCTAGATAGACAACAGATGTTAGACAGGAAATAAGTCAACAGGGACAAAAGGTAGACACAGAAAAGGTCGACATGGTTGAAGGTCGACAGGCTGAAAAGGATGACACATTTTTAATTATTTTTTTCTAACCCTAATCTTCACCCTAACCCTCCCCTTGGTGCCTAACCCTAACCGTCGGGGTAAGTGTCTAATCGTCCCTCCTAGTGCTTAACCCTAACCGTCGAGGTACCTGCCTAATCGTTCATACTACAGCCTAGCTCTAACCCTCTGGCAAGTGCCTAATATTAACCATAAAAAAAATTTGTCAACTATTTCTGGTGTCGTCCATTTTAGCGTCGACCATTTTTTTGTGTTGACATTTTGACACTGTCGACCTTTTGTATCTGTTCACCTTCATCCATGTCTACCTTTTTTGTGTCGACCTTATGTCCCTGTCGACCTATTGCCTGTCTAACATATGTTGCCTATCTAGACATTTTCAACCTTTTTAATGTAGACATATTGGCCCTCATTCAGAGCCGTACGCTCTGAGCAGAGCGCACGCTCTGAATGAGGGCCGGCCTCCATGAAAATGGAGCGTCCTCCTGGACGCTCGTATAGCTGTGGGTCACCACCCACAGGCTATACGAGCGTGCATTTTGATGGCCGCGATGGTCGTGACCATCGCGACCATCGAAACTGCGAGCCGGAGCCTGCGGTTGAGGTTTTCAACTGCAAGCTCCGGAGTGATTTTGGCTCTATCAGAGCCAAAATCACTCCCACTGACATCACTAGTGATGTCAGTGGGCCAGCTTCTGACGGGAGGCGTTCCCGTGGGAACGCCCCCGTCAGGGAGGCACGCCCCCGGCACGCCTACCAAAGGGGGCGTGCTGTCAATCAACATCGACAGCAAGCCCCCTTTGATCAGACACAACGAGCGAAGGACTTTCCTTCGCTAGTCGCGTCTGGCGCATGCGCACGACGGAGCTCCCTCCGTCGTGCGCATGCTCAGTCCAGAACATCGACCCACTTGCGAGCGGACAGCCGCTCGCGAGTGGGTCTGAATCAGGCCCATTGACTGGAATTTAACAGGAAAGAATAGCTCCAGTTACAAATTAATTTAATACTTGCTCTTTTGACTCACTCACTGCAAAATTTCTGCAAAAGTTCTTCCCATGAAGTTAAGATACAAAGTACAGACTGTTCAAAGGATTCTCATATACTTACCTGTTATTGTAGCTGGCATGCAGCAAGTGATTAGATTATTAATGTGACAACATAGTTTATGCTCCTCCAGACCAGCTGAGGAGAGCAGAGCAGTAAAATCAATAGGGGGGGGGGGGGGGGGGGGATTAATTTAGGAGTGGAGTGGCAGTGGCGAATGAGTTAGGAGTGTGATATGGCATTTATGTGGCCCCCTCACTTCAATTACTTGTTTCCAAAACTGCTAGGGCCTAGTGCTGTAAACAACAACACCTGTTATATGTAAATATCAAACAATAGTGTGGAATGGGCTCATAAAATATATGGGTTATCTGAACCACATGAATAGTCGCATCAGTCAATGGTTAGTTGGATACATTCATTTTAATAGTAGAAGACTAAAAAAAAATAATTATATATATATATATATACTGTATATATATATAGTTTACCCCCCCCCAGGTGTTATAGCTGAAAATTGTTTCCTGCTCCTTTTTTGATTATATATTTTATTGGGTGTGTTGCGATTCCAGATATCTGGTGGCAGCCATCTTGGTACACCGTTACACAAAGGAAGTTTTCCTGTGTTTTGGGGTTTTTGGTGTCTTTTCCTGTTTATCTGGCTAGTAATGCTGGTGTTTTAGGGATGTATACTATTTGATGGGTATCTGTTACATATTAGGTGAATTGTGGGTCCTTTTAAATATTTGTTTATATCAGTTTTGTATATAATAGGTTTTAAACAGGATTTCCTGTGGTGGCCATTTTGGATATCCTACACATGTGTGTTATGGTTGTTTAGTTAGTCATGCTATAAATATGGATCATTTATTATTTATGGAGATCACTCCTGACTAAGTAATTGCATTCACCACATGGGCGATCTGGTGAAATGCATTGAGTGGATGTTTCCTGTATGACCAAATTGGTTACTGATCACCTTATATGTATATCAGATAAACGGTCTTATTTGATTTTAACCTTGTACGCCATTTTATTGTCATGCATGGATTTTCAGTGCTGACTGTATTACTCTATGTTTTTAGGTTTTTGAGTCTTCAACTATTAAAACTGATGTATCTTACTAACAATGGAATGATACAACTCTTCTTCTGGTTCAGATAAGCCATATTTTTGTATAGTTTGTCCAATTAAGACTTCTTACACATGATCTAAAATTTAAAAAAAAGGACTGAGGCCCTCATTCAGAGGCGGTCGGAGGATGCAAGCGGTCGCTCAGAAACTGGGCGGCCGCTTGCATCCTGACCGGCCGCCTCTGTTTCGGTCGTTAGGCTGTGGGTTAACACCCACAGCTCTAACGACCGCTAGGGTGATGGTCGCGATGGTCATTGACCATCGCGATCATCGGGGCTTACGACGAGACCCTAGGGTAGGGTCTCACTTGTTGTAAGCCCCGGAGAGCTTCTGGCTCTGTCAGAGCCGGAAGCTCTCCACTGACATCACTAGTGATGTCAGTGGGGCCTCCCTCAAACGGCAGGCATTCCCATGGGAACGCCTCCGTTTGGGCTGCCACCCACCTTCCAAACGGGGCGAGCTGTCAATCAACATCGACAGCTCGCCCCCTTTGGAAAGAGACCCGATATGACCGGCGCTGTCGGTCATAGCGGGTCTCACGCATGCGCACGAAGGAGCCGGCTCCCTTGTGCGCATGCGCACTAGACAAACATCGAGGCGGCCGTGCGGTCATAGACCGTACGGCCGCTTCTGAATAAAGCCCTGAATCTCTACTACGCAAAAAGCAATGAAATTATGGCCATAATGTTTCACGCCTGAGGGTTGGAGTTGGTTGGAACAGGCGTGGGAGACTGAAGTGGAGCCTAGGAGGCGTGATTGAATCTGGGTGGCTTGCACCAGGACTTCCTCATGCAATGGGGGAAGATAGGAGGCAGTGGAACTGCTGGAGGTGATGAGCCCGAAACGAGGATAGTAGGGAACAACTTTATTAGACTGGAAATTGAATTGGAACTGTAGAGGTAGAATCAGATAGGAACCAATGTAGTAGAATCAATAATATGGAATTTATGAAGCAGGATCGAATTGGAACCGATGTTGTAGAATCAATGAAATAGAATTGATGATATGGAATTTATGAAGCAGGATCGGATTGGATCCGGTGTTGGAGACAGATTGGAACCGATGTTTAGGGCCAATCAGGTTGGAACTGATGTTTTGGAGACAGTCAGGTTGGAACTGATGTTAGTCAATTGAAGAAATGGATCGCTTTGAGACCGATGTTGGTGAATTGAAGAACCGGATCAGTTTGAGAGCGATGTTGATGAATTGAAGTACTGGATTGGTTTGGAACTGATGATGATGAATTCAAGTACTGGATCGTTTTGATACCGATGATTATGCATTCAAATACTGGATCTTTTAGAGACTGATGATGATGAATTCAAGTACTGGATCGATTTGAGACCAATGATTGGAGTTATCAGCTGGGACCGATGATTGGAGATATCGGCTGGGACCGATGGAGGTAGATATGAACAAGACTCTGTGGTAAAACCAGACTGGAGTACTAGATGGAATTGAATACTCGATAACCAGACTTGGAACTGTAATGTAACTGGGACCGTTCAGGTACAGAGGCCCTCATTCAGAGGCGTTCGTAAGAAGCGATCGCTCTCTCTGAGGGTGGCCGCTTAATTTTTGAAGTGTGGCCTCCTGGTCGTTAGTTAAGCTGTGGGTTACCACCCACAGCTTAACGACCGACCAGGTTGATGGTCGCGATGGTGAACACCATCGCGACCATCGCGGCTTACGACCAGACCCTAAGGTTGGGTCTGGGCACTCGTAAGCCCCAGGGAGCTTTCTGCTCTGATGAAGCAGGAAGCTCCCCACTGACATCACAGATGATGTCAGTGCGGCCGCCCACAAAACAGTAGGTGTTCGTAAAGGAACGCCTCCATTTTTGGAAACCACCCCCCCGGCCCACCTACCAAACGGGGCTAGCTGTCGATCAACATCAACAGCCGCCCCTTTGGTAACGAGCTCCGGAGCGTCAGAGTTTCCGGAGTGCAGTGTGGCCGCTGAGCGTGTGCAGAACTAACCATTGAGTCGGTTACGAGCGCATCGGCGCTTGCGACCGACTCTGAGTAAGGTCCAGAGTACCTAAGATCTCAGCACAGAGGTGTAACTTCAGAAGAAGCGACGTTCTACTGGCAACTGAGGCCAGTCAGAAAATGGAATTTATAGGGGGGATCCCCAGGGATTTAATGCTGCGGTCAGCTGGTCTGGGAGCAGCACTCTGAGTTGTGGAGGAGAGTCTGGTGACTGAATCCAACATGGCTGCACCCATACTGAGTTTTGGAGGGAACTCTGGTGTGCATCCTGAGTAGCATGCTGAGTAAACACACTGAGAGCACAGAGCAGAAACAGTGTGACAGACCTCAGCCAGCTGGATGCGATATACAGTGCAGATGGACCTCTGGACCTGATTCAGACCCGGACGCAAGCGGCCGTTCGCTCGTACGCTTTTTTCCAACCACGCATGCGCCCGTGTATCACTGCGCATGTGTGGCCATATCTTTGCGGTAATTTTTCTGTCGTTCGTATACACAGCGAGCAGGAAGTGACCTGTATAATTTGATTGACAGAATGGTCCGTTTATGGGTGGTGACGGGGGTGGAGATGTGAAAACACAGGCGTGTCAAGGCATTTTTTGGGCGTACATTTTTTTTTTACTGCGAGCAGAAAATTTGAGAGAAAGTAGTGATACGTCACTGTGTGATCTGGTTTCCATTCTGACTGCTCGTTCAGCTTATGGTAGGGTGTTGGATCTCGCAAAGACGATAGTGTCTTCGTAGCTACCTAAGCGAATCAATGTTTTTTTTTTCTTTAAACAAAGCCACAACACCAATCACCTAATAAATGGATCACTTGTTATACTGTGATTTGCAATGTGCCTGTTATATTTGTTACCTTCCGATTGCATGTTGTTTTGCCAATTAATTTTAAAGCACTACACCAATTTTTTCTATTTTTTTTATTTTTTGGGGTCGTAAACACAAATCCAATCACCTATTAATTGCTTAGCTTGTGTTATTTTTAACTTACCTGTTACCTTACGTTCTTATTTTTTTTTGTTCACCTTTGTAATATTTATAAGTATGTTAGATAGAGTAACTTTTACCCAGTTGTCAATGAAGTTTCATACACATTTTTTGTAAATGTCTTTTTTTATTACAAATATAATAAATTATATAAACCATATTGTTTGTTGTTTTTTAAAAATATATATATATATTTTTCAAAGTATTTAAAAAAAATAGAGGCATAATAAATAAGAAAAAAACAAAAACAATTCACAAGAAAGGAGATGGATGTTTTTGGGGTGCACAAATATGGGGCAAACACAGAGATGGATTTTGGAAATGTAGCCAGTGCTGTCAACGCCTTTTGTGGCATTTGGTCTGCTGTTGTTGTGCGGAAGTTTTTGTCCGTGTAGTCTGGCGGCTGGCCTCGCCAGAGGCAGATGTAGAATCCTCTGGCCTAGGCATAGGGCTAGGCACATTTGGAGGGATGGCTGATGTTGTGCCAGAGGTGGAGGGCCCTGATGGTCCTACAGGAAGGGAGGGTGGCTCCAACATGCACTGGCGAACGAGCTGCTCCAGGGCATTTGCTATTCTCACATTGCCCACAGCATTTTCCTCCAGGGCGTCCGCCACCCGTAGCAGATTGGCGTCCATCCTCATCAGAATCTCCTTTTTCTCATTGAGATCTGTGAGGAGGGCCACTGCTTGCGAGGGGGTATGCCCTGGGTTGGCCGCCACAGGGTCCCCAGGCGGATATTCGGATTTCTCCCCTGCGGAGCCAGCAGATCTGCTGCGGCCAAAGCTCACCTCTGGAGCAGACTCATCCTCTTCTGTGCCTGTAAGAAAAAGAAAATATTGTTATTATTTTTTTTTTTTGGAGTTTCAGTTTTTAAAATTACCTGCGGCAACATGTGGAGCCGCAAAGTCAGGCATGTCTGTGTCCATGTTGGACACGCCAAACACCTCCTCTTCCTGCACACACCCCTGTGCCAGCTCCTCCAAATCTGTAAGCTCCAGTGACACAGGGGTTAGGCCACCACCTGTCCCCCCTGCATGCCTAGCCCTATCGGCCAGTTTTTGTTTCAGCCGGTATTTGAAGTCCCTCCATCTGTTGATTAAAAATTGAAAATTTTATTAAATTTTTCAGTTTCAATGTACATTTGAAATAGGTTACTGCATTTACGTACCGCCTCTTGACCTCTTTTGTGGATCAGACAAAAACTCCTACACCATTGACATCACTGGCTATGTCCTCCCATAGTTTCCATCTCTATGTTGCACCCATATTTCATGGGGCCTGTGTTAAATTATCCTGGCACATTTGCACCAAAACTTCCATCTCCTTTCTTGTGAACTGTGGCTGTCTCTTTCATTTTGCCTGGCCCTGGCTACTTGGCCCCGCAGCCTCCTCATTCTCAGCCTCAGCACCTTTCAATTAATTTATAATTATTGTTTAAAGTTTTGAAATAGCTAGTTTAAACTTTGTTTTTACATTTCTGTGTACTTACTTTGTGGTTCTGGATTTTGGCTTTGCTGCTGTTCAGTAGACATGTTTGCACACCAGAATTAAGCAGACGTAATTTGGACTGTCGTGACGTATTTATAGATACGTGTGCATCATGCTTTGTGCGCGGCTATTGTGCGTCATTGATTTGTGCGGGAAAATAACCTATTTAAGGGTTTTTGGTTTCATCATTTAGGTGTGGGTTGTATTTTGGAGTTGTGGTTGGAGTAGTTGTTGGATTGTCAGTTGTAGTGTATTGTTTGGAGTTGTTCATTTGGTTTTTTCATTTTGCTGGTTTGGTGCTCAACACTAATTTCTTATTTTGAAGGAATTTTTTTTTTTATTTTTTTAAATTGTTAAAGCATAATTAATAATACATGTTTTTACTTTGTTTACATTTAGTGTATTGCATTTCTTCTTTTCATTTTTGGATCCCCTTTTGTTCTTGTGTTTCGTCTGGGTGTGGTAAGTCCATAGTTTTTTGTTTGTTCATTTTTTGTTTTTTTTAACGAACATTATAATAGATTTTGTTTGTGATCAGCCTGTGCAGATGTGTAAATCTCAAAATTCGATATGTATCCAAATTTTTGGCGTATATTTTGCGATCTCATGTCTGTCATTTATGCATATTAGAATGCAAAAAGTATAAATGTGGCGTACTGTTGGTCGATCTCATGTCTGTCATTTATGCGTATTAGAGTGCGAAAAGTATAAATGTGGCGTACTGTTGGGCGATCTTATGTCTGTCTTTTATGCGTATTAGAATGCGAAAACTATAAATGTGGCGTACTGTTAGGCGATCTCATGTCTGTCATTTATGCGTATTAGAATGCGAAAAGTATAAAGGTGGCGTACTGTTGGGCGATCTCATGTCTGTCCATTAGGCATACATTAGAATAATTTAAACTCCTTAAAAAAAATCATGTGGAGTCGTGTTCTTGTGTGCTTAGCCTGCCTTGTTAATTTTTTTTATTTTTTTTTAATTTTTTTTAACATCTAAAAACTGTAGGTTTTCGACAAGATGCCCCTACCCCCCAACCCTGTAAGAATCTGCCTTTTATTAATTAAGATAAGTATTTTTTTCAAATCTCAAATATCTAATCCATTAAAAATCTGCATAACATTTCAGATTGATGTTGGGCATCTCATAGTGGCGATGGTCCCAGACCCCGACCAACCTGGACATCCTCCTATTTTCAACATGTGTCACCCTTTTTGGAATGGCTGATGATGAGGTGTTACAGCGTTACCGCCTACCGACAAAAATTATCCTAGACACTCTTTCATTAATAGAGAGTGATTTTGAAAGGCAAATTACAAATCCAACAGCAATACCACCACTAACACAGTTTATGTCGGTGTTACATTTTTGCGCCTCAGGATTCTTCCAGAACACAGTTGGAATAGTGGCTGGAATTTCACAGTCCTCCTTTTCCAGGATCCTGAGGGCCGTGATGGATGCCCTATTTAAGCACCTACATAATTTTATTAATATGCCATTAGATATGGGTTCCCTTACTGTGGTTAAGCACAAATTTTTCCAAATTGCTGGCTTCCCACACATCATAGGGGTTGTGGATGGCACTCACATACCACTTCCGGCTACAGCAGTGCTGGAGGCTATATTTAGGAACCGTAAACATTTTCATTCCATGAATGTAATGGTGGTATGTGATGCCTCCCTCCAGATCCTGTCCCTGAATGCAAAGTTCCCAGGAAGTGCACATGATTCTTTTGTCATCCGGCAATCAGGGATTTGGCATATATTAAACAACCTACAAGCTGGTGATGCGTGGCTTCTGGGTAAGTGGGACCCTTAATGTCTTGACGTTACAATGTTATTTTTTGTTTTTTATTGTTATAATTTTTTTTTTCGCAGGAGACAGTGGTTACCCTTGCATGCCCTGGCTGCTCACTCCTTATTTGGTCCCTACACCAGGGCCACAAAGTCAATTTAATTCTGCATTTACTGCCACCAGGCAGATGGTGGAGCGCTGTATTGGCCTTTTAAAAGGCCGATGTAGATGCCTCCACCGCTCTGGTGGCGACCTAATGTATTTGCCGGCTATGGTTTCCAAAATTGTGGTCCTGTGTGTGATTTTTCATAACATCACCATAAGGAGTGGTGTTCCAATGCAGCCAGAGGATGCCTTGCCGGAGGATGGCCCCCCTGAGGTTGGTCGTAGGAGAGTGTCTGGGGGGGCCATACGCGATGATGTTGTTTTACATTTTTTCAGGTAATTTTTTTTATTTTATATTTTAGAAAACATATTGAAGAAGGTAAATCATGTGTGTTCACTATCCTATGTTTACATTTTTCGAATGGTTCTTTTCTTGTTTTTCCTAAACAAAACAACAACCTGCATACTCCGTGAAAAAAAACGACTGTGTCAATAATGAACCAAAAATGGACTTTACACCTGGACAAATGTGTCTTTTGCCTGATTTTGGACAACATGTTGGCATGCGACATCTGCAACCAGTTGATTTTTTTATTTTGGATTTGTGTGTATTACTCCTGTATTATTGTTTTGTGTGCATTAAATTTTTTTGGATTAAAAATGTTTGTTTGTATTTTTTTTTTGGAAAAAAATAGGCTGTAAAAAATGGCCAGTACCTTTGACATTTGTATCCAAGTCTAAACTGTAGATATTTTCTTTATTTTAAAAATTTGGGAAAATTATTTATAAACATGTTTTCTAATTTGTCACAACATATTTTCACTTAGATTTACACCTTTAAAAAAAAAAGCATTAACTACATAAGGGTATTATGGAGAACCAGTATGGAGTTAATGACAATTACAAGCCTTTTTAAAATAAAATTAAATTTTTTTTCAAAAAATACACAGATTGTATGTAATGTCATTTTTGCTTAAAAAAACCTTTCCTTTGCCCAAAAAAATTTAACATTTTATCTGAGGCCCTTTGTTTTATTTAACAAAAATCTTATTTAACATTTATACAAAAAACCCATTTAACACATACAAACAAATTGATTTCCCTTGGTATATAATGTGTGAGTCAAGAAATGAGATTTTTCGAAGACAGAAATTTTTATTCATATAAATATAAAATAAAAAAATTAAGAATGGTGCATTAACGACACCAAATGGTCCACAGACACAAGCATTTGGATCAAATGACCCCACATATTCTGCAACTCCGAAAGAATTTGCTGATCCCGCATCCTTGGCTCTGTTGAAAGAGAAATGTGTGTATTAATATAAAAAAACAAATATTATTTTTGCAAAAATGGACAGTATGATTAACAAAGCAAATAAGTTACCATACCAAGAAAATTGTATTTGCCAAATATCATTGTTAACTGTAATCTCCAAAATGTCCACTTTCAAACAAAAAACAAAACTGTATCAATTTAAATAATTTTTTAATTTTGGAACCAAAAATATGAGAAGAGTTGGTTGAAAAATCTCTTTTGCATCTGAACTAATCCTAACACAAGTTGTATTTTAGTTTTTGAGAGAACATTTTTAAAAGCCAAAAGAGTCGTGTATTGGCCTATGTCATATGTGTTTTGTAAAAATTACAACTTTTAAAGTTACATTTTTAACAGCATTAAACAAATTTTAACTACAAAGGCATTTTGAGGTACACACCTAAAAAAAATGTAAACGTAAACAAATGGAAGACATTTTTATTTAAAAAAAGGGTCACAAATTTTAGAAAAAAAATAAAAAATGAGTGCCTCCGTGTGAACAAATTTTTACAACAATAACCCCCCCAAAAAATTATGGAATTATCCTTAGATTGGATTCCAGGATCCCACAGTGTATTCATATAGGGCACATTTACAGTAATTACTTGCACAAAAGGAAAACAAATTACCTGCAGCTTCAGGAACAGGGGCAGAGTTACCCAGATCCTCATCCGAAGATGTCGGCCAATGTAGGTTTGAAAAAGGAGGGGTAATTTGGGATGGTGATAAAGGGGAGGGAGTGGAGAATTGAGAAGGTGGATCAGGAGAGGGTGTTGAAATGTGGATGGGTAGGACAGGGGAGGGAGGGGAAATTTGGGATTGGGGTCCAGGAGAGGGAGGGGAAATAGGGATGGCCATGTCAGGGGTGGGTGGAGAAATTTGGGAGGAGTGGGCTGGGGAAGACATGTTGGGTGTTGGGGAGAGGGGTCGGACAGGCCTCCGGCGACGTCTCAGTATCCGCTCCTGACCTAAATGATGTATAGTTTGGAATATTACCAATTTGGAAAAACAAATAACATTTATAAAAAAAAAATGTAAACACTTTAACAACTTAAAAATTAAAAAAAAAACAAGGTCTCATTTAGCAAAAAACAAGCCCATACATTAGCAAAGTACAAAATGGAAATAAGATTGACATAGACATTAAAGCGTTCACATATCCACTTACGCCGATGGATCCACATCTGAAGATGTTCTAGCAGGCGTGGTGACCTCCAGCGCAAAACAGACCAACGGCGTTCTAATTGTCCAGTGGTCCGGCGAAAGCCCAAAGAACACAGCTGCCGGCGCACCTCTGCCAGACACTTCATGAGGTTGGTGACGGGGGCAGCCTACCCGTAATGCGCTGGTCGATTATTTCGGTGAGGACCAGCAACTCACACCGTGTAAATGCAGCGGCTCTCATGATGGCAATGATTTTTTTTTGAACACACAACAGTTTTATTACAGCGACCATAATTATTTGATTGGCTAATGTACTTTCATAAATAGCATGAACAATTCTATTGGTTAATGCGTGAGTCATGTGAACAACCCATAACAATAAATTGGGACTTATGATTGGCTTGATGCATTTAGGTGCATAAGCAAAATTCAGAAAAATACAAAAAACAAATGTTCATTATTTTATATAAAAAAAACCAAAGCATTAATACCAAATAAACATTCTTTGGAATTAAAATAAAAAACAAGTTTGTCCTTAAAACCGGACGGAATTTATGGAACAAATGGAACACAAAACAAACAATAAAGTTTATTGACATTCTTAAAAAAACCATGATTGAAAACATTCGAGCAACAATTAAGTAAATTAATGTAATGATTGGCAACAATCGATTCACGGATGTTTGCAGAACGAGGAAAAGGCAATCGAAAAATGACAGGCCTACTTCCATAAATTACTTGTGCGAGCGCAAACTTCAACAAAAGACAAGTTGAGCGCTCGCTATTTCGGACGCTCGCTAGCTAGAGGAGGGGTTGGAAAAATATGGGGCGAAAGACTAGCTACGAGCGACCACACGTGCGAGCGCTTTGATTAACATATTTACGGTCGTACCTACTGCGGGCAAACACAGTTTTGTGTCCGGGTCTGAATCAGGCCCTCTGTGTCATCCAGGAGTGATGTGCGGTCACAGGCCCTCATTCAGAGCCGCTCGCAAAAAGCGAGTGCTCACTCTGAATGAGGGCGGCCGCTTTTGTTTAGAAAGATGGCCTCCTGGCCGCTTGCTAAGCTGTGGGTTACCACCCCCAGCTTTAGCAAGTGACCAGGTGACCATCGCGACCATCGGGGCTTTTGACGAGACCCTTGCGGTAGGGTCTCGTCTACCCAGAGCAGGAAGCTCCCTACTGACATCACTGGTGATGTCAGTAGGGCCGCCTACAAACAGCAGGCGTTCCTTCGGGGCACCCCGCCTACAAAACGGGGCGAGCTGTTGATCAACATCGACAGCTGCCCCTTTTGTAGCGAGCCCCGGAGCGAGAGAATTTCTCTCTCCGGGGCTTGCGCACGCGGCACATGCGCAGTGCCCCACAATCAACACGCTTGCGAGCGCATAGACGCTTGCGAGCGGGTCTGAATGAGGGCCACAGTGCGAGCGGACCTGAGAGCTAGCTGGAACAAACACCACAGAGGTAAAACATAGGAGAATATGGGAAAATTAGTCAGGATTATGACATAATATGTATATTCCAGTGCGCATACAAATTTGTGAATTGTCAGCTCTACCATTTTGTGATTGACAGCAATCTCACTCCATGAGAGTTCTGAATCTGCAGTTAACCATAGGGTGTGATGGCATACCACATCTGCAGAGGCATATCTAGGGTGGAGCATGTGCCCTGGGCATCATTACAAGGCCGGTAGAGGGGGGTGATCAATTAGAGCTGCAGTGGGGGTGGGGGACAGCTAATCAGGGCTGCTGTGTGAGAGGAAGGTGACGAGGACAGTGGCGGATCTACATTTTTGGGGCCCTGAATCTTGAACTTATGGGGGCCCCTTTACAACAAGCAACAATAGGGCAACATCCAACAAGGTCCAAAGGGCCTTGCTGTCCTTGCAAGGACATTAAGGTCCAAATGGCAGAAATATAGAAACCCCCCCAGAGAGTGAGACAATAGGTATATATTTATGGAGAGATACAGTAGATAGATTTATAAACCCCACAGAGAGTGAGACACTGCAGATAGATGTAGAAGCCCCACAGAGAGTGATACACTGTAGGTAGATATATAGTTAGATAGATAGATAGATAGACAGATAGATAGATATAGAAACCCACCACAGAGTGAGACACTGTAGATAGATGTAGAAAACCCCCAGAGAGTGAGACGCGATAGATAGATAGATAGATAGATAGATAGATAGATGTAGAAAAACCCCAGAGAGTAAGAGATTGTAGATAAATAGATTGATGTAGAAAGCCCCCAGAGACAGTATATAGCTAGATAGATAGATATAGAAACCCCCAAGAGAGAAAGAGAGACTGTAGATAGATCACATACAAATTCACAACTTACTTCATCTGAAAGATCCCAGCTATTGATCCTCCTGAGAGGGATCTCTGGAATCCCCCTGAGTCAGGTCTCTCCCCCATGCTGCATGCTCCTGCCTCTGTCATCCATCCCCCAGTCAGCTCAGCTTTCAGTTTGTGGTCAGCACTGCAGGGCCGACTTCTGGCAGATGAGACAGCACAAATGGAGATGGGAGCATCTAGTGGCACCTGGCAGTACTATACTCAGCAGTGACACAGACAGCGGCCCTCCATTCTGCGCCTGGCTGGCTCAGAAGAATTGTAGTTAGAGTGTCTGCCAGCCAGTACTGATCAGGGGGGTGTCTTGGTACTCAGAAACCACCCCTACTTGCCCTACTGTAGAGTATATTTTAAGCTCAACTTTAAGGACTTCAACCCATTAGCTTATGATCCTATCACTAAAATAACCTTATTTTAATAACACACACCTAAAAAACTTAATTGAGTTCCCCCACACACGGTGCCATTTTTTACACGATTTGACCGTTTTCGATTGATTGGAACGACCAATCGTGTAAAAGTGCTGTGTGTGGGGATGATTATGACGTTTATGCATGCTCCCGCTGTCGCTGTTCTTGGTCGCTGTTCGATTGAACCTGCAGAAAGATATCGACCTATCTTTCACGATTTTGGCACACATCGTTTCATGTGTGTGCACGATGAACGATGTGATGGACGATAAGTTGTCACTGATCCTGGCCACTCCCCTCCTCCATTTCGTGCCAGACCACAAGGACGACAGAGACAGCAGCAGCGTGGATTTGCTTCTTGTTTCTAGTGAGTATACATAGCGCCTACGTATTGCACTGCACCACCAATGTTTATTAATGCCTGCACCACCAATGTACCCCCTTCACCCACTATTATTATTGAACCTGCAGAAAGATATCGACCTATCTTTTACGATTTCCACACATCGTTTCATGTGTGTGCACGATGAACGATGTGATGGATGATAAGTTGTCACTGATCCTGGCCACTCCCCTCCTCCATTTTGTGCCAGACGACAAGGATGACGGAGACAGCAGTGCCACCATTGCTTATTAACCCCTGCACCCACTATTATTTTTCCGTTGTATTATCATTGTGATTATTACACACTTTAAAAAAAAATATTTTTATGGCCACAAATTTTTATGTTCAATATGGTATTACAATCCAAAGGAACATTTTCAACACTGAACAATTATGTTTAATGTATTTTAAAAATTAACCAATAAACAGATAAACATTTTCAAAAATATAAATAGTAAAACATTTAAAATTTAAAAAGATTACAACAGTATAATAATTAAAAACATTGGTTAAAAAGTGTGGTATATATAATATGTTTTTATTTCCTTTTTTACACGGACATGACTAGTGCCAGAGAAAAGGAATTTGTGACTGGCTTCCTTGAATTATATCAAAGCCATGAGTGTCTCTGGAAAATAAAACTCAAAGGTTACAGTAACAAGGAAAAAAAAAGCTGCAGCCATCACCGAGCTTGTGACACAGCAAGCCCTATCACAGTGAGGCCTGTTCAAAATGGGTGAAGGCCAAAATTCTAAATCTACGCCCAGTGTACCTCAAAGAGTACAAGAAACAACAGGACTTGCAGGCTCCATGAGCAGGGGCCGGTGATGTCTACAAGAGCAACTTATGGTACTTTGACCTGCTCCGGTTCATTCACAACCAAGAACCACAAAGAGCTTCTCGGTGTCTAATGGTTAAGAAAGCGCCAGGAGAGCCTTAAGAGGACACAGAGGAAGGGGGTGGATCGTCGTCTGTAAATGTGGTAAGTACATACACAGTGCATACACACCATGCCAAATGTTTGTTAATAAAGTCTATTTCACAGTCCCAAATTGTCCACCTTTGTTCATTGGAGACAGTCCTCCTGCCATGGCACTGACCCCACTCCATTAAAATAGGCCAGGTATTGATCCCTGACCTCTTTAGCCCGTGCCATCCCCATTGTCTCTAGATTGAGAAGTTGTGCCACAGAGGGCATTTGGACTGTTTCCTCTGGCTGGTCTGGGTCGTCTGGCATAGTGTCAGGTTGCGGCCTAGGATCGGCTGTTACTCACCTCAGCGCCAGCTTCCCCTGATCTCTAGAGCAGTCAGACTCCAGGTGTGGCAGCAAGTGACGCGCTGAGGATTATACCCAGGGTTTGCTAGGATGTCCATATGCTCACTCTGTGATGTGGTTTCAGTGGTTACCGTCATGGACGCAGCCATGACAGTCTGTTTTCACCTGACTAACCCTTTACCCAATGGTAGCATTGGGTGCTGTCAGTTGACAATGTCCTCCAATGGACTGCTACCTTAGAGTATATAACCGGGCTCTGGACAGCAGGAAGTTGCCTGTACAACGTAGTCATTTCCAGTGTAGCTTGCTGTTGCAGCGTTCCAGGTTCCAAGCTCCATTCTCTCTAGTGACGTGTTTCTACTGTGTTCCACGGTGTGTGTACTCAGAACGTTTTCTCGTGATACCATTCTTCTGTGACAGTGCTGCGTTGAAAGCCACAGCGTGTGTACTTAGGGGGTCATTCAGACCCACTCGCGAGCGCAGGACTCTCGCAAGCGGGTCGATGTTGCCCCGCTGCACATGCGCACGACGGAGGGAGCTCCGTCGTGCGCATGCGCGAGACCTGGATAGCGACGGGCTCTCCGTCGATCCGGGTCTCGCACCAAAGGGGGCGTGCTGTCGATGTTGATTGACAGCACGCCCCCTTTGGTGGGCGTGCCGGGGGCGTGGCTGCCAGACGGAGGCGTTCCCATGGGAACGCCTACCGTCTGAAGCCGGCCCCACTGACATCAGTAGTGATGTCAGTGGGAGTGATTTTGGCTCTGATAGAGCCAAAATCACTCCAGGGCTTGTGGCAGCGAGACCATACCGCAGGGTCTCCGTCGCAAGCCCAATGGTCGCGATGGTCTTGACCATCACGACCATCATCATGGACGCTCGCATAAGCTGTGGGTGGTCACCCACAGCTATGCGAGCGTCCAGGAGGACGCTCCATTTTTATGGAGGAGGGCCCTGATTCAGAGCGAGAGCTCTGGTCAGAGCTTTCGGCTCTGAATCAGGCCCTTAGTACATTCATCAAGTCCCATCTCATGATACCAATCTTCTGTGACAGTGCTGCGTCTAAAGCCACAGTGTGTGTACTTAGTACATTCATCAAGTACCATCTCGTGATACCAATCTCCAGTACCAGTTCAGCGTCTGAAGTTACAGTGGGCGTATTTAAGTACCATCTCATTACATCATCCTCCAGTGCCAACTCTGTGTCTGAAAACCATTTTGTGTGTATTTTATACATCACTTTATTCAAAACCTCCCATATCTATCCCCAATGATTCCCTGTGATAGTGTTCTTTCATTTGTTCCCACTAGTGCCGGATACCTGATCAAAGGGCCGCGACCTGCTTACTGGGTGCAGCTTAAGCCCAAATACCGCTTGGAGGGGTCACTGTGAACACCTCCCAGTAAGTTAGACTCCGCGCATTTGGTCAGGTCTCGTCAACATCCTGTACTAGTGGATGAGGAAGGCACTGAGTGGGATCACTCGATGATATAGCTGCTACACCCGCAGCATATTACTGTATAATTGAGAGATTGAATGAGGGTGTAAATAACATTATTTAAGTGTCCAAGCTCACCCGGTAAATATGATTGTGTCCACTCAATAGCGCAGCATGCATCATGTCATTTATTGGCTGAGTGAAAATACACTGAGCGCTGTCTGGCATCAGAGTTCATTCAAGAAGCCTTATAAATGAGATGTGGTCACAACTATAATTTAAATAGATTGTCTCCTGTGTATATAATACTATTGCGATAAAGTGAAGAGGTAATATAACGCTTGTCAGAAGATACCCATAGCAACCAATCAGATTCTACTTAACATTAAACTAGCACTTTCTAGACGATAATAGCTAGAATCTGATTGGTTGCTATGGGCAACATCTCTTCTAAAACTCACTTCTACAAACTCTCACTTTAATAAATTTACCCCTAAGTGTCTCTGTTTTTACAACTCTCACTAACAACAATTTGTGAGGTCTGCTTTGATACAATCTTAAAAATAGTTCATAAATGGAAAGTGTAACAACATACAAGAATTAATAATAGAATTAAAGTTATAGGAGAGATTGAACTAATTTTTTTGTGATACTAACTGTATGGAGCACTTATTTAAATTACTGAATATAATTGGCTTCAGAGTTTGGAGTAAATAAGCAGAAATAACAATATATTCTAAATGTGTGTAATATCACTCAATCAAGGCATAAGCAACATATTATGAAAAAGAACACAGTGGACCATTTATTAAATTATATGTATGCTCTCAATATATTAAGCTGATATATAATGTGGTATATGGATCATAGTACTACGAATTAATAGACTATTGTGGAGAACACGAGTTTTAATTCACTTGCACAATTTTGTTTTTGTTTTCACATTTTTATTCCTAACATATTTTGCTGACCTAATTTTAAAGGATTTAATAAAGGTTACGTTTTAATTATTGATGGGTCACTAGAGGTTATAGTTTCAGGTATGATTAATCCGCTATAGTAATACTTTGCTTCTTTTGCTTTTTGTCGTGTATAGCTTAATCAAGTCTTCATGTAGAGCAAATGCCTCGTCAGCACCAAACACAAACGCAAATTCAGGTGTTTGGAGGTGTCTATCATTCAAACGGGCTCTCAAGACTCACTACTTCATTAAAGCCTTCCAGTTCTCATCCTAACTTGCTGCTATAAACTCCTTCTTCCCCATCTACCCCATCTGTGTCTCACCTGTTTGTCTGCCATTCCCCTTTAGAAAGTAAGCTCTTATGAGCAGGGCCCTCTACCCTCTTGGGCTTCTCCCGCTTTACTTCCATCTACTTCTTACTCCCCACTAGGGCACCTAACACTTGGTTGCTTATGCTCTGCTGCTTATGTGGGTGTTATGGTCGCTAATGTAGCAATATATATTATCCATGTCCTGGTCCTGTATTGTATTGTACTGAAGTCTTTGGTCACGTATTTGTTTATATATTTTGTAAGGCGCTGCGGAACACTTGTGGCGTCATATAAATAAATTATAATAATAATAGAAGAGGGTATTTTTAAAGGACTCTCCATCAGTAGCATGGCCATTTTCCCCTATATCAACAAATATAAACTCTTAGGGCCATATTCAATTACAGACGAAATCGGCCGTTTTCGGCGTCATTTGCAAATCGGCCATCTGATCGGCCGTGACCAGCCAATTTGCGCACGATTTGCGGCCGATTTCGCCAACGATGGCGAAAAATGGCCGTTTTTCACCTAAAAACTGGAGAAAACTTTTCTCCAAACTAGGGCAGGCGAAAAAATTTGCAAAATCCATATTTTTGTGTAAAAATTTGGGGATTTCTTACAGAACCCTTTGGACAGGCCCCCTAATGATACTTTAGCGAAAATAAATTTCGTAAGTTGCGTACTTTGGAGAAAAACAGGCGCTGAAATTTTGGTCAATTTTTTTTTTACTGTGAAAAATGCATTTAACGTATTGGGTCTGGTATTTTTCGGAGGGCCATAAGGATGCACCAAGTATTTTAAACATCGCACATGGCTGGCGCAGGTGGTTTTTTAAAACCGCTAAAAAACCACCTGCGCCAGTCACATGTTATGTTTAAAACACTTGGTGCATCTTTATGTCCCTCCAAAATACCAGCCCCAATACATTAAATGCATTTTTCAAGAAAAAAAAAAAATTTTGTCCGAAATGTCAGCAGTCGTTTTACACAGTACGCAATTTCCAATTTTTTTTTCCGCTAAAGTATCATTAGGGGAGCTGTCCAAAGGGTTCTATAAGAAATCCCCAAATTTTTACACAAAAATAGGGATTTTGCACATTTCCCCCTTTTTTAAAATGGAGAAAAGTTTTTTCCAGTTTTCATGAAAAATCGGCGATATTATCGCGGGTGCGATAATTTATCATGGGTGCGATAATATCGCCGGTAATTGAATACGGACCATAGTTGGCATTCACCAATGCTATGAGTACTATGCTGAAAAACCTCCTGTAATTGTAATAATATGATCCACTGTGGGCAGGTGGGGTAATGCAGATATGTTTTCCGTCAATTGCTCTGCTGCAGTTGTGAAAGTTCCACCTCCGAAATTTCACAACTGCGGAGGAGTAATTGACAGTGCATTACCCCACCTGCCCAACATGTTATTTCTGCTTATTTTGGCTCCCCTTCAACAGTCTGGTACACCTGACCTGGACCTGAGCCCTACCCCCAAATGGCTACCGTCACCAAGAGCGAGGGAGAATCCAGTCAGCCTCCTACCAAGCGAAGATATAAGCGCAAGGCCCCAACCAATCAGTCTTCATCAGGACTAATGAAGCAAGTGGAGGAGGCCCTCCAAAAACCGCCCGATCTGTTTGATAATCTGGGCACCCATATCGCCAGTTCGATCTGTGCTATGGATCCGGAGCAGCAGATCAACGCCGATCGCATCATATATGAAACAGTGATTAAGGGTGAAGCGAAACAATTGGCCAGTAGGAAAATGCTAACTGACAAACTTCTACCCCAGCCAACTGTACAACCAGTTCAGCGGACTGGGCCCTCCACATCACATTCAAACCGGCCAGCCACCTACCAGCCCACTACACTCATGGGTCCAACCCAGGACTGGCCCGAGACTAATTTTTTTGGTAAGCGGATATAGCTTTTGGCGCCCCCTGTTGAAATAAACAGTCATATTTCGGTGTGTGAAATATCGGTAGTACATGTAATAATGTAACAATGAGAAAAGGGAATCTGTAGATCAAAAGACCAGCTTGATATACATATGGTTATATTTTAATACTATACAGTGGCGTCACTAGGGCTGGTGTAACCGAGTGCAGTAACTAATGGTGTCACCCCACATGGACCTTCTCCTGCATAAGACCATACAGTATCCTTAGTAATAATATACAATTGACCCAACAGGGGGAAAAAAACACACATTAACCCCCATTGTGGGGGCATCACATGATATATAAAAAAACTCACACACATAGGCCCCACATGAAAAAAACACATACATAGGCCCCCGTATGGAAAAAACAAACACATTAGCCCCCACATAAAAATAAAACACATAGGCTTTGCAGAAAAAAAGTAATAAAATATAAAATTTGCATGAAAAAAAACACACAGAGGCTCCTACATGAAAATAGTTAATAACACACATGGACCTCCACATCAAAAGTTGTATAGGGCCCCTATAAAGCAGGTCCACCCTGGGTGCTAAGCTACAATTATACCTTAAGATACGTATTCAGGGAGAGGGTGGCAGGGGTGAGGGAGACAGCCAGTGGGTGACAGGGGAGAGGGAGACAGCCAGTGGGTGACAGGGGAGATGGTGAAAGCCAGTGGGTGACAGGGGAGAGGGAGACAGCCAGTGGGTGACAGGGGAAAGGGTGACAGCCAGTGGGTGACAGAGGAGAGGGAGACAGCCAGTGGGTGACAGAGGAGAGGGAGACAGCCAGTGGGTGACAGGGGAGAGGGAGACAGCCAGTGGGTGACAGGGGAGAGGGAGACAGCCAGTGGGTGACAGAGGAGAGGGAGACAGCCAGTGGGTGACAGGGGAGAGGGAGACAGCCAGTGGGTGACAGGAGAGAGGGTGACAGCCAGTGGGTGATAGAGGAGAGGGAGACAGCCAGTGGGTGACAGGGGAGAGGGAGACAGCCAGTGGGTGACAGGAGAGAGGGTGACATCCAGTGGGTGAGAGGGAGAGGGTGACAGGGGAGAGGGTGACAGGGAGAGGGTGACAGCCAGTGGGTGTCAGGGAGAGGGTGGCAGCCAGGGCATGACAAATATATAGCCAATTTTCTTACCTGGGCCCAGAACTTCACTGCAGCGCTTAGATGACGGCTCCTCCGTGGACATAATGCCGGGGATGGTCACGTGACGTCAGATCCCCGGCCTCCAAGCACAGCGACAGAGAAAGAAAGTCTGGATTGGAATGTGGAAAGGGGAGGCGCTGAGGGGAGGAGAGCAAGACCCCTCCTCTCCCTCCAGCTGGGCAGATACTGTGAGCTGAGACACTCTTGAGGGGCAGAGCTGGGGAGAGCATGGCCCCTCCTCCACCTCCAACCGGGCACAGCTCATGCAAGCCGAGTCACTCTAGGGGAGGAGCTGAGGAAAGGGGAGGAGAGCACGGCCCCTCCTCCCCGTCCAGCCCGGCACATACTTTTGTATGCTGTCAATCTGGGGGGAGGCGCTGTGGAGAGGGGTGGAGAGGAGAGAGTGGTCACTCCTCCTCCTCTGGCTGTGCCGACTGTCATTCAATAAAGTGTGAAGCACTGGCGGCTGGTTGCGCAGCGGCATATAATGAGTCAATTGTGACTCATTGTAATGCCGGCACCTGGTGGGGACAGCGGTGGGACTCAGGAGATTGCGCCCTTACAGCTTGGCGCCGTACGTGGCTGCGTACCAGGCGTAATGGGCCGGCCGGCCCTGATCCAACCCCATCCCAGCTTACTCCCCAACCCACTTACCCCTCCACATCCTCATAGGCTTTGTACGGAGCCATCCTGGAAGTGGACGAGGAACCACCTCAATTTTTGATTTTTTTAAAATGTTTATTTTAATTTTTATATTTGCGCATAAAAATATCAACAAGTTTTATCTCTCCCAATAGCTACTCTATTGTATATGGTGGTGACAACGCAGATTGGACGCGGTGTGCGTAGCATTATCGTACGAGGCATGGCCACACCCCCTTTAGAAAGAAAAGCAAAAATATTCGGCTTCAGCAGGGCGGCGCTGTGAGCCCTCCCAGCCAGGGAGAGATCCAATGGGAGTGTGATCAGTGTGATTGCTCCCCCTCCGCACAGGCAGAGGAGGACTGCTGCTCAGCGGCAGCAGCCTCCCTGGTCCCAGTGCAGCCCAGTACATAGCAGCATGTGCTGAGCTGGAGACACAGGCTGCTGACAGGTTAGGGGGAGGGGGCCAGCAACGGAACCAGGCCCGTGCTGAGACCTGGGTAATTAGCACCCGTTCCCCTTTTCTCAGCAACCCTGTACATGCCCTGGAAGAAAATGCAGAATTGCTTACATCTGACACCGCTTATGACTTACAGCAGAATATGACAGACAAGAGTAAAAATGGGTGAGACAAGGGGCATGCAAACACAGCCTGAGTACAGCAAGGACGTGTACATGCATATGCAGAATTGCAGGGACACATACTTGTTGCGATGGCCTAATGTCTGATGCACAGATCTGTACTGTTGAGGACAAAACAAGCTAAAGTCGCAGAAAGAGCTGCTGCACACAGAACTGGTAGGTAGAAGTATTACGCAAAGTATCACGTTCTGGGACATGTACACGTGTACACATGCACAATATGGTTTTTATTTTTTTGTAGAAGCCAATTGATTAATATGTTTCTGGAGGAAACAGAAGCAACCGGATAATATACAAACTCCACACAAGGCTGGGAATTGAGCACATTATCTCAGTGCTGTGAAGCAGTAAATCTAACCACTATGTCACAATGCTGCCCATTGGAGAGTACATTTTGTTTCATTTGTCAAAATGTATGCAGTACAAAGTTCTCCCACCTATGGTTATGAGAAGAGAGGAGCCTATCACTCTGAAAAGGTCTATGTTTGAGGGTAACCAATGTACCTATTAAACTCAAATTGCAAATGACCCAAGGTGATTAAAAATTCCATAACAAAGCCTAACAATCCCTGAGGAAGTCTTCTCCAAAACCAGATGATACGCGCTGGCTGCAGTACACCGCTGGCACTTTATCAGCGCTGCAAGCTGATACACTCACTCACAAGCATCAGGTGATAAGTGGAAAATTAGAGGATAACTGAGAGGTATACATCAGCTACAAGGATCCTGGTCTCCATCTTAACACTATAAACTGGGCTATTGTAGCCCTGCAAATACATCTACATGTACAGTACATGTCAGAAGCCAGGGACCAGGCCAAGTCATCAGTACTCATACATGAATAAGGAGATACACACTCTGCCAAATCTTACCAGTTTTTGTGGATGATATGCTGACAATACAAAGTGTAACAAACATAACCATTAAGAGCACTTTATACAGAGACCTGAGATTGATTTGACAACAGTCAGATGATGAACCAAATATGCACCTCTGGATTCCACCATTATATTAGTAACTGTCACTGAATATTTTATGATATTTGGGAACATTGTCTATATGAAGTAATAGGGGTAACATTATTGTTTCCTCTTATTAAAATGGCAATATTATTTATATTCAAGGGGCAATATTAATTGTTTATTGGCCTTTAAAAATGATTTTTAAGACATGGTAAGCATTTGTTATTTATGGCTACATAAATGGTGTCCACATCATAAATAATAAATGCTTCCCCGTCATAAAACACATTTTTAACTAGCAATAAACAAATAATATTGCCACTTGAATATAATGGATTAATAATAATGCTCTTTTAATAAAAGAAACAAAAATTTCCACCCTATATTTTAATACATTATTATTTTCTTCATAATAGATTTATCAATGTTACAGTGTCTGCCTCCTTATTCAATACATAATGATTGCCCTCATTATGGGGTCTATTCATCATCATCATCATCATCATCATAATCATCACTTAAGTTCTACAAAAGCAGGTGAAAATGAAAAATTTCACCTGCAATTGTAGAAATTAAGGTTCAGGGCTATTCATTATAAAGGTAATTACCTTTCAGCCTCGATCTGTTCCGTTGTTCCCATACACTAGTATGGGTTCCTAAATTCATCAAGCTTCGAAAATATTATATTTTCAAGGCTTGACTGCGGGAGCATTCGCCATCGGGCCATTCATCAAGAAGGTAAAGCAGGAGATATCACAGATATCTTTCTCTCACAGAATGGTCCGCTGTCCACATACACTTGTATGGGTACAGAATTCAACAAGCGTGATTGCGTTTCGGATCCCTTCGCCCCTTTCCGTTTTCTTCCGCAGGACATCGGGGCCCTTGTTAGCATGCGTGACCTGTTGGTCATGCATGCGCACTTGTCTTACTGCTCCAAAAGGAGCAGTGAAAAGATTCACTGCTCCGAAAGCAGCAGTGAAGCTGCTCGCAGAGACAGCTGATTTTCGGATCAGCTGTCTCTGTGCCGGAGCAATGATGAATTGCTCTGATGCTCCTGGCGAGTTAGTATGTTAATTATCGGGGTCTGTTCGGACCCTGATAATTAACTTAATAAATAGACCCCTATAAGTGTATAGTGATTCCTCTCCTTCTGATTAGCCAAATAGCTCAAGCAGCATGTGTTTTGAGCTATCTCGTCTGTCACAGCCACTTAATTTTTTGTTTGTCAGTGGTTTTGCAGCAGTTTTTAAACATGCCTCTTAAAGTACAGTGTTGATCCTAGTGAATCTGTGGGATGCAATACCACCAGTAAACCGCAGGAAAATCATCAAACCCGCCACTTTGTAGAACTACCCCCAGATGATGCCGAGAGGTAGTTATTGTAGAGGGGGTAAGGTACAGGTGAGAGGCAGATCTAAGAGGACACAATGAAGAGAATTATAAAGTGATGTTTAATATGTAGTTGGAGGGGGTAGATCAGGGTGAGTAATTGAATTGGATACTGGAGCATGTGGGAGCCAATGTACGGATTTGCAGGGCTGATGAGATATGACAAGAGGAAGATCAGTCTTGTTGTCGTATTAAGAATTTCCTGAGGCAAGTGCAGATGAGTGATGTGGAAGCCAGTTAAGACAAGGTTACAGTAGTCAAGGAAGGAGATAATAAGAAAATTAATAAGAATTTTGGTTGCATCTCTGGTAAGAAAAGGGAATATTCTCGCAATATTTCAAAGATGGAGCCAATATGGACTGTTAAAGAGACTGGATATAATAAGAGAGCAGGGCTGACACCAAGGTAATAGACTTAGGAGATTGTTGATATTGGGGTATATTTGAGGGGAGGAGGTGACTCTGGGATGGGGGAAGATGAAAAGCACTGTTTTGGACATGTTTAGGTCGCATTGAGAAATCCATATAAAAAAAGATTATACTAGAAAGGCATTATTATTGAGAGAGAAACTTTAATGAGTGATTATTTTTCATGTTTTTTGTATTTGTCAACACAAGTAAAAATCCTGCATTGAACCAAATCCTAGCTAATTTGTATATCAACTACATTTTGTATTCATTTTTATTTGATTATTTTCTGCGTGCGCACCCAAAAGTATCACATACTAAATGGATGATCCAAATAGTCACACATGGGGTGCTAAGGCCAAACTCATATAAGATGATCATCCAAACACAAAGAGTAAATTGGGTTCATATATTTCAGCAGTGCATTAGCAATTGTATATTACTGTATTTCAACATTTTACAAATCTTTATGGATACTATTAAAAACACCTATTAATTGTATTAATTTGCCTAAAAGATCTCAAGCTCATCATTCTAAATAGATTGTCATTTTAATGGTATCAATAGAATTTTGAAAAAAAAGTTAATATTACACAGTCACTAGTGCATCTCTGAAATATATGAAGTCACTTTGCGTTTGGATGGGCACCTTTAAATTTTTGTAAGATGCATGTGGGATCATAAGAGATTGTCTATTTCTGAATGGGGTGATATTTTATAGTCGTACCAATATTGAAATTGTTTTGAACATTGCTTCTACCATAAATATAACAATCTGTAGATCCCATCCCTCATGGCTATCATAAATGATTTAAAATTGTCATAAAAATGCAATATACAGAAATATAAAATCAAACAGAAATACACACAGTTTCCCTCCCCCCAAAAAACACACCACACAAAAAAAATATAATGAATATAAAAATGTCTCATATTCTCCTATTATACTTTAACCACCCCTAGCAGAAGATCCTTATCTTCCACACGTAAAGGTTCTCACGGACAGGGCCGGTTGAAGGTTTCACGGCACCCTAGACAAAACTTCAGCTTACTGACCCCCGCCATCCCCCTCACACACTCAATAGTACCCACTTTCCAGCCCCTCAGGTGAAAGTGTGGCATCTTAAAAATTCCACAGCTGCCACCTACATTAAGTACAAGAAGAATGCCTCTTTCAGAGACACCCTTAATTTTGGTATAGGCAGACTCAGGGGCTCCCCCCCAGATCCCGGCACCCTAGGCAGCTGCCTAAAGCTGCCTAATGGTAGAGCCGGCCCTGCTCACAGAAGGGTTAATACAGAGTGAGTATTCCACAGGCTTGCGTAGCACATATTGCATGACATCTCTATGTGCATGCCCAGAAAACACATGCATGTATAATTTGTGTATGTGCTTTAAACAGACTTTATTATTATTATTATTACATTTTATTTATAGGGTGCCACAAGTGGTCCGCAGCGCCGTACAGTAAAGGGTACACAGAACATTACATTACAATACAGTAACCAAAATATAAACAGAACACAAGTAACAATTAGCAACACAATTCTCCATACACAGTACAGCTCTGAAGGTGAAGGCTGTCATAGAAGTGCTAGAGAAGAATGCTGTGAGACAGTGGGGAGGAGGACCCTGCTCCTAGGAGCTTACAATCTAGGGGAGAGGGGAGACAGACAGATGACATGAGGCATGAGTGTGTAGAGGGGGACCCGAGTGCAGGAAGTAAGCAAGGTAGAGATGGCTGAGGCGGGAGGGACAGAGACCTGGTAACATGGTTATGTGGTTATGTGGTGGAAGGGTATGCTTTGGTGAACAGGTGGGTTTTCAGTGCATGTTTGAAGCTCTGCAGGGTCGGGGAGAGCCTGATCGAGCGAGGAAGCTCATTCCAGTGGAGGGGGGCTGCACGGGCAAAATCTTGGACACGAGCATGAGATGAAGTAACCACGGTGGAGGAGAGGTAACAATCATTGGCAGACCGGAGTGAGCGGGAGGGAGTGTGTAAGGAGATGAGGTTGTGAGGTTGGAGATGTAGGGAGCAGTAGAGTTAGAGAGGGCCTTGTATGTGAAGGTGAGGAGTTTGAAGAGGATTCTGTAGGGGAATGGGAGCCAGTGAAGGTTTTGGCAGAGGGGAGCAGCAGAAGTGGAACGGCGGGAGAGGAAGATAAGTCTAGCAGCAGCATTGAGAACAGACTGGAGAAACAGCCGAGAAATGATTAATGAATGAATAATCAGTTTGGTAGCATTCTGGGAGAGGAAAGGCCTAATGCGAGCAATGTTGCGTAGCTGGAACCAACAGGATTGTGCCAGAGATTGAATGTGGAGGTGAAGGAGAGGGTGGAGTCAAGGGTGACACCCAAACAGCGAAGTTGGGGTACAGGGGAGATGATGGTGTTGTCAACAGTGATAGCGATATTGGATGGAGTTGAGACTCTATTAGGGGGAAAGATGATGAGTTCGGTTTTGTCCATGTTGAGCTTCAGGCAGACTTGGGTGATTCTTGCACTTGGACACAACTGTGTCTGGAGAGGCAGGACTGGTGGAGGATGCAGTGTTTTAGTGTAGCCAGATAGAACAGAAATGTTGAAGAAAAGGGTTTTCTTTACAGCCACAGAGCCAACATTGAAGTTGCAGCTATAAAAGATCAGTAGTAAAACTAGGGATTGCTAAATGTCTCTCAATTTCCACCCAGTGGTAACACAGGAGATGTAGCTGCACTGAGTAAGCTGGGTATACTGTGCAGCTCGATAAAATGACATAATCCCATCATCCAGACAGCTGACAAATCCTCAAATATAATAATAATAATAATTGG
Organism: Taudactylus pleione; assembly: GCA_031769625.1. Lineage (NCBI taxonomy): Eukaryota > Metazoa > Chordata > Amphibia > Anura > Myobatrachidae > Taudactylus > Taudactylus pleione. The sequence continues at coordinate 822,828 of JAUIMM010000092.1, read as the reverse complement.
TATCTTGTCCCCTCCAGGGTACAGAGATGGCCAAACAGCTTTCTTTAGACACATTTGATTGAGCTGTCCTTATTTATGTGCTTTATTGTCAGAGGTTAGAGATCTTATTTCGATGTTGATTAATGTCCAACCTCCAGACTCATCTGAATTCTATTTACTTTCCCTTCAGTTTGTAGATATTTCAAAATATTCCATTAAACTAGGCAGACATTTGTCTGATCACTTCAAAAGACAGTCTCCTGGGTGCTCTTCTTTAATTAGCAGATTAGTGTGTGTTCATACCATGGAGTTTATGTCTAGCATATTAAGAGATAGAGAGAAACCGTTTACTATTACTTCAAACCTCCTGTTATATAACATTTCAAAACATTGACCCTGCTTTAAATTACTTAATAAGCCCGTTAGCTCATTTGTTGTTGTCCTTTCTTCTAATTATTGTTAGACAATTCATGTACATCATAGGTGACTTTATAAAGTCCTACGGTTCCCAGATTACCTTTCTTCCTTCTCCCTTCGTCAGTTTCCCCTCGGCTATTTTTAGAAATGTATTTAAAATCCACAATGATATGTTGTCACTTTTGATTGTAACACGATATTAAGTGGTTTTATTTAAATACAGTAGATCACCAAAGTGGATATAGCATTTCATGTTTATCCTTACACAGCACACCATAACGTAAAATGTAATGGAGAACATATAATACATAGAAGCATACTGAAAAATCCAGCCTGTGTATCCAGCACAGATTATCTAGTTCCAGTTTGAAGCACTCCATCTACCTTCAAGGTTATAGTCAAACCCAGATGTCACCCAGTTGTGGCCACACAGAAGAGCAGAGATTGATGGAGATGTAACAAGTTTAGCAAGGATTATTCTGATCTCCTCACGCTTCTGAACACTTCAGTGGGAAACATAATTCAGAGACAGTCATGTCAATGCAAGTCCCCTGATGGCTTCCATACAGGGGATGTTGGTGGTGGGGGGCAATATCTTTATCACTTGGGGTTGATTTAGGACACAAACTCCTGGACCCCTCGATGATGATGCCTCACTTATATCAGGAGATAAGGGATTTGTACAATGGACTTGTTCTATAAAGGAGCATAAACATGGCAGGTGGGAAATAGGAATGCTGTCTTCACAGTATGGATGTTGTAGTGGTATTTGGCACTTCAGGTTTGAAATGCCCAACTGCTAAAGATTGCGGCCCTGATACCTGTAGTAGTAGTGCTCTGTGTCTGTTGTGCTTGGGTGAAGGGTTCTCTGAGACAGTCCCCTTTTACAAAGTCTCAAGGGTGGCTCTAGCTCCTTTATGAAATATATACAATTGTTAAATATTTTCCAACCAGCAAAATGTCACATTTATGAATGCCACCTGCTTTCCAGTTCTCTGAACTAGAGGGGTCCCAGGCGGGTTTAACCTTTTTGAACAGTGCTTGGTGCCCCACTCACCCCTTACTTTAATGTTCAATCATGGTTAGAATACCGACACCTGCCGGTAAGTATCCTACCTCTAAACCTAACTCTCACTCCCCGTTACCTAAACCTAATCCTCCTCCCTGCAGCCTAAACCTAACCTACCCCCTAGTGTCTAACCCTAATCCTCCCCCTAGTGCTTAACCCTAACCCTCTCACTAACCCCACTACTTACCATTGGGATGCCGATGGTCAGAAAGCTGGCGCCGGGATTCTGAATGGTGTCTGGATTCTGGCCTTTTGAGTGCCGGCATCCCGACAGACAGTATTTAAACTACATCCCTTACCAACAAGGCCAATGCTCACAGCACACAGATACACATTCCCCCCACTACCAACACCCCAACCTCAGAGACACACATCTCCACTAATGCCTCAACCTCAGCAGTACCCAGAGACACAATTCTCTAACTAATGCCCCAAACTCAGCAGCACACAAAGACACACTCCTCCTCTAATTAATGCCCCAACCTCAGAAGAACCCAGGGACACACGTCTCCTCTAACTAATACCCCAACCTCAGCAGCACCCAGAGACACACGTCTCCTCTAACTAATGCCCCAACCTCAGCAGCACCCAGAGACACACTTCTCCTCTAACTAATACCCCAACCTCAGCAGCACCCAGAGACACACATCTCCTCTAACTAATGCCCCAATCTCAGCAGCACCCAGAGACACACGTCTCCTCTAACTAATGCCCCAACCTCAGCAGAACCCAGAGACACACGTCTCCTCTAACTAATGCCCCAACCTCAGCAGCACCCAGAGACACACGTCTCCTCTAACTAATGCCCCAACCTCAGCAGCACCCAGAGACACACGTCTCCTCTAACTAATGCCCCAACCTCAGCAGCACCCAGTGTACACTCGCCTCAACCTAAGAGGCACCCAGAGACACACTCCCCCTCATACCAACACCCCAACTTCAGTAGCAACCAGAGTTACATTCCCTTTCTGACCAACACCTCAACTCTAGCAATACCCAGAGACACACTCCCCCACCTGCCACCTGCCAACACCCCAACCAAGGCAGCACCAAAGTTACATTCCACCCTGCCCAATACCCCAACCTCATCAGCACCAAAAGTTACCCTCCACCCCAACCTCAACAGCACCCAGAGATAAACTCTCCCCACCCAACACCCCATCCTTAGCAGCACCCAGTAACACACTACCCCAACCTCAGCAGCATTCACAGTTACATTACCCCCCACCCAACACCCCAACCTCAGCAGCACCCAGATACACCCTTAGCCACTCTACCAAAGTCCCCAACCTCAGCAGCACACAAAGCTATAACAGTATACTCGTAAAAAAAAAAGCCTCCCTCACCGCTTGCTCTTGACTACTTTTGTTCCTGGTTGACAATATACTGCTCCTAGCCTCCCACAGCCAGAAAAGAACTGAGACTCTCGCCATCGTGCGTATGAGGGGAGGAGCAAAAAGGAGGTAGGGGTCGTGCACCTGCCCCTGTTATGTGCAGCGAAGTTGTGAATTGATTTCAGCTATTTCATCCCTGTGCCTGGGCTCCAGGGAAGCTTCCTGACATCCCAGCTTAACCTGGCTCTGGGGCACCTAAAGAGGGACCTGGGGCTATGGAGGAGCTCAAGACGCACCTCCTTCAATGCTAGTGACCGCTGACAACCACCTCCATTGTCTCCGGCAGTTATGCCACTGCAAGCAAATCTAACAGTCAACATTGTAGTAAAGCTCCACACAGGTCCAGTATACAGTACTACAATGGTAACAAATGCACATAAGACTGATGCATATTTGGAAATATATAAGTTTTATTTGCTTCAAATACATATTTTGTTGCTGTTCATGCACAGAAAATAACCATGTGCAGAGGTCTGTGTGCAGTTTTTGGCATATCTTAAGCTGACGGCTCACTACAACTGTAGAGACAGAACAGCAGAGCGAAGAGGCGAGCAAGCAGAGGCTGAGTTCAGTAAGGGCATGTTCACATAGGGCCTGATTCAGAGATGGACACTAATGCGATTGCAGCTGAGATTTTGTATGCAACGCAGCTGCAAAAATATGTTGATGCATTCCAAAACACAGCCAGCATAAAGATGCCCACTGCTCCCTTCTTACATGTGTACGACGTCGCTTATCTGCGTAAATATCGGTAACATCGAAGCACGCCGAGCGGCCATCTTGCCCTAGCGGCAGGTCTGACCTATGGCAGACTTGCCAGCTCTCCTGACATGCAGAGGGCTCTTATGCTGCGTAGGAGATCGCAAGGGCTAATTTATGCATGCCCATGTAAGACATTCCTGCATTTTTCTGACCACCCCCAAACACTATCCACCTGTCACTCACTTTGCGATGGATTCCTATGTGCACCCGTAATCGCAATGCGAATGCTGCACTCGCAGTGTGGCTTATATGCATGCGCGATGGCAAACAATCGCTCGATCTGCGTACGTACTTGCCATTGTGTTTATCTGTGAATCAGGTCCATACTTACAATCTTTATGAAATTAAACATGCTGTTAATTTCGAAAGCATTTAATAGTCCTTTTAGAATGATGCAAAGCTTTTTATTTCTAGTCATGTGTAGAAAGTATAGTCAACTCCCTGTAGTAAAAGCATGTTATCTTTTTTATGTCGGCCGTGCAATTGCTTTTCTGCGGTATCTGACGTAAACATTTTTGTCCTTGATAGATTGGTGTTTATATCCACATGCCGACAGACTTTTATCATTTAATGATATTTTTGCTCTGGGTCTCTGGGTGTCTCTCCTTTTTAAATGATTGGTTTGTAGAGATTTGATATTTAGAAATGTCTTCACCTTAGGCTCTTATACATGCAAGTCTTGTGCATCAATGACTGTAAAATCCTCCCTGCACATATTGAAATATGTAGTTTGAGGATTCATTTTAGAATCCTGTCTTCCATCATGCCTTTCCCTTCTTACCATGGGGGATAAAGTCAAAGTGAACAATATTAATTTAACATTTAAAAAGTTAATTTAGTGACAGGTGAAATTTCTGACTAAGAGGCAAGATGTGATAAAATGGAACATTTTGATTGATCCTTAGTAATAAAGTGAGCTGTTTTGTAAACAATGTAATGTGAATCTTAAAAAACGAAGTCATAAAATGAATTCTGTAGGGGCTCATGGGGGAGTACTCATTTTGTTTTGCTAGCCAAGATGTTTAGTGATTGTCTGCAATAGCTTTAAGCCCTAAGGAAAGAACCTCCACACTTGTTGCCTCAACTGTTTGTCTACTTTGCATTTGATTTATTACATGAATAGTTTGGGACTATTCTCCACTTCAGTCAATTATAACTATTATACATACTTGCCTACACTCCCTGAAGTCACGGGAGGCTCACGATTTTTCGGGTAGCTCCCCGCACCCCGGAAATTGTATGCACTTCCTAGTTAAGTGGGCAACATGGGGAGATTTTACTAGGAATTTACAGGTCTGTAAGGAGGGGGCGAGGCTAAAATGAAGCAAATTATGTAGTTTAGCCCCGTCCCCTCCTCGCGAGCCCGTAAATTGCGATATTTTCCTGATGTGGGGTGGGGGCCTTATGATGTCTACAATCCGGCCCCGCCCCCGAAGATGTTTGCAGAATCCTCTCTCTGGGCTGCTCCCATGGAGGAGTTCTGTGCAGTCAGCAAGTATGCTGTTATAGAAGTAATAGGAAGAATTGTCTGAAGTAGAGATTCAGCTCTGAGAGTGTAAGAAAACTCTGACGTAATTTGACCACTCATGGGAATTTAATATATCCATTTTAAGTTTGTTTTTATAGTAATAAAAAGTAGAAAACACAATCTAAAATCTTTTAAAGTGACACTAGCGCTTAGGTTAAAATATATTTTAATGAATATAAAATCAGAATAAAGGCAAAGTTTCCCACAAAACTACAGGGAAAAAAAAATTAATTGAAACCAAATAGCAGCAAACACAAAGTATACAGTACATGAAGATATAGCAGCAAAAATGAATGAAGATATAGCAGCAAAAATAGATGTAACTGTATAGGCTTATAAAATATGCACTGAATCGCTGGAACAAGATAGTTCATAAAGCTTCAGTTCCATAGAGAATAGCAATGCATACCGTAAAACGTAGGTGAGTGTCTATTAAGGTGAGCTTGAAACGCGTCGGCGCTAGTCTGCAGGATCACATCCATTAAGCTTGTGAGTGTCTGGACCAGGGTGCTATCCGGACCCCCTGTTTCCTCACCTGCTGCTATATCTTCATGTACTGTATACTTTGTTTTTGCTGCTATTTGATTTCAATTAATTTTTTTTTTTCCCTTTAGTTTTATGGGAAACTTTGCCTTTATTTTGATTTTATATTCATTAAAATATATTTTAACCTAAGCGCTAGTGTCACTTTAAAAGATTTTATATTGTGTTTTCTACCTTTGGGGAAAGGGATTACCCCATTTTTAAAGTGTCTAAGCTGCTGAAGGTTTTTGCGCTAAGAGACCCACCTTCTTACTTTACTATCAGTAATAAAAAGTTTTTTACTGCATATGGTCCCTATTACAGCTCTTGGGATATTTATTTATTGCATGCCATTTAATAGAGCAGATATTTTATCTTACGATTAGCCCTTTCCTTTATTGAGGGCTATGCAGGATCCCTCATAAGTGTCAGATGCTTTAAATGACATAGGGGTTTATCTGTGTGTAAGCACATCTTTTTGGTGTTTTTCTATATTAAACACAAGCTGCCATATTTAAAAGGGATATTAATAAGGCTAACAAATGTTCATGTAAATGTCCCCATATATTGAGAGTACAGTACTTGAAAGGTTTGGAACTGTATTATATTTACTATGCAAGTATTGTTCTTATTAGAGATGTGTGCAGTCACCCATGTTTTGGTTTTGGTTGTAAATCATCTTAGTATTTTGGTTTTGGCAAAAACACCTTCAAGTGTTTTGATTTTGGTTTTGGATCTCTTTAAAAAAAGTTCTAAAAACAGCCAAAATCATGTAACTTGGACCTGTATAGTATTATTAACACCAGTAACATTAATTTCCAGTTATTTCTAGTAATTTCCAGACAATTACGACGACCTCACAGCACCTGAAATCACAAGGGAGGGACTTGCAATCCAAACTACGTAAGAGCCCATTTTTAGATCAGAGTTCCGAACTTGGCGAGAAGACCCGAGTTGGGACTTGGTTCTACTCGAATCCCCAAAGTGATCCTAGCTGGGACTGGTATGTTTGGGTATGTTTAGTTTTCAGCAAAACTGAACCGCCCCTCTCTAGTTCTCATTTATCACTCATCTCAGACCTGTGCATTATACCCTTTAAAAATATTAAAGGCAAAAAGTTTGCTGATAAGTCCCTGAAATTTAACATATCTATTTATGAATGTAATTTAGTTCTTTACAGCAAGCTCTATTTGAGGTTTATTGATTTCTAAAGTGATTTTTGAATTAAAACTAATTTTTTACTTTTTGAAAAATGTTTAGATAATTTTTTTTTAACTACTAATGTTAAAATAATTGAAGTAAATAGCCTTTCCTCTCTCTAATGGATTATTGTATACAGTTGACTAACCTGAATCTGCAGACTATGCAACCTGAATTCATATGTGCATGAAAAAAAAACTTGTGGCACTCATAAAACTGAATAATACTTTATTTATAATTTTAAAGTGAGCATTATATACTTACAATATATAAAAAATGCATTATTTTAACACAGAGATTTTTTATTTAAAATAGGAGTTAATAATTAATCATTGCTCACAGTCAGGGCCGGACTGGAACTAAAAATAGGCCCTGGCATTTAAAGCACACACAGGCCAACCTCATGTCAGTATCTGGCTCCTCCCCTTACTATTCTTGACTCCTCCCACTTCATGGTCTATGCTCTAGCAAACATAATAATTATTAGAACAACATACAAGTATACATCATTCTCTGCATTAAAATACACACAACATAACAAATCTTGCAGGGGATCCAAACATGTGCCATAGTCAGATATTTGGTATTTGTTAGGTAAAACTGGCACTTCATTGGGGCAGGTCACATAAAAAAGAAAGGGAAGGCATTTTCCCAATTGGTCACTGTAGGATGTTTTAGGGCAAGGGGGTGCTGAAGAAAGAGATGATACATTTGTGCACACCAAAGCAGAGTCATAACTACACATTTTGTGCTTGTGTACATAAAGAGCATTGGTGATGCCATCCATAACTCAATCAAAAAGAGTGCGCACCAAAGGCATGCGTCGAAAAAAAAAACAGGTGTGGTCTCGCTGGTAGTGCCCCTTCCTCACATAGTGCCCCTTATTCACATTACACCACAAAGTGGTGCCCCTTATTCACGTTATGCCACAGAGTAATGCCCATTTACTTTATGCCACACAGGACCCATTCACGCTATGCCACACAGTACAGTAGTACTCCTTATAACACATTATACCACACAGTAGTGCCCCGTATTAACAATTATTCCATACAGTAATTCCCCTTATAACACATTATACCACACATTAATTCCCCTTTTAACACATTATGCCACAGCGCTCTCCCCCTGACACCATAACCCTCATGGTAGTGGATAGATCCCTTTCCGTAGTTCTACCCTGATGTCATCAGTTACTGTCCATCGTCATTCGCTATTATCCACGTGGACAGAGAGGGGGAATATCAAACTGTGGCGAGCAACTGTGCCCGAAGCCTATCCCTCACACAGCTCTCCCCCTGACACCATCTCCCTCTCACAGCTCTCCCCCTGACACCATCTACCTCACACAGCTCTCCCCCTGACACCATCTCCCTCACACAGCTCTCCCCCTGATACCATCCCCCTCACACAGCTCTCCCCCTGATACCATCTCCCTCACACAGCTCTCCCCGACACCATCCCCCTGACACCGCTCTCCCCCTGACACCGCTCTCCCCCCGACACCACTCTCCCCCCGACACCACTCTCCCCCTGACACCATCTCCCTCACACAGCTCTCCCCCTGACACCATCTCCCTCACACAGCTCTCCCCGACACCATCCCCTTCACACAGCTCTCCCCCTGACACCATCTCCCTCACACAGCTCTCCCCCTGACACCATCCCCCTCACACAGCTCTCCCCCTGACACCATCTCCCTCACACAGCTCTCCCCCTGACACCATCTCCCTCACACAGCTCTCCCCGACACCATCCCCCTGACAGTGCTCTCCCCGACACCACTCTCCCCCTGACACCGCTCTCCACTCTGACACCATCTGCCAAAACACAGCTCTCCCCCTGACACCTTCGCCCTCACACAGCTCTCTTGCTTACATAATTTCCCTCTGACAACATCTCCCCATGACACCAGCTCTGCCTCTGACACCAGCTCCACCCCTGACACCAGCTCTCCTCCTGACACCATCTGCCTCTTACACAGCTCTTCCCCTGACACCATCCATCTCCCCCTGACATGCTATACCCCTAACACAGCTCTCCGGACACCAAGACTCCCTAACACAGCTCTCCCCCTGACACCATCTCCCCTTGACAAGGCTCTCCCCTTGACACCATCTCCCCCTGACACCATCTCCCCCTGACACAGCTCTCCCCCTGACATAGCTCTCCCCCTGAGACCAGCTCTGCCCCTGATACCAGCTCTGCCCGACACCAGCTCTGCCCCTGCCACCAGCTCTGCCCCTGCCACCAGCTCTCCTCAGGGCCCTCCTCACACAGTTTATCGGTCCTTCCCTTATGTGACCCCCTCCCTTTTCTCCCCCCCCAGCTCTTTCCAACTTACCTCTCCTGCGCTTCACATGCCATCCTCAAAACTCTTCCACTGCTCCCTGCTGTCACTGTCTGCGTGGGTCTGGTCCTCTAACTCCAGTTTTCACAGTTACGGCTCCTCCTCTTTATGCGGCTGGAAAGACAGACACGCAATGACGTCACTGCGTCATCTCACTCTTGCGGCTGCCGTTCACACAATGAGAGGGGAACTGAGGGAGGAGGGATGAGTCACTGCCTAGCTCCGCCCACATCTATTCTATTGCTGGAGGTGCAGCGGTGGGTGGCTTGTTACACAGGCACAGCGGAGCACACAGCAGCAGCACTGCATGTGCATTTACAGACTGCTGTGGTCGGGAACCCTTCTGCCGTCCGGAGCCCCCTTTGGCGGCACTGGCCGGACCAGCCCATCTGGCAATCGGCCCTTCTGGCATTTGCCAGAACTGCTAGATGGGCAGTCAGGCCCTGCTCACAGTAGTTTTACCACACAGCTCATTGCATGCCATCATATTATTGAAACAATCAGTCCGCATGAATTGGTAGATTTACTAAAGCTTCTAAAACAGACAAGTGGTGGTGTTGCCCATAGCAACCAACCAGATTATGTCTGTCATTTTGTAAAATGCACTAGAGAAATAATAGATAGGATCTGTTTGATTGCTATGAGCAACATCTCCACGTTTATTTTTTTTAATCTACCCCAAAATCACCAGTTGTGTTTTGGGAGAGGACTGAAGAAGAACTATTTTTATTCTGTCAGTCCTTGAATGACAATAATTTTAATATTAAGTTAACTTTCTCCATAAGCAAAACGGAAATTATGTTTCTGGATTTAAATATATATGTCAAAAATGGAAGTATACAGACCAAGGGCCATAGGAAAAAAACAGATTCGAACAGTTAAGCTGAGTATCCACTATACAATTTTCTGTCAGATATCTGTCCAATCTGGCTGGTTGGAATGAAAACCTGGTAATGTATGAGAGCAAATGACAATCGTCCATTTGCTCACAAACACTGGAAAATAGCCAAAAATGGTTGTTCAGACAAATTGGTTAAAACACACAAATTTAACCAATTTGAAATTTTTTTTTTGTCCTTTTTTCAGTGTTTAAAACCATATGATCAACTGTCATTTGCTCCCATACATTACTAGGTTTTCATTCCAACCAGCCAGATTGGACAGATATCTGACAGAAAATTGTATAGTGGATGCCCAGCATTACATTACCAGGGACAGTCAACATCATAGAAACTGGCTGGAGGGGATTCCCTTCAGCCAGCTTATGAAAATAAAACGTAACTGTACTGAACAAGAGGTCTGTGGCCTACAGATAGAAGTGATGACTGTACGTTTCCTCGATAAAGGATATAGGGCCTGATTCAGACCCACTCGCGAGCGGCTGTCCGCTCGCAAGTGGGTCGATGTTCTGGACTGAGCATGCGCACGACGGAGGGAGCTCCGTCGTGCGCATGCGCCAGACGCGACGAGCGAAGGAAAGTCCTTCGCTCGTTGTGTCTGATCAAAGGGGGCGTGCTGTCGATGTTGATTGACAGCACGCCCCCTTTGGTAGGCGTGCCGGGGGCGTGCCTCCCTGATGGGGGCGTTCCCACGGGAACGCCTCCCGTCAGAAGCCGGCCCACTGACATCACTAGTGATGTCAGTGGGAGTGATTTTGGCTCTGATAGAGCCAAAATCACTCCGGAGCTTGCGGTTGAAAACCTCAACCGCAGGCTCCGGCTCGCACTTTCGATGGTCACGATGGTCAAGACCATCGCGGCCATCAAACTGCACGCTCGTATAGCCTGTGGGTGGTCACCCACAGCTATACGAGCGTCCAGGAGGACGCTCCATTTTCATGGAGGCCGGCCCTCATTCAGAGCGTGCGCTCTGCTCAGAGCGTACGGCTCTGAATGAGGGCCATAGTAAGGAGTGTGTAGAGAGAGCACACAAAAAAATCCATACTATTGAATGGGCTGACTTATTAATAAATGATAATAGAACTAAAGATGGAGAAAAAGGAATGGTTGTGATTGGGCTTTTATAAGTAGCTTCAATTCCAAACAAAGAGATTGAGGCTGTTTTTAAGAAGCACTGGTACATTTTAAAACAAGACCCTGTGATTGGTGATAAAATACTTGAGAAACCTTCTTTTATATGCAAAAAAGCACCTTCACTACGTGACAAGTTGGTGAGAAGCTCTATAGAAGCAAATAAAAGAGTCAGTAATAGGAGTATAGGTTTCCACAGGTGTGGTATATGTCAAATGTGCAGAACTGTAAAAGGCCCTACTAAAATAAAGGAATTCCACAGGTAAAAGGTGTAAGTTACCCAATAAAGGAGTTTATTACTTGCAACTCCAAAAATGTCATCTACGCAATAGAATGTAGATGTGGCCTGGTATATATTGGTAAAACCAGCCATAATCTGAGAACAAGGCTGGTTGAACATCTGTATAGCATCAGAAAGGGGCTGGAGACACACACAGTTTCAGCACATTTTAAATCAATACATAGGTCAAACACCTGCCAATTAAAGTCTTTTTGGGGGATCCAACAGGTCTATCCAACATGGAGATCCAAAGACTTGGAAGTTAGGCTATCCAAGTCTGAGATGCGTTGGATTGAATTTTATTTGTTGTATCTATTGTATCTATTGAGAAACTTTATCTTTAGTTTTTATTTTATGTATGAATTTGATGCACTGCACTTTATCCCAATGACTTCGGGATTTAACCTGAACATATGGACCTAATGAGATGTCACTTCCGGGTTGAATGCAAAAGCCTGGAGGAAAATAATCTCCGGCTTTAGGCACTGACGTCACTTCTGGGCGGGAACAAGTTTGGCGATCTCCAGAAGTAGGTTGCATTAACTTGGACTCATGAGAAGCGCGGAGATGACAGAAGTCCAGTAAGCGCCCAGTGATGATGATTATAGGTTAAGAGAAGGTACCTTAACCGCAAGGAGGTAATGGAGATCATTACTTCCGGGAAGAAACAGCAAGAAAAGGGTGGGAAAATCCGGCAAATTGTGGGAGGGATTATGTTCTTTGGTAGTATATAACCTCAGTCAGGGGGATTACTCACCATGCTTCTGACGAATGACTATTAAGTCTGAAACGCATTAAGCAGGTGAGACCTGATGGTACCTGGGAAACGGAGGACTGTGCGAAGAGGGAGCTGGTGTCCAGAACCTTCAAACCTTCTTTGCTGATGCCAACTAAGTTTACCCGATGTCCTTGACATAACTGACCCATTATTGTTGCATCATATTGGCTGTGCTATATGTATTTATCCTTTTAATAGAATGTGAGTGCATTGTGTAAAATAAAATGATTCTATAGTTTGATACAATTGATATTGCACTATGTTATTTGTCTTTCATTCTTTTTGAGAATCAAATTGAAAGAAAGCTAAAAGCATTGCATGAAAAAGGTCTGAAGGAGAAGAAGATAATAGGAATTCTCCCCCAGGACAAAACCTATTGGGACTTGAACATATCTTTTCAATATTTAGAATAAGAGACTTTTTTACGCATTGTTAGTTGAACATCAAACAGTGCCTGAGTGTAACTGTATTACCCTGTTGTTTATGTAAGGATTCCCTTTGGCTTTCACTGGCTGCAGTTGGTTGCGCATATTCAGAACATTTTCTATATATTTGTATAATCGCTAGGATATTCTAAAGCAGAATTATATTTATGTGCCAACTCATAATTTTTTACAGCATCCCTTCCTTGAGAGCGACTTACAGTACAGGGGTAGTTTTTTTTTATTTTATTTTTGTGATGGATCAAGAAGAGCATCAAGAAGATTAAGGGATTTAATCAAGATGCGCGGTTGAAGAACATAGGCTTTAGCTGACTACATATGAATGGGTAAGCAATTAAATGGTTAAACAATTATTTTATTAGGTAAGGTGCGTGTTTTTATTTTTTCTTTTACTTATTTTTTTTAAATGTAGGTCATCTGTATCTGTGGATCTTCACGATTTGTGGAAATTACACACTACGCCGACCCACCAATCAGGCTTGGCTGATAAAGTTTTAGGGGTATACTGTATTTACTAAAGGTCGATTTTAATCGATTTAAATCGATGTTGGGTTTCTGGGGCTTAAGCACACATTTAATAACAGACAATTTTTTATATAGTTTTTTAAGTATAAGTAAATGTGTGATTTAGCTTCAGAAACACAGCATCGATGTTAATCGATTTTGATCGATTTTAAATTGATTAAAATCGACCTTTAGTAAATATACCCCTTACTGTTAATTGACAGTGAGAAAGAGTAATTGTGGCAGGATTCACTCACCAGAGGCTCATGCTACTCTAGATTTGCAGGCCATGCTGGGATTTGGAGAGGGTCTAAAATGCACAAATGGTTTCTTCTGTAGGGGAAGGAGGTGGAGCAGCCAAGGGTGCAGAAAGGGGGAAGGGACCAGGCTTGTTGGAGGGGCCTGGGTCTTTTCCCCTGTAATGCTATCCACCTGTCAGCAGCAGCAGCCTCTCTTCCCAGCCCAGCACAGGCTGCTGTGTGCTGGACTGTGGATGATTCAGGGTGGCTGCTGTTGTTGAGCAACAGCAGTCTCTCTTTGTCTGGTCATCTCCACCCCCTGGGTCTTCCCCTGGCTCAGGGGATTGAGGCATTGCAAACACATCTGCAACATAAAAGCTAGCTCATGCTATTCCAGAACATTTCAAGTTTTTAGGAATACAGCAATGCAGAGCCAATTGGCGATACAGAGACATAAAATGGAATTTGTCTAAAGCGTAAATTTATTACTATTAACAGTTTCTTAAATAGAGCAGCATATTCCATTGCGCTTTACAATTGGAAACATAAATAGAACAAAACTGGGTAATAACAAACAGATATATAGATAGTAAGGCCCTGCTCGCAAGCTTACATAAATTCTCTGGATACATTTAAACTCAATTTTATGATTTTGAATTAAAATGGTTTCTTCTAATGCACATATATTTATACTAATCCCACAATTTTATGATATAAATATTAATGTCATTTTTTTGGGATTATTTTTTAGGATATATTTTTTACTAAATTGATATCATTTTTATACTCATATTATTTCTTTTATCTTGTTTACATAATATTTATGACATTTTGTCAATTGACTTCACTATAATAATGCACTTTAGGATGAAAAGTATTGCATACACTCTATTAATATGGTAATTTCCAGCTTTCATATATAGAAACCGAATGTAGATTTTAAATATGCAATATAACTTATTCTATCTCCCTGAGATTTATATAGATTGCCAGCACTCTCCAATGAAAAGTCTGGAAGGAACTCCTCAAAAACTAAACAAAAAATCATATTCAATGAAAACATTGAAACCGGTAGTGGGGCAACCAGTGGACCGGAAGTGGAGCTTATGATGTCTCCAAAACCAGAAGTTGAACCAACAGCACTAATTTAAACATCAGTGGATAAAGGGGAATGAGGTACCAACCTCACCACACCTAGAATGGAGCCCAGCAGCACAGAAAACTTTTTAAAAGTGTTATCTATAACTTAAATCTAATACAACGATTATTTGAATATTATGACATCACTTCCGGCCAAGCTCAGCAAAACCAGTAGCATTAAGGAACCGGTATATTAAGGGATTCCAGGTAGATCAGCACCATGCCTTGATAAGGAGCCTAGGAGGCTTGAAACGCGTATGGTAAACAGTGCTGAGAGGGAATCTTGAAGCCAGCTACCCACTACCAGAGGAAGGAAGGAAAGCAGAGGCCTCCAGAGCCTCCATCTTTGCCTATTATTACACTCATTAACCTCTGAGCTCCGGTAGGAGGCTATAGTAACCCATATTGTGTGTTACTATTTTTCATTTTGTTATTATTTTTCATTTTGTCCTAAAATTGTGAATGTTTATAAAGTGTGTAAACTTTAAAGTAAGATATCCCTCTATCATTCTTCATTCTTTCATAATTATATTTACTGTAGGAAAAAATATATGAGGAGCCCTTCTACTTAAGTAGAGAATAAGTATCCATTCCTAATTCAAGACACTCTCATTCATGACTTATATGTTTTTATTTATAATTTTTTTCCATTTATGTAGAATTTCATGCTATTCGGAGAAGGGAAGTCTGTTTCTGATGGATATCTTGCCCATAGCATGGGGCTGTTGCATCTGCAGATACTATTGATGACGGTTGCAGCTGTGGACAGAAAAACAGCTTTCTGCTTGAAGCTGCATGGATCCTCGCATTAGCCCTATGGATACTTGCATTTGCATAATGTAATAAATCATGCTTCATTGGCATCACGCAAACACAGTCACATTGCATCCGACTTAATCAACAGAATCAGCCTCATAGTCTCGTACCAAATGGCTGCATAAAAAAATGAGGTCCATGTACTAATACTCCACTTTCTGTGGAGAAAAAGTCCCTCTTGCTTTGCCTGTTATCGCTGTAAAGCAGGAGGCAGCTACCGCGATGCGCACTAAAAATATCCCTGCCAAGGAGAGTGAACATTAAGTCACCCCCCCGACGCTGTGAACAGGGACATATCCCGACTCCGCCTGACTGCACTGTGTGGACTCTAACTCACCTCTCTCCTGGGGTACAGCTGCAGCAGTGAGTTTTTTTTTTCATCAAAATTTTATTGACAAGCAGCCAAAATAACAAGGAGCTCTCTTCCTGCTTCTCCAGTGAGAAAAAAAAACACACTTGATTTACTGGTGCTAATCTTGGATTTATATACATACATACATATATACACACGCCCTGCTATAAGTATTTCTCGTATAAACTATGAGCTGCAGAACAAAAATGGAGAGTTGTGATATGCTCCCCCAAAGAACTGAAAACCAATAGCGCTATTTTGTTGTGTGCTGCGCTAATATTCCTATGCATCTGTGACAGAGCTAAATGACCCAGCTATGATTGAAGAGAGATGTCACTTACCATCAGCTGTCTTCTCCAGTGCCAGCTGCATCATCTCTAGCTGCTGCTATTTGCCTTTTCTCACTGGGCACCAATAGCGCTATTTTGTTGTGTGCTGCGCTAATATTCCTATAAATATTGTAATAATATAACAAAATTATTGAGAGGTGGCAGAATTAATTATCAGTCGGAACCACTTTAAAGATAAATTTGATATATAATTTTTACTAAAAAAACATCATCAATATACAAATGAATCACACATATTTTATAAATATAGCAGCATAGAGAAAATAAAAAAAACACATATTTTCATTTAACAATGTATACATCTATATATAAATTGGTCCTATGACCATATAACTGCTTTGCAAAATAAAAACAATCCCAAAAAGTCCTTTACATAAATTTTTTTTTATCGCTTTTGGAAGAAATGGATATCCATACAGCTTTTAACTTGAAGGCAGAATATTCAGCCAGTATTAAAATATATCCTCTATTAAACTTTATATTATGAAGACATCAATGTAATCTCTGTACTTATAACAATTATGATCACCTCTCTGTCACTCCCACTTTGGGCTATTCTGTAGCGGAGACTTTAAAGGTTTCGATTGTGTTATCGGCTCAAACCTGCTCGTCAGCAGGAGAGCTGCCTTGTATGTGCTACACGCCACTCCCGTTCTTTGCCAGGACGTACCCAGCTGGGTAATATTGTTGTTACTGTGTCTCTCAAGCTGTGAGCTACTCACGTTACTCTGCCGGGACAGATACAGCTAGTGAGTATTGGTGTGGTGCCGCTAGAAATATAGCATTTTAAGAGCCACTTTCTCTCCTTGTCGGGAAGCAGACAGTTAGAAGGGGATGATGAGAAAATGCTGAAATATCAGCGCCGAGAGCTGTTCGCCTTCGCCACCCAACAACGATCAGCTGTTTGGTAAGTGCCGTAGTTTAAACCAAGCTATTCAAAGTCCAAGGACCATCAAAAGGGGACCCAAAAAGACACTGATGCGTTTTGCCTCTTACCACTGGAGGCTTTTTCAAAGAGTAAAGAATGCCCTGTCTAGATCCAGCTTATATCCACAAAGTGCCATAATCCTATTGGATGTTGTTTAATTAGACACAGGTGTATAATCACCTCATCTGTACAGAAACCTTCTCATTGATTTGCAGTTAATATGGATTTATTGACCCAATATCTTTTTAAAAAAGCTGCTGTTATTTCACACCCATGTATAAAAAACATATAGTTATACATAAATATTGACAATACCTATATAAGGTTCCAATCTGATAATTGAATGATACCAATTAACTTTTCTTTAAAAACTCAAATAAAACTGTTTTCTAACCATACTTAGATTAGAACCCATGACCTTATGCTCCAGAGTCCGATATCTTAACCACTACCTCAACAGGGCTGAGCAATTTCCCCCCAGCAATTCATCTATTCTAATGATTGTATACCTAAACACAAGATAATTGACACGAAATGCTTCAAAATTTCTATTCTCCCGTCAGTAAGAATTTAACCTATATCTTCTTATTCATTAATCGAATGCTCTAATCATTACCATAATTTGACAGGTTGATGTTGGACCATTGAACAGGCTAATGTTGGACAAAGTCAAATACCTAAGACGTTGTCCCACTTTACAAGCTAGTACAAAAAAGATGACAAGTATGTAAAATAGTATTAATACAGTATTAATGATGATGATTGCATCCCTTTACAAATCCTCCAATTTCAATAGTAAATACCCCTAATTGGCAATATTATCAAATTAAATCTTATACTGTACTGAACATCCATATGGAAATAGCTATCTATTACCACTTAATTTAGGAAATATAAGAAAAGAATAACAAACAACTTAACTACTTTAACTAATTAATCCCAGGTGAATGCCAACCGAAGTACATCATGTATATTAATAATACTGAAAGATGGATGTAGGCTCAACCCTACAAAAAATGCCTAAAAATCTATCTAATGAAGCCTCTTGCTAAATATCCTCCCCAGCAAATCCATTAAATGATAAGTGATCCTCTGTTAAAATGTGTAATAAAAACTAAATTACATACATTACTCTAATAACTCTGTATAAACCCACATCCCTAAAAAAACATATGTTGATAGACAACAATGTGTTGGCCTAAATGACCCATTAGGGTCTACAAATTATGCAAAGGACTCAAAGTCTATGTTCTCATTTAGACCATTGGGGTGCAACATATTGAGTCTAAATATCCAAAATACTTCCTGGGAACACGGTGTCTTGTATCTATCCCCGCCTCTAAATGTTTGTTTGATGTGTCTAATCCCTGTCACAGATAAACCCTCAGGTTTACTTCCATGATGGGTAAAGAAATGATGAGAGACACTACGTGATTGGAACCGCTGCGGGCCATTTTCCAGTAGTTTTTATAGCGCCGGACCCCCGCACCGACGCGGGACTCCGGAGAAGTAAGTAACACTGTGGGTGCAAGGTGTGCAGTGGGGATCTCCCTGGACCCAGGGGCCTGTGCTCCCTACACACCCTGCACCCATTATAGATATGCCCCTGCACATATTCCTTAGACACATACAATGACATTTGCAAGCAGTACTCCACAAACTGGTTCTGACTGGTGTATATGTGATTTAAATACTTGAATGCTTGTATAAGCTTGAGAGGATATAAGCACTCTGTTTTTTATTGGAGCAAAACTAGTTAGAGCTGGTTTAATGTTGATAGTTTATAATTGGTGGTTATGGTTGTCAATCAGAATGGCTATCCTATTAGGTCCTCCGTTTAGGCGGGGTTTAGTATGGATATTTAAAGGCTGGAGCAGGGGTTTAGCTTCCTCTTTCCAGATTGTGATCCAGTCGGTATAAGTACACTGTATCTGCTGATACTGTATCTGCAGCCATTTTGTGTGGTATTTTTCTGTCCCTATATTCTTTCTTACATTCTTTTCTGAACTACTTATATCTTTCCCTTCATAATCTACTCTAATTTCTCTTTTTGCCTGTATTCCTTTAGCCCCATTTTTCAACCCTCCCTAACTCCCTCACCTGCTTTACCTCACTCCCTTCAACCCCCCCTCTTCTGTTTTCGTTTGTCTCCTTATTGTTTTACAGTTATAATGCCCCGTCCACGCCGCAGCACTCCTCCCCCCCGCCGCTTAGTCGAGGCAGCGAGACTATTAACGGTCACGGCTGCCTCTTCTGCCACCCGCGGCGCACGCCTGTCTGCAGCGCGCGCCGGATCCTGCCCTCTGCCAGCCGCCGCGGCTACGGCGGCTGCTCATGGTTCAGGGCACCCCCCACCTTCTCCCTCTCCTTTCAGCCTGCAAGCGTGGCTGGCGAGGGGAGCGACGGGTGTTACAGGCACCCCCGGTCGCAGGCAAGCATTGCCAGCACCGGTGGGGAAGCTCGCCCTGCTCCACCGATAAGTCCCACCCACCAGGGCGCGGGCGCCATTTTGATTAATGAAGAGGTTTTAACCTCTTCAGGTTCCCCCCCACGGCTCTAAGAGCTGGGGGTCTAAGTTTATTAACAGGCAGCAGTGTGCATTCCTCCCCCAGGGGCCAGTTAACAGACCCAATAGTTAGTGGTCAGGCTTCTCCGGCAGTGAGCTCATTGCACAGGCTAGTTAACCCACTTGGTGGGGCACAGATTTCTAACTTTGTCCCACCTATGATACCTTCTCCACTAGCTACAGTTAATAATCAAGGTGGGATACAGGCATTACATTTTGCCCAAGGGGGGATGCCTGTGCAAAGTTTCTACTGGCCCCCTTATTTTAATCAAGGTTTGGGGCATCAGCCAATACAGCATCAATTTACAGGGCCCATTCAGCAGTTTTGCCCCCCTCCATTCATTCAAGAAGCCGGTCAATTTCCTCAAAATTATGCTGCGGCTCCTTTGCATTTTAATCCTTATGCACAGCAGGTGCATTACATGCATGGGCAACAGGATAGTCAACAGCAGAGGTTCCAACCTCCCCTTCAACTTGCTCCCCCTCCAACTTTACCCCCCATTCCTAGGCAGGCACCACCAGCGCAGCCCCCCGTTTCTGCATCACCTCAGATTATGTCAGTGCCACTAGTCGATGCAAATGTTTTAGATGTTTTAGCCTGCTGTTTTGAGTTTGCAGGCTCCTTCTCTTCATTCAGCATTGGCGGTGTCGGCATCAACTTCTACGGGCGCTGAGGATCAGTTATCGGCATCTCAAAGTGCGGTGGGTGCGCCGGGCAACAAGGATCAGGCCTCTTCATCTGCGGTCGAGTCGTTGGTTCCTTCCACATCGGGAGCAGGTGAGAAAAATATTATGCCCAATGTTAGCGCTTTGTTGTCGCGATCAGAGGAATCTTCTGATTCTTCTAGCTCTGCAGAAAAAACCGCGCAAGCTGATGAAGTATTTTGTGCAACAGTTGAAGGGAAAAGGCAAGAGCCCTAAAAGGGCAGGTAGCATAGCCAGTTCTGCTCCGGATGCGTCGGGCGATGCGGTACATTACTCCAATACAGCGATATTGAGGGGGGTTAGGTCTAAAGTTAGAGAGAGGATTAGAAAAGGTCGTTATGTGGATATGTTTTCAATAACGCACGATGCTAAAAAAGCATTGGACTTAGCTAAGGCTGGGGGTCCAGCAGTGGAGGAGGCTAGAAGGAGTTACCAGAATTGGCTTTCTGGTGTTTAAGTTTTTAAGCTGAGTGCTTAAATATATTAAAATATTTGCATTTAGTACAGGGCATGTATGTTTCTACTAGGGTTAATGTATGGAGGCAATATGACGAGCTTTTTAGGAAAAAGCAGGATGGCCAAAAAATTTTTAATTTTGGATTTAAGGATGTTGAAGTGTGGTTAGAGGTCACGCAGCATACACGACCTACTAACGAAGCACCAGTGGGGCGTAAACAGCCCTTTGTGTCGCGACCAGGTTTCAACACTGCGGGTAGAGGGAAGTGTTATGCATTTAACAACTCGCAGTGCACTATGGGATAAGAACATGCTGCCGCTGCAGGCATGTCTGCATCCTCTGCGGGGGTAACCACCCGTCAAAGGATTGCAATCGCCCAGGCACAGGGGGGAAGGGAGAACAGCGTCCTAACGCTAAGAAAAGCTGCGTCTCCAATTAATGTCAAATTTTGAGAGCGTTGGGTGAATCGTTATCCTCTTAAGGACAAAGCGAAATTTTTAATTCAAGGTTTTAAAGAAGGTTTTAGGCTGCCGTTAGTTCGTCCAGTTTTAGTAGTGGCTAAAAGGAACTTGAAATCAGCTAGGGACTTCCCAGACGTGATAGCAGAAAAGATTAATTTAGAGGTTAGTTTGGGCAGGATGTGTGGCCCTGTCACCCTACCTCCAATAGATAATCTTTGTATTTCACCTCTTGGTGTCGTACCAAAAAGGGAACCTGGGAAATTCAGGTTAATTCAACACCTGTCTTACCCGGAGGGTGGTTCGGTAACTGAAGCTTTAGATCCAGCGGATTGCAGCGTCACTTACCAGTCATTCGAGGATGCCCTTAGTATAGTGCAGGGTTTTGGAAAGGGGGCTTTGTTAGCTAAGATAGATATTGAATCTGCATTTAGGTTGCTTCCCCTACATCCTGATTCTTTTCGTTATATGGGTTTTAAAGTGGGCAGTTTATTCTATGTAGACAAATGTTTACCTATGGGCTTCTCGATTTCATATTCCTTTTTTGAATGTTTTAGCTCTTTTTTACTGTGGTGTATTCAGGCTGGTACAAATCAGGCAGGTGTCACGCATTACTTGGATGATTTTTTATTAGTAGGTCCAGGTAATAGTGATGTGTGCAGTGAGCTTCTATTTTCGGTGCAAGCTTTTTTCTCGGTCTTGGGAGTACCCATAGCTGAGAAAAAGACGGTAGGGCTGATTACCAGATTGTCTTATCTGGGTATTGAGGTCGATACTGATTTGGGTCTCTGCAGATTGCCAGCTGATAAGGTGCAGAAACTTAATGATTTGTTGTTCAGTTTAGTTTCAGCTAAAAAAGTTTCTTTGAGGCAGCTGCAATCTTTGCTAGGTTTACTTAACTTCGCGTGTAGAGTCATCCCAATGGGCAAGGTTTTTTGCAGGAGGTTAGAGTGAGCTTCGGCAGGTGTTAAAAAGCCCCATTACATGATTCGCCTGTCTGAAGAAATGAAAGATGACTTTAAGGTTTGGTTGAAATTTTTACGCAAATCTAATGGGATAAGAATTTGGCTGCTGCCGCCAGTATCTAATAATGATTTGCAGCTTTATACAGATGCGTCAAGGTCTATAGGTTTTGGAGCGTTCCTTGAAGAAGAATGGTGTGCGGAAGCTTGGCCAGAATCATGGCACGCTGAGGGCTTGACAGGTAATCAACTCCTATTGGAACTTTTTCCCATTGTGGTAGCGGTGGAGATTTGGGCTTTAAAGCTTAGTAATCGTAGAATCATATTTTGGTGTGATAACCTAGGGGTAGTGCAGGCCATCAATAATCAGAAGTTAGTTTGCCAGCAAGTAATAAGGCTTCTTAGGCATTTGGTTTTTGTTTGTCTGTCTATGAATATTGAATTCACGGCTAAGCATGTTCCTGGAGTTGAAAATGAGATTGCGGATGCATTATCTCGTTTTCAATGGGAGAGATTTAGAGCACTAGCGCCTTCTGCAGTGGTTCATGGTTTATCTTGTCCTGATTATGTTTGGCAGATCATAAGGCCGGCATTATAGGACTTGCTTTAAAAGCACTGGCTCCTGGTACATTGAGATCCTACTCGGCGGCCTGGAGCGAGTGGCAGGCATTCAATTCTGGTACAGAAGAGGGTAAGAGTATTCAGGATTTGATGTTAGAGTTTGTTTGGTGCTGGCATGAGAGTGGCCGTTCAAAGTCATCCATGTCGAGCGCATTAGCAGGAATTTCATATTTTGCTCGCTTAAATGGTTTGACCCCACCAAGTCTTTTGTAATCTCCAAAGCATTAAAGGGATGGGCAAAAGAACAGTCGAAGATGAGTGATTCTCATAGGCCTATTGACACGGGGATGCTAAAGGACTTGGTGGTGGCTGTATCGGGTATAGCAAAAGATGATTTTGAGGCCTGTTTGTTTAGTTTGGCTTTTGCACTAGCATTTTTTGGGGCATTAAGGGTGGGGGAGTTAACAGCTGTTAATAAGAAATCCGTTACTACAGGTATTATGTTAGTTAATGTGATAATTAAACCAGAATTGCCTCTTATCAAAATACAGAGATCAAAGACAGATCAATTAGGGAGGGGGCATTGGATCTCTGTCCCGTCGTGTCCGGAGCCGCGCATATGCCCGGTAGCATTGGCTAGTAGTTACAACCAGCGCAGGCCTAAAGGAGGGGTGCAATGGTTAGCGCACGCGGATCTTTCCCCGCTTTCTAAATTTCAGTTCACGAGTGTTTTTAATGATTGCCTTGTGGCTCTAGGATTGCCATTGAGCTATATGGAACTCATTCATTCAGAATAGGAGCAGCGACCTGTGCGGCAGAGTCAGGCTATTCTGCTGAGTCGATAAAGCGTTTAGGAAGGTGGAAGTCTTCTGCATTTAAAAGCTATATAAGAAGCGATAAGCTGCAAAAGTAATGGCGCTCCCTGCGAGTTTGTTCTTTGGGAAACCTAGGACCTTATGTCACCCGCCGCTAGCGGGGATTTGGAGTTCTTTTCACCTTTGCCCTCAAAAGTAAAAAGAGGTTTGGTGTTGTTCACCTCCATCTGGGTCACCCAATTAACTCAGTTTTCCCCTGCCTTGGTTTAGTCATATTAATGAATTTCAGTTACTAATGCTTTGTTATATACTTCACACTTACAGTTTTTTTTGGAAGAGATTGTCGGGTGTGGATTGTGGGACACTCTTTTGTGTTCTGGGCAAGTAGACACCCTTGTGCCAGGTCAGGTCCTTGCGGAATCCGCTGGATTGGCTTGAGAGGTTTTAAGTGGAATGGTCTGTTGGACCTTCTTTGGCAATCAGAGAGTAAGTGGGGTGTTCCAGATTGTCTAGTGGTGCATTTAGGCAGTAATGATCTCGGTACTGGTAAAGGAGTGGAGTTGATCATTGCCATTAAGAGGGATATGAAGGTGATTTCTGAACGTTGGCCACAGGTTAAGCTCTGTTGGTCAGAGGTCATTCTGCGGAGGTTTTGGCATGGTGTGCACACTGGGCCTGCTATGGATCGGATTAGGAGGAAGTTGAATGCTGCAGTATCCAGGTTTATAGTTGGTTTAAATGGGATTGTAGTGAGGCATCCGCGCATACGTTATGAGGAAGAGCATTTATATAGGCCAGATGGGGTTCACTTGACAGAAGAGGGTTTAGAGTTATTTGTTGCAGCCATTTTGTCATGTTTGGCACAGTTTAGAGGCGGCCTAGAGGTTTTGGTAGCGTGACGTGGTCAGAGTCCACGTTGTGTGGTGGAAAGCAGTGCTCATCGGCGGCTCAATTTAGCGCAACAGATCTTGGCTAGCATTTCCCCTTTGAGAAAGGCGAGTCGGTCATTACTTTATGAGAGGACCAGGTCATCATCCTAAGGAGGGACCAGCACTGTGCTAGTTAAGGGGAGATGGTACTACCCAGGATGATTTGCGCACGGGGTGGAAACTCCACCCCATTTTTGGTAAATAATACTTATATGGGCTGTAGACCGATTGAGCACTGCTTTTTTCGCCACCAGGCTTAATTCTGATTCTAATTCTAATTCGTATTAATAAATTTGGCTGTGACCTCTTTTTGCAATTTATACAGTTGTCGCGTCTTTATTTATTATTTAGTTATAGTTTAAGAGTGGTGTGAAAATAATAAAACTATGGGTGACTTACAAGATTTCAACACAAATATTGGAAAGGAAGGTTGCTTACAAATGTAATCACAGCAATACTACATTATGGTCCAGACTCCTGCGCTACAAGGTAAAACAGAGTTGAACATGGCCGACGGATCAGTGCAACTGTGTCTCAAGATGCAGGTGCTCTGTCTGGCTAGTACACAGGGACACTTCAGGAGTGTAGTGATCAGTAGATAAACCCCACAGAGTACTAGGTCTAGACATCCTTTATATCTATATGTACCATTGCACAAACATGGTCCACACTCCGAGATTCCAGAGCATAGTGCAAGTAAGTTCTTCCCATCTTCAGCATGTGGTAATGTTGTGATATATTTAAAATCCATTTTGCCTTATCAACCTGGTGTAGTAAGTGGCACAAGTGGGAAATGAGCAACCTGAAAAAGCAGACCGGTCCAATCTTGCTGACAGGAAATTAAATGAATTCAGCTGAATTCTAAAGAAATGTATTAGACCTTGGTTCGACTCAATACCCCAAAATTCGGTTCTGTCAGATTTTTCAGAATGTGAACTGCTCATTTCTAATCTCTACCCACAAAGGCGAACCTGAAGGACGATCTGTGCTTTGAAATAAAATAATAAGCAATTAAACCTCTGACTGAAAAAATAAAAACCATAAGTGAAATAAAAGGTTCTCTTGTTAAAAAAATCAATACCCAAGCTCTGGCTTTTCACAGATGATGTTTTACTTTTTCTCACCCTGAAATGTCTCTGCCAGCCCTTCATGATGTATTGGGCAAATTTTCAGCATTCCTTTATTACAAGCTCAACATTACTAAATCAGCGGCATTGCCCCTTAATATACCCCCCAGACTCTACGAACTTAAGGAGAAAGTTAAGTATGTTTGACAATCTCATTCTTTAAATCATTTTGGTATACATATACTGGCGGTATGTAGTCAGGAAGCCTGACAGTGAAATCCTGGCATGGGACTAATGAGAGGCTTCTAAATACCGACACCTATCATTAGCCCCACGCCGAAATCCCGACGCCCGGCATACCGATCGTAGGTAAGCTGGGCATCGGGAGTGGATAGCTGCACTGTGGGCGGGCGGAGGGGGGGGAGAGTTAGGTTTAGGGTTTCCTGAGGGGATTTAGAGATAGGCAACCCCCTGGGAGGGTTAGGGCCAGGCTAGGACATACCAATTCCATAGTCTGAGTTAATGTCAGTGATTGTAATTATAGTATGTGCCCTTGCTGCACACTTTATTACACCCCATGACCTCCTGCAACAGGTATTAAATAACTTGGTTGTGTGGCTGCAATAAAAATTATGATTCTACCCAAAATTATTTATCTGATTAGGACTATTCTGCTCAGTTTATCGACTAACTTTATTTATAAGTTTTATTTGGAAGGTTAAAAATCTCACCTTGCTAGGGGCAACATATTCCTTAAAATTACCAAGGAAGCTTTGCTTTACATCATTTAGAAAATATCAAATTGCAATTGCAGGCAATGCCCCACTACACCTACTAGGACAGTCAGCTTGTGCATACTTCTGCAACCGCTATACACAAGTCCCTAGACGTAGGGCATTTGCGGTGAGTTACATCTATCACATAGATGTTTTCAAGTTGGGGATATTAATATCAAGTGACAACTGTCTTGCTATGAAACTATTATGACATATATCAAACGATTAAACGTCCAGTTCAGGACTTTTTATTGTCTATTTCACAGACTCAGCACCCCTAAATAACATCTCAGACTAAATGTGTACGGGCCTATTATATGCATATTTTTTTGCGGTTTATATACCTATATGATGGGAATCACAGTTTTATATGTTTTTTTTTAATATATTTCTAATTACTTGTTGGTGTTAAATGTTTTTTTCTTGAGAGAAGCCATGTGTGTTCATTTGATAACAGGTATGTGTACTTGTACCAGATTGAATTTTACACATCAGCACAGTCACGTTATGTTTATTTAAATTTTTTTGTTTTAAGACTGTAGGCATCCAGTCTGCACTGACTTGCAAAAATAAACAAAGAAACCAAGCGCCACAAAGGGGTGTATATCAGTAATTATGAAAATGAATGGTAGCTGTGTATGAAGCTGCCTTCCACCTGGGAGTAAGCCAACACTCCCAATAGGCACCAAAAAGGATGCCAAAGAACTAAAAAAATGGTATAGGTGGAATGGCGCTAGAAACACATGATGGCATTGAAACAATGTAATAATAAATCATTTAATAAATTGTAAGATTACAATGAAATAGATACAACAGAAGGAAATAGATATAAAACATATACAAATAAAGTCGTGTCTCTGCAGCAATAAATAGATGAATGGATGAAAAGAAATATCCTATAACAACTGCAACAGTGTTACCAAAAATAAAATATGGCTACTTGAAGCTCCGTGCAGACAGGGAGTGGACCTCAACAAATGAATGGTTATAGAAACCAATATGCGGCCATATAGAAAGTCGTGGTAGGGTACCCCAAAATTGTGCCAATGGATGGGTCTGGGTAGTAATATACCGCTTGCAACATTAATGGCTCATGCTCACCCCTCAGACGCGGAATGCAATAAGTCCAGAATAGGATGCGGTGTCAGCCCGGAGTGGAGACCGGCTTGTATGCGGCTGGAAGTGCTGATGTCTAGACAGCAGTGTAGAGGTGCATGCGGGAGCACTGCAGCTGTAAACTCTGAGGTCCGGGACACAGCAGCGTGAGGTCACCAGCGGGATAAGGCCGGGCTCAGCAATGAGGTGGCTCTCTCCGATTATGAGCGACCGGACTCCCAGTGATCTGTAACTCTCTCCAGAGAGATGTGGGCGGCGTGTGTTGGCTCACAGGGCTCGGCCGCAGCTGATAGTCTGGTCCTGTGATGACTCAAACAGGACTCAAGGTGGAAAGAAACCCGGGCTGTGTGTAAAGCCGCTGGCTGGAGGAGTAATGAGATGATGGGGTACTGGTGCAGTAGATAAAATGAAAGTGGTCTCTGTAATCCTTAACGCGTTTCACTGCATATTGCAGCTTCTTCAAGAAGGCAGAATGAGTGATTGTAGCATGGACAGCTAATATATACCCATTTTCATTAATGGACCACCTGTGAATCAACACCTGTCAGACATCAACTGGCTAATAGGTGTATGTTAGAATTTCATTACCTAATAGGTCACAATTCAGAAATTAAGCAGAGATACTATATGAATAACAAAATATACTGATATTACAAAAACACTAAATTTGATCAATATAAAAAACTAATAAATAAATAAACATACAATAAAAGCTATTTTGGATAAAATATTTTAGCGTATTACAGTTACTAGCTGTGCTTTAAATTGTTTAAAGATATTATATCAAAAGACATCAAAATATTTCATGAGGGATTCATCATAGAGCCTAAAAGCAACAGCGAGCTCCCAGTTGTAGCATAACATAAATAACTTTGATACATCATATAAAAGTGTATATAGAGAGCAAGTTATTCCTACAGGGCACATAGAAATAAACATAATGTATTGAACCGTTAGTTGTGAATACAATGGTAATCACATGATCAAATTGTTAGTCATGCTAATCTAATCAGATATTTAATAGCATCAATACCAAAAACTAAAAAAATTATAAAAATTAATTACACCAAGAGACTCAATGCACTATTATTAATACAAGAAGAGAAAGGGAGAGAGAGTCGAGTGAATGATAGCGCTGGAATCCTCATGAAATCTAAGTCCAATGTCTATCTACAAACTACTGGAGACACTACATAGAGCAGGGCCATAGGACTGAAGAAATCTAAACCAAGCACAAAGAACCCCCATTCCTAAACCAAAATCAAATAAACTCTAGATCAATGTTTTCATTAAGGCCCATGGGGCTGAGTGTCTGCATTTTCAAGATCCAGGCTGCTTCTTGTTTACACAACATCCTGAATCTATTACCTCCTCTAGTCATGTGTGGTATCTGCTCTACACCGACCACTGTCAGACCTTTACTATCACTATTGTGGTATTCCAAAAAGTGCCTAGAGACACTATGCTTAATTGATTTATTCACAGTATTGCGTCTATGTTCCAGAAAGCGCTGTTTTAATGGGCGTATCGTGCGGCCGATGTAGAGCAAATCACATGGACATGATAACATATAAATTACAAATTGTGAAGTACAATTAATAAAGGAGTTTATGATAAATCGTTTTTGAGCTACATATGAGAACACAGATTTAGTTTTGTTCAAAATATGTGTACACGTGATACATTTATTATGGTTACACTTATAGCAGCCTGTAATTTTAGGGCCACTCAGGGTCCTCTGAGAAAAATTATTAGAATCTTTCATATCAGATTTAAAGAGACTAGGAGCCAAAATGTTACCCAGATTTTTGGCTTTTTTAAAAACTTGCCGAGGTCTAGGGCCTAAGTGTGTTTTCAAGACAGAATCAGTCAACAACAGTTTATAATTATTTCTCATAACTCCAGAGATTTTATTCGCAGATAAATTATATCTAGAAATAAACACGGGTTCCCCTTCTTTATGTTCTTTTGATTTTTTAATAGTATGTCTGGTTTTGTGTGAAGAATTGATATAAAAAAATGTAGCCCTATCTAATGTTGTGGATGTATGAAGTGCCTCATCCAAAATTTGTGAGGGATAATCTTTCTCAGAGAAGTCTTTGATGAGCACCAAGGCTTGTTCCTTAAACTTATTAATGGATGTACAATTTCTATGGATACGATATAGCTGGCTTTTAGGAACATTATTCAGCCATTTTCTTTTAGGATTGCTAGAATATGGTATAAAGCTACAAACATCGACAGATTTTCTATAGTTGGAAACATTGACATGATTATCTAAAATATCCAAAGAAATGTCCAAAAAATGAATGTGATACGGGTGATAGGAGTGAGTAAAAGTGAGTCCATAAGTGTTAGTATTCAAATATTCAAAAAACCTTAAAACAGAAGATTCATCACCCTCCCAAATAAAAAATAAATCATCTATATATCGGCAGAAGAGGACCAGATTCGCAGCGAATTCGCCACGCCAAATTAGCTCATCTTCAAGACGGCCCATATAGAAGTTGGCGAAACTCCGTGCGAATCTGGTCCCCATCGCCGTGCCGAGTGTTTGTAAGAAGTGACAGTGATTAAACAAAAAATAATTGTGCTGTAAGATAAAAAGAATAGATGAGAGAATAAAATTTCGTTGCCCTTCCAGAATCGCACCATCCTGACTCAAATACCATTCCACGGCTTCTACACCCTTAATATGTGGAATATGGGTATACAAAGCTTGTGCATCGCACGTGACAAATAGGTAGTTGGGTTTCCATATTTTACCTTCAACCATTTGAATAAAGTGTGTAGTGTCACGGATGTGTGACCTGAAGGGAGTGGCATGTGGTTGCAAAAAATGATCAATATAAAAAGATAAATTAGACGTGAGACCCTCAATCCCAGAAATAATAGGACGCCCAGGTGGTGCATGCAGGCATTTGTGGATTTTGGGAAGGTGATAGTAGATAGGAGTGACCGGGTGCAAGGGATACAGAAAATTGAACTGGTCTTTGGATAT
Source organism: Taudactylus pleione (assembly GCA_031769625.1). Taxonomy (NCBI): domain Eukaryota; kingdom Metazoa; phylum Chordata; class Amphibia; order Anura; family Myobatrachidae; genus Taudactylus; species Taudactylus pleione. Next base: position 792,334 of record JAUIMM010000092.1, on the reverse strand, counting down.
AGTCTAATTGTCCAATGCAGACCCAAGAAGACTTTTAAGCTGAAGTTGATATGATAAAGTGGGGTCAAATGGAAGCTTCTGATAGAAAGTCGGATCAAGTAACTGTCTATTTGCTTCTATAAGGTAATCTGAAGTGTTTTGAACCACTACCCCACCCCCCTTGTCAGCCATTTTGATCGTGATAGAAGGGTCATTGTGCAGGTTCTTTAGGGCTATCCGTTCTTGTAAAGTAAGGTTAAAAGAACATGGATGTGGTTTCTCATCGCATAATACTTTGAATTGTTCCAATGTAGTATAATAGAAGGTTTCAATTGCACTAGTCTTGTGTTGTATGGGAAAAAACTTAGATTTAGCTTTGAATAAATGTTGATGATCAGACCCTAAATCAAAAATAGGGATCTCGGCCTGGGGTGCATGAATGGCTCCATCTGAGTTTTCTGATAATAATTCATTCAAAATGTTAAGACTCGTGCGATCGCCTTCATCAAGAGTGATGATAGTACCATCGATGTTTTTTCTATCCAAGTTATTAACTGCAAAATATCTAGCTCTACATAGACTGCGAACATACCTATTCAACTCAATGAATAATTCAAAATAATTAGGTGTGGAGGAAGGAGAAAAGTTTAGACCTCTTGAGAGTATACGTGTTTCATCATCAGTTAATATTTTAGAGGAAAGGTTGAAAACACCTTTGGCTGTCAATGGAACCTTTGATTTTTTCTTATTCTTTCTCCCTCCCCTACTACCTCTGGGTCTGAATCTCTGCTTCTCTTGGGGGACTGATAAAGGCTGGCATATCGATTGGGATCCTGAAAGCGATCCGTATATGGAGGATGGGTGTCTGGTTTGTCTTGTCTTGGTTTGCCTAGACCTAAAAAATGCGATCTGGGGGGTGAGGTCTGTGTAGGGGTTCTCATACTGTTTTTTCTATGAGAGATTATAGGCAGTGGGCGAGAAGGTTGCATTCTAGGTCTGTACCGATGTTCAGATTCCTGCCATATGTCCCGATCTGATCTAGTTGAACGGGATAGTGGTCGATATACAGAGGGTTTGTAGTGATTAGATGAAGGGTTCCTAGAACGCCCTGTATAGACAAACTTTTTATTATAAGTTCTAACCATATCTGAATTGTAATCCTGTAAATCCCTTTTAAATTTCTTTTCTTTTCTATCTATAATCTCCTTTTCAAATGTAACTAAACGTGTGTTTGTTAGAATTTCCCTTTCTTTATAGTGATTATCTTCTTTAAATTTAGTCAATTGATCTTGTATTTGTTTAATCTCAATCTCCAATGATCTAAGTTTGTTTTCTCTATAATCAATTAGTAACTGCATTAGCGCAAAAGAACATTTGTCTAAAATAGTGTCCCATTGTTTGAGTAAATCAGGATCTTCATTAAAAGACAATGTTTTAAAAATTCTAAGGCCCCGAGGAATTTTGTTATGCTCAATATATTTTTGCAATGACATTTTGTCCCACCAGTGTCTGGCTTCAGCTTTCAACAGATTCTCTAATTTGTTGAAGCCACTAAAAATCTCCTCATGTGGACTGGGAGTATCTAGTGACTGGTGGGTTTCATAGTTTTTCAAAATGTCATTGCGTCACTGTATTCTATCTGTGTAACATGACAGATTCATAATTAACTGAAGGACACACCCTAAGGGCTGCTCAGTTGCGTCAAAAAAATGTATGGACAAAAATAAACAAAGAAACCAAGCGCCACAAAAGGGTGTACATCAGTAATTATGAAAATGAATGGTAGCTGTGTATGAAGCTGCCTTCCACCTGGGAGTAAGCCACCACTCCCAATAGGCACCAAAAAGGATGCCAAAGAACTAAAAAAATGGTATAGGTGGAATGGCGCTAGAAACAAATGATGGCATTGAAACAATGTGATAATAAATCATTTAATAAATTGTAAGATTACAATGAAATAGATACAACAGAAGGAAATAGATATAAAACATATACAAATAAAGTCGTGTCTCTGCAGCAATAAATAGATGAATGGATGAAAAGAAATATCCTATAACAACTGCAACAGTGTTACCAAAAATAAAATATGGCTACTGGAAGCTCCTTGCAGACAGGGAGTGGACCTCCACAAATGAATGGTTATAGAAACCAATATGCGGCCATATAGAAAGTCGTGGTAGGGTACCCCAAAATTGTGCCAATGGATGGGTCTGGGTAGTAATATACCACTTGCAACATTAATGGCTCATGCTCACCCCTCGGACGCGGAATGCAATAGGTCCAGAATAGGATGCGGTGTCAGCCCGGAGTGGAGACCGACTTGTATGCGGCTGGAAGTGCTGATGTCTAGACGGCAGTGCAGAGGTGCATGCGGGAGCACTGCAGCTGTAAACTCTGAGGTCCGGGACACAGCAGCGTGAGGTCACCAGTGGGATAAGGCCGGGCTCAGCAATGAGGTGGCTCTCTCTGTTGATGAGCGACCGGACTCCCAGTGATCTGTAACTCTCTCCAGAGAGATGTGGGTGGCGTGTGTTGGCTCACAGGGCTCGGCCGCAGCTGATAGTCTGGTCCTGTGATGACTCAAACAGGACTCAAGGTGGAAAGAAAACCGGGCTGTGTGTAAAGCCGCTGGCTGGAGGAGTAATGAGATGATGGGGTACTGGTGCAGTAGATAGAATGAAAGTGGTCTCTGTAATCCTTAACGTGTTTCACTGCACTTTTTGGAATACCACAATAGTGATAGTAAAGGTCTGACAGTTGTCGGTGTAGAGCAGATACCACACATGACTAGAGGAGGTAATAGATTCAGGATGTTGTGTAAACAAGAAGCAGCCTGGATCTTGAAAATGCAGACACTCAGCCCCATGGGCCTTAATGAAAACATTGATCTAGAGTTTATTTGATTTTGATTTAGGAATGGGGGTTCTTTGTGCTTGGTTTAGATTTCTTCAGTCCTATGGCCCTGCTCTATGTAGTGTCTCCAGTAGTTTGTAGATAGACATTGGACTTAGATTTCATGTGGATTCCAGCTCTATCATTCACTCGACTCTCTCTCCCTTTCTCTTCTTGTATTAATAATAGTGCATTGAGTCTCTTGGTGTAATTAATTTTTATAATTTTTTTCGTTTTTGGTATTGATGCTATTAAATATCTGATTAGATTAGCATGACTAACAATTTGATCATGTGATTACCATTGTATTCACAACTAGCGGTTCAATACATTATGTTTATTTCTATGTGCCCCGTAGGAATAACTTGCTCTCTATATACACTTTTATATGATGTATCAAAGTTATTTATGTTATGCTACAACTGGGAGCTCGCTGTTGCTTTTAGGCTCTATGATGAATCCCTCATGAAATATTTTGATGTGTTTTGATATAATATCTTTAAACAATTTAAAGCACAGCTAGTAACTGTAACACGCTAAAATATTTTATCCAAAATAGCTTTTATTGTATGTTTATTTATTTATTAGTTTTTTATATTGATCAAATTTAGTGTTTATGTAATATCAGTATATTTTGTTATTCATATAGTATCTCTGCTTAACTTCTGAATTGTGACCTATTAGGTAATGAAATTCTAACATACACCTATTAGCCAGTTGATGTCTGACAGGTGTTGATTCACAGGTGGTCCATTAATGAAAATGGGTATATATTAGCTGTCCATGCTACAATCACTCATTCTGCCTTCTTGAAGAAGCTGCTATATGCAGTGAAACGCGTTAAGGATTACAGAGACCACTTTCATTCTATCTACTGCACCAGTACCCCATCATCTCATTACTCCTCCAGCCAGCGGCTTTACACACAGCCCGGGTTTCTTTCCACCTTGAGTCCTGTTTGAGTCATCACAGGACCGGACTATCAGCTGCGGCCGAGCCCTGTGAGCCAACACACGCCGCCCACATCTCTCTGGAGAGAGTTACAGATCACTGGGAGTCCGGTCGCTCATCATCGGAGAGAGCCACCTCATTGCTGAGCCCGGCCTTATTCCGCTGGTGACCTCACGCTGCTGTGTCCCGGACCTCAGAGTTTACAGCTGCAGTGCTCCCGCATGCACCTCTACACTGCCGTCTAGACATCAGCACTTCCAGCCGCATACAAGCCGGTCTCCACTCCGGGGTGACACCGCATCCTATTCTGGACTTATTGCATTCCGCGTCTGAGGGGTGAGCATGAGCCATTAATGTTGCAAGTGGTATATTACTACCCAGACCCATCCATTGGCACAATTTTGGGGTACCCTACCACGACTTTCTATATGGCCGCATATTGGTTTCTATAACCATTCATTTGTGGAGGTCCACTCCCTGTCTGCACGGAGCTTCAAGTAGCCATATTTTATTTTTGGTAACACTGTTGCAGTTGTTATTGGATATTTCTTTTCATCCATTCATCTATTTATTGCTGCAGAGACACGACTTTATTTGTATATGTTTTATATCTATTTCCTTCTGTTGTATCTATTTCATTGTAATCTTACAATTTATTAAATGATTTATTATCACATTGTTTCAATGCCATCATGTGTTTCTAGCGCCTTTCCACCTATACCATTTTTTTGCACTGACTTGCAGCAGGTGTTATTATCATTATTGCAAATTATTTATTCTATATATTTTTTAGCACTGGGATTGGGGATCCTATTGTGCCCTTGTGTGTGATATACGATAAAACAAAACATATCTGTTAATTTGGGAACTTCATGCTGACACAGATATTTTATTTTATTGCATATTTGTCACCACCAATCAACCCCCACACACACAGTGACAGTGAGGATAAACAGAAATAGAGCAGCCAAGCACAGCAATAGAGAGAGAGGAGTGTCACACAACCCACTCCCTTAATTAATGGCTCCCCGAATCCGCCAAATCTCCCCCTAACAGTGCACTAACTGTACCAGATGCTGAATGGAGGATGAAGATGGCAATCTGCAGAGCTGTTGCTGTGCCCAGGAATCAGGGTGACTGCAGGCAGGAGATGCTGACCTGGCGTGCTGTGCGGGAACTGAGCGCGGGAGAAAGGGAGAAGTCGCACTTCCCCTGTCTAACCCGACTTTGAAGTTAAGGGGAAGCTCTGCCCCCCTCTGTTTGACATCCGGCCAGATATGGCCGCCCGCAATACACAGCATTAAGCGGTGAAAAGCTGCGCCATCAGCCTTTCCCTTGTGACCGGGAAAGCTGGCCATACTCACCAGCCGTGGCGCCGGGCTGTGCAGTACTCAGGGGGGACCCTGACCCAGCTGCGAGCAGCTGCGGCAGGTCCCCAAAGCACCGGTGTGCTGAGACCTGGGACCCGGACGCATGCTGCAGGCGGGTCTCTCCAGTTGGCTCCAATAGCGCAGGCAGACAGGGGCTAATTGTTGGTAGACTTTGCTTCATGACAGCATACTGGTTATGTAAAACCTTGTTTCATGTATAGCCAGGTACTTTTTTAATAGGAATTTTGTCAAATAATCCACCGAACTACCACAATTAAATAATTTGAAAGCAATGTAAAATAGTATTATATAGCATATATATATATATATATAAGGCCAAAGAACGAGCTATGTGTATATGTGTATTCCTCTTCAGCAGTTATTGAAGAAAACAGTGAAGGGTAAAGGTAAACAATGTTTTCCATGGGTCAACCATTTTGATCCTTGTAGTGATTATGTGAGGCATGCTGTTAAACAACTTTGGCCAATTGCACAGACTGACAACAGTTTAAATTTGCGTGAGGTGGACATTATGCCCTGTTATACCAGGAGAAGGATGATTAAGGATTGTGCTATGAGAAGAGATATTACAGGCATGCATTTGGAACAGAGTGAACAGTCTATTTTTTTGACACCTAACATGAAGGTACATGCAGACAGGCACTAATTTCAATCATCCTCACAGTGGTAAAAAATTATTATCAGGCACAGGGTTACCTGTCTTACCCGCTATATAGTGTACTTAATAACATGTCCGTGTGGATTAAGTTACGTGGGGAAGACAGAGAGAACCCTACGTGAAAGGATGGCTATGCATCGATCTTTGATCAAACAGGCTATTGAAAAAGGCACGAGCGACCAACCTGTAGCCCGGCATTTTGCGGCCTTGGGGCATAATTTATCCACTCTCAGATATGTTGTTATAGATCACATACCAGAATCTATACGCCAAGGTGATCGCTCTCAGAAATGATTAAGATGTGAAGCACAATGGATATTTCGTTTGGGGACATTGTCCCCGAAGGGGTTAAATGAGACAGTGGGTCTACATTGTTTTGTATGATCTAGGTTGAAGATTACTTTGTATGCATTGATGCTTTATACTTTTATATTTACATTTATTCTTCTATAATACTTTCCATAAATGGCATGGCTTATGTGATTTTCAGGTTGCTTGTGAAGGAAAGCAATTTAGTGATAGCTGCTCAATGTTATGCTTAAGGTTTTAGCAATATGCAATGGATGTTTGATAAAATGTAACTGTGTCGCTGTATATTTCAGATATTGTGTCTCATCATTTGGAACTGCAAGCTATACAAAGTTGTGTGCACTGATGGTGATGGTAATACAGCCAAGCAAACAGATAGTTACGGTCCAGCTGAGTACAATATTCTGACATGATATTAGCAAATATGCACATCTCCTTCTGTGTATGCAATGCAGATGCAATTACAGTTCACTTGCAGTTAATGTTAGGGTTAGGCTGTAATTAGGGTTAGGTTTAAGCTAAAATATGAGCGTTGACATTTTGACTGTTGACATGCATAATGTCCATATATTGAACAGGTCAACATTTTGTCAGTGACAACATTGTGAATGTTGACGTGTTATATATTGACAATCTGAACATATCAACATTATTGGCAGTACCTACTGTATGGTGTTGATAGGTGTCAGCAATGTGTGATGGAGGACAATCCATATAATAAAAAGCTTACCCAGCGATTGGTTTATTAACTAGGTAGAACAAATGGTGCTAGTCAATGCAAGGGGGATGTAGTTTATATGCCGGTGGACAGGATGCTGGCAGTCGAAATACCATCGCTGAAATTTCGCTGCCCGGCATAGGCATAAGGATATCAGGATACCGGTGTCGGCATCCCGAATAACCGGACAACGGTAAGTATGCGCGGTTAGCCGGGGATGGGGGGTTAGGAGTAGGCACCCCCAGGGGGAGATTAGGGTTAGTCGCCCCCACCGGGGAGGGTTAGGCTATGGGAAGATGAGGTTAGGGTTAGGCACCACTGGGGGGAGGTTAGGGTTAGGCACCCCCCCGGGAGTTTTTTAGGTTTTGGGCGAGGGAAGGAGGGGGGGTTAGGCACCACTAAGGGTGGGTTAGGGGAGGGTTAGGGTACTTACCTGTACCTGTTGGGATTCTGCACCATTCGGACTTCCAATGTCGCATAGCCAGCATGGGATCGTACATCGCTTCTCCAGATCTCTGGTGTTTGCAGAAAGATCTGGAGGTGTGACGGACGACCCCACGGGAGCGTGCAGCGAACAATATCATGCCCACACATGGAACAATATAGCTGTGATATTATTGCAATCCGTCGGATCGGCTGCTATATTGCTCCGTGTGTGAGGGATTTACAGTAGACAAAAATGCTGATTGAATAGGATTATGCTCACTAATATATTGCATCAACAAACCTAATAACATTTTCCCAGTAGTTAGTGTTGATCATGATCAGCTGCTAAACATGTAACTTGTGTCACTGTTATTATATATGAGCAAACCTCTTATATTTCAACAAAGATAAAGAGATATGTATTTCTCATAGGGATGTAATATTGCATTAATAACCGTATGTTCTTAAAAGTTATACCTATGTAAGTGGAGATCTAACTTGTAACCTTAATTATTGCTATGAATTAGAGTCATATTAAATGCAGTAACCACTGATAATTATATTAATTTCTCTGTACCGCATGTGGGCGGTCCATGAATCAGTCTTCATTTTTGGGCTAATGGTGTAGCAAACGGTTGGCTATTTATATATATATATATATATATATATATATATAAACAGCAGTCGCTTATATAAATTCAGGCTGGTACAGTTTTACACATCGCTATATAATAGCATTATAATGTCATTTTGTTGTCTCTTCAGCATAGTGGGCCTGATTCAAAGATAGACGCCATGCTGATGTTTCTGCAGTGTGAGCGATTATGAGTCGCACTGCGCATACTTCAAGTTTCATTTTCACTGTCGCTCACAGTGAATATTTATTCGCCAAGTGATTGACAGGCAGGAACCATTTGTGCAGTAACTCCTTTTACTGGTTATAGCGGGTGCTGACATCAGCCTCCATGCAGTGCACTTCCCCCTCCTCCCTTCCCTCCGACTCAGTCATGCAGAGAATAAGCTTCGCCCCCACCAGCTAACTTGAAGCTGATCTCAATGGATCTGGGGAGCTTTCAATGAAGAGGAATGCATGTAGCTGTACCCCTGCAACTGCTAAGTAGTGTAAGCTAGTGTTTTTCTGTATAAAGTATCATATCTTGATATAAGAAAATAAGGATTCCCAATGGTCGGACTGGCTAGGTGGGGGGGGTATGTTGAATCCCCTGGTAGGCACCACTTCCTGGTGGACCGGCCCACTGCCTCAGGGGTGAGGGGAAATTTACAAACTCTCAAGGCCCCCGAAATGGATCCTCATCTAGATTACCCTGTGCAGCATTAGCCACTTCACCCGGCAGTCTGTGGCATTGGTGGACTGAAATGCCGTTGATTCTGTACTGCACAGGCGTGATTCTAACTGTCAGCTGGAGCCTGGTAGGAGAAGTGGATGCAGACTGCAGTGTCACTCTGAAGACAGAACACCGGACTCAGAAGCGGGTGAACAGCAGCATGCCGGAGTCGGACTTAGAACTCTGGAAAGGTAAGTAAAGTAGTCTAGGGGTTCAGGTAAAAGGGGGGAGTCACTACGCTACAGAAAATATGGGGGAACATTATTATTATAGTAAAGGTAGCAATATAAAATAAAGGTGGCACAAATTATATAGATAAATATACTAAAGGAGACCTTATAATTATTATTAGACCGTTGGCAGCACACTTTATATTTAAAAAAAAAACCTGCGCAAATTATTGCTATTTTATCACTATGTGTATAAAAGAGGAAACAAATTAATAATTTAATGAAAGGGGGCACAGGTTGTTACTATTTTATTAAAAAAGACCTGTATTATTACTATTTTAATAAAAGGCAGTACCAATTATTGAAATAATAAAAGAATAATAATAATGTTCGATGGCTGTGCCCCTCCAATTGACGGCCACACCTTCCAATGGCTGGTCACGCACCTTATGCGGGCCCCTGCCATTGCATTCCGCTGTGGGCCCTCTGTGCCCTGGGCCGACACTGGCTGGTGGGCGGGGGATGAACTCAGGATAGTGCATGTCTGAGTTCTGTGTAGGGGATAATGAAGATAGTGATAAATGCAGTTATATGTGTTAATAATTAATGCAACAAAGTGAAAATCTGAAGGTGAGAAAGTGCGTTGTTATAGCAGAATGGAAACAGTGGAGAAATGGATAGGGAGGCAAATGAAACACCAGAGAAATAGAAACCAAAGGGCTGAAGCTAAGGCATAAAGGAGCTGCTTTAGTAAAAGGTTTTAGCTCTGAGTGGCGCAATTATAAAACACAGTAAAATTATAATAACAATTAATAATAGTAAAATAGACAGAATTGTAGTGAACACAAATAATAGTAATTTAAGTGGACTAATGATATATAATCTGTGACGGTCTGTGTAATCGGACATTAAGGGGTAAGCATGGTAAAATTATACTTGTCAAACAGTAATGGGAATATTTAAAAGTAGCGATATAGATATATGAGATATGTTAAATATTAGATAAAAGTAGAAATTAATTATCAAAGAAATAAAATGTAAAAAAAGATTTTCAAACTCTACACTTTCCCTTATTGGGGTATATGCAACACGCTTCCCCACCGATAAGTTGCCTCCACAGTGACTTATATCTCTATTGGCACCATTTATAGCACTTATTTATTGTCAATTGTCTCTAATCACCTTATAAGCTATGCCAATATTTTCTGTATATAATTTCCCATGACAAAGATCAATTCATTTTCAATATACTGTAACCACTACTGTTTAAGAAGAATTATTGTACCATATTTTAGTCTTAACTTGTGTTCCTGCCAGTTGGGATAAGAGATGCAGGTATTTTACATTACTGAACATCTTTAGAATGTAATGGATTAAAAGCAATATTATAACATAATTAACTTACAGCTTTATTTTTAACAGAATTTATTGCAATAAATGGCAGTGTATAGGGGTTTATTTGTCATCGCTTAATTTCTACAAAAGCAGGTGAAAATGTACATTTTCACCTGCAATTGTAGAAATTAAGTTATCGGGCCATTCAAAGCAGGAGATATCACAGATATCTCCTGCTAACCTTCCTCTCACGGAATGGCCCGCTGTCCCCATACACTAGTATGGGGACAGAATTCATCAAGTCCGAAAATACAATATTTTCAGAGCTTGAATGCGGGAGCATTTGCCATCTTCAGATGGCAAGTGCTCGCGATCGGGTCTCGCAACGCGCTCCTTTCCTCCGCCCAAGCCCGGCTCCTTCCGTCGGACGTTGGGGCTCTTCTGCGCAAGCGCGACTTGTAGGTAATGCATGCGCACTTGTCTCACTGCTCCAAAAGGAGCAGTGAAACACTTCGGGAGACAGCTGATTTTCAGATCAACTGTCTCCGCACCAGAGCAATGATGAATTGCTTCGGCGTCAAGTTGGAATGTTCATGATAATTAACAACATGAATAGACACCATAGTGATAATACATTTTTGCACAACTGATGTAATAAAGCCTTGCATGTGTCATTTTGCTAGAAAATATTTATGTACAAAACAAATGTTATGTTGTAAATGCTTCTGCCTCTTGATGATCTCCCCGTGCAGCAAGTCATTCTGGCACATTAATAAATGTTTTTCAGACAAGCTTTGTTAATCCTTTTTTTAAACCGAAATATTTCCCTAACACATTGCATAAGCACCACAATGTTTCCTGTCTCTGACATATAATCACCATAATCTCATGAAAGATTAAAGCAGTAGCAAAAACCTTTCATGTTTTTCCCAGCCCATTGTCATGTTGTTGGAATAAATGTTACACTTGAAAACAAAAACAATCTAGTTCTTTTAAGACTCTTTATATTTTCATACATGTGATAGAGATACGAGAGGTGTGCAATAAGTCCCTGGATGTGCAGTGCATAGGTAGAGGAGACACAATCTCACTGTCTGGTTGTGAACTGTAATCTCTGACTAAAGTTCTTGTGCAATTTCAGGGCACAGAACCGTATATAATCAGCACTGCACACCAAGGAAGTCAGCTACTTCACTTCCTTCAAGAAACCCGTTATGGAGCTTAACACAGACCACTGGAGAGCCATGATCTTCTACAACTACAACAGAGGTCTGCGACAGCAGGACAGTCGTTTTGAAGGACTGCGAGCTGCTTTTGGGGGGAAGAACCATCCTAAACCACTGTGTTTGAATGGTTTGCAGAACTTTGATGCGAGAGACGGTACCTGGAAGACGAGGAGCGCTGCGGTTGACCTGTGTCCACCATCACCGAGGACAATGTTGCTGCCATGCGGGCCATAGTTGAGGTGGACAAGATGCATGGGATTCTTTTCGAGTCACCGGAAGCTTCAGAGGAGACCTTCATCATCCAGCATGTAGAAGACATACCTGCTGTGGATTGGTCCAGCTGCTTCACCAAGTGGTATGAGCGCATGCAACTTTGCATAGACTCCTCTGGCAAATACTTTGAAAAAATGTAATGTTCACTTTGTTTGTAATTATACTTTTTGTGCTTCTGGAATCTTATTGCACACCCCTCGTAAATTCGTGTTTCACACTCAGTTTTACCAGTTGTGGAGCCTTAGGACTGCTGACTTTTAGCATTGAATCATTTTGTTCTGACTGCTCCCATGTGTTTCCTCACACAGCTCCAAACAGTCCAAAGTAGGTTACAGTAATTCTGACTGGCCCTGGTTTACATGCGTTTCAATGTCTGTAGCAGAGAAATTAGACTGTAAGTTCCATTGTGGTAGTTACTGTTTGGGAACTCTACAGTGTTGGCTTCCTATATAAGATAGTAAGTAAAATAATAAGACTGTTAGCTGCTATAACTAAATCTAGATCTTATAACAATGGGAACCTACTGTGGCGTCATGAGGGGGGTGGGGGCCGCTCCCGAGTGTCACCGTCGGAGGGCGTAACACCAAAATGCCGGCTCTTCTGCAGTGACAGGTGCTGCAGTGTGACAATCTCCTATAGCACCTGGCTTCTGTCATAGAAGAGGAGGGGCAAACCTGGTGTCCTGGTGGCGTTTTATTGACGATGTACTTTTTATTTGGAGAGGGGAAATTACCCATCTTAATAACTTCTGTGAGATTTTAAATACAAATAGTTTTAATATCAATTTGACTTTTAATATTAGTAAAACCGAATTGTTTTTTTTAGATTTGGTCATTTATATTGATGATGGAATGATTTCTACAAAAACCCATAAAAAAGTGACTGATTCTAATTCCTACATTGAAGCCAATAGCGAACATCAAAATAGATGGCTTGAAAATATACCATTGGGACAGTTTAAAAGACTAAAGAGAAACTGCACAAATGAAAGCACTTTAAATCTACAAATTGAAGAAATGACTGAACGATTTAAAGTAAAAGGTTATTCTGACTCCTTGTTGATGAATGCTAAGCAACAAATAGGAGAGGTTAAGAGGGAAGACCTCCTAAAAGATAAATCAAAGGAATCTAAAATTAATAAAAAAAACAATTATGAGTGGGCTTTTATCACACAATATGGTGCCCACCATAAACAAATTGAGAAAATTATTGGGAAATATTGGGATGTACTTAAAAAGGAACCTGTTTTAGGTGAAGTACTACCCATAAAACCAGTTTATATATATAGAAGAGCTCCATCCCTTAAGGATAAATTAGTTAGGAGTGTCTTGCCCGAAACAAACCAATCCAGCGAAAGGAGTAAAGGCTTTCATAGATGTGGTAGCTGCTTGATGTGTAGAACCACCGCATCAACTAATATGAATAATAAAAAGATTACTGAGTTTACAGTAAATGGCACCACATATAAAATAAAGGATTTCATCACATGCCATTCAAGATATGTTGTATATCTTTTAGAATGCACATGCGGTTTGTTTTATGTTGGTAGGACCACCAGGAATTTTAAATTAAGAATGTCTGAACACATCTATAATATTCGGAAGGGTTTGAATACACATTCCTTCTCGGACCATTTCTTAAAAATTCATAATAAAAATGAAAATCATATAAAAAATTTTTTGGGTATCCAAGTAATTAAACCACATTGGCGGTCAAAGGATATGGAAAAACGTTTGGCCACCAGCGAAATGAGGTGGATTTTTAATTTGGATACACTTACGCCTAAAGGCTTAAACCTTGATTTTGAATTGAAATGGTTTTTAGATTAATTTTATATATTTCAATGTTTTTAACATTTTCTCATTATATTAATTAATATATTTCTCTTTTATCTATTTATGATTCCTCTACTACTGGGAGCGGTGTATAATTGTGTTCCACTGAGGGAGGGATGGACCCTGCCGGAATACTAAGTACGGCATAGCTTTGTAATCAGTGGAACACACTTACATGGATACTTCAAGTTCGCTGAAAAACTCCACAAAGATGGCCGCGATTGGAGCCTGGTATTCACCCCCTAGCATTTCTTTGGTGCAGCAACAGAGAGAAAGAAAAAATAAATAAAAAAAAAATAAAAAAAAAATTGCACTGTGGAACGCATATAACTTCCGTTTTTCCAGGAAGTTGTAATAGATGGAACGCAAGCAGCTTCCTGTTAAGACCGGAAGTGACGTCATCGTGATGTTTGCCGCGAAAAAAGCAGGAATTGGAGGACCAATAAGAAATTATTGCAGGGGATAAATAGGATCTGTCTTTTAATCACAAACTACCTTTGCCTGAGGAAGGATCCTGAGAGGTCCGAAACGCGTTGCAGGAGGTGCAAGTTTGTGAATCAGGAGGAACGTCTTTTGGGATCCTGTTGCCATTTGGACTACTATAAAGTTTTCTGCGGTGGTACCGAGCTAACTTTGGCCCGGGACCCTTTGCTAATTTTTAGCATTAACCCACCGCAGCATCTCCACTTGGTGAGATTTTAACATCTTGGATCCCGATTCCTTCTTTATATCTATGTTATGAATGTTCTTGTTTTTAATCTATTTTTGTCAGAATAAATGATATCATTTTATTGGATGGGTATTTTATGCATATTTCCCTTCCTAATTTAAGGCATTACATGCAATTAGCGCTATCCAAGACACACTTTTCTGTTTTGTTATAGAAGAGGAACCGACAGTGCTGACAGCCCAGCCTCCGGCTATGCTGGGTTGCCACCAGAGTGAAGTCATCAGAATCCCCCGTGAGGCCACTTCCCTTTATTTTAGGCCATGTCCCCTCTAGTGCGCACGGGTGTCACTAGACCCAGTTACGCCTCTGCCTACTGTTTAATATAGTTTTGCTTACATTACTTTTTTCTTTATTGATTACTGTTAGTGGGATGATTTACTTGATCAATAGGAACAATCAGAAATATGAAAATAAGTTTTGATCATTTCAGTTCAACGATACTGATTGTCACAGGTAACTGTACTTTTGCACCATTTTTATGAATGAATAAATCATCATCATCATCAATGACTTTGGATGTGGGACTAATCACCACAAGTAAACAGAAGTTCCCAGACTTTCTGAATACACGAAGTTGCAAAATACATCTATACATACTTAGTATAAAATAAAGTCCCTGGTAGGCGTATATCTGTTTGCTAAGGTTAATCTCGGGAACCAGTGGACGGATTTTGAGGCAGTTTTCACTATTCTATATAGAGCATTTGTCGCGGAAGGTTTAGCTGTATGAAACAATAATGTATTAGAAAAGGGAACCGAGCAGTGACAAGTTTAGTGTAGCAAGTCAATGAACAAAATAAACGTTCAAGCTCTTTCTTGGCTTATGCTGCCTAAACTGTTAAAGATAAATCACAGTATAGGACCATGTAGAGATTGATACATATTTTCCAGTTCCTCCCGAAAACTTCATTTAAGCCCTATTTACTGATCTAAAATTTCAGTTTTTTCACTTTTTTTTTTACCATTCCTATTTAATTTATGTGAAAAACGATTCTTTGATTTCAAACGAGTCCAATTGCTTTGGCATGACAATAAATAAAGCACTAGGACAGGCACTTATCATGGCTGGAGGTGACCTGAGTTTAGATTACGTGGCCCTTTTGCGTGTCACGTCAAAACTAAATCTTTTCGGGTTGACATCAGGAGGAAAAACAACTAATGTTATCTACAAGGCAATCTTATAAGACTTTGGTTAAATAAGACTAATGCTGTAAATTCCTAATTGCTCCCATGCGAAGCCGGGGTGGGACACTAGTTGATATAGAAAGCAGTAGTTTGTCTTGTTCTACAAAATATTGAATTATGGAGGTTTAGTTTACATTACTTAAATATCATTTGCAAACCAATGGAAAATGTTTTAAGTCCATTATAAAAATGAATGCAGAAGCGCTCTAAGAGAGGAGGGGGTCTGTGTGCAGGCTCCGATCAGGCCCCCTCCTCTCCGGCGCATGCGCAGGTCTCCCGGAACATGGCGCCTGCGCCGTGTTCCAGAGACATCTCTACTGCGCATGCGTAAATCACCGGGGAAGTGGCCACGGTGGCCATTTTCCTGGTGATTTCTGCAGACAGCGCTGGGCCACCAGAAAGGTAAGTATATGAAATTGGGTGCCTGTGTGCACCGCATACCTTGCACCCATTATAAATACACCCCTGAATGAATGTACCAACAGATCCTTTTAGACTGAAAAGCTTCTGAGCTATTTTTACATTGGAGAATAGGTACTTTGAGCTACTCAGTCCTGCTTGTTTCCCTTAGTTGGCTGAGTATTTAGTGTTTATATTGCTGGACCATCCTCCCCTTTCCTGATCTGTCCCCTCCCTCCCTAAAGAAATGTCCTCATCTTGCATCTTTTTCTATGCCTGAAGCAGTGAGCTACTCAGTGCCTATCATATTGCAGATTTTAGTGCAGGAAGACTCAGGACGGTCCTTTCAATAGAGTTTAAGGGAAGCATTCTATGTACAGTGCATCCGGAAAGTATTCACAACGCTTCACTTTTTCCACATTTAACATTATGTTACAGCCTTATTCCAAAATGGAATAAATTCATTTTGGTCCTCAAAATTCTACACCCAATACCTTATAATGACAACGTGTAAAAAGTTTTTTTTTAGATTTTTGCAAATTTAATAAAAAAAACCTAAGAAATCACATGTACATAAGTATTCATAACCTTTGCTCAATACTTTGTGCACCTTTGGCAGCAAATACAGCCTCAAACTTTTTGAATATCATGCCACAAGCTGGGCACACCTATCTTTGTGCAGTTTCGCCCATTCCTCTTTGCAGCACCTCTCAAACTCCATCAGGCTGGATGGGAAGTGTAGGTGCACAGCCATTTTCAGATCTCTCCAGAGATGTTCAATTGGATTCAAGTCTGGGCTCTGGCTGGGCCACTCAAGGACATTCACAGAGTTGTCCTGAAGCCACTCCTTTGATATCTTGGCTTTGTGCTTAGGGTCGTTGTCCTGCTGAAAGATGAACAGTCGCCCCAGTGTGCGGTCAAGAGCGCTCTGGAACAGGTTTTCATTCAGGATGTCTCTGTACACTGCTGCATTCATCTTTCCCTCTATCCTGACTAGTCTCCCAGTTCCTGCCGCTATAAAAATATCCGAACAGCATTATGCTGCCACCACCATACTTCACTGTAGGGATGGTATTGGCCTGGTGATGAGCGGTGCCTGGTTTCCTCCACACAGAACACCTGGAATTCACACCAAAGAGTTCAATCTTTGCCTCTCATGGTCTGAGAGTCTTTCAAGTGCATTTTGGCAAACTCCAGGCGGGCTGCCATGTGCTTTTTACTAAGGATTGACTTCCGTCTGGCCACTCTACCATATAGGCCTGATTGGTGGATTGCTGTAGAGATGGTTGTTCTTCTGGAAGGTTCTCCTCTCTCCACAGAGGAATGCTGTAGCTCTGACAGAGTGACAATCATTCTTGGTCACCTCCCTGACTAGGGCCCTTCTCCCCCGATCGCTCAGTTTAGATGACCGGCCAACTCTAGGAAGAGTCCTGGTCATTCCGAACTTCTTCCGTTTACGGATGATGGAGGCCACTGTGCTCATTGGAAACTTCAAAGCAACAGATATTTTTCTGTACCTCTGTACCCTTCCACAGATTTGTGCCTCGAGACAATCATGTCTCCGAGGTCTACAGACAATTCCTTGGACTTCATGCTTGGTTTGTGCTCTGACATGCACTGTCAAGTGTGGGACCTTATATAGACAGGTGTATGCATTTCAAAATCATGTCCAATCAACTGAATTTACCACAGGTGGACTCCAATTAAGCTGTAGGAACATCTCAAGGATGATCAGTGGAAACAGGATGCACCTGAGCTCAATTTTGAGCTTCATGGCAAAGGCCAGGAATACTTATGTACATTAGTGTTTTTTGTTTTTTTTATTAAATTTGCAAAAATCTCAAAAAAACTTTTTACATGTTGTCATTATGGGGTATTGTGTGTAGAATTTGAGGACAAAACTGAATTTATTCCATTTTGGAATAAGGCTGTAACATAACAAAATGTGGAGAAAGTGAAGCGTTGTGAATACTTTCCGGATGCACTGTATTACTAGTGACTGGGCAGATATATTCCTCTAGGAGATAGCAGTGCGACATGGCTCCTAGCTACTGATAATACAAAGTTCCATTATTTCAGACAAGAGGGAGGCATATCAACAACTGTACACTTGTTTTTAATCCATCATCATGCCAAAATAATTAGAATTAATTTAATATATATAACATCTAATTTAAGGAGATAGTAAAGGAGCAAGTTCTGAGTCACAATTGTGTCTCTTTTTTAATTTTTTTAATTAATGCCTACTGTAGCCCAAGACTTGAACTTGAGTGACACCAAGCCTGGAAATTAGCTTGAAAGTGAAAGTACTATTGCTTTAGTTATCTAACTTAATCTCTGTCGCCCTGGGCTATGAAACAGCGTTGCATCATACCATATCCTGTTGAGATAAAAATGACAAACCATGAACTGTGCAGATAAGATGAATCATTTATTTATATACAGTAAGCATTGGTAGATGTATTCTGTTCAAAAGAAAAAAATACAGTAACAAAAATATTCTCAGCATAATACCTACAGTATAAACGTAAGTGTGACAAACAGATTTTGTTGTTGAGTTATAAAGAACACTGAGCCTGGTATGACAGATTACAAGTTGCATTGTTAACTAGGACAGTAAAAAACTGTACAGTGCAGGCAACACATTACAATAAAATATGGTCAATGAGGCAGTCTTTATCAATAATTGGGCAAGAGGGTTAAAATCTCATAAATCCTCCATATCGTTTATCCATTTCTGGGGTCTCTTTGGAATAACTCTCACCATCTTCATCTGAAGGAAGAAGAGAATCTGCAAAGCGTCTCATGAATCCTCCGTATCTTTTCTGGTAGTCCTGCCACCACTCTGGTCTGCCGACTCTTCTCATAAAGCCACCGTATCGCTTCTGTAACTCTCTCCCATCATCTTCAATGTCTGGACTTCTTCTGTAAAATCTCATGAAGCCCCCATATCTCTTATTCATCTCTCCTGGTGTCTCACTGTTGTTGTCATGATAAATACCACTTTCAGGATCCCTACCAGTTCCAAGAAGCTCCCTTAGGAGATCTAATGTATCACTATCAAACTCTTTCTTCATGAAACCTCCATACTTCTTAGCAGGAATTTCTCCAACAGTGGATTCTTCTTCTGGTTCAACATTATATAACTCATCCATTTTCTTTTTCATGAAGCCACCATATCTTTTCATAAACCCTCCATACTTTTTGGTAACTAGGTGATTATCGTTGTCCAGCTCTTTTTCAGCTTCATGAGCATTGTCCTCTTTGGCAGTTTGCAGAAGCTCTTTGCAGGTTCCCCAGGCTTTGGCAATTGGCAATTTTCCATCACATTCCAAAGTGCAAACCTGAAACAAGAATATTTTTAGATTAATTTAAAAAAGTGGAACCTATGGCACCTACACTTGTTATTTATTAAATATTGATATAAAAAACAACCCAAGTGTTTAACACTACAACCTTAATGGCGCAAGTCATAAAGATGAACATTACTTAAGCATATAGGAAACATATATACCTACTGATAAGATATGTGGCAAAAAATGGCAGGTTGACGTCTAGCATAACTCACACTTGCTCCTGTGTTTTTAACCAAATGTCTTGTTTGCAAAATAAGCATTCCCTATAAGGCTTCAATAGAGCTTAAAAATTATAATCTATCAGGTATACATCTCATTTATGAAAAACAAAAAAATATAAAATACACACAAAAACATAATAGATACACCAGCAATTAATATAGCACCTATTAGCATTAGCGGTACATTTGCAATAAGCCAATCACAAGTAGTTCACTAGACCTGGTGCCTGTCATCTTCATTTGTACTTGGCAAATATGTCTCCTATCCTACAGTATATGCATCTGTTTGAAATCATACACCCTACATTAGTCCATCTCATCCGGCTTCTTCAGGTGTTTCAGATACTGTACATGCAAATCTGCAAAGGCACATACCTGTATGCAGGTTAATGCGATTACCTTTAACTTTCTTGTTCAGGTGGCCGGCCACGGTTCTGCACATGTGCGGTCAGCAGATCACGCATGTATGAGAGAGCATTGCCAGGGAGGGATGCTATGGATCCCTCTTCCGGTAATTGTTGTGTTATGTAGCATATACTGTAGCTACCAGTACCTAGCTCCGGAATGCTTTGCTGGAGCTTGATAAATCTCATACAGTATAAATCTGTGGGGGTTATAATTGGAAATTGGGGTACCACAGCAGTGTTACATCCTGGAGAGGCTTAAATTTAGTGGGGTGGGGGGATTATTTCCCACAAAATTATTTTAATAAATATGCCTCTAAATATTCCAAATATAGTAATAACAATACTTTAATGATCATATAATCCAAATGGATTTTATTTTAAGCAAAATTAATATCTCAATAACGTCATATATATTGTACTTTCACAAAGTTATACATTAACAAAATTAAACTTTCTTTTGACCAATGATTTATTAAACTCAGGGTATGCATTCAATAGCAAAACTTTTTTATGTTCTTCTAAAATTGATTTTTTTTTTTCATGAAATTACTTTTTCACACTCGTTTTGAAGAAATAGTAAAGCCTGAAGCTAATTTGTTCTCTAATTATCCAGTTTTTTAAAAGAAGAGCAAATTCTTCATTTAAAAAGGGAGAATTTTATAGCGAAACTCTGTATTCATCCATCCAGTAGTTAGTCCAGCTTCTATACACTTACTCCAGGCAATATGGGGGAGTAGTTCTAGTATAACTAGCATGTAAATGATCAAAGGAAAAAAGAGCCAATATTCAGCTTTCCTATAGTGAAATCTCGCAATTCTTAGGCAAGAGGGGGTCTGCATTTCTCATGTTTAGGTTGTTTGTCCCGACTGTTTGTGGGTGACCGTTCTATACCACGTCACCCCCGTTTTGTGGCAGTGTCGAGGCCAGTGTTTGCATCTTCTGACACAGATTTCCTGGACCCGATAGAGGAGTTTTGGTGGCCATCCTGAGTAAGCTTAGGCTTACTCAGATGGCCGATGGTGATCTGATACTGTGTCTTTGGACAACACTCGGATCTGCAATGCCGGCAGTGTCTTTAGTCTTCAGACGCCTCCGGCATTAGCATATTTTTGCATCGCTGCTGGTCCCAAAACACAGCAGCAATGCAAATAGAGTGCAACTCTAAATCAGGCCCTATGCTATGAACCACTTTATTGGAAGTGCTGATAAGGTCTTTGAAAGGTTTGTGGGACTTCCCCTGAGGCTCTTTCCCTATGCTTCTTACATTGGCAGGTGGGAATGAGAGGGAGCACGCCTTCTGCTAACATTAGACTGGGATTGTGGTTTCGGGATGTGCATGGCTGACGGAAGTTCTCTAGTTGGCCCCACTTTAGGTGCTGCCAGATTCTTAGACTGGGAAGATGCCTCTGGGCTGTGACACGACAGTCTGGTGCCACAGTCTTTGTGTAATCACAGACATACAGGAGCAGTGGTAATCAGATTTACAGGTAAGTAGCTGCCAGCTGTTGCTCCTCCATGCCAATGGCCAACAACCAGTGTGGGTGAGCACACGAACGGGTAAATTTACTACAGGTTCTGAAAATGAAAAGTGAAGGTGTTACCCTTAGCAACCAATCTGATTGCTTACTGTGGACAACACCTCCACTTTTCATTTTCAGAAGCTTTCGTAAATCTATCCCTAAGGGGGAGATGTATCAAACCTTCGAGAGAGAGAAAGTGGAGAAGTTGCCTAAAGCAATTATTCATCTTGTGTCATTTATAGACAGTGCAAGACAAATGATAACTAGGAGCTGATTGGTTGTTATGGGCAACTTCTCCACTTTATCTGTCTCACAGGTTTGATACCTCTCCCCCTCAGTATGTTAGGCACCTCATATACATTAGCCTTCAATAACTGCTTAGGTTCTTCTTACTGATAACTCTGGCCCTGATTGCTGAGATCTTGTCTTGTATGTAAACTAATGAATAGAAGAATGCAATCCAAAGACTGCTTTTACGGGAACAGACACGAGTTAAGTATTTCCTAGACCTCTGTAGGGAATATTTGTACATACATAAATATATAACAAAAAGTAAGGTTACAAGCATGTTGTGAGAGACTACTGTACACACTAAAGCCAGTTTCAGATAATGTTCATGTGTTGCTCTGTACATACAGTAACACCTGAATTTATTACTAACAACTCTGGGCCTGATTGAAAGGTAAATGCTATGCCAATCCCTGCACAGATGAGCAATGTTATTTATACTGCTGATGCATCTGAGGTGCACTGCGCAAGTACAAGATTGGTTACCAATGGCAGTTGATTTGAGAATTTGGATGCAGAGTAATTGACGGTCAGGTGCCTTTGTGGAAGGTAATGGGGAGTTGGCTAGTTAAACCCTTGCATGTTGTCAATGTTTTGTGGGCTTGTCGCAACCAGCAACTGCGTCTATGTTCGCAGTTACTGGCCCCAGCAGCTTAGTTCCTACGGATATTCTGAGGAACCATAGGGCTGCTCAGAAGATCAATGGTGCGAACGATGAAGTTTTTGTACGCAATCGATGGATGATCTGTACATATTATGTCGGCTGCGGGATCCGCATATATTCGCAGTACCGCTGCATATAAAGACGCAGTCGCAAATTAATTAGCATTTACCTCGGAATCAGGCCCTCTCTCTTTATTTCTAGAATCCTTCTTTGTTATTTTTCATTGACCCGATATAAGATGCAAACTGCTCTCTACATACAATTCAGTTTTGCATAGGGGATAGCAAAGCAGTGTTGTATCCCAGTGCCCAGATTATATACAACTATGGTTGTAGACATAAATACACAGCCACAATGAACAGGTGGAAGCTAGGAAGACAAAGCAAAGCGCTCCGTAAGGTTTGAAGATGACTTGTACAAGATAATAAATATATGGCTGTATTTAATAACATGGACTCCATCCGTTTATTCTACATCATTTGTTTATAAAGTGTAACAATGAAGGAAAGAAAGATAATAACCCTTAGTTACAGTAAAAGCTAATATCTAAAATGTGGGTTAAAAAGGCATTGACTTGAACATTTTGATGTTTTCTAAGTCTAAATATCTTTCTAATGAGATGGCTGAGAATGCTAACATTTCATAAATTAGGAAATGTGTTTAAAGTGAACCACACAATTATGGTTAATGCATATACCAAATTGTTTAAGACTATTTAAAAATGATTGTTATACGTGATATTATAAAGAGATATTTGTCTTGTCGCACACATACCTATCCCTTCAGTTTCAAAGCAATAGAACTCGGCAAACAGCCTCAAATATTAGTCTCACTTTGTTGTAAAAATGTTGCTGCAAAACAGTTATGCTGGGCACACACCTGAGCGACCCAGCGGCCGGCCGACCGTCACTCAGACTGTGTAAGCATACACACTTCCCAATCGGCGGCTCAATACAGTATTTCTGCCCAGACATCACAACTGGGTGGGCATTTAAATATGCCCATGAAGTTGTGATGTGAGTGTCGGTGGTTCCTGCTGTGTAACTGGTTGGTCCTCCATACACACCGGCAGAAGTGCACGATTTATCTGCAAGATATATTGCATCTGCCGTGCTGAATGGCTAACACAATATATCTATGAACAATGTCATTCACAGATATATCATTAGTACACATGAGCCGACACACTTAACGATATATAACTCGCCAACTGTACGAAAGATATATTGCATAGTGTGTGTACCCAGCATTATTCTTCAGTGCTGCCTAGGAGCTGATAATTGTAAATCCTTTTTCAACAAAAAAGGCTCTTTGGAATGGGAGCTTGTACATTATCCTCCTTTAGCAGAACATTATAAGTGTGTTCATTAAAGCATGTCAAAGCTTCCTTACTGCATAGTCACAGTGTTATGTAAATATTCTGTTTTATTTTATAACGCTCAACATACTACTTTTTTCTATACCTTTAGGAAATCCTGACACAAACCAAACAAATAGAATAACAAGAAACATAAGGTAATGATGACTCTGCCCAAATTTACAATCTAAAAGCCATATGGTAGGGAGGGGGAGATAGTGTATACATAGGATAGTGGACAGTTATAGCTTTTGGTGGAGAAACATGCCAACGTGCTAATTATGGGCTCCAGGCAGTTGGTAACCACAACTACTGTAGATATCCAGTTCCCTGCAATTGATAATGATAGGTACAGTGTTAGTTCCTAGCTAAAGGTAGTTGGTAACCACAGGTACAGCACTAGTTTCTGGCTCTGGGTAGTAGGTGATGGGCTATGCTCCTGGCTTTTGGCATTTGATGATCACAGGCACAGTGTTATTGTCTGGTTTCAGGCAGTTGGTAGTTTCAGGTTCAGCTCCAGTTTCTGGGTATGGTCATTTGGCAATTACAGACACTGTGCTAGAACTTGTTTTCCAGGTAGGTGGTTACAACAGGTACAGCACTAGTTCCTGTCTCTGGGCAGTTGATAAATACAAGCACTGTGCGAGTATTGAGCTCCAGGCAATTGGTAAATGTAGGTACAGCGCTAATCTTGGATCCTAGCAGTTGGATTGCAAGTACAGTTAATAACCCCCAGCTACAGTGCCAGTTCCTGGCAGAAGGTAACCACAGGTACTCTGTTGGCTCCTGGGTCTGTCAGCTGGTGATCACACTTCTGGCTCAAGTTATTCATTGATCACAGGTACTGTCCAACTTTGTAGCTCCAGGCAGTTGGCAATTGCTGGTATAGTGCTAGTTCCTGGCCCTGGGTAGTTGTTGATTACATGCACTGTGCTAGTTTATAGCTCCAAGCAGTTGGTAATTGTAGTAATTTATTTAACAAGCACTCCCATAAAACTCATTTGCATTTTACCGAGCATGAACTCTTCTCGATGTTGTCGACAACATTTTAAATTGATGAAAAGGAAATTTTTCTCAGAAAGTAAACACAGGGCCATTCACACCATCAAATTGCATTTCATTTAAGAATATGTATAAAATGTTTAACAATAACAACCATGTGTAACTGGGGAGGAAAATTAAAAAACAATGCATTCTTTATTTTAAAGCCATACTCCAACCAGCAGCCAGAGGGTTCTATTGCCGGCTGTGCCTTCTCTAGTTTTAACATTTCTATCAGAACAAAACATTGGTGTCCTAGTTGCCCCTTATCTGGCTAGAAAACTCTGGCAACAATGAACAGGTCAAACCCACACATCCAGAGCATTTGTTTCAAGCACCAATATAGTAAAGTGTGTTTTTTTTCAACAACGACCTGTTTGTAATGCTTACAAAGCTAGAGATTTCTTTGCAAGCACTTCATAAGGTCAGTACAGTGATGCTTAATATTAAAAAATAAATAAAACTAAAGCTTTCAGCTTTAACATACACTTAGGGGTAAATTACCAAGATGGGAGTTCTAGTTAAGAAGTGATGTTGACCATAGCAACCAATCAGATTCTACTTCTCATTTATCTAGCACCTTCTAGAAGATAATACCTGGAATCTGATTGGTTGCTATGGGCAACATCACTTCTTAATAGAACTCCCATCTTAGTAAATTTACCCCTTCGAGTCAATATAACTATTCCAGGCAAGAAAGCTCTCTCAGATATTTGCCCATTCATTTTCTTTCCACATTTTCTTTTTTGTATAAGGACAATTTTCATCCACTATTGGATAAAATTAAAGATACGCAACTGAGAAAAGCTGGAGTCCTCCTGGTTGAATAGATTCTTTGTCACATTGGTTGGGAAAAGGGGTATTTAGAACTCCTCCTCCCCAATTCCATTTCCCTAACCAATGATTGAATCTTCCCAACCAGGAATTTTATAAATGCCTATTGCCTATATTCACTGCTATGCCCCATAATAAACCTAAGACACATTCTCTTTTATTCTTTGAAATCTTAGCAAGTTTGCTAAGAGGGTTTCTATCTCTATATGGTATACATTTGTATTTTACTCCATTCATTTTAATAAAATTGGTAGCAAGATTTCCAATGTAGTTTTACCCTGGAAGTCTGGTCAAACCGGTTTACTCTCGTGTGATCCTTCTCCTATTGGGCCACGAACCTCAAATTCCTTCGTAGGATGCTGAGCACATGTTGCTGTAACCTTCATCATCTAATGTAAATATATTCTTCCCAGATTGTTCTCACAAGTGTTGTACATGATGCAAAACGAAGATGGATCAGCTCCACAAGTTCTAGTCTTGTCCTGTCCTTCCTTCCCGTTTGATCATTGGTTTTCCATGTATTGTCCCAGATGGTGTTTCGAACTGCTCCATATGTGGGATAAACCGAAACAGTATGTTGCAGGCTACTTCATACTTTCAATTAAAATGTAAACTGCACAAGCCTGGAAGACCAATCAGCTCCCACAGGAAAATGATTGGTAGAAAACAATATCACTATGAAATCAAAATGCATTATTTTGTTATTTCTCCACTACATGCCCACAGATAAGAGGTTTTGGGTCTCAGGGCTAAAACATGTAGTACCCTCTGAGATGTCATATGCTATTACTGCTGCCATGAAAATTTGTTTGCTATGCACTTTGATGCATGTGTCTTAATGTACCACAAATATTGTTGCATTCAAGTGAGATGGAATTGTTAATAGCTATTAATGCAGTATTACTTGTTTAACAAATCTTTAGATTTTATTGACATAACTTATTTTATGTGCTGTATTGTACCTTGATTGTTTTAAAGGAAGATAAGTGAATGCAGGTAAATAATATAGTTTATTTCATGGCTAGCAAGGAAGCTGTAACATTTATCAATTATCTAATCTCTTGATAATGTATTCCTATAGTTTAGCTATTATGCTTCTGTGAAATGGGTTACCCTGACTAAGTTGTGTGTGTTTTTAGATAGGTAAGATTTTTTTTGCTGTTGATGATGTAGCATAGAGAATGATTAATTGGTGAGCGTGTGTTATCTTCTGATAAACCACTGATCAGTTTACCTGGGACTAGCTCGGGATATTCAAGTTAAACACAAATAACATTCTATCCCATGGGGCTCTTCAAAGAATTAAACTCAGTGTACAGACATACATTTGCATCATTATGTGGCACAGCTGATAATGTTTATTACAGGTATGTTGTCTGTTACTAAAGAGACATAAAATCATCACCGAAATGTGAAACAAATCTGTTGGATTCTAAAAAGTATAATTGTGAATTTTAAAACTGATGGACTTAGGTGCTTATTATACAATATAGGTACATTTAGCAAGTACGCTATAACATAACGTGGAAGCATATCACACATGAGCTACTGAATTCTGGTATACATTATTCACACTCATGGGTCTAATATACAATAATGGTATTTTACAGAGCTGACTCATGAGCCAGTGCGCAGTTGTAGAAAGTGATGAATGATGCCCATATGGCAATATGGCATGCAGTTATACTGCCCAATGTGAGATATTATCACTAACATGATGAAGATATATTATAATATTGCACAGATTCAACCGTGGTCCATTTATTTAATATCAATGAACCACACCTCACATCGACTAGGAATAATCAGAACGATGCAGAATAATGCCAAATACTATAACTATGTTAACCAGTCCCAGACAATTGCCTTCCTGTTTCTTACAGGTGTATTCTTTTGGATTACTCTATCTATGCCTTCTATTTATATATACAAGCACCAAGGAAAAGGAATGGCTATGTATGTATGCACACATATACGTTATATACATACTGTAGCACTCAATTATACATACATCATAAATAGAGTTTAATAAAGTAAGTGAGAAAAATGAGTGCAAAATTGGAAAATACTGTAGGTAAGTTCTCTGAACAGCTTCCAATCCATGGCGTAATAAAATCTTGTTAAACACCCCAATTCTGATCTGTGAGCCAGCCATCTATATCATAATACAACTTTCCACATATCATTTATTTTATTCTTTACCACAATTTAACTATCCATGTTACATATTTATATTCGTCAAGTGAAAAGAAACTCTACTACTTCTAAATCACATGGTCAGTATCAAGCAAGCAAAGCATATTGCAGGAAACCAGGACTTGTATCAGTGATGGCATATTTTTATTGCTGCAGGGCAAATCTGCCTTTTATAGTAATGAAGTACAGAAGGCATAAACCTCCTAGTAGTGCATCGCATTATGAACCAGGGTCCCAATAGTGTTATATATTAAAAAAGCACCTCAACTTTATGGATCATAATCGCCAGAGCCGCAAAAATCCTTTAACATAATAAATACAATGAAAGGAGTATTTTTTGCTTATATCATTTTGCTATGTATGCAGAAATAGCTTATAAGTATTCCCTTGCACATGGAGGTTAGGGTGTGTACACTATGACCACACCAGTTTAGAAAGTAGTGTACAGATATTCCTTTGTCATAAATTCTTTTGAAAAGAGACACAGTTGTATGTAAATTAAGCATCAATCTCTTGACTACAGTGATAAAAGAGCTACATAATTACAGGACACATATGTGCTGTCTTGCACTGAGCTCTACATTGAATAGAATTGTTCTGCTTTAAGAATTTACTTTTACTATGGTAAAAACAGTACATTTAAATCTATGTCTCTTTCTCTTATGAACTAATACAATGTCCTTTCCTCTAACAGAATAAATAAATGTGCCTGCTTTCATGAATCAAGCACATGTATCATTACATCAGTGGTATTGCAAACCAAATATAATATTTAAATATATTTCTATACACAACATTACAGTTGTATGTTGTATTTCTTTATTTCTTTATCTGTAAATTGCAGCTCATTTTCATGTTCAACTATCACTAAGCTCTTGGAAAATAACAGTAATGAAACTTGCCAAGCACAGGGCTGTCATATTGTACTAATTGTGTCTCTTGAATCTGTGCCTTCCTTAAGTTATAATTATCCTGTACTATCTCCCATTAACTGAAATCTATGCAAATAAGGTATATTTAGTGCATTCACTACTTAGCAAATCGGTGGTAGATCAATTACAGTTACTGCACACAGAGTTTACAGACTTTTGTCACCATCTTAACAAGTTGTAATAACGAACCAAAAACTCAGAGCAAAATTAATTGTCTGTTGTCTTAATTACTTCTGCATTAACTCATTATCTCTTTGATTTTTGTTTAAACTCCAAGCATTTTGTAAGTACTGTAGCATGTTCTGGATTTGGGGATTTGAAAACAACTATGCTACAACTCACTACTGTAGCATACAGGACATTACATTGAGATCACCAGCATACTGCCGACTACATCTTTTAGTGATCACTAGCATGCACTACATAGAGATCCAGTACAGTACATTACATAGAGATCATTAGTATACACTACATTACATAGAGATCACTACTGTAGCATACCCCGACCTTACATAGAGATCACAAGCATACAGCACTGTACATTATAGAGATCACTAGCATACAGCACTGTACATTATAGAGATCACTAGCATACAGCACTGTACATTATAGAGATCACTAGCATACAGTATGGTTGGTCGTGCGCAATGACGCTCTCCAAGGTGCTGAATTGCTGCCCGCGATAAGGTCTGCACACAAGTTGCAAAGATATTTCAGTAAACATCCTAATGCTCTGCCTTATAGCATTTTGTTGTTAACTTACCAAAGAGTTTATTTCAGTTCCTTGTCCCATATGGTAAGCACACGAAGCGCAGTCTTTGCTGCAGTCTGCTCTGATTGCCACAAAAAGATATGTGTTTATGGCAAGGACTATACAGCAGTGTCTAGCAGCAAGTGCCATTGACTGTAATATAAAGGAGAAAGATTAAAATGTAATTAGAATATTTTTCCACTAAGTTTAAAGTACACATAGAACTTAGTTCCCTGTAGTCACAGAAACCTTGCCAAAGTTTAAACTATTCAGACTTCACTGGAATAAAAAAAGAAAATAATAATAATAATAATAATAATAATAATAATAATAATAATGTTATGTTTGACGTATATACTTTGTGGACAGTGTTGCTTTCGTATTAACTATCCCACAAGGAAGACTTCTGTTTGTCTACTGTAACCTAACTTGTACTTGCAACTGTTACATTACAGTAATGACCAACAGGTAAACCCAACAAGTATACAGTTACTCACATGCATGTCTCAGTGTTAGCGTTGCAGAAGATAAGCCACAGCTGTTTCAGTATATAGCACTATACAATATGTATACTGAGCAACAAAATATAGTGAAGCAAATGTAAATAGGTCTCTAGGGTAGTTCTGAATTCGGGAAAAGCAGAGAAGAGGTGTATCCCAGAAGTGTTCTCTTTCAGCAGAAGCCCGGGGAAGTAATGCAGTTGCCTCGTCTACTTTTGAATGTGTGCAAGAGGGAGAGAGAGAGAGGGATAGAGAGAGAGAGAGAGAGAGAGTGTGTGTGTGAGAGAGAGAGGGGAGTATGAAGAGAGCAGTAACAGTCTCTGCAGCTCTCAGTTTCCTTAAATGGACGTGTGTGGCTGTAGTCTCGTTAGCAAAATCACAGAGTGCTGGGCTACTTTATAATTAGTTAAAAAAATGAGAGCAGACAGTTTCCCCCAATAGCCTGTAGGCTCTATCTGACGCAACTCCTACGAAACCTCTTTGTAGATTTCACGTTGACTTTTTCATTCTTTATTATAATTAAGCATAGTCATGATCACCATCAGCACTGCTGGGGGAGGATGATCTCTAAGGACGTGATACTAAAGATGCGGGGGGTTAAAGTATTGATACATATTGAAAGTGGAATTTCTGTAGTCATTAAACATCCTCCCATTACAACAATCACCATTTGAATTGCAAATTCTCAATACACCAAAGTAATCCTAGCTCACTTTTATGAGTATGTTTAAGTAGAAAAGTTTAAAGTTTATCCCACCAACGTTTTTACTTTGCTGTTATCTGGTATGTATTTAAGAACACGATCCCTACACTGTGCCAAGCTACAATAATAAATACAGTATACAGTAATTGAACCCATTTGTCCTCTAGAGGGCACCATACACCTTCTTCATGCAGTAACTGATTAGGGTAAACTGAAACCTTTCCGTGCTGCCAGGTATAGATGAGATAATGGAATACTACCTAACAGAATGACAGATTGATATGGTTTACTGTGGGTGAGTTTAGATTTGTATTTTTCCCCATTATGTTAAATTAAAACTATAACTAATAACGACAAAATCCTATTTTTCCAGTAATACAAAATCTATTCTGAGAAAAAATGCTATTTTCTCAAGTAATCCAAAATATTTCCAGGGAAAAAGCTTAATTGAAATGGTTGAAAACCGAGGAAAACATATTTGTTATTTTATAAAAAAACCCTGTAATTCTGTATTTTAAACGTGTTAAAAATGCATGGGTCAGATATTGTGGGCTTTCAATTATGCTGTTTTGGGACAGTCTGTTCATGTTGTCCTTCATGAAATTTTCATAATATTGTAAATTCCAGGACTCTGTGTGTAGTGATCAAAGGTAGCTGTTGGGTTTCTAGCATGTTGGGGAAATGTGTAGTACAGTCAGAATATGGTATTGCTCCGATAAGACAGATGACATGAAACTGACTTGTCATCAATAAAATATACAGTCTTCTTTTGGTGTGTGTGTGTGAGAGAGAGAGATTCCCATTGCTTACATATGCAGCCAAGCATTGAGAGTGGGGGTGGATGAGCTGGCATCAGGGGGACAGGTTGAGGGGGAGGACTGGGAGGTTCTGTAGGTGAGTGGAGAAGCTCTGTGTAGGGTGATGGATCTGGAGAGTGGAGATTTCTTGAAGGATGTTGTTGGTTTTGCCTACAAAGTATGTGGCAAAGTCATCAGCAGTGAAGGAAGAAGGACTGGGTGGAGGGGATAAAGATAAGCAACTCCATAATGGCAAAGTGGTGATAGTGTTTGGATAACTGGGTGGATATTACAGATCTAATGTAGGTTGTATTGAGTGAGTGAGAAGATGGTATAGTAGGATGTCAGGATACATTTGTAAATGGTGGGTTCCAGGATTGGAGGAAATGACAACAGCAGCCAGGAGCTGCAGGAGAAAGATGACCAGGCTGGGAGACACAGTACATGAGAGTTTAGTGCCAGCTACTGCAGGCTGCAGAGTGATGAGGATGAAGGGAGCAGAGAATTTGAAGCTGCTGGCCATAGAAATAATGGGAATGACTTGAGAAAACTGAGATGCTAGAGAGTAGGGGACAGAGGAGGAAGGTGTAAGTGAGTAGGAGGAGGTGGAAAAAATGTGCACATGGAGGGACATTGAGATAGGTGAAGACAAGTGATATTAAAGGGGTGGCATTGATATTAGAGTAGTGAATCAACCAGTACAGGGCAGCAGTAATTAAGGAGATGGCTAAGCAGGAGTGACTCTGCAAAGCACCATGGGAGTAG
This sequence comes from Taudactylus pleione, assembly GCA_031769625.1. NCBI lineage: Eukaryota > Metazoa > Chordata > Amphibia > Anura > Myobatrachidae > Taudactylus > Taudactylus pleione. The sequence continues at coordinate 760,179 of JAUIMM010000092.1, read as the reverse complement.
TGTACACAGAGTGGGCCCTGACCAATTTGGTGCCCTAAGCAAGAATTTAGCTGTAGTCCATTAATCCACACTTGTGCCGGCAGGGCACCGCTCTGGGCATCCGCCAATATGACCTATGCCAAGGACCAGCACTGGGTGCATACATTGCACAGTGTAAAACTCAGTTCATTAACTTATTTACATTAACACCAGCCAATATTCTGTATTTATGTCTCCTCTCACCAGTCTTTTCTTCACACTTTAAAATTATTCAGATTCATAAACTGATGTACAAATCTTAAACATATAGGTCTGGCAAATACATTTATAAATACTTTTGTGGAGTAAAGAAACCCTGTAGATAACGTATAACAATTATAGTGTTTTTTTTTAAATATCTTAAAAGATTAAGAATTAAAATACAGTACACTCAAGTTTCTGAATTTACTCATTTTTAATAACTTTTTATTCTAGCAAGAGTATTGTTATTCAAGTGAGCATCCCAGAGAACTATAGAAATATGTAATAAGAACTTGGGGATATCAATTATAAAACACATACATTCGCCAATACGGCAGGTCCACAGTTAAGCAAATCAATATACCATACTTCCCATTCTTTTTTTTATATTTAAAGAATAGTAACCAATAACATAGCATGGATGGCTGGGAAAAATCTTTTTTTGAGTTAAGATAGCTTTACTACCTAGGAACTAGTGATTGATTTCTAGATGTCATTTCTACAGAACAATAACATTGTCTCTTGCTTCAGTCTGAAGTATACAGGTTGACGTGACCTTTCCTTTCTCATAAACATATCTGGAATATAGGTGACTTATGCTCTAGAGTGAGGTGTGTACTGTATGACCCACTGATTGCATGCTGGTCAGGTGTGCAAAGATGGAGTTCATACCATCAGTAGAAAGTAACAAACATTCAAAAGAAATGTGTGTGTGTGTGTGTGTGTGTGTGTGTGAGTGGGGGGGATTTAGAATGTAGGGGAATAACGCAAAAAAAGTCTTATTTTTGCGCTGCGTGCACACACCTTTGGATTCCAAAGCTGTATCAGGTTGACTTGGCATTGTAATACCTTTGCAAGTTGTACTTGGTCTTACCTGCCCCTTTGCACTGGTGCAATTCATGGGTGGTGGGTATTTCAGTTAAACTTAATATTGCATTTTGTAATGTAATGTCAAGTTCTGCATTGACCCCTAAATATTAACCTTGGTTCAATTACAACCCTAAGATGTCAAACTGGCATTATTAGGCCAGTTATTATAAATGCACAATATACTGATTACGCCTGGTAATTGGAAAATAAAGCCTATAGTATAGTAATTCCGCGTATCCACGTGCAGATAGTGGAATGACAGTACGAGTACAACATCATAATCGTACAGCCGTTCCTCATCCCCTTTAGTGCCTACACTGAACGATATGTTGTTCAGTGTAGACACCCTCCCTCATTTCTGAACATGGCCAATCTGTCGTTATTGACTGGCATGTGCAGGTGATGATTAACGTCGGAAATGATCATCGGGAGCGCGCATTGCTGGTCGTTTCCAACATTAAACTGCCCGATCTATGCACGATCATTTATATCTGCAAGTGGATATGCGGCTTAAGATGGAGTATTTAAAAATGCAACTTTTATTGCTAAAGTAGCTGAATTGCAAACACCATGAAATTGTAACATATTAGCTTGTATCATGCCAGCTATATCTTCCAACAAATACTTGATTTGTTGAACATGACAAAATTAAATTCCTCGTAGCAGATACGTCAATGTAATTTCAGCATTATCAGGTTTCTAATAGAGTAAGAACCAATGCTTCAATGGATCAATCAACAAATGGGCTCTCCTTCTGTGCCCTATATATATATATATATATATTTATTTATTTTGTGTCAGGCTGAAATATAATATTAATGAGACCGCTCCATGTGTAATCTATCTGTTGGTGTCTTGTTAAAAAAAGTAATATTTATCATTCACATGAGAACAACTGCAGCTTACCAGAAAATAAACTCACCACTTTCAATCCACACACAACTGGACAAGTAGCCACAACATTTCAGTGCATATGCCAGAGGTTCCCAAACTGTGTGCCTAGGCACCCTGGGGTGCCTCGGGACACTTGCAGGGGTGCCTCAGGATGGTGGTCTAGCACAAAATAAAATTATTTATGGTCACTGTAATTAAAATATGTGGGCAAACAGAAGCGCAAACCTGTCCACCACCACATAACTGAACCTAGAGATGACAGGGCAGTACAATTTACTTTACCACATTTTTTTCTGAATTTCTGAATAACAATCATTTGGCTTAGGGGTGCCGTGAAAACAAATCTGAAACTGTAGGGTGCAGTGATTCAAAAAAGTATGGGAACCACTGGCATATGCCATTAGGCTAAGTCTAAGTCATGGCCAATTGCATACAAGGGAATGGGTATGATATACCACCGGCCGCATGGCCTGCGGTTCGATTCCCGTCAGTGGCAGCCCGACAGGAGGAGAGTGCGACGCAGCGGAAGCCCGACAGCGCTGGAAATCCAGATCGTGGATAGGTAAGTATCCACTAACCTAACCTAACCCTCCTAACCCTAACCCTCCTTAGGGGTGCCTAACCCTAACTTCCCCCCTAAGTGCCTAACCCTAATCCCCCTCTAAGTGCCTAACTCTAACCACCTCCTTCCCCGCTGCCTAAACCTAAGTCCCCCGGGGGGGTGCCTAACCCTAAGTCCCCCCCGGGGGTGCCTAACCCTAACTCCCTCCCCCCAGCGGCTGTCCGCTCGCGGCGCCCGGCATCACTACTATCGTGATGCCGGGCGCCGGTCTCCCGGCATCGGGGAGATGCGGGCGTCTAGACGCCCGGCATTTCACCCTTGCCGGGATAAGACAGTCGGGAAGCCGGCTGCCGGTATATAGGCAGTCGGCTTCCCGATTGTTTCCCCATACAAGTGGCACTCATATGCAGATTTGCTCGCATTTGACACATGGAGGTATATTATACCAACCCAACTGGAGATTTGGGACACGAGAGGGAAGGGTCAGTCTAGCCAGGGCCATAACTAAGGGTGAGTGAGTGATGCCGTCACCCAGGGGGCAGAGGCTATGGGATGACACATTTGCTTCCATGTGGCTTCTGCATTGGCTTTTAGGGTGACTAGAGCCATGGAGAGCTACCTTTGTCGCTGATCTTCTTTCTGGTCCCAGTAGCATTAGGTTATGTGTTTGGGTGCGGGAGTGGCATGTAGTAAACTAGTGCCCTGCTACTGCCCTTGGTCTAACATAGGTAGAGTTCTGTAAAGGCTTGTTCACTTAATTTTGATCAGATGCAGACCCACATATAGATACATATATGTTGTCAGTAGCTGTATCATTTGATAGTGTATGAGGTAAGCTGCAAATAAATGCTGATGATAATGACAGTCTCCAGCACCAGATAGCAAATTCTGATTGGCCAATTCCTGATTCCCCCTTGAAGCTGATAGGTTAGGGTTGGTATCAGGGACATAGATGAATTACACAGGTTCTGTGGCTGATTAAAACCTGTTGAAATGCACACTTGAAGCCAGTCATCCACAGAACTTTAGAATTCATGTGGCCCCAATTGAAGGGATATTATATCAACCGTATCATAGGTGGTTTCTTCATTGATTAATCTGTTTTGTATAATTTAATATGCATATTTTAGCAATATTAGACTTTTTCTTACACAAGGAGAGCAGCAAACAGCAAATGTGTATTTAGAAATTTGGATATATGTGATATATGTCTAGCATACACTCTAACTCTAAAACACCGACCCTATAAAACCAGTACTTTTTTCAATTTTAAATTAGAATAAAATTTGCCACAATTCACAACACTTGAACCGTAATTTGGACAAATCACAGTGAACAGACAACCTTTAATGGGAATACTTAATATACTATTTGCTGGTATGTTTCATTGTAACCAGCTGTTCACTTATGGAGGCATTACAAATCTCCATTGCATTATATAGCAGTTATTTTAATTTCATTGTTTTTGAGTGTTTCACAGTTTAATTTCCACTTCTATTACTGTTTCTAATTAAACATCCATCAAAAACAATTGCTCTGCAGGCCTTTCAGGCTTTGCAACCAAACACTTTTGCATTAATTGTTTATTAAAGCTCCAGCATTTATAACAATATACGGAAAATCAAACACTTCTTAAAAGTCTATAAATTCAAAAACAAATTGAAGCTTAGGGCTAGGGCCATAGTGAGGGCAATATGGCCAGTGCCCCAGTCCATGAAGGTGCTTCCCAGTGTGCCCATCTGCCATGTGTTTCCAAAGTGCCCAGGTGTTGGCCAGGCTCCCTTCCTCCTCTGGCTGGTTTACAGTGAGGAACAAAACGTCATGACATTATTACATCCCCAAGAGCAGTGAAGATATAAAAGGCAGAGTTCCCATCCATTCTGAGGGAAGAAAGGAACATAAGTCTTCAGAAGTAGCAGACAAGGAAGAAAAAAGGAGGTAGAAAAGGAGTAGCATGTAAGTAAGAAAAAAAATAAAGGTAGGGTAGGGATCGGAAGTGGTGCAGACAATCACTAATAACAAAATATAGGGAATGGAGTGCTAGCACTCAACCGGGGCATTAAAATGTCTAGTTATGGCTCTGCTTACAGCTTCATTCAGACCTTTTATGTAAAGGTTCCCAAACATTATTATATCCACATAGTCATTTGTTGCCATGGACTGCAGGTTGGACTTTATTTTCGGAGTCATATAGTTTGGGATCTCCTTGACCTCATTATTCAAGGTGTTATGGTAAATGACTCATCCTAGAGCACAGGTTCTCAAACTCGGTCCTCAAACAGTGGATGTTTTCCAGGTCTCCTCAGAGAATCACAAGTGAATAATTAGCTTCACCTGTGGATGTTTTGAAATGTGTCAGTGAGTAATGACTGCACCTGTGCACCTGCTAGATGACCTGGAAAATGTGAACAGTGTCCTCAGGACCAAGTTGAGAACCTCTGTCCTAGAGGGTACATTAGGCAAGAAAGCACAGATATAGGTTAAACAAACATAGTTACCTATAGTATACAGCAGATGTATGTGAACATGCAATATATAGCATATTTAATAGTGGGCATTACTCTGCCCTTTACCAGCCCTGCCCCAAGAACATGTGATGTCATGAGGTCACAGGGAGGGGGCAGGACCTCCAGGGCAAACAAGTAGCTAAACGTCATAAGGATGCTGGGTGGTGGTTCTCTAGGCTGCAGGGTGCCATTCCAGGCACCCTGCAAGTGAAATGCAAGTGACATTGTGGAGCAACAGTGTCACCCTGCAGGTCCTGCACCCTGTTCCCTCACCCCTAGTTATGGCTCCATTTAATAGGATGGTAGTGTAAATAATATGAGGAACGAACACTTACTGAGAGAATAAACATGAATATTGAATTATTGAATATTACATTATATTATAAGAAAAATAGGGAAATGCAGATTTCATTATAGGGACTTCATAAGTTGACAGCAAACTCTTGTATTTGCCATCATACAGTATATGAAAAATAAAATAGCAAATACAGTATAAGAGAAGCAGACCAGTCACAAATGTTCAAATTGTGGCTCAAAACTGTGCAAATGCTTGAGGAGCCTGTATTACAATTACAATAGCTCATGTATACATACCATATAGGACTGGGGATCTAAAATACCAAATCACAAGACACTTTCATACAGGGCACTGAAGACTACTAGTGTGGAATTATGTGGATTTAGCAATGTTAAGGGGAAATCCAAGGATGCCAGTTATAAACAAATATATCAGCTACTATTAGGAAGGTATAACAAATATAAAATATACAGCACTACTCTAAATACATCAGTCCTTGGCTGGGGTGCATTAAGAATAGAGAAAGCCTGTGTGCAGCGAGCCCCCTATGGTGCAGCACACCCCCTTACATGTTGCAGACAGCCAGGTGGTGCCTACTATCCGATGATGTATTCAGAAAAATGGTGAATTCACAGAAGATAGCAAGGACTCTGGCAAAGTGGCAAAGTCTTTACATCTTACTCCTGTGCTAGTACCATCTTTCCAAATCCATGGCAGTATAGATGGCAATCCTGCAAGCAAGTATGGCGGAGAAGAAAGAAGATGCATTGCTGTCCACCATTTGCAAACCCAAAACACTGCATTTTTTGCATATGATTTTTGTGGCTAAATTAACCTGTGGTTTCAAAAACAGTTTATAAACACTCCAGAAAACACCTGCAAAAAAACAAAAATGTGGTGGTTCTGGCAGATGAGACTGCTCAAATTGGCAATCATCGACCTACTAGGACACAGGAAATTTACTGGCACTTGAATTAGTGTATATTAAAAGTTAATTGTTAGTGACTGTGCACAGGATGCCTGTAGAATCTCAGTTTGGGTGCACCCTGTTTGGATGTTGATTCAACTGCATCCTTTCACATGTGCAGACAGCTATAGGTCACTTCAAATAGCTCTGTGAAGGTGTGTGAGTCACAGCATTCATTAACACTTGATACTGAGGGGTCCATTCATCATCACTTAATTTCTACAAAACCACATGAAAACTAACATTTTCACCTACTTTTGTAGAAATTAAGATTCAGGGTTATTCATTATAAAGGTAATTACTAGAGATGAGCAGGCTCGGATTAGTTCTGATTTTCCCGCCAAAGTAAAATTTTCCCGCAAAAAATCGGGTCTCAGAAAGAGGCAAAACATCATATTTCACAGACAAACATCATCTTTCCTGGTCCATGAAAGATGATGCTCATCCATGAAAGAAGATGTTTTGCCTCTTTCTGAGACCCAATTTTTGGTGGGATAAATCCCAATTTGGCGTTAAAATCCGAACTAATCCGAGCCTGCACATCTCTACTAATTACCTTTCAGCCTCGATCTGTTCCGTTGTTTCCATACACTAGTACGGGTTCCTAAATTCATCAAGTTTCAAAAATATTATATTTTCGGAGCCTGACTGCGGGAGCATTCGCCATCTTTAGATGACGTTTGCTATCACACCCCCAGTTCTTGAGAAGAGGCATCCTTTCAGATTCCTCTGCCCCTGTCCGGCTCTCTCCATCAGACCCCGGGGATATAGCACTGCTAACTTCCACTGCTACAGAAGTGGCAGTGAAAGTTCGCAGAGACAGCTGATTTTTGTATCAGCTGTCTCCGCACTGGAGCAATGTTGAATTGAAGTACTCCAGTGAATATAAATCCCCTGAGTTAACCAGGAGGTGGGGGCTAAGAAAATGCCTCCATAGCATAAAGAGGGATCTCAGCCAACAATGGTTGCTCATCATGCAAATTTACAAAGACGAAATAAAAAGCATGCTGCAGGTTTGTTCAGAACTGGCAGAGGTATCAGGAGGCATAAAAATGATTTGGCCTGCGTGTCATACCAGAGAAAAGACATGGACCCAGTGTCTCAACAGTGGACTTATGAAACTCCTGGATAAGCTGCTGAGTTCTTTGGAAATGCTTAGAAAAGGGGGAAATGTATTAGTGTGATTTATAACTTGCGCTAGGTCACAGTGAGATTCCAGCAACTATGGACTAAAAGTTGCAGGATGTAATAGGCAGCAAGTTAGAAGGAAGCTCCTCTATGTAACTTGATGACTACCATTGATTGTCTGTGAGCTGAACCCCGCAAACTCTTATGATCTGTAAACAACTTTAATTTCATAGGACATTTTCTATGTAAATCCATTGTAAGCAAATTGTGAATACACAATAAAAATTAACAACCAGTAATGTAAAAAGAAAAAAATTATTTATTATAAGGGCACAGTTGTGAATCTAAAAAACCCCCCAGAAATCTCCATAGGGAATTCCGGAGGGGGGGCATGGTGTTTAAGGGTCTACACCTCAAAAGCTATAGGAAGTACTGAGCTGAAATTTGCATGGACAGGTAGAACTGTCTCTTGGTGCTCAATGTCATGAGGATTTGGGAACAATCTAAAGTTCCAACTGTCAGTTTTTTTCTGACACTCTCAATTAGGACCACTTTTCTGCTGTTCTCTATGGGGGATTTTTGGGAAGGCAAAACTCAGGGACGGGGGCAAATTTAGACTTGGGGTTTGTTTTATTAGGTAGCTCTTGTTCCAGGGTAGGGCCTTCTGGGGTTCATGTAATTGAGAAAGTTACAGTTTTTAAACAATTACCTCATAATTGCGCCATTACAGAGATATGAAGTTTCAATTCGTTGCGCAGCCTCAGTAGGTGCCATCAGCAGGTGTACTCACTGTAGCTTCACTTGGGTGCACCAAGATGGCTGCCTTTTGCAGGCATTAGCGACGGGGCAACGCGGCAATGGCAGCCGGCAGAACCGGTGGTGGGGACCCAGCGGGGGTGGAGCGGGCATCAGTGGCGACGGCGGCAGTGGTGGTGGTAAGGGCTGCAGAATCTGGTTGCAGACAGATGCAGCATGCACAGATCTGGGAGATACATGATGCCTGCATCTGTGTGTGATAAATATAAACACAGATGCATGGACGGGCTGATTGAGTTCCCTCTGTGCTGCTGTGTTTTAAATAAAGAAAAAAGAAAAAGGCGTGCCCCCTGTCCCCAAACTGAACAACCAGCACCGGGCTTTGCAGACCCAGTCCTGGTGGTGCTAAATACAGGGGAAAAATAATGTAGGGGTACCCCGTATTAAGCACAACCAGCACTGGGATATTCAGAACCAGACCTGGTTGCCAAAATACGGGGGACAAATGACATAGGGGTCCCCTGTATTCAGCGCAACCAGCACTTTGCTCTGAGCCAGGGGAAAAAATGTGTAGGGTTCCCCTGTATTATTCAGAACCAGCACCGGACCCTTTCTAGTGGGGGGGGGTAATGCCATAGCCAGGAGAGCCCTATCACCGGGCCCCCCAGCCGAAGCATCACCCCTGACCACTAGTCAGCCCAGGCCAGGGATCCATGGGGACCCCCCAATAAAGGGGTCCCCTTCTCCAGGGCACCCTAGGCCCAGGCTGATAGCCCGGGGCTATCCCTGGCACCCCTGGCTCGTGGGAGCCGGTTTGATTGTGAATAGTGTGGTGCAAGTAAAGAGTTAAAACTATTGTCTTATACTGTTCCCAGCAAGCCTTCTCTGCATGCTGGTACTTTGAGAACCACAAGTACCAACATGTGGGGCATTACGGACCAGCTGGTACCTGTAGTTCCACAGCAAAATAAATATTAAAATAAAAACAAGACACACACACCGTTGAAAGTAAAAGTTTATTAACACATACATGCACACACACATGCACAGTCTATCTCACATACTCACCTATGTATCCCTGAAGCCAATCACGTCCACTTCTCCATGTAGAAAATTCAATGGTGTACATGTAATAAAAAAATCCATATTCACCTACTACTATGCGTGGATCAGGTCCTCTTCATTCCATGTAGGCATCCCCGGGCTTGGCAGGAAAAAAATAAAAATACACGGACCCATGGACATTAGTACTGTCCTCTAAGGACAGTACTACCGGATAGCTTCACAGTGGGATTTCACTCATTGGCCTCTCAGCCAATGAGCGGTTCTCGCCATTGACTTCAATGGTGAGAACTGCGTGTGCCCATTTAAAAAATGGCACCTCAGCGCCATTTTTGAAATTCAAAGATGGCCGCCGTGAGCCAATCATGACTCGCAACGTCATCACCCCGGCCCCTCAGCTGGCTTATATAAGCCAGGGAAGGCAGCGGCATGGCAGTCCGATGGCGGAGGGGCAGCGGGTGAAGACTGCCGAAGGAAGAAGATACTGGGGAAGTCCTGGTTAGGCGGCAGCCATGCAAAAGAGCTTAAAGACCGCTGCCCTCCAGGTGAATATGCAGAACAATAAAATATTAAAACAAATGGTGTTTTTTTTATTTTTAATATTTCTTTTACAGGAGTACTATAGGTACCAGCGGGCCCTTAATGCCCTGCTTGCTGGTACTTGTGGTTCTCCAAGTACCATCTTACTGAGGAGGCTTGTTGGGACCTGTAGTGCGTCTGCAAAAGACCATAGTTTAGCTCTTTATTTTGCACTACACTTTACATAATCAACCCGGCACCCACCGCCCAGGGGTGCCAGGGATAGCTCCCCAGGGATCTCTGGCCTGGGCTGACTAGCGATCAGGGTTGATGCTTTGGCCAGGGGGCCCAGTGAAAGGGCTCCCCTTGCTCTGGCATTAGCCCCCCACTAGAAAAAGTCCGGTGCTGGTTCTGGTAAATACCAGGGAACCCTATGCATTTTTTCCCTGTATTTCTAAAACCAGGACCGGCTCAGAGCCAGTGCTAGATGCCCTGCATACATAGTGGCTGTGCTTAATATGGGGGACCCCTACGTTGTTTGTTCCTTGTATTTAGCACAACCAGTACTGGGTCTGCAGAGCCCGATGCTGGTGGTTCTTTTGGGGTGGGGGTGTACGCTGTTTTTTTTCTTTTTAATTTTAACACTTTCATTTTTTAAACATAGCAGCACAGACAGATCTAACTGATCCGTCCATGCATCTGTGTTTATTATTTTTATCGCACACTGATGCAGGCATCACAGATATCCCTGATTCGAGCCTGCATCGGTCGTGCCGCCAACACCCCTATTCCCTGGGGTCCCGGCCACAGCTGACACCCGCTTCCTACCTCGAGTCCCACAGCCGCTTCCGCCCGCACTGGTCAGCCATCTTTGTGCACTCAAATGAAGCCACAGTGAATACACCTGCTGAAGGCACCAACAAGTTGAAGCTTCCTATCTGTATAATTCATGAGGTAATAGTTTAAAAACTGTAACTTATTTATCTGAACCCCAAAAGCACCTAACCTGGAACAAGAGCTACCTAATAAAATAAACCCGAAGTCTAAGTTCACCCTGTACCTTGACTTATGCCTTCCCAAATATCCCCCGTAAAGAAAAGCAGAAAAGTGGTCCTAATTGAGAGTGTCAGGGAAAACTGACAGTTGGAACTTTAGATTACTCCAAATCCTAATTTATGTAATGCAGCGACAAGCAACAGTTCTATCAGTCCATGCCAAATTTTAGCTTGGTACCTCCAATTTCAGGTGTAGCCCCTTGAACACCATGCCCCCCTCACCAGTTCTCTATGGGAGAATTCCATTTTTTTCAAGGTCACCCCTACGTCGCTTGTCACCTGTTTTTGGCAAGCTGGACTGGCTCTGATTAGCCTGGTGCTGCTTAATACAGGGGACCCCTATATCGTTTATCCCCTGTATTTAGCACAACCAGCAATGGAGCTCCAAAACCCGATGCTGATTGTGCTGTGGAGGCACATCATTTTTCTTTATATTGCACATTAATTTTTTAACAGATGCATGGATGAATCTCTGATACATCCATGCATCTGTGTCTTATTAATTTGTTTTTCTCAGGTGCATGCCAAGCACAAGTGAGTCCCTCTGTTGTCCGCTGATGCTTCTGTGCAAGGCCCTATTGCTCCGCACCCCCACTGCTGCCACTGCCCCACAAAGTGTCCTCTCCTCCACCCGTGATAATGTACCTATTTGTTGGCCTTCTGCCCTGCAGGTGGCCCGGTTTGCTCATCAAAACTCTGTTGGTTAATAAATTATAAAAAAGCAATGAAATTCCATAGACAAAAATCTTACGGTTTCACATGTCCCATTAAGGCTTCTTACACATGATGTGAAATTTCACAAAACCTACTGAATTTGTGCCACTCAAACTAAAAAAAGCAATGAAATTCCAATCATTAAGGCTGATGCCTTAATGGACGTATTCCTTGCGCAATACAGATATGGTATGTCATCACACCCTGTGGTTAACTGAAGATTCAGCACTCTCACAAAGTGAGATTACTGTCACTCACAAAATGGTGTAGCTGCTAATTCACAGAATTGTGTGCTCATAGGAATACACACATGCCGTCTATGCAAATGAGGTCTGAGCAGTTACGTGGCACACACATCCCACTCAGTGCCCACAATCTTCCCATTCGTTCACCACAACAATCCCACTGTGTTCCAACTTCCAACATTCTTCTCACTCTATACATCCATCTTATTCAGAATACACATTCAGCTCCCTAATTTCTAAAAGTATCATACTCTGTCTACGCATATACACTATATGTGCTTCCATGCTGCTATAACTTCCCCAATGACGCGCTGCCCTGTCTGCAAATGTATACTTGCCTTTAAATGTTGTTTGTATTCTTTTCACAACTGCACCACAAAGATGCAAGATCCCATCTAAAGGGCCACAACCTCTACAGGCAAGGGCAGAAGTATGGGAGACAATGGAGGCGCCTGCAGCCGGGCGCCAGCACTGAAGGGGCACCTCCTCCATCACCCACAATATATTCACCCCACTTAGTGCTGTAAATATGGGGGATAGGGGGGCAGTAAATGATAATTTGCCTCTGGGCATCTGGGATGAATTTACGCCACTGTCTACAGGCTAATGGAAAACCTGCTGGTGAGTAGTCCTAAATGAAAAATGTACAAAACATATGTTATGTTGCTATTTAAAGATTACGTATGAAAATGATTAAAGTTGGTGAGATTGATTGTGGCGCAATTCTAGCAAGTTTACCTGTAGTCTCATTCTACAGTATTTCATAAGGCAACTTACTGGAAATAAAAATATGTCCTTGACTCCTTATACACTGTGACTTCAATTGTACCAAATAGCCCCTCTCAGCACATCCTGGGCAACTCGGTGTCGCTAAATGTTGTTTTAGCTGAGATTGTTTATCTGTGCAAAAAGGGCTCAGATGCGAGCTTCCGTGGCGTTATAAGACACAAAATTTAAAGAAGATAAGGTAAGCTGCTCCTGCAAATCGCACCCTCTGGCGTATAGTCTAGGTGTATGAGGACACATCTGTATACTGGAATCGCACCACTATTACAAAATAGCAACCTATTATAATACCTGCAAAGTCTGGATTATTTATTATTTCTGATACCATTTTAAAGAGCATAAGAACTAAACAAGAATATTAGATTACATATAGAACAGTCACCAACCTGACAGTGCATATGGGTAGATTTGAGATGATGTGATTTAGGCTTCAACCATACCTGAGGTACCCACCGTTCCCTGCTCTCTATTCAATGTTATTTCTTTTGGCAAGAATAAAATAAAATAATGCACACTACAACTCCCAGAAATTGTATATATTAATTGTTATTAAACCATAATGCACATGACGTGGCGTCACAAGTAGTGCAGGGGGTGACAACCAAGGTGCTGGCTCCTCAGTGACAGGAGCCGGGTGCTGCTCTCTAGCATTAATTGCAGCACTCGGCTCCTGTCACAGTGAGGGAACCGGCACCCCCCACCACCCCAGTGATGATACCCACAGCACGGGCCGGGGTTCGGCCTGTGAGGACACGCCCCCTGTTAAGAAGGCTATGCCCCTGTTAACGAGGTCATGCCCGGTCTGTGAGGCCAACTCCGCTTTTTGGCATGGCATTCCTCCACGCTCCGGGTGTCACAGTGGGGAGGGACGCCACTGCCACCCTTGAGACAGAATTCTGTATTACAAGTCACTTTATTTAACAACCTGAAACCTCCAGGTATCCAAACAGGGATCCGGTCAAAATTCCGACAGTCAGGATGCCTGCCCTTAGAATGCCGTTACCAGCATCCCAAAACCTCTCAGAAATTTGGCGCTGTCATTCTGACAGTAAGTACTGGGGTTAGGGGAAGGGTTAGGGTTAGGCATTAGGGGGTGGAGGTTAGGTTTAGGGTGCAGGGAGGGGGAGGTTTGGTTTAGGCACTAGGTGGGGAGGTTAGGTTTAGGCACCAGGGAGGGAAGCTTAGGGTAGGGAGAGGGGGAGGGTTAGGATATTGGCTCACAAGTGTCGTAACCCTGTCGGGACTCGGGATGTCGTCATCGGTATTCTGACCATCGGGATGCCGAGCGCCGTGATCCCGTACCCAGCCTGTCAAACAATACAATTCATTTTAATAGAGAAAAATATTCAAAAACAATTAGATGTAACTACTGGGGTTGTGTATGGAAACAATAGGTAAGTATTGGCACAGTTTGTTCCTAGTGTGAAAGACACTACAGAGCCAGTGGCGTATCTATAATGGGTGCAGTGTGTGTGGGTCACATGGGCCCCTGGGTCCAGGGGGGCCCCACACCGCACACACTGCACCCATATTATTTTAAACGTACATGTCCGTGGACCCGCATCCGGTGTCAGCGCTGCTCATAACACCGGAAAATGGCCGCCGTGGCCATTTTTCCGGCGTTCTGTGCATGCGTGGTAGACTCCGGGCACACGGGCCCCCTCCTCACTTAAGACGCCCCTGTACAGAGCTACTATATTATAAATTAGAATATATGAATATAGAAATAGTAGTAGATCATTTACAATTGAAAGAGGTGTCTGCATGCTTTGTTTATTCAGATGTATAAAGGGCAGAGCAGGAACAGTGATATTACAAGGAAATTATTATAATACACTAGACAGATTACTCTGTAAATCACAATTAGAGATTACAAATATACAAGGGAAAAGGCATGCTGCTGTAAGCAGAAAACAATCATGTAAATCAAATGAAAAACAAACACTGATTTAGTAAGTACTTATCTGAGTTTCAATTTCACCAAAGCATTAAAATAACAAGGACAATGATTACATAGTGGGAAACAGACAGCTTTCTCTTCATACCATATGCTTTACCTCTTGTGTAGCATCAGTCCTGTTAGATGTGTGCTGTGATTGCCCCTAGCAGATGACAGAGCAATAAAATGTTATGTAAACAATTATTCTGTAAAGTCTGTAAACAAGAAAAACACATTATTTCTGTTCTAGCTTTATGTATTATAGATGATGGTCCTGATTTAGAGTTACACGTACCTCAGAGTGCGGATGGATTAACCACTTTGTGCATTGATCACCACTGTTTCTTTCTGTATGGGGAATGGGCTGTTCTGGGTGGCTACTGGGCTCATACACTGAAGAGACCAGTCACCTGGGCATGTCATTGGCATATTGTGAGAATTAAGATGCCCACACACATACCGACTTGCTCCCAATCAGCCGATGTACACGATTTCACCTGAACTCTCCTCAGGCAGTCGTGGTCACGATTTGGAGTTAAAAATGTCCAATCTGACGTAAGATCTATCGTGCAGCCAGTGCATTGTATCCCAGATTGGCTAATCTGCCCTACAGCACGGCAGATCTGAAGATGCGAGGTACGACGAGCGGGGACACGCATCGGCATCGTGATCAAGAGTAGAAACTCACGATTTGCCCATTGTTTACATTATCTGTCGTCACGATTCGTCGAAATCAGCCGAATTGGATGAAAAGTCGGTATGTGTGTGGGCACCTTTACTCATCATTCTGAGCAGTGTGTATGCCATATCTCCTGCAGCCAGCATAGGACAGGTGTATGTGCCAAGGATACTGATGGAGCTTTGCATACACAAAGATACATTTGAAGTGTATGCAGGATTAGGCCTGATATGTTAACAGAAGGTTCCTACTGACTTACATACCAGGGCGTTGCTATATAGCAGAAAGCTCATCGAAGCAAATCCTGAGGTTTCGGCTAATAACACTAATAGCATATTTTATAGCCCCAAATGCCCATACTATAATAAATCACCAAGCCTAACATACAGTAACAAACGCCTGCCCAGTAATATACAAAAATCAACATATACTTTCCATGTTGTAGACCAGGAGTGGGTGACTAGTTATTATACAGCTGTATGGTTTTGGTATTTGTAACGAAAAACCTCCAGGAGACAGTTTGACAGTTGCTGAAAAGACGTAGCTTGTCTAAAGACTCCTGGAGGTGATGGGGAAATCTATAATGAGAGCTGGAGATGGAGAGAGCCTGTCTGACATGCCTGAGACCGCTATAAGTCACCAAATGGCATATAAACATTATTCATTAAATATGCAGACCATAGTCATTATTCTGCTTTGCACTGACACATTCATTGAGAACTTCTAAGCTATCATAGTGTTAAGTAATCATTTATGGACAGATGGCCCACTTATAACATTAACCTTTTACTAATTGAGTTTCTGCTCCTTACTAATATTAATATGCTTTTACAGTCAGGTGCATAAATATTGGGACATTGACAGAATTTTTATATTTTGGCCTCTATTCACCACCACAATGGCTTTGAAATGAAACAAACAAGATGTGCTTTAACTGCAGACTTTCAGATTTAATTTGAGGGTAATTACATCCAAATCAGGTGAACGGTGTAGGAGTTAAAACGGTTTCTATATGTGCCTCCCATTTTTTAAGGGGCCATAAGTAATGGGACAAACGAAACAATCCTAAATCTCACTTTTTAATACTTTGTTGCAAATCCTTTGCAGGCAATTACAGCCTGAAGTCTGGAATGCATAGACATCACCAGACGCTGGGTTTCATCCCTGGTGATGCTCTGCCAGGCCTCTACTGCAAATGTCTTTAGTTCCTGCTTGTCCTTGGGGCATTTTCCCTTCAGTTTTGTCTTCATCATGTGAAATGCATGCTCAATCGGATTCAGGTCAGGGGATTGACTTGGCCATTGCATAACATTCCACTTTTTAGCCTTAAAAAACTATTTGGTTGCTTTTGCAGTATGCTTCGGGTCATTGTCCATCTGCACTGTGAAATCTAACAGAATTCATACTGCTGCTTTTGTCAGCAGTCACATCATCAATAAATACAAGGGTACCAGTTCCATTGGCAGCCATACATGCCCACGCCATGACACTACCACCACCATGCTTCACTGATGAGGTGGTATGTTTTGGATCATGAGGAGTTCCTTTCCTTCTACATACTCTTCTCTTCACATCACTCTGGTAAAAGTTGATCTTTGTCTCATCTGTCCATAGGATGTTGTTCCAGAACTGTAATGGCTTATTTAGATGTTGTTTGGCAAACTCTAATTTGGTCTTCCTGTCCTTGTGGCTCACCAATGGTTTACATCTTGTGGCGAACCCTCCATATTCACTCTTGTGAAGTCTTCTCTTGATTGTTGACTTTAACACATATACACCTACCTCCTAGAGAGTGTTCTTGATTTGGCCAACTGTTGTGAAGGGGTTTTTCTTCACCAGGGAAATAATTCTTCTGTCATCCACCACAGTTGTTTTCCGTGGTCTTCCGGTGTTGCTGAGCTCTCCGGTGCTTTCTTTCTTTTTAAGAATGTTCCAAACAGTTGATTTGGCCACACCTAATGTTTTTGCTATCTCTCTGATGGGTTTGTTTTGATTTTTCAGCCTAATGATGGCTTGCTTCACTGATAGTGACAGCTCTTTGGATCTCATATTGAGAGTCGACAACAACTGATTCCAAATGCAAATGTCACACCTAGAATCAACTCCAGACCTTTTACCTGCTTAATTGATAATGAACTAACAAGGGAATATCCTACACCTGTCCATAAAATAGCTTTTGAGTTGATAGTCCAATTACTTTTGGCCCCTTAAAAAGTGGGAGGCTTATATAGAAACCATTGCAATTCCTACACCGTTCACCTGATTTGGATGTAATTACCCTCAAATTAAATCTGAAAGTCTGCAGTTAAAGCACATCTTGTTTGTTTCATTTCAAAGCCATCGTGGTGGTGAATAGAGGCCAAAATATGAAAATTCTGTCAATGTCCCAATATTTATGCACCTGACTGTATATTGTATATACATTATTTATAATACTTATGTTTTGTGACTATAAATTTAGGAAAGAACCAGCAAAAACAAATGCTGATTGTGTACATGTATGCAACATGTCTTAATCATAGTTACCTTTTTCTAAACTATACATGCCTAGCCTCCCAGTTTTCGCGAGAGGCTCACGATTTTTCGGGTAACCCCCCGCACTACCGGAAGGGTAGGCATTTTGCCTGCATTCTGCCCACTCCCGAGCAGGGGGCGGGGCTTAATGATGAGATTCTCCATGAATCGCGTCATTATTTAGACCAAATGCAGCAATTTGCCATGGAGGGGGTGAGGCTTAATGGCGTGACCCGCCCCTGTCACAGCCCATCTGCTTGTCCTCCCCAGGCTTCTCCCTGGGAGGACAATGAAAAGGTAGGCAGCTAAGTTCTAAACCTTAATGCTGCATACACACGGTACAACCTGCACAACCAAAGATGTCACTGATAGATTTCCCTCCAACTTTCTGTAGTGCAGGGCAAATGATTTTGGGTGTACACACTGATGGATATCTATTATAGATATTTCAGTGAAGTCGTGTCTTTACAGGCAAATCTTGACAAAATTGTCTAAGTTGGCCTGCATGTACGGTCGACCATAGATACCATTATCGTTCATGCGGGAACGTGCATCATTGGTTGTTGGTCGATTGTTCACTGCATAAAACTGAACCATATGAACGATTTATTGTTGAACGATATTGTTATCGTTCATATTGTTCAGGAATATCGTCCCATGTGTATGCAGCATTAGGCAACAACAGATACACATATATAAAAAAACAAAATTAACTCTAAGTGGACTTTAAACAGACCCTTATGTGGTGTACACTAGGGTCCATTTAGAGGTGATTTTTTTTTTTAAACTCATATTTATTTTACTTGGAGCATTTTTCTTTATCTTAAGCTGGCCACTCATCTAAAGATTATCTGTCCAACCAGCCAACTAGTTGATTGGTTGGAATGAAAATCTGGTAAGGTATGAAAGCAAATGACAATCTATAATTTGCTCCCAAACGCTGGAAAATGGACAAAAACTGTTCTATGAACAAATTGTTTACATCAAACATTTAGCAAACTTGTCTGATGACAATTTTCATCTGTTTTCTGGCATTTAGGAGCAAATTGCTGATCATCATTTACTCCCATACGTTACCAGATTTTCATTCCAACCAATCAACTAGTTGGCTGTTGGACAGATAATCTTTAGATGTGTGGCCAGCTTTACAAAGCATAAGTTTATTAGGATGAATAAGTATATCAGAATCTTAAGGGGCTAGTTTGCCAAGCATATCTAGTATAAATTAGCAATGACCATACTCATAAAATAGGCACAAGTATGGGCGATGCAGGACAATACACACTTTGATCACATCTAACTAAAGAGGCTGCACTAGGTTTTAATGGTGCATTCTCAGGTAGGCAAAGTTCCACGAGGGGTAACACAAATCCGAGCTATGCCGACCTAAATGTAAGTGAATATACACATGTTTGGAGGTATATCTGTTGCACATAGTATAGAGCGCAGGTTCTCAAACTCGGTCCTCGTGACCCCAAACAGTGCATGTTTTCCAGGTCTCCCCACAGAATCGCAAGTGAAATAATTAGCTTCACCTGTGGATCTTTTAAAATGTGTCAGTGAGTAATGACTACTACACCTGTGCACCTGTTGGGTGACCTGGAAAATGTGAACTGTTTGGGGTCCTGAGGACCAAGTTTGAGAATCACTGCTATAGAGCATTTGCAAGTGCTCACTGATGATCATGACTACTACGGTATATTGGCAATAGTGCCGTAGCAGGTCGATTTGGTGCCCTGTGCTAGCACTGCCCCAAACACATGACATCATGCCGAAGGGGTTGGAACCTCCGGTACCAGGAAGTACAACACTGCCCAGAGCATCCTTAGGAAGCTCCGGGTGACTGTACAGGTTGCAGGATGGGTGCCTGGCAGTGGCATAACTAGGGAAGGTCGAGCAGGGCACATGCCCTGGGCACCGTGGCTTGTCCAGCAGAGGGGGCGCAGCCTGCCAGGGCATCGTATCCGCACCGTCCGACCCCCCCGCTACCATTGCGCCCAGACACTCTAATGTAATGATCAGGCAACTGTGCCTGCTGGTGCTGACTGCAGGGGGAGTGCAGCAGAAGTGCGCAGCCCCTCCCAGGCAGTCATTCCTATCCTGAGAGCTGCCGGGTGACAGTGACTCTTCCTTCCCCGGCGCTCTCTCTGCTGTCTCTGCTCTGCAGCCAGGTATGCATTAGATTTTTTGCCGAGGGGGAGGGGGCAGACTGCTGCGGGGTTAGAGGGGGGGGACGTTAAAAACAATACATTGCAGGGATGTAGTATTTGGCTATCTGCATTTGTGTGTGTCAGTGTGTGTGTCTGTGTCAGTGTGTGTATGTATCTGCATCAGTGTGTGATGGTATCTGTGTCAGTGTGTGTGTCTGTCAGTGTGTGTATGTATCTGCATCAGTGTGTGCATGTATCTGTATCAGTGTGTGATGGTATCTGTGTCAGTGTGTGATGGTATCTGTGTCAGTGTGTGTGTCTGTGTCAGTGTGTGTACGTATCTGTATCAGTGTCTGTGTCAGTGTGAGTATCTGTGTCAGTGTATCTGTTTCAGTGTGTGTGTGTCAATGTGTATCTGTGTCAGTGTGTATCTGTGTCAGTGTGTGTATATCTTTGTCAGTGTGTGTATATGTGATAGTGTGCTGAGATAAGACATGGGGGTAGGTGATGGTGTAGCTGAGAGACAACGCAGGGGAGAGACGATGGTGTGGCTGAAAGAATACACAGGGGTGGAGGTGATGGTGTGGTTGAGAGATGACACAGGGGTGAGGCGATGGTGTGGCTAAGAGACGATGCAGGGGGAGGTGATGGTGTGGCTGAGAGACGACACGGGGGAGACGATGGTGTGGCTGAGAGACGACACGGAGGAGGCGATGGTGTGGCTAAGAGACGACGCAGGGGGAGGCGATGGTGTGGCTGAGAGGCGACACTGAGGTGGAGGTGATGGTGTAGCTAAGAGACGACACAGGGTGGAGGCGATGGTGTGGCAACTTGCAACTTGCCCTGGGCTCCAAACACCCTAGTTACACCATTGGTGCCTGGCAGCAACAGTGCTGCTTCCAGGGTCCTGCACTCTGGGGGTCAGCACTACTTGCACACCCCTAGTTATAGCCCTGCCCATTGATGCGAACTGGGTATATGGGCAGGCAAATATATAAACCTTTTCCCTGCATGTTTCTTACCATTACATCTGATTCAGGGGGTCATTCAGACCCGCTCGCGAGCAAACGACACTCGCAAGCGGGTCGATGTTTGCCAAATGCGCATGCGCACGACGGATGGAGCTCCGTCATGCGCATGCGCGAGACCCGGCGAGCAACGAGAAATACGTCGCTCGGGGTCTCGCACCAAAGGGGGCGTGCTGTCGATGGTGACTGACAGCACGCCCCCTTTGGTGGGCGTGCCGGGGGCGTGGCGGCCAGATGGAGGCGTTCCCATGGGAACGCCTAGCGTCTGAGTCCGGCCGCACTGACATCAGTAATGTTGTCAGTGGGAGTGACTTTGGCTCTGATAGAGCCAAAATCACTCCTGGGCTTGCGGCAGCGAGACCCTACCGCAGGGTCTCGTCGCAAGCCCTTTGGTCGCGATGGTCAAAGACCATCACGACCATCTTTTTGGTCGCTCGCATATGCTGTGGGTGGTTACCCACAGCTATGCGAGTGGCCAGGAGGCTGCTCCATTTTCATGTAGGAGGGCCCTGATTCAGAGCGAGCGCTCTGGTCAGAGCGTCCGGCTCTGAATCAGGCCCTCAGTAACTCTGCATCATGCCCTAAGTCCTCACCTCTTCACTATAAATAAATTCAGTTCAACCTGTAGATACATTTTAGTGTATCTAATATTACACAGACAGCAGAGAAGAAATAGCTTTAAGTAGATGCAGATAGAGTAAATATAATTTATCTTCATCTGTGAGCAATGCATTTAAGTAACCATGAGAATCTGGGTAGCTGCACTGACATAATGGGCCTACAAGTAAAAATATAATTTTCTCAACACGGCCTAAGCCAGTGCAGATGTGCAGTTTCTAATGATGATCCAAACCATCCTATAAATAAAACGTCTTTGGGAGGGTTGTACTATGTAGAAAATATGGTTTGCAAAACTTGTCTACTGAGATCATCATCATAAAACTGTGCAAATGGATTTACTTTAAATAAGTTACACAGCCGCTCTCAATAGAAAACTGAGCCAAGGCCTTCCCAACAGGAAAAAACAATGATGAAACCAGACATTAGCCAGAGAAACGCATAGGCACTTTGAGTACAGAGTACAGACAGATCCCGGGACCTCTCTTCAAGCGGAAACAGAATGGAGATATAAAACAGAACGGAGATATATCGGAAACAGAACAGAGATATATGAACACCACTCCATGTATGGTGAGAACTTACATGCCTGTGGCAGTTTGGGCATTTGTATTGGCTGTGCATTTCTATGCATTTCATTCTCTATGCTGAAGAGGGAACTGACAGCTGTGTAATTTGTATCTTTTATCAGACTGTTGAAAATTCCGTATGGGAAGTACAGGAATAAATGATCAGATATACTTTGATGGAAAATTGTGGAAATCTGTATATCTGACTAGATACTGTATTTAATATAAACTTAATGGTCTTTCACAGGTGTTTGAAAAGGGAGGGGTTTAATCTATTTTAGAATAAGAGTAAAAATATATTCCCCCCACCATCCGGGCCGCATCAATGCATCTCTGTACCGGTGGTCCCTGACGGTACATGATAATAGCACCCACTTTGGGTCATATACTTACATACTCTTATGCCACGTGATAATAGCACATCTATATAATTAGCGAGAATGCGTGTCTGTCTGCCTGTTTGTCCTTTATGCACGACCAGAGTTTTGGTCCTAGCTCCACCAAATTTGGCATGGTGGTGTAGTATGACCAGGATTACGATTTTGCATAGGTTATCAGGATCAATGGAATGGGGTTATAGACGAGGACAATTTAAAAAAACAAATAGAGGCTGCAGGAGTACTTCAGAGTCCAGTCTTCAACCAGGGCAAAACCTGGTATCCTCCAAATAATACTACAGGAACCAGCACCCTCTCAAATGCTGGTCACATCCATGCCCCTCAGAACAGTAATACTTTTTGCTCAGATCAACTTAATGGGCTTTCACAGGTGCTTAAAAAGGGAGGGTTCCCTTTTCAAGCACCTGCGAAATACCATTAAGTTGATTTGAGCAACCACTATTTTAAATTACCCTACCCATTGCAGAGAAACCACATGCTTAAATTCAAAATAATATTTAATATAAGTTATGGGAGGCAGCCTTTTGAGTCAATAGACCCAAGACCAAGTTGAAATGCAAAAAAAAAAAATATTTTTATCCCTTATATTGCAGGGTAATAGTGTATTTTATATTTACTATATGGAGTATTTTGCAGGAGGCTAAAACAGACTATATATAACAGTATTCTGTACAGTCTGTGTTGTCTACTCAGGGTCTGATTTAGAGATGGACGGTAATTCATATGCAATTGCATACTCTCACGGATTGCAGTTGCTAAAATGTGCTAATGGTTTCCAAAATATATCCGAGTATAGGGACGACCACTGCTTCCTTCTCATACTCGTACGACGACATGTAACAGCATAAACACCGGTAACATCGACAAACAGCAGGCAGCCATACTTCATCTGCAGCAGATCTGACCAGCCGCAGACTCGGCAGCTCTCCTGACACGCAGTGAGCTCTCTTGCTGCTAAAGAGATTGGAATACCTAATTTATGCTCGCCCATGAAACAGCAGTTACCATCCCCAAACGCTGACTACCTGTCACTCACTTTGCGAGTGGATTCTATGTGCGTGTTTAATTGCAATGCAATCACTACACATGCACAGTATGGCAATCGCGCTTGTGCATTAGCAAACAATTGCTCAATCTTAGCAAAATTCGCCATTGCATCAGTCTCTGAATCATGCCCGCTGTTTGTAATTTTACAGTGACTATTTGTGTCACTATCACAGCCTGGTGATGGTGTACAGTCACATCAGTCTATATGCTCTATATCTCTCTGTCTATATATGCGCTCTGTCTATCTATGCTCTCTACCTATCTATGCCCTCTGTCTATTTATGCCATCTGTCTAGGGATGGCACAACCCACTCAGCAGAGTCTGCACTGTAGGGAGGCACCAGGCTGGAGAGGCGCTCTCCCTGCAGCTGCTGCTGAGTCAGTTGTTGCCGCTGTGGCTGCACCTGTCAAACTATATGACAGACAGCGGCAGCCTGCAGCAGAGAAGTGCGGCTGAACCTGAACGGCTCCTCACGCTG
Source organism: Taudactylus pleione (assembly GCA_031769625.1). Classification (NCBI taxonomy): domain Eukaryota; kingdom Metazoa; phylum Chordata; class Amphibia; order Anura; family Myobatrachidae; genus Taudactylus; species Taudactylus pleione. Next base: position 736,176 of record JAUIMM010000092.1, on the reverse strand, counting down.
TTTCATGGGCATGCTCTCAATGTATGCTCTCTACCTTTGCTCTCTACCTATCTATGCTCTTTATCTCTCTATTGTCTCTGGGGACAGTCACAGTGGGAACTGGTCTGTGAATGAGTGATCCAGACCAGTGCCGAAATCCGAGCTGGCTGTGCCCTGAGGCTGGCAGGAAGACATAGACAGCTGGCCACTGTTGACCACATAAAGTGCAGCCGGCTGCCAAGGACAACCTCCAGGTTCTCCACAACCACATCACACACACAAGGCTTTTCTTCTGCCCTGCCCATGGCCCTTCCCGGTCCCACTGGCTTCCGGCTTTTGTCCTGCGGCTGCCAGTCCAGCAACCAGGACACTTATGCATCCTGAAGACAGTCATCGGGGCACCAGCACAGAAGTCCGGAAACTGGTACGATCCCAGAAACACTGGGATGTATCGGTTTCCCAACAACAAGGAAGCTCTGAAGAAATTGTTCCTCCCTGGGCAGATGTAGACTTCAGTCTGTAATCACTGTTCACGTAGGAGATCACATGGTTCAGAAAATGCCTGTTTGCGTAGAAATACAACCAATGAAAACATATATCAGCGGTTCAACCATATAATACTTAGTAACAGAAGTTTTGATGCAGGGTATAATGTGAACTTCAGTGTTCAAACAATTTTATATTATTAAACTGTATTTGCTAATGTGGTACCATTTGTATCAGTACTATGGTTTCTTTAGAAATTGTGCCTTAATGAAGATTACTGTCCCTGATCATTTTTCTTCTAATCCTGCCAGTTGTGGATAATCTCCAGCCATTTCCTCTCAGTCATCTTCAGCCTCATCCCCCATTGTGTCTCTCCAGCACCTTGGTGTTTCTCCAGACCCCCTAGTGTCTCTCCAGATCCTTCTGTCTCTCCAGCCACTTTTGTCTCTTCTGACCCCCTGAGTCTCTCCATCTGCAGCACCCATAACTCTCCAGACCCCCAAAGTCTCTCTAGTTCCAGCTCCATTAGTCTTTCTAGCTGCAGCCCACCAGTGTCTCCCCAGAACCTGATTCTATAACTCCCTTCTGTATCTCCAGCACCAGCCAGCCCCCTTCTATCTCTCCAAACCCCCATTGTCTCTCCAGATCCCCAGAGTCTCTCCAGCTACAGACCCTTCTGTCTCTCCATTTGCAGCCCCCAGTGTCTCTCCAGACCCCAGAGTCTCCCCAGCTCTACTCTCTTCTGTCACTCCAGCTACAGCCCCTTAGTGTCTCTCCAGACCCTCAGTGTCTCTTCATTGCCCTTCTGTCTCTCCAGCTCCAGTCAGCCCCTTTCTGTCTCTCCAGCCCTTTTTGTCTCACCAGTCCCTTCTGTCACTCCAGCCCCCAGTGCCTCTCCAGCTCTTGTTCCCGCTTCCAGCCCACAGACACTTACCTTCTACTTTGTCTCCTGGTTGCTCCGCATGTTCTCTAGGCCACAGCTCCTCTCCTCAGTGGTGTGGCAAAGAGTAGGGTGAAGATGTCAAGCATGCTGCACTGGAATAAACAATCAAAACTTTATGTGCACTACAGGTAGCTGCATTGGCTGCCGGCTCCCTGGATCCTCCAGTACATGCCTACGCAGGCAGTGGTTCCTTGAAGTGGTGGCTAGAAGTGGAGGTATGTCATACTGCCCAATTTAAGCACTACTAAAAATGCTATATGGCCTAATGATTTATCATTCATGATTTATTGACACTGGGTGTTCTTTTTTCATACTGTATCTTCATTTCATTTATTTATTTTATAAATCTATTGTATTTTTATTGTGTCACACACACAAACACACATGACAGTCATAATGTGCAATTCTGACAATAAATCATATTGTTAACGCCACAATGTTGACAATTATGATGTCGACATTGTTGACATGTCGAAATTTAAAATTTTGGCACCTGCTCAGACCAGAGGGTTAGGGTTAGGCTGCAGAATGGTAGGGTTGGGCACAGGGAAGGTAGGAATATAGTCACCACCAGAAGCTTCAGACGCTGAGCTAGAAGCTATAGTAACATCACTACCGGAACGTGTCATGGTCAAGAATGTCCACTTGCTGTATGTCGACATTACAACCATGTCGACATGATGAATGTCAACAAAATATACCACAAGTGTATATATATACATATATATATATACACTGTGTATATATATATATATATATATATATATACATAAATGCAGAAAAATGGCACTCCTGAGTAGATGCAAACACCAGAGTGCTTATTAAAAATCCATACAATGTACAGCGACGTTTCGGGAAGCTGCATCCCCTAACACTTTATCACACTTGTGCAGGCTCAGTCACCCAAACAATTACATAGTCAGTTTGATCTCCCCCTGCTCCTAGCAACAATAACAGTTATAGCGTAACCTAAGCAATCTAATGCTTTCTCACAGACTGGGTTCTGAGGCATATATGAAATATGCTAATAAATGAATACTTTATTTACAAAAGAAATACATAGTTTCAGAGATGTTATAAAGAAAAAGGGTTACATATTACATAGACAACCATGTGTTGCAATTTCAAAGAAAAAGGAAAAAACGTACTGCTTATTCTGGTCAGGAGTGGCAGGAAATGCAGGTACAGGCTTCAACTTAGAATTATCCCCCAAGGTCTGATACATAACAACACACTTCCATACAGTTAATTAAATCAGGGTCCATCCCAGGACTACCCATGTCATTTTTAACTTAAGTACAAATAACTGTACACAATGTCCCCTGTGTAATAACTACATAAACTATGGTATGTTCACATTGATATCCATTATTTAAGCTATAATATGAGTGCAAACACAACAGCCATGTGATTTGGTAATGGTTAGAAATCTAATTTCTCTGATACCATACATCCTTGTAATTCCCTAATCACGCCTAACCAGCACACTAGTGTCAGGTATATTTTTATGATTTCTGAAGCTCCTAGCTATAGTAGAAATATTAATTCTCTGTCAAAATAAACAACATATGATTGGGCTCTTTGATCCTGTTTGAAGCCTGAATACCTTTGTTGGCAGAGTGTTTACCTCCTCCTAGGTTAGAAAGTTAGAAGACAGGTATACATCCCCCAGTCATTTTTATGCATACCGCAGACAAACTTATAGCATTCTATTGATGTGTGTGGGGCAGACTTATTACCTAAAATCAAAAGAAAAACGTTAAATGTGTCCTAATATACCTACATCTCTACATTATCACCAACCGGCTTGATGATCATCATTTTCCATCTATTCCACCAGCCTGAGCTGAAAAGACATGCTGTTGTTCCAGCAGGACAGGAACAGTGAGTATTGTTTTTACATCTTTGCAAACAATGAGCTCTAAGGACAAGGGATATATGTATAGGATGAGTTCTGCTTAGCATTGAAGGGGTTAAAATGCACCAATCACCTAAACATAGTGGTGACAGTCATTTTGTACTCTCTTAATTTACTAGGAATGCTGATACTAGTCTTTTACTAGTTAAATATGTAATAAAAAATATATAAGACAAAGGGCCTGATTCAGAATTGCAAATAAGACCATTTTGCAGAAGGATCTTGCAATTTTACTCACTGCGTATTCTGTATGTTTGACCCAAATATATACAAATACAGTATCAGCAACTATGGGTGTTTCAGAGCTGTATGCTTCTTAAGCTGGGCATACATGGCCAGATAAAATGCCTGTCAGACCGATATACATTTTATCGGGCAGCCTTACGCCCTGCAGATATCACAGGCATATACTGAGATATCTGACAGCATATTGGCTCTGATATCTGTGCTCCTCGCCTGGGGGAGGAGACATTTCCCCATTCTTTCCCTGTGAAGGAACAGGGGAAATGTCTGTCGGTTGGCGGCGGCTGGGCATACACTGCCTAATGCGGCCGACTTTTAACTTACAAATTATTGCATCTAACAGACATGCTGGACGATCCAGCATGCCCAACTGAACTATATTTTTGGATCAGTCGGCCGCATACACAGTACAATTATCTGGGCAATCTACCGATATGAGGCGGATCGACCAGATAGTTATATAGTGCATGCCCAGCACAAGTCACATCTTCACTTGCTGATGAATAGTTGTAACTGGGCAGCAACTGAGCATTTACGTGTATGATAAGTGTTCTGAGGGTGTGTTGTAGGAATGTAGGCAGAATTGCATTTTATGCAGAGTAGAGCCTACACAAAGATCCTTTTGATTGCAAACTGATATTTTGCACCAGGTGTAGGCTGAATACAGGCAAAGATCTTCATGTATTTCTAAGCATCACTTGTCTGCAGCTTTGAGTCAGGCCCAAAGCCTCCACACCTTCAAGAGTTCCTAAAAATTCAACTCTTTAAGCAAGCTTATCAAATTTCAGAACCACTTTTCTCATTTCCATAGGCTGGACTACCTTATCACTCCTTTGCACAGCTCACACAAAAGTTACATTTATTCTCTTTCTATACTCAACCAACCTACTGACTCCAAAAACAACATTGCTCTGTGACTGGATCATATAGTCCAGCTAAAGCTGGGCATCCACTATACAATTTTCTGTCAGACATCTGTCCAATCTGGCTGGTTGGAAAGAAAACCTGGTAATGTATGGGGGCAAATGACAATCGTCCATTTGCTCACAAACACTGGAAAACAGCCAAAAATGGTTGTTCAGATAAATTGGTTAAAACACACAAATGTAACCAATTTAAAACAAAAATGCTGTCCTTTTTTCAGTGTTTAAAACCATATGATCGACTGTCATTTGCTCCCATACATTACCAGGTTTTCATTCCAACCAGCCAGATTGGACAGATATCTGACAGAAAATTGTATAGTGTATACCCGGCTTAAGACACTATTCTTATGTCAATCTGACTGGACCAATATACAATCTGTGGCATTTAACCTAATGTACTAAACTCCTATTTTCCTATATGCAGTATGGTAATCTTGCAAGGAGCGACCTCTTTTTTGTCTGTACGGTTATACCCAGTGTTGTGTTATATGTTGTCTCTATACAAATATTTTCTAATAATTATATCTAATAATAATAATAATAAAAAGTAGTGTCACTGATTAAATAAAGTAAACTCCAAAATAGCTCTTTGATATAGGCAATATGAATGCTTTAACTCTTACTTGCCGACATTCCGGGTAGAAGAGGCAAGGAGAGTGGAATTGTGATTCATGTCATTGTTAATCCGCTCCCACCGCTCAGTGCCAAGATTGTGCCATCAAGTAGTGGGGTCAGAGCAATGTTAATGTAATTCACTGTGAATAATATCATTGTGCCCCTGGACTGTCCACTTCCCTGGGCAAGTGGGCAGGATCTGGAGGGCTGGTCTACACTCTCAGGAGTTCAGGAGTCCCAAATTTCAGGGGTTTCTCCTGGACATTCCAGGAGAGGAGGTAACATTTGTTTTACTAGAATTCTAGAATTTCTTCTACTATTGCCTCTGTGTTTTATAATAACAGTGAAAGAAATGTATCCAAATGTAAATCAAATGATTATTTCTGCATAGAAGAGTCTAAAAGTTCTTCTTATTCTTCTACAGTAATCTCCATTTGTATACACATAATACAAGCCATTACATATATTATAATTTGGACGGTACTTATCTAGCCATGATACACTTTCAAGATTTTAAATGTAAAGACTCCTATTATCTGATGCACTGTTTGCATATGAGCGGCATAATAAAGTTACAAATAATGCTTAAATCACTTCTGAAACTGTGCATGCAGATTATTACTTCCATTAATCTACAATTCTGAATAATAAGCTTTCAGCTTTGTGCAGTCCGCAGACATTTTAATTATTAATCTAAGCTTTAACTAGCAGAGGACTTCCAGCTATTTCACAGATGCAGTGTTCCCTATAAATGCTCTGTTACGCTGAATTATAGTCTCCGCCAGCTCTCTGAGTAATCATGCGCAGGAAAGTGCTAAGTGCTGAAGCGTTAGTCTCCGTCACAAGAAAAAAATGGCACGTAGTTTGCAGAAAATTGACTAAACAACAATGGATGCACATAGAATACATGAACTGTGTGACCAATATTCCCTTCTGCATATTGTTTACCACACCATAGGCAGGAGTAGGGGGAGTTACAGGCACGGAATTCTCCTCTGGAGCAGAAATACTGTAGTTTCTCAGGTGTGCAGTAAATATGTAGGTGACTCCTGACCTTTCTAATCATATATTGGCTCCTACTTGCAGGACACTTGAATTTGTATACAGTTCCAGAACATTATGTACAATCTAATGTTTACTGTACAGTAAGTCATGTACATACATAGATAGCAAGATATGGTACAAAGCGCTCACCTAAAATAGTGGAAATGTAACGTACTAGATTATGTTAAATTAACAGTGAATGAAGCACGAAAAGGTGGCAAATATGGGAAAAAAATGGTGTTTATTTATCTGGTAGACACACTGCTCCACACTGCTCACTCTGTGTAAAATCCAAAGGAGTGGGAACGATTGTTAGGATGGTTAGATGCAGGGGCATTTCTAGAAAGGAGGGGGTCCGTGTGCAGTTTTTCGACACGGGCCCCCTCCTCTCTGTCCAGCGGCAGGCAGCGCACTGAGCTGTACGCGGTCAGCGCTGGAGTTATAGACTCTGGGCGCTAGAGTGCACGCAGAGTCTATAGAGTATGCACAGGTCACCGGGAAAATGGAAATGGCGGCCATTTTCCCTCTACTGCTCATGTGCAAACGATGGGAAAATGGCCGTGGTGGCCATTTTCCAGTTGTCTTTACAGCGCCGAACCCTCGAACTATGGGTGCAGTGTGTGCGGTGTGGGGACCCCCTGCACCCAGGGGCCCGTGTGCCTCTGCACACCCTGCACCCATTATAGATACGCCCCTCGTTAGACAGCTCCTTTAGGGTGCCTCTATCCGTAGTGTAGGTTTCACTACATCTCCTATATAGCACCTGTGGTGCAACAACCGATTAAGATGAAGTCATTGTGGCAGATCTGTTGATATAGTAGCCTGGGTGGTTAGTGTGCCCTTTGAGGGGGTTACTGTCCGTAAGTTTATATGTCACCCTGTATGTTAATAGGCTGGTGTATGATCACACCTTGCTGCAGCTGTAATTATGGGGATGTAAGGTGTACCTGATATGACAAGGTTCCTTTCTGTATGTGCAAGTAGTCATACATGTTTCCTCACTGTCGTATTGAGTGCAGTCTAGTGACAGGGTGCAGCCGCAGCTTCCCACGTGTGTACCTATTGGTAGATGTCTTCAACTTGTATTTAGCCTCTTTAACTTCGCGGTGTCCCACCTGGGAAATGGAGGAAGGGATGCAGATGGCTCTCCGGCAATATCTGAGGAACAAGCAAACTTCAAGTCCAGCAGCAGAAGCGGATGTGTAGACCTCTTGACTGCTGAGGTACAGAACACCGGGGCTGTATGCGTGCTCTTTTAGGAGTCCTGAGCAAAAGAAGATATCGCGGCAGTGCTAGACTATGCACAGGTCTCTCTGCCAATCTTGTGCTCGGTGCGTGGAGTGGTCATGTATCGACGCGTTTTGGCCAATTAGGACCTTCTTCAAGAGTGGGTGTGAGTTGCTCCTTGTCTAGTTTACAATATATGCTGTGGGGTAAATTTACTAAAGTGAAAGTTTTTAGAAGAGAGTTTTAAAAGTGATGTTGCCCATAGCAACCAATCAGATTCTACTTAACATTTAACTAGCACCTCCTAGAAGATAATTGCTAGAATCTGATTGGTTGCTATGGGCAACATCACTTTTAAAACTCACTTCTAAAAACTCACACTTTAGTAAATTTACCCCTGAGAGTCAGCCAGTCATCTGTTGAATGGGTGTGTCTGTTGTTGTTAAACTGAAAGGGATGAATGTGTCCTTGTATTTGAATGTATTAAACGTCTAGACAACGGGATATTATGTGTGGTTGTGATGAGAATGTATATTTCCAACAATGTGGGAATCCATATAAATATATCAGTTTTTCGGGTGTTATATATAAAGTAAAAAATTATAAAATTTTAAAAAACTTGTTTGCTGGACTTTTTATTGTTATGGTAGTGTGTCTGGTTGTTAATTCTAAACATAATAATTGTTGTATGTGTGGTTGGTTTATAATGCATGTAGACGAGTTCTGGTTGGTGTTATGGCTGTGGATTCTGGACCTTATTCAGAGTCCGTCGCGAGCGCTGAGTGCTCACAACCGACTCGATGTTGGTCCACAGGGCATGCGCACGACGGAGACTGCTCCGTCGTGCGCATGCGCGAGCCCCCGCTAACGACGGATCACCCGTCGTTATCGGGCTCGAAGCAGACGGAGCGAGCTGTCGCTGTTGATTGACAGCTCGCTCCGTTTGCTGGGCGGGCAGGAGGCGTGCCCGGCCAAACAGAGGCGTTCCTTTCGGAACGCTTGCCGTTTTGTGGGCGTCCCCACTGACATCATCAGTGATGTCAGTGGGGAGCTTCCTGCTCAAACAGAGCAGGAAGCTCCCTGGGGCTTAAGGTTGACGAGACCCTACCCTAGGGTCTCGTCGTATGCCCCGATGGTCGCGATGGTCTTGCCCATCACGACCATCTCCCTTAGCGGTCGTTAGAGCTGTGGGTGTTAACCCACAGCCTAACGACCGACATGGAGGCGGCCGTTCAGGATGCAAGCGGCCGCCCTGTTTCTGAGCGACCGCTTACTTCCTACGACCGCCTCTGAATGAGGCCCTCTGTCTCATAAGCATTGGGTTATGGATAAATGAGAACAAGTTTATAGGAGTTGTGTTAGTTAATTAGTATTCTGTTATTGAATTCAATATTCATACCCTTTGGGGTCATGGTATTTAAAGTATAGACCCATTTAATTTCTTGTTTGTCTATGACTTTCAAATGGTCCCCTCCCCCCAGTTTGCATGTGGTTGTTCTATTGCCAGAAAGAACAAATTGGTGGGGTCTGAATTATGCTTATCTTTAAAATGTTTAGGCACACTGTGATTGTCATAACCTATTTTTATGTTTCTGATATGTTCGTAAATACGAGTCTTGAGTGGTTTGATTGTCCGACCTACGTATTCAAGGCCACACTCACATCTCAATAGGTAAATGACACCTCAGGATTTGCGTGACATGTTCTGTTTGATACAGTAACTAAAATTTTGTCAATCGTAGATGAGTGAAGGTGTGTTATTTTCTTACAGCTATGTGTGTGTGTCACCTTGCACCCTGCACATTTGCCACAATAGTGGAAACCCCATTTTTGTCCTATATTCAGTGGCGTAACTAGGGTACAGTATTTGGAGCCCAGGGCAAATTTTAAAATGGAGCCCCCCCCCGCGCCGCAGACGAGCATGGCAAAAAATGGGCGTGGTCACTGAAAAATGGGGCGTGTTAACATGACACACACCCCTTTCTTGTCACTGGGAACATTTCTTTCCATTTGCACCTTAATGCAGTGCCCTTTATACAGTCCCCCCTATACAATGCCCCCAGTAGTGGTCCCCCTTATGCAGCCCCCGATTAGTTCCCCTTATACAGGCCCCCAGTAGTGATACCCCATATGCAGGCCTCCAGTAGTGATCCCCCATATGCAGTGCTCCCAGGAGTGATCCCCCTTATGCAGGCTCCCAGTAGTGCCCCCAGTAGTGATCCCCCATATGCAGTGCCCCTTACACAGTTCCCCCTGTAGTAGTCCCCCTTATGCAGCCCGCCATTAGTTCCCTTATACAGTGCCGCAGTAGTGATCCCCCATATGCAAGCCCCCAATAGTGATCCCCCATATGCAGTGCCCTTTCTACAGTGATCCCCCTTATGCTGGCCCCCAGTAGTGCCCCTTATAGAGTGCCCCTTATAGAGTGCCCCTTATACAGTGCCCCCAGTAGTTGTCTCCCTTATGCAGGCCCCCAGTAGTTATCCCTCCTATGCAGTGCCCCCTGTAGTGGTCCCCCCTGTGCAGTGTCCCCAGTAGTAAGCCCCTTATATAGTGCCCCAGTAGTCCCCCTTGATGCCGTGCCCCCAGTAGTTGTCCCTCCCAATAGTGGTCCCCCCCAGTAGTAGTCACAAGTAGTGGTCCCCCCTATACAGTGCCCTTTATATAGTGCCCCCTGTAGTAGTCCCCAGTAGTGGTCCCCCACGATGCAGTGCCCCCAGTAGTGGTCCCCCCAATGCAGTATCCCCAGTAGTATCCCCACCAGTAGTAGTCCCCAGTAGTGGCCCCCCCCCCGAAGCAGTGCCCCGAGTAGTAGTCCCCTCCTTAGTAATACCCCCCCGGGAGCAGTGCCTCCAGTAGTAGTCCCCTCCTTAGTAATAGTCCTCCCCCCGATGCAGTGCCCCCAGTATAAGTGCCCCCCGACAAATACACACTGAAATGAAGCAATAAATAAAAGAAAAATACTTACCTGAATCCACGCTCCGGCTCCCGCCGCTGTCCACACGTCAGTCCTCCTGGGCTGGCGCGCTCTGCATTATGGGAGAGACGTCATGACGTCATGATGTCTCTCCCATTACCCACTGCAGGAGCCGGAAGGGAGCCGGCTTTTGCAGTGGACGCTGCAGCAGTCAATGAGAGTCTATCTGATTCTCATTGGCTGCTGTTTAACACACACATCGCCGCCAGCGCTGGCAGAGATGTATGTGCAGTAGCAGCAGCAGCCAATGAGAGTCTGTCTGGCTCTCATTGGCTGCTGATTAACACACACATCGCCGCCAGTGCTGGCAGCGATGTGTGTGTTAGGCACAGCATGAGCCTGCCTGCCACCCTCCTCCTGGCGCTATTTTGCAAGTGCTCAGGGGGAGGGAAGGGGCTCGGCTGTGCAGCAAAGGACCGGCGCTGGGAAGCCTAGCGCCAGTCATGTGTAAATGTGTAGTGCTGACCACACTCAGGGCCTGATTCAGACCTGGTCGCAAGCACTGAGCGCTCGCAACCGGGTCGATGGTGGCCCAGAGCGCATGCGCACGATGGAGCCGGCTCCGTCATGCGCATGCGCGAGACCCGGATAGCGACGGGCAATCCGTCGCTCCAGGTCTCGTACCAAAGGGGCCGTGCTGTCGATGTTGAGTGACAGCACGCCCCCTTTAGTGGGTGGGCCGGGGGAGTGGCTGCTATAGCTGTGGGTAGTCATCCACAGCTATGCGAGCGGCCAGGAGGTCGTTCTAAAAAAAAAAAAAGACTGGCCTGATTCAGTGCGAGTGCTCTGTCAGAGCAACCAGCTCTGAATCAGGGCCTCACTGCGGTCGGCACTACACTGGCTAACTAGGACGGGTCGGTACCGTGGCCGGCGGCACACCCCCCCCCGGCGCCCGCTCGCCCTGCCCTAGGTACGCCACTGCCTATATTTGATAGTTCTTTCTGAATAAATGTCTTTGGTGGGATATGGTTCTTTACCAATTTGTTTTTGATGTCTGGGGCTTTTCTGTAAATGACCCTTGGTGTTCTGCTGAGGACTTTGCTTAGATCTTCGTCTTGTAATATAAGATCCCATTGTTTCTTTAGAATACGTTTAACTTGATTACCTGATTTATTGCATTGAGTGATGAATTGAACTTCTTGTTGATGATGTGTTTTTGTTGTATTGCTCCCTGTTTTTAAGAGTGTTCTTCTGTCTATTTGTCTTGTTTCTATGAAAGCCTGTTGTATCAGTGAAGATAGATGGAATATGAATAGATTTGGTGAAAAGCAATTACACTGACTCAGGAAGAACAATAACTACAGTATATCGGGGCTCTGTGTAGTGATGCATGGCTGTGCTCCATTGTGAATATGTAAATGTACAATGGATCTGGCAGGAGCCAGGAATGGCTCATGCGTACAAACAGCAGCAGACTGGTGCATGCACAGAAGAACCTTCTTCTAGGGACTGCATCGGCTGCAGTCCCTACAAGAAAGTTAGGGCAGATGGAAAGATCCTCCCTGGAGGGTTAATCACGATCTGGGCTGGCAGTCCCAGGAGAAAACACCTCCCCCTGGGACTGCATGTCCTGTGTGTGATTAGCAGACACTGCCAATGCAGTCAGCGCAAGGACTGCAACTGGCTTACTGGAGGCAGTGGATTTTACTGGGGATGTGGGGGGGGGGGTGTTTGGAGAATCCTAGTTAAAGTCTGCCACTGCACATAGCCTATCATTTGCTATAGTGCACAGTTCAACTTCCTAGCTGGGCATGGCTTTCATAAATTGCTAGCATAGTTGTGTTCATCATCATTATATGGGCTTGTAAGGACCTGGGCAGGCTTATTTATTCATTTATTAATTATTTAAATGTTGGCAGTATTGGTAGCACCATACTTGCCTACTTGCCCGGAAGCTGGGGGAGACTCACAATTTTTTGGGTAGTGCCCCTCACCCCCAGAAGAGTAGGCAGATCTCTACTATCCCACCCACTTCCAAGTGAAGTGGGCAGGATGGGGAGATTATACGAGGAATTCACAGGTCCATATGGAAGGGCGGGGCTAAAATGACACAAATCGTCATGACAGGGGTGGGACCTAATGATGTGTGAGCCTGACCCTGCCCCCTGAAGCTGTCAGCTGTATCTCCTTTCCAGGCTGCTCCAGGACTTAGTTTAAAGTCGTCAGGTATGGATATCATATCATATGACCACTAATCTATTGCTCTCAGTGATTTTGTTATTATCATTATTGCATAGAGATCATGGAAGTCCGGTGTTTTGTTACTAAACAGTAACAGCTGCATTTTCTTTCTATATAAATGCTGAGTATGCCATATTTACAGTGGGTTATCAGTAAAATATCACACAAAGACAAGTCTGGCTATAATATAAATCTTTCTGCACCCTTCAAATCTTCACCATCTGATGTGCAATCAGGGGGTGTCATATTCCAAGGAACGGGTGTAATAGTCACTCAACAAAAACAGTCATAGAAAAAAATATTCATTTTAAAATAAAAAATATTTCAGTATATGGTGTGTCTGAATATGACAAATGTACTAATTGAACATTTGGCATAAAGTGTTATTGTTTGCTATGTATTTAGTAAAAGCCTGTAATCCTAAACTGAATCAGACGTACCATAAATTGTAGCTGCACCACCTTAAATCTATATATTTTTTCCCATATATATTCACATACAACAAAGTATAGAACACCCCTGAGCAGGGACGTAGGCTTTCTGTTGGGTGGGCAAAGACTGTGTTTTGCCCCCCCCCCCAAGAACTTCTACATAAAAGGGAATGGGCATGAATGAAATGAAAATGGGGATGAAGCAATAATAGATTTATTTGAACTTGCCAACTGTCGTTTCAATTTACCAAAAAAAAGTTATCTTCAGGTTTGTTCTGTGTACATTTTCTTCTTGCACTTCCCATTGACTGTTCTTGTAAGTTGTACGACAATGGCACAGAGAGAATGAATGATTGCGGCCTGTCAGGGCCAAAACTAGGATATCTGTCACCCGGTGCAAGGCAGCAATTTTGCGTCCACTCCCTTCCCGTACCTGGATTTTGTCCTTGCTCCTCCATAAGGCAGTGCACTAGTCAAAAGTCCCTGGTATAGTGACTTACATTATTCCACACACCATAATGCCCATTACACATTATGCCACATACGGTAATGCCTATTACCAAAGTGCCACTTACATATTTGCCCGACACCATTTTATGCCCCACAGTAAGGCTTCTAATTACTTTAAATGCTCGTTGCCAGGGGGTTTCATACTCATTGCTATGGGGTTTATGCTCGTTGCCAGGGGGTTTCATGCTCATTGCTATGGGGTTTATGCTCGTTGCTATGGGGTTTATGCTCGTTGCCAGGGGGTTTCATGCTCGTTGCCAGGGGGTTTCATGCTCATTGCCATGGGGTTTATGCTCGTTGCCATGGGGTTTATGCTCATTGCCATGGGGTTACATGCTCGTTGCTATGGGGTTTCATGCTCGTTGCCAGGGGGTTTCATGTTCATTGCCAGGGGGTTTCATGCTCATTGCTATGGGGTTTATGCTAGTTGCCAGGGGGTTTCATGCTCATTGCTATGGGGTTCATGCTCGTTGCTATGGGGTTTATGCTCGTTGCCAGGGGGTTTCATGCTCGTTGCCAGGGGGTTTCATGCTCATTGCCATGGGGTTTATGCTCATTGCCATGGGGCTTATGCTCATTGCCATGGGGTTACATGCTCGTTGCTATGGGGTTTCATGCTCGTTGCCAGGGGGTTTCATGTTCATTGCCAGGGGGTTTCATGCTCATTGCCATGGGGTTTATGCTTGTTGCCAGGGGGGTTACATGCTCGTTGCCAGGGGGGTTACATGCTCATTGCTAGGGGGGTTACATGCTCGTTGCCAGGGGGTTTCATGCTCATTGCTATGGGGTTTCTCCCGGCATCTTCTCCCGGCACTTGCGCTGGCCTAACAGACACTAGAGGTCCAGTAGGACCTCTAGTGTCTGTCTCCTCCTTGGCAGCGCCCATTTTTGGATGGCCGGTTTCAGCAGAGTCCATGCGGACGGCTAGTCCGCTTGGAATCTGCTGAAAATGGTCATCCAAAAATGTCCGCCACCAAGGAGGAGACGGACACTAGAGATCCAGTAAGGACCTCTAGCATCTGTCTCTCTTTGGGGGCAGCCATTTTTGTATGGCCGTTTTCTGAATCTGCAGCCCCCAAGCCACCGTGAGTCAGCCCTGTTTCACCTCCTGCTTTCCGGCACCCGGTGCACGTGCACCTCTAGCCACCCCCCCTAGTTGTGGCCCTGCGGCCTGTGGACGGATTAAAACGTTAGCAGCAGCTCTTCGTCGCCAGATGGTAGGGTAGACAATGGTTGCCTTGTTTTACGACTGTTGTAACTTTCAACTGTTGTAAAACCAGATACCAAACGTGAGAAAAAGGGGCTCCAACCCCTATAATAGTCCTTGCCCTTTTGCACCCCATGAAAATTTTCGTTCCTACACCCCTGTCCCTGAGGGACTATATAGTATTAAAGAGAGCACTATCGCAGATGTAACAAGATAGCTGTAATCATTCTCATTAAAAATAGGATTCCATTCCATTTTTATTCATTAAAAGAATGTGAAGCCTTTAATATGATAAAGTACACAATAGATTACACTATTTACATATTCCTTATTTCCCATACTTTCACTTTACTTTCCAATCAATTACAGTTCACAAACCATAATCCATAATCACAATTTAAAATGAATGTTCTCATAAACCAAAACGAATGTCCACCCATCCTCGATTTCTCATGTCAGTCCCATTGGACTATAATACGTAATCAGTTTAATCATCTTATTTTTTTCTTGTCCATCAGCAATAAATGACCCACTTTACCTAAATTTCAAGTTATACGTACTGCACTTCAGGGTTTTATTTTTTAGAATGCTTTACTCCCCAGTGTCCTACTGCTTGATTAGGTCATTTGTTTTCAGTATCCATCAAATAGGGGCTTTTGTCAATCACTCTGTAGACCTGGTGCTCTGAAGTCTTTTTAAGGGATCTATTTATAATACAGTAGACCCTGTTTTGCTGCAGTATTTAACATTCTGTATCTTCGCGTAAAGCAGCAATACAGAATGTTGTATTAAAAAAATATTATATAATATTTAACTGATCATAAAAATAATTCACACAAATACTTAATAGCAGATTTTACAAGAACTGAACATACCATTAGAACAAAGAAACTTCCTACTAAGGTATGATGCAATACGCAGTACAACAGGCTGTGTTTGAAAAATGACAGGAGCTGATTGGCTGGTACTTTATCTCCGTCTACTTTATCTCCATCCAAGGCTTAGTAAATAGACCCCTATATGTACTAAGGTCTCCTAACAGAACAGGATGTTCCTTGTGCATAATAATTTAGATAATGTTTGTTCAAAAAAATTATAAAGTATGTGTAACACTGGGGTACAGCTAAACGTGCAGAATAAATAAGATAAATAATAAAAATATATATAACTATGAATATATGGACAGGGTCAGATCAAATATTAAAATATAGCATAAATGTAAAATTGTAAGAGATATTTATATATTTAATATCCTGATCTCCTCATTATTGTGGTAATATCCGCATCACCAAGCAGTTATAGAGAGCCTTTCATTCCCTGGCTTGCACCTGTACTAAGTGCTGTCATGTGAGCTATCTATTCCTTTATCTATGGAGACTTGAAGCAAGGCATTACTAATTACCAGCGATTCCATCCACTGGCAGCTAATGTAGAGCTGTGTGGTGTCACGAGGCTACCGCATACATATAATGATGCGGATGTGATGTGATACAATTGCCAGGATTTGCAATGTGATATTTGAATACATCGCAATGGACCTGTGAATGCTCTTCGCACACTTTACATGTTATTTTTCACACAAAATACCCTAAAAAAGTGACCTTGCATGCGCCGCTGGCTCTCTACCCCCCCGCACGCGATTGCCGCCCCCCAGACAACCCCCGCCATACCCTCTGCTCTCCCGCCCAGCTTACACTGACCTCTGCTTAGGTGACCTGTTAGCTCCTCTGTGATCCGGTCATCTGATGTCTGTGCCACGGTCATCTGATCCCTGCAGTACACTGAGGATGCTGCTGGGACTTCACAGCATCTGATTACCAATTAGATGACCGGTATACAGCTACTAGATGACCGGGTCATTGATCACTTGAACAGAGGTAAGTGTTTTTTTTTTTGTCTGTGATCAGCCTGCGGTCTGTCAGATGTGCAAGCTGATCACTGAAACCTACAGGGTCTCCCTGCCAGCCAACAGGGAAGGCTGAGTTAGACTAGGTGAGATGGGGGACAATCCCGTTTGACGCCATCTCTAGGTAGTGTTGTTATCGCAGAGCTCCCTCCCGGTATTTTTTAACAATATCTTTCCCTATCCATCCATTCGTCTGCCCGTCCATCCACCATTCACACAGCTCCCTCCCCTCTTCCCATCATCACTCTCTCCTTGCCGTTTCCAATCGGCGAGTTTTCGCATACTGAGCATGCGCAGAAGTGAATTGACACTGGACGGTGACAAGGAAATCTCACGTAACCAATCTGACTTGTGGGAGTGCTGTGGAGGTGAGTCAAAAGCTCCATTCATTTCTGAGTCACGTGTACGGGGAAAGGAAGACTGTTTCAGCCGGATCTCTTGCAGCCAGCATGTGGCTGGTGCAAGTACAGATAATGATGATGTTTGCGGGGTTTGAGCTTGCACTTTCACAAATGCCCACGTTAGTTGATCAGATAATTGTATTAGCATAAATGGCTGTAACCATGTGCAAACGGTGCCACCGCACAGAGCCCTGGGGGCAGCAGCATCACTGCTCCATGGCACATCCATGTGGCTTGCAGGGTGCCTGGAACGGTACCCTGCAGCCGTTAATAAAGCTGCCGCGCCGCCCAAAGCATCCAAGGGATGATCTGTAAGATACCCTGCAGCCTGTGGAACTGCCCTTTAGGACATCATGAAGGCATAGAGCCCTGTTTCGGTCCTATGATGTCATAGAGGCTACCAAGGCTGCCCGCACCTACAGCAACTTTGTGTGCAACTGAGAATCGGCCCCTGAAAGCTCTACTGCAAATCCTTTACCATTACTACCTCTGTACTTAACAAAATCTTCACCAGGTGTAGCACTGCAATCCCCAATTCATGAGAAATACATACTGAAAAGGAATACACCAAAGGAAAACTACTAGGTCAAAATCTTTATTTAGACCCAGGAGAGATTAACATTTTTAACTAGTACATCCAGCAAGACTCCCTTTGAGAAAGCTTCTTATACCTATAGCATCCTCTGAGACGGCAGAAAACTCCTTCAATTCCAATGATGTTAAGGCACTCTGAACCATCGTGCCCTAGACAGTGGCACTAATTGTACCGACCCTAGTGCAGCCCTACTTAAAGCATATTCTTAATCAGTGGCGGCTCCATAGGTGGGGCTGCAGCACAGTACAAAATTCAAATAGGGGAGCTACACGAACTGCCACCCCACATGCTGCCAAACATCACTGGCCCTTACTCACTGACAGTTGGTGTGGCTCCGCCTTTTGAATTTTGGACTGCGCTACAGCCACACCTCTGGAACCATCACTGTTCTTAATTGACATAAAAATGCCATTTATTAACTCATTAAAGATCTGTACACCTAAAAATAGATATTCCAGTAAATTATTCCAGTTTTGGAAGCAATGCTGTAACATTATGTTAACACTGGAAATTAGATATGATTATTGTTTTGTACCTTTACCCAAAATTTGTCAGATTTATAGAGAAGACTACAACTGTTACATGAATCTTTAATCACAGCCCTTCTATATAATGCACATTATCTTAGTTTTATCAGCTTGCCGTGTTTCTGTTGAAATGATTGATCACTCACATTTCTTCCTAGAGTAAAATAAGCTAAAGCCTATTCCTTTACAATTTCTGATTTCATAGTGATGTAGGCAGAACAACAGGCACATACTGTAAAATGCAGTGCAATAAAATAAACATTCCTGACATGGTTTATGCCTCAAGAAACACATTTCTTTTATTAGAAAGATCCATTTTGACAGGTAGCATTTACATTCTACAGATCATTGTTTATTATTCTATGGAACAAAGTGTACAGCGGGAAATTTTTCTTCTAAACTTTTTCTTATTTTGCTCTCACCATAAACATTCTGATTATTTCAAATTTACAAAGAAACTCTCACAATTGTTTAGAATCGTCTATAAAAACTGTTACCAAAAGTTAAATCTAAAACTGTCAAATAGAGTCAAATATATGATTCATGGAATTTTACAAATAACAAAAAAATTCCAATAAATGATGTAGGCAATAACCAACAGCACCTTAAATGTATAACACTAAAATATATAGCGTTCAAATAACATATAATTTTTAAAAATAATTACAAAAAATAATGCTTGCAAGTGGAATAAGTTCCATCAAATAAGTAATGTATTAAAATTGTATCAATACTACAGTACATGAAATTTAACAACAAATCCAATATAGCAGATGTATACAATGTGATAATAAAGTATATCAGATATGTAAGATTCTAGAATAAGTGGTTTTTGTGGAAGGAGACTATAGCATCCTCCATTTACTAACTAGTTTTACAACCAAAACGAGTGATAAATCTCACTGTGTATGATAAATGGTGCTCCAGCCAATCAGCTCCCAACTGTAAACTGTTAGAAAAATGACAGTTAGGAGCTGATTGGCTGGAGCACCATTTATCATACACAGTGAAATGTATCATTTGTTTTGGTGATAAAACTCGTTTAGTAAATGAGGCCCTGAATAAGTTATGTCTTTCTACACCATTTCTAGCTTATTTTAGCTTAGTTTTTCACCACATTACGTAATATACAACCCTCACAGAGGTTTTTATACAATAGTTACTGTAACCCACAATCACAATGTATAGGTGCGTCGTGAGAGGGGAAACAAATTACCGGGGCTTGCCAGACGTGCTTGGCGGTGACTGTCTTAGCATGCGCCACTGTGTCAAGGCAGCGAGCACAATCTTTTAAGTGTATATTTTGTTGAGCAAGAGTAGCCACACCTTGTGCATGGCCACACTCCTGTCTAGCACAGGGGACTGCAAATTGTCTCTGTGGTCTGGGCTATGTATGTAAAATAGTATATTTTACTTATACAACAATGTTGCTACCAATATTTGCATACCTCCCAACATGACCCTCTCCAGGAGGGACACAATGCTCTGGTCCTGGACTTCCCTGGTAAGAGGTGGGGCTGCAGCGCAGTTCAGAATTCAAATAGGGGAGCCACACCAACTGTCATTTCACACACTGCCAAACATCGCTGGCTGGGACTCACTGGCAGTTGGTGTGACTCCCCTATTTGAATTTTGGACTGTACTGCAGCCCCACCTCTGGAGCCTCCACCAATCATAAATTACCAGGGAAGTCCAGGACCAGAGCTTTGTGTCCCTCCTGGAGAGGGTCATGTTGGGAGGTATGTATTTGTCACACATCGGGCTCCAGGTCCCCTTTACCAGAACCTGCTGTGTCACCTTACTGCCACCTGTGACATCCCTGATCAAGGGCGCTGAGAGGGTGGGAGCGGGTACTATTTACTCTGGCCCACCCCCTCCCCTCACTGCTGCTACTTACTGTAGTTCAGACAGGGAGAGAGAGAGGACTGGCTGCTTCTGTCATGCAGAGCTGTGTGCTGAGCTAGGGAGAGAGGATGCAGCAGGTAATAGTTCCCTCTCTCCAGGCGTTATATGCGGAGGGGGGGAGCGATTGTGCCACCATCCCCGGACACCGGCGCCCCCCTGTGCGGCACACTCGCCAACTTCGCGGATGCGCAGATGTTGTTTTTTTTATATTTTGTAAAGAGGGGGTCTGGCCACACTTCCCTAGGTTGGCCACGCCCCCTCCCTGTACCTCGGCCCGGCAAAGCTGTCGGCAGCCCTGTCCCTGATGCCTGTGGTCACTCTTCTGTATATGTGGCTATCATCCCACTCCTGTTGATTCCCACCATTCTGAACCATGGGTGCTGCCATTTTGTATGTGATCACATGACCCACTCTGCCAGCCAGCTTCCAGCAACTGCAGTCACATGTTCAACCCAGCCTATCAGCACTTACTGCACCCTGTTCAAAACAGGAACTGCTCATCACACATTGCCAGTACAACTCTACAACTTCTCTCCCTAAAGATCAGTACCTTGGCTCCTGGATCTGTTTTGCTATCCTGCATTATGTTCCAGCTTATAGCTCCAGCATTTGATACATTCTTGCAGCCTGCTTCTATTTTACTACATTACCCAGTTCTAGTATCAATTGTCCTTCCTGCACCTCTTTCTAAAGTTCCTGCAGCCTGCTTCTATTGTGCTATAGCCCAGGCTTGTTGGAGGGGCCTGGGACCGCCGATCCCCCTCTTACCCATAAACAGCCTCTCTCCCCAGCTGCTGTGTGCTGGCCTACAGTAGTGCCAGGGAGGCAGCAGTTTCCACTCTCCTCTGCTTATGTGGGGGTGGGAGGGAGCAATCACACTGATCACACACCCCCTGGATTTTCCCCTGGCTGAGGGGTTCACACTGCCCCCCTGTTCAGCACGCAGCGCCTCTGCAAATACTTTTGTTTACTAAGGGTGGGGTGGCCATGACCCCAAAGAGTATTAGATTAGCTCTCTGCGGGCCTGGCTATAGCATCCAGTTCCACTATCTGCAACAACCTGTTCCAGTTGTTCTACAGGCATCTGGCTGCAGTGTATTATTACAGTCTGTTCCAGATTTACCAATATACTACTACCATGGGTTATCTTGATAATATGCATCAAGGGGTACATTTACTAAAGTGAGAGTTTTTAGAAGTGAGTTTTAAAAGTGATGTTGCCCATAGCAACCAATCAGATTCTACTTAACATTTAACTAGCACCTTCTAGAAGATAATAGCTAGAATCTGATTGGTTGCTATGGGCAACATCACTTTTAAAACTCACTTCTAAAAACTCTCACTTTAGTAAATTTACCCCCTAGTCTCAGTGCCTGTCCCATATCATTCTGCATCATCAGTCTCTGCTACAGTACCTCCTGTGCACTGCATGAGGAATTGTATAGTCAGATCATCCAGCTTCATTAACACTCCAGCACATACAGCAATCCCCAGGGGTTCCAACTCAAATCAACAAAACCCTAGTGACGTGACAGTCTTGAATAATATTGTCTCACATCAAACTTATAACAGTTCAAAATAGATGATTCGATATGTAATTGTAAATATATTAATTTATCCATGTATGTTTACATTAGGGGTGTGCACCGGCCACTTTTCGTGTTTTGTGTTTTGGTTTTGGATCTGGATCTTTCTTCGTGTTTTGGATCTGGATTGGTTTTGCCAAAACCACCCTTCTGTGTTTTGGGTTCTGGGTTTTGTGTTTTGGATCTGTATTTTTTTTTAAAAAAAGCATAAAACCAGCTAAAATCACAGAATTTGTGTGTTTTTCTGCTCCTATGCTATTATTAACCTCAATAACCTTAATTTCCACTCATTTCCAGTCTATTCTGAACACCTCACACCTCACAATAGTGTTTTTATATCCAAAAGGTTGCACCGAGGTAGCTGGATGACTATGCTAAGAGATACGAATGGGCGGCACAAACACGTGGTCCATCTAGGAGTGACACTGCAGTGGCAGACAGGATGGCAGTTTGAAAAACTAGGCCCCAAACAGTACATAATTCAAAGAAAAAAAAGAGGTGCAAGATGGAATTGTCCTTGGGCCCTCCCACCCGCCCTTATGTTGTATAAACAGGACATGCACACTTTAACAAACCAATAATTTCAGCGCCAGGGTTTGCCACACGACTGTGGCTGAAATGATTGGTTCATTTGGGCCTCCACAAAACAAGCTGGCAATTAATCTGTCCCTGCACAATGGCTCTACGGAGGCAAGATGTCGTCCTCATCCTCCTCATCCACCGATTCCTCACCCTCTTCAGTGTTGTGTACATCCTCATCCTCACAGAGTATTAATTCGTCCCCGCTGGAATCCACAACCACAGGTCCCTCTGTACGTTCTGGAGGCTGGTCTCCCTGGAAGAGTTGATAATTCATTTTATGAACATCATCTTCTCCACATTTTGTGGAAGCAACCTCCTACGCCTTTCGCTGACAAGGTTCCCGGCTGCACTAAACACTCTTTCGGAGTACACACTGGAGGGGGGGCAACTCAGGTAAAATAGAGCCAGTTTGTACAGGGACCTCCAAATTGCTTCTTTTTCCTGCCAGTACAGGTATGGACTGTCTGACATGCCTACTTGGATGCTGTCACCAATGTAATCCAGACAGACGCACGCTTGTCGCTGCTGCTTTAAGGATGCAAGTGCGGCCACAGCCCACACATTTCACAAAGACAGAAAAAAAAGAAGAATTTTTTTATTGTTTGTGGAGCACACTTTGAGGGTGTCACCACCCTTTAACAGACAGACGCACGCTTGTCGCTGCTGCTTTAAGGATGCAGGTGTGGCTACAGCCCACACATTTCACAAAGACAGAAAAAAAAAGAAGAATATTTTTATTGTTTGTGGAGCGCACTTTGAGGGCTACACCACCCTTTAACAGACAGACGCACGCTTGTCGTTGCTACTTTGAGGACAGTATCATATGCAGTGACAGTAAACTTGTCAGAAATTGTTGGCACGTCCTTCAGTCCGGACCAGATGTCCAAACCGGCCCTTGACTTATGACACAGGCGCACGCTTGGCGCTGCTACTGTGTTGATGCACGTGCAGCTACATCGCACACAAGTCACAAACACACATAAAAAAATAGTTTTTTATTTTTTGGAGCACTTTGAGGGTTACACCACCCTTTAACAGACAGACGCACGCTTGTCGCTGCTGCTTTGAGGATGCAAGTGCGGCTACAGCCCACACAATTCACAAAGACAGAGAAAAAAAGAAGAATTTTTTTATTGTTGTGGAGCGCACTTTGAGGGTTACACCACCCTTTAACAGACAGCCGCACGCTTGTCGCTGCTGCTTTAAGGATGCAGTTGTGGCTACAGCCCACACATTTCACAAAGAGAAAAAAAAAGATTTTTTTTATTGTTTGTGGAGCGCACTTTGAAAGTTACACCACCCTTTAACAGACAGACGCACGCTTGTCGCTGCTGCTTTGAGGATGCAGGTGGAATCTAGACGGGATTTGGAACCGGGGACACACTACCTCCATCAATTGTCTAAATCCCACTGCACTAATGGCGGATACCGGATGCACGTCTAACACCAACATAGCAGTCAAGGCCTCAGTTATTCGTTTTGCTTCAGGATGACTGCTGTCGTACTTCATCCTCATCGCTAGGGACTGTTGGAGGGTCAATTGTTTAGTAAAAGTAGTGGTGTTCCTACTTCCTCTCTGGGATGATGAACAACTCCCAGCAGCAGCAACAGCACTAGGAGGAAGTGGTTCTTGATCTTTCCCTATTTTATTTTTATCGGAGAAAGTTTGGTCCTTTATTTATGTTATATTGATATATACGTGCGGCTAAGGCGCACACTAACACAGAAAATATTTTTTTATTTTTGCTGGAGAGTAGTGCACTTTGTGGGTTACACCACCCTTTAAGAAATGAGCCAGCCGGCTCTTTACTTATGGGACACAGGCGCACGCTTGGCGCTGCTCCTTTGTTGATGCACGTGCAGCCACAGTGCACACAATTCACAAACACAGAAAATATTTTTTTATTTGGTTTGGAGTGGACGTTGGGGGTTACAGCACCCTTTAATGGTCAAGCCAGCCGGCCCTTTACTTATGACACAGGCGCACGCTTGGCACTACTTTGTTGATGCATGTGCGGCTACTGCGCACACAATTCACAAACACAGAAAATATTTTTTTATTTGGTTTGGAGTGTACTTTGGGGGTTACAGCACCCTTTAACGGTCAAGCCAGCCGGCCCTTTACTTATGACACAGGCGCACGCTTGGCACTACTTTGTTGATGCACATGCGGCTACTGCGCACACAATTCACAAACACAGAAAATATTTTTTTATTTGGTTTGGAGTGTACTTTGGGGGTTACAGCACCCTTTAACGGTCAAGCCAGCCGGCCCTTTACTTATGACACAGGCGCATGCTTGGCACTACTTTGTTGATGCACGTGCGGCTACTGCGCACACAATTCACAAACACAGAAAATATTTTTTTATTTGGTTTGGAGTGTACTTTGGGGGTTACAGCACCCTTTAACGGTCAAGCCAGCCGGCCCTTTACTTATGACACAGGCGCACGCTTGGCACTACTTTGTTGATGCACGTGCGGCTACTGCGCACACAATTCACAAACACAGAAAAAATATTTTTTTTTTAGCACTTGGGGGGAGCACCCCTGATGGACAGAGCACCCCCTGGACAACACTACAGCACCCCTTTAGGACTGGGACACTGCACAGGACTTTGGAGTGGACACAGCCCCTATGGACAACTGACTGCACAACACAGTCCAGCCAGCCCCTATGGACTTTGAAGTAGTGGACACAGCCCCTATGGACAACAGCAGCACAGCGCAGCACAGCACAGCACAGCACAGCACAGCACAACACTACTCTGCACTACACTACACTACACTACACAGCCCAGCCAGCCCTAACTCCCACCCTCCCTCTTCACTGTCCACAGCCGAGTGAGAAAATGGCGCCGACGCGGGTACCTTATATAGGATCCAAAACCCGCGAGACCCGGAAGGCGGGATGATGACGTTTTGCCTCGATTTCAGATCCGAGTCAGGCGGGAAAAGTCGAGCCTGACTCGGATCGGCCTCGGATCGGGGGGGCTCGGGGGGGGTTCGGATTTCAGAAATCCGAACCCGCTCACCCCTAGTTTACATGTGTTATCCCAAATTTGATTGCAATTCTACTGTTAGCAGCACCTGCTCATCATTTCACAGTAATATTCCAGTATCAGATTCTTAGAACAGATTCATTATAGACAATGCAGATTCCATAATAGCTTGTGCACATTATCAGTTGTAATAAATACAATATTCCTGCTGTCCTGATACACATGACAATGCACTGTACCTACACCACTGGTTCTGTATAAACTAAGCACAGTACAAACGCCACTGTTCCTACGTATCTTGTGCAATAATACCACTGCAAGTATATACCTCACCATACTACAACTCCAATCATCCCACAATCAGCCGTATAGTGTCCCATGATATATATCAATATCATTAGATGCTGTCTCCATTATACAACTCATAAACCCTGTCCCCGTTAAGCAATTAACTGAAATGCACGATTGCACCTGTTTGAGTTGACTTTATCTGGGACACTCGGACGCACTGTGAGAGCCAGATGTGTAGATGTAATCACTGCTCACCAGTACACACATTGAGACCTGTGCATGCTCCATAGGTGCATATATAGTGTTTTCCCCTCCATATTACTTTATTGCAGATGGTGGGGATAAGAACAGAGAGAACATGAAATCTGTCCACCACATCACAATTACACATTGATTCCTTAGATTGTAAACTTGCGAGCAGGGCCCTCTTACCTCTTTGTCTGTCTGTTACTACCCAATCTCATTTTATTGCTGTTTTGTTCCCAATTGTAGAGCTCAATGGAACATGCTAGCACTATATAAAAAAAAGTTAATAAATAAATAATAAATCCTTTGTTTCACTAAACAATCAGTATAAAACATAATAGAGCTCTCACTTTACTAACTTCACTCACCATAGTATACTTAAAAGAACTTAGTAAGCTGCTAAAAAAAAAATTATATTGTGGCAAAAATATATATTCAACTGTCAGCCCTTAGGTTACATACCCACTAGAGTTTTAGGTGCATTTTTAATGCTAGTTAAAAAAAACTATATGCATATGTGTTCATAATACTAAGGAACACAATGTAAGTAAAATAACTAATGAATATTGTCACACTAATCCAGAGGTTCCCAAACACAGTCCTCAAGGCTCTGCAACAGTTCAGGTTTTCGAGATATCCATGGTTGAGCACTTGTGTTAAATCAAATTGACTGAGGTACTAATTAAGTCACCTGTAGTCAGCCATGGATATCTCTAAAACCTGAACTGTTGGGGAGCCATGAGTACCGCATTTGGGAACCTGTGCACTAATACAATGATTCTAGTGTTATTCCAGTATACATGTTTTTAAAATTCACGTGAGTATGTGGCCTTAATGCTGCATAAATTATGTGATAATTGTAATATTGCTTTCAACCAATAGGGAACATAGAAAAATGATAACATGTTTGCAGATCATCTTATTATCAATTGGACGATATCAATAAAATGGTGGATTCCTAAATAAAGACAACACTCATGTGAATGTTATCATTAAAGAACTCCACTCAAAACTAAATTTTAGGATTTGCATGATATTTTTCATAGCTCGCAGCCCTTGTCCCTGCTAATTTATAGTTGTAAACTTTTATTCCAACTCGCGGTGCTGCTATTTGTGATTCCTACCGTACCAGCAATGGAGCAGTTAATTAACTCTGCTGCATTCTACTGTGGTGCCACTGTGATTACCTTTTAAAAATCTGGGTCTCCCAGTAATCATTGCCATATAAATTGGTGAGCCTATGCTATCACATAGCTGCAGTTCCTGAGTTTTATTCATGCCCCAGATCCTGCTGTTCTGTGTGAAAACCTTGTTACTAGTGAGCAATTCTGAGTCTCCTATCATCCATATACCAGTGTGCAATTCCAAGTTCCTGGCACCAATGCCACCAATGTGCTACCTTAGATTGCTGGCACTCTGCTGTGCATGTGTTCCTGTCACCCTGCTATTTGTGTGCATTCCTGACATCCTGCAGCCAGTGCTTAATCCAAATTCCTGAAACTCTGCAGTCCATATGCTACTGACACTATGCTAATTGAGTACAATTTTAAAGTCCTATTACCAGTGTGAAATCCCATGTTTTGACACTCAGCTATCAATGTGCTCCTGACACTCCACTCTCCAAATACAATCCTTTACATCCTGCTACCAGTGAATAATCCCAAATTTCTGATACTTCGTTATCCTTTTCCCACTGACACTCCGTTACTTGAATGCAACATTAGCACCCTGTTTTCACTGTGCAATTCATAATTACTGACACTCTTCTAACAGAGTGCAATCCTAGCATCCTTCTACCAAAGTGCAAAATCATGTTCCTGCTACTGTGGTCTGCAAGTGCAATTTTGAGCTCCTGACACGTGGTTACCTGTGTAAAATCTTCTGTCCTCACACTCTGCTATTCATGTGCAATCCTGTACTCCTGACACTCTGACACCCCTATGCTATTCTGAGTTCCTGACACGCTTCTTCCTGTGTACTATTATAAGTTCCTGACACTTGACTACCCATGTGCAATCCTGTAAATGCTCCTGCACTGCATGCATGATACTAAATGTATATACAGAGTTGTACATATCTTTATGACCAGACCACCTACCTATATGCTTGTTTTTATATCCATCATGATCATCAATGGCACTTACACCAATTCTAACTGTGGTACAAAAAATACATCTGAAAACAGGCTTATCTATGTTTCCAGACCAACTAAGCAAAGCGCACAATGCTCTCACTGAAAGTTGCCAACATTGTTATCCCCCTTCAGTCATGTGGAGATGCAACTGAAATGTGTACGGCTCCACATCACCTGTGCTTGCTTCTGGAGCATGCAATATATTCTCTGCAAACAGATATAACAACTCTGTCTCAGCCCCATAATGATTAGGCAATGTGATCATTTATGATGCAAAGATACCGTACACTGCAGCACATATTTATTTAGTGCAATTTTTACTGTTTTTGCACATCCTGTAATAAATTTTTTTTTAGTCTGCCAGCTATAATTGTTAGCACAATGTTAAGATCTGTGGTTAAGCTGATGTGCTGATCTCATGTGTTCAGTAATTGCTCTCTGTCTCTGTACAATATCAGCTGCACACAAATTGATTTTCTTGCCTGTGTGCACAGGCCAGGTGCAGGAGTATGTCATTAAGGAGGCTTACAGGGCGTGCTCGGATTGGGCCCTGTATATGTTAAATTTCAGCCAGTCCTTCACTCCTTGCCGGTGATAAAGTTTCTCGTACTTCCGGTTGTACCAGTCTCCTGATTCCAGTCGAGTTCCTGAGCCAGTTTACTATGTTTCTCTCCTGCCGGTTATATCATCCTGGCGGCACAGCCTGCATTCCACCTGCTTGTGTCATCTCGGTGACACGGTGCGCTTCTTCCTGCTGAAGAGACAGTCCAGCCCGGCAGCTTGTGTCAACCCTGTGACATCGGCTGCAATCCAGCGTTCTGTGTGCAATTCAGTGCACCGTTGCCAGTGTCATCCCGACGGCATTGGTAGCAACTTAGCATCCCCTGTGCGCAAGCCAGCGCACCATCGCCAGTGTCATTCCATCGACACTGGTAGCAACTCAGCATCTCCCGTGCGCATTCTGGTGCTCACCACCAGTGTCAACTCGGCGACTTTGGTAGCAGCACTGCGTCCTTAAGCTACCACCATCTAAGACTCATTAGCCCAAAGGCTGCATCCAATCCTGGGGCCCCAGGTCACAACTTGCCAAGGCAAATCAGCCCTCAAGGCTGCTTCACCACCCAAAGGCTGCATCTTGCTCCAGGCCCTCAGGCCCCTATCAGCTCAAGCAAACCAGTCCTTAAATTAGGTCTAACCAAAACAGACCCTCTGACCATAACACACAACCACTGGAGGCAATTTTAGACAATCTGTGGCACACACATCATTTATTTTGTCTCAATTAATCAAGATGTCTGCCTTGTGCATAACAAAGAATATGCCCAATTCCTAATTCACATATGATCAGAACTGAGGAATGAGTGAAAATTAAGAAGAAGAAGAAGAAGAAGAATCTACTGTATATTATAAAACCATGTCCAGTAACATACTGAACTGGTGATCAGAAGTGTATGGGCATTCCAGATCTAACACTTTCAAAAGAAGTGGTGAGCCAGTAATGGGATTCAATACAAGAGTAATGTAAACCAGTTTACAGTCCTATACTGACATAGTCATAAACAAAATATCAGAACTAGGGTTTGGAATGTTTGAATGTTATTTATGAAACATCATTCCTTGCCATGTATCATTGTAGAAGCAATTACATGATACTCTGCTCCTGTCAGACACTAGTTGTTCTGCCCAATCTTCCCTTTGGCCCAATTAAAATGAGGCAGACAGCATAACCACTCCTAATTTTAATAATCCAATCTAGATGTGAAGATCTAAAGAAGAATGTTGTTTATTAGAATAGTGGAAAATGTTGAAGAGTAAAACTAAAATACAAACAAAACAAACAATGGGGGGTATTCAATTTGGAGAGAAAAGTCCATGCTGGACTTTTCGTTCCACATCGGAAGTTTGACGGGGATAAAGTATCGGGCGCGTGCCCGCTTTATCCCCGTATTCAATTAGGAATCAGCGAAAACGGGAGCCAGTGGAAAGGTAAGTATCAGAAAAAATTGGGAATTTTCAGGAAATCTTCCTGGGACCCCCTAAATATGTATAGACATGGGGGATCACTATGGTTAACCCCATATTTGCCTGCTGAAGGAATTGGGGTTTGTAATAGCCGCGGCAGGTGCATAAATGCGGCTTAAGAAGAAGGGTGAAGAATAACACTTAGATAATTAAAAAAACAAAACAAAACTATTTCCATCAAATTTGGGGTACATGAAAATGGGTGCAAGCATATTTTTAAGTCCCTAAAGTTATTTAAAAAAATTCTTCTAATATGCACCTGCCGCTACTACCTGCAATGAAGAAAACACCTGCCGCATACATGGGGACCCCTGTGGAATCTATTTCGCTACTTTAGGATTTTATCCCCCATATTTATTTATTTTTTTACCCCAAAATTCAAGTTTATTTTTCGGGGTGTCCCGATTTTTTTTTTTAAACTTTTTTGACACACATTAATTTTAGGGGCCATTCCCAGGGGCTATTTTTTATAAGCCTGCACCCCTAAACCCCAATTTTGCACTTTTTTTCGCCATGTAAAACATGGTGAAAAGTTATTCCCATTTTTTAACAAAGACTTTTGCACCAACGAAAAGTCTTTGTAATTGAATATGGGGATGATTAAAATAGGCGAAAATGACGTCATCGGCGAAAAATTATCGCCGATAACGAGTTTTCGTCTCAAATTGAATATGGTCCAATATGAGATATGTAATGTATGCAAACAGCATGAATACACACATGAAAACAGCTTAGTGTAATAATGTACTAACCCATAACATAACTATGTGCTGATAGCAGATCTAATTGTAGCAGATGTATGTTCATTTTACCATAAATAGTGTGTTGAGGGGAAGAATATATTGCATCTCTTTGCTGAGACCATGTGAGAAAACTAAAAGCTACAGTAGGTACACACTACACGACTTGCAAATGATGCAATGCCATCAACGATTTCCCTTGAACTCCCAGACAAACGAAACAGTGCATACACACTGTGCAATCTAACAAATGACCAAACAATATATCCTGCATTATTAATGACTTCCAAATCGTTAACGATATATCGTTTGCTTTCCAAAACACCTGACAACCATCTATTTAAATAATGGGCTGTACTATCTACAGGGTATATAAAGCAGGCGCCATTTTTGCTGTGTGCAGTTCTGTTCTGTGACTAGTGAGGTTTGGTGTATACCTGCTGAACACTGTACATTGCTTTACTGCTTTGCTTTGTTTTGCCTGGCTTAACAAAGTCTGTCTATTCTACATTCTCTTGTGATGGATACTTTTCACTATCGAGTGAGGGCGTCATACTATGTGGCTGTGGTGTTAGCTCATAGGGAGAGGGCCCAGAACAAGAGAAGCCTGAGATCATGCTGGACAAAGGAGTGGTTGCTGCACAGGGAGTCTCTCTCTCTCTCACATGTCACTGCTTATGGAGATTCAGAAGAACAATCCAGATGACTACCGCAATTTCCTGCACATGGATGATGACACCTTCCAGGAGTTGCTGCGTCTGGTGACTCCCTACATCCGGAGGCAGAATACCAAGTTGCGGAGGGACATTTCTGCTGAGGAGATGCTGATTGCTACCCTGAGGTACCTGGCTACAGGAAGAACCCTTGGTGACCTGAAGTTTGGCTCCCTTATCTCCCCTCAAACTTTGGGCTTCAGCATACCAGAGACCTGCAAAGCCATCATTACTGTCCTGAAGCAGCAGTACTTTAAGGTAAGAAAAGAAAACACACATTTATTGCAAGAAATTTTTTTTTTTAATTATTATAAAAGTACAAACTCTGCACCCAAAGAAAACGGCTGCATTCTTTCTTCTTTTATAAATGTATAAAATGCCACGTAACAAATATGAATTTTTTTTAACATTTGCACATGGAAAGGAAAACTGTATAGGCATACATATTATTATAATAAAATGTTATATTGTATAACAATATATAAATATTTTAGGCCTTATTAGACAACAAAATAAGGGCCTAATAAAATATGAGCCTAATTTGCACACATGTCCCCGCTCTCAATGACTTTGAAGCTTGACTTTTCTTGTGCTCTTTAAGAAACACTGGGGGTCATTCAGACCCGCTTGCGAGCGCAGGACACTCGCAAGCGGGTCGATGTTGCCTGACTGCGCATGCGCACGATGGAGGGAGCTCCGTCATGCGCATGCGCGAGACCCGTATAGCGACGGGCTCTCCGTCGCTCCGGGTCTCGCACCAAAGGGGGCATGCTGTCGATGTTGATTGACAGCACGCCCCCTTTGGTGGGCGTGCCGGGGGCGTGGCTGCCAGACGGAGGCGTTCCCATGATAGAGCCAAAATCACTCCTGGGCTTGCGGCAGCGAGACCCTACCGCAGGGTCTCCGTCGCAAGCCCAATGGTCGCGATGGTCTTGACCATCGCGACCATCATCATGGACGCTCGCATAAGCTGTGGGTAGTCACCCACAGCTCTGCGAGCGTCCAGGAGGACGCTCCATTTTCATGGAGCGAGCGCTCTGGTCAGGGTGTTCGGCTCTGAATCAGGCCCACGGTCCTCAAATTGTGGATTTTTTTTTGCGGACCCATCCAATGGAGACTGCGCTGTGATGACTTTTGATGTAATCAGCCAATTCCTGGACGGCACTATTTTTTTTTGCTTGTTGGAGTAGTTTTTTGCCTTCACTCTCCATATATATGTATACAGGAACGCATTGCTAAAAACAGTTGAAAACAATTAATCAATAACTACTAATCGCTGTCTGGCTACTCCCAGTAAGGGGGTGGGCAGATTTTGGTCACTTGTTGTGGCCCCAAATCAACGTGAGCCTTTAAACATATCTTATTTTTTAAGGATTTGAACTATAACTATTAATTGAATTTGCAAAAGTTTGTATATATTGCTACTGTTTTAAATGTTGTTTGTATATATTTAATTACTGTTTTTAATGTTGTTGGAGTTGGTTTTTCTTTTTTTTTTTAATAAACTTTAGATTTGTTTTACATTTTTAATATCCATACAATTTTAAGTGCTTTTTAATGTTTAGAGTGCCAAAAAAAACATTCAAGATTCATTCACATAAATGTAATTGTCTTTTTTTAAAAAAAAGTTCACAGTAAAATAAAGCAGTGACCTGTGTGTAATGGAACTTATTAGTCAACATTACACAAGGTTTAATAGGGTACCACATATACATATGCAGATATCTAGGCGACATTGCTGGTCTGCAGCATTTTACACAAAGTTGATAGGGGTGCATGCGCGTGGACATAACATACCTGAGACAATGCTTTTTCTGTTTTGTACAGTTTATATATATTTGTACTGTTCTTAATGTAGAGTTGTTAATGTTTTTAATTGTTTTCTTTTTTTATTAAGTATAAATTTGTTTACCTGTGTAATTTTTAATATCCGTATAATTGCATTCCAATGTTTAGGTGAACAAAAATATTAAAGAGTGCGAAAAAACAATGTCATTGTCTTTTTTTAAAAAGTTCACAGTAAAAAAAACCATTATAAATAAAAGAGCAGTAACCTGTGTGCGAATTAAACTTATTAGTTCAATAGGGGTGCCACATATACGTATGCACATGTCTAGGTAACATTGGTGGGTACAGCATTCTTCACAAAGTTCATTAGGGGTGCATGCATGGACATACCTGAGACAATGCCTTTTTGGTTTTGGAGATAACACACAAAACTGACTCAGAAAGCCAATTGTGAACTGCAAAGTTGAAAAGAAGAATGAGTGTATTATAAAAATGGACATCATGGGGTAACCTAGGTGGTCAGCACGGTCATTGGTGGTAACATTGGTGGTCAGCAGGGCCATTAGTGGTCAGCAGGGCCATTGGTGTTGAGCAGCATATAATAAACATTAGTGGTCAGCAGCATATACAAATATTGGTGGTCAGCAGGGTCATTGGTGGTCAGCAGGGCCACTGGTGGTCACATTGGTGGTCAGCAGAGCCATTGGTGGTATATAGCATTTGACACAAAGTTGATTAGGGGTGCATGCGTGGACATACCTGAGACAATGCCTTTTTGTTTTTGGAGACACCACACAAAACTGCCTGAGAAAGCCACACGTGAAATGCTGGATGCTGCTGATCTCCATCACGATGCTGGAACAAAATGGAGGAGGGGAGTGTCCAGGGAGTGCCTGTCAAGTGAAGTCCACATTGACCAGGTTGGAATGACATATCGTTCATCATTCGGTAATGTGTACACACTGCACGATCTGAAGGGAATCGTTAACGAGATTGACAGATTGAGCTGCATGTAGAGAAGATCTGAAGATGCAATGGACTTGAAAGGGCTTGGAGTATTTTTTAACTAAAACTACTCTAATTGCCCTTTAATACATTTCAGTGAAAAACACCTTTTTCCACATTATTTTAGTAAAAATAAGATTGATAAATAGAGCCGATAGAGGGCTGATTCAGCAAGGATCACAATTGCAAAGCTACACTTAGGCAGCTTTGCAATTGCGATCCTTGCAATAATGCAAATGCAGCAGGAGGTGTTTAACACCCTTTGCTGGATTGCAATCCCAGCGCTGCAACGGAGGTTGCTGGCTGGTCCCGATGGTGGACGGTGCTGGGCGGCTGGCCAGCTGAGTAAGCCTCAGCTTACTCAGGCTGGCTGGCTTGCGAGCCCAGCAGTGTACGCTCACACAGTCCCTGGGCTGGCCACTCCTGGAAAACGGAGCAGACAAGCCCCATTTCCGGGAACACCGGCCGTCCCCGCCCCCGCAACGCCCCTTAAATGCCTCTGCATGTCAATCAGGCAGAGTCATTCAAGGGCTTGCGTGCGTCTTAGCAGGATCCATTCTGCACACTTGCAGAATGGGTCCTGCGCACGTGCAGATTCCAGATAATTGGGAATCTGCGTTCAGCAGTGCACATGCGTGACTGCTAAATCAGGCGCAGAGTCACTTTAACAGATTATCTAAATCTAAATAGATAGGTTTATCATTGGAAAATCCACAAAAGAAGACCTATACCCCTCATGTAATTAATAAACTGGAGAGATGCCAAGAGCTCAAACATAATTTGAGAACAGATACTAATGAGTTTATTCCATGCACTGAGAAGAGAGTGGTTCTGTCGCCCATTACAAAATATTGTATCTACGCCCTATCAACACACCCTGACACTTAGAGGGTGCACAGCTTCTTCATAAGTCCCTAGTATTCACAGCAGGGTGTGGCTACGACCCACACATGGTGCTGACCAGAGCTGGGTTAAGACTATGGACACTTAAAAGAGGGGGACCTCAAGCTGCGTATCTGTCATTGATACAGAGTGTGTGGTGCACACGGGTCCATCTAGGACTAACCACTGTGCCTTCTGCATGGTGCACGGTGTGCCAGCTTCCTATGCTTCTTTCATGGAGTCTTAGTCTTGTTAGTGATGTATTCAGAAAGATGGCACCGCACAGGAGCAAGCAAAGATGTTGGCACTGTGCCAGAGTCTTTGCGCTCTTCTGTGGAGTAATCAACTAGGCACAGGAGCTGAACTGGATGGAGTCTTAGAGGGAGGGGGCAGAGCCTTAAGAGGGGAAGGAGAAGGGAGAAAAAGACAACAGTATATCAGTGGATGTTGGTTTCAGGGAAGGAAGCAGACATCATGCAGAGACTGAGGAAAGGGGGCCGGTGACAAGTACAGGGGTGTTGGCCATGGCTTATGTAAACTGTGGCTGCCTCCATTGTTCAGTAAAATAAGGACAACAGAGGCATCCTTATTATTGTGCTGGTAGCCTCAGTGCCACCCCCTCAAGTGCGCCTAGGGAGCTGCCTAATGGTAGTGCTGGCCCTGTACACAGTCCATATTAATGCTAATTCAGTCTGTGCAGTTACCAGGTACCAGTGCCTCTTTGATGTTACTTGTTACTGGTAAATGAACTGCCTTCTCATGAATATACAGTGGTTAGCTCTACTGCCTCACAGCGCTGGGGTCATGGGTTATACTTTGACAAGGGCTCTATATGTGTATGTGATTTATATGTTCTCCCTATGTTTGTGTAGTTTCCTCCAGGTGCCTAATCTTCCTCCCACACTCCAAAAACCTACTATATATTAGTGTGTTTGTTGGGTGGGAAATGTAGACAGTATGATCCCCAGGGCTTAAGCACGTCTTGCTTTAAGGGAAAGGCATCTTGCTAAGGGTGAAGACCTCAAGTTCCAAAGGTCTAGTCATCTCTCTACGGGTACTGACCTAACATAAACCTTATGAAAAGAATACAGTAAAATAAGGATACAATAGAATTCAATTGTGAAATGCAATGAATTGAAACTGATTGTAACAGCAATGGCAGGAAAATAGTACCCAGAGTTTTAGTTATGTAAAAAAAAAAAAGTATTGTTTTTTTTTTAACCCAACTCTTAAATTGTAATCCAATGGGATTGTGTTATACAGTATAAGGAATCCACAGGAATCCTACACTAGCCACTATACACTATGGCTATACACTAGCCACTGTACACTAATGATGGCTATACACTAGTCACTGTACACTATGGCTCATTGGTGGTAACATTGGTGGTCAGCAGGGCCACTATACACTAGCCACTATACACTAATGATGGCTATACTCTAGCCACTATACACTAATGATGGCAATACACTAGCCACTATACACTAATGATGGCTATACACTAGCCACTATACACTAATGATGGCTATACATTAGCCACTGTACACTAATGATGGCTATACACTAGCCACTATGCACTAATGATGGCTATACACTAGCCACTGTACACTAATGATGGCTATACACTAGCCACTATTCACTAATGATGGCTATACACTAGCCACTATACACTAATGATGACTATACACTAGGCACTATACACTAATGATGACTATACACTAGCCACTATACACTAATGATGGTAATACACTAGCCACTATACACTAATGATGGCTATACACTAGCCACTATACACTAATGATGGCTATACTCTAGCCACTATTCAGTAATGATGGATATACTCTAGCCACTATGCACTAATGATGGATATACACTAGCCACTATACAGTAATGATGGATATACACTAGCCATCAGATGATGGAACTGTTTTATACAACAGATACATAACTTAGTATCTGCTTTATATACTAGCCACCAGATTAGGGTCACTTAGTATACAGGTCACCAGATTGGATTCCTTTTACATGCAGATCATCTCCACCTTAGGATAACTTGTTTGAACACAGGATTATTTTTTTCCAAATTGAGAATTTTTAGCTTTGTTTTGCTGAGATGACAAAAGAACAGGACTGAGAACTAGTGAGCTCATCATTAGATCTGGAGGTTCTCATGAGTATTTGGGACACTGGCCCTCATTCAGAGTCGATCGCTAGATACAAGCGGTCGCTCTGAATGAGGGCGGCCGCTTGTGGTGTGAAGTGCAGCCTCCTGGTCACTAGCTAAGCTTTTTGGTTACCAACCACAGCTCTAGCGAGCGACCAGGTTGATGGTTGCAATGGTCAGGACCATCGTGACCATCGGGGCTTGCGACAAGACCCTAAGGTTGGGTCTCGGCAAGCGCAAGCCCCAGGGTGATTTCTGCTCTGATCGAGCAAGAAGCTCCCCACTGACATCATTGCCGATGTCAGTGGGGCCGTCCCCAAACGGC
Source organism: Taudactylus pleione (assembly GCA_031769625.1). Taxonomy (NCBI): domain Eukaryota; kingdom Metazoa; phylum Chordata; class Amphibia; order Anura; family Myobatrachidae; genus Taudactylus; species Taudactylus pleione. The sequence continues at coordinate 698,675 of JAUIMM010000092.1, read as the reverse complement.
AAGCGTTCCGTCGAGAACGCCTCCGTTTGGCCGGCCACCCCCCCTGCCCGCCTACCAATCACCATCGACAGCTCGCCCCCTTTTGTGCAAGACCCGTAGCGACGGAGCGCCCGCTGCCAGCCGGGTTTCGCGCATGCGCACATCGGAGCTGGCTCTGACGTGCGCATGCCCAGTGGGCAAACATCGACCCAGTTGCGAGCGCTCAGCGCTTGCGACCGGGTCTGAATAAGGCCCACTATCCCTAATAGACCTTGCTCTATACAACTGTCTCTTAAACCCCAATGTGGATACATTGTACTCACTTACATATTATATAACTACACCTGCGTGTACTGAAGATTTTTTATTCATACACTAAGATCTCCTTTTATGTCTTACCCCGGCAAGGGTGAAATGCCCGACTGTCTTACCCCGGCAAGGGTGAAATGCCGGGCGTCTAGATGTAGACGCCCGCATTTCCCTGACGCCCGGAGCCCGGCGCCTGGCATCACGATCGTAGTGATGCCGGGCACAGCGAGCGGACAGCCGCGGGGGGGAGGGTTAGGTTTAGGGCTCCTGGGGGGGACTTAGGGTTAGGCACCCCCCGGGAGGGTTAGGGTTAGGCTAGGGGGAGGGAGGGTCAGTGGCGGGCCGGGCCGGGGGGCAGGGTGCCATGTACCCCCCGGGCCGCAGCGTCATGCGGACCGCGGGCCGGTGCAGTCTGTGTCACTGTGACACAGACTGCACTGCGCGTGTAGCGCTGACTGGACTGAGTCTGGTCAGCGCTACACAGCACAAACACACAGCCGCCGGAGCCGGCAGCTGTGTGTTTGCTGTAATCAGCAGCCGCTGAGAGTCTGTCAGACTCTTATCAGCTGCCGCTGCTCCCACTGCGGGAGCCATCTTCCGGCTCCCGCAGAGGGTAATGGGAGAGCCGTCGTCATGACGACGTCTCTCCCATAATGCAAAGCGGCCAGAGGAGCCGGTGGAAGTGTCGGGACCAGGAGCGGGAGTTTCAGGTAAGTGTTTTATTTTTTATTTTTTTATTAAGTCTCTACTGCGGGGGGCTACTGGGGGCACTACCAAGGGGGGCAATTACTATGGGGGCACTACCAGGGGGGGATTACTATGGGGGCACTACCAGGGGGGAATTCTATGGTGGCACTACCAGGGGGGATTACTACTGGGGGCACTACAAGGGGGGGACTACTACTACTGGGGGCACTACAAGGGGGGGACTACTACTACTGGGGGAACTACAAGGGGGGGCTACTACTACTACTGGGGGAACTGCAAGGGGGGACTACTACTACTACTGGGGGCACTACAAGGGGAGGGGACTACTACTAGGGGCACTGCATAGGGGGGAGGGGACTACTACTAGGGGCACTACATAGGGGGAGGGGACTACCACTGGGGGCACTGCGAAGGACCACTGCTGGGGGCTCTATATAAAGGGCAATACTGGGGGTACTGCATAGGGGGGAGACTGCAACTGGGGCCACTATTTTAAGGGACATTGCATAAGGGTTACCACTATTGGGGGCACTGCATGGGGGGGTGGACTGCTACTGGGGGCACTGCATAGGGGGTACCACTATTGGGGGCACTATATAAGGGGTTTACTACTGGGGGCACAAGGGGCACTGAACAGGGGGGACCACTACTGGGGGCACAAGGGGCACTGCATAGGGGGGATCACTACTGGGGGCACTACTGGAGGCCTGCATAAGGGTGTTATCTCCTGTGGCACACGGGGGCACTGCATATGGGCACTATGACAGGGGGCTGCCCCTAATCTTTATTTTTACCTTACATTAATCCCATATGGACCTGCCTCCTCCCTGAAACACTTGAGGGGGGCGGCACCGTAGCACGCACGTTCTTCGGGCACCCTGGCTACACGCTACTCTGCCTGGGCCGCCTGCATGCATTTGCCCCCCAGGCTAAAAGTTGCCAGCCAGCCCCTGGGGAGGGTTAGGCACCCCCGGGGGGGACTTAGGGTTAGGCACCCCCCCGGGGGACTTAGGTTTAGGCAGCGGGGAAGGGGGTGGTTAGGGTTAGGCACTTAGAGGGGGGATTAGGGTTAGGCACTTGGGGGGGAAGTTAGGGTTAGGCACCCCTAAGGAGGGTTAGGGTTAGGGGGGATAGGTTAGGTTAGTGGATACTTACCTATCCACGATCGGGATTTCCAGCGCTGTCAGGCTTCCGCTGCGTCGCACTCTGCTCCTGTCGGGCTTCCACTGCGTCGCACTCTGCTCCTATCAGGCTGCCGCTATATATATATATATATATATGAATATAGGGGATATGGGAAAAAATCCGACACTCACTAAAAAGTGAGGTTGCTTACCCCGTTGCCCTCCGCTGACCATGCAGGGTCACTGCACCGAACAACAACACCCCATATGGCGGTGGCACACAGGAACTTGAAATCCTGATGAAAATGCTGATGCATGGAAACGTCGATGTAGACTGCCGCTATTTGTGTGTTGTATTCATTTCAAGTCCCTGAGTGCCGCAGCCATATGGGGTGTTATATATGAATATATATATATATATATATATATATATATATATTGTGACACAGTTAGGTTAGGGGGTCCCTCTCCTGGGTAGAGGACTCCTTCCTTACACACACACACACAGTAGCAGGGAAGCAGCACACCAGTCTGGATGCAAGTACAAGCTGGTCGGCGCCAGTCTTTATTGTACAATGTCAGAAATATAAAGAAAACATAAATATAAACCCTAGCCCTGTCGGGGCACTAACTTCACAGGTAGTTCCCTCACTACCAGAACCTGGCAGGGCCTTATGCCCTCACCAGCAACAAAGGCACAGCACAACACTCACAGTTAGGTTTCCAAGTGTCTCTGAGCAAACTCCCTGCCTGCTCTCCCAGGTGAGACCCTCAGCCTTATCCAAACTAGGCTTATATTGGCCACTCTCAGGTGGAAACCCTAACAAGCCTGTTACCAGGCTGCGAAAACCAAAACCTGGAGTGGCCGTGGGTGGAGCCCTCCCTCTCCTCTCACCCACAACCCCCAGGTCCCAAACTGGCTTTTCAAAAAGCCGAAACTCAAGCCTGCTACACTGCAGACTTTCTCCTGGGGGTTTAAAACACATAAGACAGGAATCTGGGACAAATGTACCTGCCACAGACCACTTTACCAATGATCCTATCACATATCCCCCCCCTTTGTTTCGACCTGTGGGGCGGAACAACTGAAGCCCCCAAACAATGAATGCGTGACAACACATCAGCATTGGCCAGCTGGCTTCCTGGCCTGTGTTCCACTGAAAATTTAAAAGTTTGTAACGCGCGGAACCATCTCATAATTCTCGCATTACTGTCCTTATTTTCGGACATCCACTTCAAAGGGGCTTGGTCAGTGATCAATTTCAACTTTCTTCCAACCAAGTAGTACCTGAGAGCCTCTAATGCCCACTTTATGGCCAATGCCTCCTTCTCCACTGTGGTATAGTTTCTCTCATGTACATTCAACTTTCTACTTAGATAGAAAATAGGGTGTTCCTCACCCTCCTTGTTCTGGGACAGGACCGCTCCTATACCCACTTCTGATGCATCGGTTTGTACTATGAATTCCCTTTCAAAATTAGGAGTCATCAGGACTGGTTGGGAACACAACGCTACTTTCAACTCCTGAAAAGCTTTCTCTGCCTCAGGACTCCATTCTACCATGACTTTTTGTTTGCCTTTGGTCAGGTCAGTCAGTGGGACTGCCATGGTGGCAAAGTTGGGTATAAACCTCCTGTAGTACCCCGTAATTCCCAAGAAGGCTCTCACCTGCTTCTTATTCAGAGGCCGTGGCCAGTTTTGTATGGCATCAACTTTATTGAGCTGAGGCTTTATCAGGCCTCTGCCAATGGTGTATCCCAGATATTTTACTTCCTCCATGCCTAGACAACACTTTTTTGGGTTGGCTGTCAAACCTGCCTTATAGATGGAGTCCAACACTGCTTGTACCCTGGGTAAGTGAGACTGCCAATCAGGACTATGAACGACCACGTCATCCATATAAGCAGCCGCATACCGTCTATGGGGCCTTAGAATCCTGTCCATCATTTGGAAGGTAGCAGGTGCACCATGTAGCCTGAAGGGCAACATCTTGTACTGAAACAAGCCCTCTGGCGCTGAAAAAGCTGTCTTTTGTTTGGCGCTCTCGGTTAACGGTACTTGCCAATACCCTTTGGTTAGGTCAAGAGTGGAGATAGACAGGCGCTAAAGATACTAATATTTAATAAGAAGACCACAGTAAATAGTAAATTAAACACTCAAAAAATTAATAAAAATAAATATAGGATAGGAAATGCTAAAATGACATAATAATGGGATAATGAAAATAAAAATAAAAAATAAAGAATAAAAATATATATATAAATAAATTAGAGAATTGCTTCAACTAAGACAATAAAAAATGAATAGGAAAATAAAAGCAATACTTGTTGTAATTGCATACAATCTGCACCAAGCAGAGAATAATAAACCTGCAAGATAAATTGTAAATATGTAGCAACAAAGAACCCCTCTTCATCTACTATAATAATTTAGGTCTACCTTTATTATGGTGTACTAATTAACATTCTCCTACAGTCTCAGATGTGTGAGAGACATTAATATATATATGTCTACACGGACCATCTAAGAGCTATGTAAACATCAACACCTTTAATGTTATTTGTGATTGTTTATATGCAAGCCACTATACACTGCCATTGTTGCTACATATTTACAATTTATCTTGCAGGTTTATTATTCTCTGCTTGGTGCAGATTGTATGCAATTACAACAAGTATTGCTTTTATTTTCCTATTCATTTTTTATTGTCTTAGTTGAAGCAATTCTCTAATTTATTTATATATATATTTTTATTCTTTATTTTTTATTTTTATTTTCATTATCCCATTATTATGTCATTTTAGCATTTCCTATCCTATATGTATTTTTATTAATTTTTTGAGTGTTTAATTTACTATTTACTGTGGTCTTCTTATTAAATATTAGTATCTTTAGCGCCTGTCTATCTGTGCCTTCGATTTCTTGGTAATTGTTGGGAGGGTCCAGATTCCTCCACCTCTATGACGGCTGCTTTATACTAATTAATCCCCTGGTCCTCTACACACTCCCTACATTTATCCTGGTCCACTGAGGTGGTTATAGTCCAGCGCCTATTTTTTGTCTGTGTGTGTGTCTACTGTGGAATACTGGTGGTAGGCTGCAGGACTGTCTAGATATGTCATCCTCACTAAAATGTGTGACAGAACGTCTAGAAAGAAGAAACCTATATCTAAGAGGGACGACTCATACAGGAGAGTTAGTAGAGAATAATGAGAGTGTGGACATGCAGAGGCTGTTCAATAAACTAGAAAGCCTATGCATGGCAGAGACGAGACACTGGTGGGACCAGATATCCCTCCAGAAATATCTGGATGGGGATATGATCCCACGAGGACTCAGGATTTTGAAAACATCTGCTTTTAAAGAAGATGACAAATTTACGGAGGAATGGAACTTAATTTTGGATAGTTGTTCAAAAAACCTAATGAGACTTCTTATTAAACATAGAGAAGCAAAAGTATATGAGATACAAAACGAAATTGAAAAGACCACTGATCTCTTGAAAGTCTTTTCAGATGATCCAAATTTCTCAACACGAGATCAAAAAGTAAATAAAAAAGTAGAAGAATTTGAGCAATCACTAATACAACAAAAAGACGATAAATTAAGCAGAGATAGATCTGACTATGCAAGAGGGCAAATTAGGTCTTTTAATAGACAAAGAAGAAACGAGTCTGGCTCTAGGCATAGAAGTAGGTCTAATGATAGACGTAAAGCAGTTAAATTTAGGAACTATCAACCACAGTCTAAATTAGAACAATCCAGGACTTATCCACTACAAGGTAATAAACATCATATATATCCGCGGAGAAAGACTAGCTGGAAACAGCAGGAAGAGAGGTCAGACGGTATAATACATACAAACAAATTTGATGCTCTTTATAATGAGGAGGAAACCTCTGCCTGGAATGAAACTCCAAACTGGAGGATCAACCAGATGAGTAGAAAAAACAGAGATTACTCCAGTCCACCACGTATGACCCAACAGAGTTTTTTTGGGGACGGCCACAGGTTTCGAAACAATCCCAGAAGAAACCAAAGGTCTACATGGATGACAAAAAGAGGCAGAGAAAGAGAAGAAGGGGAAAAAGAGGAGGTAGGAGAAAATCCAACCAAAAACCTACGTACAGATTAGGTCATAATGGGGTATATAATCTATCCTCAAGAGCTCTTAAAGATGCAGAGTCCCAATTATTAGGCAAAGGAATGAACTTTGCTCCCGCATCAAAACCAAATCTGTTTAATCTTTTTGTAGATTTAAATAGATATGTGCGTAATTTGAGTAGAAAGAGATTTTTTGCAATTAAATCATTGAACCATCAAAATATGGATGGCACTCCTATAGTGTTAGATGAATTTGATGAGGATGCACTGAACATCCTAGAATCATTAAATATAGAATCACTAGATGTTGGGAATAGCCCTGAAAGTGTCTGTGTGTATGATATGAATAGGGAGCCTATTACTAAAAAAAGGTTTAAAAATAAATCAGATTTTTATCCTCTCAAACATAGGGGCCCCTATATTGAGAGTTTTTATAAATCTACATTGGAAGGCTTAAGAACCTTATGTGAAAAAGCAGAAAGAGAACCTCTGAGAGATAACCTTACAAGGAATGAACGCAATGCTCTAATAGAATTGAGATCGGATCCCACAATCACTATCAAACCAGCAGATAAGGGCGGTGGGATTGTAATACAGGATACCGATGATTACATCAAAGAGGCATACCGTCAACTTAATGATGGTATGCACTATCAACTTATGCCTGGAAATCCCACCGCCCTTTTTCAGAAAAAACTACATCTATTGTTATATGATATGTTGAAGGATGGTGTAATAAATAAAGACACTTTTCATTTTTTGAATGTCACACATCCGTTGTCCCCACTTTTTATTATTTACCAAAGATTCACAAAACACTTTCTTTTCCACCAGGGAGACCTATTATTTCTGGTGTAGGGTCACTCACGAATAATTTATCTTACTTTGTTGACACTTTTTTACAGAAACATGTCCAAATGCTTCAGTCATACATTAAGGATACCTCCCATTTCTTGAGGTTAATTCAAAATATCGAATGGAAAGAAAGCTATATTTTTGCAACCTGTGATGTGGAATCATTATATTCCAACATTCCACATGATATGGGAATAAAAACTGTAGAATACTATCTCGAGGGAGATTCAAGCATGACTGTGGCACTTAGGAATTTTATTTTGGCATCTATTAAATTTATTCTTGAACACAATTATTTCACCTTTGATTCCAATTTTTTTTTACAGACACTTGGTACTGCCATGGGAACCAGGTTCGCCCCAAGCTTCGCTAACCTATACATGGGTAGGTTCGAGGAGGAGTATGTGTGGGGTCGGGGGCTTGGGGCGGACCTGGTTCTCTATGGCAGGTACATAGATGATTTGTTTTTTATCTGGGATGGGGACGCATTATCACTTAACACTTTTTTGGAGAGTTTTAATCACAATAATTTTGGGTTAAAGTTCACTAATATCACCAATCCGCTCTCGATAAATTTCTTAGACATTGCGTTAACAATAGGTGATGACCTTAAGATTCACACACAGACCTATATGAAAGAGGTTGATCAAAATAGATATCTAAACTATGGAAGTAGCCATCTACGTAGATGGAAAGAAAATATTCCAAAAGGGCAGCTACTTAGGTTAAAAAGGAATTGCTTAGAGGGTAAGACCTATGAGAAACAAGCCTTGGCCCTTTTTGGCTCTTTCTTGGAACAGGGATATCTCCAACAGGTGTTAGATGATGCCTATAATGGAGTAGCTAATTTAGATAGGAAGCAATTGATGCACGGTAAAAAGAGAGAAAAAGAAAATGAGGATACATCCTGTGTTTTTGTGACACAGTTTAATTCATATTCATATGAAATAAAAAAAGTACTTAAAAAGAATTTACCTATTCTTAAATTAGATAATCATATTGGTCCATTCATTGTACCTCACAAATCAATAGTTTTTAGAAAAGCAGCCAATTTAAAATTAAATTTAGCACCTAGTCATTTTAAAAGGGACAAAAAATATACAGAAATATGTAATACCTGGCTCCCTCCCAAACCATTGGGTTTCCACAGATGTGGCAAAGATGCGTGTATCACATGTAAATATACAGAGAGGAAAACAGTACAATTTAAGTCCATCACCTCAGGGGAAACATTTCAAATTAGAGATTTTTTGATCTATGTGATTGAGTGTAGATGCGGCCTGCAAAATGTGGGCCGCACTACAAGAACCCTGCATGTTCGGTTTATGGAGCATAAAAGAAACATAAGTAACCAATTAAAAACACACACTTTATCTAGACACTGCCAAGGGGGAGGTATGCAGGGGATTACAGTGATAGCTATAGATTTTATAAAACCGACCAAAAGAGGAGGAGATAGATTTAATGTTTTATGTAAACGTGAAGCATATTGGATTTTCCGATTACAAACTCTATACCCTCAGGGACTAAACGATACAGTTGAACTAAATAACATCTATTAAATGTCCGAGTGATGTAAAATAGTTAAATATAGATAGATCAACCCTAGAATGAGTATTTTCAATAGCCCCCTCCCCTAGTGAGGTAGAGGAGGCTATTTGTCCCCATTGGTTGGGAATATATATAGGTCAGGTGGTCAAAATACTCACAGTCTGTGGTGTTATGTTTGCTGTATGGTTAGACTGTATATCCAACAGTATTTTGGATTTTAGGCTGTATCAATGAGGTATATGACTAGGGTTAGAATGATGTCCCTCTTCGTGTCTCTGGAACGTATATTTTGATATGGACATTTTCTTTTTCTCTGCCTCATCTCTTCTTTCTTTGTTATTGTAATTCATGTATATTTATCACTTAGTATTGTTAGTGTCATCGTTACAATACATATGTTGAAATAGAACAGATTTTTAGTATGCTGTTCTGTTAGGTGGAGCATTATATATTGTGGTTGAAGTCTGCAGAAGATCTAGATTAAGCAGACTAGATAGGCGGTCATTTTGTAGCAACTCAAGCTCTATGTAATAGCTATAGGGAAAATAATGACCTAAATTATTATAGTAGGTGAAGAGGGGAAAATAGCAAGGATTAGTAAAATAACTGTGTGATATGTTGTTTAAGGAATTTTTGATTGATATTTTAAAGAGTGTCAAATACCTGTTATTTGAATTATATATATATACATCTAAAATGGGTTGATGATTGTAATGATTAGTGGGATTTATATTGATATCAGGTTGTGTATTGGTCTTTAAATAGAAATATATATGGGCTGGATACGATGGAATAAGTATGTTGATAATCATCGTTACAAATATCCAGTATTTATAGGATCTAAACCACCTGATATCTTGTGTCCCAAAAGATATATGTTAAAAGTGTTAAATTGTTGTAACTATATATTTAATACAATGTATAAAAATGGCTAAATAGCTATTCCGAATATATCTAGACATAGAAAAGATTGAAATCTATGTCAGAAAAATCTGGCTTGCAATGCAGCAGTAGCTGACACACCCGACATCTGAATAATGTCTCTAATTAACAATCAGCTGAGCAAATTAGAGCTATGCTGATATAAACGGAACTACATCAGTACCATAGTACTCTGTCTCCTGAAGAAGCCGCCGATGTTTCTAAGGCGGAGAAACGCGTAGAGAGAAGGACGGGACGTGAGACCGCAAGCCAGGCAAGTGAGTCACTGACCACTCTACACTGACCACTTTACACGGAGGAAGAACAATAACGCTGCACGCTGCACACCGACGGGTGATTGCACCGGAGCCGATCCCTCTCCTCCGTGGATTGCTGTGAGGCCACTGCATGTGAAAGATAAGTGGGGAGTACGGTATGACTTATGGTCACAACTGGATCGTGAGTGACAGACCTTATAAAGCATGCATGCTTGAATGTGCACTATTCTAAAAAATTTATTTACATTTTTATTCTCTGATATATTGAACAGAGCTGTCTGCAGCTGTGCGGTCTACACGTATTAGGAGTGGCTTCAAATGTTAGAAACAGCCAATGCTCCTAGATGAACAATCTATAAGCCCAGCTCCTAAGGGCTCGATCTATATTCTAACTTTTTTTCAGAATATCACTGGACATCAACAGTCCCCCTAAAAATCCGTTGTGCCACATAGGCTGGAATACCTTTATTATGGTGTACTAATTAACATTCTCCTACAGTCTCAGATGTGTGAGAGACATTAATATATATATGTCTACACGGACCATCTAAGAGCTATGTAAACATCAACACCTTTAATGTTATTTGTGATTGTTTATATGCAAGCCACTATACACTGCCATTGTTGCTACATATTTACAATTTATCTTGCAGGTTTATTATTCTCTGCTTGGTGCAGATTGTATGCAATTACAACAAGTATTGCTTTTATTTTCCTATTAATTTTTTATTGTCTTAGTTGAAGCAATTCTCTAATTTATTTATATATATATTTTTATTCTTTATTTTTTATTTTTATTTTCATTATCCCATTATTATGTAATTTTAGCATTTCCTATCCTATATGTATTTTTATTAATTTTTTGAGTGTTTAATTTACTATTTACTGTGGTCTTCTTATTAAATATTAGTATCTTTAGCGCCTGTCTATCTGTGCTTTCGATTTCTTGGTAATTGCTGGGAGGGTCCAGATTCCTCCACCTCTATGACGGCTGCTTTATACTAATTAATCCCCTGGTCCTCTACACACTCCCTACATTTATCCTGGTCTACTGAGGTGGTTATAGTCCAGCGCCTATTTTTTGTCTGTGTGTAGGTCAAGAGTGGTTAAATACCTTGCAAGGTTAGGGGGTCCCTCTCCTGGGAAGAGGACTCCTTCCTTACACACACACACAGCAGCAGGGAAGCAGCACACCAGTCTGGATGCAAGTACAAGCTGGTCGGCGCCAGTCTTTATTGTACAATGTAAGAAATATAAAGAAAACATAAATATAAACCCTAGCCCTGTCGGGGCACTAACTTCACAGGTAGTTCCCTCACTACCAGAACCTGGCAGGGCCTAATGCCCTCGCCAGCAACAAAGGCACAGCACAACACTCACAGTTAGGTTTCCAAGTGTCTCTGAGCAAACTCCCTGCCTGCTCTCCCAGGTGAGACCCTCAGCCTTATCCAAACTAGGCTTATATTGGCCACTCTCAGGTTGAAACCCTAACAAGCCTGTTACCAGGCTGCAAGAACCAAAACCTGGAGTGGCCGTGGGTGGAGCCCTCCCTCTCCTCTCACCCACAACCCCCAGGTCCCAAACTGGCTTTTCAAAAAGCCGAAACTCAAGTCTGCTACACTGCAGACTTTCTCCTGGGGGTTTAAAACACATAAGACAGGAATCTGGGACAAATGTACCTGCCACAGACCACTTTACCAATGATCCTATCACAATATATACTCATGTATTTATATATACACATACATATATATATATATATTATTTTCTTTGTTTTATATATGTATATATATATATATATATATATACATATAACAAAGAAAATAATAGTCAGAACGCAAGTCTTTTTCAGATTCAGTTTCAGTATACACCAAGTCCAACATATAAATCCTTTTGGATCCGTATGCACTGCCTCAATTATTAGACCGGTGCCTTCCCTTTATCAGAGATCCCCGTATCCACCATTCAGGTAATGAATAACTAAAAAATAAATCAAAGGGAGCACCCAATGGTGCATTACCTCAAAAACATTTATTAATATTCAGCACACGACAACATATGTCTTGAATCACGTACCATTAAAAGCGGTCAGACCACCGCAAGTGAATGTTGCTAAACAAATGAGTCTCCGGGAACCGGCAAGTGGTGTCCTCGGCAATCTCGTAACACATAGATCGTCACGCTAGGCCACACCCCTACGCATTTCGTCACAAGGACTTCGTCAGAGGGCTGGCCTAGCATGTCCAGTCATCCCCTTTTTAAACCGGAATGTAGCCAATTACTTAATCTAATTGTTTTTTGGCAGAAAGCTCACTGGGGCTTGCGCTTGCTGAGACCCAACCTAAGGGTCTCGTCGCAAGCCCCGATGGTCGCGATGGTCCTGACCATCACGACCATCAACCTGGTCGCTCGCTAGAGCTGTGGGTGGTAACCCACAGCTTATCTAGCAACCAGGAGGCCGCACTTCAACCACAAGCGGCCGCCCTCATTCAAAGCGACCGCTTGTATCTAGCGATCGACTCTGAATGAGGGCCATTGTCCTTCTCATTTTATACTCATCAGTTATTCTATATTATTATACAGAAAAATAAATATAGTACAGTGACATTTTGAGTAAAATGTAATATGCTGTATGATAGTTACTGAGATGCAAAAATAGCTAAGATTAGTATATGAATGGGATCCATAACTATATATAATGGTATATGATTAACATTTAAATATAATTATTTAAAATATTCTATTTGTATCTATAAATTACACTAAGTTAAATTTCTATCCATAAATCACATTGTTACATATTGTTCATGTGATATCTGCACAAAGTACGTACGTGCATCTCATAAGAACAATGTCCCTGGAACTGAGCCTGTTGTCCTTCCAGTCCGGCCCTATGGAAAACAATACAGAAATAGTACAGTTACTATTGTGTCTGGTCTATGTTTTGCTTTAATTAGTCAACGGATTATAGTTTGTAAGTATAAACCACTATTAGTTCCTTTTGTTCCCAGGTCAGTCACTTTCTTTGGCTTATCTCCAATCTAGTCCTGTGCAACAGACACTATTCTATTACAGCATACCCCAATGCAGCCTTTTTTTTTTAACTTTTTTGAAAATATATTTTCTATTAACCACTTAACCACTGAAGGTTTTTATTTTTATGTTCACAAAATGTACCATAGATAAAATATTGGACAACTGTAAAGACCAGCATATGTAGACACCATCCAACCATCCAAGCATGGTAACTTTTGGGGCAACTACAATTTGTATGGCTGCGATAACCCATGATGCAGATTGTTAGTCCACAACTATGATAAATAGAACCCTCTAACTTTTAACTGCATGGTACAAGAATACCTGGAGGACGAGTCTCAGCTGAGCATTGATTTTTCTGGTGCCCTCGGGGATCTTGTGGGCCAGACTCACATGGTGCGCCTTCACCTGCAGGAGGAATGGAGGACAGCAGAGAGTCACTGACACATTCAGAGTAGACAGGGAGACAAGAGAATATGGAGTCGTAACAAGAATGACCAGGATACAATGGTGGAGTATTCCCCGAAGAGGTGGAACAAAGAGTATATAATGATAAAGTTTACACAATCACAGTTTCACACCCTGCACCCATATGCTTTAATACTTACCCCTCCGAAGTCCAGCGTCAGGCTGTAGTGCTGGACAAAACACCTGAAAAATGTCCACCACGGCTATTTTCTTTGCATTTTACGCATGTCCACTAGGGGAGTCATGGGGAAAATGGCAGATGCAACATTTTCCGGTGACCTGCGCACACTCTAGTGCCCGGGGTCTACAGGTGCAGTGCTGAGTGTTGCTGGCCGCTGGAGAGAGAGGAGGGGGCCCGGACAGAGACCACACATGGGCACCCTCTTCTCTAAAAAAGCCCATGCTGAAAGCACTTACCTCAGGTACTGCCAGGTGTTTTCTAGGCATAGGAACGACGGCCTCAGGTACTGCCAGGTGTTTTCCAGGCATAGGAACTATGGCCTCAGGTACTGCCAGGTGTTTTCTTGGCTTAGGGACCACAACTTCAAGTACTGCCAGGAGTCTCAGCTGAACATTGATTTTTCTGGCGCCCTCAGGGATTTTGTGGGCCAGACTCACATGGTGCGCCTTCACCTGCAGGAGGAATGGAGTACAGCAGAGAGTCACTGACACTGGCACACTCAGAGTACACAGGGAGACAAGATAATATGGAGTAGTAACAAGAATAACCAGGATACAATGGTGAAGTATTCCCCAAAGAGTATATAATGATAAAGCTTAAACAATCACAGTTTTTTTTATTTATGTAAAACCATTATATATATATATATATATATATATATATATAACGATAATCACCTATTAGCAAGGCTGTATTTATAATGGGTGCAAGGTGTGCGTTCAGGGGGGCCCACACTGCACACCCTGCACCAATATTTAGTTAATGCGTACCTTTCCGCAGTCTTTAGAGTACTGCAAAGATCACAGGGAAAATGGCGGTGATCATTTTCCCGGTGACTTGTGAATGTGCAGGGTAGATGTCCCTGGGAATAATGCACGGGCGCCATTTTCCCGGAGACCTGTGCATGTGCAGTAGAGAGCCCAAAGCGGAGGCTGTACACGGGCCCCTTCCTCTCTAAAACTCCCCTACCTCTTTGGCATTGCAAGGGGAAATACAAAGAAATGATAATGATATGTAAAACACAAGTGATACCTGGCATGCTCACTCTGATCCTGCCAGGTCTACCATGTAAAGCTTGCCGGTGCACACTCCATCACTGCTCGTCTGCTTTATGGTGACTTGTAACACAGCATGAGAGCGGGATGAGTTCTTATTGGCAGCTGTGGTTGCCTTAGAGCGGCGCTTGTTCCCTTTCATCAGTAAAGCTATGGCCTAAAAAAGAGAGAGTAATATCGATGCACCAACACTCTTGTGGTTACACAAAACAACTCATAAAGTTACACCCATGTTTTATAGCTACAATGGGGTCACTACACCAGCGAACACATAATCATGGGCCCTCTTATTAATTCACACATTAATAGGTCATTTGCAGACAGCAAACCTGTTTGTATTAGTCTGTACTTATAACATTGTTATTTGTACCACCCTGTTCAGTGCTGCAGAACGCTTGTGGTGCCTTATAAATAAAAGGTGATAATAATAATAATAATAATAATATAGACAGAGATGACTAGTGGTGGAGCATGGATGCTGCATAAGGGTAGCAAAGACTAATGATAGTCACCTCTTCAGGGCTGCTGGGTAAGAACTCAGCGATCCCTTCTATTTTGGAGTTGCCGTAGGGATCCCCTCTGATGGTCAAACATCCAGAGGACGGTCTTAGCAGATCCTGAATGGTTTAATTGTAGAAGGAATAATCACTCTCTGCAATACAAGCACGACAAGTGTGTAATCCACATTTACTCTCTAGAAAGGACTTGGGTTACTTGTGGATCTCCAGATGCTGTATATCAAGGTTTTTCGGGGCCAGTACATACATGGCAGGGGCCCATCTGAGCTTTCAGTTCTGCACCAGTCCCAATGAATTCTCAAAAAATCAGAGTAGGGGTCCCCCTCAAACTTTTCTAGGGGGCCTGGTGAATGCTAGTTATGCCCCTGATTGCACATGTAGAGGGGTCATTTACATCATCATTCTGTGTAGTTGCATCCGGCCCTATAGCACCGGCAATAGACGCACATCACAAAATCTACCTATGCATCATGTCTAAATGTGCTGCAATATACTTGGCCTACGCATGTTTACCGCTGCCTGTGCATGTGCAGTATATAAATGCATATCTTATGCAGAAACCCCCAGAGTTCCATCCAACTCCAAATAAGACATATAGAATATATATATAGACATATAGAATATTCCTCATATATTTACCTCAGCATAGGACAATGAAACAGAGAATTTATTTGGCCCTCTCTGTTCTTCAATGGTCTTATATAGATCTTTCAGAGTGTGTAATATTACTCCGGGCTCGTGACCATTGCCCATCATGGTAAATGTTTTACCGGTGCCTGTAATAAATATATATAGATTTTAACCATACACTCATTGACTTTACAAGGAAGAATGGCAGATATGTAATTATACAATGTGTCGTGTCAGTAATGAACAGTGATAGACATCATGTGACTAAGCCAATATTCATCAGGAAGGTGCTCATCAGTTCACTCTCTCAGGGATGTCACCGCTTGTTAGTGAATGGATAGACTGTGAACTATTGTATATTTGTTCTGTCCATAAAATGCTGCCTATCATGTTTGGTGATGGGTGCACCTATTCCCTGGTCAGTGAGAGTTAGAAGCAGTGCTATTCACAAGCTGCCATGCACCTTACGCCTCACTTTCTGGAACCACATGGATAATTGCACAGCCCGTAAGGAAACTACTAGCTAACAATTACTAACAATGCAGATGGTCCACATGTTTTTACCACTACTCATTTCACCAGCTCACTACTTTTACAAATACAATATAAACAATTACACTTATAATTTAATAACATTAAGTTTACCTGTTGGACCATACGCAAATATGGCAGCATTGTACCCCGAAATGATACCATCCACTAGGTTCTTCATTGTGGACTGATAAACATGCTCCTGAAATGAGACACTTTATTGATGCTACATAAGCAATCATGAAAACATTTTTTAAAACATACCCTATACTGAATATAGGGAATAGCTGTACAGTCATTAATGTCTGATGCTACATTCACATGTGATGATAAATTGTTCTCAAGCATTATTTTACTCCCTTACAAGATGCAGCATGAGCAGAGCTGCCATATGTATAATGTATGTGTAGGGTGTGTGGTGCATGCGGGCACCTGAGTCCAGGGGGGCCCAAACCGCACTCCATACACCCATTAAATGTACTTACCATGCAGCCGCCTCACAAGAAATCTACTTTGTGGCACAATTTTCCTGGAGATATATGCATGCACAATAGGCTCAGTACCAGAGATTACACCTCATACACAATGGTTTGGGAGGGACCCTTTCAGAGACTGCACACAGGAACCCTCCTCTCATACGATATCCCTGAGTACTGTATTATATATACTACTAACTTGTATTATTCATTGTAAATATCTCAGGATTACAATCACCTGGGTAGCTGCTTGATCAAACACCTCATTAAAGGTGAATGTCCTCTCCCTGGTCCTACAGCAATGCAGGACATCATCGCCAGGGTCCTGCAGCAGTACTGTCTGTAAGAAAAGAGAAGACACATGTTCAGTAGATGTCACCACCTCTACAAGCACCTCTGTGGCTGGAGCAGAACATCTTAAGTCCAGTTTGTGGATGAAAGCGAAGTCACACATAGGACGTGAAGTGGGAGTATATAGAGTCATATTTGTCAGCATTTTAGCACAGTTTTGTGCCTCAATTGTTTTGCTACCTATTGTGGAACTACAAGCCTCAGCATACCCTCCTTATTGGAGGGAAATGCCATATGTTACTGTCCATAAAAATAATGTGTGCATGACATAATTTCTCCCTACTGAACCGAGAGCCCTGGATTGGGCAGATGGAAGATGTTGTCCAGCCTCTCTACAGTATAAACATAGATACAGCTTCTACCATCACTATCTTCATAGGATATAGCAATAGCTGGTGTGGTGCTGCATGTGCAGCCATGGGGTGTGTGATCATGCAGACCAATAGGAAGCCACAAGCAGAGAGCTCACCAATTCCTACTGGTCTGTGAGGTCACACCCCTGTCTGACAAATATATTCAGCTGGTTACTAAGAGGGAGGAGCTGCTTAGGAGCCCTGCAATGGTGTTTTGCAACAGGCCCAGCATTTGCATAAGCCAACAATGGTCCATGATTTCCCCATTTCTTGTGCACAGAGATACAAAACCTGGCACTATCTGAGCAACGGGTCATGACTCTAATTTGCTTATGGGTATATGGGGACCTTGGATAGCGATCCACCTCTGATACACAAAGCAAAAAATTTTGTTTACATCATATTTATTTATAAACACAAATATATATATACAATGTGAAAAATCTAAGTAAATGTGCTTTAACATAAAATAATGTCCTTTAAACAACAGATAAATCTAATAATAGTGTATTGGTAAGAAAACTATTTTAAAATGAACTGTTAAATATTAAACTAATTTAATTATTTAAACTAAAATAATGTTATTAGCATTTTATTACCTGCTGCCCGAGCGTATATTGGTGTATAATGCGTCGGGCGCTGCTCTTAGCCTCTGTCCTATTAAATGGACAGGTGCGTAGAGCGACCTGTGAAATACTGAAACAGACATAAGAACAATGAAGGATTTTTAGGGGGAGATTTAATAAAGCTTGGAGAGAGATAAAATTGGAGATAAATAGCACCTACCAATCCACTCTTAACTGTCCCTTTACAGGCTGTGGCCCGTATTCAATTTGAGGCGAAAAGCCAGAATCGGTGAAAAAGTTTCGCCGATGATGTCTTTTCGCCAGGCGGAAAAGTATTGCCGTATTCAATTTGAAAACTTTCCACCTAGGCGGAAAGTCAATGCAATGTAATAGGTGGAAAAGTTTCACCTATGAATAGCAGGCAGAAAAAAAGTGCAGAATTGGGGTTTTGGGGTGCAATGTTGTGGGAACCCCCATGCAGCCTTCAGACAGTCCCCTAAAGGTAAAATGCATCCATTTTAAAAAAAAAAAATAAACAGTTAAGAACATCCCAAAAAATCACTTTCATTTTGTGGGCAAAAAAAAATGTTGGGGACAAAGTTAAAAACTAGCGAACTAGACTCTGGGGGGGGGCAAGTATGCCCTGGTGTTTTTTCATTGCAGGGGATTGCGGCAGGTGGATTTTTCATTATTTTTTTTACTTCACTTTAGCAACTTTAAAGTTGGCCCCCATTTTCAAGTACCCCAAACTTGCTGGGATAAGTTATTTTCTGCAAAAAAACCTCCAGAATACTATTCTGCACCACTTATACAAAAACGCTATTTAGCAGCTATTGAGGCTATTTAAAAACAACAAATACCTTCAGCAAGCCAAATCGGGGGGTACCATAGGGAACCCCCATGTCAGAGCATCTTTTCGGGGGTATCAGGCTAATTTCCCTAATTCTGACAGTACTTTCCGCTTGTTTAAGTTTCGCTGGGTCCCGTTTTTTCATACTTTCAAATTGAATACGGGGATACATGGGCACGCGCGCGATACTTTTCCACCTGCAAAACATGTGATGTAGGCAAAAAGTCCGGGAGGCGGAAAAGTATCGCGGGTCCGCTCAAATTGAATATGGGCCTGTGTTTGAATAATGACAGTTAGGTCAGGCTTGCCTACCCTCCTGATTTGGTCGGGAGCCTCCCGAATATCGGGTGCCGCTCCTGACCCCCCGGAAAGGCAGGCAAGCCTCCCGGCTGCCGCCTGACCCCCGACTACAACTAGAAAACCCCCCCGCAGCAGAGGGCTCGATGACGCGATTTGCGCTAAATCGCGTCATTGTGGCTCCGCCCCCTGCTTCACAATGCCCTTATTTTCGGCATTGTGAAGAGGGGGTGGGGCCACGATGATGCGATCACGTGGACAAGCCCCTGGCCCAATGCGGCATCAGCGCCCGGCCACGTCCCCCGCTGTGTGCAGGCATTCAGCTCCCTCCCAGAAGGAGGAAGCTGAATGTCGGAAACTATGAGTTAGGTTGGTGCTATTTATCTACAATTTTATCTCTCTCCAAGCTTTATTAAATCTCCCTCTTAATGCCAAGGTAATCTCCCAACCTAGCCTATTCTGTGCCAAGAGAAAGGACAATTGTCTTGGTCTGACTTGGTTATATGTAATAAATAAAGGACTGTTTTACAGTTGGAGCCAGTTGTAAAACCCCAATCAGCGAGATGAGTTAGTATCTCAGGAATATGGCAACATCAGAAACCAGCAGGAAGGATAACTGACTTCAGGAATAAAGTCATAGGGGGGAATCCAATTACAGGCGATAAAACGTTAATGTGTATTAACTTTACAGGCTCATTGCCCTTAAATGTCCCTTATCGCCTGTCTATTGAGTTGGCTGATTTTTTTTTTAACACTCAACTTTTACACTCGGAAACAGGTTTTCGGACCTGTTTGAAAAACCACTAATATAAAGCAAACCAAACAGTGATATAGATGCACTTCCCCTTGTATAACAGCATGTCACAATATTTTTGCTTTTATTTTAAATATTTTCAGAACCTCAATATAATTATTAGAAAGTCTGGAAAGTTACTAAGCAAAACACATATACTCCATAGTAAATAGGATAAATACAGAGAAATGGGAGTATTTAAAACTAATGTATCCAACTTTACCCTGAACTTATATGAAATCATATAACAGTGACCTATTATCATTACCCATCAGTAATACAGTGAGTCCATGGCGGCTCTATAAGAGATACTTACAGTCATTTGATGGTCTTTAGGATGGTTATTTCCCGCCTTCCTCATCGTCAGGGCCGCCATCAGGGGGGGACTGCCACACCTGTAGTCCCGGGCCCAGAGAGAGAGGGGGCCCGGATGTCGGAATTAATGTATTGGTCATTATTATATGGGAAGCCAGGGAGAAGACCTAGCGCTGCGCAGGCAGCATTCCAAATAAGTTGCCAGCCGTGAGCCAATTAAAGCTCGTGGAACGACAGCCAATCAGGAGCGGCCGCTCCTGATTGGTTGTCGTTCTGCAAGCAGCCAATCAGGAGCGGCTGCTCCTGATTGGTTGTCCTGCGAGCAGCCAATCAGCAGTGCCCGCTCCTGATTGGCTACTGGTCCGCAAGCTGTGATTGGCTCGCGGTCAGTGCCATATTTGAAGTGCCACCGACACCAACGCTTTCTAGCTGGCTGCCGGTGCATAACTGCACTGCTGCGGCCCTGCAACCCAGGTCCCCGCTCTCTTCGGACCAGCTGAAGTCAGTAAACAGGTAAGTACATAAGTCCTCCAAATGCGGTAGCCCTTCACTGCACGTCCGCCCCCCCCAAGTCCAGACAGCCTCCCCTGACCCTCTGCCAGAGTCTGCCTCTTCCCTACTCCTAACAGCCCTCCCTCCCCTGTGCCTCCCCCCTACTCTATCCTTTCCTACCCTGCCCCCCCTCCCCCCCGTTCCCAATAAGGTTCAGCATTCCCTGCCCTATGCTCTCCTCCAGGGGGCCCTGCCTATTTTATTAGTACCGGGCCACACAATTTCTGTTGGCAGCCCTGCTCATCGTAACATAATTTTATCAACTCAGAAATGAGAAGAGAAATATCTGTACTGTCACTAGTCCAGCAATATCAGATATGACACAGGAAGCATCCAGCTACCTTATTATACCCATCACACCTCCTATAGTGGCATCATCAGCTGCCACTATGACATCACTAGGTGCCCTGTCAGGGGGGCACTGCCATGTATCTCAGGCAGGGCACTGGGGGTTAATAGTAAATACAATGTGATGACTTCATGTCAGTAAATCAAAACACCTAATTCATACTTGCCTACTTTTGGAAACCACTTTCAGGGAGATTGCAGAAGGCTGTAGATTGCGCACGGCATACTGTGCAGTATCTCTGCCCTGCCACATTCACATTACTAAGGAGTCTATATACTAAGCAGTGTTAGGAGACAGAGTGAAAAGTGATAAGGTGCCAGCCAATCAACCCCCAACTGTCGTTTTTTAAACAGCCTGTGAGCAGAGGAGTAGCGTGGAACCATGGCGCCCGGAGAAAGTGCATGTCGTAGCGCTCCCCCCTCCCTGTACTCAACTGTACCAGCCTGCGGGGGAATACTGAAATAGAGAGAAAAATAGCAAACAATGGCAGTATCACACTGGGCATCAGTGGCGGTTCTAGGTGCGGGCTAACAGGGCCGTCGCCCGGAGCGCCGACACCTAGAGGGCGCCACTGAGTCCCCCCCCACCGAAAAGAAAACAGAAGGGAAAAAAAAAAATGCGCCGGTCCAATCCCCCCCCAGCCGCCGCCGCTGCCGCTGCCGGGAGGCTGCATTTGCCGGGCGCCTGCTGATATTTCTTATCAGCAGGCACCCAGCTCCCTCCCTGCAGCGGCAGCCGAAAGCCGGAGCTCACTCCTGAGCTCCGGTTTCTGGCAGAGAGAGAGAGTACTATGGGAGGGACGTCATGATGTCATGACGTCTCCCCATAGATCCGAGGAGCCGCCGTCGGACCAGAAGGCAGCGGCAGCAGGAGTGCGGCTAAAGGTAAGTATTGTGTTTTTTTTTTTCTTACAGTCGGAAGCACCAGCGCTGGGGGGCATTACTCCTGGGAGACGACTATAGGGGGCATTACTACTAGTGGGCACAACTACAGGGGGCATTATTTCTGGGGACGTTACTACAGTGGGCACTTTTATAGGGGGCATTACTAATGGGGGCAGTACTAATGGGGGCAGTACTACTGGAGGGATTACTAATGGGGGCATTACTAATGGGGGCATTACTACTGGGGAGCATTACTAATGGGGGCAGTACTACTGGGGAGCATTACTAATGGGGGCATTGCTAATGGGGGCATTAATAATGGGGGGCATTACTACTTGGGAGCATTACTAATGGGGGCAGTACTACTGGAGGGATTACTAATGGGGGCATTACTAATGGGGGCATTACTACTGGGGAGCATTACTAATGGGGCAGTACTACTGGGGAGCATTACTAATGGGGGGATTACTAATGGGGGGATTACTAATGGGGGGCATTACTACTGGGGAGCATTACTAATGGGGGCAGTACTACTGGAGGGATTACTAATGGGGCATTACTACTGGGGAGCATTACTAATGGGGGCAGTACTACTGGGGAGCATTACTAATGGGGGCATTACTAATGGGGGATTACTAATGGGGGGCATTGCTACTGGGGAGCATTACTAATGGGGGCAGTACTACTGGAGGGATTACTAATGGGGGGATTACTAATGGGGGGATTACTACTGGGGAGCATTACTAATGAGGGCAGTACTACTGGGGAGCATTACTAATGGGGGGATTACTAATGGGGGCATTACTACTGGGGAGCATTACTAATGGGGGCAGTACTACTGGGGAGCATTACTAATGGGGGCATTACTAATGGGATTACTAATGGGGGGCATTGCTACTGAGGGAAATACAATAAGGGACATTACTACTGGCATTACTACTGTGGGCACTACTAATGGGGGCATTACTACTGTGGGCACTACTATAGGGGGCATTACTACTGTGGGCACTACTATAGGGGGCATTACTAATTGGGGAATTACTACTGTGGAGCTTTACTACTGGGGGAACTACTATAGGTGGCAATACCACTGGGGGTACTACTAATGGGGGCACTGCATGGGGGGCACCACTACTGGGGCCATTGTGTAAGGGGAACCACTGCTGTGGGCATTGTATAAGGGGCAATACTATTGTGGGCATTGTATTAGGGGCACTACTACTGTGGGCCTTGTGTATAAGATACACAAATTTTGGCATTATATAAAAGGGGCACCACTTTGTGTCATAACATAAGGGACTACTGTGTGGTGTAATTTGAATTGGGGATAATGTATTATAAAGGTAATTACTGTGTGTGGCACAATGTATTATACAGGTTATTACTGCATATAGCATAATGTGTTATACAGGGCATTACTGTGTGTCGCATAATGTGTTATAAAGGGCATTACTGCGTGTGGCATAATGTGTTCTAAAGGGCATTACTGCGTGTGGTATAATGTGTTCTAAAGGGCATTACTGCGTGTGGTATAATGTGTTATAAAGGGCATTACTGCATGTGGCATAATGTGTTATAAAGGGCATTACTGCATGTGGCATAATGTGTTATAAAGGGCATTACTGCATGTGGCATAATGTGTTATAAAGGGCATTACTGCGTGTGGCATAGTGTGTTATTACTGCATGTGGTATAATGTGTTATAAAGGGCATTACTGCATGTGGCATCGTGTGTTATAAAGGGCATTACTGCATGTGGCATAATGTTTTATAAAGGGCATTACTGCATGTGGCATAATGTTATGTTATCTAAAAAAAAGTTCTTTTTTTTTTTTTTTGGGGGAAGGGAGGCGCAACTGGGAACTTTCGTTCTGAGCTCCACAATGTCTAGAACCGGCCCTGCTGGGCATTGAAGTCCCATTGGGGGAATAGAATGCTTCGGTGATCTGACATTAATGGGTAGCTCCTTTGGCACTGTTTTATCCATGTATAGCACCTAGGATCTGACTTTTGCTCCTTTTGAATCATTGCTATTAGTCAATAGAGGAGGTTGTATTATATATTCTGATCATTTAACTTAAATTGACAGAGTACATGTGCTAGAGTGAGATTCCACAGAGTGCACAGCTTATTACTGTAATTACAGCCCCAAGCAGCTTTCACTGGAGTGGGAACACCTATGGGAAGCTCCCTTCTCAGCTATGCTCCTACTTTGCAAATATACATTGCACCTACTGTATATTAATGTGAGTACAAGTAACCATGTTCTGTCTACCACCATTACTTCAGCTCTCCTAATTCAGTATTATTTAAAAGACCATTCAAATAACACTTGGTCATGCCTAGGAACACCTCATTACTTTAAACAGCAAAGCAGTTTTTTTTAAACTCATACCTGCCAATTAGAAAAGGAGAGGAGAGGAGTGGTGAGAGAAGCTGAAAAGAAAAGAGGTGGACAGGGGCAAAGAGCCGATCCCATGGTAGATAGGGGAGGGAATTAATCAATATTATGGGTAAGGTGAGGTGATAGAAGATGATCACAGAGGAGGGAGGGCAGGAGGGAAGGCAATATGAGCAGCTTGAGGAGTATGAAATGAAGAAGCGGATCTCAGATCCATAACTTGTTTAGGATATAGAGCAAACAAACCAAGATAAAACTAACGTGTGGCCGTCATACTGTGCAGCGCCCCATGAATTCCGGAAACCTGAATGGCACCCTCTGTCCATTTTGACACCCGGAGCTCATGCTCCACTGGAACCACCCTCGCTACTCCCCTGCCTGTGGGATGGCAGTTAGGAGCTGAGTGGCTGGCACCTTATCACTCTTCACTCTGTCTCCTAACACTGCTTAGTAAATAGACCCCTAGATCTCACTACATACACACATTTACATTACTAGATGCCCTACACACACACACCTACACATATATACAGTATGTATATTTATATATACAGTCAGGTCCATAAATATTGGGACATTGACAGAATTTTCATATTTTGCCCTCTATTCACCACCACAATGGCTTTGAAATGAAACAAACAAGATGTGATTTAACTGCAGACTTTCAGATTTAATTTGAGGGTAATTACATCCAAATCAGGTGAATGGTGTAGGAATTACAACGGTTTCTATATGTGCCTCCCACTTTTTAAGGGGCCAAAAGTAATGGGACAAACTAAACAATCCTAAATCTAACTTTCACTTTTTAATACTTTGTTGCAAATCCTTTGCAGACAATTACAGCCTGAAGTCTGGAATGCATAGACCTCACCAGACGCTGGGTTTCATCCCTGGTGATGCTCTGCCAGGCCTCTACTGCAAATGTCTTCAGTTCCTGCTTGTTCTTGGGGCATTTACCCTTCAGTTTTGTCTTCATCAAGTGAAATGCATGCTCAATCGGATTCAGGTCAGGGGATTGACTTGGCCATTGCATAACATTCCACTTTTTAGCCTTAAAAAACTCTTTGGTTGCTTTTGCAGTATGCTTCGGGTCATTGTCCATCTGCACTGTGAAGCACCATCCAATGAGTTCTGAAGCATTTGACTGAATATGAGCGTATAATATTGCCTGAAACACTCCAGAATTCATTCTGCTGCTTTTGTCAGCAGTCACATCAACAATAAATACAAGGGAGCCAGTTCCATTGGCAGCCATACATGCCCACGCCATGACACTACCACCACCATGCTTCACTGATGAGGTGGTATGATTTTGAATCATGAGCAGTTTCTTTCCTTCTCTTCTCTTCCCATCACTCTGGTACAAGTTGATCTTTGTCTCATCTGTCAATAGGATGTTGTTCCAGAACTGTAATGGCTTTTTTAGATGTTGTTTGGCAAACTCTAATCTGGTCTTCCTGTTTTTGTGGCTCACCAATGGTTTGCATCTTGTGGTGAACCCTCTATATTCACTCTTGTGAAGTCTTCTCTTGATTGTTGACTTTGACACATATACATCTCCTGGAGAGTGTTCCTGATTTGGCCAACTGTTGTGAAGGGGTTTTTCTTCACCAGGGAAATAATTATTTTGTCATACACCACAGTTGTTTTCCGTGGTCTTCCGGGTCTTTTGGTGTTGCTGAGCTCTCCGGTGCGTTCTTTCTTTTCAAGAATGTTCCAAACAGTTGATTTGGCCACACCTAATGTTTTTGCTATCTCTCTGATGGGTTTGTTTTGATTTTTCAGCCTAATGATGGCTTGCTTCACTGACAGTGACAGCTCTTTGGATCTCATATTGAGAGTTGACAGCAACTGATTCCAAAAGCAAATGTCACACCTAGAATCAACTCCAGACCTTTTACCTGCTTAATTGATAATGAAAAAACGAGGGAATAGCCCACACCTGTCCATGAAATAGCTTTTGAGTTGATAGTCCCATTACTTTTGGCCCCTTAAAAAGTGGGAGGCACATATTGAAACTTGTAATTCTTACACCGTTCACCCGATTTGAATGTAATTACCCTCAAATTAAATCTGAAAGTCTGCAGTTAAATCACATCTTGTTTGTTTCATTTCAAAGCCATTGTGGTGGTGAATAGAGGGCAAAATCTGAAAATTCTGTCAATGTCCCAATATTTATGGACCTGACTGTATATATATATATATATATATATATATATATATATATATATTAGGGGTATGCACCGGTCACTTTTCGTGTTTTGTGTTTTGGTTTTGGATCTGGATCTTTCTTCGTGTTTTGGATCTGGATTGGTTTTGCCAAAACCACCCTTCCGTGTTTTGGGTTCTGGATTTTGTGTTTTTGATCTGTATTTTTTTGAAAAAAAGCATAAAAACAGCTAAAATCACAGAATTTGTGGGTTTTTATGCTCCTATGCAGTTATTAACCTCAATAAATTTAATTTCCACTCATTTCCAGTCTATTCTGAACACCTCACACCTCACAATATTGTTTTTATGGCCAAAAGGTTGCACCGAGGTAGCTGGATGACTATGCTAAGCGACACAAGTGGGCGGCAAAAACACGTGGCCCATCTAGGAGTGACACTGCAGTGGCAGACAGGATGGCAGTTTGAAAAACTAGGCCCCAAACAGTACATACTGCAAAGAAAAAAAGAGGTGCAAGATGGAATTGTCCTTGGGCCCTCCCACCCACCCTTATGGTTGTATAAATAGGACTTGCACACTTTAACAAACCAATTATTTCAGCGCCAGGGTCTGCCACGTGACTGTGACTGAAATGGGTTCGTTTGGGCCCCCACAAAACAAGCTGGCAATTAATGTGTCCCTGCACAAACTGGCTCTACGGAGGCAAGATGTCGTCCTCATCCTCCTCATCCACCGATTCCTTGGATAAAACAGGACAAAGGGATTTAGGTGTCCCTGGACTGCTTACGGTCTTACCCAAAGTTTCTGAAATTGACAGTAACTTTTTATGAATGCGCTGCAGGTGACGTATAAGGGAGGATGTTCCTAGGTGGTTAACGTCCCTACCCCTACTTATTTCACCTTTACATATGGTACATATGGCAAGACAGTTGTTTGGATAGAAATATTGCCAGACCAAAGAGGTGGAATGTTTGGTCTTCTGCCCAGGCATGACCGTGATGGGCTTTTTCATCCCACGGACAACAACTGTCTCCCCCGGAGCCTGATTTAAACAAACCACATCACCATCAGAATCCTCCTCGCCAACTTCCTCCTCAGCGCCAGCTACACCAGTATCCTCATCCTGTTGTATTTCAACAGTGACATCTACAATTTGCATATCAGCAAGTGGACTGTGGGTGCTCCTTTCAGCACTTGCAGGGGGCGTGCATATGGTGGAAAGAGTCACCTCTTCCCGTTCAGTGCTGGGAAGGTCAGGCATCGCAACCGCCACCACACTTGGACTTTCCTTGGGGATTTGTGATATCTTCTTAGAACGCACAGTTCTTCGCTGTGCTTTTGCCAGCTTAACTCGTTTGATTTTTTTAGCAGGAGGAGAGCTTCCATCGTCATGTGAAGCTGAACCACTAGTCATGAAAGACCTTGTCATAAATGGCATATTGGCATGTTTACGTTTCTCTTCAGATGATTTAAATGTTTTTTTAAGGTCATTTTCCTGAACTTTGTCATTTGGGATTGTATGTGCCCTCTACTATGACATTGGGCATCGGCCTTGGCAGATGACGTTGATGGCATGTTATTGTCTATGACTAGTGGCAGCAGCTTCAGCACTAGGAGGAAGTGGTTCTTGATCTTTCCCTATTTTATTTTTATCAGAGAAAGTTTGGTCCTCCATTTATGTTATATTGATATATACGTGCGGCTAAGGCGCACACAAACACAGAAAATAATTTATTATTATTGTTGGAGACTAGTGCACTTTAAGAAATGAGCCAGCTGGCCCTTTACTTATGGGACACAGGCGCACGCTTGGCGCTGCTCCTTTGTTGATGCACGTGCAGCCACAGTGCACACAATTCACAAACACAGAAAATATTTTTTTATTTTGTTTGGAGTGTACTTTGGGGGTTACAGCACCCTTTAACAGACAAGCCAGCCAGCCTTTTACTTATGGGACACAGGCGCACGCTTGGCGCTGCTCCTTTGTTGATGCACGTGCAGCCACAGTGCACACAATTCACAAACACAGAAAATATTTTTTTATTTTGTTTGGAGTGCCCTTTGGGGGTTACAGCACGCTTTAAAGGACAAGCCAGCTGGCCCTTTACTTATGGGACACAGGCGCACGCTTGGCGCTGCTCCTTTATTGATGCACGTGCAGCCACAGTGCACAAAATTCACAAACACAGAAAAAATATTTATTTTTTTGCACTTGGGGGGAGCACCCCTGATTGACAGAGCACCCCTTGGACAACACTACAGCACCCCTTTAGGACTGGGACACTGCACAGGACTTTGGAGTGGACACAGTCCCTATGGACAACTGACTGCACAACACAGTCCAGCCAGCCCCTATGGACTTTGGAGGAGTGGACACAGCCCCTATGGACAACAGCAGCACAGCGCAGCACAGCACAGCACAACACTACACTGCACTACACTACATAGCCCAGCCAGCCCTGACTCCCACCCTCCCTCTTCACTGTCCACAGCCTAGTGAGAAAATGGCGCCAGCGGGGGTACCTTATATAGGATCCAAAACCCGCGAGACCCGGAAGGCGGGATGATGACGTTTTGCCTCGATTTCAGATCTGAGTCAGGCGGGAAAAGTCGAGCCTGACTCGGATCGGCCTCGGATCGGGGGGGCTCGGGGGGGGGTTCGGATTTCAGAAATCCGAACCCGCTCACCCCTAATATATATATATATATACTGGTCTCCATGTTGGATGGGGACCAACTTTCTGATCATCACCTGTGGGGACCACCCCCTCTAAAGGTCCTAGAGGTATGAAAAGATTGAGAGGAGACTGGCAGCCACTGTGTGTGAGGATGGAGGGAGCTGCTGTGGCTGGGCATGCTCAGCAGCTGCCACAGGACATTCTGTATGCAGAGATCTCTGTTGTTCAGAACTCTCCATAGCTGCAGCTCCACGATCGCTGATGTGATTGCTTTCTATTCAGATACGGGGACAGATGTCTCTGTAAAAAAAATGCTGGTATTCAGAAGCCCCCTCTACGTGCGGCACTGTATACCCATTTACAAAAGACCCTTCATGGTATTTACTTTTCCTTTTTCCATCTGCATTACTTTGAATTGAAAAGCTGTTGACATGAAAAAGCACAGCAAAGTAGTGTGAAAGCACTAATAATCTTAATCCTATTTGTACCATAAAATGGGCATGAAATAAAATATCTTTTGAAACTGGCAACTCATAAAACAGAACCAGAGTACTCTGCCCTGTAATCAACTAAAACTCATTATGCACTTTTCAAATCTGAATTGTAAACAAAGCATTGTTATAAAATACTCATTATGACAATTTTTTAATTTCTTATTCTCTTCTGTATAATAAATAAATATACCGAAATTCTTAGTAGTACTCCTATCTATCTTAACAAGTAAATAGCAGACATTTTTTAAACTATTGTATTATGCCAATAGCTTTGTCTTCCATTTTTCAACAGTATTCTAAAGATGCTTACACATGGTACAATATTGTGAACGATGTGAATGATATGAACGGGCCCTTAATGCCCCGCATGCTAGTACTTGTGGTTCTCCTAATACCAGCATGCTGGGGAGACTTGCTGGAACCTCTATTTCTACTGTAAAAGACAATATAAATTAAACAAATTTTTGACACAATCAACCCAGCACCCACTGCCCAGGCCTGGGGTGCCCTGGAGAGGAGGAACACCTTTATTGGGGGGGTCCCTATCTCCCCATGGATCCCCAGCCTAGGCTGACCAGCAGTCAGGTGTGAATGCTTAGGCCGGGGGACCCAGTGAAAGAGTCCCATGGCTGTGACATTACTCCCCACTGGAAAGAGTACATTGCTGGTTTTGGTAAATATGGGGGACCCTTACTCATTTTGTCCCCTGTATTTCCAAATCCATGACTGGCTCACTTAGCCTTGTTCTAGTTGATGAAAATATGGGGGAACGTTACATCTTTTTCCTTCCATATTTTCACAATTAGGACTGGCTCAGAAAAGCCAAGTGCTGGTTGCGCATTTACGGGGAGACCCCTCATCATTTTTTAAAATAATTTTAACTTTTAATAGTTTTTTTTCACATAGAAGCATGCAGGGATCTTGCTGATTTCTGCATGTTTCAGTGTAACTGGCACCAGTTCATGCTAAAATCACCAGCATGAAGCAGGTCTATTATTTTGGGGATTTTGTGTTTGATTCTGTGCTCGATTTTATGTTCGATTTTCACATGGGCATCCAAAACCAAACAAGAAATCACTAGTCAAAGTCGAACCACATCAAATTCGATTTAGAAAAGACTTACAAAATAGAATTTTGCAAATGTGGGATTTTGACAGTGATGTCTACATTTGATTTGATATGATTTCATGTGAGCTAAATCGAACATAAAATCGAATGCAAAATCGAACTTTGATAAATATACCCCTTAATTGTCTAAGGTAAGTATTAGTTGTCAGGGCCGCAACTAGGGAGGGGGGGGGCAAGTGCCCCAGGCATAGAATATAAGCTGGTGCAGGTGCTGCCGAGGGGGGCCGGGTGGAAGCAGTTGTGGATTTGAAGCTGCACACCCACTCCTGCAGCCAACTGCCCACAGCCCTGAGAGAGACAGTGCCCTCCACCATCATTCTAATGTGGCCGCTTATGGCAGCGGTCGCGTGCCAATCAGAGCTCGTGGACTAGCAGCCAATCGGTAGTGGTTGCCAGTTTGGGAGCTCTGATTGGCTTGTGCCCAGAGCCACATTAGAATGATGGAGGTGGGAGCTGTGTCTCTCTCAAGGAAGGGCTGCGGACGGCTGGCTGGCTGCGGGGTAGCTGTGGTAGGTATGGGACCAGGTGAGAGGCTGCAGGGTGGGGTACCATAATGGTGTAAGGGGCATTACTGCATGTGCAAAAATGGTGTGGGGCATTACTATGTGTGGCAGAATGTTTAAAGGGACTTACTGTGTGGCATAATATAAAAGGGGCATTGCTGTGTGTGGCATAATGTAAAAGGGGCATTGCTGTGTGTGGCATAATGTATAAGGGGCATTACTGTGTGGCATAATGTATAAGAGGCATTACTGTCTGTGGCATTATGTATAAGGGGCTTTACTGTGTGGCATTATGTATAAGGGGCATTACTGTGTGGCATTATGTATAATGGGCAATACTGTGTGTGGCATATTGGGGTAAGGGGCATTACTGTGTGTGGCATATTGGAGTAAGGGGCATTACTGTATGTGACATAATGGGGGGGCACCAACTAACTGCCTTGCCCCAGGTAACAAAACTCCTAGTTTTAGTTGTCTTCCCATATATTGGATCATTAGACAATCAATTTCCATTTTTCCTTTAAGTTAAAGGGGTAGATGTACTAAAGCTTAGATAGAGATAAAGTACCAATCAATCATCTCCTGTCATTTTTCTAGCACAGCCTTTAATATGACAGTTAGGAGCTGATTGGTTGGTACATTATCTCTCTCAAAGGTTTGATAAATCTCTCCCTTTCAAAAACACAGGAGTGTCTGACCGTTTAAATGCCATTCCATGAGCGTGCATAAAGTAGCCATTGTGATCTCCTTAGGAGAATGAGAGCTCTCAGCGTGTCAGGAGAACTGCAGTGTATGTGGCTGGTCAGACTTGACTTACATGCTGCGTGGCTACGTGCTGTGCGTCAAAGTTACCAATGTTTACGCTGTTGCACGTCGTTGGATGGATATGAGAAGACAGCAGTGGGCGTCCCTATGCTCGGTGCTTTGGTAGGCATTAGCATATTTTAGCAACAGTGATCCATGAGGGATCTCAGTTGTGATTGAATTAGCATAAATCTCAGAATCAGGCCCTTTATCTCTCTCCAAGCATTGATAAATATCCCCCTGAAAGTGATATGTGTGAAAGATCCATACGCTGGTTTCCTCTGAAATGATCTTATCAGAAATGTGTGAAGACTAGTTTGATGTTTTTAATGCATTGAACATTATGTGAGACTTCCTAACATTCAGTGAAGATCAGGGTGGCATGCACAAATGATTCATATGCTGTAATGGGCTCTTCTAATTTAGAATCCCAATAACTAGATGTCTTAATATTCACAGCCCTGTCAGGATCTTAATTTTGAATAGTCCCATAAAATACACAGAGAATGGGGATAATGATACACTGTTTAGGTTCATTTAAATAATATTGAATATGCCACTGAATTGTTGCAATGACAGATACAAAAGGAGACAGGATTGTTTTAATAGTCCCATAATAGACACAGAGAATGGGGATAATGAAACACTGTTTAGATCTTTTTTTAAATTAGAAGATCTGCTGAAGACTGAGACCTGCCATTGGCTTGATATGTGTATGTTACAAAAATATATCAAGAACAAAATTATACCTAGAGGTCTCAGAGTCTTCAAAAGATCTTCTTTTTAGGAGGATACCATGTTTAGTGAAAGATGGGATAGCATCTTGGATTCATGCTCCATTTCTTTGATGAAATTGCTAGTTGAATACAGAGATAATGAATTTAAAGAGACAGGAGTCGAAATAGATGACTTGAGGACTAACTTAAAATTACAGAAGATCACCCCCTTTTTCAGGAATGGGATATTTTAACCAATCAAAGGGTGGAAAAATTTGAAAAAGAAATTATTGATAAGAAAAATGCTAAATATACACGAGATGATAGAGATTATCAAAATAATATGGTTAGAACATATAATAAACATCCCTTCCCTGTACGTAGGCGGGAGTTAAATTATGGTCCTAGGGAGAGATTTGAATAATTTAAAATACCCCCAAAGAAAACTGAGACACCAGCTAGATCGAGGTGGAATAATACAAAAATTAAAGAAACGAAATGGGGTGATAATAGAGTGGTGAGACCCAAAACTAATTTTGCCCATAGAGATAGAACCTTGTTTTTTCACCCCCATTGGGAGAAGGATCTGAATTATCAGAACCAGCAATCAACATTGAAATTAATAACGCGAAACAGATACAACCCTCTCCAATTAGGGACACCAAAAAGAAGAAGAAACTCAGGGTTAGAAGAGTTAGAGGAGGATGAATGGTTTCAAAAAGAAAGGAAAAATTTCCGGGGACAAAGGGAGGGGGATCCACAAGAGGTGTAATTAATTTATCGTCAAAGGTATTATCCGAGAAACAAATGAATTTATTAACTAGAGATTTAAAGTTCACCCCATCATCCAAACCAAATTTCTTTGAACTTTTCATTGAGCTCAATATATATATATATACAGAGTTTGTGCCGTAAGCTAAAAAATGTTGCAACAAAGAGATTAAAAAGAACTAAAACTAAGGGGAATCCAATTGTTCTTGATGAAGGGGATGAGGAGGCTGTTTTTAATTTAGAACAGTTACTAATGGAACAGGATTCTTCTTTGAAGGAAATACCTGTTTTTGATCTAAATTGCTCAAAGGGGATTTCCAAATTTACTAGAAAAAAAAAAATCGAAATTCTTCCCGTTACAATTTAAAAATTTGTGTATAGATACATTGTATAAAAAGACCCTTGAGGATTTTAGAGTGATGTGTGAAAGGTAACATGACACTTTTAAATATAAACAGAATCTTTCCCACCAGGAATTATTAGCTTTGAAAGAACTTTCATCGGATCCGATGATCATAATCAAAACGGCAGACAAAGGAGGGGCTGTGGTGGTACAAGATGTGGGGGATTATCTACAAGAGGCCGTGCGGCTCATGTCTAATGTGACCTACTACCACACCCTCCCCTCGGATCCAACTATATGTTTTCAGAAAAAAACTCAAGTCCTTACTTGATGAGGCATTTAGAGATGGGGTGATTTCCAGAAGGGAATTGGATTTTGTATTTCCTGTTCACCCTATTATTTCCATTTATTATCATCGTCCTAAAGTGCACAAAGTTTTATGTTTTCCACTGGGTCATCCCATAATGGTGTAGGGTCACTCACTGCTAATTTATCCTTTTATGTTGATCACTTTTTGCAACCTCACACTGCCTCTCTGAGATCGCATCTCAGAGATACAACTGATTTTTTGAACAGTTTGTCAGTTTTTTTGGAAACTTAATTATAGATTTCTCACTTGTGATGTGAGTGCATTATATACTAATATTCCCCATGAGAGGGTAGAGAAGCAATTAGATTCTACCTCACGGAAGATGGGGGGTCTCAGAGAGGCAGCATGAGTTTATTTTATCATCCATTTTGTTTATACTGAAGCACAATAATTTTTGGTTTAATCACCATTTTTATTTACAGTGCACCGGCACTGCGATGGAGACCCAGTTTGCACCGAGTTTTGCTAACCTTTACATGAGCCGCCTTGAGGAGCGGCTCATTTGGGGTGGGAGATTCGGTGTGGACCTAGTCCTCTATGGGTGATTTATAGATGATTTATTTTTTATTTGGGTTGGTGATGAGGATTCTGTTGTTGAGTTTTTGAGATATTTGAATTCCAATTCAACCTCACATTTACGAGCACCTGTCACTTTAACACCATCACCTTTCTGGATATCAAGTTTGTAGATTGTGGACAACTGTATACAAACCAGTACGTTCCGCAAGGAAGTAGACATGTATAATTATATTGACTACCGTAGCAATCATAACAGAAAATGGTTGGAAAATATTCCCTCTGGACAACTGTGACGCATTCGCTGTAATTGCTCAACCAAGAAGGTCTATGAGGAACAGGCTACTGTCTTGGTGGAGGCTTTTAGGGAAAAGAAGTACCCTGAAAAAGTATTACAAAGTGCTCTGGATTCCGTATCAGGTATAAATAGGATGGATCTGTTGGATCCCTTGCATCTCTTTTAGGTTGAATACATGGGGTTAATTAGCTCAAGTCTCTATAGAGGAGTTGAAGTTGTAAATAAACACTTAGTGTTACTGGTTATAATGTGGTTAGATATTGCAACATAGTTTGTGGTAGATATAGGTTTGGTTACATTTGGACCCATTCTCTGAGTGTTTATTTTTATTATTTTTTATTATTTATTCATTTATTGAATTAGTTTGTTTTAGATTTATTTGTATTTATCATCATATATTCCCAAGGCTGTTTTAATCTTGCATCTGTTGTGGCATACTAATTAATGTTGGATACACAGCTGTATCCTTTTATAATTGATTGCATGCAGGATAAATAGGTTGGTCTCTCTAAGGATTGTTACTTCATTTCCTTGTGAAAAAACCCCTGAGAGAGGGGAGAAACGCATCAAGGCTATACAATGGACTACTCTCAACTTTTTGCACACTTCCTATTAACGGGACATTACTTTTGTGGCCATCAGCGGCATTCAGGTTCTGGAGAACTGCCTATCGCCATCAGGGGCAGAGCCATCTTTTCATCAGTGGAGAAGCGACAAACTACACGGAGTCGCAGTATACAGGTATCCATTTCCTCCACTTACAACTAAATATACTGCTTTCAGTCACTACACACAGCAGACTGGACATTGCTATATTTACCTCTATTACCTTGTCGCAAGTCGCTGGAGCGATGCTATTATAAGGACACTGTCACATTTACTCCCCTGGTCTGGTCGGGAGCCGCCGGAGCAGTGCCACCATAAGGAGACACCAGAACGTGGATCTATCGGGAGTGACTTAACACATAAGCTGAAGTTCTGTGATCCACAAGGTGATGCCGGAGTGTGTAAAAGTCAGGTTAATTCCTGGCTTTCCAACTTATACAGAGTTAACACTTTGTGGACATACAATATATACATGAGCTTTTGCATCAGACAAGCTTCTCATTCCATAAAGAATCCCGTATGGTGACTACACATTAATATATTGTTTTACACCTAAGGGCTCTCCTTTCCTTATGCACAAATGCGATCAACTCTATACAAGATATACAGAAGGGACTGAGGACCTTAATCAGAGTTGGTCGCGAGTGCCGATGCTCTCATAACCGACTCTGTCGCTCCGGAACTCGATACCAAAGGGGCGGCTGTCGATGTTGATCGACAGCTGCCCCCGTTTGGTAGGCGGGCCGGGGGGGTGGTTTCCAAAATGGAGGAGTTCCTTTACGAACGCCTACCAATTTGTGGGCGGCCGCACTGTCATCATCAGTCAGTGGGGAGCTTCCTGCTCCATCAGAGCAGAAAGCTCCCTGGGGATTACGAGTGCCCAGACCCAACCTTAGGGTCTGTTTGTAAGCCCCGATGGTCGCGATGGTGATCACCATCGCGACCATCAACCTGGTCGGTCATTAAGCTGTGGGTAGTAACCCACAGCTTAACAATTGACAAGGAGGCGGCTGTTCAGGATGCAAGCGGCCGTCCTGATTCAGAGCGACCGCTTGCATCTAATGACTGCCTCTGAATGAGAGCCTGAATTTATATACTGATTCCAGATACTCCATTGAGGCGTTTCAGAGATACATTGTGTTTTTAGTTCTATTTTAGCTACATTGTGTCAGCTATTTTGCCACAGGATGTAATGTTTGGAGGCATACTTATATTGTGTATTAAAACTATTAATGCTTAATGAATGCATATGTTTCTGCAGTTCTTATATATGTTTAACAAATATATGTTTAATACATTTTTATAATTACTATACAGTCTTGGGTTATTTTGTATGGCAACTAGCGTAGACACCTTTTTTACATCTTAATTTTTAACATCTTAGAAAAAAGTTTAGATTTAGAGTAAAGTCACAATATTTAATATGTTTAATAATCAAATATCTTTACAATATAATAATCATTAGGTACTGAATAACAAAAAAAGAACATGCCACGCTATCTGTACCTATAGCAAACATTGCGGGTGTATCTTGCTAAATTTAGGTAGTAATACATCTACTTGTGCAATGTTATTACTTGATAATTGGGAAATAGTTTTGGTTACGTTAGGATTAAAGTGTATTTACAAAATGTCAACTCAGTTGCGACTGTTACCCCTTTTACACTAGAGCAAAAACCTGGGTTATTGCTGGGTCTACCCGAGTCGCAGCTCAGTGTAAAAGGATCCTTGAAAAATAACCCAAGTCAAGTGACCTGGCAATACAACCCAGGTAGCTACCAGGGTCTGACCCAGGATGGACCTGGGTAATGGTGCAGTGTAAACGGCGCAACCCAGGTTATCCGACCTGGATCATGCCTAAAATGAGCTGATTGATGGTTGTAGAGCAGTCACCTCCCACTTTTTATGACCTCACAAGCTTAGCAGGGCAGACTCAGGTTCACTGTGAATGGGACTAACCTGAGAATAACCCAGAACGATGGAGCTGTGTAAATGGTGTCTGACCTGGGTTGGAACAATGTCTGAAAACCCAGGATGGACCCAGGTTTTTGGTGGAAAAGAGGTATGAGAGAGTAAATGGTAAAATCCAATGACATACAATAAATAAAATAATAAAAAGGCAGGTGTGGGCATTCATTTATCTTCACTACAGCATACGTACCAACTTCCTGCTTGCCCTGTACCTGGGAGGGGGCAGCCAGGACAGCAGACATGTCACAGCAGGGGGTGTAGCATCACCATAGGTGGGTGGTGCAGGGGTGGGGCAGCTCAATTGCATCAACGTGGCCCCGCCCCTGCTATAGAGTGCTGATATTACAGGGATTGTAAAGCTGGAGGCGAGGCTACGATGACATGATTCAGCATGAATCGCATCAACAACCTTTCTGAACTGCCCACTTTTGCTCAGTAAGTGGGTGTCCATTGGGTGTGGGCAGCTACAGGGGTGGGTGGGGTGAAAGAAGGTGCCAGCCGGCTCCAGTAAACTTGCCTATTCTTCCAGATGGCTGGGAGCCTCCGTGATAGTAGGCCCTGCACTGGCCCCTTTTGGTGGTGGTGGTCTTAGGCTAAGGAAACAAAGAAATAAAATGACTGGCGCTATAAACAATTTATAATATAATAATAAAGGTAATATGAAGCGGAAGTCTATTAAAACATATTTATGCACATTTATTAACAATTAGACATATGAATAACATATTCAATAAAAGAAAATATAAATAAATGAATGAAAAAAATATATAAATAATCGATATAAAATCACTAATTATGGAGCATCGATGGTGAGTCAAACGATTAATCTTAATCTATGGACATCCTCGGTATAAGTCTTGAAATAGTATCCAGATGATAAAGTCAGGAGACAATGTTATGAGGGTTCAATTAACCACAAATATTTACCAGCTTAAGGTCCTTCGGGATAGCAGTCCAATTAGCAGATAACTGCAAGATTGATATCGATGGTGTTGTTGGTAAGACTGGTATTTAATCGTCAGTCCACAAGGATGGTCCCTCAGGATTCAGTCTGCTTGAGCAGAGCACCGTGCTGCTGGTCATAGGTGAAGATGTAGAAACAATGGTCTCCTTTAGGTGAAAATAGAACCTGGTGTGTTCACAAGGCTCCTCAGATCCACAGAGGGATAGTACCAACGTCCATAGAAAGATTAAATGATTTCTTAACGCGTTTCGCTGGATGACAGGACTCCAGCTTCTGATGACTCCTGACTTTATCATCTAGATACTATTTTAAGACTTATACCGAGGATGTCCATAGATTAAGATTAATCGTTTGACTCACCATCGATGCTCCATAATTAGTGATTTTATATCGATTATTTATATATTTTTTTCATTCATTTATTTATATTTTCTATTATTGAATATGTTATTCATATGTCTAATTGTTAATAAATGTGCATAAATATGTTTTAATAGACTTCCACTTCATATTACCTTTATTATTATATTATAAATTGTTTATAGCGCCAGTCATTTTATTTCTGTGTTTCCCTATTGGTGTAGAGGCTGACTACCTCTGTCTGGCTGCCATAGTGACAGCGCACCGGAATACTTTGCTGTCTTAGACTAAGGGCCTGATATACTGAGTCGCATGCAATCCACATGAAATACAGATGTTCATGTAGTTGAGTGATTATTTGCAACTGTGCATGTGAAAAAAGAGATGGACGTTCCTGGGCGGTTACTGGGTGGCAGGGCCGCCATCAGGGGAGACTGCCGGGACTCTAGTACTGGGCCCGGACACACAGTCAGAGATAGGGGGGCCCATCCATTCCGAACACCCACCTCCCTCCCTCGCTCGCCGGACACCCACTCACCAGTAACAGTTACCACCATCACCGTGCAATAGCAGTGACAGGGAGCCCTCTGCCTTGTACTTCAGTGGGCGCTGGCCGCTGTGCAATAATTTTGTTTTTTAGCAAGTCGAGCCGGCATGCACGTGTCATGCTGCTGACAGGGAGAGGAGAAGCCGCGGCTCGCAGCGTATAAGGAGCGTCCATTCCAGCCTGAAGAGAAGGTAAGGGTCATGTCCTGCAGGGGCTGGCTGGCAGAGACCTAAGGGTGGGGGGATGGCTGGCAGAGACCTAAGGGGGTAGGCTGGCTGGCAGAGACATAAGGGGGGGCTGGCTGGCAGAGACATAAGAGGGGGCTGGCTGGCAGAGGCAATGGGGGAGCTGGCAGAGGCATAAGGGGGGCTAGCTGGCAGAGACATAAGGGGGGGCAGGCTGGCAGAGACAGAAAGGGGACTGGCTGGTACTGGAGAGAGACGCTGCAGGCTGGAGTCGCAGAAACATTGGGGGAGGGGGGCCTTGTCTGTTTTGTCAGTCCTGGGCCCCACAATTTCTGATAGCAGCCCTGCTGGATGGTGACGAGTAATGCACACAAAAATGGGCTGTCCAGTGGGTGTATTATGGGAGTGTCAATGCAAGTGGCTGCATTCACAGACACACAGCTGCAAACATAGGAGGCTGCGGACGGAGAAACTGCACCTGCCATAGAGCTGATACAGTTTTTAATGGTGCCACCGATGATGGCGTATAAGGAGGCACCAATTGGTATTACATTGTGCACAGGCGCTAAAAGTGGGCGTCTCAGTCCTTGCACATTAAGCCGCATAAATGTTCTCAATGGAAGGAGTTTGTTGGCCATTTCCATAAACTGGCAGATGGGGGATTGTCAATTCAGGCTGCCAATTCATTCAGGCCCTAACTTTCTAAAAAAGTTTGTCAGAAGGTAAAAGAGAAACATAAAAGACAAAAATAATTACTAGGTGCTGGAAGTTTATATTATATTGCTTATATGCATTAAACGTATAAAAGGATATGCAGAACAATTCAGATAAAAAAGTATCTCCAAGTAATTGCTAAAAATAAAACCATTGCTCATAACCTACTGCATGTCTTTCACCCTGCTGTTATCTAGTCCTTGTGATATCTAATAGGAACCATGGGCCTGATTTAGACCCGGTCGCTAAGCCACGATCGCACGCTATGACCGATAGTCACCCGTCTGCGCATG
Source organism: Taudactylus pleione (assembly GCA_031769625.1). Taxonomy (NCBI): domain Eukaryota; kingdom Metazoa; phylum Chordata; class Amphibia; order Anura; family Myobatrachidae; genus Taudactylus; species Taudactylus pleione. The sequence continues at coordinate 657,810 of JAUIMM010000092.1, read as the reverse complement.
TGTATGCGTCGCAGTGCACGCGCGAGAGACAGTCACTGCGATTGTGAATCGTGCACTTGTAGCACAAAGACTGAGCGCTACTTTCAGTGACAGATAGCGCCGTTTGTGGGTGGTAACAGGGGAAGGTTCTGGAAAACGGGGGAGTGGATGAACGTACACAGGTATGTCTGAGCGTCAAAACAGCATTCTTTGGGTGTGCATAATTAGCATGGAAGCGTCATTGTACACGTCACCTGGTTGTATTTCAGCCTGCAGTGATCGCAGTGCTTGAGGAGGGGTAGAGTCTACCTCAAGCGCTATGAGTAGCTCCGATGGCTCTCGATGTTACTGATTAATCATACACTTCCTGGAGATGACGTGTGCTAAGAAAGAAAAGTGAGCGTCATTACACCGGTGTGCGCTCTCTCTACCATCTCTCTCTAAGACATAGAAGGCATCCTTAAGCCTTGGCGTGCAATCGCGGAATTTGCATACCCAGCCCCTGACGGCTGCGAAAGTGCGCTGCATTGCGTCCGGGTCTGACTCAGGCCGATAGTGCTATCAGCTCTACAAATCTACTGTTCTAGAACCCCCTAAACCTCCTCTGCTTTTCTCTTCTAGGAGCCCCACACTCCCTTTATTGCTAGATCTCTGAACATGCTGCAGCTGGGACTAGTTAGGTTTTGGCTGCACGTGTGACATTAGGCTTTAGCTGCAGGAGAGGAAGTAATGATTTAGGTTTTATAGAGGAGAATAAGGTATGACTGAGTGGTTGGGTGGGGTTTTGGTGTGATGGGATAAGATTTAACTGTGGGAGGGAAAGTAAAATTTGCCCATGGTTGAGACATTATATTTTACATACTGCATCAATGTATTAACTGACATTTAATCCTTAACTGGCTAATATGTTTTCCAAAAACACTCAGAAAATAGTTTTCTTTTAGTTTCCCATGCTTCTTCCTCGCTGTCTACCCCATCTGTGTCACCCATGTCTGTCTTGCCCTCCCCTTTAGAATGTAAGCTCTCACGAGCAGGGCCCTCTACCCTCATGTGCTTCGACTTCCCTCACTCATAGGATCGTCTACTCCTAACTCCCCACAAGGGCATCTAACACTTTGTTTGTATACTTTGCAGCAATGTATATAAACCATGTCCTTGTCCTGTATGGTTTTGTACTTTAATTCACTGTTTTCTTGTTTGCTCATTTGTTTATGTACTTTGTAAGACGTTGCGGTACCCTTGTGGCGCCATATAAATAAAGGACAATAATAATAATATTCAGGTGAGTTTCGACTTGGGATTGGGAGGGGCGTGCATCTACTGTAACAAGCCGTGAGGAATTGTCAGGGAGTATTCTAGTATCTGATTCAGTTTACAGCCTTGAATAATTTACCAAATTGATGTACTTTTTTATCCAATTGTTATATGCATCTTACAGTAGCTCAGCAAACTACTATCATGTACAGAAAATAAAGTAAATATATGGATGGATATATAAGGAAAGCTGTAAGCAATGTTTCCATTTGTGATTCTTCAAATTCTAGTTGAAATGAATCAATGAAAACAATCTTTCTATTTCAAACTAAACACTGACATTGTTAATTTAAACATTGCAGTTGCCTCTAAAATTGCAGTATTGACATCAAATATCCTTAGTAGAGAGCACATGATTAAACTATGGAGAGATCTCATTAAACCCCAGTGTTCTGACCTTTAAATCCATAGGGAGACTCCATCTAAAGTGTTATTTTTGTTGTTGTGTATCACCATGTTGAATTGAGTTTTATTTTACATACTGCATCAATGTATTGACTGACATTTAACCTCTTAACTGGCTGATATGTTTTTCAAAAAACGCTGTAAATATATAATTTTTCTTATGATTGAATTAGGTCTATTACATGTTATCCAACACAATTTTATGTCTTTTTTTTTTAAATGCATAACATTGATATTGATTTTTAACATATCGGTCATCGATATATCGAATCATCAATGATTGGACCACTGCGACTTTGCATTTCCTTTGCGGCTGCTCAGATGAGCAGCCGCCAAGTATACACTGGGGGGCTGAGAGCTGCTTCATTTACATTTCTCCAGCAACTGCTCCTCTCTGTAGCCGCCGGGTAGGGGGTCCTGCCACGCTGCCCAATCAGCCATAATCGGCAGCATGGCAGACACTGGAGGAGGATGCAGGGATGTAGAGGGGCCTTTCTGATTGGTCGCATTGTTTGCGACCATGTCATATAACGCACAGCCTGCCTATTCACAAACGATGCTACCACGCAAGGCAAGTAGTTAAGAAAACACTTCTATCACTATCTTAATCAATTCTACTGACGTCTATATTATGGATTTAATTTGATATATACCTCTATGTAATTATTTAGGGTCCATTTATATACTATTCTCAACTAATACTTGATGTTATTGGATTACTCATGAAACATCACTTGTTTTTTTATTGTCGTTTATAATACAAACCTAAATAACCTTACACCAACAAAAAGTATTATTATAATATGATTCACAGTAATCAAAGTATACAAGTAATAAGTAGAACAAGAAATATTTCAGTGTCTGCCTTCTGGCATCAATTATGAATGAAGAGCATAAATCTTAAAGCTGCATACACACGTAAAGATTTTCTGTCCAACCACCCAACTAGTTGATTGGTTGGAATGAAAATCTGGTAATGTATGAAGGCAAATGACAATCAGCAATTTGCTCCCAAATGCCAGAAAATGGGCAAAAACTGTTGTTTGAACAAATTGTTTAGATCAAACATTTAACAAACTTGTCTAACGACCATTTTCATCTGTTTTCTGGCATTTAGGAGCAAATTGCTGATCATCAGTTACTCCCATACGTTACCAGATTTTCATTCCAACCAATCAACTAGTTGGCTGGTTGGACAGAAAATCTTTACGTGTGTATGCAGCATTCAAGCTTTTCTACTTTCTCAATAGTGAACTTGCCAGATTGCTTGATCTTTGGGCTCTGTGTTTCTGGTCTGTTTTGCTTGTCTGCTATGGAATCCGTTATTCTTTAGACGGTAGTTCTTGTGACACAATTCCCAGGGATTTTAATTAACTAATGAGCTTTACCTGTTCCAAATGAGTAGCTAATCAAATAAATCACTAATTAATGAGTATCAATGTGCACTTTGTGAAACCGCAGGAAAAAGGAGAAAAGAAAGACAGAAATATTGAGTTGTTTGTGAGAGTTGAAATAGCTTAACCCTAATGCAGTTTTAGTTATATTGCCTTTCAATAATGGAAAGTAAAAATAAGGACTGCTCCTGATCTGCTATTATTCTATGAAGTATGTAAGATTGATGGGCATTAACTCATTTGTGAACAGAGAACCTGATTCAGAGATGTACACTAACCCGATGGTTAGTGCACATCGATGTTTTATGGTCTACGCATGCACAGAATGGGTCCTGCGATCTCGCTCGCAGACCCCCCCAAGCGTCAGCATGATTGATATGCTGCAGCATTTGGGGGGGGGGGGTGGAGCAGGGGTCTGGCTGGCCACCATTCCCAGAAATTGCCCCTGTTTTAAGGGAGGGACGAGGACAGGGTCTGCATTGGTGGAAACACATTTTCTGGCCTCGCACGGTAAGCTTCAGCTTCCGCAGCCTGACCAAAGGAGCAACCATTGCGACCGATGTTTGTGATGGTGGCCCCATGCTGCAACCTTGGTCGCAGCCCTGGGATCGCAGATGCAGCAAGCAGGTGTCTGTTTCCTACAGACACCTCCTGTTGCATTAGCATTTTAGATAGACGGAATTGCACAGCTGCTTGTGTGCGGCTCTGTAATTCCGTCCATCGTTGAATCAGGCCCAGAGCTCCTCAGGAGAAGTCTGTGTTACTTATGTTTCTTTTTTTCTCCCAATAGATTACGGTAGATCAACAAAAGAAGAATAATGTAGGTAAGTAATGAGAAATATCTGTACATTTCATAAAATATTAGGTGGAAGTAACATTAAAAACAATACTGCTGGCAAAAATAAATATCATAAATTGTGTAGGGGCACTGTTATTTATTAGAAACTGTATAGTGGCACTAATAATTTAGTATAAACTATATGGGGCTGTTATCATTTATTATTATGGATACAGGGGGTCTATTCTTTATTTCATTTCTTTGGTACTCACTGATCATGGAGGGATATCTGTTACTGGCAGATTGCCCTAGACCGTATGTGATTTAGGATTTTAGAAATCACTGAATATCATCAAATCTCATTGCTGTTTCAGTTACACCCTCCTAAATGCTGGGTAGTAAATCCCGGTGCTTGGAGGGCATAATCCCTGGTGATTTCTGGTGATTTCAAAGCCACCAGCAAACTGAATGTTTGAAAAGCTTCCCTTGGATTTAATCAAACCAGCCAAGAGATTGTAAACTTGAAAGTGTTCCAAGTGGGATGTTTATAACACGCGGTTATCGGTAAATAAATATCACATAGTTGAGTAAAGAAACGCATAACCTGATCTATAAGGTTATATAAACAAACAGCAGTTTATTATTAAATAATACAAAGGTGGTAGAAATACAGTCTATTGGTGCAGCAATACTCAACTTATATGTGGTCACACATGTCCTTCATATCTTCATTCATGGGAAGTCTGCTTCATATATCCATAATGGGTGGTCACTCTTGCAGACATCTTAGCACAGGTGCATGTCATTCACACTGCCTTACAGGAAACCCCCGTTCTTCCTTCTGATGGATTCTCTTCCTCCCGACCTATGTCCAGACAACTCTTCATATTCCATTATTTTTGCTGACCACACTATTCTGTGTCTGCATGTGGTTTGCTCACACCATATAATGTACTTCTATTACCAACTGTTTCATATGAGCTCACCACTGTACCTAGGTCCCTTAATGTCCTGTAACAGTTGGCCATTCTCTAAAAATAAACCTGCATGGTACATTTGCTGCTTGTGATATGTAGAAATTAAATTATTCAACCTACAGTATGGTTACAATGAGCAAGGAGGACTCTTGTTTTCCCTGTTGTCAAATAGGGTCCATGACCTGGAAAGCCTTTTGCCTGTTAAAAAGACATAATTTGATTCTTCTCAAGACACTCAGCATGTTCCAGAAGAGAACATTTAGGAATGAATTACCTGACTGAATTCCTATCTAATATTTGGAAAGACCATGGTTAGTTATCCAACACTACGTCTTCCTAATAAAAACATCAACGTTATTTTGTTTTTAGCAGTTACTGGACCTGTAACTATATCCTTTATATTATAGAATAAGTGAGATTGGAGATATAGGGCCTGATCGGAGGCAGTGGAGCGATGACTTTTGCTTGGGCATACATCGGAACAGCACTGCACATATGTGCCCATTTTCTATGTACAAAGTGGCAGTACACAGACTTGGATGCACAGTATCAGAAATGTATGGGGCGTTCCTGGACGGTGACTGGGAGATAACAGGGGGGTGAGTAAAAAGATACACAAAGATGTTGCGACTTATGGGAATATTGCAGATCTGTCGCTGTAAGTGATTGCGAATACAGATGCTGTACCACTCGCATAGGAGGCCATACTCAAATGGAAAAACTGCATCTGACATATGCCAGGTGGAAGTTTCGATTGTGCTACCAAGGGAGCATATAAAGACGCACCAAGCGATATTTTAGAGTCTATGGACGCTGACAGTGGGCATCTTAAGCTGGCCACACACTAGACCAACTTTCATCCAACCAGCCAGCTAGTTGATTGGTTGGAATGAAAACCTGGTAAGGTATGGGAGTAACTGATGATCAGCAATTTGCTCCTAAATGCCAGAAAACAGATGAAAATGGTCGGTCAGACAAGTTTGTTAAATGATTGATCTAAACAATTTGGTCAAACAGTTTTTGTCCATTTTCCAGCGTTTGGGAGCAAATTGCTGATTGTCATTTGCTTTTATACCTTACCATATATTCATTCCAACCAATCAACTAGTTGGCTGGTTGGATGTAAGTTGGTCTAGTGTGTGGCCAGCTTTAGTCCTTGCACATTCGGGCACATGGATGTACACCGGGGGGGAGGCTTTGTAGTGGCATTAGCATAAAGTCACAGGTGCATCTGCATCTTACTGAGAATATACAGTACATGTTTCATGATTCTAAGCCCACAGGTTACTTTCCCATTCCTTTCTGTGGCCTGAAATCCGCCAGAATATAATTCTGCAGTAGCTCCACTTGTGCTTGGAACAGGCTTTGTCATGCTCTTCAGATGATCTGCTTTAACACCTCTCTATGGGGGAGATGTATCAACCCTTCTTTAGAGACAAGTGGAGAAGTTGCCCATAGCAACCAGTCAGCTAATAGCTAGCATTTTATAGAATGTACTTGATAAATGATATCTAGATGCTGATTGGCTGCTATAGGGAACTTTTCCATGTGTTTCTTTTAAAAGATTTGATACATCTCACCCTATATCTTCTTCTCCATAACTTGCTGTTCATCTTCCCTAATCCACAGAAAATAGCACGTTCTAGTCTTTGAAGATGATTTTCTACAATTGCTGAAATTAGCAAAGAGTTGTTTAAGTGGGACAATGTTACCTGAACTAACATTCCTTATATTGAAATCTGTAAAGCAAAACTGTATTTTGCTATAGTCTTGTTGTCACAAATGAGATGAAATGAGCTGCACAAAATTTAAATTGCAACATTTGTGCAACCGGGGAATTGATGGAAATAGGTGCCACCAAAGGTAGATGTCAAGATTTAAGGCTTAAATAAATTCCAATAAAAGTCTTCCTAAGACACAAGGTATTCACATTTAATACAAAATGGTTTTCAGTTACAATTGTTGGCAGAGATGTGCAACGTATTCTATATGTGCATTTTGGAAAACTGTACATCCAGAGACTCCTAGTTTATTGCCCAGATTCAGACTAATACAGTTGCAAGATAAAGTGCTGTACTGTACATATTTGCTTATACCATGGAATCAAAATGTATTTACTAGGGGCAACTCGGCATAAAATAAAGCACAAAGCACTCTGTATATTAAATAAAATGAAAAAAAAAACAACTCTAAAGCTTCTTATTGGTTAATTACACATAAAAAAACAGCTAATGAATGATTATATTATTATTATTATCCTTTATTTCTATGGCACCACAAAGGGTCTGCAGCACTTTACTAAGTACATAAAAAGTAATCATATGAACAAAACATTGCAAAACATGGGCAAGATTTATTAGCATTGCTGCAGTAGCTGTCAAAATACCCAAATAAGCAGCAGGGCGGCCAAGCCCGAAGGTTTGGTGCTGTTGTTGGCAGAGGGGAGGAGATGATGATGTAAGTGAGGGAAAGAAAAGCACATGAGGGAAGAGGGCCCTGATCGTGAGAGCTTATTTACTAACAGAGCTAGATTAAGATCCCATAGAGCCCTCTCTCTACAGAATACTGTTTTTTATTATGCAGCCTCCAATTTGGAGAGATCTTTTAATCACTTTTCTGCTGGCTAAAGACTGGGTCATCTCAATAAAGAGTCAAAAGGGCATTTACCCTGGGCAAACAAGAATAAGAGTTCCACCAGGGGTGCCGAGAAGGGCGGAGCAGGTACTAATTACCCGGGCCCTTTTTCCTATTAGCAGCCCTGCACACGCTGCTGTGTGCTGGGCTGCAGTGGGAGACAACTCACTGCTGCTGAGCATCAGCACCAGCAGTCTCCTCTGCCTGCGGAGGGGAGCGATTACACTGATCGCGTGCACCCCCCAGTATTTGCGCCGGGCTGAGGGGCTCTCAGCACTCCCCTCCCCAGCACGCAGTGCCACTGAAACTAGTTTTTTTCAAAGTGGCTGTGGCCATGCCTTCCACAAATAGGCCACACTCCTTCCCCGGGCCTGAGCCGGCTCTTAACGGCCCTGCTTGTGTCCACTAATATCGGAAAATCTGCATTCACTACAAGTCTGTGATCTTTAATACAACATAACTTAGAAAAGATGAACTAAGCTCTGGAAAGTGATAAATTGGAGAGTGATAAGCTGCTAACCAATCAGCTACTAGCTATCATTTTTCAAACACAGCCTATAAAATGAGTGGCTGGCAGTTTATCACTCTCCAAATTATCACTTTCCAGAGCTTAGTACATCTCTCCTAGTACTTAAAACTACATACTGTATATATATATATATGTATATTAGGGGTGTGCACCGGCCACTTTTCGTGTTTTGTGTTTTGGTTTTGGATCTGGATCTTTCTTCGTGTTTTGGATCTGGATTGGTTTTGCCAAAACCACCCTTCCGTGTTTTGGGTTCTGGGTTTTGTGTTTTGGATCTGTATTTTTTTTAAAAAAAGCATAAAAACAGCTAAAATCACAGAATTTGTAGGTTTTTCTGCTCCTATGCTATTATTAACCTCAATAACCTTAATTTCCACTCATTTCCAGTCTATTCTGAACACCTCACACCTCACAATAGTGTTTTTATGTCCAAAACGTTGCACCGAGGTAGCTGGATGACTATGCTAAGCGACACGAGTGGGCGGCACAAACACGTGACCCATCTAGGCGTGAAACTGCAGTGGCAGACAGGATGGCAGTTTGAAAAACTAGGCCGCAAACTGTACATAATGCAAAGAAAAAAAAGAGGTGCAAGATGGAATTGTCCTTGGGCCCTCCCACCCACCCTTATGTTGTATAAACAGGACATGCACACTTTAACAAACCAATCATTTCAGCGCCAGGGTCTGCCACACAACTGTGGCTGAAATGATTGGTTCGTTTGGGCCCCCACAAAACAAGCTGGCAATTAATGTGTCCCTGCACAAACTGGCTCTATGGAGGCAAGATGTCATCCTCATCCTCCTCATCCACCGATTCCTCACCCTCTTCAGTGTGTACATCCTCATCCTCACAAAGTATTAACTCGTCCCCACTTGAATCCACCACCACAGGTCCCTCTGTACCTTCTGGAGGCTGGTCTCCCTGGAAGAGCTGATAATTCATTTTGATGAACATCATCTTCTCCACATTCTGTGGAAGCAACCTCCTACGCCTTTCGCTGACAAGGTTCCCGGCTGCACTAAACACTCTTTCGGAGTACACACTGGAGGGGGGGCAACTCAGGTAAAATAGAGCCAGTTTGTACAGGGGCCTCCAAATTGCCTCTTTTTCCTGCCAGTACAGGTATGGACTGTCTGCCATGCCTACTTGGATGCTGTCACCGATGTAATCCTCCACCATTCTGTCAATGGTGACAGTATCATATGCAGTGACAGTAGACATGTCAGAAATTGTTGCCAGGTCCTTCAGTCCGGACCAGATGTCCAAACTTTGTCCTGCCTGCCCTGCATCACCGCCAGCGGGTTGCTTAGGATACCTAAGTTTTTTCCTGGCAGCCCCAGTTGCAGGAGAAAATGAAAAAGGAGCCGTTGACGTGTCACGTTCCGCTTCAGCTGACAGTGTGTTCACCAGCAGGTCTTTGCACCTCTGCAGGCTTGTGTCGGCCGGAAAGAGAGACACCACATAGGCTTTAAACCTAGGATCGAGCACGGTGGCCAAAACGTAGTGGTCTGATTTCAACAGATTGACCACCCTGGAATCCTGGCAAAGCGAATGAAGGGCTTCATCCACAAGTCCCACATGCCGAGCGGAATCGCTCCGTCTTAGCTCCTCCTTCACTTTCTCCAGCTGCTTCTGCAAAAGCCTGATGAGGGGAATGACCTGACTCAAGCTGGCAGTGTCTGAACTGACTTCACGTGTGGCAAGTTCGAAGGGCTGGAGAACCTTGCACAACACGGAAATCATTCTCCACTGCGCTTGAGTCAGGTGCATACCCCCTCCTTTGCCTATGTCATAGGTGGATGTATAGGCTTGTATGGCCTTTTGCTGCTCCTCCATCCTCTGAAGCATATAGAGGGTTGAGTTCCACCGCGTCACAACCTCTTGCTTCAGGTGATGGCGGGGCAGGTTCAAGAGTGTTTGCTGGCGCTCCAGTCTTCGGCACGCAGTCGCTGAATGGCGAAAGTGGCCAGAAATTTTTCGGGCCACCCAAAGCGTCTCCTGCACGCCCCTGTCGCTTTTCAGAAAATTCTGCACCACCAAGTTTATTGTGTGAGCAAAACATGGGACGTGCTGGAATTTGCCCAGATGTAATGCCCACACAATATTGGTGGCGTTGTCAGATATCACAAATCCCCAGGAGAGTCTAAGTGGGGTAAGCCACTGGGCGATGATTTCCCTCAGTTTCTCTAAGAGGTTGTCGGCGGTGTGCCTCTTACTGAAACCGGTGATACACAGCGTAGCCTGCCTTGTAACGAGCTGGCATTTCTGAGATGCTGCTACTGGTGACGCTGCTGCTGTTGCTGCGTAAGGTGATACATCTACCCAGTGGGCTGTCACAGTCATATAGTCCTTAGTCTGCCCTGTTCCACTTGTCCACATGTCCGTGGTTAAGTGGACATTGTGTACAACGGCATTTTTCAGGACACTGAGGACACTTTTTCTGACGTTTCTGTACAGTCTCGGTATCGCCTGCCTAGTGAAGTGGAATCTAGACGGGATTTGGAACCGGGGACACACTACCTCCATCAATTGTCTAAATCCCACTGCACTAATGGCGGATACCGGACGCACGTCTAACACCAACATAGCAGTCAAGGCCTCAGTTATACGTTTTGCTTCAGGATGACTGCTGTCGTACTTCATCCTCCTCGCTAAGGACTGTTGGAGGGTCAATTGTTTAGTAAAAGTAGTGGTGTTCCTACTTCCTCTCTGGGATGATGAACGACTCCCAGCAGCAGCAACAGCAGCAGCGGCAGCAGTAGGCGTAGCAATGCAGGATCCTCCAGAGGAATCCCGGATAGGAGAGTCAGTCATGCAAGTGACATGGCCTGCAGGACTACTTCCGATCCCGACTAAGGAGGAAATTGACGAGGAGGGAGTTGACGGTGTGGTTTGCAGGCGCTTGGATACAACAGGACAACGGGATTTAGGTGTCCCTGGACTGCTTACGGTCTTAGCCAAAGTTTCTGAACTTGACAGTAACTTTTTATGAACGCGCTGCAGGTGCCGTATAAGGGAGGATGTTCCTAGGTGGTTGACGTCCCTACCCCTACTTATTTCACCTTTACATATGGTACATATGGCAAGACAGTTGTTGTCCGGATTTGGATAGAAATATTGCCAGACCAAAGAGGTGGAATGTTTGGTCTTCTGCCCAGGCATGACCGTGATGGGCTTTTTCATCCCACGGACAACAACTGTCTCCCCCGGAGCCTGATTTAAACAAACCACATCACCATCAGAATCCTCCTCGCCAACTTCCTCCTCAGCGCCAGCTACACCAGTATCCTCATCCTGTTGTACTTCAACAGTGACATCTTCAATTTGCATATCAGCAAGTGGACTGTGGGTGCTCCTTTCAGCACTTGCAGGGGGCGTGCAAATGGTGGAAAGAGCCACCTCTTCCCGTCCAGTGCTGGGAAGGTCAGGCATCGCAACCACCACCACACTTGGACTCTCCTTGGGGATTTGTGATATCTTCTTAGAAAGCACAGTTCTTCGCTGTGCTTTTGCCAGCTTAACTCTTTTGATTTTTTTAGTGGGAGGAGGGCTTCCATCGTCATGTGAAGCTGAACCACTAGTCATGAACATACTAGGGATCGACCTTAGCCGTTCCTTGCCACTCCGTGTCGTAAATGGCATATTGGCAAGTTTACGTTTCTCTTCAGCTGATTTAAATGTCTTTTTCAAGGTCATTTTCCTGAACTTTGCCATTTGGGATTGTATGTGCCCTCTACTATGACATTGGGCATCGGCCTTGGCAGACGACGTTGATGGCATGTTATCGTCTATGTCATGACTAGTGGCAGCAGCTTCAGCACTAGGAGGAAGTGGTTCTTGATCTTTCTCTATTTTATTTTTATCGGAGAAAGTTTGGTCCTCCATTTATGTTATATCGATTTGATATATACGTGCGGCTAAACACAGAAAATAATTTTTTTTTTGGTTTGGACTGGAGTGTACTTTGTGGGTTACAGCACCCTTTAACGGTCAAGCCAGCCGGCCCTTTACTTATGACACAGGCGCACGCTTGGCACTACTTTGTTGATGCACGTGCGGCTACTGCGCACACAATTCACAAACACAGAAAATAATTTTTTTTTTGGTTTGGACTGGAGTGTACTTTCGGGGGTTACAGCACCCTTAACGGTCAAGCCAGCCGGCCCTTTACTTATGACACAGGCGCACGCTTGGCACTACTTTGTTGATGCACGTGCGGCTACTGCGCACACAATTCACAAACAGAAAATAATTTTTTTTTGGTTTGGACTGGAGTGTACTTTCGGGGGTTACAGCACCCTTTAACGGTCAAGCCAGCCGGCCCTTTACTTATGACACAGGCGCACGCTTGGCACTACTTTGTTGATGCACGTGCGGCTACTGCGCACACAATTCACAAACACAGAAAATAATTTTTTTTTGGTTTGGACTGGAGTGTACTTTCGGGGGTTACAGCACCCTTTAACGGTCAAGCCAGCCGGCCCTTTACTTATGACACAGGCGCACGCTTGGCACTACTTTGTTGATGCACGTGCGGCTACTGCGCACACAATTCACAAACACAGAAAATAATTTTTTTTGGTTTGGACTGGAGTGTACTTTCGGGGGTTACAGCACCCTTTAATGGTCAAGCCAGCCGGCCCTTTACTTATGACACAGGCGCACGCTTGGCACTACTTTGTTGATGCACGTGCGGCTACTGCGCACACAATTCACAAACACTGAAAATAATTTTTTTTTGGTTTGGACTGGAGTGTACTTTCGGGGGTTACAGCACCCTTAACGGTCAAGCCAGCCGGCCCTTTACTTATGACACAGGCGCACGCTTGGCACTACTTTGTTGATGCACGTGCGGCTACTGCGCACACAATTCACAAACACAGAAAATAATTTTTTTTTGGTTTGGACTGGAGTGTACTTTCGGGGGTTACAGCACCCTTTAACGGTCAAGCCAGCCGGCCCTTTACTTATGACACAGGCGCACGCTTGGCACTACTTTGTTGATGCACGTGCGGCTACTGTGCACACAATTCACAAACACAGAAAATAATTTTTTTTTGGTTTGGACTGGAGTGTACTTTCGGGGGTTACAGCACCCTTTAACGGTCAAGCCAGCCGGCCCTTTACTTATGACACAGGCGCACGCTTGGCACTACTTTGTTGATGCACGTGCGTCTACTGCGCACACAATTCACAAACACAGAAAATAATTTTTTTTTGGTTTGGACTGGAGTGTACTTTCGGGGATTACAGCACCCTTTAACGGTCAAGCCAGCCGGCCCTTTACTTATGACACAGGCGCACGCTTGGCACTACTTTGTTGATGCACGTGCGGCTACTGCGCACACAATTCACAAACACAGAAAATAATTTTATTTTTGGTTTGGACTGGAGTGTACTTTGGGGGTTACAGCACCCTTTAACGGTCAAGCCAGCCGGCCCTTTACTTATGACACAGGCGCACGCTTGGCACTACTTTGTTGATGCACGTGCGGCTACTGCGCACACAATTCACAAACACAGAAAATAATTTTTTTTTTGGTTTGGACTGGAGTGTACTTTCGGGGGTTACAGCACCCTTAACGGTCAAGCCAGCCGGCCCTTTACTTATGACACAGGCGCACGCTTGGCACTACTTTGTTGATGCACGTGCGGCTACTGCGCACACAATTCACAAACACAGAAAATAATTTTTTTTTTGGTTTGGACTGGAGTGTACTTTGGGGGTTACAGCACCCTTTAACGGTCAAGCCAGCCGGCCCTTTACTTATGACACAGGTGCACGCTTGGCACTACTTTGTTGATGCACGTGCGGCTACTGCGCACACAATTCACAAACACAGAAAATAATTTTTTTTTTGGTTTGGACTGGAGTGTACTTTGGGGGTTACAGCACCCTTTAACGGTCAAGCCAGCCGGCCCTTTACTTATGACACAGGCGCACGCTTGGCACTACTTTGTTGATGCACGTGCGGCTACTGCGCACACAATTCACAAACACAGAAAATAATTTTTTTTTGGGTTTGGACTGGAGTGTACTTTGGGGGTTACAGCACCCTTTAACGGTCAAGCCAGCCGGCACTTTACTTATGACACAGGCGCACGCTTGGCACTACTTTGTTGATGCACGTGCGGCTACTGCGCACACAATTCACAAACACAGAAAATAATTTTTTTTTGGTTTGGACTGGAGTGTACTTTCGGGGGTTACAGCACCCTTAACGGTCAAGCCAGCCGGCCCTTTACTTATGACACAGGTGCACGCTTGGCACTACTTTGTTGATGCACGTGCGGCTACTGCGCACACAATTCACAAACACAGAAAATAATTTTTTTTTTGGTTTGGACTGGAGTGTACTTTCGGGGGTTACAGCACCCTTAACGGTCAAGCCAGCCGGCCCTTTACTTATGACACAGGCGCACGCTTGGCACTACTTTGTTGATGCACGTGCGGCTACTGCGCACACAATTCACAAACACAGAAAATAATTTTTTTTTTGGTTTGGACTGGAGTGTACTTTCGGGGGTTACAGCACCCTTAACGGTCAAGCCAGCCGGCCCTTTACTTATGACACAGGCGCACGCTTGGCACTACTTTGTTGATGCACGTGCGGCTACTGCGCACACAATTCACAAACACAGAAAATAATTTTTTTTTGGTTTGGACTGGAGTGTACTTTCGGGGGTTACAGCACCCTTTAACGGTCAAGCCAGCCGGCCCTTTACTTATGACACAGGCGCACGCTTGGCACTACTTTGTTGATGCACGTGCGGCTACTGCGCACACAATTCACAAACACAGAAAATATATTATTTTTTTAGTACTTGGGGGGAGCACCCCTGATGGACAGAGCACCCCCTGGACAACACTACAGCACTCCTTTAGGACTGGGACACTGCACAGGACTTTGGAGTGGACACAGCCCCTATGGAGAACTGACTGCACAACACAGTCCAGCCAGCCCCTATGGACTTTGAAGTAGTGGACACAGCCTCTATTAACAACAGCAGCACAGCACAACACAGCCAGCCCCTATGGACTTTGAAGTAGTGGACAACAGCAGCACTACACTACACTACACTACACTACACAGCCCTAACTCCCACCCTCCCTCTTCACTGTCCACAGCCGAGTGAGAAAATGGCGCCGACGCGGGTACCTTATATAGGATCCAAAACCCGCGAGACTCGGAAGGCGGGATGATGACGTTTTGCCTCGATTTCAGATCCGAGTCAGGCGGGAAAAGTCGAGCCTGACTCGGATCGGACTCGGATCGGGGGGGCTCGGGGGGGTTCGGATTTCAGAAATCCGAACCCGCTCACCCCTAATGTATATATATATATATATATATTACAGACATTACCGTTATGTTTGATAGTTTCCTTTAGGGAGATATCACATATTCTCTTGCCATCATAACAACAGACTATACAGAATATTTAACATTTTACAAAACTGTAGCAATGACTAAGGAGCATTACAACATCTGCTTCAGAAACACAATGCTTGTCCTCTATGGTAATACACATTTCCATGCTGTTTTGTGGATATTTAAGAAAAGAAGATCATTTAATTGAAAATTGGAAGACCAGGTGTTGTTGTATATCCCACATAAAATTGTAAGAGGATGTGAGAGTCAAACATCTTTATTTTTTATTTAGCGTGTGTTATTATATAAGCACTGTAGCATGACTCGTATGCGTCTATTGGGCATTGAAGTGGCAATTAGATTACATCATTTATCATACAGCAACAGCTGTGTTATCGGACTGTTTGTTCTTCCAAGCTGCAATGTGCAGAAGCTGAGAGAGACAAGTAAACAATTAGACCTATTGCTTTTGTAGATATTGATACCGCAGCTATATTAATCAAAACCACGACACTTGTTAATATGAAAGTAAAAGCAGGTGAAAATGCCCTAAATTGACAGTGTAGTGATAGTGAATGTAGTGAAAGCTATAGTAAACTTTGACTATTGTTGTCATAGAATGACAAGTATAAGGATATACAGTATTCCACCGTTGTTTACAGTGCATCCGGAAAGTATTTACAGCGCTTCACTTCTTTGGTTTTGTTACAGCCTTATTCCAATATGGAATAAATTAATTTTTGTCCTCAAAATTGTACACACAATACCCCATAATGACACCGTGTAAAAAGTTTGAGGTTTTTGCAAATTTCATAAAAAAAACAAACTAAGAAATCACATGTACATAAGAATTCACAGCCTTTGCTCAATACTTTGTTGATGCACCTTTGGCAGCAATTACAGCCTCAAGTCTTTTTGAATATGATGCCACAAGCTTGACACACCTATCTTTGGGCAGTATCACCCATTCCTCTTTGCAGCACCTCTCAAGCTCCTTCAGGTTGGATGGGAATCGTCTGTGTACAGCCATTTTCAGATCTCTCCAGAGATGTTCAATTGGATTCAAGTCTGGGCTCTGGCTGGGCCACTCAAGGACATTCACAGAGTTGTCCTGAAGCCACTCCTTTGATAACTTGGCTGTGTGCTTAGGGTCGTTGTCCTGCTGAAAGATGAACTGTCGCCCCAGTCTGAGGTCAAGAGTGCTCTGGAGCAGGTTTTCATCCAGGATGTCTCTGTACATTGCTGCATTCATCTTTCCCTCTATCCTAACTAGTCTCCCAGTTCCTGCCGCTGAAAAACATCCCTACAGCATGATGCTGCCACCACCACCATACTTCACTGTAGGGATGGTATTGGCCTGGCGATGAGCGGTGCCTGGTTTCCTCCAAACACAACGCCTGGCATTATGCCAAAGAGTTCAATCTTTGTCTCCTCAGACCAGAGAATTTTGTCTCTCATGGTCTGAGAGTCCTTCAGGTACATTTTGGCAAACTCCAGGCGGGCTGCCATGTGCTTTTTACTAAGGAGTGGCTTCCGTCTAGCCACTCTACCATACAAAGCAAAAATCTCAAACATTTTTTTTACACATTATGGGGTATTGTAGAATTTTGAGGACAAAAATGAATTTATTCCATTTTGGAATAAGGCTGTAACATAACAAAATGTGGAAAATTGAAGTGCTGTGAATACTTTCCGGATGCACTGTATATAAGTATTCACAGAAATCATGGATTACTACCTTGATATCACATGTAATACAGCAAGTGTCGGGGCCTCACCTTCTCTCACACCCCTGGTGGTGGTATTGGCGTCCTTCTATCCCCTGGTTACACCTACCAACTTATACCCCCTGAACCATCTCTTACATTCTCTACACTTGAGGTTCATGCTATACGTCATTTCCAACCAGTACACCTGTGAGTAGCTATCATTTACCGTCCCCCTGTCCCTCCCTCCAAATTCCTTGACAACTTTGCTTCCTGGCTCCCTCACTTTCTCTCCTCAGACCTTCCCTCCATTATCTTAGGTGACTTCAATATTCCAATTGATATTACCACTCAATTCTCTGCTTCCAAACTCCTTACCCTCACATCCTCATTTGGTCTCTCCCAATGGACCTCCTTACCCTCCCAGGTGAGTGGGCATTCGCTTGATCTGGTCTTTACTCACCATTGTGATACATCTGATTATTCCAATTCCCCATTCCCCCTCTCTGACCATCACCTTCTCTCTTTTAACTTATCCCTCTCTCCTTCCCCTCCTCTACCTCCTAAGGCCACTATCACTAGGCGTAACATTGAGGCTATCGACACCGTATCCTTTTCTTCCTTACTTGACTCGCTTCATTCTCCTTTGCTCTCTCTCCTGCCCTGAACAAGCTGCTTCACTATACAATGCCTCCCTTACTCCTGCTCTTGACTCTGTTGCTCCGGCTATCACTACTCACCCTTGCAGATCCATACTTCAACCCTGGAATTCCAGATATCTGCAAAAGTGTTCACGAACCGCCGAGTGACAGTGGAGAAGGTCACGCTCTAAGGCAGATTTTCTCCATTTCAAATTTATGCTCTCATCCTACAGTGCTGCCCTTTCCCTCTCTAAACAGTCATACTTCAAGCACCTCATCTCCTCCCAGTTCTCAAATCCACAGCGTCTCTTCACCACCCTGAACTCCCTCCTCTGCCCACCCCCTCCTTGCCTTCCCTCCTTGCTCTCTGCCCTTGACTTTGCTTCCTACTTCACATCTAAAGTTGACTCCATACGTCAGGATATCATATCCCACCAGTCCCCCAGCACTACACCTCCTCCTTTCCCGGGTCATCCCTCCCCTTCCATTTTACCTACACTAACATCCTTCTCCTCTGTGTCTGGAGAGGAAGTCATGGCCCTTATCCAGTCCTCCCCCCCTTCCACCTCCCCCCCTTGACCCTATCACTTCACGTCTCCTCTGCTACCTCTCTCCCTGTGCCTGTTCCCATCTTGCCCACCTCCTCAATCTCTCCCTCTCATCTGGCACTGTCCCTTCTGCATTCAAACATGCCCTTGTCTCCCCCATTCTTAAAAAAACCTACTCTTGATCCTAACACTCTCGCCAACTACCGACCCATCTCTCTCCTCCCTTTTGCATCCAAGCTCCTTGAGCATATTGTTTATAACTGCATTACCACCTTTATTTCCTCCCACTCCCTCCTTGACCCTTTTCAGTCTGGCTTCCATTCTCTCCACTCCACAGAAACTGCCCTCACTAAAGTCAGCAATGACTTCCTTGCTACCAAATCCAAAGGCCACTACTCTCTACTCATTCTCCTTGACCTTTCTGCTGCTTTTGACACTGTGGACCACCCTCTCCTGCTGCAAATCCTTCACTCCCTTGGTCTACATGACACTGCCCTCTTCTGGATATCCTCCTACCTCTCTGATCGATCCTTCTCTGTCTCCTCTCATGGCTTATCTTCCCCCCCACATCCTCTCACAGTAGGTGTTCCCCAAGGTTCTGTTCTTGGACCACTCCTTTTCTCCCTCTATATATCCTCTCTAGGTGAACTCATCAGCTCTTTTGGCCTCCGTTATCATCTCTATGCTGATGACACTTAGATCTACCTTTCCTCCCCTGACATCTCTCCCTCTCTCCTCACTCGTATCTCCAACTGTCTTTCTGCTATATCTTCCTGGATGTCCCAGCGATTTCTTAAACGTAATATGTCTAAGACTGAGATGATCATCTTCCCACCCTCCCACATAACCTCACCTCTTTATCAATTGATGGCACAACTATCTCCTCTAGCCCCAAAGTGCACTGTCTTGGAGTTATCCTAGACTCCTCTCTCTTCTTCAAACCACATATCCAGAACCTCTCACAGTCCTGTCATTTCCATCTTAAAAATATTTCCAGGATCAGACCCTTTCTCACCCAGGATGCTACTAAGACCTTAATACACTCACTGGTCATCTCCAGATTGGATTACTGTAACCTTCTCCTATCTGGCCTCCCCAACTCCCATCTCTCTCCTCTCCAGTCTGTCCTCAATGCTGCCGCTCGACTCATCTTTCTCTCCAAATGCTCTTCATCTGCCTCCCTTCTCTTACAAGCCCTCCACTGGCTCCCCCTCCCCTTCAGAACCCAATTCAAGTTCTCACACTCGCTTGCAAAGCCATCACACACTCCTCTCCCATTTACATCTCTGACCTCATCTCCCTTCACTCTCCTGTCCGCCCTCTTCGTTCAACAAATGCACACCGCCTCTCATGCCAACTGATTACTTCCTCCCACTCCCGCCTCCAAGACTTTGCCCGTGCTGCTCCCCTCCTTTGGAACTCTCTCCCCCTCTCCATCAGACTCTCCACCTCTCTACAATCCTTCAAACGGGCTCTCAAGACCCACTACTTCATCAATGCTTTCCAGCTCTCATCCTAACTTGCTACTACATGCTCCCTCCTCCCTATCTTCCCCATCTGTATCATGCCCATCTGTCTGCCCCTCCCCTTGAGAATGTAAGCTCTTGTGAGCAGGGCCCTCTACCCTCTTGTGCTTCTCCTTACGTTATGTTCATCTACTTCTTACTCACCACTAGGACACCTAACACTTGGTGCCTATGGTTTGTTGCTTTACTGGGTGTTATGGCCACCTATGTATCAATGTATATTATCCATGTCCTTGTCCTTCATTGTATTGTATTTTACTGTAAGTCACTTTTTGGTTATGTACCTTGTAAGGCGCTGCGGAACACTTGTGGCGCCATATAAATAAACGATAATAATAACAATAATAACAGAGGAGTGCAGGGTGGGTTTGATTCAGCAGCTGCGCAATCTCCATATTTACGCAGATCAAGCGACTATTTGCTATTGCGCATACGTGTAATACACATCATTTCATGGGTGTGCATATATGAGCCATGGTGATTGCATTCGCAGCATGAGAGCTTTCTGCGTGGGAGGAGAGCTGCAGTGTTTGCGGCTGGTCAGACTTGCCGTACATGCTGCGTGAGTGCTTGATATGCAACGATGGTACCAATGTTTATGCAGGAGTACGACATTGGACGGATATGAGAAGGCAGCAGTGGGTGTCTTTATGATTGCTGGGCTTTGGAAGGCATTAGCATATTTTCGCAGCTGCGTTCCATGCGAAATCGCAGCTGTAATCAAATTAGTGCCCACTGCTGAATCAGGACCAGTGTCTTAAACACTTCAGAAACAGATATTGGGGTAAATTTACTAAGGTGCGGGTTTTTAGAAGTGGTTTTGTTGCCCATAGCAACCAATCAGATTCTAGCTATTACCTTCTAGAAGGTGCTAGATAAATGCTAAGTAGAATCTGATTGGTTGCTATGGGCAACAAAACCACTTCTAAAAACCCGCACCTTAGTAAATATACCCCATTGACTCTATCAACAATGTATGAGGTGCACTTTAAAAATACTTATCAGCATCATTAGGCTTTTAGGTGCTAGCTTTATTTGTTGGTTATTAAGACTCAGGGCCCCATTTATAAACAAAGGTAAAAACCAGTGGCATTTTTCATTTAGTATCACTGTGATACATACAAAAAAGCCACTGGTACTTACCAATACTTACCCCTCCGGCGAGGTCCAGCGAAGTCCTCCTCCTCTGCGAGGTCCTCCGCCGGGCTGCTGGCAGCCTAACACTGGCAGCAACGGTGGTCTTGTATAATGCACATGCGTGACAGTCCGTCTGCGCATGTGCATGACCCGGGGACCCGGCAGTGCCTGGAAGACTTCGCTGAAGCCGGAAAGGCAGTGCCGGGTCCCCATTGCCATCAAGCGCTAAAGGGGCTATGCTTCATTGATAAATGGGGCCCTCAGCGCTTACCTGAGAGAATCAGCATAAAAACCCTCCTGCATTAGCTACAGTATAAGCAGATTCCATATATTAATAAAAATAAAAGCATTTCATGTTAATGACACATATAAATAATTTCACATGTTAACATAACAAATTTGCTTGATCATAAGGCCTTCAATCATTATTATAATTCATGTGACATATTAACAGAACTTTATTTTTACTTTGCTTTTTATTCTCTTTCACGCCGTCCTTCGGGAAGTTTTACATTAGCTGTTTGTCTTTGTGCATACCGATTTTGTCATTAAACTGTGGCGTATATTGTTTAGTGTATATATTGTATTTAATAAATACATACACATGGCTATGTAGTTTTAGGCTAATTCTATTTAAATAAGAGAAAACACAAACTACATCAGATAACTAATTTAATTACAGTAAATTTTTGTGTATATATATATATATATATATATATATATCTAGCACTGCTACATTGTATTGTTAAGAGATAACGTCTGTTTGAGAGTTGCAGAGCTATTATATTTTGACCTGTATCTGATTATGAGGTGGTAAAATATGCAAACGCCTGATAAAAATATAAATTGGTCAATTAAATATGTGCCAATATATAAACAAGCACTAATCTTATATAGAACTGATGAACACAATGTCACATGCATACAGTACTTTATGTACCAAATTCTGCAGTGCATTCTTCAACTGTGAGTTTTCTCCCTTGAATGAACTTGTCCTCAAATGATATTATCATAAAAATATACTTTGTTGTAAGTTCTTCAGACATAAAGTAATTGTGAAATAAAATTAGTTTAAAAGATTTTATACATTACAGCAGATAGTAGATGCCGAACAACTTAAGCGTAACTTATAAGTTTTGTCTTTGTGGCATTATCAGACATGCATAGCAGACACACAGCTCCCTTTAAGGATAAAATTGCATCCAATACATCCCAGGGCAACACAAAACAAATATATCTGCTGCAATGTATAAATGCATAGCTGAAAGTATAGCAGAAAGCCAGTGAGCTAAAACAACATGTTTAGCAAAAGTCATAGGAGGACATTTAACGAAAAATACATTTTGAAGATGGAAAACTTAAAAAATTGATGCTCTCCGAATACTAGTAATGGCACTTTGCTTGGCATTTCAGATTCTCATTTCTTCCAGGACATTGGGTCATGAACTATAATACTATTGTGAAGACCACAGTTCCTTTCCTTTTTAAATATATAGGGGCATATGTATCAAAGCTTGATGTGAGATAAAATTGTGAAATATATATCACCAACCAATCAGCTCCAAACTATCATTTCTTAAACACAGCCTGCAAAATGTAAGTTAGAAGCTGATTGTTTGTTGATATATATCTCACAATTTTATCTCACATCAAGCTTTGATACATATGCTCCATAGTCTCATATTAATTTACATTATTAGAGTAGACAAACGGGGAATTAGGTAGTATTATATCACATGTACTATTAGATTAATCAGAATCTTGTTCAACCTCAAATTCCCACGAGTTATCACATATCATGGAGCATTAGAGAAAATATTTATAATGACACATCCGTGTTTAGCCTATCCTTAGGCAGACATTTGTAAATCGGACTTTGTTATATAATTCATGGGCATACAGTTCTTGGATCCTAATTCACATATATTTTATTTGACACTAGCAACCTGACACAGGAACAATTTTGAATTTACGGCGATAGTATTTTTTGTCCGAGGTCTTATAATGTTGCCTTGTAGACAACATTAGTCATTTTTCCTCCTGATGTCAACACGGAAATATTTAGCTATGATGTCACATTCAAAAGGGCCATGTAAAGTTGTCCATGAGAAAAAGAGTCTCCACTTAGGTCATCTCCAGCCATGTAAAGTCTCTGAAAGCGCTCGGTAGTCTGTTTTTTCAATGACTTGCTTCACTAAAATCGTCTTTGCTCAGCTCCCTTTTATCATACATTAATGTTTCATACACATAAACCTTCCTCGACAAATGCTCTATAGAATAGTGTAAACCCCATCAAATCCATTCAGTGGTTCTTGAGATTAGCCCGAACAAACAGACATGCCTACCAGGGACTTTATTTTATACTATGTATACTGTAGATATTGGTAGACACTCTATTTTTATACATATCTGTATACATATATTCAAGAGATGAAATATTGTCATGCACAGTATGATTTGTTATGTTCTGTCCCTATTAGAAGTACAGCAATTTGGAATTGTCACCAGCTCACTAAGGAAAAGATTATTCAATGTGCACAGATCTCTATTGGAATGATAAAACAGGGAATAGGGGTAACAGCACTTCATACACAATGGTGTTACATACAACCTCAAATTGTCACTAGGAATCAAATATCTTTGTGCATTGATTAAAGAGCCTTATACTTGTCAGGACTGAGATCTGTACACATTGAATAATTTTGTCCTAAGTGAGCCGGTGGCAATTCCAAATTGCTATTCCTCTGAACAGAATTGGGCAATAACATAAAAATAGACTTTACAACTGTTCCTGAAGTTTTGAGAGAGTCCGGGGTCTCCAGAGAATCTTACTAGCACATTTAAAATGGGTTTTCCAGACGGAGCAGGATCAGCACTGACAGACTGAGATGCTTATTCCTGTACCACTATTCACTGAGACAAGACTTGAACAACCAGTGTAAGCATTTGCACTAGAGTCATATGGAAATATGCTGGAGTGAGATTTCCAGGTTCGGTGGTGCCAGGACCACTAAGGGGCCTAACCATTACACGACTTTGTGAACAATCCGAAAAATCCAGGAGGTTTTGGTCGCATTATTCACAAAGTCGTGTAATGGATAGCTGGCAAGGACCAACGATGCGCGTGCACGCTGGGTCTTTGCCGACCCGACTATCTACTGAACATGCCCGTCAACCTGACGACGCTCGTCAGGTTCGTCATGTACAGAGATAGGAGGTCGGGCTCCTGCAGTGAATAAAGTTCAGTGTGGGCACCGCACCTCAGCGACCTGAAGGTCTGAACGCTAGACGTTCAGTCTTTCAGGTCGCCTAGTGGATAGGCCCTTTAATGGTATGAAATCCACTAAGCGGGCAGTAGATCTCAGAGTAGTCCGTCATTACTTATCCCAAAGTTGCGGAGTCTAATTTAGTATTTACCAGGAATCCATGCAAGGAAGTATAGTCTTGGCTGCAAACACTATGCAAGTTCTTTCTACATACTGTATGGTGTTTTCATACAATTTCCTTTGAGTATGACTTTATACCAAATTAATAATTTATAGGTGGAAGTTCCATTGTTGGAATTCATTTTACTTAAAAGACTTTTATTAAGGTGTTATAATATATAAGGCAGCACTCAGAGGAGTGGTTGCTCAGATACAAGGTCTTTCATACTCATCTATCTCCTTGATACATAAATGGTAACATCTTAATGTGCATTTCTATTCCTGATATTATTATCAGCCTTTCACCCCCCCTCTGAGCAGACTACAAATAATAGTTACTGGAAACTATTTTGTTCATGAACAATCACCAAGTCCATGACAACTGGCATGTACAGTACAAATGTTTATTATTTTCACTGAAATGTATTAAATGGCTTTTAGGGCAGTTTTCATGAAAAAGTACTCCAAGCCCTTTAATTTGCCTTTGTTTAGTAAGCAGCTCACATTTCCTATACTTGTAATGAGAAATGCGATCTGCTTGAAATGTACCAAGGGGAATTGTGAAAAAATATCAGATGGGGGATAGCGTTAAGCAGGGTTCCTCTCTGGTTCACGGACTCCTGTGCTCCTGTGACAGGCCCAGCAGAGCTGGGAGCCAGGCCCTGTGATCAGCTTTGTGGTCTAAATTAGGGGTGAGCGGGTTCGGATTTCTGAAATCCGAACCCCCCCGAGCCCCCCCGATCCGAGTCCGATCCGAGTCAGGCTCGACTTTTCCCGCCTGACTCGGATCTGAAATCGAGGCAAAACGTCATCATCCCGCCTTCCGAGTCTCGCGGGTTTTGGATCCTATATAAGGTACCCGCGTCGGCACCATTTTCTCACTCGGCTGTGGACAGTGAAGAGGGAGGGTGGGAGTTAGGGCTGTGTAGTGTAGTGTAGTGTAGTGCTGCTGTTGTCCACTACTTCAAAGTCCATAGGGGCAGGCTGTGTTGTGCTGTGCTGCTGTTGTTAATAGGGGCTGTGTCCACTACTTCAAAGTCAATAGGGGCTGGCTGGACTGTGTTGTGCAGTCAGTTCTCCATAGGGGCTGTGTCCACTCCAAAGTCCTGTGCAGTGTCCCAGTCCTAAAGGGGTGCTGTAGTGTTGTCCAGGGGGTGCTCTGTCCATCAGGGGTGCTCCCCCCAAGTGCTAAAAAAATAATATATTTTCTGTGTTTGTGAATTGTGTGCGCAGTAGCCGCACGTGCATCAACAAAGTAGTGCCAAGCGTGCGCCTGTGTCATAAGTAAAGGGCCAGCTGGCATGACCGTTAAAGGGTGCTGTAACCCCCGAAAGTACACTCCAGTCCAAACCAAAAAAAAAATTATTTTCTGTGTTTGTGAATTGTGTGCGCAGTAGCCGCACGTGCATCAACAAAGTAGTGCCAAGCGTGCGCCTGTGTCATAAGTAAAGGGCCGGCTGGCTTGACCGTTAAGGGTGCTGTAACCCCCGAAAGTACACTCCAGTCCAAAGCAAAAAAAAAATTATTTTCTGTGTTTGTGAATTGTGTGCGCAGTAGCCGCACGTGCATCAACAAAGTAGTGCCAAGCGTGCGCCTGTGTCATAAGTAAAGGGCCGGCTGGCTTGACCGTTAAGGGTGCTGTAACCCCCGAAAGTACACTCCAGTCCAAACCAAAAAAAAAATTATTTTCTGTGTTTGTGAATTGTGCGCGCAGTAGCCGCACGTGCATCAACAAAGTAGTGCCAAGCGTGCGCCTGTGTCATAAGTAAAGGGCCGGCTGGCTTGATCGTTAAAGGGTGCTGTAACCCCCAAAGTACACTCCAGTCCAAACCAAAAAAAAAATTATTTTCTGTGTTTGTGAATTGTGTGCGCAGTAGCCGCACGTGCATCAACAAAGTAGTGCCAAGCGTGCGCCTGTGTCATAAGTAAAGGGCCGGCTGGCTTGACCGTTAAGGGTGCTGTAACCCCCGAAAGTACACTCCAGTCCAAACCAAAAGAAAAATTATTTTCTGTGTTTGTGAATTGTGTGCGCAGTAGCCGCACGTGCATCAACAAAGTAGTGCCAAGCGTGCGCCTGTGTCATAAGTAAAGGGCCGGCTGGCTTGACCGTTAAGGGTGCTGTAACCCCCGAAAGTACACTCCAGTCCAAACCAAAAAAAAAATTATTTTCTGTGTTTAGCCGCACGTATATATCAAATTGATATAACATAAATGGAGGACCAAACTTTCTCCGATAAAAATAAAATAGAGAAAGATCAAGAACTACTTCCTCCTAGTGCTGAAGCTGCTGCCACTAGTCATGACATAGACGATAACATGCCATCAACATCGTCTGCCAAGGCCGATGCCCAATGTCATAGTAGAGGGCACATACAATCCCAAATGGCAAAGTTCAGGAAAATGACCTTGAAAAAGACATTTAAATCAGCTGAAGAGAAACGTAAACTTGCCAATATGCCATTTACGACACGGAGTGGCAAGGAACGGCTAAGGTCGATCCCTAGTATGTTCATGACTAGTGTTTCAGCTTCACATGACGATGGAAGCCCTCCTCCCACTAAAAAAATCAAAAGAGTTAAGCTGGCAAAAGCACAGCGAAGAACTGTGCTTTCTAAGAAGATATCACAAATCCCCAAGGAGAGTCCAAGTGTGGTGGTGGTTGCGATGCCTGACCTTCCCAGCACTGGACGGGAAGAGGTGGCTCTTTCCACCATTTGCACGCCCCCTGCAAGTGCTGAAAGGAGCACCCACAGTCCACTTGCTGATATGCAAATTGAAGATGTCACTGTTGAAGTACAACAGGATGAGGATACTGGTGTAGCTGGTGCTGAGGAGGAAGTTGGCGAGGAGGATTCTGATGGTGATGTGGTTTGTTTAAATCAGGCTCCGGGGGAGACAGTTGTTGTCCGTGGGATGAAAAAGCCCATCACGGTCATGCCTGGGCAGAAGACCAAACATTCCACCTCTTTGGTCTGGCAATATTTCTATCCAAATCCGGACAACAACTGTCTTGCCATATGTACCATATGTAAAGGTGAAATAAGTAGGGGTAGGGACGTCAACCACCTAGGAGCATCCTCCCTTATACGGCACCTGCAGCGCGCTCATAAAAAGTTACTGTCAAGTTCAGAAACTTTGGCTAAGACCGTAAGCAGTCCAGGGACACCTAATTCCCGTTGTCCTGTTGTATCCAAGCGCCTGCAAACCACACCGTCAACTCCCTCCTCGTCAATTTCCTCCTTAGTCAGGATCGGAAGTAGTCCTGCAGGCCATGTCACTGGCATGACTGACTCTCCTATCCGGGATTCCTCCGGAGGATCCTGCATTGCTACGCCTCCTGCTGCCGCTGCTGCTGTTGCTGCTGCTGGGAGTCGTTCATCATCCCAGAGAGGAAGTAGGAACACCACTACTTTTACTAAACAATTGACCCTCCAACAGTCCTTAGCGAGGAGGATGAAGTACGACAGCAGTCATCCTGAAGCAAAACGTATAACTGAGGCCTTGACTGCTATGTTGGTGTTAGATGTGCGTCCGGTATCCGCCATTAGTGCAGTGGGATTTAGACAATTGATGGAGGTAGTGTGTCCCCGGTTCCAAATCCCGTCTAGATTCCACTTCACTAGGCAGGTGATCCCGAGACTGTACAGAAACGTCAGAAAAAGTGTCCTCGGTGTCCTGAAAAATGCCGTTGTACACAATGTCCACTTAACCACGGACATGTGGACAAGTGGAACAGGGCAGACTAAGGACTATATGACTGTGACAGCCCACTGGGTAGATGTATCACCTTACGCAGCAACAGCAGCAGCGTCACCAGTAGCAGCATCTCAGAAACGCCAGCTCGTTACAAGGCAGGCTACGCTGTGTATCACCGGTTTCAGTAAGAGGCACACCGCCGACAACCTCTTAGAGAAAGTGAGGGAAATCATCGCCCAGTGGCTTACCCCACTTAGACTCTCCTGGGGATTTGTGATATCTGACAACGCCACCAATATTGTGCGGGCATTACATCTGGGCAAATTCCAGCACGTCCCATGTTTTGCTCACACAATAAACTTGGTGGTGCAGAATTTTCTGAAAAGCGACAGGGGCGTGCAGGAGACGCTTTGGGTGGCCCGAAAAATTTCTGCCCACTTTCGCCATTCAGCGACTGCGTGCCGAAGACTGGAGCGCCAGCAAACACTCTTGAACCTGCCCCGCCATCACCTGAAGCAAGAGGTGACGCGGTGGAACTCAACCCTCTATATGCTTCAGAGGATGGAGGAGCAGCAAAAGGCCATACAAGCCTATACATCCACCTATGACATAGGCAAAGGAGGGGGTATGCACCTGACTCAAGCGCAGTGGAGAATGATTTCCGTGTTGTGCAAGGTTCTCCAGCCCTTCAAACTTGCCACACGTGAAGTCAGTTCAGACACTGCCAGCTTGAGTCAGGTCATTCCCCTCATCAGGCTTTTGCAGAAGCAGCTGGAGAAAGTGAAGGAGGAGCTAAGACGGAGCGATTCCGCTCGGCATGTGGGACTTGTGGATGAAGCCCTTCATTCGCTTTGCCAGGATTCCAGGGTGGTCAATCTGTTGAAATCAGACCACTACATTTTGGCCACCGTGCTCGATCCTAGGTTTAAAGCCTATGTGGTGTCTCTCTTTCTGGCCAACACAAGCCTGCAGAGGTGCAAAGACCTGCTGGTGAACACACTGTCAGCTGAAGCGGAACGTGATACGTCAACGGCTCCTTCTTCATTTTCTCCCGCAACTGGGGCTGCCAGGAAAAAACTTAGGTATCCTAAGCAACCCGCTGGCGGTGATGCAGGGCAGGCAGGACCAAGTTTGGACATCTGGTCCGGACTGAAGGACCTGGCAACAATTTCTGACATGTCTACTGTCACTGCATATGATACTGTCACCATTGACAGAATGGTGGAGGATTACATCCGTGACAGCATCCAAGTAGGCATGTCAGACAGTCCATACCTGTACTGGCAGGAAAAAGAGGCAATTTGGAGGCCCCTGTACAAACTGGCTCTATTTTACCTGAGTTGCCCCCCCTCCAGTGTGTACTCCGAAAGAGTGTTTAGTGCAGCCGGGAACCTTGTCAGCGAAAGGCGTAGGAGGTTGCTTCCACAGAATGTGGAGAAGATGATGTTCATCAAAATGAATTATCAGCTCTTCCAGGGAGACCAGCCTCCAGAAGGTACAGAGGCACCTGTGGTGGTGGATTCAAGTGGGGACGAGTTAATACTTTGTGAGGATGAGGATGTACACACTGAAGAGGGTGAGGAATCGGTGGATGAGGAGGATGAGGATGACATCTTGCCTCCGTAGAGCCAGTTTGTGCAGGGACAGATTAATTGCCAGCTTGTTTTGTGGGGGCCCAAACGAACCAATCATTTCAGCCACAGTTGTGTGGCAGACCCTGGCGCTGAAATGATTGATTTGTTAAAGTGTGCATGTCCTGTTTATACAACATAAGGGTGGGTGGGAGGGCCCAAGGACAATTCCATCTTGCACCTCTTTTTTTTCTTTGCATTATGTACAGTTTGGGGCCTAGTTTTTCTAACTGCCATCCTGTCTGCCACTGCAGTGTCACTCCTAGATGGGTCACGTGTTTGTGCCGCCCACTCGTGTCGCTTAGCATAGTCATCCAGCTACCTCGGTGCAACCTTTTGGACATAAAAACACTATTGTGAGGTGTGAGGTGTTCAGAATAGACTGGAAATGAGTGGAAATTAAGGTTATTGAGGTTAATAATAGCATAGGAGCAGAAAAACCTACAAATTCTGTGATTTTAGCTGTCTTTATGCTTTTTTTCAAAAAAATACAGATCCAAAACACAAAACCCAGAACCCAAAACACGGAAGGGTGGTTTTGGCAAAACCAATCCAGATCCAAAACACGAAGAAAGATCCAGATCCAAAACCAAAACACGAAAAGTGGCCGGTGCACACCCCTAGTCTAAATAGACCATAAGCTGAACACTGTAAAAACAAAAATAAAAAAAGTAAAAAAAAAATAAAAATCACTTACCTGCACCCAGGGGTCTGCTGATCGGTGAGCTCTCTTCTCCTGTCAGCTGGTCGCTGGGCTTCTGCTCTGTGGACCCAGGTCAGCTGTGCTGTATACTGTATTCTCAGTTTACTGATCATGGGGCAGGTAAGTGCAAATGGAGGGGCAAGGGGGGGGGTGGGTAGCGCTAGCCAATGGCAGTGCATGCATGGAGACACCCTTACTGCATTTTTTGCAAAAAATACAAGGAGAAGTGTGCGGTGAGGATTCGTAGGGACAGAGCTTTCTCACAAGCTCTGTCCCTGGTTAAGAATCTTAATACAATCCGGTGATATTTACTAAATTTGCAATGCGAATTTAGGCGAAAATATCACACTACAACCACATTTGAAATGCGGATTATAGTAAATAGGGGCCGTAGCCAGTTATTAACAGCATCTGAATGAGATTTCTGCACCTATTTTAGCCTAGAGTAGATCATAATACCAGATTAATTGCTTGTATCAGACACCATTTTAATCAAATACCCAACATTTACACATGCTTATAAAAGTACCCCCCAGCCATATACACCCAAATACACCCATATACACCCAAACACCCAATCCACCCATTAAGTGTCCCTACAAACATTCTATGACAAAACAAATAATAATAATTAAATGGTGTGAGGTTCTGATTTTGTTGTGGACCCGGGGTGGTGATAGGAGCAGACACAGAAGCAGACTTATATGAAAAAGTGGGGTTTTTAATAAGTGGCTTAGTAGACATGGGAATGGCAAATGAAAAAGTCCAGGTATACCACTAAAGTGCACTTGATAACTGTAGTGGGGGTTAATGGGAGAATGTCCAGATAGTGAAAGGCAGAGGCAGTTCAGTATGTAGATATGGTGAGCTGTAACAGAATGCAGGTATGGTGAGCTGTAACAAATGCAGGCAGAGGTAGTGAAGTCCAGCTGGGAGTGAATGGAGGCAAGGTGCAGGGAAACAGCAGGTTCAGGTACTCAGGCAGGTGAAAAGGTATATGGAGGGTGCAGGGTAAGTCCAGCAGGTTGGAGCAGGCAAGGTTCAGGCTAGAAGCATTTGCAAACAGGCAGGTAAGGAACAGGTACTCTCTCTCAGCCGCAGCTGAGAAACACGTTGCACTGGCAAAGGAAGGAAGGCTCTGGTCCTTCCTAAATACTCAGTGCCGCACTGTGACTGGCTGGAATAAGCACATGACCTACCAGGATTGGACAGCTGGAATCACATGGCCGCAGGCAAGATGGCGGCGCCCATGCCAACGGAACAGAAACACCTCCAGACCTCACCAGGCCTAGTGACAATGTGCCCGCAGAGAACCACATGCAGCCAATGCCCCTCACCAAACACCAGCACCACTGCCAGAGACCCCCCACCATAACGACCTCACAGGTAATACCTGGTGACTACCATGCCGAGGAACCCTGGCCGTGACAGTACCCCATCCTTATGGGTGGCCTCAGGACACTCACCAGGCTTCTCTGGATGGGCAACATGGAACCTCTTGATGAGTGCAGGAGTATGGATATCTCGGGCATCAGTCCAACAACGTTTTTTCTGGGCCGTAGGCCCCTCCAGTCCAATAGGTACTGCAAATGTCCTCTGCGGAGATGGGAATCCAAGACCTGGGAGACCTCAAACTCCCTTTCAGTCTGGACACTGGGAGAAGCAGGCAGGACTCTGTGGAATTTGTTTAACACCAGGGGTTTTAACAGGGAGACATGAAGGGAATTGGGAGTTTTAAGATAAGGGGGTAGCTGAAGGCGATAAGCCACAGGGTTAATTATTTCTATGATGGAGAAGGGCCTGATGAAGCGTGGAGCAAATTTCATAGATGGTACTCTAAGCCGTAGGTTCCGGGTTGACAACCAGACTTGGTCTCCAACTTGCATACATGGTACTTTCCTACGCCTTTTATCAGCTTGAAATTTGTAACAGGAGGATGCCTTCTCCAGGTCAGTACGAAGTTGAGATCAAATTGATGCAAATTTCCATATAGTGTCTTCTACAGCTGGGACATCAAAGACGGACAGGCTTTGAAATTTAGGGACCCGAGGATGAAGGCCGTAGATCACTTGGAATGGCGTTTGGTTCGTGGAAGAGTGGTAGGAGGCGTTAAGTGCAAATTCAGCCCATGGCAGCAATACAGACCAATTGTCTTGGGAAGATGTCGTAAAAATCCTCAAGAAGGTCTCAATGTCTTGATTAACCCTCTCAGTGGGTGATAAGCCGTAGAAAAATTTAGCTTCACTTGAATACAGAACATAAGTCTCTCCAAAATGTTGCTGTGAACTGAACACCACGGTCAGAGACTATCTCAGCAGGAAGACCATGGAGACAGAAAATATGTTGAACGAACAAGTGAGCCAAGTCAGGAGCAGAAAGCAATTTCCTTAGTGGTATGTAATGGACCATTTTAGAGAATCGGTCTACTATGACCCAGATGGTAGTGAACCCTTGAGAATTCGGCAGACCTGTAACGAAGTCCATGGAGAGATACGTCCATGGGCGTGATGGAATAGGTAGTGGCAACAACTCACCAGCCGGTGCCTGATGTGAAGATTTATGCTGGACACACGAAGAACATGAAGAAATAAATTCCGACATGTCTGCTTTAATGGATGGCCACCAATAGACCCCTTTTTAAAAATTCCAAGGTCTTCCGGATACCTGAGTGACCTGCAAAGCGAGAGGAATGAGCCCAGGTGAGGAGCTGCTTCCTTAACTCCGGGGCCACAAAGGACTTCCCAGTAGGGGGCTGTAACTGTAAGGTGGCGAAGACTCTTGACTCCAAACAGGAGTTGTTGATTCTCTGATTTGTCATCACTGAGGAAAGATCTGGACAGAGCATCTGCCTTTTGATTGAGGGCTCCAGGCCAGAAGGTCAGGGTGAACTGGAACTGAGCAAAAAATATTGCCCATCGGGCCAAACGATGACTCACACACTGAAGATTCTTGAGGAAGAGAAGATTTCTATGGTCTGTGAAAACAGTGAAGGGAAACTTGGACCCTTCCAGCAGGTATCTCCATTCTTTTAATGCCAACTTCACTTCTAAAAGTTCTTGTTCACCAATGGCATAATTTCTTTCGGCAGGAGAAAATTTCTTGGAGAAAAACCCACAGGGATGAACTCGATTATCGTCACAACGCTGGGAAAGAACTGCACCCATGGCCTCTGATGACGCATCCACTTCCACTAGAAACGGCCTGTCCAGATCTGGTTGTCATAAGACTGGAGCAGAAATAAACACCTGTTTTAAAAGTTGGAAGGCAGTCTCTGCCTCAGGTGACCATAGGGCAGGGTTAGCGTCTTTTCGGGTCAACGCGGTAATGGGAGCCAATAATGATGAAAATCCTGGATGGCTTTCAAAGTTTGAGGACAGGACCAATACAAAATCACCTGCATCTTCTTGGGGTCCATTTCTAGACTGGAGCCAGAGATGTCGTATCCAAGGAATGGCACACTGGGTATCCCAAAGACACATTTCTCCAGTTTGCAGTAAAGGTGGTTCTTTCTCAGACGGGACAATACTTCCTTCACATGTTCATGATGTTTTGCTACAGAAGACGAAAAAATCAATGTATCGTCCAGATAAACTACAACCGAGACGTACAACAGGTCCCGGAAAATCTCATTAACAAAGCCCTGAAACATGGCAGGGGCATTGCACAACCCAAAGGGCATCACAAGGTATTCAAAGTGTGCATCTCTAGTATTAAAGGCAGTCTTCCATTCATCACCAGCACGAATACGGATGAGATTATAAGCCCCTCTCAGATCCAACTTTGAGAATATGATGGACCCTTTAACTCTGTCAAACAACTCTGTTATCAGGGGAAGAGGATATCGATTCTTAATCGTTATATCATTGAGGCCCCGGTAATCTATACAAGGTCTTAGGCCACCTTCTTTCTTGCCAACGAAAAAGAAGCTGGCTCCAGCGGGAGAAGTGGAAGGATGAATAAACCCCTTCACTAGGTTGTCCTGGATGTATTCAGACATGGCTTGAGTCTCAGGCACGGATAGAGGATAGGTGCGACCACGGGGTGGCATCTTGTCAGGCAGCAGCTCGATTGGACAGTCCCATTCTCTGTGGGGAGGTAAGACGTTCGCCTGTTGTTCGGAAAAAACATCAGAGAACATCTGGTACTCCTTGGAAATAGCTGGAGATGTTAACGAAGCTGTCTTTCTTACAGGTCGTATCTTGGGATTACAGGATTTCTGATAGTCAGTTCCCCATGAAAGAATCTGCATTGAACACCAGTCTATCCTGGGATTATGCTGGCGTAACCAGGGTAGTCCTAAAATGATTTCCTGAGAAGCCTCTGGTATCACTAAGAACTTTTAAGACTCGGAGTGAAGTGCACCAACGCGAACTAATACTGGTTGAGTTTCCTTGGTGACCACTCCTTTAGCTAGAGGACGTCCATCTACAGGGAAATTGCGTGCTTGAGAGATGAACAGGGAATCTGTAGTTTATCGACTAGACTGGAAGTCATGAAGTTTCCGGCTGCTCCAGAGTCTAATAGAGCAGAGACGAAGACAGGGTTGGGCTTGAGATCCAAATCTAAGAAAATCTTGAAATCTTTAGTATTTGGGGACGGGCACATAACTCCTAACTTGATGTCCCCAAGGTCAGTTAGGAATGGGCGTTTCCCGACTTGCTGGAGCAGGAGGCCACCAGGTGACCCGAATCTCCTCAGTACAGACAGAGGTTTTTTAGCATCCTTCTCTGTTGTTCCTCTTTGGAGAGATGGGTTTGGTTCACCTGCATAGGCTTCTCATCTATAGGAGGATGGGGTGGACGGGTAGGCAAGGGAGACGAAAATGACCTTTGCCGGTCAGTTCTGTGCTTTTCAGCCTGACGTTCTCTGAAACGTAGGTCAATTTTGTTGCAGAGTGAGATCATATCATTTAAATTAGTGGGAAACTCACGGGTAATCAGATCATCTTTTAATCAGTCAGAAAAGCCATGCCAAAAGGCTGAGGTGAGGGCCTCCCCATTCCACTTAAGCTCTGATGCCAAGATTTGAAACTGTATGGCATATTGGCTGACAGGACGGATTCCTTGTCTCAGGGTCATGATGCTGGACAATGCTGACACTGTGCGTCCAGGTTCATCGAAAATCCTCCTGAATGAACATACAAAGTCTGTATAGTTATCCAGCAGCGAGTCTGAATGCTCCCAGAGTGGGGAGGCCCAATCCAAAGCCAAGCCGGTCAACAAAGACACGTTGTATGCCACTTTAGTTCTAGCGGTGGGGAAGTTATCAGGCTGTAATGTAAAGTGTATATCACACTGATTTAAGAAACTACGACAGAGCTTAAGATTGCCGTCAAATTTGCTTGGTATAGGTAGATGTAGATGAGGGGATACCCTGGTCCCTGTATTACCAGGCACAGGAGGAGGTGTAGTTGCTGATACCTCAGGGGTGATTAACGAGGTTTGCAGATTATCTTTGCGTTTAGACATCTCTTGTAGAAACTGAGCCATTTGATGTTGCATAGCTTCCAGGTTTTCTAAACGACCAGCAATACAGCAAAATAATTCCACTCCAGACTCCTGTTCCGTGGCCGGATCCTTGGGGCCAGTGCAAACTGTAAGGTTCTGATTTTGTTGTGGACCCGGGGTGGCGATAGGAGCAGACACAGAAGCAGACTTATATGAAAAAGTGGGGTTTTTAATAAGTGGCTTAGTAGACATGGGAATGGCAAATGAAAAAGTCCAGGTATACCACTAAAGTGCACTTGATAACTGTAGTGGAGGTTAATGGAAGAATGTCCAGATAGTGAAAGGCAGAGGCAGTCCAGTATGTAGATATGGTGAGCTGTAACAGAATGCAGGTATAGTGAGCTGTAACAAATGCAGGCAGAGGTAGTGAAGTCCAGCTGGGAGTGAATGGAGGCAAGGTGCAGGGAACAGCAGGTTCAGGTACTCAGGCAGGTGAAAAGGAATATGGAGGGTGCAGGGTAAGTCCAGCAGGTTGGAGCAGGCAAGGTTCAGGCTAGTAGCGTTTACAAGCAGGCAGGTAAGGCACAGGTACTCTCTCTCAGCTGCAGCTGAAAAACACGTTGCACTGGCAAAAGAAGGAAGGCTCTGGACCTTCCTAAATACTCAGTGCCGCACTGTGACTGGCTGGAATGAGCACATGACCTACCAGGATTGGACAGCTGGAATCACATGGCTGCAGGCAAGATGGCGGCGCCCATGCCAACGGAATGGAAACACCACCAGACCTCACCAGGTCTAGTGACAATGTGCCCGCACAGAACCAAGCGCAGCCAATGCCCCTCGCCAAACACCAGCACCGCTGCCAGAGACCCCCCGCCATAACGACCTCACAGGTAATACCCGGTGACTACCATGCCGAGAAACCCTGGCCGTGACAAATGGGAAGCTGGAATAATACACATGCAAATTCAAAATTGTAGTAGTAAAGTATGACAGCATATATATAAATTGCAACTTACCTCAAATATTTTAGACAGTATTTTTAAATAAATTATTACATGTTTTACACCCATTCTATTTAAATTATAGTTTTATGAATGAGAGGCCAACTTCAAAAGTTAACATTGTCAAAGAATGCATGCAAATCTAGTCTATTGTTTTTTGTCATGCACTTCAGTGCAATTAAGTATGGCAGCACAGCATAGCATGGGATGCTGACATTTCCCCATTGTAATAACTGAAACCACTACAGCAAAGCACACACACTGACTTGGAAACACTTATACCCCTTTTACACCAGAGCAAAAACCTGGTTTTGTGCTGGGTCTACCTGGGTTGCAGCTCAGTGTAAAAGGGTCCCTGATAAATAACCCAGGTCAAGTGACCCTCCAATCCAACCCAGGTAGCTCTGTGGCTGTATGCTGGGAGGTAGATAGAGAATGCTGTCTGATTGCTCTGATTGTGTGTAATTCACAATCAGAGCAGCCGTGGAGCATATTTCTCTGCCCGCCTCACTGCTAGCTGCCCTATGCACGGAGCAAGTGGCCGCACACTCCATGTAGGAGTCCTTGGCCCAGCCTGCCTCTGGTCAAAGGCCCCTAGAATAGTGAGGCCATGGGCTAATGCCCAGTGTGCCTATACGTTAAGATGGCCCTGATCCCGGGACTAAATTCCCGGGTCTCCGACCCTACAAAAAAACAGGGATGGAGACCCTGGAATTTAGTCCTGGGATGACCCTTTCGCACAGGGAAAAATCCCGGGTTGTTTAGCAAATTACCGAGTAAAAGTGAATTACCCGGTAATTACATTTTTAGTGTGAAAGGGGTATTAGCCAACCAGAGAGGTAAGAAGGTTTATATATACACAAAGGGTATATCCGTTGTTTCCTAATAAGTTTCACTTTAATCAATCAAGCAGTTCTTAGAACAAGTTTAGGTTACTATTACTATTATAACAGCCTTGATAGAACATTTAAATCCAACTCAATAACATTTACAAGTGATTCATATACAACAAAGTTACAATTTATTTGACTGTAACTCAGCAATGACAGATGCTCTTTAAAGCAGAAATAGGAAACAAGATAATACTATACCATTAATATTCTATATATGTATATACGTAAATGAAGATATGAGTAAACCATAAATGTCCATACAGCTATGTGATCACATGCTAATGAGCAATACTTTTCAAGGTGTTTCTATATATTACACTTGTAATTCTCCTCTTCCAGCTGCTAAATCTCTTATGCCATATTCAATATGGGAGCGAAAAGTCAGTGCTGGACTTTTCGCTCCACATCACAGGTTTTCCAGGGATAAAGTATCGGGCGCGTGCCCGCTTTATCCCCGTATTCAATTACAAATCAACTAAAACGGGAGCCAGCGGAAGGTAAGTATCGCCAAAAAACGGGAATTTTCGGAAAGTATTCCAGGGACCCCCCTAAAGATGTCTAGACATGGGGGATCACTATGGGTACTCCCAATTTTACCTGCTGAAGGAAGTCGGGGTTTCTAATAGCCGCGGCAGGTGCATATTTGATGCTATGAAGCAGGGGTGAAGAATAGCACTTAGATTTTTTTTTGTGCAAAAATAACTATTCCTATCAAATTTGGAGTACATGAAAATGGGGGTAAGCATTTTTTTAAGTTCCTAAAATGATTTTTAAAAATTCTGCAAAAATATACCTGTCGCTGCTCCCTCAATGAAGAAAACACCTGCCGCATACTTGGGATCCCCTCTGAATTTAATTTGGCTATTTTAGAAGTGTGTTCCCTATTTATTTATTTTTTTACTCCCAAAATGAAAGTAAATTTTTTGGGGTGTCCCGATTTTCTTTTTTTAACTTTTTTTTTGACACAGTTTATTTTATAATGACATTCCCAGGGGTGCAGGCTATTTTTTTTTAAGCAATTTTTTTAAGCCTGCACCCCTAAACCCCAATTCTGCATTTTTTTTTGCCATGTAAAACATGGTGAAAACTTATCCCCGTTTTTTTTCAAAGACTTTTTGCATCGGAGAAAAGTCTTTGAAATTGAATATGGGGATAATTGAAACATGCGAAAATGATGTCATCGACTTTTCGCAGTCTAATTGAATATGGCCCTTAGCCTGGTTAGAGATAGATCCACATACTGTATATGGGAGAAGAGTTAATACTGCTAGGTCCTTACTAAAGATGAAAAGAAGGTGTTTTGTTAACAGTCTTGCCAGCTTGGCTTAATTACTCCCTGCTTGTGGTGGTGGATAAATTAAGGATATTAGAAGCCATCTGAGTTTTCTATGCTGTTATCTATTAGAGGGCCTGTGAGGGGACTACACGTCTTTAAGCTGTCTGGCTGCTTACGTGGCTAACTAGTCTCTTATAAGAAGGCTTTTGGCTGCTTATGTACTCTGCAGCTGTGCTATACAGGTGTGCTGCCAATAACTTGGACTACAGAGACACTTCTATGAGAAGGGCTGTGCATATGTGTAATTACAGACCTCTCTGCAGCTGTGCTTCTGTATCAACTGCTTATTTCTCCTCAGGTACTGCGATCAGCACTCTCCAGTCTCACAGCTATTTCCCTGGTCCACCTTAATGGCTATACAAAATAGTGGTTGCTCATATCAATTTAATGGTTTTCACAGGTCCTGTAAAGGAAGGGTTTACTCTGAACTACAGAAAAAACAGTTTCCCTCTAACACACTGCAAAAAAACCAGCAGAAAAGCTTAAATACTACATGATTATAGAAATTCAGAGCTCTTCGTTGCATACATTTGCAAATATATAGTTAAGCGCCGAGCCACGTCAAGGCTCCTCTATACCGGCATCCCTAACACTACATAATAATAATAACCCCCACTCTGGTCATATAATTGCATACTGTAGTGCCACATGATAACAGCACATACATAAATATATTTAAGCTGAGAGCCTGTTTGAAATTGGACAGAGGCAGATGGTAGTAGAATTAAGTTTTCCCACAGCACTGGAGAGGGATTTAATTGCTGTAGTTATCTGTAGCAAATTTCTATCTATGCGGCATACAGATGTGTCCTCGCACATTATTTACTGCAGTCACGCCAAATAGTCCCTCTCAGCACACCAGATCCTGTGGGACTTTGCTAGCACTGGATGTTTATTTTCTGTGTTTTGCGATTTGGACGCACAAGGAGATTGCGCTGATTAATGTGATATGTGACACTTGTATATCTGTGTGTGACGGAGTCTCTGACTCAGCATAGGAAGTGCTACGATGCAATTGCTGCAGCTTTTTTCCACGCCATGTTCTGTTTACAGTCTCAGTCGCACACAGATAGACAAGTGTCACATATCACATTAATCAGCACAGTCTTCTGGGTGCTCCTGGTCACATCGTATTGAGACTTAGATGCATTTTTTTGGTAAAAAAAAAAGTTGCCCGATGCATGGGCAGGGCATGTCGCGCTGCGTGGCGTATTGAGGATAGATGTCGAAGAACACATCTGTAGGTAGCTGGGATTACTATTTTGGATGACATCATTTTCAAACCCTTGCCCATATATTGACTAATGCTGCAAATGTGTTTATTTTATCTGTCCACTAATTTCTTTCTGATCTTCATAGATCTAATGTACTACAGACAGAGGGGCCTATTCATCATCACTTATTTTTCACAAAAGCATGTGAAAATTAAAATTTTCACATACTTTTGTGAAAAGTGTCAGGGCTATTCATCAAGTTCCGAAAAAAATACTTTTTTCGGAACGTGATGGTGTTACTGAACTCCACTTTCAGGTGGCATTCAGCCCCCAATAACTTTCACAGGCTGCTGTTTACACTGCAGCCTGTGAAGATTAACATGGCAGCTGCAGCAGAGGAATCTATTCAGATCCCTCCCTGCTGCATCTGCACTGCAGAGCCCTGGAGCTGCCGACATGCGCCCCCGCTCCGGGGCACTACAGACATGTGGCCTGGCTCACCGAAAGAAGAAGACAGGTGAGCGGTGCTAAGGATAAGAAGGTGGGCCAAACACCCGCGGGGGGAAGGGTCGGACACCAGCGGGGGGCATCGAACACCCGCACCCGCTGGGGGGGGGCGGGGAGGTCAGACACTCGCGGGGGGGAGAATCATACACCCGCGGGGAGGGGGGGAAGTGAAGTCCGCAGCCTGTCTTCATTCAAGCTGCGCATGCGCAGCTTGATGACAGGCAGTGAAAGGTTTCATACTTCCGAAAAACTGCTTCGTAGAAACAGTAGTTTTTTCGGAGGTGATAGTTTAGAACAGGAGACATGATGAAAGCCTCCTAAACTGTGTTTGAACTCGCAGCGAGTTCAAACCATAATTATCACATGTGATAATTATGTTTTGATGAATAGGCCCCAGAGTCACCAAGACGGGTCCCAGTGCTAGAGAATAATAATAACACGGTGGTGTGGTCAGGGACGCTCTGAAAACTATTCCCTATGCAGATCGTGCACTGCTGAAGGTAGGGATGAGCGGGTTCGGTTCCCTGAGAACCGAACCCACCCGAACTTCGGGGATCCGGGGCGATCCGAGCCCAAGCTCGGATCTCCCTGTCTGCCCCGGATCCCTCTCCCGAGGCAAAACCTCATGATCTGCTGTCGGATCTCGAGGTTTTGCCTCGAGCGGCCATTTAAAAAAAAATGCCTTTGCCTTTAATGGGCAAAGTGCTGATTGGCTGACAGAGCCGTCTGTCACGGCTCTCAGCCAATCAGCATTATGGTGCTCATTTGCATGTAGCACGGACTCGTGAGATCCGTGCTACATGCATCTGTGTGACTAACAGTGACACAGAGCACAGATGGGTCAGTGAGACCCGTCTGTGCTGCTGTGTATTTCAATGACACAGATGCAGGGTAAACTTTAATAACCTTGCGGCTCCCACCATTGACTACAATGGAGGGAGCCGTTCATTGGCTGAGAGACGGGAGATGACCTCTCTCAGCCAATGAACGCTTAGCAGCGGGGTTTCCATGGTGATACCCCGCCGCTAAGCTCTCATTCGGGAAGTACCGTTCTATAGAACGGTACTAAGTTCGTGGATCGCGTTTTCGTTTTTTTTTTTGCCAAGTCCGGGGATGCCTACTTTGGAACGAAGAGGACAGAACCTCGCATAGGAGATGGTGAGTATGTTTTTTTTCACAGGTCCCAAGTGGACCGATGCTACAGGTTACATAGGTAAGTATGTGTACATGTGTGTGTGTATGTATGT
This sequence comes from Taudactylus pleione, assembly GCA_031769625.1. NCBI lineage: Eukaryota > Metazoa > Chordata > Amphibia > Anura > Myobatrachidae > Taudactylus > Taudactylus pleione. The sequence goes on along the minus strand of JAUIMM010000092.1, from coordinate 615,766 downwards.
TTAATAAACTTATACTGTCACGGTGTGTGTGTCCTGTGTTTTTTTAAACATTTTTTTTACAGGTGAACTACATTTACTAGTGGGCCCTTAATGCCCTGCATGCTGGTACTTGTGGTTCTCCAAGTACCAGCATGCGGGGCAGGCTAGCTGGGACTTGCAGTTCTACTTGTAAAGACAATGTTTGATATTCTTTATTTACACCACACCACACAATCAACCCGCCACCCACCGCCACCAGGGGTGGCGGGGATAGCCCCGGGCTATCAGCCTGGGCCTGGGGTGCCCTGGAGAGGGTGACCCCTTTATTGGGGGGTCCCCAGCTCTCCAGGGATCCCCGGCCTGGGCTGACTAGCGGTCAGGGCTGATGCTGCGGCTGGGGGGCCCGGTGAAAGGGCTCCCCTGGCTGTGGCATCAGCCCCCCGCTAGAAAAAGTCCAGTGCTGGTTCTGGAACATACAGGGGAACCCTACTTATTTTTTTCCCCTGTATTTCCAGAACCAGGACCAGATCAGAGCCCAGAGCTGGTTGCGCAGAATACGGGGGACCCCTACGTCGTTTGTCCCCCGTATTTTGGCAACCAGCGCTGGTTCTGACTAGCCCGGTGCTGGTTGTGCTTAAGTACAGGGGACCCCTACGTCGTTTGTCCCCTGTATTTAAGCCCACCCAGCACTGGGTCACTAATGTCCGGGGCTGGTTGCTCTTTTTTTGGGGGGGGCACGCCATTTTTTTCTTTTTTTACACAGGTTTTTTTTTTTTTTTTACCACAGCAGCAGAGACGGGTCTCACGGACCCATCAGTGCTCTGTGTCAATGACACAGATGCAAGTAGCACGGATCTCCCGGGTTCCTGCTACATGCAAATGGGCACCATAACGCTGATTGGCTTCCTGTCTGCCACTGCAGTGCCACTCCTAGATGGGCCACGTATTTGTGCCGCCCACTTGTGTCGCTTAGCATAGTCATCCAGCTACCTCGGTGCAACCTTTTGGCCTAAAAACAATATTGTGAGGTGTGAGGTGTTCAGAATAGAGTGGAAATGAGTGGAAATTAATGTTATTGGGGTTATTAATAGTGTAGGAACAAAAATAGCCCCATTTTATGTGATTTTAGTGGTTTTTTTTATTTTTTAAGAAAAAATCCAGATCCAAAACACAAAACCCAGAACTCAAAACACGGAAGGGTGGTTTTGGCAAAACCAATCCAGATCCAAAACACGAAGAAAGATCCAGATCCAAAACCAAAACACAAAACACGAAAAGTGGCCGGTGCACACCCCTAGCTGAAGGGGTGACATTGCTCTGCCTCCAAGGTTGGTTTGAGCAGGACAAGCTGCCTGGACCCGGGTAATCACTACCTTTCATAGTGGGTTCCTCTGCAGGCTTATGTTCAATTTAATGCAAGTCTTACAGATTCATCATTCACAAAATGAAGGCTGGTAAGGACACATACACGTATGATGGTCCTTTAAAGAAAAACATATTTGTTCTTCTTTGTGTCATATTTGCTGATTAATAAACCTGCCCTATGGAAAAACTGAGGGGAGATCCAAGTAAAAGTCTCAGAAGGGGCTTTTATCATCGTGGTGCTGGCCTCAGCTGTACAAAGTCGCAATTTGTGCTAAGGCACAGTGGGGGGTGAGGCCATGACATGATTCACCATGAATTGCATAACTGAGTGCCTGGACTGCCCGCTTTACTGGTGATCCAAGAGGCTGGTCTACTCTCCTAGGGGAAAGTAGGTAAGTACTATAGGCTTTGTTTACACCTTTTTTTTGAGGATGGGGGGAGAGAGGTAAATACTTTCAGTAATTGCTATGATATTACAGTTGGATTAAACTCTATGTCTCTTTCCCTAATCCACTAGCTTCTGAAAACCTTATCCGACAATATAAGGAAGTAGTCAGTCATATAAAATGCAGATGTTTTCAAAATGAGGCGAGCAGTGGACTTTAATCAGCAAATCGGAAAAACCTAATTTTTTTAAATCGCTGCTTTCCTATTAAAGCGACATCACTGGTGATTTGCATTTGGAGTTGGACAGTTTCAAAATCATTGAAGAAAAGTAGCTTGCTTCATGGCCCAGATGTGTACCCTTACCTCTTGTAAGTACCCTGTTATTTTTCCAGTTTCAACTCATCTGTGCGACTTAATTTGTCTTTTTTTACACAATGTTACATCACCACTTAATATACTGGGCACTTTAGCAGTAAATTACTTCAATAATTCTTGTGCGCTGAAGCAGTTATACAAATACCATTACCATAGATGAACATTAGTTGTTAGAAGTATGTAAATGCAGCTAGCTTCAATCTCTTGTGATTTCAACCAGGTTTTATCTTAAGTACTTTAAACACATACATTTTAGATATGTTAATGATAAAATTATATATATGTCAGGAAAATGAATTGTGGTAATTCTGGAAGCCGATGAATTAATCACCTGACATTTTCTGCATGCGATATAATCAGTGATTCAGTATACTTACTATAAGGACTGATTTCCTGAATAGTACTGTGATTTTTTTCTTCTTATAAAGCAGCGTTTCCAGATATGAAACCATATATGTGGTGCATGATATTTATTCAAGATAACAGAATATTGTGTATGATAGCAGGTTCAGATCACTCATTAGGTAATCATATATATATATAGTCCGGTATAGAACTGACACTCAATTGATGAAGTAATCTTGCCAGGTTGCCCTCTGTTTAATGATTGAGTATAATTGCAAAGAGACAGCGGCACTCCCGGACTTGAAAGTTCATTTTCCATGGTTTAACATTCTTGTCACTCCTAATCTTAGGTTTTAATAGTTCTTCACGTTTGATTGTTAATACTTCATCTCTCTGTTTTCTTAAAGTATTTAATGCATATCCTCTGATCACAAATTTATCAATGAGCTTATCCAATTCAATCTTAGTATCTTGGAGATCACTAGATATCCTTACAATTCTCAACATCTGGGATTTAGGTAATCCTCTCACTAAGGCCTTTGGATGATTAGCTGCAAGGAAGGTGTTACGGTCTGTAGGCTTTGAATAGACTCCTGTAACTATCTTATCCTCCTTTATCGTAACCTGTACATGGAGAAAAGTATTTAAAGGTAAGAAACCTAGTTGTTTGTTGTTAGTGTATCTTTGCAACGCCAGCCTTGACAAAAGGGTCTTGCATGGCCCTGAAACGTCGGCATCCTTAGGCATGCAATAAACTTATCTATTTGCACTTTCAAGTCCGGGAGTGCCGCTGTCTCTTTGCAATTATATATATTAGGGGTGAGCGGATTCGGTTTTACTCGGTTTTACCCGGATCTTTTTATTGGCTATCGCCGAACATGTGTTTTGGATAGCGAATAAAATCGAGCCAAATTTGCGGTAAAGTGGCGATAAGAACCGAGTAAAACCGAGTAAAACCGAACCCGCTCACCCCTTATATATATATATATATACTCTTGTGTGTGTATGTGTGTGTATATGTATATATATATATTATATATATATATATATATATAAAAGCACACACAGACAAGCACACATATATAACACACACACACACAAATCGCAGGGTCAGTGCAAGCAGGTTCTCAAAGAGGGGTTCCGGACTATAGACAGACAGTAATTAGTTAGACAATGTCTAGATAGACACCAGATGTTAGACAGTTAATAGTTAGACAAGGATAAAAGCTCGACACAGACAAAAGTCAGACACACTAAAGTTAGACATGTAAAAAGTTTGACAGGTACAAAAGGTCGACAGGGTCAAAAGTTCAACATGAAAAGAATGGTCGACACATTTTTTTGTTTGTTTTTTAGATTTAGGGTTAGGTTTAGGGTTAGGCACTTACTGGAGGGTTTGGGTTAGGCACTTACTGGAGGGTTTGGGTTAGGCACTTACCCCCACGGTTTGGATTAGGCACTTACCCAGATGGTTAGGGTTAGGCACCAGGATGGAGGGTTAGGGTTAGGCACTAAGGGGAGGGTTAGGGATAGGGTGAAGATTAGGGCTAAAAAACAAAAAAAATTGTCGACTATTTTTGTGTCTACCATTTTCATGTCGAAATTTTGACCCTGTCGACCTTTTGTACCTGTCAAACTTTTTACATGTCTAACTTTAGTGTGTCTGACTTTTGTTTGTGTCTAACTTTTTTCCCTGTCCAACTATTGACTGTCTAACATCTGGTGTCTATCTAGACATTAACTAATTACTGTCTATCTCTTATACCACACCCGTCAAAGAGTATGTTAGAAAAAGATTAAGGGCCTGATTCAGCAAGGATCACAACTGCGATCGCAATAGCAATTACGCACGCAGTCTGACTGCGATAATATGCTAATAAACTGCGATCGCTATGCTGTCGCAGCACAACATAAGGACGCGCACTTTACCTTAAACACATCCGTAATCCTTAGCAAGACTGCAACACCATCAGTAACACTGAGTACAATCGCAGCCTCACGCACACTTGCACAAGCTCTGACCTTACTCAGGAATTGCTAACCTCATCGCATGCTGTAAGTACACAAGCTGCGAACGGCATCGTGGATAATTTATGCACGCCCGTGCAACGGAGTTCAAACGCACTGGCACGCCTGCGTTTCACCGACCGGGGTGGGTCACCACCCCCAAATGGCACTACTTGTCAATCACTCTGCGATAGGTCTGCGTAGTCACTGCGTTCGCAGTCCCGTTCGCAGTGGAGAGCTTGCACATGCGTGCTGTGATGCATACGCATGCGCAGATCTCAACAATGGCCGATGCGTGCGTAATCACAGTTGCGATCCTTGCTGAATCAGGCACTAAGAGGAGATAAAAGTAATCAAAGGTAAACAATGGTCATAATAAGGGTAATGATAACCATAGTAGCTCCAGTAGGCCAATCTGTGTACAGGCCAGTACCACATGTAGTTGACCTCTCAGGTGACTTATTCACAGTGTGACCATTGTTTAGTATTTATTTTATAGTAGATCATTCTAGCTGAAGCAGTGGGCGTCCCTATAAGTACATAAGGCTATGCTTTGGACCGTGAGAGAGTACAGTTATGTTTGCATTACCATCCGTCTCTAAATCAGGCCCATTTCCTATAACAGTCCTAGCTGCCATTTTGCTGAATATAGACACAGTCTATCTAGCTTTAAGCATATCTTCATAGATCACTTTCCAGAAGACAAGAGAGCAGTGGAATGTCATAAAAGACTTTTAAAACTTAAGTCTAAGTGGTTCTATGTGCTGGATACAGACAAGCCTCGAGGCCTGAATGATCAGTGATCCTTTAATCTTCATTTGTGATTAGCGTCTATCCAACAGACATTAACATATTTAATTAAATGTATACACCCCAGTCCTTGGTCCAGTCATATACATACAATTTTGGGTGCAAGATTGTGTTTTTTATGATTTATTATGATTAACAATTATGTTATACATTATTCTGGTAGGCTGTGGCATATAATATATGTACATTGTTTGAACTACAGTTATTCTCATACATTTTCATAAATTTTTCTACTTATATTGATATGACTTTATAGTATCTGTATACTAAAGTAATCTGTCCAGTTGGATGTTTTTAACATGCATTCTTTCTTATGTTGTATCTATTAGTGGTGGGATTGCACACTGAATGTATACGGCATAGGGTTGCTAGGGGGAGTGAACTTGTGTGGGCGGAGCCAGGCTCTACCTGGAAGTCCTGCTTGCACTGCTGACAGAGCTAGCGGCTGACCTGCGACTAAATCACACGGGGTGCTTATTTAAAGCTAAGTTGCTTTTTGTTGCACTTTACTATGTTCCCTGAAGATGGGTCTAATAAACACAAAATGCTGGAGTAGCAGATCATGCACCAAGTGTCTTTATTATTTTGAAAGGTCCGGAGAGTGGTCCGGAGAGTGCCGCTCCTGTTGTCTGTGTATTTATCTCTAGTGAGCACCATGACATATGACGCAAAGACGGGGAGTGGAATTGAACTAGTTGAACTATGACCATTGTTTTGGAATTAAACATAGTTGAACTATGGGCCTGATTCAGACCCGCTCGCGAGCGCATATCGCTCCCAAGCCTGTCGATGGTGGGGTACTGCGCACGCGCGGCTCTCGCCGGGCGCATGTGCAAGCCCCGGAGTGAGAGAGAAATTCTCTTGCTCCGGGGCTCACTACAAAAGGGGCGCTGTCGATGTTGATCTACAGCTCTCCCCGTTTTGTAGGCACCCACAGCTTAGTGAGCGGCCAGGAGGCCGCAACAACAATAAAAATAAAACGCCCTGATTCAGAGCGAGCGCTCTTAAAGAGTGTCCGGCTCTGAATCAGGCCATATGACCATTGTTGTCTGGAGTCTTCTTCAAAAGGTCCCGTGAGTGCCGCAGTTACTTTGTTCTGTTCATTATTTTATATAAGTTATGTTGCATTTACTCAAGGGCAGGTGCTATGATGATCACGCTTGTTCTGATACTGAGGTTTGAAAGAAAATCAATTTGTATAGAAATAGCTTTTAACCACTTAACTGATGATTTTTTTCCAAAAACCGCTCAGAAATTGTAATTTTTTTTTGTATTAATTTATGTAAACAATAGCTCTTTAAACCTAAATCAACATATTTTTTTTAACAAAAATGCTAAATCAAGTTTAAATAGCTATTATTTATATTTACATAATGTGATAATGAAAAAAAATTGACAATTTTTGGGACATTTTTAATTAAAATAGTTTTATAGTTGAAAAAAATTAAATAATTTACTGTGTTAGTGGTTGGGGAAATGGGCAGAATGGAGCAAGGGTGGGGTGGGGCATGTTGTAGCTGCAGGGATGGTGCTGTAGCAAAGTGCAGGGCAGAGATACAGATATATAAATATATATGTACACATAATATGTACATACATATATACACATACATGTACATACATATACACATATATGTACATACATAAACACACATATATACATAAATATATACATATATATATTATATATGCACATATATATATATATATATATATATATGTATATACACATACCCACACACACTAGGTGGGACACTAAGCTGGCTCCCTGATGACTTTTGTTCAGAGTATACACACTGACCGGGGGCAGTTGCCGGGAGATGCTGATTGGGACACTGGGGGCATGCAGGCCTGGCCGGGGGACTGGCGGTGCTGCAGGGCTACTGGGGGCAGAGGTAGCCATGGATTTGTTGCAGCATTGGGCTCAGTACTGTCTGTGCTTCCTGTGTCAGCAGGTTGGCTGTGTGGGGGACCAGCGGTGCAACCCGATCACTGTGGACACAGTGATCGGGACACTGGAGGCAGAGCCGCGGCTACCTTGAGCTGTGACTGCAGGCTGGGCTGTGCGGGGGACCGGTGGTGCAATCTGATCACTGTGAACACAGTGATCGGGACACTGGGGGCAGAGCCAGGGTTACCTGGAGGCACGGCTGCAGTACAGGGCTGTGCGGGGGACTGGGGGTGCTGCGGGGCTACCCGATCATGAGGCCAGCAGTGATTGTGAGAAATGGTTGGCGGAGCAGGGGTTGCTTGCAGAGGCCTCTGACACAGGTGGAAGCGGGAACATTAACTTCCCGCAGCCTCCTTGTGGGCATTTCTGACTGGTCGCATCAGATCATGTCAGGGAAAGCTGAGCCTGGTGTAGTCACATCTGATGCGACCATGCCAGGCAAGTAGTTAAAGAACCCTTTCTTTAGGCCTTCCAAAGTTTTATACTTATTAGAGATATGCGGGTACGAATTTCTGAAATCCAAACACAGCTGAATTTAAGGGTTCCGAGTAACACTGGGTCAAGGTTCAGATTCACTTTTGTGACCCGGTTCGAACCGTGGTTCAGATCTGTTGCCGGATCTGAACTAGGATTTAAAAACCAAAGAACTCGGGTGTTGGATTCGGACATTGTAGCTGTTTTTATTGATATTTATACATTTTTAATCGTTTCTTTTTTATTTTTATCCAAAGCAAAAATTGACAGGCCCAAACAGCGCCCCCTGCCCTGCGGTGCCCTGTGCCATGGCACAGGTCGCATTACCCTAGTTACGGCCCTGACTCCCACGTTACCACCCCCAAACGCTGACCTCCCGTCCCTCACTCTGTGATGGCTTTCTTTCTGCATGAGTGATCGCAGAGCAAGCGCAATGCTAACTTACGCACATGGACTGCAAAGTATACGCATGCGCCGTATGTACCATCGAGCGATCTGCGTACGCTGTTGCAGTTGCGATCCGTGATGAATCAGGCCTTATGTATGTTTTGTATTTATGTATTCACACAATTCTAATACTCAGCAGCTACTTTCACTTACCTAACACTTCAACTCTTCACTGCTATCTTTCATTTGTGTGGTGCCCTGTGGTGGCTTTGCTGGGCTGGTTTGGGGGTGCCCCATGCCCCAGACATGAACCCCTATAATGTTAGAAACTGACCCGATGTGGTTACCTTGATGTTGGTGGGTACGCTCATAACTTTGGCCAAATTTATGCCAGAAACCTTGTTTATGATGTATAATTATTACATTTATTATTTCTCTAATGGTTGTATGATGGAAAGCTAGGTAGCACATCCCATTACAAGTAACTAGAGGGTGCAGTTGAGGCCCCCTCCCTCTAATGCCAAAATGTTATGCTAAATACACTTGGTGAAACAAATGCATCACTGAAAATTGCAGTTCATCACCTAGAGGAGATATTGGTGAAACAAGGGCATTATATTTTAGACCCCTATAATGTCACCCAGGGATGTCAAAAAGGGGGTTGTATTAAGTACCAGGACCTGATGGTCTCTAAGGGCCTGGAATTGCCAGGAAGGTGTATCCACACTCCCCTACTATGGTGCAGTCATGCCCCCCACCAATGGAGCACCAGTACAGCATACAACTCCTTCAAACAGCACATAACGGGACGGGGTCATGCTCCCAATAGGCCATGCCCACCAACATGTGGGCCCGCAGGAGCTGTCAGCTGTCCTGATGCCACCAAGAATGTTGAAATAGAAATCAAATCAGATTGGTCAGATAAAGAGACCAGGAAAAGGCATCACAGTGACATCCTACAAAGTTCTGAGGAAAATATCTCACCTCAATGTGAGAAAACACAAAGATAACTAAAGCATAGTGTATGCAATTTACATGATGTGATTCAATAAATAGAGACATACAGTATGTACAGTCAGGTGCATAAATATTGGGACATTGACAGAAAGTTCATATTTTGGCCCTCATTCAGAGCCACTCGCTAGCGGCAGTACGCTCGTTCCGTGCGATGTTCGCACATCTGCGCATGCGTACGGATCGTTATACCCATGCGCGAACCAGTCAGTGCGGCCAAAATTCATGTGCTCGCAATATAGCGAATGCCTGCTATTTTGAGTGACAGAATGAGGCGTATGTGGGTGGTAACAGGGGAAGGTGCTTGAAAATGGGGAGTGGAGATCCGAACGCAGGCGTGCTTAAAGGTCAAAACGGGCGTTTTATGGGTGTGCATAATTAATACAGCAGCGTCATTGACCACGTCACTGGGTTATTTTATAGCCAGAACTGCTCGCAAGATTGTGGTAGCAAAAACCAACCACAAGAATAGCGAGCAGTTCATACGCTGATCGATGTACTCGATTAATCTAATAAATAGCGGACATGACGTATGGTGCGTGCGGCCAGGGGGCGTTTTTAACAAATAAACGAGCGTATGTTTTGCTCGCTCATTCAGACTTAGAGGTGTGAACAGACTGCAATTTGCGAACTGATCATTTGAATAGCCACCCCTTGTTTTTGAACGAACGACCGCAAATAGCGAACGTCTCTGAATCAGGCCCTTTGTCCTCTATTCACCACCAAAATGGCTTTGAAATGAAACAAACAAGATGTGCTTTAACTGCAGACTTTCAGATTTAATTTGAGGGTAATTACATCCAAATCAGGTAAATGGTGTAGGAATTACAACGGTTTCTATATGTGCCTCCCACTTTTTAAGGGGCGAAAAGTAATGGGACAAAGTAAACAACCCTAAATCTAACTTTCACTTTTTAATACTTTGTTGCAAATCCTTTGCAGGCAATTACAGCCTGAAGTCTGGAACGCATAGACATCACCAGACGCTGGGTTTCATCCCTGGTGATGCTCTGCCTGGCCTCTACTGCAAATGACTTCAGTTCCTGCTTGTTCTTGGGGCATTTTCCTCTCAGTTTTGTCTTCATCAATTGAAATGCATGCTCAATCGGATTCAGGTCAGGGGATTGACTTGGCCATTGCATAACATTCCACTTTTTAGCCTTAAAAAACTCTTTGGTTGCTTTTGCAGTATGCTTCGGGTCATTGTCCATCTGCACTGTGAAGAGCTGTCCAATGAGTTCTGAAGCATTTGACTGAATATGAGCATATGATATTGCCCGAAACACTTCAGAATTCATTCTGCTGCTTTGTCAGCAGTCACATCATCAATAAATACAAGGGAACCAGTTCCATTGGCAGCCATACATGCCCACGCCATGACACTACCACCACTATGCTTCACTGATGAGGTGGTATGTTTTGGATCATGAGCAGTTCCTTTCCTTCTCCATACTCTTCTCTTCCCATCACTCTGGTACAAGTTGATCTTTGTCTCATCTGTCCATAGGATGTTGTTCCAGAACTGTAATGGCTTTTTTAGATGTTGTTTGGCAAACTCTAATCTGGTCTTCCTGTTTTTGAGGCTCATCTTGTGGTGAACCATCTATATTCACTCTTGTGAAGTCTTCTCTTGATTGTTGACTTTGACACATATACACCTACCTCCTGGAGAGTGTTCTTGATTTGGCCAACTGTTGTGAAGGGGTTTTTCTTCACCAGGGAAATAATTCTTCTGTCATCCACCACAGTTTTTTTCCGTGGTCTTCCTGGTCTTTTGGTGTTGCTGAGCTCTCCAGTGCGTTCTTTCTTTTTAAGAATGTTCCAAACAGTTGATTTGGCCACACCTAATGTTTTTGCTATCTCTTTGATGGGTTTGTTTTGATTTTTCAGCCTAATGATGGCTTGCTTCACTGATAGTGACAGCTCTTTGGATCTCATATTGAGAGTTGACAGCAACTGATTCCAAATGCAAATGTCACACCTAGAATCAACTCCAGACATTTTAGCTGCTTAATTGATAATGAAATAACAAGGGAATAGCCCACACCTGTCCATGAAATAGCTTTTGAGTTGATAGTCCCATTACTTTTGGCCCCTTAAAAAGTGGGAGGCACATATAGAAACCATTGTAATTCCTACACCGTTCACCTGATTTGGATGTAAATACCCTCAAATTAAATCTGAAAGTCTGCCGTTAAAGCACATCTTGTTTGTTTCATTTCAAAGCCATTTTGGTGGTGAATATAGGCCAAAATATGAAAATTCTGTCAATGTCCCAATATTTATGCACCTGACTGTAGATAATCTTAAAGATGATGTGTCATTATTTTTCATATTCCCTTTATGAAGAATAATGCCCGCCAGGGCCGGCTCTAGGGGTGTTCGACCTGAGCGGTCGCACAGGGGCGCCACCAAAAGAGGGCTCACCCCTCCCCAACATCCTGATTTCAGTGGGACATTACTGTCCTGCTGTTTCCACCCATGGGCCGAAGTGGCCGCGGGTGGTTTAATCGGGAGGTTGGGGACCCTCCACTGCTGCAGCTGTGCAGCGGTGCCGGACCCCAGAGACTATGAATGGATGCTGCGCACATGCGCGTGGCATCCATTCAGTGATAGGAGAGGGTTGGGGGAAGCCCAGCAAGTGAGGCTCCCCCCAGTCTGATGTTATTTGGAGGCGGACACCCCTCCTAATAATGTTACAATAATTAGGCCATGCCCTCATTTTGGGTCGCGCGCACAAAAATAGGGAGTGCTGGATGGGGCTGGCACAGGGTAATCCGACCCCTGGAGCCGGCCCTGATGCCCGCAGTGGCATAAGAGTGTGTGTGAGAGTGCCCTTCTTAAGAGGAGGAGGACATGAAGTTGCACTGACATTTTGCGTTAATCTTGGTATTAACCAATAACAAGTTTGGTGTGATGCAGAATGAGAGACCGATGTTCTAAGGGGCCTCATTTATCAACGAGTTTATCACTCAAAACTAGTGATAAATATCACTTTTTATGATAAATGGTGCTCAGCCAATCAGCTCCCAACTGTAATTTTTCTGACAGTTGGGAGCTGATTGGCTGAGCACTATTTATCATAAAAAGTGATATTTATCACTAGTTTTGAGTGATAAACTCGTTGATAAATGAGGCTATAAGAGAGCTGAGGTCAGAGAGGAGTACGAGATCGAGAGAGATGCTGAGATTTAAGGATGGGTGTTATAACAGAGCAGCTGTGTTGGCTATGACAAGACAGCTAGGCATGGAGCTGATCCCAACAAGTGTGAGAATCAAAATTTTAGACTAAGAGTATACACAGTGGCGTCATGAGGGGGGTGCGTGCCACACCTGGGCGTCACCCTCGGAGGGGATGACACCAAAATGCAGGCTCCTCTGCAGTGACAGGAGCCGGCTGCTGCAGTGTGAAATCCTCCTGCAGCACCCGGCTCCTGTCATAGAAGAGAAACTGAGAGTGCTGGCAACCCAGTCTCCGGTGGCAGCCCAGCATCTCCGGTGATGCTGGGCTTCCCCTGGAGTGAAGTCATCGGGATTCCCCATGAGGCCATGCCCCTTTATTTTAGGCCAGGCCCCCTATTTGGGAGCAGGCGCACCTCCAGCGCACAATGATAGTCAGAGTGCGCACTGGGTGTCACCAGACCCGGTGACGCCTCTGAGTCAGGGCCGTTTCTAGGGGCAGGCGACCCGTGCAATCGCACGGGGCGCGCTGCCTCCTACCCCTGCTGTAGAAACAGCATGTTAACTGCCGGGCGCCCGCTGAGATTCAGTTACCAGCGGGCGCCCGGCAGAGCAGAGCAGAGCAGCCGGAGACGGAGACGGAGGCTCCTGCTTTCGGCTTCCAGCTCCCACAATGTGCACTATGGGAGGACGTCATGACGTCTTTCCCATAGTGCAGAGAGAGGAGCAGCCGAGCGGAGCGGACGCCAGAGCGGGGCTGAAGGTAAGTGTTACTGGTTTTTTTTTTTTTTTGTGTGCAGGCAGCCTGGACAATACTTGGGGGGAGGCACTACTACTAGGGGCACTTCTGCTGGGGGAGCCACCACTACTGGGGGCACCTGGGCACAGCTACTAGGGACATTACTCTGGGGGCACTTCTACTGGGGGAGACACCACTACTGGGGGCACCCGGGCACTACTACTGGGGACATTACTCGGGGGGCACTTCTACTGGGGTTATTGCTTAGGAGGCACCACTACTGGGTGCATTACTCAGGGGCCAGGGGCACTTCTACTGGGGGCACTACTACTTGGGGCTTTTCTACTTGGGGCACTACTACAAAGGGAGCATTACTATTGGGGGCACTAATACAGGGGCATTAATACTGGGGAATTTATAAAGGGGACACTACTACAGGGGGCATTACTATTGGGGGCAATACAACTGGGGACACTACTACTGGGGCACTACAACAGGGACCATTACTATTGGGGGCATGACTACAGGGGACATGACTACAGGGGGCACTACTAATGGGGGCTCTGCATAAGTTACACTACCTCTGTGGGCACTGCATAAGGGGCATAAATACAGGGGGCACTGCATATGGGGACAACTACAGGGGGCACTGCATAATGGGCACTTTTGCCTGAGAGCCAGTGGGGGGGAAGCCTAAGACCTGTCGGGATGGAATGGCAAGGGAGGGGGCTGGAATGGTAAGGGAGGGGGCTGAAATGGTAAGGGAGGGGGCTGGAATGAAGTGTGTATTATGTGAATCTTGTTTTTTCAATGTGTTTTACGTGGTTCTGGATTTAATAATGTATTTGAGGTGGATGTGGTTTTAAAACGTAGTTTATGTGCCTCTGGCTTTTCCAATCTATTATGTGGAAGTGGTTTGTTGCAGTGTATTTTATGTGGAAGTGGTTTGTTGCAGTGTATTTTATGTGGAAGTGGTTTGTTGCAGTGTATTTTATGTGGATCTGGCTGGGCTCGCTCCCAACGCGACTAAAACCGGGTGTGATGCAAGGTCATACTTCTGCAAATGTCACACCACAGGCATGCACACAGAAATGCGGCGTGGGCTTGTGACAGCTAGGCCACACCCCATTTTTTGAGCGCGCGCATGCTGTCTATCTTTTCTTTAGCTACATATATTTTTCAGCGCTTTGCCTCTGACAGGTTAGACACCCCTGTACTCAGTAGTCACGGTGGCTGTCATTCTGTGGTCTTTCTAGATCACGCTCCCTTACTGTGATACCACACCCCCTCACGATGATGCCACGCCCACTCCACAATATTACTGCTTCGATTGCGCATTTTGACTGCTCGCACTGGGAGCCTCAGACCCTAGAAACTGCCCTGCTCTGAGTATACACTATTGTGATGCATATGGGAGTATATATGTCATATAGCAAGACATATGAAAACAAGGTTATCTGCAAGAGGGTCTATTGGAGGGTATGCAGTCGGGAAGCCGGCGGACCTAATCCCGACAGCCGGCTTCCCGACTGCTTAATTCCGGCGAGGGTTAAATGACAGGCATGTAAATCTAGACACCTGTCATTTTACCGACGTCAGGAGACCGGCGCCCGGCATCCCGATCGAAGGGATGCCGGGTGCTGAGCATGGATAGCCGTGCGGCGGGGAGGGTTAGGTTTAGGGTTCCCATTGGGTATTTAGGGTTAGGCACCCCCTCGGGAGATTAGGTTTAGGCTAGGCGAAAGGGGGGTTAGCATTAGGCACCACTGGGGGGGACTTAGGGTTAGGCCCCCCCCAGGGGGTCTTAGGTTTAGACGGCGGGGAAGGGGGGTAGGCTTAGGCACTTAGAGGGGGGATTAGGGTTAGGCACTGGGGGGGAAGGTTAGGGTTAGGCACCCCTAACGGAGGGTTAGGGTTAGGGGGTGGAATTAGGTTAGACAATACTTACCTTGGACGATCAGGATTTCCTCCTCTGCCGGGATGCCGCTGTAGGGATTTTCCAACCGCCGGACATGGGTCCGGCGGTAAATCATACCGATTCCTATTGGAGAGTGGGCTAGTGAGTTACAGTTCTATCAGAAATTAGTGTTAGCTCTTGAAACAAGTGAACTTGTGACCAGGCCTACCATCTGCAATAGTGGGACCCAGTACAAACGAAACAGACTGGGCCCATCCACCTCCTTGACATCAACCCCTCCTCCCCCCAAACACGGTGGGCAAAAAGGTCTAGCATAGAGCCCAGACAGCATGTTATGAACCCATCTCAGTTATGATGTGTGGCACATGCCCCACAGTCCTCCCTGCATACCATGCATACGTGTACAGTATATGCACACACATCAAATAGAAAAAAGTTAAACAAATATATAACATCTTATGAAAAAAATTAAAAGAATATTTTAAATACCTTTAAAGATTAAAGAAAATATGATTTTATGTATGTCTGTGGTACAACCCTGAGAAAAAAGCCCCATATAATTTATTTAAGGATATTTAGTTTACCTGCCAAACTTAGGTTCAAGGAAGTTGCATTGAGCATTGCCTTGCCTCTGTTTATTTACGGCACTTCTAATTGTCAGCTACCATCCATGTGGAGGAGGGCAAAGGCAAACATGAATTGGCAGAGGTACAGCTGGTGAAGGGTGGCAGAAAAGATGGCTGGTAGAGGCACACATGGAGGGGGCAAGAGGCACAGTTGGGGAAGGGGGTGCAGAGACATAAATAGCAAAGGAGGCAGAGGCATACATAGGGTGAGGGGACAGTGGCAAAGGTAGCGTACATCTATGTGCCTCTATTACTGTGTCATAGGCCTCGATGATCAGTACAGATTGATGATTACATTACGATCATATATTTTTTTTGCTTCTTTCATTCATTTGCAGGTACCCGGGTGTGAATGCAATCGAGCTGGTCTGGGTTTGGTTGACAAGGTTTATAAGATCTGAGCTCGTGCAATAGACTGTACAGAAGTTGACAGATGGTAAGCTGACACTCTGGGATGATATATTTACACCAGAGCAATGTAACAAATTGCATCTTTGAAGTAATTATTGCACTTTAGAATGATGATGATTATTTAAAAAAAAAAAGGTTCAAATTACATTGACAAAAGTGTGTAATTTCATATTGCTGTTAGTAAGATTCCAATAGACTCCCCCAATAGAGTATGCAGTAGTGCTGTACAGTAGCTGTAATCACAGTCTAAGCTTGTACAGTAAGGCAACTTCTTTGGAACACCCCCCCCCCCTCCTTCCCCGGAATACCACATCTCAAACTGAGGCGACGATACTGTAGGTTTCAAAATGCACGGGCTCTATATGGGACAAACCTTGGTGTTGTAAACTGGGTGGCAGCAATGCTAACCACTGTGCCTCCTTACTGTATTGTGACCCTGTGCTGTGGTATACTATATATAGTGTACCAAGTAAATACAGTATACAGTATACACTGTGAATTGGTTGCAATTTTGGTTCAATAAAAGTCTGCAAAGCAGTAGCTGCACATTACTGTAACCGGACACACAATAGTGTACAGTACTGCATCTGATACCAGCACTGGCTGCTGGAAGGCAATCTCCTGTCACCAGCCTTGCTCAGCTCAGAGTGACGGCCCTCAGCTCTATATGGCTGGTAGTGAAAACACTGTGTAAAAAAATAAATTGATGATTCCTTATGTACATCTGCTTGTGTGTAATGTAAACTTGTGTAATGAGTGTAATTAATTATAATGTTAATAATCATAATTACTAAAGTGTGTAAGTTTGCCGCATTACATATATTGGAATTTGGAACATAATAATACTAATGATGATAATTGACTATTAAAAAGTTAGTAATATAAAAAAAAACAATTTGCTCTTTAACATGTAATGTGTGTGATGAGCCAGTTATCATGTATAGTAATGTGGGTCTGCAGTACTAACAATTTTGTCACCAAATAATTGCTACAGAGTCCAAGTTTTAAAACTGATGTGTGTACTATTTACTGTGTATTTACTGTTGTTCAGATTGTGTCCATACACGGTCACAAATATGCGACTTACTTACCTACAGTATCAGGGTTTTAGGATTGCCCACCAGCCAGAGCAAAGTGGCACTGCACCTGTGCCTTGCCCACCCCTTAACGGGTGACATCAGAAGAGATGGGCTATCCGCACCGGGGAGTACAGCACTGACCAGGATGTCCTCATGACGGTCCGGACAGCTATACAAGCTGTATGGTATGTGCTCGGAGCGTCCAAATGACGCTCTGCAATCTGTGGCACAGCTCATATAGAGTACCCAAGTTTTACATAGGTAATTCAAAAGGTAAACAAGACTATAGCTAATTCAACGGGATAGTTGTGAAAATAGAGAAATGTACAAGCCCTGCTGTGCCGCTCCACTGAACCAGGAGACTGGGTTGTAAACATTAATCACATATAGATATATGTATTAACTTGAAACATTTTATGGCTGAAGGAAAATATTTATTATAGTGTTAAAATCTACTGGATGTGGTGAGCTGTAAAATGTCTGAGATGCATATTGACCTTGAGTTTCACAGAACCAAGAATGCTCTTCTGCAGATGCTCATTATCATTGCTATAATGTAGACTGTTCTGATGTGTGTACCCTAGTATATAGTGATGTTTATATTCTTATTAAAAATATGAATATTATGCACTCTGTATTATGCATGGATACAATCATATAAATACATGGAAATCAACTATTTTTTTTTCCCTGAAAAAGATGTACAGTACTGGGTGGAACCGTATTGAAACATAATGAGTTATGACAAAAATGCATTTATATTGTATATGCTTTGATTAATAAAAGTATCATGAGAATAAGAAGTGCAAAATTAATTAAAACAAAAGTAGCCTTATAGTATTAAAATAAAAACAACAAGGTTCCAGCCAATGGTTATTAATGTAGTTAGGGTCAATTATTTAAGCCAATAAATATACATGTCATAAACATAATACCTTAGGTGCTGGTGCCCAAAGCATGCCTACAGTGCCTAGCCATGAGCTTGGTATTACTAATCAAAACCTTATAAAATTAACTTATTACTAATATGCCATGCACACCAGTCCACCCTAAACTCTAAAACAGGGACAGATTACTCTTGCTACCAGCCCAGTTTTTTAAATAACTGTATTCAATAATTTCGAAACCTTCTAAATCCATATTTTGGTGAGAAAATACCCAGCAATGCTTTTAATAATGCTAATATTTTACTTTTGTTAATATCCCAGGTATACTTTCCAATCATACCCATTTGGCAAATGAAAAGCTACATTTAATATTATGTTTTCTTTAAAAGTTGTATCAAAACAAATGATTTAATTTTCATTGCCATCTACAGTACACCATTACAGTCATAATAATGTTAAAATAAAGAAAATAACTGCTATATGACCACATTACTTTCATAACATCAGTTAATCTATATAATAGGCGAGAACGATTGTGTGTGTCTGTCTGTTTGTCTTTATGCTTGGCTAGAGTTTTGTACCTAGCTCCACCAAATTTGGCATGGTTGTATAGTTTGATAAGGATAAGGTTTTTGGCTATGTTTAAAGTTTGTCAGTGCCATGGAGGTCTACATGGTGACCACCAAGTAGGTCGTGGAGTCTCTGAATTTAAATTTTTGTTTAAGCAAGTTAGCTCAGGATGTTTTCCAGTGCATAAAACTGCACTGATCTGAAGGCACAGGCTGATATGTAACAGTACGGGCAGGCAGAACTCTAACAGAAGAGCAGTGAGTCGGAGGATCGACTGTCACACTGCACCTGCACTGACAGTTACTATTCTCCTCCAAGCACTTATTTTTATATATGCCATAGATTTCTGTTCTGCATTGATTTCTGAAACTGCACTGATTTGGGAAGCTATATTTATGTCCTGTAAGTCACTCTGTTCCTGATATACCCCATTCCAAAAAGTTATATGCCAGCCTGCACTGTAATTTACTCCTAAATTGCCTTGTTATCCAGGTGTGAATGACTTCTGTGTTCCTTGTTAAAGCTTTTACATTTTTCGGGCCACCCAAAGCGTCTCTTGCACGCCCCTGTCACTTTTCAGAAAATTCTGCACCACCAAATTTATTGTGTGAGCAAAACATGGGATGTGCTGGAATTTGCCCAGATGTAATGCCCGCACAATATTGGTGGCGTTGTCAGATATCACAAATCCCCAGGAGAGGTAAGCCACTGGGCGATGATTTCCCTCAGTTTCTCTAAGAGGTTGTCGGCAGTCTGCCTCTTACTGAAACCGGATGTGCTGGAATTTGCCCAGATGTAATGCCCGCACAATATTGGTGGTGTTGTCAGATATCATAAATCCCCAAGTGGGGTAAGCCACTGGGCGATGATTTCCCTCAGTTTCTCTAAGAGGTTGTCGGCAGTCTGCCTCTTATTGAAACCGGTGATAAACAGCGTAGCCTGCCTTGAAACGAGCTGGCATTTCTGAGATGCTGCTACTGGTTACGCTGCTGTTGTTGCTGGTAAGGTGATACATCTACCCAGTGGGCTGTCACAGTCATATAGTCCTTAGTCTGCCCTGTTCCACTTGTCCACATGTCCGTGGTTAAGTGGACATTGGGTACAATCGCATTTTTCAGGACACTGAGGACACTTTTTCTGACGTTTCTGTACACTCTTGGTATTGCCTGTCTAGTGAAGTGGAATCTAGATGGGATTTGGAACCGGGGACACACTACCTCCATCAATTGTCTAAATCCCACTGCACCAATGGCGGATACTGGACACACGTCTAACACCAAAATAGCAGTCAAGGCCTCAGTTATACGTTTTGCTTCAGGATGACTGCTGTCGTACTTCATCCTCCTCGCTAAGGACTGTTGGAGGGTCAATTGTTTAGTAAAAGTAGTGGTGTTCCTACTTCCTCTCTTGGATGATGAACGACTCCCAGCAGCAACAGCAGCAGTGGCAGCAGTAGGCGTAGCAATGCAGGATCCTCTGGAGGAATCCCAGATAGGAGAGTCAGTCATGCCAGTTACATGCCTGCAGGACTACTTCTGATCCTGACTAAGGAGGAAATTGATGAGGAGGGAGTTGACGGTGTGGTTTGCAGGCGCTTGGATACAACAGGACAAAGGGATTTAGGTGTCCCTGGACTGCTTATGGTCTTAGCCAAAGTTTCTGAACTTGACAGTAACTTTTTATGAATGCGCTGCAGGTGACGTATAAGGGAGGATGTTCCTAGGTGATTAACGTCCCTACCCCTACTTATTTCACCTTTACATATGGTACATATTGCCAGACCAAAGAGGTGGAATGTTTGGTCTTCTGCCCAGGCATGACCGTGATGGGCTTTTTCATCCCACAGACAACAACTGTCTCCCCCGGAGCCTGATTTAAACAAACCACATCACCATCAGAATCCTCTTCGCCAACTTCCTCCTCAGCGCCAGCTACACCAGTATTCTCATCCTATTGTACTTCAACAGTGACATCTTCAATTTGCATATCAGCAAGTGGACTGTGGGTGCTGCTTTCAGCACTTGCAGGGGGCGTGCAAATGGTGGAAAGAGCCACCTCTTCCCATCCAGTGCTGGGAAGGTCAGGCATCGCAACCACCACCACACTTGGACTCTCCTTGGGGATTTGTGATATCTTCTTAGAACGCCCAGTTCTTCGCTGTGCTTTGCCAGCTTAACTTGTTTGATTTTTTTAGCGGGAGGAGGGCTTCCATCGTCATGTGAAGCTGAACCACTAGTCATGAACATAGGGAAAGACCTTAGCCGTTCCTTGCCACTCTGTGTCGTAAATGGCATATTGGCAAGTTTACGTTTCTCCTCAGATGATTTAAATGTTTTTTTTAAGGTCATTTTCCTGAACTTTGTCATTTGGGATTGTATATGCCCTCTACTATGACATTGAGCATCAGCCTTGGCAGACGACGTTGATGGCATGTTATCGTCTATGTCATGACTAGTGGCAGCAGCTTCAGCACTAGGAGGAAGTGGTTTTTGGTCTTTCCCTATTTTATTTTTATCGGAGAAAGTTTGGTCCTCCATTTATGTTATATTGATATATACATGCGGTTAAGGCGCACACAAACACAGAAAATAATTTTTTATTTTTGTTGGAGACTAGTGCACTTTGTGGGTTACACCATCCTTTAAGAAATGAGCCAGCCAGCTCTTTACTTATGGGACACAAGCGCACTCTTGGCGCTGCTCCTTTGTTGATGCACGTGCAGCTACAGTGCACACAATTCACAAAGACAGAATTTTTTTTTTAAATTATTTTTTTTGTGCGCACTTTGAGGGTTACACCACCCTTTAACAGACAGAGGCACGCTTGGCACTGCTGCTTTGAGGATGCATGTACAGTGCAGACAATTCACAAACACAGAAGAAAATGTTTTATTTTTGTTGGAGTGCACTTTGGGGGTTACACCACCCTTTAACAGACAGACGCACGCTTGGCGCTGCTGCTTTGAGGATGCATGAACAGTGCACACAATACACAAACACAGAAAAAAAAATATATTTTTTGGAGTGCACTTTGGGGGTTACAGCACCCTTTAACGGACGAGCCAGCCGGCCCTTTACTTATGGGACACAGGCGCACGCTTGGTGCTACTTTGTTGATGCACGTGCGGCCACAGTGCACACAATTCACAAAGGCAGAAAATAATTTTTTATTTTGTTTGGAGTGCACTTTGGGTGTTACAGCACCCTTTAACAGTCAAACCAGCTGACCCTTTACTTATGACACAGGCGCACGCTTGATGCTACTTTGTTTATGCACGTGCTGCTACTGTGCACACAATTCACAAACACAAAAAAATATATTTTTTTGGAGTGCACTTAGGGGGTTACAGCACCCTTTAATGGACGAGCCAGCCGGCCCTTTACTTATGGGACACAGGCGCACGCTTGGTGCTACTTTGTTGATGCACGTGCGGCCACAGTGCACACAATTCACAAAGGCAGAAAATAATTTTTTATTTTGTTTGGAGTGCACTTTGGGGGTTACAGCACCCTTTAATGGCCAAGCCAGCCGGCCCTTTACCTATGACACAGGCGCACGCTTGGCACTGCTCCTTTGTTGATGCACGTGCAGCCACAGTGCACACAATTCACAAAGGCAGAAAATATTTTTTTATTTTGTTTGGAGTGCACTTTGGGGGTTACAGCACCCTTTAATGGCCAAGCCAGCCGGCCCTTTACCTATGACACAGGCGCACGCTTGGCACTGCTCCTTTGTTGATGCACGTGCAGCCACAGTGCACACAATTCACAAACACAGAAAATAATTTTAAAATTTTGTTTGGATTGCACTTTGGGGGTTACAGCACCCTGTAACGGTCAAGCCAGCTGGCCCTTTACTTATGACACAGGCGCACGCTTGATGCTACTTTGTTGATGCACGTGCGGCTACTGTGCACACAATTCACAAACACAAAAAAAATATATATATTTTTTTTGGAGTGCACTTTGGGGGTTACAGCACCCTTTAACAGACGAGCCAGCCGGCCCTTTACTTATGACACAGGCACACGCTTGGTGCTACTTTGTTGATGCACGTGCGGCCACAGTGCACACAATTGAAAAACGCAGAAATTTTTTTTAATTTTGTTTGGAGTGCGCTTTGGGGGTTACAGCACCCTTTAACGGTCAAGCCAACCAGCCCTTTACACAGATCACCCCCTGGACAACACTACAGCACCCCTCTAGGACTACAGCCTTTATGGGACCAGCACAACACAGTCCAGCCAGCCCCTATAGACTTTGGAGTGGACACAGCCCCTATGACTGCAACTGACTGCACAACACAGCCCAGCCAGCCCCTATGACAGCAGCACAACACAGCCCAGCCTGCCCCTATGGACAACAACAGCACAACACAGCCCAGTCAGCCCCTATGGACTGAGTGGTCACAGCCCCTATGGACAACAGCAGCACAACACAGCCCAGCCAGCCGTAGCTCCCACCCTCCCTCTTCACTGTCCACAGCCGGAGTGAGAAATGGCGCCAACGCGGGGACCTTTTATAGAATCCAAAACCCGAGAGATCCGGAAGGCGCGATGATGACGTTTTGCCTCGATTTCAGATCCGAGTCAGGCAGGAAAAGTCGAGCCTGACTCGCATACGACTCAGATCGGGGGGGCTTGGGGGGGGTTCGGATTTCAGAAATCCGATCCCGCTCATCCCTAGTCCTTATACACTGTTGCTGAAGTTGCAGCAAATAGCATTTCTTGGCGTGATAGGTTCCAGGCAACTTGGCCACACAGAGCACCTTTCTTGCTCAAAATGTGTCTTATTCACATAATAAAACAACTGGAAAAGACTTTGCTAGACGATTCAGCTTCATGTACAACAATTGTACATCTGTGTGCAATCTGTGTGAATCTGTATATGAAATGCTACAAAGCAGCAGATTGTTCTCACCCAAGTTCCAATCTGTGACTTTGTAAATATTTAAAACGAATTCCTCTGCAGTTAAAGGATGACCTGGGTTACCCGTTACACTGCAGGGTTGTTCCTGTGTTAAACCCTGCAAACTACCTTGGATGCAGTGGCGTAACTAGGGTATTTGGAGCGCAGGGCAAGTTAAACAACTGACCATCCCCCCTTAAGTAGGTACGCGTGTCAAAGGCGCGCACAGAAAAGTGGGCGTGGTCACATGCCGTAAGGGATCATTGTCAATGGGAAATGGGGGCATGGCAACATGACATGCCACCATTTCTCGTCACTGGGAACATTCCTTTGCATTCCATATGCACTTTAATGCCCCAAGTAGTAGTTCCCCTCTTGCAATGCCCACTATAGTAGTGCCCCTTATGCAATGTCACCAGTAGCAGTGCCCCTTATGCATTGCATCCTGTAGTAGTGCCCCTATAGAGTGCCTCTAGTAGTGCCCCCTATACATTGCCCCCAGTAGTGCACCCTTATACAGTGCCCCCAGTAATGCACCCTTATACAGTGCCCCCAGTAGTGCCTCTCATACAGTGACCCCAGTAATATCACTTATACAGTGCCCCCAGTAATGCCCCTTATACAGGACTGCTAGTAGTGGTCCCCCTATGCAGTACCCCCAGTAGTGGTCCCCCCTATGCAGTGGTCCCAGTAGTGCCCCTTATACAGTGCCTCCAGTAGTGGTCCCCCCCTATGCAGTGCCCCCTATACATTACTACAGTAGTAGCCCCCCCTATGCAGTGCACCCAGTAGTAGTCCCCCCTATGCAGTGCCCCAGTAATAATCCCCCCTATGCAGTGCCCCCCCAGTAGTGGTCAACCCTATGCAGTGCCCCTTATATAGTGCCCCCAGTAGTACTCCCTATGCAGTTCCTCCAGTAGTGCCCCTTATATAGTACCCCAGTCCCCCCTATGCAGTGCCCTTTAGTTGTGCTCCCAGTAGTAATCCCCCCTATTCAGTGCCCCCAGTAGTGCCCTTTATATAGTGCCCCTAGTAGTAGCGCCCCTATGTAGTACCCCAGGAGTGCCCCTAGTAGTAGTCCCCTTATGCAGTGCCCCCCTCCTCCCCCCAGCAGGACAAGACAAAGACACACACACAAAAAAGCCCAAAACACTTACCTTAATCCCGGCTCCTGCTTCTTCGCACGCTGCCGGTCCTCTGTCCTCCTGGGCCAGTCTGTTCTGCACTATGTGAGACGTCATGGCATCATGACATCTCTCCCATCACCCACTGTGGGAGCTGGTAGATGGAGCTCATGAGAGTCAATTAGAGTCTGTTTGACTCTTATTGGTTGCCAAAACAAACACATTGCCGCCGGGTAGTACGAGTGTACTACCCGGCGGCGGTGTTTTTTACTGTGTAGTGCGGACCGCACGGAGTGAGATCCGCACTACACTGGTCAGTGACCAGTGCCCTGGACCTCGGCTGACTGTGATGCAATGGAGCCCAGGGCACGAGCCCTGCTCGACCCCCCTTAGTTACACCACTGCTTGGATATATTGCTGGGTCACTTGATCCGGGATTCCAATTCTTGCCCCTTTTACATCTAGCAGCTACCTGGGTTAACCCGGCAATAACCTGCGTTTTAGCTGTGGTGTAAAAGGGGTATAATGACGGGCTTCTCTTGCTGTATGGCGCATAGATGCTAGATGAATGAGGACACATCTGTAATAGACCATCTATTATGAACCGCATGAAAGTGTTTTGCAAAACATTTAATAATTTTATTAACTAGAAAGCATTTTGCAATATCTGGTAGCTGAAATAACTTAGAAATACAATATACCTATTTTTCTTTATTTTACTACTGCAATGGACAAATTATTGCTAAAATAACTTTTAAAACATAGCCAATTTATGAATTACATAAAAAAGAAATCACGATCATATCAAATTCCAGAGGCGCTTGGTGTAAAGGATACATATGTCCATACTCAGAAACACCACATCTGTGAACAAAACACAAAACAATGCATCAGCTAACTCATTAGTCACCCCCAGAATGTATTTTACTTAGTACATTGTTTTACCAATCAAAAAATACATCACAAAAGATTATAATTCATAATGACAAATCTTCCTTAGAAGAGACAGATATGTTATTTATAGCAATTATTACTACAGCATTATTGTTGCAACACAATATTATGTTTTATGATATGATGGGGGCAACAATTATTATCTTACTAGCTGAAGTACCCGATGTTGCCCGGGTTTAAATATTCAAGTTATTAAGTTATTAGTGAGTTCGGTGTAATTGTCAAAATTTTTAAAATAATGAGCAGATTAGCAGCTCTTCCAACACACCCATGAGGAAAGTTCTGACTGGCGCACTCCGCCGTGAGGTCCGACCGGGACCCCAACCACTCCATTAGGCATCCCAGACCAATTGCCACCCCTCTGTGAAGTTTTTATCAAAATCCATCCAATGGAAGACCCAGAACAGGATCCCTGGGTCAAAGTTCTGCCCAGTGTACACCATCAGAAGGTCCAACCGGGACCTCCACCCCCCTAGTATGTCTTCTGGGATCCAATGGTACCACTCTGAAATTTTCGTCCAAATCCATCGAGTGGAAGGCTCAGAATAGCCTACCCAGGTCAAAGTTCTGCCTAGCATACACCAATGGGAGGTCCGACCAGGACTCTAACCCCTAAAACAGGGCCAGGATCTAATTGGACCACCTCACGTTGGTTTCATCCCACACGGTGCAGGGGTGTCCAAATGCATAACCAGACAGACAAACAAACAAACAGACCAATTAATTTTATATATAAGATTATGGGGACAGCAATATACTGTATATTTCAGAATGTTAGCAAATGTAGTAGTTATGAAACAAAGTAAAAGACATTGGGGACAGTGAAATCGAATAAGTAGAACATATTTTCTTTAATAAAAAACAAAAACAAAATATCTATAAAATATGCACATGTAAATAAATAATTTATATATTCTGCTCTGTAAAAGTAGTTCAAACAGTATAAAACATGATTGCTCTATATAAATATACTGATTGCTGTATATTAATACACTGTAAATATTTATTTAATGAATCATACTTTCTGTTTTTGTCCTTTTTCCCTATGTAGCCAAAATGAAAGCAACAAAATATTTATTAAAATAAAACACCACAATAGTTATCATGAAAAAAAACAACAACTTTAGAAATGGGTATTAGGTGTCAATATAACCAACTGAAATGTTGTTTAGCTTTAAATACAGAAAACATCTTAAGTTTCTTAGGCACCAATGAGGGGTTAAATATTCAAACATGTTAATAAAAGTATTATTTGTGGATACTATCTATAATTTAGAACAGTAAAGTTATTGAACAATAATACATGTCACATGCATAACATAAGTCTCTCAAAACCATGCATAATAGATACATTGTCACTGAGGAATATAGACCTTTTGATTTCCTCTCATGAACTTCACGTGATACTCAAGGTAATTATTAAACAGAGTGTATCTGTTAATTGATTGTGACTAAAATCGGAAATCAACATGTAGCTCTTCTACTGAGATGACAGGGGTGTGAGCAAGTATTAACATGCAACATTGTAACAAAGGGAATTACCCAGTTGTTGTTGTCACTCATGTATCTCACTATGTTTATTCATTTAGAGAAAACAAAGAAAAAAAAAGTATATCTATCTATCTATCTATCTATCTATCTATATATATATATATATATATATATACATATATATATATATATATATATATATATATATATATATATATCTCAGTTACAGGCAGAACATTTCTCAGGGAAAAGTTGGGGGTGGTTGCATAGATCAGATACATAATACAGGGGAAAGGGAAAATTAAGTCCTTGGGGTAACAGTAATGTGAGTGATGAAAAGAAAAGCATTGAGAAACAGAATGATTATGAATAGTCAAGAAATAGATATTTACAAGAGGTTATAGATAATGTGTGGAACGGGGATTCATATACTACTGCATAGCACTGGAGGCATTCTGACCAGAAAATTATATGTGTGGACTTTATATGTTCTCCCCTTGTTTGGATGGGTTTTCTTCACCTTCTGCTAGGTTAATTGTTTTTCATGACAAAACTAACCCTAGTATATATGTATGAATCTGTGTCAGTGCTGTGTAATTTGTAGGCCCTGTCTAAGTAGCAGTTAATGAATAAATAAATATCTTAATAAATTTTATTAATTATAATAGGGATGAGGGGAATATGGGAGGTGACTTGCTGTTCTTCTATAGTGTATAGTGGAAATGGGCTCATACTATACATTTAGGGTGCTATACTGACCTGATCACAGATAGAGCAGTGTGACCTGTTTCCTTCATTCAGTGGCATCTGATCCTCATGTCTGCACTCGATTTTTCCCATATTGTACATGGTGCCAGCGGAGTGCCAATATTTATGTCATATACTGTATGTATACAAAACAGAAAGATAATTGTTGTCAGCACCAGGGCCGCCATCAGGGGGGGACTGCCGGGACTGGAGTCCCAAGCCTGGACACTCGGGGGGCCCGTCCGCTCCTACCCACCTGCCACTGCACTCAGGGGGGGACTGGAGGGGGGGGACTGCCGGGACTGGAGTCCCACGCCTGGACACTCGGGGGGCCCGTCTGCTCCTACCCACCTGCCACTGCACTCAGGGCCGCCATCAGGAGGGGAACTGCCGGGACTGCAGTCAGTGGGAACTGCTCGTCACCCGCTCACCTGCTAAACGCTGTTGCCACCAGCTGTGCTTACCAGCCTGCAAGAGTGAGACGGTGACCCCTGCAGCCAGCACGCATGACGTCATGATGTCGCGCCGTGCCACTAATAGAGAGAGTGGACAGATGCGCTGCGGCTTGTGAGGAGAACTGAGGAGCAACAAGAAGTAGAAGGTAAGTGTGGGGCAGGGGCTGGCTGTCCGGGGCAGGGCTGGGACTGGCTTCCTGGGGCTGACTGTCTGGGGTTGGGACTTACTGTGAGGCTGACTGCCTGGGGCTGGGGCTCACTGTCTGTGGCTGTTACTTTCTGTGGGGCTGGAGAGACAGCAGGGCTGGGCTGGAGAGACAGAAGGGTGCCAGGTGTCCATATTGAAAAGTAAGCCAATTATTGACCCAATTATCAAGGGCATATACAGTATAATTATTAATACCCCATTTAAAATACTAATACCACATAGAATTGCTGCTGAATTAAAAGGGGGGAGGGCGGGGGGCCCTGCCTATTTTATCAGTCCCGGGCCTCACCGTTTCTGCCCTGGTCAGTACTATCACCACCACAGCAAATCTGTTGTATCTAGCAAATAAATAAGAATTTTGTTCATATTTTGATAACAAATATTTATGCTTGTAGCCCAACATCAAGAAATCCTAATCTCTGCAAATCCCTACACTAGGATATATGCTTAACACACCATGAAATTGTAGTTAGAAGCACTCACCTCTCAGGTACAGAGGTAACACCCAGACAAGGGCTGGCTTGTGAGGGACTAGGCCTTATATAGCATTGATTGACAGCATTAGGCAACATTTTTATACACAAATAGAAAAGAAATATGCCCACGCTTGGGTGTTACCCATATTGTACATGGTACCAGCTGCGTGGCAATATTAATGCCATGTAATTGTTTCTTTTCTGCTTTTGTTTCAATATTCTGCCTAGTATCACCATGGAGCTGGTAGCGATTGGGGATCCTTTGACATTGGAGCGAAAGATGGTGTAATGGTAGCATTACTGCCTCACAGCACTGAGGTCGTTGGTTCGATACCCACTACGGCCCTAACTGTGTGGAGTTTGTATATTCTCCCTGTGCTTGCGTGGGTTTCCTCCGGGTTCTCCGGTTTCCTCCCACACTCCAAAAATATACTGGTAGGTTAATTGGCTCCTAACAAAATTACCCCTATTGTGTGTATGTGTGTGTGCATGTGGTAGGGAATATAGATTGTAAGCTCCACTGGGGCAGGGACTGATGTGAATGGCCGAATATTCTCTGTAAAAGCGCTGCGGAATATGTGTGCGCTATATAAATAACTGGTAATAAATAAATAAATAAATAAGTTTAATGAGCAAAATAAATATACAGAGGTTTGCAGTAGTGACACACTGACAGCAATTGTCTATGTTATATACTTAAATTGCGATAATATTGCCACGCAACTGGTACCATATAATATGGGAAAAACAAGGGCAGGCATATTTATATTTATAGACATAGTTTTTGGGTGGAATCCTATACTTTTTAATGGGATATATGCACTCTTTCCAGTTGAGTATATTTCTAGGCCCACTTTTCTCAATTAGAAATGTTTTCATTTGAATGAGATGGTTATGAAGTTGGCTGGACGTGACTTATGTCTTTAAAGATTTTCCTGTTTCTACAAAAACCGACTGTAGGTGCTCATGTGCTTAGGAGACCTTACAGACACAGGTGCAAACCAAGGCATTTTCCACTACACATCCAGTGTACATGAAAAGTTTTCTAGGGAAGAAGAATGTCTGCAAGACGCAGTTTCACTACTTGATTCAAGTAGGGAATGCAGCAAGGAAAATTGCCAGTGACCAATGTTAGAGATTGTTGATCTTTGCTCTTACTATGAATGATGCCTGCATCTCTCTAATTGGATAGTAATAACCCTCTTCTAACCCACTTCTAAAACAGGGCTACAGATGAACCAGTTCTGGCGCTCTGCTTCACTAAAGGATTCATGTCAGATCTGGCTACACAATTTGTTGCCCAATTTGGGTTTGATCCAGAGACCAGTTCCAGTTCCAACTATTCGTTTGTCAACATGATCAATAAAGATCCAATAATTTTCAATCAGATTACCGTATATGGCAATGACTTTGTTTGAGGTCACAGACACCTTATACATCAGGCGAGCTGCAACCCATCCAGAGTGCAACAAGAAAAGGAAATTGTACTTGAGATCTATTCATCTTTTTTTGATGTTGTACAGTATATATGCTTACATTGGTCATACTGCAGGTCAGTCTGAGACAGCAGCACCCTATATAAAATAATAATGATCTGCATGGATAAGATAAGTCTAGTTGTATTGGGAAATGCCTATAGTGGAACATTCTGCAGCAAACTGTGTTCCCAATAACTTATTTATGGAAAATCTGCAATTACTGCAGGGGAGGAATTTCCATCTGAGATAGTTTTTATAATAAATTATTGAAAACAGTCCTGTTATTTATTCAATGTGTTTTTAAAAAACACAATAGCAACGACTCTAATAAATAAACCAGCAGATATGTTACTGTCTCTGTACATGTGTGGATAAGCTTGACGATGAACTTGTTAATATTACAGTATAAATTATTGAATGATTGCCTGGCAATGTGTCTGACAGACATATAAATGTCTCTTTTTCATTTTGAAGCTGGTAGAAAGATTGAGTCAAGAGTTTCGCTGAATGTCGATGCTTCTATTTTCTGTAAAGGTACAATTTCTATTGCTTAGTTTATGGAACAAATTAAAGCAAAATATACATTATTTCAGAAGTGGCAAAGTCTGTTTACTGGGTAATTTTCTGATGTAATTAATGAAGGTAATTTTTAAAAGACTGGGGGAGTTGTATCAAATCTTGGAGAGAGATAACGTACCACCCAATCAGGTTCTAACTACATTTTACAGGTTGCGTTTGAAAAATGACAGTAAAGGTGCATACACACTTGGCGATATTACTGAGCGATTGCACGATTACGCTCTGTAATCGTGCACAAATCGTGCACTATAATGTCGGAAACGACCAGCGATGCCCGCTTCCTCTGGTCGTTTCAGACATCTATCATCGTCTGAACATGCAGGCCAATCTGTCGATAATTTCAGATTGGCCATGTTCAGGAATGATGGAGGGTGCCTACACTGAACGACATATTGTTCAGTGTAGGCACTACAGTGGATCAGGAACGATTGTATGATTACGATGTTGTAATTGTACTGTCTTTCCTAATCGCCTAGTGTGTATGCACCTTTAGAAGCTGAATGGATGGTACTTTATCTTTCTCCATTTTATCTTTAAAAATTCCAAAAGGAATGATTCCAGCAAAATAAAATGAAAAAAGAAAAATGTGAAACTATTTGTAAAAAAGAGATGTGATATTAAAATATCATTGATATCCATGACATATAGAAGTAAATGATATAATTTACAGGGCTTCTGTGTTAATTAATGGAAGATACACTTTATTCCTATTATAGGAGCATTACTTGAGTCCATCCTCCCCTCCAGTTAATGTTCATGCAAATAAGAGGTAACTTGAATCTCAATCAATTGAACAGCGCTCTCTGGTGAGGCTGTAGGGCTAATTTCTTTCTATATTTTAAAAAACATGAAAAACCACCCTCAAACATGTGCCTGTAATCTCAAAAACACTTGGCCCCTCCTTACAGCAACCCAAGAAGTCTATTTCGCTAGGTTTTATAGTGAGAAGTTGGAGGTCGCAATGCCGACCGCCGGCTTCCCGACTGCTTAATCCCAGCAAGGTACAAATGACAGGCATCGAAATCCCAATGATTGTCATTAGACCTACGCCGGGAGCCCAACACCCAGCTTACCAATCGAAGGTAAGCCGGGCGCCGCGAGCGGACAGCCGCGGGGAGGAGGGTTAGGTTAGGCGCTCCCGGGGGGGCACTTAGGGTTTAGCACCCCCCTGGGAGGTTAGGGTTAGGCTAGGGGAAGGGTGGGTTAGGGTTAGGCACCTCCGGGGAGGTTAGGGTTAGGCACCCCCACCCGGGAGACTTAGGGTTAGGCTGCGGGGAAGGGGGGGTTAGATTTAGGCACATAGAGGGGGGTTAGAGTTAGGCACTTGGGGGGGAGGTTAGGGTTATGCATCCCTAAAGGAGGGTTAGGGGGGGGAATTAGGTTAGTTATACTTACCCTAAGGATGATCAGGATTTCCTCCTCCGTCGGGCTGCTGCTTTCGGGATTAGAACCGCCGGCCGCATATTGATTCCTTTATAGTTGTCCCCCCACTTTTTACTTTTTCATCCCCAAAACGAAAATACTTTTTTGGTGTGTTCTGAGGTAAGTTTTTTTGTTGTAGATTTGTCCTTTGGGGAGCTGTCCCAAGGGTTATGAGTCGTTTCCCCACGTTTGCACCCCAAAATAACGATTTTGCACTATTTTTCTCCTGCTATTCATAGGAGATACTTTTCCGCCTATAACAATGCATTGAGTTTCTGCTTACGCGAAATTGTCCTGGAATTGAATATGGAGATACTTTGAAAACAGGCAGAAAGTCCGAATCCACAAAAACTTTTCTCCAAACGGCACTTATCACCTCTAATTGAATCCGGCCCTTAGCATAGAGACAGGCTTCAAGTCTCAAACATT
This sequence comes from Taudactylus pleione, assembly GCA_031769625.1. Classification (NCBI taxonomy): domain Eukaryota; kingdom Metazoa; phylum Chordata; class Amphibia; order Anura; family Myobatrachidae; genus Taudactylus; species Taudactylus pleione. The sequence goes on along the minus strand of JAUIMM010000092.1, from coordinate 582,992 downwards.
CTGGAAAAATTATGCCCCGCACAGGTAGAGAAGAGCAGAGACAGAGAGTTCAAAGCATTCAAAAGAGTAGTGCATTTGCAGTGAAGCCCCAAATCATGCTACTGTAGACTGCTCAAAAGACGGGGTGAGGGGTTGGACTAACTTTACTGGGCCATTCCCCCAAATGTTGCTGTGTTCCACCCCTGAATGTGAAACCTGTTATTTACCAAGCAATGTTCATTTGATAGTAACTGTCACAATGACTGGTGCTTTGTGAGTGGCTTCTTTACTTTCAACTAACGGCCATTGCTATCGGCAGACTAGATGGGCCAAGTGGTTTCTTATATTCTGTCAAATTCTATGTATTGCTATTTATGAGCATACTGGAAGCAGGGTGTTATTCCTTGAATTTAAGGTGAATCACGGCAAAGAGTATAATGTTGTAATTGTAATAACAATATATTGTGTATTATGTTTGCTAGTGTCAAATTTACTGTAATTTGCACAAATTCCAGATTTGGACTTATTTCCTAAATTGTAATATCTTCCAATAGATACTGACACAAGTGTGCCATTATAGAAATCATTTAAGGGTTGGCTCTTATTTGCATTTATTGCTAATACAATAACATTTACACTGTTGACTTTCCCTAGTTTTGTTGTAATACAATTTTTGTTTCAACTGGATTTAGACACATATTTTTGAGTTTTACAAAGCTCATGAATAGTCTGAACTACATCCCCCTCTCCAAACCCTTTTTTCCTAAAACTCACCTTGAAAAAAAAGCTTGTTTAAATCTATTCATTTCTTTTTACACGTTAATGTATTATTTCTTTTCATTTCTATTTTTTTATTTCAAAATTATTAATAAACCACTTTATAATGTCTCAATGTACACATTGTAAATCTTTAAATAAAATATAAGAAGCACATTGATCAGTTGTTAATAATGGTAAAATATATATGTTTAACTTAACTGTTAAAACAAAATAAAGCTGTTATATTTTTTCATTTGCATCTTGACTATAAAAAATATCATTATTTTTGTAGAATGTTGCTTGCACCCTAAATTATTAAAACATATTTAGACGACTCCAGTGAATTTGTAAGTATTCCAAAAAGGAACAGAATTTCCTGTTCTGCATCTGTAGTACGTTATTAGCAAACTAGTAATTACTCCAAAATTAATTACTAGGTCAAATTATCATGGTCAGAACAAGGGCCATGACCCATCTCTCTGCCAGTTTAACTGTAATTGTTAGCAAATTATAGGATCATTTTGGATGCGTATACAGTCCTCAGTATTATGTGACTAATTAATTCATGCATCTGCATATGTCTTCCAGAGTATTCTTTTACTTTATTTTTATGCATACAATTCTTTACAATTATCTTCAGGCTCTCTTAAACATACTGTATGTAGAAGATGAATTATAATTACAGGAATAAAATAACAGTGTTGGAATGCTTCTAGATATTATATACAAAACTAATGCCGTAGAAGTCCATTAAGTATGCTATGTCATGCAGTAAACAAGTTCGTTTATTGCATAGTTAAACCAATGAATTCATGGTGCTGTCCCCAATTGTCAGTCAATTGAAGAAATTATTCTTTATGCACAGTGGCTATAAAAGTATCCACCCCCTTAGGCATATATTTCAATTTAATACATCATGGAATCAAAATGTATTTATTGTGACATTGTTATCACTGATCAACACTAAATAAATGTGCAATGAAAAATAAAAATAAAGGCTCTAAAGCTTTTTCTTAATAAATTAAAGAAATACAATTGATTACATAAGTTTCACTCCTTTTATTGTCAAATAAACTTGATATAACATCCCTTTAATCAAGGACAGATATGAATTACATAGGTTATGTGGCTGATTAAAATGTAAAACTAGGTGAAATGAAGGCTTGAAGTCAACCAGCTACCGAACCTGTGTAATTCATATGTGTCACTGATTAAAAGAATATAATAGCAGCCCTATACCGATTTTACACCAGAGCAAAAACCTGGGGTTTTGCTAGGTCTAAACGGGGCGCAGCAGAGTGTAAAAGGGTCCCTTGAATCTAACCTAGGAAGCTAAAAGGGTCAGACCCAGGATGGACCTCGGTAATGGTGCAGTGTAAATGACGCAACCCGGGTTAGCCGACTGGGTCATGCCTAAAATGAGCTGATTGGTGGTGGTGGAGCAGTCACCTCCCACTTTTTATGACCTCACAAGTTTAGCAGGACAGACTCAGGTTCAGTCTGAATGGGCTGACCTGAGAATAACCCAGATCTATGGTGCTGTGTAAACGGTGTCTGACCTGGGTTGGAACCATGTCTGAAAACCCAGGTCAGACCCAGTTTTCGGTGGAAAAGAGGTATTACTATCACATGTAAATAAACCTTGGTACCATGGCCAGAAGAAGAAGGAAGTTTATGAAAAAGACATCTTTGTTTACAGTGAGCTGGTGGTGGGTCTATCAGCTGCAGCCTGACCACACTGGCCATCACTCCATCATCAGTCCTCACAGTGTCAGCAGGTCTCTGCGTGTGTGGCCACCTGGGCTGTCAGCAGTGGCACAGAGAGTGGGGGCTGAGGGAGCAGACCGGGGCTTGTTGGGGGGGGTTCAGATCAGCTGATAAGGTGCACACTGCACATAGTCCACCTTTGCAGCTCACCACAGCTCCTGTTTGCAGCTAAAGCCTCATGACATTGTAATGATTGATGCCCCGAGTAGCCAATCAGACTGCAGTGCACAAAGTCAACAACTAAGGGTATATTTATTAAAGTGAGAGTTTTTACGTGTGGAGATGTTGCCCATAACAACCAATCAGATTATTCTTAACATATAACAAACACCTTCTAGAAGATAATAGCTAGAATCTGATTGGTTGCTATGGGAAACATCTCCACTTCTGAAAACTCTCACTTTAGTAAATGTATCCCCTAGAGTCAACAACACTAGAGATAGCAATGTGGTGGCCATTTTGTTATAGTCTCACAGCTACACATTATTTATCCTCTTTTTATTGGATATAATACCGATGAAGGGGAAGGGCTACAGACACGATATGGTGCATAAATTGTACAATCTGACAAATGATATATCGTGCACGATCCACCAATTTGCAAATATTTAGATTGTGCGCGATATATGGGCTGGACTGTATGATCAGTGAAGGGGGGGGGGGGAACCACATCGGTTTATGTTTTAATTTTATACTTTTGAATAATTTTTTTATGCATGCACGGATCACTGATCTGTGCATGCACCTTTGTCCTATAGTCCAGCCCATACAGTATATCGTGCACAATCAAAATATTTGGAAATTCTTAAATCGTGCACAATATATCGTTTGTCAGATTGTACAGTTTATGCACCATATCGCGCTGGGGAGCTGCCGGGGAGAGTTCAAAGGAAATCACTGATGACATTGTATCGTTTGCAGGTCGTCTAGTGTGTAGGCACCTTAAGATCTGAGGATACGACAGATGACCTGTGGATACGCGCATCGTTATAATAGTGGACACTCACGATTTGCACAATTTGTGCACCATTTGTTGTTCCAAAGCATCGGAATCGTCCAAATCGTGCATAATATTTTCTAGTGTGTACGCACCTTTAGGGTATGTTCACATAACTGCAATACAATTAGATGTGGGTGCATCTGCAGATATACCATTTAGAAGGCGTATCAGATGACAGATGCAACAATATGCAATGATGATAATGACTCACAACCCCAACTACAAGATTCTCATTGGCTTAATGTTTATTGACCACGTCAGCTGTGCTTAATTCATGAGTGTCACGGCTATATTTACTACTTGTGTTACTTATATTACATCGTCAGTCGCATGATGTCATTACGTTGCGGCAGCACCGGTTAGCACAGTGCTGACTTGGAGCGGACTGAGGACACTCCATACCAACTGCACACACTGCAGGGTGCCTTTCTGGAGCATCTAAAGTACACTCCAGTGACGCCGCAGCAATGATCTTGGCTGCAGGGTACCACTCCAGGCACACTGCTAGCCAAAAGCAAGGGCTGCGGGGCGGCGATGGTGCGCTCAGTGCGGTGGCACTGGTATAACACCCCTAGTTATGGCCATGAATAGTGACATCCAATGCATTTAATGGTACCATAATCAATCTGCATTTAGCAAACTCCTTGTTGTGTAATGGTCCACTTGTATATATATACTTACTATAAAATATATATTGTTTATATATTGATACACTCAAGGACCATTTCATCACTGACATCTTGGTTCCTTTAGTATGGTATATTATGTTGTTGTTGACATGATAATGCAGACATGGTCATTATGTCAAAGTGGTCAGTATTTTAACATTGACCATGTCGACATTCAGGATGTCAAAACTGATGTTGAAATGTCAACAGTATTTGTCCCTAATGCTAACGGTAACACCAATCCTTACCCTAATGCTAACCCTAACATTCTGTCCATGATGACATTTTCCAGGTGTCGACATTTATGATGTTGACAATTGATCCATGTTGACATAATAGCTGCCGACTTTCTGGTATTGATATTTTGTGACTGCATACCAGTTTCTAGATTGTCTTAGAGATTTACCATTCATTACAATTCACAATTATAACATCAAGCACACTTTATTGATTTTTGCAGATACTGTAGAGCTCTGGGTGGGTTGAAGAACAATTGTATGCCTGATTTATGTCTGTGGCAAATGCTGCTGTCTCTAAGTTGGATGCTGATATTTCCTACTTTAAATGAGCCCCAGCATCTATCTGAATTTGTACCCAACTTTAACCACTTACCTGGCACAGTCGTATGGGATACTACCGCAGCCAGGTGGGCTTTATCTGACACGGTCGTATCTTATATGACCATGCCGTCCACTGTGTCCCCAGGGCTGGTAATGAGGAAATTAGTTCTGCACATGTGCAGAATGTATTTCATTCTCAAGTCAATCATTTTGCTGCTTGGGGGGGCTCTACAATCGCAGGACTCATCCTGCACATGCGCAGACCCCCTAAACATTGGAGATGTGCGCTAACCATTGGGTTAGAGTACATCTCTGAATCAGGCCAATAGTCCTAATCTCTGCTTGTTTAGGACTCAATGCTCAGGGCAGCAGTTTTGCTACAAAGTGCTTAGAAAATCATATTATAAAAGATATTTGCATATTGTAAACAAAACAAAATATAATCATGAAAAACTACAGATTGTTTCATATTTAGCAATTTTTCTAACTATCACAAAACGTACCTGACTGCCTATGTACATTATGACTAATGTGAAAGCCACAACAATATGAGAAGCATGCATCATAATGTTTATTTTGAGGAGAAGGAGCTTTTATAAATTATTTTCATGTTACCAGATGGTGTTACACTTTAATACAGAATATATCGTTTTATAATTTTTTCATATGCTATTTAAGATTGTCTTAGCTACTGCCAGACAAATACAAAGTTTATACATCTTTTGGCTAGAGATTCAATCCTCCCTCCTCCTCGATTTCTAATTCTAGCCAAAAAAATATTTAAAAATGGTTTAATGAGATTCTATATTTACTTACTGCATGAAGGAAAATGATCCAATGCTTGTACATAACTTAATGCCAACATTCTAACATTTAGCACAAGATTAAACGTCAAAGGGCAGTAAAACCCACTATCATGTAGCGTACCTGTCACCCTAATTCCAAGTAAAAAAAAGGTATCTTGGCAAATAGCTGGAGCACTAGTTGCTGATATTTATTTTTTTAATTTGAAGGTAGTGAACACCTTTATAATTCCCAGCTAAATAGCTGTGTTTTCAGTTAATGTTCTAACTTCCTAGAGTAGATATCAGTGGTGGAGAAAGTACTCAGGTTTCCCTTAGGGGGGGTTTAAATGGCAGATTATAGTCCCATCTGCAACCCCTTGCCCTTGCCAAGTCACTTTGAAGGCTGGACAAAGTGACTGTGTCTGCATTGAGCAATATCATTGTATTGGTCCAAGAGGTCATTTTGTAGACAGTCCTTTTACAAGAGGTGGAAATGGAACAGGCCAGGGTCTGTTTGGCTATCTGGCACTTCTGAGTCAAAAGTCTGTTGGTCCACCTTCCCGTACACCAAAGTCCATCCATGATCGGCACATATCCTCTCTGCCATCACATGAGTCATTTCTTAGCAACCCCATGGAGACAGCTTAGCCCCAACGAGATATGTCCACATTATCAGTTATAACTTTTAGTAAAATCCCACTGTAATTAAACACACAATGCTCAGCCTGCCCTGTAGGGAACTCAAACACCCAACCTCGTGTACAACAGGCAAACACTTAACACATGAGCTATTTGCTCCTGTGTAGCAAACCAAATAACTTGAATTATATGTAAGCTAGTTGTAATTCTTATTTTAGGCCACTGCAGTCAAGCAGATCTATGTAGCGTGCGGCTACACTGAATAACTATATAACTATATTCTACAGTTGATAATGGGATAGGGACTTCCCACTAATCTATTCCCCCTGAATTCAGACGTAAGTCGCAAAGTGCAATGATCTGATCTCAATGATTTCAGAATATTGTGCATGTGCTAAAGAAAGAAAATGGCTTTTGTGCATGCGCCGGATCAGGTATACACATATGGTCAGCAATCACTAGTGTGTACGTATTAATGCATCCATTGACAGAATGCATTATCTGAAATGAGCACACGTCTAGATACTAATGATGATGACTGCAGCTGCAGATTGGAAGTTCAATGAGCAGGATAGGTTTCCACATGCAGACACATAGTTTTAGTCTGCATGGGTGGATTCTTGCAATAGCATAGGGATATAAGTAGAATTAGTGACGTCACTAGGGGGTTGCGGGTTGCACTGGGTGACACCATCTGAGGGGGTGACACCAAAATTGCAGAGCTGCTCTGCTATTTTAGTGTCACCCCCTTGGATGGTGTCACTGAACAGCGGTACAGTGGCGATGTATGATGCACGCATGCATCATCCACACTGTGCTGGGAGGGACTGGAAGCTTCCCAGCAAAATCCGGAACGCTTGGCAAGTACCCCAGCGTGATGAGGATGGAGGCAGGACACCCCCCCAAAATAACACACATCAGGGGGCATGGCCTTGCAGGCACGAGTCCATGCCCCTATCGCATGCATGTTAGGTGTCGGTAGGTGCCGGCCACTCATTGTGACGCCTCGGAGTAGAATGCTGCTGCCAGATGGAAAAGTGACCACAGATGTGTACGAATCAGGCTAAAAGGGTGCGTGGACCATAAACACGATGATATGTCCCAGGACCCATCCTCTGAACAGTTGAAAGCTGGATCCAGGAGTTACACTACTAACACTTAAGTCACATCTCTACTCTATTGTTAGGTGTAAATATACACACTTGTATGCCTAGAGCAAATTCTACTGTTCTTCAGTTGGACACATGAAGAGGAACTCAACGTGAAGCTATGTGGGGCTTTTTGTTTTTTTGTTTTTCTCGGGTATCTCTCTGAATGCATTTGTCATAAATGTGACCAACTGAGTCCATTTGTCTTTGCAGACCTGCATACATTCATTTTCTGTCGATTAGCATATACAGCATACTATATAGCATGGAAGAAGCTACATTGTACAGCTGTGCTTCCACCTATGGAAGTACTTGTTAAGAACACAAATGTACATAGTGATTCTAATCAAAGAGCATCCCAATAATCACAGATGTAAGGAATACAAATAAATACTAGTACGGAAAGGCCAAAAACACATACTTTACTTGTTTTGGGCGTATTTCCAGCATTACTTATAAATCGGGTCTGGTGTGCATGCTCATACACAGAGCAAATATAGTACACTGTTATTAATTACAGATCAACAGTTTACAATGCAGGCAGCAATGTACCAGATGAATAAGAGCCTGTGTATTTACACTGTTCAAACTGAAAGATACAAATGATTTCTGGAATAATTAAAAATCTCTGAACACTCATAAAGAGGATAGGGATTAAAGGGAATGTTTAATCCTCTGATATAATCTTTTTAATATCCAGAACTATATTTTCATCCCACTAATGTCAGCAATGAATGCTTTCATAATAATCAATAAAATGAACTCCAGACTGGTTCTCCTAAAAATAAATGCATTTACTAATTTATTAAAGTAAAAAATAAGCCTACAGTAGTGCATGTTTGACTGGAAAGAGAATGTAGGAGGAGGCATCTGTACAGCTGAAAAGCCATGGCCATGTCACTGCGAGATTATAAACTCCCTTGTGACCAGTAGTGTCCCTCAATGTGTAACACCCGGTGCTAGTAGGGGCCAGGAGGGTTGTTGTGCACACGGCTAAGCCGCGGGCCGGCAAAAGGGTGTGTGACCTAGTGAAACAGGGGGCGTTGCCTTATTGGTAGGGGGCATAACATAAGGTTCCCTTTGCGGTTCCCACCATTGAAGTCAATGATGGGAACCGTTCATTGTTTGAGAGGCGGAAGGCTCACCTCTCTCAACAAATGAGCGCTCAGCACCGGGATTTCTATAGTGAAATCCCGCCGCTGAGCCGTCATTCGGGTAGGACTGTCCTTAAAGGACAGTACTAATGTCCGATGGTCCGCGATTTTTCAGTTTGTTTTTTGCCAAGCCCTATGGATGCCTACTTTGGAATGCAGATGATGTGATCCACGTATAGGAGGAGGTGAGTATGGATTTTTTTACAGGTACCTATGGATTTTCTACTACAGAAGAGGTCGCGAAATGGCTACAGGAATACATAGGTGAGTATGTGAGATAATGAGTGTGACTGTGCATGTGTGTGTGCATGTATGTTCTAATAAACTTTTACTTTTACGGTGTGTGTGTTCTGTAGTTATTTAAATATTTATTTTGCAGTGGAACTACAGGTACCAGCGGGCCCGTAATACCCCGCATGCTGGTACTTGTGGTTCTCCAAGTACAAGTATGCGGATAAGGCTTGCTGGGACCTGTAGTTACACTGCAAAAGACAATATTATTAACTATTTCAAATGCACCACACTGTACATATTCAACCCGGCACCCAACGCTCCAGTGGTGCTGAGGATAGCCCTGGGCTGTCAGCCCAGGCCTGGTGCACCCTGGAGAGGGAGACCCCTTAATTGGTGGGCACCACAGCTCCTCAGGGATTCCCGGCCTGGGCTGACTCGCTGTCAGGGGTAATGCTTTGGCTCCAGAACCCTGTGAAAGGGTTTCCCTGGCTGTGGCATTACCCCCCCAAAAGAAAAAGTTCAGACCCCTATGCTTTTTGTCCCCTGTATTTCCGGAACCAGGACTGGATCAGAGCCCAATGCTGGTTGTGCTAAATACAGGGGACCCCTACTTCATTTGTCCCCTGTATTTTGGCAACCAGGGCTGGTTCTGAATAGCCACGTGCTGGTTGAGATTAATACAGGGGACCCCTACGTAGTTTGTCCCCTGTATTTAGCACAACCATTACTGGGTCTCCAAAGCCTGATACTGGTTGTTCTTTTTTTTGGGGTGGGGCACGCCATTTAAAAAAAAATGTACACAGGTTTTCATTTTTTTTAACACAGAAGCACAGATGGATCTCACTGATCCATCGGTGCATTTGTTTTTTTCTTCTTTTTTACACACAGATGCATGTATCACGGATCTCCCTGATCCGTGCATGCATCTTACTGCTATCACACACGATCTAATGAATATGCAAATCATTCGATCGTGCACGATAGATCTGGTGTACATCATGCAGCTTTTGCTGCACATCATGTACTGGAGCTGCCGGGGAGAGTTCAAGGGAAATAGTAAATGAGATTGGATCGTTAACAACATTATGCTATGTGTAGGCACCTTGAGGGATATGATGATGACTTGTACATTGTGTATAAGTATGGTAATTACATTGTTGCATGAAGTCTGATATGGCTAATGTATGACAGTGTTTTAACCGTGCATAACTATATATGTTTTTATTACAGGATGAAGAGGAGAGGCAATATATTTAGTGGTAAAAGGAATAATGAACATTTGTGTAACTAGTAAGATTAATATAATAATGGGCAGGAAATTTGTAACAAATATTTTACATTGCTTCAGTGTCGATGCAATTTTTTTATGAAATTAATCTTTTTGGGAAATTTGATTATGAAATTTCTAACTACATTTCATACCATGCCAAGATAACATTGCTTTAATTTAATATCATCGCTTTCTTAGGTCAGCTATTACAGATGACACACGCAGAGCTTTGTTGGTGAGATATAAAAAACAAGTACTGACAACATTGATTATTTTTATTTTTAAATATTGTACCTCCGCTGCTTTGGTTCTGAATTGTTTAGACCGATGAGGTACTGTACCAAGCAAGGCATGGGTGTACATTATGGCCAGATGTGTACTGTATATCCATAGAAATAATGCTATCTCTGCCGAAAGACAGCTGATAATTTGTATTTATAATTAGGCACAAGGCTTTTTGCTAAATGTGCCAAGGTTGCCAAGTAATTCATTTATTGGTAAGCAACACATTTTATTTACTGTAGCCACACACTATGGACATAATGACATCACACATATAAAGCTACTATAGCGGATTGTACCCTTAGGAGGGAACTCAATTAGACCCGTTAATTTAATGGGTGTGAAAAAGGGTGATAGCCCCGGGATTTAACGCCCAGGGCTATTAAATTAGATCCATTTTTTCACTTCAAACCCTTTTTAACGCCTGTTAAATTGACGTGTTAATGGGTGTTAACACATGTTAATGGACCTTAACACATAGAAACCATGAAAAGTTCATGGACCTATGCAACAATGTAATATTTTCACTCTTTAACAGCCTATTTAATGGGGATTTGATTAGACCTAAAAAAATATTCCCGCTAAGTGCAGTCTGCAGGCTGCCTTCAGTCTAATTGAATAGAGTCGTGGGATCAATTAGCATGAGGTAAATTACAGCGGCTAATTGAATTCCCCCCTTAGAGGTGGCTGCACCACTGATATCAAGATTGTCTCTCAATCCTATTTAAGGTAATGTGTGACTTCTGCAGTATGTCTTTGTTCTTACTTTTCAGCCTTCTTCTGAATGTAACTTTGTAATGTTGGTCTCCTGATCTCTCTTGGTCTCCTGAATATGACAGTATGCCTCATGGATGGACCTTTGGCATGTCTGCTGAAGATAGACACACTCCCCATAACGTCGTAACTAAACAGCCAAACAATTTGGTCATTTCAACAGGTGCAATAGTCTACTGCTATAATGAGATCCGTCTCTGATTTTCTGGCTGCCAGTGCTGGTATGACTTGGAATAGTTACTTCCTAACCTCTGTCCTCCCCTTTGAGTAATAGTTAATGATTCACCAAAATTCTGGTCCTTTTTTTCTCTAATTATCTGCTCCTTTGGGCTGGATATACTGTATAGATTTTTATCCTTACTAAATTCAAAAATATTCAGTCTATAAATATAGTATTGTACTGTATATGTTAGTATTGTTGATATGTGCGTACTATTTTGTGATATACACAAATGGTACAGTAAATAGTTGACACCAGCGAAAAGAAGTATTTGAAGGCACCCCAGACAGACAGACTTAAACAGGAGCTTGGTTTTATCATAATACACAGGTTTGCACAGCCGTACCCACAGTCACACAGATAAGTAGCGGGAATGGAGCTGAGCATACAGTGGACAAGCCAGTTATGTAAATTATGTGCGGAAGTAATGCAGGATATCACAGGGTCACCCGAAGCTGAGTACTACACATCCATGTAGTACCATGGTGCTCAGACACAGTGGCAAGATGGAGCTGCACATACGCAGAGGACCTACTGGTGGCATTCTTGGTAAAGGACATACGCTTTGAGTAATGGAGCATTATGGAGGTAGTGCATTAGCACACTCCATAGTACCAACAATAATTTGTATCTATGTAAAAGTATGTGGTTTTATGATACAGTATTGAAAGACTGCCAAACTGCAAGCATTTGTCCAGGAAAGCATGAAAAAATGATAAAGCATTTATTTAAAAAAAAAAAATAGTCAAAGAGAGAAACTGGTGTTTTTGTCAGAGATAAAGCTTTTTTGTTTGTTTGCTTTTTCCAGTCAATAAGGGAGTTAATAGATAGACAGTAATTAGTTTTCTAGATTGACAAAAAATGTTAGGTAGGCAATAGGTCAAAAGGGACAAAAGACAGACACAAAAATAGTTGATCCAAAAATGGTCGACACATATATATCTTTTTAGGGTTTGGGTTAGGCACCGAGGGGAGGGTTAGGGTGAAAATTAGGCTTAGAATGTTCTGTCTTTTCTTTTTAAACGTGTTGACCACTTTTGTGCTGACCTTTTGTACCTGTCAACCTTTGTCCATGTCGATCTTTTGCCTGTCTAACATCTGTTGTCTATCTAGACATTGTATACCTAATTCCTGTCTATTTATTGCTAGAGTAACTCCCACCGGTGGTAAGATTTGCAGTATTTCTCTCAGGATGGTGATAGCAAGTGAAAGTGCTTTATTATTTAAACAAAACAATTTATTAATTATATATATATATATATGTATATATATATATATATACACATACTGTATATATATATATATATATATATATATATATACACACAGTATATATAGTTTTTCTAGCAGAAAATCTGGACTTTCGATTCAATTTTGCATCCAAGAACTGGATAGTCAGTTCATGCATGCACATAATCCCTGTAACTGGCCTAATATGCACATAATACCTGTAACTTGCCTAATATGCACATAATCCCTGTAACTGGCATAATATGCACATAATCCCTGTAACTGGCATAATATGCACATAATCCCTGTAACTGGCCTAATATGCACATAATCCCTGTAACTGGCATAATATGCACATAATTCCTGTAACTGGCCTAATATGCACATAATCCCTGTAACTGGCATAATATGCACCTGGCCTAACAAAGAGTTAGTATTGTTTAGGTAGCTAAGTATTGCTCAGCTGCTTCCTAAATACTTTACTGATTAAGCATGGCATGGTGAAAGGTGATGTGCTATCCTTGTGAGAGAAAACCAGCCCTATTGCCATGTTAGTACACAGAGCCATAAGTATCAAGAGCGATCCTTTTATCCAAAATTTCCCAGCATACAATAATATCTGCCAGTGCAAGATAACCAAGATGACTGTACTCTTGTTATAAAATAGTAGGATAATTCCCTAATAATAGTGCTGCTGGGTAGATGCAGCCAATTGATTCCTGGGTTTCCATAGTAACCTTACATAGTTTGAAAATATATAAAAGAATGGAAAAGAGAATGGTGCCTCCAATTTACAGACATTAGTGGATACAATCTATATATATATATATATATATATGAATCAAATGTCCTGACTGACTCATTGACTCATCAACGCCCAGCCTAAACCTAGAAACATGAAAATCTGGGAGTATAATCCTTCCATGACGTAGGTGCCCACTAAGAAAGGATTTATTTTCAAAATTTGACTCCTAAGGGGGTGAAAAGGGCTAAAATGTTTCCTCCCCTGTGCAGTGTCCTGCCTGACTGTTTCATCATGGCTGTAGCACAGTTCATATTTAAACATCAACTGTCACCCCAAGTGCTGCCAAACATCACTGGCAGTTGGTGTGACTCCCCTATTTGAATAATGAGGGAGGGGAATGTGTTACTACAGAGGTGAGAGAGAAAATGTGTTATTATGCAGGTTCGGGAGAGGAATGTCAAATGTGTTATTACAGGTGAAGAAAGGGAATGTGTTGCAACAGGTGGAATGAGGTAATGTGTTACAACATGGGTGAGGGAGGGGAATGTGTTACTACAGGGGTGAATGAGGGATTGTATTCCTACACAGGTGAGGGAAGGGAATTTTGAAATGTGTTACAGTACAGACGAGGGAGGGAAAGGTGTTACTACAGAGGTAAGGGAGTGGAATGTGTTAGTACACAGGTGAGGGAAGGTAATGTCTTACAATAGCAGTGATACATTACTATAGAGGAGAAGGATGAATGTGTTATTGGAGTGGTGAGATGGAAATGGAAACAGTAAATATCTACCTGGGTGAAACCTGGTGCATCAGCTAATCTTAATATATAAAAACAAATGTCCTGACTGGACCAAGAAACATGAAATTTGGGAAGAATATTCTTTCCATGACCTAAGCACCCACTAAGTAGGGATTTTTAAAAATTCGACTCCTAAGGGGCTGAAAAGGGGTAATATGTTTCCTCTTGACCGAGGTGAGTGGGTGACAAAGCAACATGGCCCAAGTGCTGTGAGATTGTAAGTTCATTGTCTGGGAAGAGAGTAACATAGTGCACAGGGGGGATTTTGAGGCACTTACCAGAACCCTCAAAGACATCAGGGACAATGATGGAGTGATGGGGGCTGTCACCATTGTTAAGGTGTGCGTCAAGGCATTGTACCTGTGGTTCATTGTCTAGAAACACTCTCTCAGGAAGAACATGAGGGTCCACTTGAGGGGCAATGTCTCCGCTAGACAATTCTCTAAACTCCTACTCAAAATAATGGATGGAAAGTCAGAGAGAAAGGTGACCAACCCTGTAGCCCACAAGTTTGTTCTCAGAGTGGGGGTTCCAGTGATGTTGCTACAGAACCTCAACCCTCCAAAACTCTGCACCAGGCTGCAAGTAACGGCCCTCCACAGGAACGTCATCAAGTCCACAGTGTTCACGGCTGTACTCGAGGGAGTGGGTGTTCATACCATGCATACCACTCATACCATCAGAGTACCCCATCAAGTTCAAGTGGACGCAGTTCTCTTTCAAGGTCTGCTTTACAATGACCATCACCAAGTCCCGGGCAGTTGCAGAAGGTGGCAGGGATTGAGTTATGGGAGGACAGCTTCTCAGAAGGTGGCAGGGATTGAGTTAAGGGAGGACAGCTTCCTACATGGGCAGTTCTACAGGGCCTGCTCCAGAGTGAGCTCACCCAGCAGCCTGGTGATCATAGTACCTGAGGAGAGAACCATCAATGTGGTTTACAAAGAAAATCCTTGAGTAGAGAAAAAAAAGGTTTACATAGTCTTATAACCCACCTTCAATTCATGCATATTAAAAAAAAGTTTAAAAACTCAAATTATTTAAATGGATACTACCACGGTCCTTTACCTCAGAATCATAAAATGAACAAAGCATATACATTTAGTTAAAATGGGGTGAAGAAAATGGAAATAGTAGTTATCTAAGGTCTACCCAGGTGAAACTGGGCACATCAGCTAGTAATACAGATTTTAAATGGACGTTCTCCTTATGGTTCTTCAATATGCTCATCAATTTTCCATGTGTAGATAAAATACAACAAAAAAATGAAAGTTAATTAGAACAATTAAATATAACAGTATATATGTGACCCTAAACAAGTTCTATAAAATTGATAATGATTAATGTGTCATAGCACCTTATATTTGTGTGAAGTAATTATGCACATGCACAGTGTGATTTGTGCACCACATCACTGTAGCAGCAGTATAAACTTCTCACATATAGAACTCTTGGCAATTAAATCATTTCAGTGAATTGATCCTTTTGTAATTTGACTGTGCTCAAAAGGAAAAAAAAAAAAAGCCTAATAGTGTATTAATGCTCTTATCTCCAGCGGGTTAGGCCAGTGATATTCTTTTTTTCTGAGAAATGTCTCCTTTATTTTATGGCTGTCTGGCTTCAGACATTATATATCTATGGTTACCATAAAAATAGAAAAAGGAAAAAAAGATCCTCTAGAGTAAAATAATTTAACATAGAAAATTGCACTCACATTCTAAGTGCTTGACAATAAAGCATATAAAACATAAAAAAAAAAAACCCTGCCGGTAAAGTAAGTCTCCTACTCAAAATGAAGATGGGAAAAGCTTTACAGATCAAATGACAAGTAACAGGATCCATGACCTCAAAAAGTTCTTAAATGTCTATGTTCAAAGCCTGGATGTCGGAATCTACATCCGACATCGTGTTTCAAATGTAAATGTGTTGTCAAAGTGGCGGGGAATGAAACCATGTACATTTTAGATGGATTATTAAGATTCAGATATACAGTACACAGGGGAGTAGCGAGGGTGGTCCCAGTGGAGCACGAGCTCCGGGTGCCAAAATGGACAGAGGGCGCCATCCAGGGTTCTGGAATTTATGGAGCACTACTTAGTATAATGGGCGCCTGTTAGTTTTATTTTGGTTTGTTTGCTCTATGTTCTAAATAAGTTATGGATCTGAGATCTGTTTCTACATTTCATGCTCCCCCAAGCTGCCCAGATTGCCTCCCCTCTGGCCATCCCTCCTCTATGATCATCTTCTGTCACCTCCCCTTACCTGTCAGATTGATTACATTCACGTCTCACCTCTTTAATTCCCTCCCCTCTCAACCATGTGATCAGCTCTTTGCCCCTGTCCACTCCTTTCTTATTGGCTTCTGTCACGACCTCTCTCTGATTGACTCTTTGCCCCTCCCCTCTCCTTTATTATTGGCTTCTGTCACTACCCATCTACTCTTCTTTCTTATTGGCCTCTGTCACCTCCCCTCTCTGATCAGCACTTTCCTCTCCCCTCTCCTCTTTGATCCCCTCCCTCCTTCTCTCCTCATTCTGTGCTTCAATGGACTTAAAAGTGACACATCTGAGGCAAAATCCTAATCTTCAATTATAAGGTCTGAGTTTTAAAAAAGTCACTGCTTTGCTATTTAAAGTAATGGAGGTGTTCCTAGGGTTTTTTGTTAAATATTAGGAGACCTGGAATAATAATAATGGTGGTAGAACAGAACATGATTAGTAGTACTCACATTAATATAGGTGCAACGTATATTTGCGAAGTAGGAGCATAGTTAAGAAGGGAGCTTCCCATAAGTGTTCCCACTCCAGTGATAGCTGCTTGTGGCCGTAATGGCAGTAATAAGCTGTGCACCCTGTGGAATCTCACTCTAGCACATGTATTCTGTCAATTTAAGTTAAATGATCAGAAATTATAATACAATCTCCTCTATTGACTAATAATGATTTAAAGGAGATAACAGTCAGATCCTAGGTGCTATACATAAATAAAGCAGTGCCAAAGGAGCTACCCCTTAATGACAGATAGTGTATCAGCGAAGCATTCTATTCCCCCAATGGGACCTCAATGCCAAGCATGATACTACCACTGTTTGCTGTTTTTCTCTTCACTTCGGTATTCCCCCGCAGGCTGGCCATACCCCAATGGCGCAGTTCAGTACAGGGAGGGGGCACTATGACATTCACTTTCTCTGGGCACCATGGTTCTACGATACTCATCTGACAGTACAATGTTATTATTAGAGATGTGCGGGTTCGGATTACTGGAATATGAACACAGCCAAATTTAGGGGTTCCAAATCAATCTGAGCCAGGGCTCAGGTCTTCCCGCATTGTTCAGATCAGATAATGAGGCAAACTGTCATCTTCCCAGCTTTGGACCTTGCATGTTTTGGATTGCATATTAATGTCCCACCCTTGTAAACGGGCACCATTTCACACTGGAGACCGGAGGGAGAGGGTGTGGGTATAGGGGCACTTGGCATACAAAACATGTAAACATTTAGGAGCATTTTTAAAGGCAGGGGCATTATGTACTGTGGGCTGACTGCAGCACTCTATGAGGCACAAAAAAACACCATAGTAGTGGACTGGAGCACTGTGTTTGTTACTAAACTAAAAGCCCGCTGGGGCACTGTAAAAGAAAAGAAAAAAAAGATTAGGAGCATTGTGTTAAAGGGGCACTGTAAAGGCACTGGGTGTACAAAAAACATCATAGGATGCAGCATTGTACTTGTTTCTAAAAAAAAAGCCTACTGGCGCACATTTTATAAAACAAAAATAAAACAATTGTAAATTTATTAGGGTGCCACCCTTATATTTGGAGCGCTGTGAGGCAGTTATTTTGTTTGCTTGGGCACTGTTACATTTTTTAAAATAATATACAGCTTGTGTGTCAAAAAATATAACGTCACTATTAGGGTGCCACCCGGCATATATTAGGGGTGCTGTTAAGCAATTTGTTGTGAGTTCAGGGCCTTCATTTACAGTTAAAAATGTTTAATATATAACTTGTGTGTTAAAAAATATAATGTCATTATTAGGTGCCACCCAAATTACACTAATGGCCCTGTAAGGCAGTTTGTTGTGTGTTCAGGCACAGTTAATTTTTTTGATATAAAACATGTGTATTAAAAAATATAACGTCATTATTAGGGTGTCACCCGGCTTATGCTAGTGGTGCATATGGATCAGTCGATAGAAGAGCAGAAACAGCAACCCAGTTCTAGTGCTATGGCTGCTGCCATCTACTAAAATTGGCCAGGCCCCAGAGGTGGATCTGGCCTCTTAGCTTCTCCCTGCACCTACTGTAGCTACACCTATGAAACTGTAGTTTACAAACTTGCTGTTTTACAATTGTATCTGATTATCTCACCTCCGACCACAAGAGGTCACTATTTCTTCCTGATTTGCTCTCAGTTTTGCCCTTAACCAAGATGTCCAGTGTTATCTCAGTGGACTCCATCTAGGATCCTGTTTGGGCCTATAAAAAGGCATTTCCGAAGTTAAACCATAGTTGAGTATTCTGTTTGCTCAGCTCCTATAACTTGTTCATGCTTATTTGATTTACCTGTGATTACCTCCTGGTGTACCAACATTGGCATACATCTGACTACCTGCTTGGATACTGACCTAATCTACATTTGCTGTTTCAGCTCCTGAATACCTGGCTGCTTATATACCTTCTGTTGGCTACTGGACTTCAGGTACATTACCAGGGACATGACACTTATATACAGTGTTAGCAGGGCTGCCATCAGAAATTATGGAGCCCGAGACTGACAAACTAGGAAGGGCCCCCATCCATTCTCCCCAAACCCCCCCCTTCTCCCCCCTACCCCCCTTCTTCCAGCTGCTTTGCAGTTAGGGCCCAATTCAGAGACTTACAGTAATACTGCCAGGCAGCATGGGAGGGGCAAATTCCATTAAGCACAAGGACTGAGTCTGGTTCTCCCAGACTCTGTCCCATCAACTGTCTCCACTATCTAAAATTTACTAAACACTCCAACAAAATGGCCTGGCCCGGGTCTGGAAGAAAGGACACACATACACACACACACACACTTGCCTATCTTGCTCCTTCTGTCAGCCTGTATGTTCCAGACACCAGCTCCTCACACTACCCGCAGCTGCTCCTCTCTCTCATTCAATGGCGCGGTGTGACATCATGACGTCACGCCACGCCTGCTTCAGTGTACAAAAAAAAAAAACTTTATTGAGGGCAGGGTAGCGGCCAATATGGGAGGCAGAGCGGGACGGTGGCACGGCTGGGTCAGAAGTGACTCACATCGAGTCATTTACTCACTGTATTGTGCAGGGGGGGGCCCAGCCAGGGGAATAGCTGTGGGCACTTGCGTGGGCAGCTGCATACCTGCAGTGTACTACCACTGGGCCTGTCATTGCAGAGGGTAGTAGTTGGCGAACGGACACTAGCAGGTGCTGGATGGGTCCCCCAAGTATACTGGCCCGGGACTCCTGTACCGGCAGTCCCCCCCCTGATGGCAGCCCTGAGTGTTAGACATTGATATTTAAACATAACCTGCAGATTACATGGTTATATAAAGACAGTAGGTAAGAGGGCCCTGCTCATGCTGCTGAAATGCAGGCCATTTTATTTCTCCTGGGAATTTTCTGTGGTTATGTTGGCAGCAGTTTATATCCCGCCTCAGGCAAATGTCACTATGGCTTTGGACATTTTCTTTAATTCATTTTCGAAACAACTATCTGCACACCCGGACTGCCTTTATTTTCACCGGAGATTTTAATCAGGCTAATTTGAAGTTGGTCCTACCAAGTTCACCTAGAATGTGGACCTACCAACGCATGGTGTTAATACACTGGACCATGTCTATACTAATATCAAGAATGCTTACAAAACCCTTTGTGTTCTCATATTGGGCAGTCTGCTTACGTATCCCTCTTTTTGGTGCCAAAATATTATTCTTTGATTAGGCAGTCTGGTCCGGTTATTAAGAATATTACCATTTGTTCTGAGGGGGCTTATTGGAACTCCAGGCCTGCTTGGAATGCACTGAGTGAGATTTGTTTTTAGAGGAGGCCAGGGTGGGTTCTGATATTAATGTGGATCTGTTAGCCTCAATGGTCTTACTGTATTTGAATTGCTGTATGGAAAGTGTGTGTCACGATCCAGTGCAAGAATTCCTCTGGAGGACGGTGAGCCGGGGGGTTCGGGTGACTAGGGGAGTGACTAGACTAGGTCTCCTAGTTGCGGCCAAACCCAGGTTTGGCTAGACCTGCCCAGAGGCGCGGAGTCTAACTCACTTGGTGGTTTTCTCCATTGACCCCTCCAATTGGGATTTGGTTTTCAGCTGCACCAAGTGAGCAGGTCGTTGCCCCCTGGACAGGTACCTGGGAATGGCAGAAGACCGGAAACTATAAAGAATGCAATAGCACTGGAGGTGAATGGAATGAATGAACTCTGGAAATGGAACTGAATGCTATAACACAGGCATGGACTGGAAACAGTTAAGTATGCAGAAAAACACAGACATATACTGGGGATTGCTAAGGCAAGAGCAGAGTGGACTCAGGGAATATATGGGAATGCTGGAAATGATTGGAGCTGATTACCAGAGACAAGACACTGAGCAAAGAACACAGACATATACTGGAGATTGCACAGACAAGAGCAGAGTGGACTCAGGGAATATATGGGAATGCTGGAAATGATTGGAGCTGATTACCAGAGACAAGACACAAAGAGAAGTCAGGCATACACTAGGAGAGTGCTAAATGCAAGTGCAGATTTGCACTAACAAGACACAGGGCAGATTGACACAGATATGTGCTGGGAAGTCCAGCTGTGAGCTAATTAATACCAGCAGGTAATCTGACACTTCAGTGACACAAGGAAGCTGCAAATCTAGCAGCACATATACAAAGACACACAGACATAGAAAACAAAACAGTCTGGATACTGGGAGATAACTACTCTCAGACTAAGAATAGCTTGGAAGCTAATACTGGAAACTGGAGAACTGTGAACAGGCTGAAGTAACTCTCTGAAAGATTAGCACAGAGCAACGCTGGTATCACTGGAACAGAGAAGAAGTTGAACAGCAACTTCCTGGAGTTCTGGAGGTGGATTTATACCCAGGGGTAGCAGATTACTGGAGCACAGCATCAGCTAACTGAATCATGCTACCATAGGTTAGGAGTACTGTCATATGAGAGGAACTGTCATGGTGGCGCCCATGATGGAAACTCCAATCCCCAGCACACACAGCCGACCATGGAAGCTCGCAAAAAGCACCTAAGGCAGAATACTCAGCCCCACATCCATCACTGCACCAGACGTCTGACCGCAAGGAAGTCAGGGGAAGCCGGCAAGGAGGTGAGAGAGGCCGATCCTAGGCTGAACCCTGACAGTGTGATATACAGAATGGCTATATGTTTTTTCCCCAATGACAAACCTTGGATGAATGGCGATGTACATTGTTTGTTGAGAACTAGAGACATTGCCTTTAGATCGAAGGATTGTACAGTGCATATAGCTGCCCAGTCTAATTTGAGAAAGGGCCTTCGATTGGCCAAGGAGGCTTATTCTAATAGGATCGAGTGTCACTTTAGAGAATCTGCTGATTCTATGTCTTTGTGGCAGGGCATTAGGCATTTAACCGATTACAAAGCCTCAAATTCGGGGATTCCCAAGGCAGGTGGCCCTTCGGTTGATGAGTTTAATAAGTTTTACGATAGGTTTACGCTAGTTTTGAGGTTGCTGATAACACTTCTGTTGTGTTGATTAGTGATTCCTCATCAGCTGGTTCCTGGACCTGGCTGAGTCTGATGTTAGGTCTTGCATGCGGAAAACTAATGCTAGGAAGGTTGCTGGTCCTGACTGTATACTGGGGAAGGTATTACGTGAGTGTGCTGATCAATTATCAGGTACCCTCACAATTATTTTTAATTTATCACTTACTCCAGGGCCGCAACTAGGGGGGGCTGGAGGTGCACCGCTGCACCCGGCGCCAGTGTCCTCCAGCCCGGCGCCGCAGGGAGGCTCCAAGCCGGATGCACGCTGAGATTTTATTACCGGTGGGTGCCCGCTCCTTCCCTGTAGTGCCGCGGTAGCCAGAGGCTGGAGTTCTCTCCTGAACTCCAGCTTCCGGCTCTCCCCACGTGCACTATGGGAGTGATGTCATGACATCTCTCCCATAGTTCCGAGGAGCAGCCGGGCGGAGCAGATGGTGGCGGACGCAGGAGCGGAGTTTAAGGTAAGCATTGTTTTTTTTTTTTTTGAGTGTATGTAAAAAACGTCACTACAGGAGCATTACTATAAGGGCACTACAGGGGCATTACTATAAGGGCACTAAAGGGGCATTATTAGTGCACTACAGGGGCATTACTATAAGGGCACTACAGGGGCATTATAAGGGCACTACAGGGGCATTACTATAAGGGCACTACAGGGGCATTACTATAAGAGCACTATAAGGTCACTACAGGGGCATTACTTTAAGGGCACTACAGGGGCATTACTATAAGGGTACTACAGTGGCCTTACTATAAGGGCACTAAAGAGGCATTACTATAAGGGCACTACTATAAAGGGCACTACAGGGACATTACCATATTGGCACTACAGGGGCATTACTAAGGGGGCATTACCATATGGGAACTACAGGGGCAGTACTATATGGGCACTACTATAGGGGCATTACCTCTGGGGACAATACTATAGGTGCACTGCTGAAGGGGACATTACTATAGGGGCACTGCTGCAGGGGGCATTACTATGGGGGAATTACCAGGGGGGCGCCAAATTACTGTCTTGCCCCGGGTTACAAAAATCCTAGTTTCGCGCCCTGCTTACTCAAGGTATTGTCCCTAGATGTTTTAAAACTACTATGATTATCCCAGTTCCTTCAACCATGTCTATCTCTGGCCTAAATTACTTTTGTCCCATTGCTCTTACTTAATTAATTATGAAGTGCTTTCAGCGATTGGTTTTGGCACGCCTGAAGGGTGGCATGCCAGATGTCTTTGATAGTTATCAATTTGCATATAGATCTAATAGATCTACTGAGGATGCTACCCTTATGGTTCTTCACAAGGCATTATGTCATCTAGAGAATAGGGATTCTTACACTAGATTGTTGTTTGTGGACTATAGTTCTGCTTTCAACACTGTTGGTCCATCCTTACTTATTGCAAAACTTCAAGCAATTGGTTTTGGCGTGTCTATTTGTAATTGGCTGATGGATGTATTGACTGACCATTCGCAGTCTGTTAGATTGGGAGATCTGCTTTCATCACCAATTATTGTGAATATAGGAGTACCTCAAGGTTGCATTTTAAGGGCTCAATTCAGACCCGCTCGCTAGATGCGTTCTCTCGCTAGATGCGTATGCAAATCCGGCTAACAGCATGGTAGGCGATCACACGGCAAGGCATTAGCACACCCACTATGTCTTGGCGTGCGATCGCCCTGTGTATGCAGATGCCCAGAAGCCTGTCTTAAGACACCCACTAATGCGCGTCATCTCCAGGAAGTGTATGCAACCATCGGTACCATCAGAAGCGAACGCAGTGCTTGTGGTTGACCATACCCTACTGCAAACACTGTGAGCACTTCAGTGTAAAATCCAGCCAGGTGACATGTACTATGATGCTGCGTCTTAATTATGCACACCTCTGAAATGGCATTAAGATGCTTGGGCTTGCGTTCGCACCTTCACTCCCCTGTTTTCATAGACCAACCGCTGTCACCAACCACAAACGGCTTGTCCTGTCACTCACTCAGCTGTGCAGTCTATGTGCAGCAAGCAAACGCTTCCTGATCGATTGGATTGGATCGCGCACTGCGATGCGTACGCATGCACGCAATGCAAACATCGTCAGTCTGCGTGCCAACGCTTACTAGTGAGGGGGTCTGAATCGAGTCCTAAGTCCCTTCCTTTACTCCTTGTATACATCAGATTGTGTCTCTAGTTCGGAATCTAATCTCATTGTAAAATTTGCTGAAAAAGTGCTCCCCGACCCCCATTCCTGAACGGCGCTGAGTTGGAGAGAGTTGGTGGTTTTAAGTTTCTTGGAATTAATTTTTCTAAGGACTTGTCATGGTCTACACATATCTCTTCAGTGGTGGGAAAGGCTCAGCAACGCCTTCTTTTTCCTTAGGAAACTAAAAGTGAGTTATTTAGGCCATTATTGGTAAATTTTTATTGTGGTATAATTGAGAGCCTTCTGACTTATTCTGTCACTGTTTGGTATGGGATTCCAAGTGTTTGGATCGTGGATCCTTAGCTAGTATGATTAAAGCGGCTGAAAGATTAATTGGTCAATCTTTACCTAGACTAGAAGACATCTATGCTAAGAGGTGTGTTTCGAAAGAAAATAAGATTGTCGTTGATTGTAGCAACCCATGTCATTCTCTGTTCTCTTTTTTTGCCTTCTGGTAAGCGATTTAGATGTAATAGGTGTTGAACTAGCAGGATGCAATTATTAGTTTAAACCTTTACTTTTTGTTTTTATGTAATTTATTTGACTGTGAGTATCTTGCATTACATTTTCGCTGACTCATTGTATGTGGAGGTGATAAATTGATTTGATTTGATGAGACTTACATTCTAGAGGGATTATTATTATTATTATTATTATTATCTCTCACTTATTTTGGTGCCTGCTGTCCTTCTTCTGTTATTATTATGATGTTTATCAATATCTTATTGTGGTGCCTTCTGTCCTTTCTCATGTAAAAGCTCTGTAGAATATGTATGCACTATATAAATAACCGTTAAAGGTGTATCTGTGGCAGGTTCACATTTATTTGTGGCACACACTTACTGTACTTGGATCACAATTGCAAACAACTGCCAGTTCCTTCTCCACCTCTGTATGCGTAAGGAGGCACAAGACCTATATATGATAGAAATTTTTATACATAAAAAAACAGGGGAGGGACAGGGGTACTAATTACCTAGGCCCACGCTTGATGGAGAGGCCTGGCATGGCCTGGGGTCTACCACCGGCACCCCCCTCTTTTACCTTACGTTGCTGTGTGCTGGGCCAAGATGGGCCAGGGTGGGTCTTCTTGACTTACAGCTGCATGAACCAATGAGCAGCAGGAGCAGGAAAACTCTGGTGTATAATGCTTCATGGAATTGGCTGAAGACCTTTTAAAGGGGCCCATACACAGATATCAAACTCAGCTTTACATCTCTATTCTTCTCTGTGGCACCCTCACAACAAGGTTGGACAGGTGTGACCAAGCATAAGCCATCTATTAGCATTACTTAATTGACAATTCCATTTAGTATTCTACAGAAAAGAGTTGTAAACAAGAAAGTGTCACTGACAGTGGATAATACCTAAATCTCTACTGTTGCCACTAAAGATCATGGGAGAAAGCCAATATATATATATATATATATATATATATATATATATATATAAAAACAAAGTGGAAAAAGAGCGCCTCCTAGTGCAATCTCATATAGACCTTTGGACCCTTCACCAATTTAAATCACCTGTGTGGTGGAGGGGTACCTTAAACAGTGGAATAATCCACAATTAAATCAGCATAAGAGAATCACTGGTCGTTCAGCACTTTTCCTTCCTCATCCAAGCTAGGAGACCCAATCAATTATGTGCCAATCTGATTATACAATGCAGTCCTTAATGCCCTTAATCTTGCTGAAATCTGCCCATGCACAGCTCTGCTTTCTCCTTACACAATGATGGAGTGTAGCTAGAGGTGTCCTAAACTCACGGGTGGATACAGACTGAAATGAAAGTGAACGTTATTAGATGTGGAGTATAAATGCTGCTCTTCTAGACACCTTATTCCCTCTTCCAGAGCTGCAGATTTCAGGTGTGAGCCAAAAGATCACTTGAGTGACTGCTATTTTTGTGCTGTAAATGTGAAGGGTATGAATCGATTTAAGGAATGCAAATGGGAATGCCCAAGTATGAATTCTGCAAAACAACCGTTACCACATAGCGCAGATTTACCTGTACCATCATTGAGTTCTTTGTGCAAAGTTGAATGTGATGATGTGGAAATGTTAAATTCATCCAGTGCAAGTGACAATACAGATGAAAATGAGTTTGAAGAAAGTTCCTCTACTCCAAACAAATTTCTCAAAAGGAACTAAATGATTTAATTCGTAACTTTAATTTATCGAAAAAAAGGAGCTGAGCTTTTAGCATCCAGGCTACAAGAAAAGCACTGTCTTGAGCTGGATATTACTATAACTTTGTATCGAAATAAAGAGCAAGCCATACTGCCGTTCTTTAGCCAAGATAACAATCTTGTGCATTGCAACAATATTCTGGAACTTCTCCAGATGATGGGTTTACCAGAATATCGAGCAGAAGGCTACTGGCTCTTTTTGGATAGTTCTAAAAGGAGCTTAAAATACATATTACTGCACAAAGGGAATACATTTGTGTCAATTCCTATCGGCCATTCAACAAAACTTAAAGAACAGTATTAAAATATAGAGTTAGTCTTAGAAAAAATTGCTTATTCTCAGCATCAGTTGTCTGTTTGCGTCGATTTAAAAATGGTAAACTTTCTTCTTGGGCAGCAAAGTGGATATACTAAGTATCCTTGTCACATACTGTATGCTTATGGGATAGTTGTGCAAAATAAAAGCACTGGCAGCAAACCGTATGGCCTCCAAGAGATGTTATAACTATAGGAGAAGCCAACATCATTCATGAGCCCTTAATTGACAGGAAAAAAATAATACTGCCGCCTCTCCATATCAAACTGGGTTTAATGAAATAATTTGTAAAAGCATTGGACAAGTCAGGCGATTGTTTCAAGTATACTTGTCGAACCTATCCATCTATTAGTATTGAAAAATTAAAGACAGGAATTTTTGACGCCCACAGATACGGAAACTGGTGAAGGATCCAAATTTTACCACATCTATGACTGAAACCGAATCTGAGTTATGTGTCTGTCATTCAACATTTTTTAGGCAATCAGACAACTATCATGAATTAGTCCACAACATGCTAAAATGTTTAGAGAAAGTAGGTGTAAACATGAGTATTAAAGCACATTTTTTATACAGCCATTTAGATCACTTCCCATCCAATCTAGGAGATTTAAGTGAAGGACAGGGTGAACGTTTCCACCAGGATATTCAGGAAATGGAAAAAAGATATCAAGGAAGGTGGGCTCGTCACTTGATGGCCGATTACTGTTTGAGTCTAAAGAGGGTCTACCTGCAACAAGAATACCAAAAAAAATCCTACAAAAAACGGTTCTCATAGCTTCCTAATACTTATGTATGTAATTATCCTGTGTCTTATTATAACATTTTATGAATCAAATTGATTCAGAATAAAAAAAATATCTTTTTTAACATTGTTTAATTAAATTTTTCAGAAATATTAAAGACCTATGCATATCTCAAACTAGAGCCAATTGAAAAGTAAGCATGGCCTATCCATGATCAGGAGCACAAGTTTAATCAAAATCAACTCTAAAATCCCTGGCAACAGATTGACTGTTCCCCAATGTGATTATCACAGCCTTACTGATATAATATTACAAGTAGAGATGTGCAGTTCGGTTCTCCAGAAATACGAATCCACCTGAATTTTGTGAATCCAGGTAAATCCGAGATGCGGTTCTAATCTCCTGGGGAGATCCGGGTAAATCCGGGTCGCGGTTCTGATCTTTTTGCGGTTCAGAATTCGGATTTTGAATCCGAATTTCGGCTTTTGGATAGCATAAATTAAATGATTTTAGATGTTTTTAAAACTTTTTATGTATTTTTTATAAAAAAAATCCAGATCCAAAACCAAAACACTTGAGGGTGGTTTGCAAAACCAAATCCAGATCCAAAACCTTGGAGGAGATACAGATCCAAAACAAAAACCAAAACACGGAGGTCGGCGCAAATCTCTAATTACAAGTAGAATATTTAATATTTATATTTAATATAGTTCTAAAGTGATAATATACAATTTATTAACAAGCAAAAATATGTTACGGAAATATTGACAATAAAAATGTTACACAAAGGTTCACAACATAAATAAGCCATGCAAAATAAAATGCAGAAAACATGACTTTTATAAGCTGTTGTCCAAAATATTTTTGCCACCTGAGGATAGCCCCAGTGTGACTGGACCTAATGAAAACTTACACTGGGAAATGGGTAATGCACTTTTATTACCTGCCTCTCCTCCTTTGCCCTCCACCTCCCATAACTTAAAGAGGGAATGCGTGTAAATCAATCCCTCCTACATCTCTTCATTCATTTTTGTTCTCTCCAATTCTGCGTAAGTCCAAATAGAACTGAGCAGCTGTCTCTGCAATCCCTATTACTGCTGATTCCACTACTACTTACTAGCATCTGAACTTTACCATGCTGGGTCCAACCTGGCAATGTTAGTGCACATGCATGAACTGAGGCCAAGCTTGTGCACTGCCGTAGGCAGTGAGGATGAGATGAAGGTATCCCAACAGATCCCACCTCCCAATCTGGACCTCCTTCCCATAAAAAGGAGCGGGGCTCTCAGAATCAAAATTAATATTTTCACCTACTTCAAGGAAAGATGAAAGGGCTACTTAAAATCCATAGCAATTAGGTAAATTGTCCAGTCATTACAGCTTCCATTCTTTTGAAAACACTACCAGTGTGATCAGATGCATTTCCAGGTGTTGGCATTTTTGGGATCCAACTACGCATGTGCAGCTAACCAACCTTTCTCTGCTCGGATCTCCACCACCTAGTGCTTTATATTGTGATCTCACCTAACAGTCAATGCTAGGTGATTGTTCTATATTTATGCATCTGTGCATACTCTATGAACTTTCAAAAGTATTCCAGTGCCTGAAATTAGGCTTATTTTTTGAGTACCCCAGCCAATCAGCTCCCAACTGTCATTTTTCAAACACAGCCTGAGAGATGGCAGTTGGGAGCTTAAGGCCCCTTAAACTGAGAACTCTATTGTTGTATTGACTGATGTCAATGATTAAAACTATAAAAAATTGTGTAATATGATGGTGCTACATAAATAAGGGTTAATAATAATAATAATAATGGCACTCATTAAATTAAAGTGACTGAGTGCTGGACAAGAGCTTACAGATCCCCAACAGGCAGCAATGTAACATTGTAGTAACTGAACAATATTCTGGAGCAGTATTGTTGCACTCTGGGCCTGATTCAGAGCCGGACATTCTGACCAGAGCGCTCGCTCTGAATCAGTGCCCTCCTACTTAAAAATGGAGCTGTCTCTCGGACGCTCGCACAGCTTATGCGAGCGTCCATGATGACGGTCGCGATGGTCAAGACCATTGCGACCATCGGGCTTGTGACGAGACCCTGTGGTAGGGTCTCGCTGCCGCAAGCCCTGGAGTGATTTTGGCTCTATCAGAGCCAAAATCACTCCCACTGACATCACTAGTGATGTCAGTGGGGCCGGACCCAGACGGTAGGTGTTCCCATGGGAACGCCTCTGTCTGGCAGCCACGCCCCCAGCACGCCCACCAAAGGGGGCGTGCTGTCACTCACCATCAACAGCACGCCCCTTTTGGTGCGAGACCCGGAGCGACAGCTTGGCTGTCGCTATTCGGGTCTCGCGCACGACGGAGCTCCCTCCGTCGTGCGCATGCGCATTTCGGTACCATCGACCCGCTTGCGAGCGTCCTGCGCTCGCGAGCGGGTCTGAATGAGACCCTCTGTTCTATATGTGACATTCACAGTTATAGCCCTCAAGTGTGCCCTTTCATGCAGGACTGATAGTAATCCCATTTCACATTTAATAAGCCTGAACTCCAGCAATGTCAGCATATTTATCTGTGATCTCTAATCCTTAAAACAACTTACTAGAATTTAGTTGGTTATCCATCACTGCACAAAGCCAATCCACTTTCCAATTGCATTAAATGTAGATTTATTTCTTATCCCCATGTGATAGCAATCATATTGCTCAGCAGATAATACTATAGCATAATGTTTATACAGTAAGTGCTATAGAATTTAAAAATGGGAATCCTGAATAGGCAGCTAAATAAACAGTGACCATTATATAGAGATGGAAAGAAATGTCTTTAGAAGAACAGCATGTCCGAGTCCTTTTCACTACTTATCACTCGTATAGAAACACTATGAAATGGACGCAACTAATGCAGCACGATCCACTGCATTGGCTTTACTGACGTGTTAATGCAACCAATGACGCCATTTTCACTATATTTTGGAAGTGTTGAGTAAACTGGAAATTTTTAATCTAAATTGGTCATTCGTATTTGTAGGCACTCACCACAGATTACAGAAATCTTCCATGATGTTGTGAGTTGGAGGGCATAATTTACATTTTATTTTAAAGGAATTGGCCACAAAATAGATAAGATAAATGATATTGTTTGTGATGGGTAGCAAGCAGGTAGGTTAACTCTCCTGCACTAACATAGAATGTACACTCACTAGGGAGCAGATTCAATTACCCACAGGTTGTGTCAAACGTTCTATTCTCTTGGGCAAAATGTCCAGAGCTATTCAATTAAAGACCCACAAGCAGCTATGATACAGCAGTTAATGCTTATTTCTGCTCACACCCCCTTGAATAATCATTGCTGTAACTGCTGCCTCCAGTCTGCTCGCTGGTCGATCGCAGGTCTCTATTTGCATACTTGTGGGCACCTTTCCAGGGTGAAAAGATCACGAGACACAACCTGCTATAATTGAATATTAGAGATTTGTGCAGACCCTCATGTTTTTGTTTTAAATCGTCATCGTGTTTTGGATTTCTTTATATATTGATATAAAAAGCATCTAATATTATGTAACTAGGTTCTGTTTTTGTTCCTATAGTATTATTAACATCAATATCATTCATTTCCAGGTAATTTTGACCACCTCACAGCACTAGAAATCAGTTGGGAGAGACTTAAATGCAATCCAAAATGTGCAAGATCTGGTTTTTCGATCTGAGTTCCGAATTTGACAGGAATACCCGAGTCAGGACTCTGTCCTACTCAGAACCCCAAAGTTCAGTTTTCAGGAAAACTCGTCTCTTTTGAATACGCCCCAACAAATTACATTTAGGGTAATTAGAAAAGAGATTCCTCTAATAATGTCTCACATTTCACCTAATGCTCAGTGATATTTTCCTCTAACTTAAAATTTTTATTTTTATTTTTTTTTATTTATTTCTAACACACAGTTTGCTATGGAAACTATCAATGACATCAGCCATTTTGGAAAAAAATAGATAACACTCTTGTTCCTCGGAAACCATGGGCAGTTAGCAGACAGTCCAAACTTTTTTGATAACATCTGAAGATTCTTATTGGTTATTAATGGAACGTCCATAGAAATAATCCGTCTGTAATCAGATATCTGCAGGGAGACTCAGTGGTTTCCACACGTTGTGCTGCACATGATATTAAAGTCATGACTTGTACATCAGAAGAGAGTAATACATACTGTATTTGCAAATATTACTAATCCTTGGAAGCTCTCTGATGATTACATCCTTTTACAAGACTCAAAAAGTAAACAGCAAGTGTTTTCCAGAATTTATATATCTTTACCTGTAAGCTCCGTTCTCAAGCTTAGGGTAGCTATCAACATAGAACTGAGCCAGCGTCGCGATAAACAGATTGTAACACATTCATGTTAGTCTATATATAAAAGAGGAAATAAATATGGTTTCTTCAATATCTTGTGGGGAAATATTTTACTACTGTCATGAATATTGTGTTTTATTTAGTCACAAGAACAAATAACATGTTATAATTAGAGATGTGCGCCGACACCCATGTTTTGGTTTTGGAGCTGGATCTCCCCTGGTTTTGGATCTGGATTGGTTTTGACAAAACCTCACCACCGTGTTTTGTTTTCGTGCTTTGGATCTGGATTTTTTCTTAAAAAATAAATAAAACAGCTAAAATCACATAAAATTGGCGTTTTTTGTTCCTACAGTATTAATAACCTCAATAACATTTATTTCCCCTTGTTTTAAGTCAATTTTGACCACCTCACAGCTCACAATATTGATTTTTTCATCTAGTTAAAGGGTCAAAATGTTGCATCCAGCTTGCTGGCTCAAAACTGATTGATATAAATATTAATAGAGTTGAGGACTGTGCAAAGATGATGGTTGGGATACCCTTGAGGGATTGAAGAATTGATAGTTGGTGCAGCCCCTGGCTGTAAAATTGATAATAAATTAATTAAAAACAATTTATTGGTGCAGTCCCTGGCTGTAAAATTTATGATAAATTAATTAAAAAACAATTCATTGGTGCAGCCCCGGGCTGAATAATTAATAATAAAAAGAAACTCATTAGTTCAGCCCCTGGCTGCAAAATTGTTAATAAATTAATTAAAAAATTAATTGGGTGCAGCCCCTGGCTAAATAATTAATAAAAAGAAATTCATTGGTGCAGCCACTGGCAGTAAAATTTATAATAAATTAATTTAAAAACAAATCATTGGTTCCTAAACCAACCATAACATTAATTTAAAATGTCAGGCAGCAATGCCCCAACCAGCACATAATGGAAAGGAAAAAGGTGCAAGATGGAATAGTCCTTTGGCCCTCCCACCCACCCTTATGTTGTGTACAAAACAGGACATTCACAGTTTAACAAACCAATCATTTCAGCGACAAGGACTGCCAATTGTGGCTGAAATGATTGGTTTGTTTGGACTCCCAGAAAACAAGCTGCCATTGTGCATTGGACATGGAAATTAAAATGATGCCATACACAAACTGACTTTACATTACAAGTTGTCGTCATCGTCGTCCTTGTCCTCGTCATCCCCATCAGTGTGTACATCCTCTTCTTCATACAATATTAATTTGTCTCCGCTGGAATCCACCATAGGCACCTCTGTGTAATTTTTTTCATGTAATTGTTGGTAGAGGTCTTCCTCGTGGAATTTGTCATTCATTTTAATGAACATCATCTTTTCCACATTTTGAGGAAGTAATCTCCTACACCGATCACTGACAAGGTTGCCAGCTGCACTGAAAACTCTTTCAGAGTACACACTGGAGGGTGGGCAACTTAAGTATTGCAAAGCCAGTTTGTGTATGGGCCTCCAAATTGCCTCTTTTTCCTGCCAGTACTGAAAGGGACTGTCTGACATGCCTATTAGGATGTTATCTCTGAAATAGTCCTCCACCATTCTGTGAATGGAGACTGTATCACACATAGTCACGGTAGAAGACATGTCACTAGTAGGCACTCTCAGGCCCGACCAGATGTAATTTTTTGGTGAATGATCTGCATGACCAGCAGGCATTCTGAAAGGAAAATTTAGTTTTTTCCTGGCAGCTGCAGAAACTGAAGGAGGAGATGATGGCATTTCACGTGTGGCTGCAGCTGACAAATTTTTTACCAACAACTCTTTGCATAGTTTTAGATTTCGATATGTTGGAAAAAAAACCTCACAACTTAGAACTTAAACGTAGGATCCAGAAAGGTCACCAAAATATATATTTCAGATTTCAATAGATTGACGACTTGGATCCTGGTGAAGTGAATCAAGGGCTTGATCCACCAGACCGACATAATTAGCTCAATCGCTCAATTTCAGTTCCTCCTTCAGTTTCTCCAGCTGTTTTTGCAAAAGTCTGATGAGGGGAATGACCTGACTCAAGCTGGCAGTGTCTGAACTAACTTCACGTGTGGCAAGGGTTTGAGAACCTTGCACAACATGGAAATTATTCTCCACTGCGCTTGAGTAAGGTGCATTCCCCCTCCGCGGCCTATGTCATAGGCCGTTGTATAGCCCTGGATGGTCTTTTGTTGTTCCTCCATCCGCTGAAGCATATAAAGGGTAGAATTCAACAGAGTTACTTCCTCTTGCTTCAGCTGATGGCAGGGCAAATTTAACAGTACCTGCTGGTCATGCAATCTTCGACAAGCGTTTGCCGAATGTCTAAAATGTGCAGATATTTTGCGGGCCACCAAGAGCATCTCCTGCACGTCCCTGTCATATTTTAGAAAATGTTGCACCACCAAATTAATTGTGTAAGCAAAACATGGGACGTGTTGGAATTCGCCCACATGTAATGCTCTCACAATATTGGTGGCATTGTCCGAATTCACAAATCCCGAGGAGAGTTCAAGTGGGGTAAGCCATTTAGCAATGATTTCCCTGCGTTTTTCTAAGAGGTTCTTAGTGGTATGCCTCTTAGTGAAACCAGTTATACAAAGAGTAGCCTGCCTCTGTATCAGCTGTCTTTTGGTAGATGCTGCTGCTGTTGCTGTTGTAGGCAATACACCTACCCAGTGGGCTGTCAGTCATGTACAGTAATCCTTAGTTTTCAAGTGGACAGTGGGTACAACAGCATTTCTGAGGACATTAATAAGGTTTTTTTTTAATGTCCTTGTACAGACTTGGAATTGCTGTTCTAGCGAAGTGGAATGTAGAAGGAATCTGGTAGTGAGGACACAGGACCTCAATTAACTGTTGAAAACCCACTGCAGTAATGGCGTATACTGGACACACATCTAATATCAGCATAGCTGTTATGGCATCAGTAATCTGGTGTGCAACTGGATTATTGCTGTCATACTTGTTTGCCCTTGCAAATGATTGTTTGACAGTTAATTTGTTTTTTGTAGGATAAGCTACAAGTAGTCTTCCTCCTGGTCCCCTTCTGGGATGAAGATCCACTCACAGCAACAGCAGCAGCAACAGGCGTAGTTATCAAGGATCCTTCTGAGGAACCACAGATTGGAGAGGAGTCAGTCATGCTTCGAATAACAACATTGGATGTAGCAGGACTACTCCCGATGACGAATGAGGATGTTGATGATGCAGGTGTTGGTGTTGGAGATCGAAGGCGGTTGGATCCCACAGAGAGGGAGCAGGTAGGTAACACTGGATTTGTTATATACAAAAGACACTATTTGTTTTATTTTTTTTTCGGGTCCAGAACTTGGGCCCGGAGCACAGATTGACGACTGAGGTCGGGCAGCACTAGGTTGCGTTGCTGATTTGCTGTATCTTGTGCGGCTAAGCCCAACATACACACAAACACACACACACAGACAAATATTAGACAAAAAAAGACACTTTTGAAAAAAAAATTTCAGGTCCAGAACTTGGGCCCAGAGCACAGATTGTTGATGACTGGAGTTGGGCAGCACTAGGTTGCATTACTGACTTGCTGTATCTTGTGCGGCTAAGCCTAACACGAACACACACAGACAAATATTAGACAAAAAAAGACACTGTTTAAAAAAAATTTTCAGGTCCAGAACTCGGGCCCAGAGCAAAGATTTATGATGACTGGAGTCGGGCAGCACTAGGTTGCGTTGCTGTATCTTGTGCGGCTGAGCCTAACATGCACACACAGGAAAAAAAATGAAAATACAAAATATATATATATATATATATATATATATAGATAATATGTCATTTTTTTTTTTTTGGAGGGGGGTCCAGAACTTGGGCCCAGATGGACACAGCAGACAGCACAGCACCAGCCCATATGGATCAGCAACAGCACCAGCCCAGATGGACACAGCAGACAGCACAGCAGTGACAGCACCAGATGGATCAGCAGTGCACAAGCCCAGGACAAAGCAGACAGCACAGCGACAGCACAGTACCAGCACAGCAGCAGTACAGGTAAGTACCTCCCAGCCCTACACTACCCACCCTCCCTATTCAGTCTCCACAGCCGGAGTGAAATGGCGGCCGCCGTGTGGTCCCTTATATATGGAGATGAAAGCTAGCGAGCCGCGAGATTTCGCCTCTATGGTTTTGCCTCAGTTTGAGATCCGGGGCTGGTGGAGGAACCGAACGAATGTTCGGGTCTCGCTCCGGATCTCAATATTCAGGTGAGTTCGGATCTCTGAGATCCGAACCTGCTCATCTCTAGTTATAATGTGTATACAATTTGCACCATGCAAATCAAGTGGAGACAGTAGTAACTATTGGTAATAGTTTTGATCAATATTTGGGCATCTAATGATATTCTAGAGATAAAAGTGTCTCAAATGATCATACAATTGTCTGCGACACCCTAATATGTAAAGAGCAGGCTCCTGATATGTAAATTCTACTTCCAGTTTTGTACTTTAAGGTTTAACCAGAATGTTCTATAAGGTTTATGTTACCGGGAGGGTCATTAGCCTATCACCAGGACTGAATTTATAGGGGCATACACATGAGACAATATCTTTGAACTATAACGATATCATTCAGAGATATATCGTTCATATCGTTCCATGTGTATGCAATGAA
This sequence comes from Taudactylus pleione, assembly GCA_031769625.1. NCBI lineage: Eukaryota > Metazoa > Chordata > Amphibia > Anura > Myobatrachidae > Taudactylus > Taudactylus pleione. The sequence continues at coordinate 546,781 of JAUIMM010000092.1, read as the reverse complement.
CAACCAACGATGCACGCTCCCGCTGGACGATAACAATATCTTTGGTCATCTGTACATGCAGGCCAATTTGGACAATATGATCAAGAATTGACTGTTTAGAGATATGGCAGGATGACTTCACTGCAAGATATCTATCATAGATATCTTGCAGTGTGTACACCCAATATCGTTTGTCGTACACTACAGAGAGTTCAAGGGAAATCGTTCAGCAACATCGTTGATGCAGCACAGTCTTGTGGGGGCCCTGGGGCAACTAAATTGTGCCGAGTCACAGCAGGGTCACACTGACCCCATGTGGGCAGGGGCAAACGCAGAATTTTCTGGGGGTTCTAAAAAAAATAAAAATAAAAATAAATATATATATATATATATATATATATATGCAAAAAAACAGCACTCCTAAGTAGAGTCAAACACCACAGTGTTTATTAAAAATCGTTACAATGTACAGTGTGTGTGTGTGTGTGTATGTAGATAGATAGATATCTATCTATCTATCAATCAATCATGTAGAGGGGCACTCACAGTTCAGTAGATAAAGTGCCGGGATGCCTTCCTTATATTAGTAAAGTAATCCAATGTCCATACAAAGCGGAACAGGCGGCACTCCCACGGACTTCATAAACAAGTGTTCTTTATTTAGCCAACGTTTCAAGGCTTTCCGGGCCTTCAAACGTTGGCTGAATAAAGAACACTTGTTTATGAAGTCCGTGGGAGTGCCGCCTGTTCCGTTTTGTATGGACATTGGATTACTATATATATATATATATATATATATATATATATATATATATACATATACACATTAAGTCAAGTGAACACTGGTTGAGGGTTATACTCCACTCTCGACAAAAATCCTTATTACTACGTCCAATCGGAGGTTGATTTCTTATCCTGAAACCACGGGGAATAAGGTTTTCTTTATGATATTGTGAAAGAGTCAACCTGTGCAATTTTAGTCCCACATGAGGTTTCTTAATTTTAATAAGGTAATTGAAAACTTCTCTTGGGGTGTCAGTATCAAGTTCCAGTTAATCAGTGTAAGAGAATATGATCTCCAGAATATCCTATTCACAGAAACATTTAGTTCCTGCCAGATCACAGGTATCTGCTGGTGTTGTATCCATTCTTAGAATGTGTTTAAAATGTTACAAACAATGCAGTTGTCCAATCTTTGATCAGAGACAACCACAAAGGTTTAGGTGCAAAACACTTCATAAACAGTTACATAGAAAAAGAAAGCAGCATTGCACACTCAGTATACAAGTTGAAATGATGGGTGCTCAATCATAAAGAATGCATAACTTGATCCACAAAAGGAAAGATCAGCACACCATATAAATGCAAATAAAGCTTTGTTTATGTAAAGTGCATGTAAGCCGAAACAACCGGCATCCAGAGACAATGTTCAGTCACATATTATAAAGTGCATTGTGCAAAAAAAGATACTCATCAAATCTTCATAGAGCGCACACTGGAGGCAGTAATGGCAGCAAACCACCTAGTGCATGGACAGCCCAACGTCCGTTTCGGTGCTCAGGAGCACCATCAACATGGAGCACAACACCAACTGGAGTGAAGGGCCCATAGCACAGTTATATAAAGGAAAAAAAGATCCACCCTCCATGTGACTCCAAATAGGTTAAAGACACTCACCTGTTCATGGTTCTAATCAGCACTTACCGATCTGTTCGATGCATGTGTGCACCCGGCATACGGAAGTGCCGGAAGTGTCGTGCGTGTTCCATGGACCGGAAGATAAAACAACAGTTCGCTCGACTTAATAGCAGTGTGTTGCAAAGAGCGGAAGAGAGACTCATGGTAACCAACAACTGGGTAATGCTAGAGATAACACATACTTCTGCCATGTGTGATGTCTTGGGGTTAATTAGCTCGGCAGAGGGTGAATGGGTACAGTGTTTAGGTGCTTAATGAGGATCCACACACAGCTTTCAGGTGAAATAAACAAGGTGATGCTTTACTGCCAGCATATGAAATCAGGAAACCGAAAATAACAAACAAACCTAGCCCCTGTTTGGGGCGACTAACTCACTTCTTCAACTCTCTCTATAAGGGAGCAGCTAGTATGCAAACAAAACTCCCAAATCAGCTTAGCCCTGCTTCCTGCAGGTTAACACAGGCTCTGGCCTGGTCTTTAGTTGGCTGATACAACTACACACACATAGTCTGTCTCTATCCCTTCCCTGTATCCTCCAGGTTAGACCTTGGCTTCCTCAGCCTGCAGCTCCACTGTCTTCTCGTCACAGTCTGAGATTTTGTGGTCCCCCCTTGCCTCTTGCAAGATTCGGACACCGGCCTCCTGGCCTCCCAATGGCTCGCTCAGCTTCACTGGGCTCTCTGACTGGTCTGCCTCATCAGCCCACACCTGAGCTCTCTCCACCAGGCAGCCCTTACACAACTTTCCACAATGCTTTTCTATTCTGTGTGGGCGGATTTCCCCTGCCCCACACAGAATCTGCTGCTCACCAGTGTCACCTCTGGTGACACTGCCACACATGACATAAACTGCTATAAAAAGCGCATCACAGGCCAAAGTGGCTTATAATTAAACAAGCATAGGGCAATCATTTTAATCATTTTAAACAAAAGATTCTGGTCCCTTAACAGGTGCGCATAAGAAACCTGCAGTCTTGTTCACAGTTCTAAAAAAATAACTCACACTCTCAAAGAATAACATACAATCCAATTTTTTTTTACAACAAACGGTTGGCGCTGGTTTTGTCAATTACACATTGATACTTAGGCTTCTTGTGTTTTCTTGATACAAAAGTATGAATGTCCACCTTGTGGTCACTTCTGGCTTCAACTCATATGAGATAGGTTTCACAATATAAAAAGAAAACAAGACAAAATGGAACAAAAAATCAGGGTCTTTTCTGAACCAATAATGTTAATCAGTATAAAGGTCACAAAAGTCCGTTTAAGATATAGTTGTTAGAGTGTACCCCACTCACATATAGCAAGAGTTATAAATGCATATAAAGGTATCTTTTCCAAATATTTCCCCAGTGAGTACTTCAAAATTGGAGAGGATGATAATGCGTACCTGTACTCACAATTAATTTAAATTCTATGTTCCAATCATGGTTTCTTTATCCATTCCAAAAATACTTGTTGTATTTTCACCAACAAAAAGGTCCTCCTCCCCTCACATGGATATTAAACATGAAAAGAAGAGGGAACGGACCATATATCAGAATAAAAGTATATATTTATTATACAGATATATGCTTAAAAAGAAATAATATAAAAACAAAGGATGATTGTTCTTGCACAAATAACGCTGGACAAAAAGATGTTATATATGGACTCAAGTACAGTATAGTGGAATATCCGGATTCTCCACCAAAACTGACTCAAATCAGGTGATTCCAGAACAAAAAATTAAATGCAAGGATAAATCAGTCCATACCGTGTTCAAGAAGGTCCCTCCACCAACGCATTTCGATCATCTAAACGTGATCTTTTTCAAGGTGCATGGGACCCTACTAACATAATGGGCTCTAAATACCCTCCCCAATAAAGCTGATCATTCCCAGCTGTGAAGGGGAAAAAAACCCTATAACATGTATAGCTCATCTCTATAGTTATCCCCACTGTGTCCGCATATAATCCATCCAGGTCCTGACCACAGTTCTCTGCGTGGCTCCAGCACTAACAACTTCCGTGTTTGCTTCTGGAAATGACGTTGCCGGCATCTGAATGCACGGCATTCTTTTCATCAGTGCCGTCCCTTATTCTCCTCCTGTGTGCTGTCACGTGGTACTTCCCCGGTAGTTAGATAGGCAGACCTCATCGGTCATGTGGTGTTTCCCCTCTGATCGGATAGACAGTCCTCAGTGGCTATAGAAAACTTAGAATCGCTGGCCGCAATGTTCAAATAACATATTAGTTCTTCTATAAATAGTCCAAAAAGGCAATAATTAGCCATCAATTAATTGTTAGAGGTGTTTAAATTCCTGATGTTAAAATATGATAATCTAAAACATAAAAGAGTAGCCATGCATATAAAAAATTATTACTTATGGTGATGTAATAAATTAATAAAGAATATGATATAAATGTTTTAAATGAAAAAACATCCCATAAGATAAATCTAAAACAAAGTATCACAATAAAATAGAGAATAAAAAAAATGTAAAAACATTTCTAAAATGAATAGTAGCAATAATCAGTAATGACACATAAACCTATAAAAACACAATGGAAAAATATTAACAGGAAGTGTTAATAAATAACACTAATTGCATCATTAAAGTGCAAAGTGTATTAAAATGCAGAAGTAAAAATAAAAATATATATTTTTTTGTACTCTCTATTTTAATTTAAATCATCCTGTCTAATTTTGAAGTACTCGCTGGGGAAATATTTGGAAAAGATACCTTTATATTCATATAACTCTTGCTATATGTGAGTGGGGTACGCTCTAACAACTATATCTTAAATTGACTTTTGTGGCCTTTATACTGATTAATATTATTGGTTCAGAAAAGACCCTGATTTTTTGTTCCATTTTGTCTTATTTTCTTTTTATATTGTGAAACCCATCTCATATGAGTTGAAGCCAGAAGTCAGCAGTCATTGGTAACACAGGAGTTCTACCTTAGTGCAAAAACACACTCACAAAATATATGTATAGAAAATTATACAAAAATACACTATAAAATAATAGAGATACCAAGCAAATGCTAGATCATACAGGTTGAAAAATATGGTCCAAAAATCAAAAGAAGAAAGAGAAAAATTACTCAACGAAAGCAAGATAAATTGAGTTTTTCATTTAACCCTGCTGGTGCTAGACAGTTTAAATCATAGATCCAACGTGCTGCTTTCTGGAGGAGAAGCCTCTCCCGATTACCTCCTTTTTTTTAAATGGGCAATGTGATCAATAGGAATGACTTTAAAGTCAAGCATGTTATGTCTTTTTTCAATAAAGTGCTTCGCCACTGGAGGGGTATTTACATCCTGTATGGTAGAGGATTTTTTTAATAGAGGATCTATGAAGAGCTATTCAGTCTTTGAGCATTTGATGGTCTTGCCCACATAAATGTGTATGCACGGACAAATAATAGCATAAATAACGAATTTGCTTTCAACATGTTAGATGGTGATGTATTTTAAATGAGCGACCTGATAGAGCATCACAACACTTATAACCAGTTAACATAAAGCGGCAGTTCATACATCCAGAGCAGCGAAATGAACCAGGGTTTAAAGTTAACCAATTTTTCTGCATTTTTGCTCCAATCTCTGAAGACGTGATTTCGTCTTTAATGTTGCTACTGTGTTTGAAGCAGAATAATTGTGATACTTTGCTCAACTGGCCCAAATCGGGTCAGTCTGAAAGATGTGTCAATGTTGATGAAATGCATGTTTAATAATATGTGACCCAATGGAAAAAAAAACTTGAAAAAGTAAATCTTTCAATCGTCTTATTAGGGTGTTGTCAATAATTCTTGTCTGTCCAACATTAAGCGTTTATTCATGGCCTCTTTGATCTCTTTTCTTCATAGCCACATTGACAAAATTTGTTGCCCATCTTTATTAGAGCTTGGGGCAAAAGGGACTGGTCTGAGGTGATTCTAGTTACTCAAACCATCTGAGCATATGGTAATCCCCTCTTCAGTGGTGCAGGGTGGAAGCTGTTAGCTGCCAGCAGGGTATTTTTGTCTGTCACTTTTGTATATACAGTAGTGACGAACAGACCTCTGGAAATGTCAATTGTCACATCCAAGTAATTAATACTCGTCTTGCTGAAATTCAATTTGAATTTAATCTTATTGCTGATACTGTTTAATTCTTAAAAAAACATGAGCTGATTATGCCCACCTGTCCATACAAGAAACACAACATCGATGTATCACACAAAAAAATTAATTATAACAGGCTATCAGATGTGTCATGATGTGTTGTTTCTCAAAAACATGCATGAACAGATTTGCTTATGAAGGGGCCATATTTGACCCCATAGCAGTGCCGTGGCATTGTAAAAAGAACGTATTGTAAATGAAAAGTAGTTTTTATGGAGTATAATATCAATTAATAGAAGTAAATAAGCTACTGGTGGGCCCACATAAAAGGATCTAGATGTAACCATTTGTCTCACTGCATCCATCCCCATGGTATGTGGGATGCTTGTATATAAATTTACTGTCAAGTGTCACCAATATGCAATCAGAAGATGGTTTAGGCAAATCATGTAACTTATTCAAATAGTCAGTGGTGTCTTTTAGATAAGTCAGTATTTTGGACCACCGGTTGAAGAAGGAAATCGATGTACTGGGATAATATCTGGCAAAGAGACCCCATCGAGGAAATTATGGGGCAGTCAGGAGGATTGTGCAAGGTTTTATACACCTTGCATAGTATATACATATATGGTACAACAGGGTATTGTTGTTTCAAGAATTGGGCACTATTATCATCAATCCAAGAGTTATTTAAGCCCAACTGGATGATATTGTCGATTTCCTTCTTATAATTGGTGGTCGGGTCATATGTACGTTTTTGATAGCACTGACTGTTTGCCAATTATCTATAAATCTCCTGAGTGTATGCAGACTTGTCCAAAATGACAATGTCTCCACCCTTATCGGCAGGGCGGATGACAATGTCACTTTGATTTTTCAGACAATTGATAGTCTCAATCTGTTCTTTCGAAAGATTATTGAAAGAGGTTTTTTGATGTTTTATAGAAGAAAGTATCACTCTTGACTAACTGCAAAAACGTGTCTATATAGCAGTTGTTAACGCTGAGTACAAAAGTGGTTTTTGATTTAAATGTGTTGGTGCTTTTTTTGACAAATGGTTTAGAACCAAAGTGGTATTTCAGCTTTAGTTGTCTTTCAAATTTAAATAAATCATCTTCCAAGTCAAATACTTTTTCCTTGAAAGCCTTAACAAAAGTTAACCCTTTGGATAAGACAGATAATTAAATAGGAGTGGTTACACAAGACGATAGATTAAAAACAACTACTTTTTTTTCTCTTTCTTTTTGTTTTGTGATTCTTTTGTGCCTGGCTTTGATACCTCCCCTTCTGCAAGGTTTTCACCTGACTTATTTTTATTTTGCTGCACGTAGCCACAGGTTCCTTTTAAAAAAGGCTGTCTAGTAAGTGTACTATCAGAATCACTTTGTGATGTTTGGGAGTCAAGATTCGTATATGATCTATTGGCTTTTTTCTGGGACTCTGCATGGTTCTACATGGATGGCAGGTATCATTACCTAGCACCCATTGATATGTTTTGTGCCATTTATAGTCCTCACCCCTGTCAGAGTTCAGCCGGGGATCAGCCGTCCCTTACCGTCCCGCCGGCTTCCTCTGACTTCCCGGGCAGTTGGGCAGCTGGTGCAGCGACGTGGGAGGTGCTGAGCATTCTCCCTGATGCTGGTGTCTCAGGCGGCCTGGTGCGTGGGGATCGGAGTTCCTGTCATGGGCGCCGCCATGACACTTCCTTCTCTGACTATCCTTCCTTCCCTGACAGTCTGGCTGGTCAGCTGATGCTGTGGACCAATCAGTGGGTTTCCAGGGATATATATCCGGCTCCTGTGTATCAGGTAGTTGCCTGAACAACCATTGTCGCTGCTAGTGTTACTAGTGGTCTCTCGTTCCAGGTTCCCTTGCTTCCAGTGATCTATTCCTGTGTGCAGCTATATCATCCATCTCACCAGTGCTTTACCATCTCAGCCTGTGTGCAGCTATACCATTCATCTCACCAGTGCTTTACCACTTCAGCCTGTGTGCAGCTATATCATTTATCTCATCAGTGCGTTACCACCTTGCCTGTGTGCAGTATACCTCCATTCCACCAGTGCGTTACCACCGCTGCCTGTGTGCAGTATACTATCCATTTCACCAGTGCTTTACCATCACAGCCTGAGTGTAGTTATACGTACCCACCTCTCCAGTGTCATAATCTCTGGCTGGCTCCAGTACCACTACTCACCTCATTACTGGACTCTGTGGTCCCTACCTACGTGTTACAATATTGTACTGTGGTGCACTCTTTCTAACCGGCAACCCGGTAGATTGTGTCCGCAGTGCACACTTCCTTGTACCTCAAGTACAGTGTCCCTACGTGCCCCTTACAGGCACAGACCCTTTGGGCCATGAGTGTTCGTCTCTCCTTTTTCCCGCAGGCTCTGGTCACCTAGTCAAAGGACCGCGACCTGCTTACGAGGTGCAGCTCAAGCCCATATCCTGATTGGTGGGGTCACTGGCGAACACCATCTCGTGGGTTAGATTCTGCACCTTTGACTAGGTCTCGCCAATGACCAAGACCCGTGGATGCGGAGGTCATACATTCAGGCCCCTCGCCTCAGTTTCCTCCCGCAGCCTCAGGCCTCAGCTTCCAGAAAACCGCCTCCCAGCGTGACATTTTGTTCAGGCCAAATGGAAGCTACAGGCTCCCCAGGTACTGGGAATCTCCAGGAGCTAACGACTCGCATGGATAACCAAGAGGCAGCACAGCAGCATGTGGCCCAGTACCTACAGGAATTATCTGGTCAGCTCCTGTCTATTCAGAACACTCTGGCAGCTATCATGCTCCATCTTCTGTCGCTCCTACGGTTTCTCCTGTATTACCTTCGGGGGTCGTTCCTCAAAAATCCCGTTTGCACTTGGCTACTCCCGAGAGGTTCGATGGTACTCCTCAACGATGTCGTGGTTTCATAAACCAGTGTGAGATCCAGTTCGAATGCCTACCCCAGAATTTCCCTACCTCCCAGTCTAAGGTGGCCTATGTAACTTCATTACTAACCGGGGCAGCTTTGGATTGGGTCTCCCCCTTGTGGGCAGATCTGCTCGTATCTAGATATGAAGAGTTCGTGGCAGCTTTCAAAAGGATCTTCGATGAACCCGGGAGATCTGTCTCTGCTTCTTCAGATTTGCTTCGTGTCCGTCAGGGTACCCGGTCCGTCGGGCAATATGTAGTACAATTTCAAACCCTGGCGTCCGAACTAAAATGGAATGAGGAAGCACTTAAGGCAGCCTTCCTACATGGCTTATCTGAGAGGATGAAGGATGAATTGGCATCTAGGGATTTACCTCCCACCTTCTCGGATGTTATATCCCTCTGTATAAAAATTGACCTTCGCCATAGAGAGCGGTGGGGAAATAGGGGGCATGGAGATCGTCCTCGGGATCGCCCATCCTTGGGAGGTCTTACCTCTCCTTCCTTCTCTAGCAGTGAGGAGCCGATGCAAATTAACAGATCCCGGTTAAGTACCACCGAACGGAACCGGCGTTTTCAAAATAAATTGTGCTTGTATTGTGCTGCTCCAGAGCACACATTAAGGAATTGTCCTGTGTTGACGGGAAACGCGAAACCCTAATTGATGTTGGGAGCATGCAATTGGGGGTTATTTCTGACTCCTCCCAAAATAAATGACAGTTTATTGCCTGGTCGCTCTCCTACCAGTCCAGGACAAGGATGGTTAAAACCCTTGTGGATTCTGGGGCTGCCGGCAGTTTTATTTCTAAGTCACTGGTTCAGACCCTAGGCATTCCGGTGGTTCCATTGCCAAACAGATTACTGCCCTCTGCTGTAGATGGCAAGACCTTGCTAGGGAGATCCATTTCCTCAAAAACCCTGCCAGTGTTCCTCCGGATTGGATGTCTGCACCAGGAGACTATTGAATTTTTTGTTCTTCCCGACTCAGCCTATGAACTAGTTTTAGGCCTCCCCTGGCTACAAAAGCACAATCCTACATTTGAGTGGTCCAGTATGCAGATTTTATCGTGGGGTCCAAGTTGTTTCCATGAATGTCTCATCCAAGTACTCCCTGTCCGCACTAACGCGGTGTCCTCCAGTGGAAATATAAGCTTCCCCCCATCTGACAAGCACAAGTGTTCCTCTGTTCCCGGTCTACCAGCAGCTTATCAAGATTTTGCTGATGTATTTTGCGAACAGGCTGCGGATAAACTTCCACCTCATCGTTCCTGGGACTGTGGTATTGAGCTCATGCCAGGGAAGAACCCTCCTCGGGGTCGAACCTACCCATTATCAGTTCCTGAAACAGCCGCTATGGCGGCATATATAAAGGAGAATCTAGCTAAGGGGTTTATCCAGCCCTCCACTTCTCCAGCAGGGGCGGGGTTTTTTTTGTTAGCAAGAAGGATGGCGGGCTTCGGCCTTGTATTGACTACCGGGGTCTCAACCAGATTACTGTAAAGAATCGATATCCTCTGCCTCTGATTCCGGAGCTTTTTGATAAAGTTCGCGGGGCCTCTTTGTTCACCAAACTTGATCTGCGGGGTGCGTATAGTTTAATACGTATTAAAGCTGGAGATGAGTGGAAGACCGCTTTTAACACCAGAGACGGCCACTTCGAATATCTCGTAATGCCCTTCGGACTCTGCAATGCCCCAGCGATATTTCAGGGTTATGTGAATGAGATCTTCCGGGATGTACTCTACAGTTTTGTTATAGTCTATTTGGATGATATTCTAATTTTTTCCAAAATTTGCAAGATCATCGCCAGCATGTCCGCGAAGTCTTGTCACGCCTCCAAAGCATCATCTTTATGGAAAAATATCCAAGTGCCTTTTCGAACAAACCTCGGTACCCTTCCTAGGGCACATCACTTCTGGAAAGACCCTCCGGATGGATCCGGAGTAGTTAAAAGCCATTTCTGACTGGCCGTTACCAAAATCCTTGAAAGCTACTCAACGCTTCTTGGGTTTTTCAAATTATTACCGGCGGTTTATACCAAATTTCTCCACACTGGTGTCTCCTATCACAAATCTCACAAAGAAGGGTGCCAATCCCATTCGCTGGCCAGATACTGCCATCCAAGCCTTCCAAAAATTAAATGAAGCCTTCTCCACTGCACCTATCCTGTGCCAACCCCAATTGGACAAACCATTCACAGTTGAGGTAGATGCTTCTTCAGTAGGGGTAGGAGCAGTACTGTCTCAAATCTCAAGTGATGGAAAATACCATCCCTGTGGGTATTTTTCTCATAAGTTTTCCATTGCTGAAAAGAACTACGGAATTGGTGACCAGGAACTACTAGCAATGCGGTTAGCTTTAATGGAATGGCGGCATTTGTTGGAAGGAGCCAACTTTCCAGTTACCGTGATCACAGATCATAAAAACTTAATCTACCTCCAAACAGCTCACCGTCTAAATGCTAGACAGGCCCGTTGGTCCTTGTTCTTTTCAAGATTTAATTTAAAACTTCAATTTCGTCCTGGCAGTCTAAACAGAAAAGCTGACGCCCTCTCACGGTCTTTCTTGCCCAGCACTCAGGATGAGGATCATCAACGTTCCCGACCAATTTTAGATCCTGTAGTCTTCGCCTCTACTCAAATTTTGACTCCTCCCCCAGGGAAAATTTTTGTGACCCCAGAACTACGGGGAAAATTACTAACTTGGGCTCATAGCTCTCTGTTTGCTGGCCATTCTGGTATCCTCAAGACTTACAAGTTCCTTCAGCGTTCCTATTGGTGGCCCACAATGAAAGGGGATATTCAAGAATTTATTCTTTCATGTGTAAAATGCGCTCAGCATAAGACTCCCCGCAAGAAGGCAGCAGGTTTCCTGCGACCCCTGTCCATTCCTAATACTCCTTGGACCCATATATCCATGGATTTAATCTCTGAACTACCATGCTCCCAAGGATACAATACCATATGGGTAGTGGTGGATCGCTTTTCTAAGATGGCACACTTTATTCCATTGATGGGTCTCCCTTCTTCTCCTCAGTTGGCAAGAGTCTTTCTTAAGGAAATATTCAGGTTGCATGGACTTCCTAAAGAGATAATTTCCGACCGTGGAGTTCAATTCGTAGCTAAATTTTGGAGAGCCTTATGTAGCACTTGTGGAACCAAGTTAAAATTTTCTTCAGCCTACCATCCACAAACTAATGGGCAAACCGAAAGAGTTAACCAAGAGCTGGAGACTTTCATAAGACTCTTCGTTTCCTCCTCACAAGATAACTGGCTGGATCTATTATCTTGGGCAGAATTTTCACATATATTAAAATATCACACTTCCTCCAAAGCCACTCCTTTTTTTACGGTGTTTGGGAGACATCGTCGAGTCCCAGATTTTCAAAATTTGCCTACAGTAGAGGTCCCTGCAGTTTCTGAATTGGTAGAGTCTTTCGCAACCGTTTGGAAGAGGGTTCATTCCTCTCTGAAGCAGTTGTCCAAGAACTACAAAAAATTTGCGGATAGACGACGTGTCGCTGTTCCACTGCTGAGAGTTGGAGATAAAGTCTGGGTATCCTCCAGGAACATCCGATTCAAAGTACCGAGTATGAAGCTAGCCCCACGCTTCATTGGTCCTTACAGTGTTCGCAAGGTCATCAACCCAGTCGCGTATAAGTTGGAACTCCCTCCTCAACTAAGAATATCCAATACCTTTCATATTTCTTTGCTGCGTCCTCTAGTGCTGAATCGTTTTCAAACTTCTGCTCCCAAGTTACCTCAAGTGCAAACTTCTCAAGGTACAGAGTTCAAGGTAGGGAGGATTTTGGACTCTCGATTTACCAAATCTAACAACCTCCAATATCTCATTGATTGGAAAGGGTACGGTCCAGAAGAAAGGGCATGGATCAGAGCCACAGACGTTCACGCGCCTCAAATGGTTCGAGCCTTCCATATTAGATTTCCTGGTAAACCTGGTGGGTGTGCGGTGTCCACCCTGAAAGGGGGGCTACTGTCAGAGTTCAGCCGGGGATTGGCCGTCCCTTACCATCCCGCCGGCTTCCTCTGACTTCCCGGGCAGTTGGGCGGCTGTTGCGGCAACGTGGGAGGTGCTGAGCATTCTCCCTGATGCTGGTGTCTTGGGCGGCCTGGTGCGCGGGGGTTCGGAGTTCCTGTCATGCGTGCCGCCATGACACTTCCTTCTCTGACTATCATTCCTTCCCTATCAGTCTGGCCGGTCAGCTGATGCTGTGGACCAATCAGTGGGCTTCCAGGGGTTTATATCCGGCTCCTGTGTATCAAGTAGTTGCCTGAACAACCATTGTCGCTGCTAGTGTTACTAGTGGTCTCTCGTTCCAGGTTCCCTTGCTTCCAGTGATCTATTCCTGTGTGCAGCTATATCATCCATCTCACCAGTGCTTTACCATTTCAGCCTGTGTGCAGCTATACCATTCATCTCATCAGTGCTTTACCATCTCAGCCTGTGAGCAGCTATATCATTCATCTCACCAGTGCTTTACCACCTCAGCCTGTGTGCAGCTATATCATTTATCTCATCAGTGCGTTACCACCTCGCCTGTGTGCAGTATACCTCCATTTCACCAGTGCGTTACCACCGCTGCCTGTGTGCAGTATACTATCCATTTCACCAGTGCTTTACTATCACAGCCTGAGTGTAGTTATACGTACCCACCTCTCCAGTGTCATAATCTCTGGCTGGCTCCAGTACCACTACCCACCTCATTACTGGACTCTGTGGTCCCCACCTACGTGTTACAATATTGCACCGTGGTGCACTCTTTCTAACCGGCAACCCGGTAGAGTGTGTCCGCAGTGCACACTTCCTTGTACCTCAAGTACAGTGTCCCTACGTGCCCCTTACAGGCACAGACCCTTTGGGCCACGAGTGTTCATCTCTCCTTTTTCCCGCAGGCTCTGGTCACCTAGTCAAAGGACTGCGACCTGCTTACGAGGTGCAGCTCAAGCCCATATCCCGATTGGTGGGGTCACTGGTGAACACCATCTTGTGGGTTAGATTCTGCACCTTTGACTAGGTCTCGCCAACGACCAAGACCCGTGGATGCGGAGGTCGTACATTCAGGCCCCTCGCCTCAGTTTCCTCCCGCAGCCTCAGCTTCCAGAAAACCGCCTCCCAGCATGACAACCCCTTTGTATTTGTTCTTTTTAAACGCCATTAAATAAGCCCTAAAGGACATTATGATTGGCTTAACAAAATTGAGACTATCAGTGTCAGTGTCTCTGAACAATACCTGTAAACCTGTACTCTCGCACAACTTTCTCTTTCTCTAGTGAAACAATATCAGCATTAACCTGTTGGATCACTAAAATCATTAAGTCAAGTAAACACTGGTTGAGGGTCATGCTCCACTCTCGACAAAAATCCTTATTACTACGTCCAATCGTAGGTTGATTTCTTATCCTGAAACCACGGGGAATAAGGTTTTCTTTATGATATTGTGAAAGAGTCAACCTGTGTAAGGTTAGTTCCACATGAGATTTCTTCATTTTAATAAGGTAATTGAAAACTTCTCTTGGGGTGTCAGTATCAAGTTCCAGTGATTCAGTGTTAGAGTATAAGATCTCTGAAATATCCTTTTCACAGAACCGTTTAGTTCCTGTCAGATCACAGGTATCTGCTGGTGTTGTATCTATTTTACAATGTGTTTAAAATGTTACAAACAATGCAGTTGTCCAATCTTTGATCAGAGACAACAACAAAGGTTTAGGTGCAAAACACTTCATAAACAGTTACATAGAAAAAGAAAGCAGCATTGCACACTCAGTATACAAGTTGAAATGATGGGTGCTCAATCGTAAAGAATGTATAATTTGATCCACAAAAGGAAAGATCGGCACACCATATAAATGCAAAAAGTGCATGCAAGCCAAAACAGCCGGCATCCAGAGACCATGTTCAGTCACATAGTATAAAGTGCATCGTGCAAAAAAAGATACTCATCAAATCTTCACAGTGCGCACACTGGAGCCAGTTATAGCAGCAAACCACCTAGTTCATGGACAGCCCGACGGCTGTTTCGGTGCTCAGAAGCACCATCATCACGGGCGCAACACCAACTGGAGTGAAGGACCCATAGTACAGATATATAAAGGAAAGAAAGGTCTGCCCTCCATGTGACTCCAAATAGGTTAAAGACACTCACCTGTTCATGGTCCTAATCAGCACTGACCGGTCCGTTCAATGCATGTGTGCACCCGGCATTCCTATTGATCACATTGCCCCTTTAAAAAGAGGAGGTAATCAAGAGAGGCTTCTCCTCCAGAAAGAAGCACGTTGGATCTATGATTTAAACTGTCTAGCACCAGCAGGGTTAAATGAAGAACTCAATTTATCTTGCTTTCTTTGAGTAATTTTTCTCTTTCTTCTTTTGATTTTTGGACCATATTTTTCAACCTGTATGATCTAGTATTTGCTTGGTATCTCTATTATTTTGCAGTGTATTTTTGTTGTATAATTTTCTACACATATATTTTGTGTGCGTGTTTTTGCACTAAGGTAGAACTCCTGTGTGTTATGAATGGTTGCTGACACCTGGTTTGTCACAATATTGTTGCTCTATGCTTGTTTAATTATAGGCCACTTTGGCTTGTGATGCACTTTTTATAGCAGTTTATGTCATGGCAGAATTATGTATTAACTCTAGTGTTATCCAGTTGTTGTGGTTACCATGAGTCTCACTTCTGCTCGTGGCAACGCATGGCTATTAAGCTGAGTGGACTGTTGTGCTGCCATTTGTTGTTTTATCTTTCGGTCCATGGAATGCATGGCTTGTTATCCGAGCACTCCTTGATACGCACGTGATACTTCTGGCACTTCCATATGCCGGGTGCACACATGCATCGATCAAACCGGTCAGCGCTGATTAGAACCATGGACATCTGAGTGTCTTTAAAGTATTTGGAGTCAAACAGAGGGCGGACCTTTCTTTCTATTATATACCTGTGCTATGGGCCCTTCACTTCAGTTGGTGTTGTGCCCCGTGATGATGGTGCTTCTGAGCACCGAAATGGCCGTCGAGCTGTCAATGCACTAGGTGGTTTGCTGCTATAACTGGCTCCAGTGTGCGCTCTATGAAGATTTGATGAGTATCTTTTTGTGCACAATGCACTTTATAAGATGTGACTGAACATGTTCTCTGGATGCTGAGTGTTTTGGCTTACATGCACTTTACATAAACAAAGTTTTTTTTGCATTTATACGGTGTGCTGAGCTTTCCTTTTGTGGTTCAAGATATATATATATATATATATTATTATATATATATATATTGTGGCAGTACCCCCAGAGAGGGTCAGTGTGGGGCTGGAGGGATCCACCCAAACACAGAACAAAATGGGTGTGGGTTCAAGACTAATGGCTGCCATATGACCAAGGCCCAGGTGAGGCTGCTGGTGGACACAGTCAGACTGTCCAGGTGGGTCTGCAGTCAGAGTGAAGCAGTCCGGGTGGTCAAGATTCATACCTGCAAGGAGGCAGGGGGTTCCATATACCTCTGACACTGTCCTTGGGAAACTGTGGCAGCCAACAAGCAGAGAAAGCTATACCAGGCCAGGAGGCCAGTGTCCAGTCCTGAATGTGGCAGGGTAGACCACCAATCTCCAAGACTGTGAGAGACTATCATGCAGATTAGCTGCTCTTACAGAGAGGGCTCAAGAAGTGAGCTAGTGCCCTGAGTGAGTGCTAGGTTTGTTTATTATTTTCTGTTTATTTTGTTTCCTGATTTCCATGCTGAAAGTAAAGCACCATTTTCATTTATTTACTGGAATGCCATTTCTGGACTCTAATTCTGCACCTAATCACTGCACCACTGACACCCATCTACTGAGCTAATTACCCCAAGTTATCACAATATAAAAAATAAATAAATATACAGTATATATATTTCTCTCTCTCTCTCTCTCTAATATATGTTAAACATACATATACACACTAGGGGTGAGCGGGTTCGGATTTCTGAAATCCGAACCCCCCCGAGCCCCCCCGATCCGAGTCCGATCCGAGTCAGGCTCGACTTTTCCCGCCTGACTCGGATTCTGAAATCGAGGCAAAACGTCATCTTCCCGCCTTCCGAGTCTCGCGGGTTTTGGATCCTATATAAGGTACCCGCGTCGGCGCCATTTTCTCACTCGGCTGTGGACAGTGAAGAGGGAGGGTGGGAGTTAGGGCTGGCTGGACTGTGTAGTGTAGTGTAGTGCAGAGTAGTGTTGTGCTGTGCTGTGCTGTGCTGCGCTGTGCTGCTGTTGTCCACTACTTCAAAGTCCATAGGGGCTGGCTGTGTTGTGCTGTGCTGCTGTTGTTAATAGGGGCTGTGTCCACTACTTCAAAGTCCATAGGGGCTGGCTGGACTGTGTTGTGCAGTCAGTTGTCCATAGGGGCTGTGTCCACTCCAAAGTCCTGTGCAGGTTCCCAGTCCTAAAGGGATGCTGTAGTGTTGTCCAGGGGGTGCTCTGTCCATCAGGGGTGCTCCCCCCAAGTGCTAAAAAAATAATATTTTTTTTGTGTTTGTGAATTGTGTGCGCAGTAGCCGCACGTGCATCAACAAAGTAGTGCCAAGCGTGCGCCTGTGTCATAAGTAAAGGGCCGGCTGGCTTGACCGTTAAAGGGTGCTGTAACCCCCAAAGTACACTCCAGTCCAAACCAAAAAAAAAATTATTTTCTGTGTTTGTGAATTGTGTGCGCAATAGCCGCACGTGCATCAACAAAGTAGTGCCAAGCGTGCGCCTGTGTCATAAGTAAAGGGCCGGCTGGCTTGACCGTTAAAGGGTGTTGTAACCCCCAAAGTACACTCCAGTCCAAACCAAAAACAAAATTATTTTCTGTGTTTGTGAATTGTGTGTGCAGTAGCCGCACGTGCATCAACAAAGTAGTGCCAAGCGTGCGCCTGTGTCATAAGTAAAGGGCCGGCTGGCTTGACCATTAAAGGGTGCTGTAACCCCCAAAGTACACTCCAGTCCAAACCAAAAAAAAAATTATTTTCTGTGTTTGTGAATTGTGTGCGCAGTAGCCGCACGTGCATCAACAAAGTAGTGCCAAGCGTGCGCCTGTGTCATAAGTAAAGGGCCGGCTGGCTTGACCGTTAAAGGGTGCTGTAACCCCCAAAGTACACTCCAGTCCAAACCAAAAAAAAAAATATTTTCTGTGTTTGTGAATTGTGTGCGCAGTAGCCGCACGTGCATCAACAAAGTAGTGCCAAGCGTGCGCCTGTGTCATAAGTAAAGGGCCGGCTGGCTTGACTGTTAAAGGGTGCTGTAACCCCCAAAGTACACTCCAGTCCTAACCAAAAAAAAAATTATTTTCTGTGTTTGTGAATTGTGTGCGCAGTAGCCGCACGTGCATCAACAAAGGAGCAGCGCCAAGCGTGCGCCTGTGTCCCATAAGTAAACAGCTGGCTGGCTCATTTCTTAAAGGCTGGTGTAACCCACAAAGTGCACTACTCTCCAGCAAAAATAAAAAAATATTTTCTGTGTTTAGCCGCACGTATATATCAAATCGATATAACATAAATGGAGGACCAAACTTTCTCCAATAAAAATAAAATAGAGAAAGATCAAGAACCACTTCCTCCTAGTGCTGAAGCTGCTGCCACTAATCATGACATAGACGATAACATGCCATCAACGTCGTCTGCCAAGGCCGATGCCCAATGTCATAATAGAGGGCACATACAATCCCAAATGACAAAGTTCAGGAAAATGACCTTGAAAAAAACATTTAAATCAGCTGAAGAGAAACGTAAACTTGCCAATATGCCATTTACGACACGGAGTGGCAAGGAACGGCTAAGGTCGATCCCTTGTATGTTCATGACTAGTGGTTCAGCTTCACATGACGATGGAAGCCCTCCTCCCACTAAAAAAATCAAAAGATTTAAGCTGGCAAAAGCACAGTGAAGAACTGTGCTTTCTAAGAAGATATCACAAATCCCCAAGGAGAGTCCAAGTGTGGTGGTGGTTGCGATGCCTGACCTTCCCAGCACTGGACGGGAAGAGGTGGCTCTTTCCACCATTTGCACGCCCCCTGCAAGTGCTGAAAGGGGCACCCACAGTCCACTTGCTGATATGCCAATTGAAGATGTCACTGTTGAAGTACAACAGGATGAGGATACTGGTGTAGCTGGCGCTGAGGAGGAAGTTGGCGAGGAGGATTCTGATGGTGATGTGGTTTGTTTAAATCAGGCTCCGGGGGAGACAGTTGTTGTCCGTGGGATGAAAAAGCCCATCACGGTCATGCCTGGGCAGAAGACCAAACATTCCACCTCTTTGGTCTGGCAATATTTCTATCCAAATCCGGACAACAACTGTCTTGCCATATGTACCATATGTAAAGGTGAAATAAGAAGGGGTAGGGACGTCAACCACCTAGGAACATCCTCCCTTATACGGCACCTGCAGCGCGTTCATAAAAAGTTACTGTCAAGTTCAGAAACTTTGGCTAAGACCGTAAGCAGTCCAGGGACACCTAAATCCCGTTGTCCTGTTGTATCCAAGCGCCTGCAAACCACACCGTCAACTCCCTCCTCGTCAATTTCCTCCTTAGTCAGGATCGGAAGTAGTCCTGCAGGCCATGTCACTGGCATGACTGACTCTCCTATCCGGGATTCCTCCGGAGGATCCTGCATTGCTACGCCTACTGCTGCCGCTGCTGCTGTTGCTGCTGCTGGGAGTCGTTCATCATCCCAGAGAGGAAGTAGGAACACCACTACTTTTACTAAACAATTGACCCTCCAACAGTCCTTAGCGAGGAGGATGAAGTACGACAGCAGTCATCCTGAAGCAAAATGTATAACTGAGGCCTTGACTGCTATGTTGGTGTTAGATGTGCTTCCGGTATCCGCCATTAGTGCAGTGGGATTTAGACAATTGATGGAGGTAGTGTGTCCCCGGTTCCAAATCCCGTCTAGATTCCACTTCACTAGGCAGGCGATACCGAGACTGTACAGAAACGTCAGAAAAAGTGTCCTCAGTGTCCTGAAAAATGCCGTTGTACACAATGTCCACTTAACCACGGACTTGTGGACAAGTGGAACAGGGCAGACTAAGGACTATATGACTGTGACAGCCCACTGGGTAGATGTATCACCTTACGCAGCAACAGCAGCAGCGTCACCAGTAGCAGCATCTCAGAAACGCCAGCTCGTTCCAAGGCATGCTACGCTGTGCATCACCGGTTTCAGTAAGAGGCACACCGCCGACAACCTCTTAGAGAAACTGAGGGAAATCATCGCCCAGTGGCTTACCCCACTTAGACTCTCCTGGGGATTTGTGATATCTGACAACGCCACCAATATTGTGCGGGCATTACATCTGGGCAAATTCCAGCACGTCCCATGTTTTGCTCACACAATAAACTTGGTGGTGCAGAATTTTCTGAAAAGCGACAGGGGCGTGCAGGAGACGCTTTGGGTGGCCCGAAAAATTTCTGGCCACTTTCGCCATTCAGCGACTGCGTGCCGAAGACTGGAGCGCCAGCAAACACTCTTGAACCTGCCCCGCCATCACCTGAAGCAAGAGGTTGTGACGCGGTGGAACTCAACCCTCTATATGCTTCAGAGGATGGAGGAGCAGCAAAAGGCCATACAAGCCTATACATCCACCTATGATATAGGCAAAGGAGGGGGTATGCACCTGACTCAAGCGCAGTGGAGAATGATTTCCGTGTTGTGCAAGGTTCTCCAGCCCTTCAAACTTGCCACACGTGAAGTCAGTTCAGACACTGCCAGCTTGAGTCAGGTCATTCCCCTCATCAGGCTTTTGCAGAAGCAGCTGGAGAAAGTGAAGGAGGAGCTAAGACGGAGCAATTCCGCTCGGCATGTGGGACTTGTGGATGAAGCCCTTCATTCGCTTTGCCAGGATTCCAGGGTGGTCAATCTGTTGAAATCAGACCACTACATTTTGGCCACCGTGCTCGATCCTAGGTTTAAAGCCTATGTGGTGTCTCTCTTTCCGGCCGACACAAGCCTGCAGAGGTGCAAAGACCTGCTGGTGAACACACTGTCAGCTGAAGCGGAACGTGACACGTCAACAGCTCCTTCTTCATTTTCTCCCGCAACTGGGGATGCCAGGAAAAAACGTAGGTATCCTAAGCAACCCGCTGGCGGTGATGCAGGGCAGGCAGGACCAAGTTTGGACATCTGGTCCGGACTGAAGGACCTGGCAACAATTTCTGACATGTCTACTGTCACTTCATATGATACTGTCACCATTGACAGAATGGTGGAGGATTACATCGGTGACAGCATCCACGTAGGCATGTCAGACAGTCCATACCTGTACTGGCAGGTAAAAGAGGCAATTTGGAGGCCGCTGTACAAACTGGCTCTATTTTACCTGAGTTGCCCCCCCTCCAGTGTGTACTCCGAAAGAGTGTTTAGTGCAGCCAGGAACCTTGTCAGCGAAAGGCGTAGGAGGTTGCTTCCACAGAATGTGGAGAAGATGATGTTCATCAAAATGAATTATCAGCTCTTCCAGGGAGACCAGCCTCCAGAACGTACAGAGGGACCTGTGGTGGTGGATTCAAGTGGGGACGAGTTAATACTTTGTGAGGATGAGGATGTACACACTGAAGAGGGTGAGGAATCGGTGGATGAGGAGGATGAGGATGACATCTTGCCTCCGTAGAGCCAGTTTGTGAAGGGACAGATTAATTGCCAGCTTGTTTTGTTGGGGCCCAAACAAACCAATCATTTCAGCCACAGTTGTGTGGCAGACCCTGGCGCTGAAATGATTGGTTTGTTAAAGTGTGCATGTCCTGTTTATGCAATATAAGGGTGGGTGGGAGGGCCCAAGGACAATTCCATCTTGCACCTCTTTTTTTCTTTGCATTATGTACAGTTTGGGGCCTAGTTTTTCAAACTGCCTTCCTGTCTGCCACTGCAGTATCATGCCTAGATGGGTCACGTGTTTGTGCCGCCCACTCGTGTCGCTTAGCATAGTCATCCAGCTAACTCGGTGCAACCTTTTGGACATAAAAACACTATTGTGAGGTGTGAGGTGTTCAGAATAGACTGGAAATGAGTGGAAATTAAGGTTATTGAGGTTAATAATAGCATAGGAGCAGAAAAAACTACAAATTCTGTGATTTTAGCTGTTTTTATGCTTTTTTTCAAAAAAATACAGGTCCAAAACACAAAACCCAGAACCCAAAACACAGAAGGGTGGTTTTGGCAAAACCAATCCAGATCCAAAACACGAAGAAAGATCCAGATCCAAAACCAAAACACAAAACACGAAAAGTGGCCGGTGCACACCCCCAATACACACACACACACACACACACACACACACACACACACACACACACACACACGCACACACACACACACACACACACGTAGCAATTACATATGGGAGGGGATTGAAATGCTGGTGGCTGCCCAGCAGGATGAAAATCCCAACAGGATTAGGCAGGTAAGTATGCTAACCTCCCCTGCCTCCCCTAACTCTCCCTTAGTGGTGCCTAACCCCTAGTACTAACCCTAACCTTCCCCCATGGGTGCCTAATCCTAACCCGCACTTACCACTCCCTAGACCTAACCCTCCCGGGGGGGGGGGGGGGGGGTTCCTAACCCTAACCCTCCCCCCTAGGGGTGCATAACCCTTACCACCCCCAGAACCTAACGCTAATCCCGCTAACTGCCATAAACCTACCCTCCCCCCTCGCGGCTAACAAGATGGACGCCCCGGACTTTCCTAGTTCGGGCACATGTTGTCCTGGATTCTGGCATCGGGATTATGATAGGCATCGGTATTTTGACGCTAAATCCCTAGCCGGCATTCTGCTGTTGGGATTGTGACATCCCATTACATACACACTAACACACACATATACAGTGTACACACATAAACACATACATACACAATAACACATATACATACACAGTATACACACACCAACACATACTATATATATACAAATGAACACATACATACACATATATACATACTAATACATCCACAGTATGCACGCAATAACACATACACATACAGTATGTATGTAGTATGTACACAATGGAGGCGGGCACATCACATCATCAGATCCCGCCCACTCACACTGTAATGTTGTGATTCACGGGTAATATGGGGACGGGGCTTGCTGTATTGGCTCCGCCCTGCTTCATCCGCTGTAAGGGGGGATTTGTCTGTCAGGGGGAATTTCTCAGTACTCAGAAACCCCCCCTGCGTGTTCTTGTTGTGGGGACCTCGGGACAACCGCCTCTGTCGCCCCCCTTTAATCCGGCCCTGCCAGTGGCTAGCGAGAGAGACTGATTAGGACTGGCTGAATACTGTAGCTATACATCCTCCCCGATCAATTGGGGACAGTGTTGTTTAGCAGTGCTTTTCCAACAGAAGCATTTATTGTATTGGGGGTTTTTTGTGCAATTTTTTATTGGATGATATAGAAGATTTTTATGATTATTTATTTTAATAAAATGTATGTAACTCTTTTTTATATTTATTTTTTCTTTTATAACTTCAGCTATTGTGGAACGTTCTGTTCCACAGTGCAAACTGGCAAGCATGCTGGTGCATGTGGTTGATGAAGTTCGAGCATGCACTTAGATCCAAAGACTGCCAGTACTTGCTGGGATGTGTAGTCAGTGGCGTAACTAAGGAGGGTCGAGCAGGGTCCGAGCCCTGGGCGCCATCAGACCGGCAGCATGTAGTGCGGACCACACTGAGTGCAGTCCGCACTACAAAGTAACAAACACCGCCGACGACTAGTACCCTCATACTACCCAGTGGCAGTGTATTTGTTTTGGCAGCCAATGAGAGTCAGACAAACTCTCATTGACTGCTGCGCCCACTGCCGGAGCCGGGCCCGGAGCTCACTCATGAGCTCCATCTTTCAGCTCCCGCAGTGGGTGATGGGAGATACGTCATGATGTCTCTCCCATAATGCAGAGCGGGCCGGCCCGGGAGGATGGAGGAGCAGACGGCAACGGGCACAAGAGCGGGGATTCAGGTAAGTGTTTTTGAAGACCTTGTAATTACCACAAAAGAGAACAATATAAGGAAATATAAAATGTTTTCCTATCTGTCTGGGTTAAACTATGTATATTTTTATTGAACTAAATGAGATAGAAATAGACAAGATGGTCAGCTGAAGGACAAGAGGCCCCCCCAAATGTTGGACACACCACCTTTCTAAGAGGGAACTGGGAACCTGTCTAAAATTAGTCAATATAAATCAGTGAGGCTTTCAGTGGACAGAAGGTGTTAAAGTCTTAAAATTATGTATATTGCAACCTCTTCTGTATAGTGTTAGCTTGACAGGTTAAATATCCTGCTACAGTATAACTGAGGCTCTCAGTTACCTGTTAGCACAGTAGTGTACTGTACGCTTTAGTATGTGTTATACAAAAAAACCCCTAAAAAAAAAACGTATCCATCCTTCCATTAATCCATACCTTTAAATTATTTTCTATTGCTCAGAAATTCAGGCTTGCCGTTCAAACACGTTTTTCAGTTTTCAAACTTGTGAGTGCTATATTTGTTGACACTGATTTGTTTTGTGCTTGCAATATACTGGGTTACTAACAAACAGCAGAAACAATCAGCAAAGCAATATTTAATTAATTAAGCATATGGAAGCTACTTTCAAAATTTCCAAAACTATTTTTTCCTGTCTTGCCGTATGTTAATAATGAACTGACACTAATTGTCTTTATTATATTGTATCACTGAAATGTCACTTCTATAGCCCCAATTAATTCAAGTACAGATTCCATGGTCTGAAGTGGCTTTTAAAATTAATGGACAGTGCCGGTGATAGCAGCTTAAACTCATCGTCATATAAAAACTTCAACCGAATACTGTAAATATATTGAAAAAAAAATTGTAAATTCACTTCTCTGACTGAATAAATTAATTCAAATATTGTATTTTGCTATGCTAGGACCTACACTTTACAAATAATACATTTCTTCTCACTCTAGAGACCCCATCTGGCTGCATAAAGACATATGTTCATTTCCAATATCCCAAATGACAAATGTTCCTTCTGTTCTAAGCTAAGAATTAATTTTGTGACCTAGCCATGTCTATGCCAGTCATGTGTTAGCTTATTGTCCTGAGATTTCAGTAATTACATTGAAATGATCATTAATAATACGAGTATTATTAAAGGACATCAAGAGTCTTTTAAAGCCATTGAGAGTCTTTTGAAACTGCATAGTGTGATCTTTAAATCATTATCTTAGAAATGCTTAAATTCACATGAACCTAAGGCCAGTTACCCACTGGTGTTAACTTATTAACTTAAAAGTCCTGCTTTCACTAACTTTCAATGGCAGTAAAAGCATGCTGCAAATGAACAACATAATGGAGACTATTACTTCCAATGATCCGATACCCACCTCCGTTTGTGTGCAGGAGGAATAGTAGTCACTAGCCAGACAACGTTTTTGTAATGCAGACTGCTCTATTTACTGTGCAAATTAACTCAGGGGTCTTATTGTAGGTTCCCAGGGCCGGCGCTACCACTAGGCAAACTTAGGCAACTGCCTAAGAGCGCCGGCCACTGCATGGCGCCTCTGGAATAATGTGTAGTGCTTACCGCACATAAGTGCAGCCCGCACTACACTACTAGTAACAAACACACAGCCGGCAGCTGTGTTTTTTTTTTAGCAGCCGAAGTGAGTCAGAAAGAATCTCATCGGCTGCTGCGCCCACTGCCGGAGCCGGGCTGGAGCTCACTCATGAGCTCCATTTTCCACCTCCCACAGTGGGTGATGGGAGAGACATCATGACATCTCTCCCATCATGCAGAGCGGGCTGGCCCTGGGGGACAGAGGAGCGGGCGCTGGAACGGGGATTAAGGTAAGTGGAGTTTTTTTGCTTGTGTGTCTGTCTGACCCTGGGATTACTGCTGGGGGGGGGCTACTACTAGGGGCACTGCTGGGGTGGGGACTTCTGCTGGGGGGGACTACCAGTGGGGGCACTGCTGGGGGAGGACTACCACTGTGGGCACTGCTGGGGGAGGACAACCACTGCGGGCACTGCTGGGGGAGGAATACTACTGGGGGCACTGCAGGGGGGGACTACTACTGGGGGCACTGCAGGGGGGGACTACTACTGGGGGCACTGCAGGGGGGGACTACTACTGGGGGCACTGCAGGGGGGGACTACTACTGGGGGCACTGCTGGGGGGATCTAGTAATGGGGGCACTATATAAGGGGGACTACTACTGGGGGCATTATATAAGGGGCACTGCATAGGAGAACCACTACCTGGGGCACTGCATAGGGGGACCACTACTGGGGACACTGTATAAGGGGCACTACATAAGGGCTTGTGTAGCTATCTGAGGGTAGAGGGTGCAAGGATGAAGAAATGCCTAGGGTGCCAAGAAACCTTGCACTGGCCTTGTAGGTTCCCTAGTAACCCCAACTGACTGCTAGGGCAAGTTCTGACTACACATACTGTAACATGCCAAAGCCTGAATCTAGTGCAGGATAAAGCACCATGGCCATATGTAATCTCTCCTTTCAGAAAATCATGCATAAAACCAACGTTTGAAAAGGTATTTTGCAAAAGCAATTTTGAAGTTGCTTCGTTCTTCCCCCAATGTACCTGCCATTGTACTGTTGCACAGTTGTACCGCCGGCTAGCGTAAAATGCTTTAAGTAGCATTTCACACTCGCTGACATCCTGGCGCCTGCCTTTTACAGTCCCCATAATGATTGTCAACATTCTGATTGTTGACAAGCCCTATGCATCCCTTAGTAACAGTATGTGTATTTAAAAATAACAAAGGTTAAACTCACTGTTACAGTGTATGCACAAAGAAATGTTCATTTGCTGACATACACTGTGAACCATGCAATGCGATCAATAATTACAAAATAAGGAAAGAAGGATAAATTACAGCTGGATGAGATGTGCAATGTTTTGGTATTGGCCTTATTTCCGAAACAATCTTTGTTTTTTGGTGTTTGGTAAACCAGGCTGGTGTTAAAAAATCATTGTGATACTTTATTTGCATAGGACCACAATATTACTGGTACATAGGGGACCTAACAAACTTTTGCTATGGGGCCTTCAAAAACCTAGTTATGCCCCTGACACTAACATATAAATAAATATACATCACACCTACTGAAGTCAATAGATGACGAAACGCGTTTGAGAAGACCAACGGAATGGGGCTTGACATGCAGTGTGAACACCATCGGTGTCAATTATAGTGGATGGATCTGTATTTTAACAAAGCGCTGTTTGTGATCTCTTGCTATATCACATACAGTATTGTATGTGAGTGTTTCAATAGTTAATGTACTTAACCATTGTGTGTCTCCATTTCTCTTTTCTATAAATAAATGTTCTATCTATCTATCTATCTATCTATCTATCTATCTATCTATCTATCTATCTATCTATCTATCAGAGGAGGAGGAGTTACTGTTAGACTGCTGGAGGGGAGAGTTAGGTTTAGGCTGTGGGAAGGGAGGATTAGGGTTAAGATTAGGGTAACGGTTAGCCTGAAAATACTTACCGAAATTTGCCAGTATTTTCACTGTTGTGATCTCGCTGCTGGCATTCCGACCACCGGGATTCTGAATGACGGTATGCCGTACCCAGCCTCTGTCTGTCTGTCTATCTAAAGTATCTAGCTATCTGTCTGTCTATCACCTATCTATGAATAATTCTTTAATATTTGAGTGATTTCCTCTTCATGCCAACACAATTTCTAGCATTACTCGTTTGTTGAAAACAACAGTATCGTCATACAATTTATACAAATATGACTTTACTGTATTCCTGTCTTTGTATAATTTTTTCTTTCCTTTTCTCTTCATTACCGGGGCCTGCTCAAGGGCTGTTCATGCGGAGCCGCCGCACGGGGCGATATATGCGCCAAGTTCACTATCTGTAAACTGGCCGACTCCGGAAGTCTGCAGGGAGAGACCTGCAGGAGTTGCCCGGCAATGAAGAAGCCCAACCTCCACCCTCCCCCTGCTGGTAGTGGTATGCACTCATGGGGAAGGTAGGGATTACGGCACTTTCCCAGGGCTACACCCACGGTCTAATTCAGAATAGGGGAAGGACGCTGCAAAAATTCTTGGGCCGGCCCTGTTTATTACGCTCATCGTTAGAAACATCTCGCTTATCTGCATTACATAAGCACAGTTATTACCATTTAAATGGTATTATCATTATCACAAAATCCCAATATTCAGCATTGTACAAAGCTATATGAAATAAAATGACATCACTATCATTGCAATAATCTGCATATAGTATGCAGTCAATTCAATTAAAATGACATCATTATTAGAGTACATAGATGGTATTGTGCCCAAGTACTAAATTATGACTGCAGAATGAAATTCAGTGTAGAGAAGCACCTCCAAATCCAAAGGATTGTAAAACACAATGGGCGTGATTCAGAGGTTACCGTAATGTCGATGCCACACACAAGCATCCAATATTTTTAGTTTTCATATGCATTCGAGTTGCACTGTGCATGAATCCCGCTCTAAACTGAGAACAAATTTCGATGCAAGAGCTGGGGATTTCATTGGGAGGTGACATGAGGGTGGCTAGCCAGATGCTGGCGTGTCATGGGTATGTCTCGTTCGGTGACTGTGTCTTTTGTTGCATGCCTCCATGGACTGCTGCATTCTCCGATGGTGTGACTGATGTTGCATCTTAATACGCACAGCAGTATGATTATTATTGGCCCGCAGTATTAGCATAAAGACAAAGTCACGTTGCTGCAAAAGACAGTCACAGTTGCAATAGCTTGCACCTCTGAATCAGGTCAAATAGTTATTACTAGAGATGGGCTGGTCCAGTTCTCCGAGAACCGGACCCATCCGAACTTCATGTTCTGAGGCTAGATCCAAGTGCAGCTTGAGATTTCCCACCTGACTCGGATCCGAAAACAAGGCAAAACGCGTCATCCTCCTGCTATTGGATTCTCGTGGGTTTTGGATTATATAAAGGTCCCTGCAATCAGCGCCATTTCCACGGCTGTGGAGAGAGAAGCTAGCAGACGTGTAGTCAGTCACTGTCAGTCACTCAGTGTGTGTGTCCAGTCGGGGTCTTGGACTGAAGGCTGCTGCAGTGTTGTTCATAAAGGGGCTGAGGGTGCAATATATAAAGGGGGGCTTCTGAACCACAAAGTTGATTTTGTGGGCAAAACATGGGACATTGTTCGCCCATGCTCTCCCCTCCTCCCTCATAAATTTGCTTTGGAATAAAAAAATGAAATGAAATTTACTACCAATCAACCCTGCCTGTCTTCAACTACATACATACTCCAACTCCCTCAGGCCTCTTGGTTAATGAAAACATATGTTTCCTTATGTGCCATGTTGGAAGTTGAACTGCCATGTGTTTGTGCCACCACTGCTGCCACTTAGCTTAGTCAGCCAGCTAGCTTGGTGCAAATTTTGGGCGTAAACCAGATGAAAACAATATTGTGAGCTGTGAGGTGGTCAAAATTGACTGGAAATGAGTGGAAATTAATGTTATTGAGGTTAATAATACTGTAGGAACAAAAAAAATTGTGTGGTTTTAGCTGTTTTCATCAATTTAAAAAAAAATACAGATCCAAAACTAAAACCAAAACACGCAAGGGGTGGTTTTGGCAAAACCAAATCCAGATCCAAAACACAAAGAGAAACAGATCCAAAACACGGGGGTCGGCGCACATCCTATTACTGTTTACTTATAAATAGGCAATCATATTAAGCAACGCTGTATAGATAATATTTAATCATTCAACTCACTCTCTATCCAATTAGCCTTACAGTATGTTTTTGGATTCTGGGAGGAAACCCAGAGCACCTTGAGGAAACCACTACAAATACAGGTATATATGAACTTCGCACAGATATGGGGGTCTATTGATGTATATAGTAATATATAGAGATGTGCCCCGGCCCATTTGTGCTGGTTTTGGTTCTAATTTGTTGTCTGTTTTGGTTTTAGTTTTGCCAAATGCTGTGACTGGTTTTGGATTTGGATTTTTTTCCACAAATTTACAAAAAAAAGCTAAAATCACATAATTTGACCCTTTTTTTTTTGTTCCTCAAGTTTTATTAACCTCAATAACATTAATTTCCAATCATTGCCAAGAAAAATTTTGACTACTTCACAGCTCACAATATTGTTTTTATCCAGTTTAGGCCAAAAGGTTGCACCGAACTAGCTTGTTGACTAAGCTAAGTGACAGCAGTGGGCAGCACAAACACGGGGCAGTTCAAATTCCAACATGGCACATCAGGAAACAAATGTTTTCATTAATCAAGAGGCCTGAGGAAGATGGAGTATGTAGTTAAAGGCAGGGAAAGGAAGAGTTGATTCGTAGTAAATTTAATTTAAGTTTTGTAATCTGAAGCAAATTTATGAGGAGGAGAGGAGGCGTTTACTAAGAAAGTTTACTCATTCACATCAGTCCTTGCCCCAGTGGAGCTCTTCAGGGATTCCAAATGTAAAAAAAAAACCCATTAAAGGAGCATGTAGGAGATGATGTCTGTGGCCATAACACATTTTGGACACTTTGGCATTCATTGTGCACCCCTTATAAGTAGCACAGCCACTCGTGAGTCTGGACACAGCACAGCCTATACAGCAGAGTACAGCACAGCATACAGCAGCGTGCACCCCCTATAAGAAGCACAGCCACTTGTGAGTCTGGACACAGCACAATCTATACAGCAGAGCAGTGGCGTAAGTTCATCCCAGATGCCCGGAGGCGAGTTATAACTTGGTGCCCCCCCTGCAGTGGCGGAACTTGAGAGTAGTGGACCCAGGTGCAAGAATATGCTTTGGGCCCCCCTCTGCAGTGTCCATGTAGTGGTACCCCTATGCAGTGCCTCCAGTAGTTCCCCTTATATAGTGCCCCCAGGAGTAGTCCCCTGCAATGCAGTGCCCCCAGTAGTAGTCCCCCCTATGTGCAGTACCCCTAGTAGTTGTCCCTGCTATGTTCAGTGCGCCCAGTAGTAGACCCCGCTATGTACAGTGCCCCCAGTAGTCCCCCCTATGTGCAGTGCCCCCAGTAGTAGTCCCTGCTATGTGCACTGTCCCCAGTAGTAACCCCCCTATGTGCAGTGCCCCCAGTAGTAGTCCCTGCTATGTGCACTGCCCACAGTAGAAGTCCCCCCTATGTGCATTGTCCCCAGTAGTAGTCCAGCTAAAGAACAAACACACACACACACACAAAAAAAAAAACACTTACCTGAATCCCTGCTCCTGTGCCCGCCACTGTCTGCTCCTCCGTCCTCCCAACCAGCTCTCGCTCTGCACTATGGGAGAGATGTCATGATGTTTCTCCCATCACCCACTGAGGGAGCCAGAAGGTGGAGCTCATGAGTGGATTCAGCAGCCAATGAGAGTCTGTCTGACTCTCATTGGATGCCAAAACAAATACACCACCACCGGGTAGTACGAGTGTACTAACCTGGGCCAACAGCGGTGTTTGTTGCGTAGTGCAGACTGCACTTACTGCGGTCCACACTACACTGTGGGGCCCGGGGGACAGTGGCGGAGAGTACAGCAGTGCTGTTGGCTGCAGGGCACGAGCTGCACCACCACTAGTTCCGCCACTGCCCCTCTTAAAAAAAAGGGAAAATATAGTGTCTATCTATCTATCTATCCATAGGCACAAAAACACTAATATAGAATAAGGGAATTTGTTTCTATTAGGCCTATTTACTAAAGTAAATTTGCAGGATATCCCCTCCCTTTTTCTGGTATATACAGCTGTGTTAGTCACAGATAAGACAGTGACCTGTAGACCTGTATAGTGCAATTAGCATGAGACTCCTGATTGAGGCGAAAGCCATCTGATGTGGGGTGGGTGGAGCCCTCCTGATACCTCTGATGGAGGGGTAAACTAACTGATGTGGGTGGGAAGCCATCCTGATACCTCTGATGGAGGGGAAAACCACCTGATGTGGGAGCTTTGAGTTTGAGTCAAGATACTGTAATAATGCTACTGTGGTGGAACTACAAATCACAAAATACCCGGTCTACTGCCAACTGCTTCACATGCCGGGAAGTTGCTCCACCAAGATCTGCCCCCAGACTTAGTCGCTGGTGCCCTAGGCCCCTGCCTCCCATGCCCTTTTACCCACATATCCGTCTGGTGCATCCTTGTTGACATACAACTCCTGGAAGATCTGCAGCCACAGAGTAAAGCGCAGCATACAGCAGTGTGTGCTTGACAAGGAAATGGCACTGAGGGCCTGATTCTGACCCGCTCGCGAGTGCTGAGGGCTTGCAAGCGGGTCGATGGTGCCCAAGTGGCGGCTCCATCATGTGCATGCGCGAGACCCGAATAACAACGGCCAAGCCGTCATTAAGGGTCTCGCACCAAAGGGGGCGTGCTATCAATGGTGATTGACAGCATGCCCCCTTTGGTGGGCATGCCGGGGGCGTGGCTGCCCAGAAGGAGGCATTCCCATGGGAACGCCTACCTTCTGGGTCTGGCCCCACTGACATCACTAGTGATGTCAGTGGGAGTGCTTTTGGCTCTCATAGAGCCAAAAGCACTCCTGGGCTTGCGGCAGCGAGACCCTACCGCAGGGTCTCGTCTCAAGCATGATGGTCGCGATGGTCTTGACCATCGCGACCATCATTTTGTCCGCTCGCTATAACTGTGAGTGGTCACCCACAGCTATGTGAGCGGCCAGGAGGCCGCTCCAAAAAGGAGTGGGGACGGCCCTGATTCAGAGCGAGCACTCTGTCAGAGCGTCCGGCTCTGAATAAGGGCCTGAGTCCCATCTGTGGTACATTAAATCAAATCCGAAACCCAAAAGAATCAGAAACGAGGATGACGTTTTGCCTTGAAGTGGAATCTGAGTCAGACGGGAAGACCCGAGCTGCCACTCGGATTCTTGAAGTTCGGACAGGTTCGGATTCCAAGCAATCCGAACCGCTTATCTCTTGTAGTGTGTGTGTGTGTGTGTATATAGTGTTCACTCTAGGTCCGGCGGGAGGCAGGGTGCCGGAAAAAGAGTTAGGGCACTTTTGCGCGTGCCCAAAAAGGGGTCGTGGCCAAAGAAAAGGGGCATGTCTGTATGATGCTTCCCCTTTTCATCACTCCTGGGGGCGTGCCAGGCACTAACGGACATGCCGGGCAGCCCCCAAGCACTGTGGTCACTGTGAATGGATGCCAGGTGCATGCGCCCGGCGTCCATTCACCGGCTGTGACCACTGCGCCACCGCCTTGACCACACGTGGAACACAGCGACCCGTGGGTGGAGGCAGAACCTGCAGGCTGTCTCAGCGGGCTGCTGCGCTGGAGGGCAGGGCGTGTCCTGCACTTCAGAAATCGGGCAGGGCGCGGCGCCCCACTAAAACAGCCTAACGGGAACACATAATAAATATAAATATATATATATATATATATATATATGACCAACAAAGTGGAAATGAAGTGTGTAGTAGTAGGTACCAAAATGTTCACTTTATTCCTTATGGCTTCACTGTAAGATAACCTTACACCAAGAAACACCCAGATATAACCGGCCACAAGGGCCACTATTAGTATTGAATAAAATCACAATTTGTTTAAAAAGTACATATTTATTACATAGAAAGTAGATTCCAAAAGAGATTGCTTACATCAAATGTTATTCTTTACACAATGTTGAAACCCAACGCGTTTCATCCAAAAGGTGGACTTCATCAGGGGTATATCTTTGAAAAAGGAACAGTGGGTGCAACCATAGACTCAATTTAAATATACCATAAATTTACCATTAGTTAATTATCAGAGATAACCATTAATCAAACAGATATATTCAATACATACCATTCTAGCATTGAATCACCAATCTAAGCTTTGTAAGAAAAAAGAAGTTACGGCCCAATGGTCAAGTAATCAAGATCAAAGCTTTAAGTAGCAAGATGAAAAACCTCTCAGCTTGGTGCCCAAATTTTGTTTGGTCTGCAGTGGTAAATGCTCAATTGCAATGAAGCCTATAAGAGGACATAATATATATGACCATTATTCATAATTATCGCCTCTATACGAGAAACCCATTATGTGTACTTGATCATAATGCATCATCACATAACATAGTTCATTATTTATAGTGAAGTCCATTTCCGAATTTAAAATTAATTAGAAAAGATAGTTAAATCTAAATAGTTTACAATAGATAATTATAACTCAATTTGAAACAGAGGGGGTCATTCAGACCCGCTCGCGAGCGCAGGACACTCGCAAGCGTGTCAATGTTCCCCCAATGCGCATGTGGACGACGAAGGGAGCTCCGTTGTGCGCATGCTTGAGACCCGAATAACGACGGCCAAGCCGTCATTATGGGTCTCGCACTAAAGGGGGCGTGCTGTCGATGGTGAGTGACAGCACGCCCCCTTTAGTGGGCGTGCCGGGGGCGTGGTTGCCAGACGGAGGCGTTCCCATAGGAACGCCTACCGTCTGAGTCCGGCCCCACTGACATCACTAGTGATGTCAGTGGGAGTGATTTTGGCTCTGACAGAGCCAAAATCACTCCAGGGCTTGCGGCAATGAGACCCTACCGCAGGGTCTCGTCACAAGCCCGATGGTCACGATGGTCTTGACCATCGCGACCATGTTTTTGGCCACTCGCATATGCTGTGGGTGGTCACCCACAGCTATGTGAGTGGCCAGGAGGCCGCTCCATTTTAAGGTAAGAGGGCCCTGATTCAGAGCGAGCACTCTGGTCAAAGCGCCCGGCTCTGAATCATGCCCAGAGCTCATAAAAAGGGTATTTACTAGACTAATAGTAATGATTAAGTTCAATAATATAACAAGATTGAACTTTTTTTTAATTTTTTTTTATAACATTGTCACGATCCTGGCTAGTTTTTACCTTTTGTGACTAACCTCTGCCAGCTGCTCCATGGATCTGTGTTTGTAATTCTCCTGGGACACCTGCTCTGGCTGAATCATGCTGGCTGTAACATTTCTGTGTGTGCAGGCTGCTCTCCCCCCACACTGATTAAACACCTGGACTCTGCTCTGTCTGTGAGCATTGCTAGTCTTAATTGGAATCACAGGTGTGGTCCTGATTCTCAAGGGCTGCAGAGATGATTACTCCCTCTGCATGTTGTGCCTTGCTCCACTCTGAATGCCACTGCCAGACCACCTGTCTGTATCCACCAATCGCTGCCAGACTCTAGGTATATAGATCCTCCTCTAATAGCACTCAGTGCTTGAACATCTAGTTACGTTCCGTGGTGTACTACTTGTGCTATAGCTGTACCTCTGTGTACCAGTATGTCCCAGGCTCCTGCTGGTTCCTAGACCAGTGCTATCCGTAAGCCTGCTGCGCTCAGCTATCCACGCTACCATTTCTCTCCCATGGCTCCCAGGCCGCACCTGGTAGCTTCCATGCTACCATTTCTCATCTACGGCTCCCAGGCCGCTCCAAGTAGCTTCCACGCTACCAGCTTCTCCACACGGCTCCCAGGCCGCACCAAGTAGCTTCCATGCTAACATCTCTCACCAACGGCTCCCAGGCCGCTCCAAGTAGCTTCCACGCTACCAGCTTCTCCACACGGCTCCCAGGCTGCACCAAGTAGCTTCCATGCTACCATCTCTCACCAACGGCTCCCAAGCAGCTCCAAGTAGCCACCCAGCTACCAGCGTCTACCCACGGCTATCTAGCCGCTCCACGTAGCCACCCAGCTACCAGTGTCTACCCACGGCTTTCCAGCCGCTCCACGTAGCCCCCCAGCTACCAACATCTACCCACGGCCTCCCAAGCCACAACAAGTAGCTTCTACGCTACCATCCATCTGCAAGCCCATCTACTAGTAACCCGACCAGCTCAGTCAGCCTACCTGCCGGTTCCAGTCTGGTCCCTCCAAGTACCTTCTGGTCTCATTCCTACGTCTCAAGTTTCCAGTTCCAGTCACTCATCACCAAAGGCAGTTCTCACTGCTACCCACTTCTTCTAATAAAAGAGCTATTCATGTTACCCATGGTTCCAGTCCAGCCGGCCTCCAGTGATTCCAGTTCATCACCTGATACAGGTAACTCACAGACACCAACTGTGACAAACATTTTGGATCTATTACAAAATCCTGACAGTGATAGCAAAATACTTAACATGATTATCAACATTCTTATTAAGACTAGAAGTGTATTGCATAGTAACTGCTATCTCACATGAAAATAGCTTACAATGTAATCACATCAATATTTTATACAAATCTAACCACAGTGCAGATACAGACATTAAAGTCCAATAGGACCACCATTATTATACATTTACAATTACATATAGAATATCACTAGCTGTATCCTATATGAGGAGTCTCATAATACAAAGCATACATAACTGTTACTGACCAAATGGTCCAAGATAAATTCGATGTTACTTACATTTACACCTTCAATCACCAGCTTCTGTTGGACTCTGCAACTTTGCTAGCTCAGCACACAGGATTATCTGATCAACTGATTACCCTTATATTCCCCTCCACAGGAAGTGATGTCATTAAACCCTTCTTGGGGATTATATATCCTTAAATCCCAACAAATTTACAACCCAAAAACCAATCCCTCCCAGTCCATTTAATGGTTGTTTAATGCCTCTTTTTATTTATAGTGGCTACAGATCCAACTATCTATAAAGCTTAATAAGGGATAAATCACCCTATTACCCAGCATTCTATTAGGATGAGTGACACATCCATCCACCTATTGGGATCCAGTACTTGCCGGGACTGCCTTCTCCCCTCCAATTGCGGTCCACTGAGTGGATCGCAACCCGGATGTCCAGGCTAAAACCTAACGGCGTCTCACGTGTTTGTGTGTGACCCCAGTGGGAACTCGGCTGTCACAGCTTGTGTTCCATCGATAGGAATGCAAGCCTGTGTCTGCACAGCAGCGGCTCCATGGCAACGGTCATGATGCCTTCAACTACGGACTTGACTAGCATGGCTCACGCCAGCCCAAAACCTACACAACAGCAGCTCCATGGTAACGGTTTGCTTTCCACCTGATGGAGCGCAAAACTGGAAATGTCCAAATATACCCTTATGTTGGAATTCCATTGATAATTAAAAGTGTAGGAGCTTACACTCCTTTTCATGGAGCGCAGATATAAACTTTGGAATAATGGCCAACCCAAAATCGAATCATGATAGGTATATCTTCAACAAATGGCCAAAAAATTATGACAAAGTGTAAATGTATATATCCCATTAATACAAAACATAATATAAAAAATGTATAAAACTCCTTATATAGGATCCCAACTTTACATATGGGCATAAAAAGCCGTACAATATAAATGTGCAGCTTTTTGCATTATAAATATTAATAAAGTGTACACTTTCCCCCATATTACAATACTTAACATAACGTACAACCCCCTAAATGTCCTAAATAAAACATCAAGTCTCTAAACAACTCTACATACTCCATTTACATCCTACCCCAAAAAATATTGCATCTCACCAACCCTAATACCCAGGGACATAACTGATGAAAACTGCTATTCCAATATTAATGCAGAAAGGATACAATGTCTATACTCTCATTTCGACCTTTTGGATGGAGTGTATCCAATGAATAAATCCAAAAGGACTCCCTCTTGGACAATTCTAGTTCTCTACTCTTTCCCCTAGGGTCTAATTTGATGTGTTCTAATGCTGTGAACGTTAGACTTCTGATATCAGACCCATGCATCTCCTGAAAGTGCCTTGGTAGACTATGTGTACGGATCTTGTTTTTAATATTCCTAAGGTGTTCTTGGATGCGGATTTTTAAACATCTTTTGCTCTTTTCTACACATATTTTACCGCACCCACAAGTAATCTTATAGACAACAAAAACAGTATCACATGTTATTATATCCTTAATCATATATTTTCTACCTTTATCATCCGTCC
Source organism: Taudactylus pleione (assembly GCA_031769625.1). Lineage (NCBI taxonomy): Eukaryota > Metazoa > Chordata > Amphibia > Anura > Myobatrachidae > Taudactylus > Taudactylus pleione. The sequence goes on along the minus strand of JAUIMM010000092.1, from coordinate 509,224 downwards.
AATGGAACGGTGATCTATCCATATGTTTACAACAGATACATTTTCCACACGGAAAACATCCCCTTTTAACAGGTAGAAATCCGTGACTATTTTGGGCAGTTTGATAAAAACTCTTAGATCTAAGTTTACTAGGAGTAAGAATATTCTTCATGTTCATAGCCTTTTTGAAAACAAGTTTTGGTTTTTGTGGAAGAGCCGGGCCTAACATAGGATCCTTTAATAGAATATTCCAATGGTGGTTCAATATATTCCTTACAAGCTTATTATCATTGTTATAAATGGTCTATTGTTAGAAAATCTATCGTCAGGGATCTTTATTTTTTCTTTTAAGAGCTCTTCTCTATCCAAATTTGAAGCTTTAACTACTGCTCTCTCTATTTCATCTTCTTTATACCCTCTTTCAATGAACCTATCGGTCAACATTTTAGATTGTTTCCAGAATTGATCCAAATCATTACAATTTTTTTTTAATCTTAAAAATTGTGCAAACTGTAAATTTTTTATCCAAGCTGGGAAGTGACAGCTAGAAGCTGGAATATAGCTGTTTGCATCTACATCCTTAAAATGAGTTTTAGTCCTTATTGGTTGGTCAGATTCACTTTCTAGTACAATATCTAGAAAGTCTATACTTTTTTTATTTTGTTTATAAGTAAAAATAAGATTGTATTCATTTCTTTTAATATAGGTCATAAATTGTTCGATACTATCTTCATCACCTTCCCAAATAAAAATAAGGTCATCGATGTAACGATGAAATAAAATGATATTTTTTTCAAACTCTGAGTTAAAGATGTATTGATCCTCCCACTGACCCATTAGTAGGTTTGCATATGAGGGTGCAAATTTTGTACCCATAGCAGTACCTTGTTTTTGTATAAAAAACTCATTTTCAAACGTGAAAAAATTATGCTCCAATACAAATCTTATTCCATCCAAAATAAACTCCTTTTCAACATCAGTCACATTAGGAGAGCTTGAGAGAGTTTTGTTAACTGCTTCAATCCCTTTCAAATGTGGAATTGACGAATAGAGTGCTTGCACATATATTGTAAGCCATGTATACATGGATGACCATTTAATATCCTTTAAAAGTCTCAAAAGACTAGTCGAATCTTTTAGAGAAGACTTTAAGCATTTTACATAGGGCAGAAGTTTCAGATCGAGAAAATGGGATAAATTACAGGTTAAAGACTGGACGCCCGATATTATGGGGCATCCAGGGGGAGCTTTTTTATCTTTGAGAACCTTCGGAATATGGTAAAACAGTGATAATCTTGGATTTTTGGTATAAATATAATTCAATTCCTCAGTACAAATAAGACTTTTTTTACTTGCTTCAATAAGCAATTTATACAGATCATTTTGATATTGGTCTGTAGGATTAGTATCTAATCGGGCATAAGTTGAAGTATCATTCAATATACTGTAAGCTTCTTTAAGATAGAGCTCTCGATCTTGTAAAACGACTGCTCCCCCCTTATCCGCGGTCTTAATAACTAAAGCTTGTCTTTCACTTATATTTAGGTTGCTTCCAAATTTATCACTTTTAATCTTTAATTTTCTGAAATCCTCTCTCACATTATCATAGAAAATGTCTAGGTAACTACCCCTAGACTCAACTGGATACAATTTAGAAGGTAAAGATACTAATGGTTTGGGTCTAAAATCTAATTTTGGGTTCGGATTCTTCAAGAAATGTCTTTGGACTGTTAAATTACATATAAATTTAATCAAATCAATGAATAAATTAAATTTGTCTACATGAAGATCAGGTGCAAACTTAAGCCCCTTTTCTAATACCGAAATCTGTGGTGAAGAAAGTTCTTTCTTGGATATATTGATGATACTGCTTGAACATTCAATGTATTAATGGGATATATACATTTACACTTTGTCATAATTTTTTGGCCATTTGTTGAAGATATACCTATCATGATTCAATTTTGGGTTGGACATTTTTCCAAAGTTTATATCTGCGCTCCATGAAAAGGAGTGTAAGCTCCTACACTCTTAATTATCAATGGAATTCCAACATAAGGGTATATTTGGACATTTCCGGTTTTGCGCTCCATCAGGTGGAACGCAAACCGTTACCATGGAGCTGCTGTTGTATAGGTTTTGGGCTGGCGTGAGCCATGCTAGCCGAGTCCATATTTGGAGGCATCATGACCATTGCCATGGAGCCGCTGCTGTGCAGACACCGGCTTGTGTTCCTATCGATGGAACGCAAGCTGTGACAGCCGAGTTCCCACTGGGGTCACACACAAACACGTGAGATGCCGTTAGGTTTTAGCCTGGACATCCGGGTTGCGTTCCACTCAGTGGACCGCAATTAGAGGGGAGGAGGCAGTCCCGGCAAGTACTGGATCCCAATAGGTGGATGGATGTGTCACTCATCCTAATAGAATGCTGGGTAATAGGGTGATTTATCCCTTATTAAGCTTTATAGATAGTTGGATCTGTAGCCACTATAAATAAAAAGAGGCATTAAATAACCATTAAATGGACTGGGAGGGATTGGTTTTTGGGTTGCAAATTTGTTGGGATTTAAGGATATATAATCCCCAAGAAGGGTTTAATGACATCACTTCCTGTGGAGGAGAATATAAGGGTAATCAGTTGATCAGATAATCCTGTGTGCTGAGCTAGCAAAGTTGCAGAGTCCAACAGAAGCTGGTGATTGAGGGTGTAAATGTAAGTAACATCAAATTTATCTTGGACCATTTGGTCAGTAACAGTTATGTATGCTTTGCATTATGAGACTCCTCATATAGGATACAGCTAGTGATATTCTATATGTAATTGTAAATGTATAATAATGGTGGTCCTATTGGACTTTAATGTCTGTATCTGCACTGTGGTTAGATTTGTATAAAATATTGATGTGATTACATTGTAAGCTATTTTCATGTGAGATAGCAGTTACTATGCAATACACTTCTAGTCTTAATAAGAATGTTGATAATCATGTTAAGTATTTTGCTATCACTGTCAGGATTTTGATCCAAAATGTTATAAAAAAAAAATAGTTCAATCTTGTTATATTATTGAACTTAATCATTACTATTAGTCTAGTAAATAGCATTTTTATGAGCTCTGTTTCAAATTGAGTTATAATAATCTATTGTAAACTATTTAGATTTAACTATCTTTTCTAATTAATTTTAAATTCGGAAATGGACTCCACTATAAATAACGAACTATGTTATGTGATGGTGCATTATGATCAAGTACACACAATGGGTTTCTCGTATAGAGGCGATAATTATGAATAATGGTCATATATATTATGTCCTTTTATAGGCTTCATTGCAATTGAGTATTTACCACTGCAGACCAAACAAAATTTGGGCACCATGCTGAGAGGTTTTTCATCTTGCTACTTAAAGCCTCATTTAGCATATTCATGGTACATTATTCATTAGTATTAAGTGTCACGTTTGTTTTTGTTTAGTTTTTTTGTAAATTAGGTTATAGTCTTTCATACACTTCATGCATGAATCTTTTTTATGTATATGATCGATCATTATTATTTTTTGTATATGATCGATTATTTATTCATTGTTTTTAACACTATATCCCACAGCCGCCGGGTGCCGTGAGCCAGCATTATGGTTGCTTAGCAACCACCCCGTTTGGGAAGTACGTCATCAATAGACGCCGCTCCACGAGTCCACGCTGCATTCCGGTGCCTGGTTGGCGGGTCGGATCGAGTTACACACGGTGATTTGGGATATAAGGTAGGACTTGTATATTTTATTATTTTCTGTACTTTTCACTTGAGGACGAGGTTACACACCTCGAAACGTCGTGTAATAAACAAGCAATCTGTTTAAGTCCTGTAGTGCTGTGCAGTGTTTCTTACCCTGGAGGGTGAACACATTCTCTATTTTATATATATATATATATATATACATACACACACACACACATATTAGTTCTACGGTAGTATTCACAAATACTTTCCTGACCGGTGAAGTGGTCTGAATAGCAAGCCCTTTTGGTGAGAAGTGCGGTACTCCCAGATACTCAGCCATTAGGATCTGATGCAGCACCCTCTATGCAGCACTGCACTCTGTGGGTAGGATGACATTAGGAGTAGGCAGTAATGTGGGAAGGTCTGGGGCTGGAAAGGGGAGGAACAGTAGACTGAGCTGCTTGGACTGAGAGGGGAAGGGATAGCAAACTGGGAGAAGGGATGCTGTGACTGGGAGCAGGGGTGCTCGGACTAGGAGGGGAAGGGACCACAGACTGGGAGAGTGTGTACTGGGACTAGAAAGGGGAGGAACCGCACACTCGGATCAGTGGTGGGACTAGGAAGGAAAAGAGCAGCAGACTAGGAGATGCAGTGGACTGGGAGCAGGGGTGCTAGGGTAGAGAGGGGAAGAGATAACAGACTGGAAGAATGTGTGCAGGGACAGGAGCAAAAGTACTGGTACTGGGAGAGGGAGGAACAGCAACTTGGAGAAGGGGTGCTAGGAAGGGGAGGCCATGCAGACTGGGAGCAATACTGTACTAACAAGTAGCCTATGTCAGCTGGCAGAGCAGGGCACAGTCTTAGATGAGACACTCCCATAAGGTTGTGCTGCTGCTGATCTCCAAGGGTCAGAGGAGCATGTGATTTGGCTCCTTCAATCAGAGCTCAGCACATTCTCCTCTGACCCCTCTGCAGAGTGTTATGGGAATTACCCAGTCATGTGTGTGTGTGTGTGTGTGTGTGTAGCTGCCGGCTGGGTCAGTCAAAACAGCCCAGATGACTGCCCGGATAGAAGCTGCACTGCAGCCTGCTCTCTTCCACAGTGAATGGTGTGGTTGCTATAGGCTCCACCCTTACACAATAAAGGGCGTATCTATGGTATATTATGCACTATCAACATATCTTAGTATCGCTTGTATGATGCAATTGTTTGAGAGATATTTGACCTTCATGACATAGCTGTTTGCAACAATTGCCACAGTAAGCAAAGGTCTTTTTGACAGCGGGGTCTCCAAGGTCTTTAATGATTCAACACCGGTTTCTTCCAACATTGGTCTAATGGAAACATACGATGGTGTTGTCTATGACCCTTCACTGTGAACGTCCCACTGCATGTGAATTGCAGGTTCATAGGCATATAGCATACAAATGTACTGTAACCAAATAAATACTTATATTGTAAATACTATGATACCTAAGTAAATTCCCAGTTTAAAAATAAAAATGTAAACATGCACACACAAATATATTTAAAGGGTCTAAGGGCTGTAATTAAAAAAAATGTATTGTCATTGACTACCATGCTGTACTGGTATATTTGTATGTACAAGGGTGGTTCAATAAGTTTGGTAACAAGACCTCTTATGTGTGTAATATTCTCTATTTTACTCTAATTTCCACCAGGCCAGAGCAGGTAGACCACCACTTCCCTCACTGCCATTAGACTGCTCCTCATATCAGTCAGACTGTCCCAACATCATTTGTAAGATGGCAGGGCTGGCAGAAACATTGAGGTGCACAGTGTGATCAGGTTCTGCGTCCAAAGGGCACATCAGCAGCTGAAATTCATCATGAACTAGTCAATATGTACGTTTATAGCAGCATGTCATGGAAACAAGTTTGGTTTTGGTGCACTGCCTTTGATAATGGCTGGATGGACGTTCAAGATGAGCAGCGATCCAGCCGGCCAACCACGTCCACCACAGATGACAATTTGTTCTGCATTGAAAGTCTGATTCAGGAGGAGAGATGCATTTGAGTTAGTGATATTGCTGATGAACTGAACATCTCAGTGGGTACTGTGTACAACATCGTTCATGAGTAACTGGGGTACAGGAAAATGTGTAAACTTTGGGTAGCGAAGCAACTCAAAAAAGTTCACAAAACTAATAGGATGGGATTGTCTCTCGTGTTTTTGACGCAGTACCATGAGGAGGGAGTGCAGTTCCTGCAGCGTATTGTTACAGCCAATGAAACTTGGGTGCCTCATGTGACACTGGAGATGAAGCAAGTATCCATGACATGGAACTATTCATCTTCAGAGAAATTCAAAACAACTCTAGCAGCTATGAAGGTCATGACAACAGTGTTTTGGGACCACAACAGAGTGCTTCTTGTTGATTTCCTCACCAAGGGAGATACTATGAATGTTGTCTGCTATTGTGACACATTGAGCCAGTTGCAGAAAGCAGTTTGCTGCATGATAACGTCACGTCACACTCAGCCAGCTGATTTCCATCTCTTTGGACCATTAAAGAAGCACCTGGGTGGAAGGCGATTCGCAATCGACAGCGAAGTTCAGCAAGGTGTCATGTCCTGGCTTCAGGAACTTGACACTGATATCTTCTATGTCTGGATAGATGCCTTGGGGCCTGATTGATCATGTATCGCAACTGCAACAGAGTGCACAGATCGGCCGATGGTGCATACTGCACATGCGTATGCATCGTAGTGCGTCGGCCAGTATTGCGATCGCAAAGCGATCATGTACTCAGATTCAAAACCATTGCAGAGTGAGTGATGGGACGAGTGAGTGATGGGACGTCAGCGTTTGGGGGATGACGACGGGGGAGTGGTTGGAGAAACGTCCTATTGAATGCCATTTTATTGGCGTGCATAATTTAGCCACTGCGACGGCATTCGCAGCTTGACTACTCACTGTGTGCGACAGTTGCAATTTCTGACTCAGGTCAGACCTGCTGTAATTCTGCGTGAGGGTCCGATGTTACTCAATGTTCCCGATGTATATCCAGGATTGCAAGGTCTTACGGATATGCAAAAGCGGTAGTGGGCGTCTCTATGCCAGGTGAACACTTGCAGACATTAGCATATTTTCAAAGCAGAACTTTGTGCGTAATTGCAGCTGCAATCGTAATAGTGAACCATTGTGGATCAGGCCCTTGGTGGACTGTTGGAACAAATGCTTAAACAAGTATGGGGACTACTGTATGTGGTAAAATAATTTGTACCAAGGCCACACTATTGATTATATGTATACTGTATGTACGAGTTGAATACATTTATGCAATTATAGGTCTTGTTTATTTATTGAATCATCCTCATATTATTCAGTCATAAAATGCATTCAAGGTATTAGATCACACTTAAATGCAATATTACACAATAACATCACTGTACGCCTAGTGTATGTTACCATTTTTACATACCTTTTTTCTTTTAACCACTTGCCTGGCACAGTCGCATCAGATATGACAATACCAGACTGGGCTTTCCCTGACATAGTCATATCTGATACGACCAGTCAGAAAAACACTGTGGGCGGCTGCTGGAAAATTATTTTCTAGCAGCCGCCAATCACACTGTCCCTCCCCGTGGGCCGATCACTACTAGCAGTGATCGGAGAGCCCAGCACCGACGCACCCACCCCCCGGCGGCTACCGAGAGGACAGGGCAGAGAAGGCAGCGCTGAGAGCGCTGTCCTTCTCTCCCTCCTTGCCGGCTAGCAGTAGCATGGAGGCTGCTGACAGGGCAGAGAAGGCAGCGCTGAGAGCACTGTCCTTCTCTCCCTCCCCCTCCGGCTAGCAGCAGCTGCCGGGCAGAGAAGGTATCGCTAACAGCGCTGTCATTTCTCTCTGTCCACCCCCACTAGCAGAAGCCCCACCCCCCATGAATAAACAGCAGAGCCCTGGCCATATTATATATCTATATGTATGAAAAAAAATAAAATTATATATATATATATATATACACACACACACACTATATATATATATATATATATATATATACACTGTATATATATGTATGTGCATATATATATACACACACACAGTATATATACACTGTATATATATATGTATGTGCATATATATATATACACACACATACACGGATCTATATATATATATATATATATATACACACACACACCGTATATGTATATAGATTGTGTATGCAGCCCCCCAACCGATGTCAAACAATCGATTGTTTCTATAGCTGGTTGAACAAATCGGCCATCGATGGTACAGCTGTCAATGACCAAAACTACAGTATACCATAAAAAAGTTTATTTTTATGGTATATAGTGTTTAAAAAATAAATAAATGCGTTGGAATAGTTTTAAAAAGATGTTCTTGACCTAATTCAATCATAAAAAAAAAAACGACAATTTCGGAGTGGTTTTTGGAAAAATAATTAGTCAGTTAAGTGGTTAAATCTTTTTTGTTTCAAAATGGACATGAGTCCTCTTAGGCTACACTTTGAAACAATTTTCCAGCAGACCTCTGAAGAATAAAATAAAGTTTCAAGTGAATCTAATGAACCATGCTAAACCAATTATTAATAAATCAATAAGAATAATGATTCCTAAAGAGTCATGAAATCATCTCTCTCACTGGATCAGTTAAAGTTATTCAGCCTACAAGGCCACTCTTGAACAATGAAAAGCAATTGAAAATACATGCATTTTGCCTTTGTGAAGAATATTGCTTCAAACCAAAAGAAGAAAGTTACTGTAAGTATCGCTGTGACATTAACAAAATTCTTCTCAGGAGTTAAATGACAGCATTACAGATTTATCAGTGCTTCCCGAAAACTATTATCCAGACTACATTCTCCAGGTAATATATGTGACAGTTTAATTTGATTTGAGTTATATGATAAAAAATATCAAAAATATGATATCAGTTGTAGATGTAAAATTGACAGCAGATCTGTCCAAATTGATGGATTAATTCATAGAATAAATCACACAAGGAATAAAAGGCCTGATTCAGAGCTGAATGCTATTTATGCTAATCTATTCTAGTCTACTGAGACTCCCACTAGCTGGGGCTGTACAGGTCGGCACAGTGGGGGGGGGCAAGAACATTACCCGGCATTAGGGGCGGAGGGTGTTTGTGACCACATGATATCCTCATTGTGGCTCCACCCCCACTGCACAATGCTGAGATTACCAGCATTGTGAAGCAGGGGAGGAGGCCACGATGACGCGATTCAGTAAGAATAGCAACTCCCCCACTGCGGTAGTGTGTGCGTTGGAGTCCAGGGGTAGGCGGCTGGTCGGGAGACTTACCCACTTTTCCAGGTGGCTGGCGACGCCACCTGATTTTCAGGATCCTCCCAGTGTCGGACTGGGGCATGAAGGGCCCACCAGGAGAATGGAACCACAGAGGCCCAATAAGGGGTGTGACCAATAGCTGAAAGGGGGCGTGGCCATCTGACCAGGGAGGAGTGGCCAGCCATTATAGGAGCACCATAGTATAGTACAGTGATTTCCAACCTCGGTCCTCAAGTCACACTAAGTCTTGGTTTTAGGGATATCCATGCTTGAACACAGGTGGTTAAATCAAAATAACTAAGGTACTAATTAAGTCACATGTGCTTAAGTGTGGCTATCCTTAAAACTAGGGGGTCTGTTTACTAAGCAGTGTTAGGAGACAGAGTGAAAAGTGATAAGAAAGTGATAAGGTGTCAGCCAATCAACTTCCAACTGTCATCTCACAGGCTGTATTTGAAAAATGACAGTTGGGAGCTGATTGGCTGGCACCTTATCACTTTCTTATCACTTTTCACTCTGTCTCCTAACACTGCTTAGTAAATAGACCACTTGGACTGTTAGTGTGCTTTGAGGACCATGGTTGGGAACCCCTGGTATAGTATATAAAGAAAAAATGTGTACATTTCAAATTAGGCCAGTTTCATATTTACTACTGTATTTAATCCAGTGGTGTAACTAGGGCAGGTCGAGCAGGGTGCGTGCCCTGGGTGCCGTGGGACCGGTGGCATGCCGCCGGCCACGGTACCGGCCCGCCCTAGTTAGTCAGTGTAGCGCCGACTGCAGTGAGTGCCGTCAGCACTACACATTTACACAGGACCGGCGCTAGGCAGCGCCGGTCCTGTGTTGCACAGCTGAGCCCCTTCCCTCCCCTTGAGCGCTTGCCCAATAGCGCCAGGACGAGGGTGGCAGGCGGGATCATGCTGTGCATAACACACATCGCCGCCAGCACTTTTCAAATTTGCCCTGGGCTCCAAATACCCTAGTTACACCAATGATTTAATCCTATCCTATGTCGTATTATAATTTGGGGAGACACACTGACAGTGTATGTACCCAAAATATAATACAAAGGATAACAAAATTAAATTTAATTAAATAGTTTGTGTTAGCAAGCTTAGACAGTGTGATCTGTAACGTATCTTCATAACACTGCCACTGACTGTTTTTCTATAACCAGCTGAGTAAAGTTAAAATTAAACATTTCCTCCTGAGTTCCCCCTCTCTTTATTACAACAACACTAACACTGTTGGCTTAAGGCTCCATGGATCCACCCAGGGCCAGATTAACAATGGGGCGGATGGAGCTACAGCTCCAGGCCTCCACATAAAAATAGGCCCATTGTCATGACAACATGATGTTGACTGGCCATCTGCTCTCCACACAGTCGGCCATAAATCATAAGTATAAAAATTGTATTTCTATTTACCTCACAAAATTAAGCATTTTTTTTCTTTTACATATTTAGGGAGACATTGGGTCTGAGAGTATAGGGGTGTACACGCCCACATGGCACTGGCCACACCCACACAGCACTGGACACGCCTCCTCTGCTTCTCATAATAGGCCCTTGGTCATTTTCAGCTCCAGGCCCATGTGGCCCTCAATCCGGCCCTGGATCCACCTCTTTGCTGCTTACATAGTATAGTACACTGACTCTGTCAAACTGTACTGTGGGCCTGATTCAGCAAGGAACGCAGTTGCTTATGCGCAGGCAATCGGTCGAATGTTGCATACGTATGCATCGCAGTGCGCGAACTAGCCACTGCGATCAGGACTGCGATCGAAGAGAATACACACACCCATGGCAGAGTGATTGACAAGAAGTGCCATTTGTGGGTGGTGATGGGGGTGTGGTTGGGCAAACGCAAGCGTGCCAGTGCATTTCAACGGCGTTGCAGGTGCGTGCATAAATTATCCACTGCGATACCAGAGGCCGTCTGTCATAGCTGAAGTAAACAATTCCAGAGTAAGGTCTGGGCTTCATTAACTGTCCGATGTTATCGATTGTTTCTCTATGTTGGCCAAGTATACGGATATGAGTAAGGGGAAGCGGGTGTCCTTATGTCAGGCTGCTAATATTTACATATCATCGCTAATATTAGCAACTGCATTGTGTGCATATAAGCAGAATAGTGATCCATAGTGAATCAGGCCCTATGTACACAAATTGAAATTTATGACCATCACCCGCCCCCCAAGCCAGATGGGTTAGTCAACAGTGTGGGACTTCTGGTGGGATTGGTATTCTGTGCTTAAGCGCTAAAGTCTAGTCAAAAATTAGTACAGTACAATATGGTATACCCAAGCACTAAACTTTTAAATATGATGTCATTAACACAATGGATGCAGCTGTAAAACTTAATGATTTTATTGAAAAAACATTTGTCACACTAAAGTTGTAATAAAAGCATAATATGTATCAGGTAAGGGGATGGGTATTGGATTTGTATATTCATATTAGGGATGTGCAGGCTCGAAAATTCATATACACATCAGCTGGACAAACATGTAACAATAAACGTAACAATGGGAGGATAGTAGTTTGTGAATGGGAGTGATAGACGCAGGACAAATGTGCAATAATGAAGAATTGGGAAGGAGGGAGGGGAGGGTTGTGCACTGTTCTTCACTATGCCAGATATGGGTCGCAGTACAAGCGTCCAAAATCTTTGAGGTTGCCAATAAGCTGATAACTGTAAAAATGTGTACATCTGTGGTGTGGTGCTTTCTTCTATTGTACTTACAATGTCTTGATATGGGTGGGGAGAGTCTTTCTGTACACAGGGATGAGGCTGTCATCAGCGCTCTACAACCAAGGGATGTATGTGCTGCTCTCTTTAATAGCCTCATCCTCTCCTGGTAAGCAGTGGACATTTTGTAATTGGAGTGTGTGGGACGGGAGGGCGATTGGTCCACATATTTAGTATTATATGTCCTGTTCTGTTGTGAAATGTTGTCCCAAGTCTCGTACTTCCTGGATTGATTGTGTCAGCCTTCTTATTTGGTTATTTGTCCTTGCAGTGGATGCGGCTTGTTTCTGAATGTTGCAGTGTCAGCAAGCATTGACAATGTGATCTCTGCCGTCCAACATGGCCCATTTCACCAGGTACAAAATGCTCTGCTCCTTCCCACCTAATTTATGATTGCAGACACCTGTGTGGAACTAGTCAATTAAAGAGAAAGATGTTTCAACACAGGTGGCTACAATCATAAATTAGGTGGGAAGTCCAGGAACAGAGCATTTTGTACCTTGTGGAACAGGTTATGTTGGAGGGTATGCTAATACATCTTCATAACACTGCCACTGCCTGAAAAAGGTGGGCGACCATGTGAAAGGAGTACAGACAGATAACAAACAGGTTGCAATATGTGGTGTGTAATGTACAGTAAGGGAAGGGAAATCTGTGCAGCTGCATAAATACAAAGCGTGAGATATATTTGTCTTGTAGTGAGGCTTGTCTACGTTGGACTGTCTTGGCAGAGGATGTGCTCTAGGCTATGCTGGGCTTTTTATTTGTTAATGTCAATTTGATATGTGTCAAGTACATAACATTTGTATGAGGGGGTTGGGTATGGGATGCCGGCGTTCAAAATCCCGATGCTGGCATCCCGACAGGGTAAGGATACCGACACCTGTCGGTAGGTATCCTTACCCTCCCCCCAGTGCCTAAACCTAACCTCCCCCTTAGTGCCTAAACCTAACCTCCCCTAAACCTAACCCTCGTCCCAGTGCCTAAACCTAGCCTACCCTCCCCTCACCATAAACTTAACCCTCCAACTTAGTGCCTAAAGCTGGCCACACACTAGACCAACTTACATCCAACCAGCCAACTTGTTGATTGGTTGGAATGAAAATCTGGTAAGGAATGGGAGTAACTGATGATCAGCAATTTGCTCCAAAATACCAGAAAACAGATGAAAATGGTCGTTCAGACAAGTTTGTTAAATGTTTGATCTAAACAATTTGTTCAAACAACAGTTTTTGTCCATTTTCCGGCGTTTGGGAGCAAATTGCTGATTGTCATTTGCTTTCATACCTTACCAGATTTTCATTCCAACCAATCAACTAGTTGGCTGGTTGGATGTAAATTGGTCTAGTGTGTGGCCAGCTTAACTCTAACCTCCCCCTCCCTGTACCCTAAACCTAATACTTCCCCCTAGTGCCTAACCCTACCCCCCCCGTCTAATCCCGCTACTTACCTTCGGGATTCCAACGGTCAGGATGCCGACGCCGGGATTCTGACTGGTGTCGGGATTCCAGCGCCAGCATTCTGACCGCTGGAATCCCATCATGTGCCGGGATATTGAACATATCCCGTATAAAGGGTATTTTAGGGATGGCGATTTAGTGCTAGTTTGATTTTGATAATGAGCCACAGGTAATAGTAACTAATCATAAGCCTGAACAATGTCCAGTGCAGTGGTGTCAAACTTGGGCCATCCAGCGTTAGTGGAACTACACATCCCAGCATGCACTGCACAGTTTTGCTATTAGGGCATGCTAAAACTGTGGCAGGGCATGCTGGGATACATAGTCCACAATAGCTGGATGGCCACGAGTTTGACACCCCTGGTTCTAGTGTAAATTGATTATTGCTTCAGAGAGAGTGCCAGCTTCTAGACGGATTGTAGTTGGTGCTGGTCACCTGTTCTGGGGTGTGGGTAAAAGCCGGAAACATAGTAACTGTATTGAAAAAGCCGGAAATCTTATTAAATGTATTGAAAAAGCCAGAAATCTTATTAAATGCATTGAAAAAGCCGGAAATCTTATCAAATGTATTAAAAAAGCCGGAAATCTTATTAAATGCATTGAAAAAGCTGGAAATCTTATTAAATGCATTGAAAAAGCCGGAAACCATAGTAAATGAATTGAAAAACCCGGAAATCTTATTAAATGCATTGAAAAAGCCGGAAACCATGTAAAGTGTATTGAAAAAATCTGGAAATCATATAAAGGGCCATATCCAATTAGCTGTAAAAAGCTGCAGTTTGTCGAAAAGTTTACACTTGTGCAAACTTTTCACCAAAAATGCGTATCATGCTATTCTATTAGCCGCGGCTTTTCGTACATGCAACTTTTTTAGATTTTTTAATACTGTACATTTTCTATGATTTCCGGCTTTTTCAATACATGTAATATGATTTCCAGCTTTTCTAATACATTTTCTATGATTTCCGGCTTTTTCAATACATGTAATATGATTTCCGGGTTTTCTAATACATTTACTATGATTTCCAGCTTTTCTAATACATTTACTATGATTTCCGGCTTTTCTAGTACATTTACTATGGATTTCCGGCTTTTTCAATACATGTAATAGGATTCTGGCTTTTTTAATACATTTACTATCAATTTCCGGCTTTTCAAATACATTTACTAAGGCTTTCCGGCTTTTTCAATGCATTTACTATGTTTCCGGGTTTTACCCTCTTCCCTTGTTCTGTATGACAGAATTGATGAGAAAATGTTTTAACTACATATGCACAGTGGAGATATGTGTTAAGTTTGCATATGGCAGGCTAGGCATTATGACTTGGGGGGAGGGGTATGTGTTTTGTTCCTAGAGGGAATGTCAAGATGAATCTGAGTGTACTGACTAGGTGGTGTGGCATGACTGAATATGAATAGTTATTAAGTTGGATCTGAATAATAAATGTTACAAAAATTTATTTTTTATTTTTTTTAAAGTGTGGAGCTTCTACCTCACAAGAAGGGGACTGTCTCCTGCAGCAGCCTTGCTAAGCCGCTTCCCCTCCCCCTTCCCAAGACATCACCACTGATTCCGAGTAGTGCATGATTGGACTGGAGCCATCAGCAGCTGTTGCCGGCTCAGCTCACTACCCGGCAAGCCGTTATACAACGGCGCTGTCGGTGACATGTGCTAAGCCCCGCCCCATGACATCACCACTGATTCCGGAAATGGAATCAGTGGTGTTACCGCTAAAAGGAGCCGGCTGCTCGTTCCCACCACCTACAACCTGCAGCTGCCATCAAATAAGTCATAGCCCGACTGCCCAGCAAGCACCTAAACAATGGCGCTGGTAACATGCGCAAAGCCCAGCCCCATGACG
Source organism: Taudactylus pleione (assembly GCA_031769625.1). Classification (NCBI taxonomy): domain Eukaryota; kingdom Metazoa; phylum Chordata; class Amphibia; order Anura; family Myobatrachidae; genus Taudactylus; species Taudactylus pleione. Next base: position 494,155 of record JAUIMM010000092.1, on the reverse strand, counting down.
TTACCACTGTTTCCGGAATTGGAATCAGTGGTGTTACTAATAAAGGAGATGCTGCCGATAAAAGAGCCGGCCGCCCGTACCCACCACTCGCAACTTGCAGCTGCCGCCGGGTTATTCAGCAGCATGACTACCCAGTAAGCAGCTAAATAATGGCACCAGTGACATGCAGAAAGCTCCACCCTCCTGCTATAGAGGGCATGGCTATATTACTCTGGGGCCCACCGGGGAAATCCCCGAATCCCCGGTGCCCCAGTCTGAGCCTGGATCCTCCCAGCCATTTCGGGAGAGTAGGCAAGTATGGTTGTAATCCACTGCGGTGCGCGAATAGTCGCACCATCGATCAGACATTGGCCTCTCCATCAGACATTAGAACTAACCTTCGGTTGTCAGAATGCCCGACGGTACATGGTCACTGGTGCCAGTAAAACTGCATCTTCCGACGCAGTCTCTGACACCGGCATGCCCCCAACATGCCCTCCCCAATAAAAGCCACCCCCTGTCAACACCCAGGAACACCTATTGGAATTTCATGGATCTTCGTGCAATTCCTATCTACATCCCCCTGATGTTACCACTGGGACTCATACACAGATTTATATGCGGCCACTGCTGAATCAGATTCAATAAACAAATGATTGGCTACAATCAGATTGTTAAATAAGTTATTTCATAACCATACCAATCCATGATTAAGTTTAGAGGTCATATTTACCTTCTGATATATGAGTATAACTGTATCATGTCTGTTTACTGAGGTTAGTTAAACTAAAATAAATAAAGTATTATCCATAGACTGAAATGAAAGTCACTTAGGGCCTGATACAGAGTTGCCTGTAAGTCAGTTTTGCGGATTAACATTGTGATTGTTAGTAACTGCGCATGAAGAATCTTGCACACATATCTATCAGCAATTCTGAGATGTATGCATTTCACTTACAGCTAAATAGGCATTACTATGTTACAGTGGGGCATTTGTAGGTTGAGCGTGTACTGTAGATGGAGTTATGGGCTGTGCTGAATTGTATGCACGCAGGGATCCCTCTCATACCCTTTCTCCAAGGATATTGCTGGTGAGTGGCGGATCTAGATTTTTTGGCCCTAAAGCTTAAACTGTTATGGGGGAGAGAGAGAAACTATAGATAGATAGATAGATAGATAGATAGATGTAAAAACCCTTCAGAGAGTGAGACTGTAGATAGATAAATGTAGAAACCCCCCAGAGAGAGAGAGAGAGAGACTGTAGAAAGATATTTAGATGTAGACACCCCCCAGAAATTTAGACACTGTAGATAGATAGATGTAGAAACCCCACAGAGAGTGAGAGACTGTAGATAGATGTAGAAACCTCCCAGAGAGTGAGAGACTGTAGATAGATATATAGATGTAGAACCCCTCCGAAAGTTAGACACTGCAGATAGATAGATGTAGAAACCCCCAGACAGTGAGAGTCTGTAGAAAGATAGATTTAGAAACCCCCCAGAGAGTGAGAGACTGTAGATAGATGTGAAAACACCCAGATAGTGAGACTGTATATAGAGATATGTAAAAAAAAAACAGTGAGTGAGAGACTGTAGGTAGATGTAAAAAAAACCCAGAGAGTGACTGTAGATAGATAGATGTAGAAACCCTCAAAGAGTGAGAGTCTGTAGAAAGATAGATCTAGAAACCCCCCAGAGAGTGAGAGACTGTAGATAGAAGTGGAAGCCCCCAGATAGTGAAACTGTAGACAGATAGATAAAGAGATGTAATAAACCCCAGGAAATGAAAAGACTGTAGATAGATGTAGAAACCCCCCAGAGAGTGAGAGACCGTAGACATATAGATAGACATAGAATCCCCCCAGAGAGTGAGAGATTGTAGATATATAAATAGATTATATAAATAGATGTAGAAACTCCCCAGAGAGAGAGAAACTGTTGATGGATAGATGTAGAAACCTCCCAGAGAGTGAGATACTGTAGTTAGGTAGATAGATATATGGAAAAAAACCCAGAGAGTGAGACTATAGATAGATAGATGTAGAAACCCACCAGAGAGTGAGAGACTGTAGATATATAGATAGACCTGGAAACCCCCCAGAGAGTGAGAGATTATAGACAGATGTAGAAACTCCCAGAGAGAGAGATTGTAGATAGAAGTAGAAGTCCCTCAGAGAGTGAGAGACTGTAGACACATAGATAGATAGATGTAGAAACCCCCCAGAGAGTGAGAGACTGTAAATAGATTTAGAAACCCCCCAGAGAGTGAGAAACTGTAGATAGATATATGTAGAAACCCCCCAAAGAGTGAGAGACTGTAGATAGATAGATATAGAAACCCCCCAGGAGAGTGAGAGACTGTATATAGATAGATGTAAAAACCCCCCACAGAGTTAGACACCTTAGATAGATAGGTGTAGAAACCCCGCAGAGTTAGACTATAGATATATAGATGTAGAAACCCTCCATAGAGTGAGACACTGTAGATAGATATATACTGTAGATGTAGAAACTCCCCAGAGAGTGAGAAAATGTATATAGATGTAGACACCCCCCAGAGAGTGAGAAACTGTAGATAGATATATGTAGACACCCCCCAGAGAGAGAGAGAGACAGATAGATAAATGTAAAAAATTGAGTAATGGTCTAGCGCAACTTAAGTAAGTAGCAAGAACGTCAAAGAACAGTTTCCTACTGCTCTGGAGGATGTCTGACCTCATCCAATAAGAGACAATATGCAAAAATTACCAGATGCTGTGCACAACCTCTGTACTAAATTGTGTATATTGATGAGTGTAAATAAATATAAGGAATAGTATATAAAGAAATGGTGTTTATTTTATACTGAAAAGCTACAAATGTTAAAATATCACAAGAGAAGTGTCCTTGTGTGCTATGTTATGCACACATACGTAAAAAAGTACTGGTGTACCCCCACGATTATCTTAGCCACTTCTGGGGTATTGGAATAGTCAAGTAATCAGCATGAAAAATGCTGCAAAAATTGCCTGAAATGCCAATGAGAATACCTTGAATTGTGTCCTTAGCCAGATGTATCGTTGCCTGGGGTGATTCTTCTTGCGATCCGGGGACAGTTAGCTGGGGCCAGCAGAGTGACTCCCGCTGCCGGCCCCAGCTAACAGTCCCCGGATCGCAAGAAGAATCACCCTGGGCAACGATACATCTGGCTAAGGACACAACTCCAGGTATTCTCATTGAGAATAGTGGGACGCCGCTAGATCTCTCACATTCAGACTATTGACATCCATATAGACTAACAGTGACATGCTACTGGTGGATATATGGCACATGTGATCTATTTGTTTTGCCTCCTTATCAATTTTTAATTTTTCCATTTATCGATTTATTGACATTGGCATTTCAGGCAATTTTTGCAGCATTTTTCATGCTGATTACTTGACTATTCCAATACCCCAGAAGTGGCTAAGATATTCGTGGGGGTACACCAGTACTTTTTTATGTATGTGTGCATAACATAGCACACAAGGACACTTCTCTTGTGATATTTTAACATTTGTAGCTTTTCAGTATAAAATAAATAAATTTCTTTATATACTATTCCTTATATTTATTTACACTCATCAATATACACAATTTAGTATAGAGGTTGTGCGCAGCATCTGGTAATTTTTGCATAGATGTAAAAAACCCAAAAAAGTGAGAGACCATAGATAGATCGATGTAGAAAACCTCCAGAGAGAGATAGACGATAGATTGATAGATATAGAAACCCACCAGAGAGTGAGACACTGTAGATAGATACAGTTGATGTAGAAACCCTGCTCCAGAAAGTGAGAGACTGTAAATAGATAGATGGATAGATATATGTGGAACCCCCCCAGAGAGTGAGAGACTGTAGATGGATAGATAGATAGATGTGGAAACCCCCCCCAGAGAGTGAGAAACTATAGATAGATGTAGAAACCCCCAGAGAGTGAGACTATGAATGGATAGATGTAAAAACCCCCCCAGAGAGAGATATAGAGACGATAGATAGATAGATAGATAGATATAGAAACCCACCAGAGAGTGAGACACTGTAGATAGATACAGTTTATGTAGAACCCCACCAGAGAGAGAGACTGTAGATAGATAGAAATATAAATAAATAGCTGTAGAAACCCCCCAGAGAGTGTGAGATTGTATTAGATAGATGTAGAAACCCCCCGATAGAGAGACCATAGATAGATCATATACAAAACCAAAACTTACTTCCTCTGTAGGATCCCAGCTATTGATCCTCCTAAGTGAGATCTCTGGACTCCCCCTGAATCTGGTCTCTCCCCTACGCTGTGTGTTCCCACCTCTGAGCTGCATGCCATCCCTCAAGCAGCTCAGATTTCAGTTTGTGGTCAGCACTGCAGAGCCGACTTCTGGCAGATGGGACAGCACAAATGGAGATGGGAACATCTAGTGGCACCTGGCAGTACTGCACTCAGCAGTGATACTGACAGCGGCTCTCTATTCTGCATCTGGCCTGCTCATAAGCGCCAACCTCTGGTCGGAGCTGTAGATAGAGTGTCTGCCGGCCAGTACTGATCAGGGGGGTTTCGGGGTACACAAATCCCTCCCTACATGCACTACTGAAGAGTATATTCAAAAGGTCAATATTAAGTATTTCAACCCATTGGATAATGATTCTATCACTAAAATAACCTTATTTTAATAACACACTTAAAAAACCATTAATTTTGTTGAAAAGTTCATTCATTAACAAAAAAATTTGCTTCAGGACCCCTCCGGGGTTAGGGGCCCTGAAGCTTAAGCTTCATTAGTTTCACAGTAGATCGTTTCTGTTGCTGGTGCAAATTCACACTGATAGTAGACATGTGCGCCTACCCCTGTGTTTTGGTTTTGGATCTGTATTCATCTTCGTGTTTTGGTTTTGCAAAACCACTCTCACATATTTTGGTTTTGGATCTGTATTTTGTTTTAAAAAAAACAAACAAAAAAAACAGCTAAAACTAAATTTTGACCTGTTAGCATGCAATCCAAAACCCGAGTTCATTTTTTAAATCCAAGTTCCGAACCGCTGGAAAATCCGAACTGGGACTCAGTTCAACTCCTTACCCCAAAGTGATTCCAATCCCAGACTCAGGGCCTGATTCTGCAAGAATCATAATTGCAAAGCTGCACCCTTGCAGATATGGTAATGCAGCAGGAGGCATCGCGCCTCCTGTACATTACTTATCCGAGCTGCGTTATGCAACACAGCATCGGATAATCTGCGTAACATAGGCCGGCTGTGGTGACCCATGGGGTCCCACAGCCGGCCGCCGCAGTTTAGAGGAAGAGGCCAGGAAATCTACGTCAGCCGACGGACTACCTGGCTTCTTCCCTACCCCGCAATGGCGGCAATACGCCTCCATTTCAGGAAATGGAGGGGATCGCCGCCCCCTCCCCGCCCACAAATGGCAGCAGACTGTCAATCTCTGCCAGTCTGCTGCCAGTGTGCCAGGGAGTAAGCAGGATCCATTCTACACACTCGCAGAATGGGTCCTGTGCCTGCGCAGATTCCCATACATCGGGAATCTGCGTTCAGCAGTGCACTTGCGTACACTGCTGAATCAGGCCCTCAGTTCGACTCGGAACCCCTAAATTCGGTGGTTGTCAGTTATCTTAAAACTGGACTCACACATCTCTAAATGATAGTGATGACAGCTATTTTCATGAAGTAGAGATAAAGTACCAGCCAACCAGCACCTAACTGTCATTTTTCAAACACAACCTGTGATATGATGGTTAGGAACTGATTGGCTGGTACTTTATCTCTGTTAATTTTATCTACATCCAAGGCTTAGTAAATAAACCCCAGTGTTTTAAAAATGATACACAGGAGCTAATTGGTTGGTACTTTATCTAGATACACTTTATCTCTCTGCAAAGCTTTGATAAATCTCCCCTAATGCCGCGTATCCACTAGCATATATTAATGAGCGATTGCACGATTATGACATCATAATCATGCAATCGCTCATTAATCATGCATAAATCTGGCATGAAAGTGTCAAGCGATCAGTGATGCGCGCTCCCACTGGTAGTTTTTTACATCAATCATCACCTGAACATGCTGGTCGATCTGCCGATAACGACAGATTGGCCATGTTCAGGGATGAGGGAGGGTGTCTGCACTAAATGACCTATCAATCAGCGTAGGCACTGCAGGGGAAGAGGAATGACTGTACGATTACAATGTTGTAATTGTACAGTTGTTCCACTATCTGCTAGTGGATACGCACCTTAAAGCATGTAAACTGCCAGGAGCTGATTGGTTGGTGCTTTATCTCTCTCCAAGGCTTAGTACATCTCCCTCTAATGCCGGGTACACACTAGACAAAACATCATCTAGTGTGTACCTACTATGTCACTGAAGAGATGCGTCGTCAGCGACATCGCCCTGTTAGTGAGGGCCATGTTGCTGAATGCAGTATGGCCCCCGCTGTTGCTTCATCGCTGCCAGCACCGGCAAGTGTGTATGCATCTGCCGATGCCGGCACCCCACCAGGTCTTGATGCTTATGAGGTTGGTACACACTAGACATTGTCTAGTGCAGTGGTTCTCATACTCGGTCTTAAAGGACCACACACAGGGCCTGATTCAGACCCGCTCGCTAGATGCGACCGCTTGCTCCCAGCGTATGGAAATTTTGCTAAGTGACGTCAGGGCAGCCGCTCACTCGGCAAGGCATAAGCACGCCCACTATGTCTTGGCGAGCGATCACTTTGTGTTTACAGACGCCCACCAGCCTGTCTTTAGCCGCCACTAGCGTACGTCATCTCCAGAAAGTATATTCAACCATCGGTGCAGCGGGTTACATCAGATCTGACCGCAACGATTGCGGTTGACTGTACCCTACTGCAAGCAATGCGGGCACTTCAGTGTAATTTTCAACCAGGTGATGTGTACTATGTCGCTGCCTGTTAATTATGCACGCCCCAGAAACGGCGTGGAAACACTCTGGCACGCCTACGTCCGCAACTCCACTCCCCCATTACTGCTGCCCTGCCCCTGTTACCACCCACAAACGGCCTCTCCTGTCACTCATTCCACTGGGCTGTCTTTGCAGGGCGACCGAGCAAAATCCGATCGCTCGTACTAGTTTGCGCACTGCGAACTATACGCATGCGCACATTAGTGAACATCATCTGCAACGAGTGGCCGCTTGCTAGCAAGCAGGTCTGAATCAGGTCCACAGTTCACATTTTGCAGGTCACCTAGCAGGTACATAGGTGTATTCATTACTCACTGACACATTTTAAAAGATCCACAGGTGGAGATAATTATTTCACTTGTGATTCTGTGGTGAGACCTGGAAAACATGCACTGTGTGGGGTCCTGAGGACCTATTTTTAAGAACCTGTGGTCTAGTGTGTACTGGCCATAAGAAGCAATATTTAGGAAAAATTATGCTGGACTAATTGTGGCAGAGTGTTTTATTGAAAGATATAGTACTGTTTACAAATAAGCATTAAAGGTTTGAATTCAGTTACAAAATTCATTAAAGTGTTACAGTGTATGTAAAAGGACAAATAAGAAGAATGTTGTTGGAACTGATATATAGCTGCATGCAGAACATATTATTCTTACAGGCCTAGGGCAAAGTTAATACTGGGAACTGAGGCCAGCATACTTTAAAGCACAAGAACATCTTAACTCTATCATTTTATTATTATTTGATTTGCAATTGCTTTTATAGTCTGGAAAATATTTGTAATTTAGTTGACATTTATAGTCGCACTGAGCTATTAAAACCAATTTTAATGTTTTTACGATCTTGATTCAAATCCTAAAAATAAAAATAAGCCTTCTGTTTATCCTCTTTATCCTCAATAATTTTAAGATTTAATTTAATTTATGTTGGCATTTACCTGAAAAACATGAATGTTCTTTTCAGTGAAACATTTAGAAGGGGAAATGCATTAACTTTTGTTTTATGTTAATAATAAATAAAATACCAGTCTGCATCAATGCTGCACCCTTTCATATTTGGCTGTCCTCTTAATACACTAATTGTGTTACTGCTTATAGATATAAACTAAGGAGATGATTTATTATCAATGCTTTTCAATGCTTTTTCAGATTAACATGCCTTCTACATATAAATCAGATTTAAGGTGGAAACGTTTTTAACATGAAAAAGATTACTACAGTATATATAATTTCTTAGCAATACAGTGACTATAATCCCTTGTTATCCATTGTATAATAATAGGTGTTGGGTTTGAATTGTACTCAGATATAATATTACTCTCGTTCATACAATATAGTAGATGTCACATGCAGAAGTGGGAACGAGATAGGATACAACCCACAATAAATAAAGTATGTATGGTGGATAAATAGGTGGAACTGTGAATTCTGATATATACATATACCAGACACAGCTGAATGAGAGACATACAAATTATAATAAAGTATGCCAATCACGGAGCTGAATCTGATATTCCCAGATGACTAGCGCACTAGGGGCCTGATTCAGAGCCGGACGCAATTAGCGCTCGCTCATCCTGAAAATAGGGGTGGCTATTCAAATGAACCGTTCGCTGTTTGCGGTCTGTTCACGCCTCTAGGCCTGAACGAGCGAACAGAACTTCTTAAATTTTACAGCGGCCTCCTGGCCGCTCATATAGCTGTGGGTGACCACCCACAGCTATAGCGAGCGGCCAGGAAGATGTTCGCGATGGTCAAGACCATCGTGACCATCGGGCTTGCGACGAGACCCTTGTGGTAGGGTCTCGTTGCCGCAAGCCCGGGAGTGCTTTCGGCCCTATCAGAGCCGAGAGCACTCCCACTGGTATCACTTGTGATGTCAGTGGGGCCGGCCCCAGATGGTAGGCGTTCCCATGGGAACGCCTCCGTCTGGGCAGCCACGCCCCCGGCACGCCCACCAAAGAGGGCGTGCTGTCACTCACCATTGACAGCACGCCCCCTTTGGTACGAGACCCGGAGCAGCGGCTTGCCCGTCGCTATCCGGGTCCGACATGTGCATATGATGGAGCCGGCTCCGTCGTGCGCATGCGCACTGGGCCAACATCGACCTGCTTGCGAGTGCTCAGCGCTCGCGAGCGGGTCTGTATCAGGCCCACTGTTCGAATGCATGTGGATTGTGGCCCTGATTCAGAGGCGCTCGCAAAAAGCGAGCGCTCGCTCTGAATCAGGGCGGGTGCTTGTTTTTTTAGCTTTACCACCCACAGCTTATGCGAGCGGCCAGGTGATGGTCGCGATGGTCAAGACCATTGCTACCATCAGGCTTGCGATGAGACCCTTGCGGTAGGGTCTCGTGGCAGCAAGCCCCTAACAGAGCAGGAAGTCCACTGATTGATATCACGAGTGATGTCAGTAGGGCCACCCACAAACGGCAGGTGTTCCTGCAGGAACGCCTCTGTTTGCCCAGCCACTCCCCCTCCCCGCCTTCCAAACGGGGCGAGCTGTAGATCAACATTGACAGCCGCCCCTTTTGGATGCGAGCGCTGGAGCGACCGCTTTTTGAGCTCGCTCTGGGGCTTGTGCACTGGCACACCATCGACCCGCTTGTGAGCAGGTCTAAATCAGGCCCTGTGTGTTTAGGAATTGACGAGAAATCCCAAAGGTTTCTATCTAATGAGACATTGAATATATATCTGAGGTACTCAGAAGCGATTATGTCCGATATATATATATATATATATATATATATAACTAATATCCACTGTGAATGTACACACTGAGGGCCTGATTCAGAGCCGCTCGTAAGCGGCCGCTCGTTCGCTCCGAGCGATGTTCGCACAACTGCGCATGCATATGGGTCATAATGCACATGCGCCAACCAGTCAGTGTGATCGGAAATCGAGCGCTCGCCAAATAGCGAGTGCCTGCTAATTTGAGTGACAGGATGAGGCGTTTGTGGGTGGTAACAGGGGAAGGTGCTTGAAAACGGGGAGTGGAGATCCGAACGCAGGCGTGCCAAACGGTCAAAACGGGCGTTTTAAGGGTGTGCATAATTAACAAAGCAGCGTCATCGACCAAGTCACTTGGTTGTCTCTTAGCCTGAACTGTTCACATGATTGCGGTAGGATAAACCTACCACAAGCACTGTGAGCAGTTCAGATGCCTTTCGATGTACTCGATTAATCAAATAAATAGCGGCGATGACGTAGGATGCGAGGGGGCGTCTTTACAAAATAGCGAGCGAATGTTTCGTTCACTCGCTCAGACATAGAGGCGTCAACAGACCGCAAAGAGCGAGCGCTCAATTTAAATAGCCGGCCCCTTCTTCTGAACGAGCGAGCGCAAATAGCGTCCGGCTCTGAATCAGGCCCTGAATCTGGTAAAGTGATTCCTGAATAAGAAAAAACAAAGTATATTGTTTCATTACTGAGGGATTTAGAGTACAGAACATTCATTCTATTGCAATTGTATCACAGATGTTCAACAGTAACGGTGTTTGATACATTTAAGATCAGATACATCTATTCCGTTGGCGGTATCAAGCCAACCAGCTGGTGAGGATCTGACACAGTGTTTTTTCCTGTATTGTGATTGAAACAGGAATTTGGATTATCTTACCGGAACCAGCAGACAACTCACTAATTTGAACATCAACACAATATTACTTAAATGATGGGCTATTAAGAGACAAATAGACACTCTGCCATTAAAATAATTCACATTCTTTTATTTTAATCAATACTTTCACAATTTTTGTACACAAAGATATTTCGCCTTGCTTTGCGAATTGTTTGAATATTTTAAGGAAAATAATAAAAGTAACATTTTAAATTGTGCACCAGACACAGGACCTCATTCAGAGCCGGTCGCACAGAGCATGCGGTCGGTCTGAATGAGGGGAGGACGTCTTGAATTTTCAAGACTTCCTCCTTTGCGGTGGTAAGGCTGTGGGTTAACACCCACAGCCTTACGACCGCCTAAGGTGATGGTCGCGATGGTCAAGACCATCGCGACCATCGGGGCTTACGTCGAGGCCCTAGGGTAGGGTCTCCCTTGTCGTAAGCCCCGGAGAGCTTCTGGCTCTGTCTGAGCCGGAAGCTCTCCACTGACATGGAAACGCCCTCATTTGGGCTGCCACCCCCCCGGCCCGCCTTCCAAACGGGGCGGGCTGTCAATCAACATCGACAGCTCGCCCCCTTTGGATCGAGACCCGCTACGACCAGCGCTGTCGTGCACATGCTCTGTGGGGGGCCATCGACCCGGTGCGAGTGCATCGGTGCTAACGACCGGGTCTGAATGACCCCCACAGATTCCTTTTACTCCTTTTTCTGATCTAGACTTTGCATGGCCTTCACAAGCTTTTGTGCAAAGTCGTTGTGGGCTATCAACCTCACGATGAAAACTACAAAGTACTCATTTTTGGCCTCTTTTTGGGATTAATGCATCTTGGGCCTGATTCAGAGACAGGCGCAATGATATTTACGCAGATCAAGCAATTGTTTGCCATTATGCATGCGTATAAGTCGCACTGCACACGAGCAGCGATTGTTATGTGATTATGCCCTCACAGAGGATTCACTGGCAAAGAGAGTGACAAGTAGTCAGCATTTGGGGGAGATAACAGGGTCATGGTTAGGCAAATACAGGCTTGTTAGACCATTTCATGGACGTGCATAAATTAACCATTGCTATCGCTTTTGCAGCAAGAGAGTCATCTGCTTGTCAGGAGAGCAGCCTTGTTTGCGGCTGGTCAGACTTGACTTCCATGTTGTGTGACTGCCTGAAGTGCATTGAAGTTACCGATGTTTATGCAGGAGAGCGACATTGGATGGATATGAGAATGCAGCAGGGGGCATCCCTATGCTCAGGTAAGCTTTGGGACTATTAGCATATTTTCGCAGCTGTGTTCCATGAGGAATCGATGCTACGATTGCATTAATGTCCTTCTCGGAATCAGGCCCCTTGTGTTCCAAACATACATATAAAGATTCTATCGCAATATGCAATAAGTTAGGGATGTGACTTGATCATGTTAGCAGTAAATGTGTCAGGTTCCCCTATTTGTACACACTATAATAATGTAATGAAGTGTCATGCACACAAGAGATAATAACTATCTTGACTGGAACAAGTTGATCAGTGTTTCTTACATACGAAATGTAGTTACAAACCTCCTCATACAATATGTTATTAAGTGATTTCAAATTAAATGGGAAGAGACCTCACCTGAAACTGCTGGGAAGCACCCAGCCGCTTCAGACACAAGGGGTGCACGTCATCCATTAACGCTGCTTACTGCTCATAGCTGTGCTATTTGGTGTCACCCCCAAGGATCACCTGGTGCAGCCCGCACCCCCCACACCTTCTTAGTGATGCCACTTATCTCAATGAATGTTACCAATAAGTAATGTGAATAGACAGCTGCAACTTGATCAATTAAGTACTATACGCTGTAGGGGTCAATGTGCAAGTAGCCATTTAAAATAGAGATGTGTGGGTTCGGTTTAACTCGGATTTATGCAGTTTTTTTCGCCAAAATTAACACAAGTTCGGATTAGTTCGGATTTATTTTTATTGGCTATCCAAAACACGTGATAGCCGATAGCCAATAAAATGCAGTTTTTGAGATCCGAACATATCTGAGTAAATCCGAGTAAAACTGAACCCACACATCTCTAATTTAAAAATAAATACATATCTAACTTTGTACCATCTCCAGGGAGCGTGCTACACTTACACCAACAGGCCCTTACTGAACCCAACTAAAGCTTGCCCCACCTCTCAGAGTGTTAGGGACAGCCAAAGGTACTAAAAGACACGGCGCTGACAAAGGTTGTTTCTCCAAGCAGCTGCTGAATAAGAGATAGTCAGTCTCTTCAATGAACAGTACAAATAAAAAATTGCAGCGCAATATATATTCCACGGATTTATTCTTTAAAAATTATCACATTAAATATAAAAATAAAAGCAAATAAGATTCTTACAGAAATTAATAGACAAATATAAATGGCACTCATTAATTCAAAAAATAGACATGCATGTCAAAAATTAAAAAGCTCATATATGTAAGCATACACCCCGTTCAGGCACCATCACAGTTCATGATACTGCATAGGTTCATTAGTGCACAGACAGTTCCAATTGGAAATGACAACTTTACCGGTTTGAAGTGATTCCAGTATGTCCTGTATAGGTAGTGGTCCTAATAATGGAGCCGTGCAGGACTTTCTGTATTAGGAAGGATATTTCTTCAAACAGCTGCATCTGTGAGGTAGTCCAAAGTGTCTTAAGATGGTCGTGGACATGAGGTGGAAATATTCCCAGCCGCACCAAATCTGTCTGTTAAACCTTGAATCAACTGAAGATGTTGAAGAACTCAGTAAATGATTCCAATGAGCACTGGGTTCCAAAAGGATTGTTCCAATCACAATAAAGTGCAGATAAAAATGGGGGTGCCTGAAGCGGGGTGCTTCACCAACGCGTTTCACTGCCAAACTGGCAGCTTTTTCAAGGTGACCATACTGTTCCCAGTAGAGCTCTTTTATAGTGCCAAGCATTTGTAATCAATTACATCCAGCTGTGTCTAATAACAGCAATCACATAGATAAAGCAAGGTAAACAACCACAACATATATTAAATTGAAAATGAAATAAAAAGAACAAGAAAGGAGGCAAACCAATAACCTATATATTTGGCAATAAAAACTCAGATCACTTACTATTAATTAGAGTACGATTAAATCTCCTCATTCCAATGCAGAGACAGCCAGTTACTCTCCCATTGGTTAAAGGATCACACGTGATCACACGTGGTCTGGATTCGATTCTATGTTACCATGGAGCGCGGCGTCCTCCTCTGACGTCGCGTCCCAAGCCTCAATTTCCATCTACTTAACTTAATAGCAGATGGAGATGTGATATTGGTCTTGGATGGAGTGAGAAGGAAGTGCCCGACTGAGACACGGCACCAATCACTATCCCATTGGCCAAAAGGTCACACGTGGTCTAAGCTCGACTCCGTGTTGCCGTGGAGCGCGGCGTCCCCCAGACGTCACGTCCCAAGCCTCACTTCCATCCTCTCGACCTAACTACAGATGGAGTAAGGGACACCGGTCTCAGATGGAGCAGGAAGGAAATGCCCACCTGGGACATGGAGCGCAGCGTCACTCTACGCTGCGCTCCACAACCAACGTCCCCCTCTCCTTACGTTGTTTAACTCATTAATAAAGATTGCAACATATAATGGAAAATTGAAGTATTAGATACAAAAATTATATACTAAACATCCACAAAACAAATAGGTTTTCCAGTACGTCTAAAGACAGGAACCAATTTTTAAAAATTATATAGGTAAGTCTATAAAATATACATATATTAAAATCATGTATATTAGACCTCTTATAGCACAAAGAGCTCTACTGGGAACAGTATGGTCACCTTGAAAAAGCTGCCAGTTTGGCAGTGAAACGCGTTGGTGAAGCACCCCACTTCAGGCACCCCCGTTTTTATCTGCACGTTATTGTGATTGGAACAATCCTTTTGGAATCATTTACTGAGTTGTTCAACATCTTCAGTTGATTCAAGGTTTAACAGACAGATTTGGTGCGGCTGGGAATATTTCCACCTCAAGTCCACAACCATCTTAAGACACTTTGGACTACCTCACAGCTGCAGCTGTTTGAAGAAATATCCTTCCTGATACAGAAAGTCCTGCACGGCTCCATTATTAGGACCACTACCTATACAGGACATACTGGAATCACTTCAAACCGGTAAAGTTGTAATTTCCAATTGGAACTGTCTGTGCACTAATGAACCTATGCAGTATCATGAACTGTGATGGTGCCTGAACGGGGTGTATGCTTACATATATGAGCTTTTTAATTTTTGACATGCATGTCTATTTTTTGAATTAATGAGTGCCATTTATATTTGTCTATTAATTTCTGTAAGAATCTTATTTGCTTTTATTTTTATATTTAATGTGATAATTTTTAAAGAATAAATCCGCGGAATATATATAGCGCTGCAATTTTTTATTTGTACTGTTAGGGACAGCCAGTCTATGCTGGGTACACACGGAGCGATCATCAGTGATAACGATATCTCTGAACGATCTTCCTTTAAAAATTCTGGTGTGCTGGATGAACGATATTGTTCATCCACACACCCAAAATCCACCAACGACCCACGATCAACAATCGCGGATCCCTATGGAGAGATAACGATATCGGTCCAGATTGGCCTGAATGCATGTACGATGGTCGATATCATTATCGTTCAGCTGGAGCGCCCATCATTGGTCATTCATTGCATACACACAGAATGATATGAACGATATATCGTTGAACGATATCGTTATTGTTCATATCGTTGAAATATATTGTTCCGTGTGTACACACCTAATGATAATCAAAATTCCAGTGGCACAATAACTCCAGATTGCTCATTCGCCTTTTTAACCCCTCATACTGCCAGAAAACCCAGACAATAATGCTCTTATAAGCACTGATGATTTAAGGTGTATTGTTTGAATGCAATTAATGAACATTAATAGATAAATATACCCGTCTCTATTTCTCAATATAAACTGATCAGATAAGAAAATATGTGGGCATGCTTTAAATAGAAAAACATATCTATCCAATGTTTTAATTAAATAACAAATATCAAATCAGAGATGCACATAAAGTATAGTGATACTTAATAAATGATAATATAATAATGCATTCACACTCTAAAGGGCCAATGCAGAGTTAGTCAAAAAATGTACATACATTATATAAAAAAAAAAAATATACAGAATTTTTGCAGCCGAACAGATCGCTGCATTGGATCATATGTGCCCTGTTTATGCCAGGCATACTGTACATCACATAGAGTTACACCCATGTTTGTAACGATTTGCTAATTCGCTATTAGCATCAATAAAATGCAAAAGATGTCTCTGATACAGCAGAGACAATGATAAAAAATGCTAAAACATGCACACAAAACATATTAATAAAGCACCCATCAGTTTGCAATAGCGATAAGCCAATCACAAGTGCTGTCACTGACAGTTATCATCATCATCATCAATACTGCCAGCACTAGCACTTATACTAGGAATAATAATATCACAGCTGTATATTCCCCAATGGCATTGGGATTCAAAGATTAGGAATTTGGCTGTGTAGTAAATATGATGGACCAGTTTGTCTTAAGATTTGTTTATTGATCTAACTTGTTGACACAGTAAATCAGGGTTGGGGAACCTTATTTCTGCCGAGGGCCATTTTGATATATATAACATTATTTGCGGGCATGGTGCAGGCCACACCCCATCCGTGTAAAGTCACATGGGGGATAGGCCACAATCGCCATTTATTACAGCAATGCCCGGATCATCCTGATGATGCTTTGGGGAGCTGTAAGGGCAGCGGTGGGACCATCTGAAGCATCCTAAGAGTGTTCCAGCTGGCACTGCTGCATAGATTCTGGCTGCAGGGTGCCATTCTAGGCACCCTGCTAACCAGATGAGGCTAGCATTAAAAAGCTCAGAGGGCCAGAACAAATGGTTCCGGGGGCCTTATACGGCCCAAAGACCTGAGGTTCCCATCCCTGCAGTAAATTAATCAGTGAGCCTTTGGGCATTTAGATAACAGTACATTTTGAAATTAAATTTAATATAACATTCCCAGCATCTGGAGATTAAAAGACCACCCCACCATATGTGAAGAAAGTCCCCTTGTGTAAATGGTTTCTCCAATGTAAATTGGATGTTTGAAGGTAGATAGTAGGTAACCTTATGTGGATAATGTATCATTTAGTATAGATATTGTAGTTATTCTCTTTCATATCTGTGTTTTTCACAAATTAGTCTACTCACTGATGATTGAGCAACCTTCATCCTTGGTCAAGAGAGACCCGGATGTCTTGTTCCCACTTTAACTCAAATGGTTACATAGTAAAAGGAGAATAAAACAGAACAGAGCTATATAGCAGTGATATAATTCCATGTCTCTCCATTGACTGGCTCAATCTACTGCATTCCTTTGCTGGCTCCCTGGATAATGTACTGTAGATTGAGGCTAATCTGATGCCCATAGGCAGCAAGGTTAAAAATGTACCCCCTGATCCATTGATAGAGCCTCTTCGATGTCAACCCATTTACTGTAGCCAGAGTTGACATGCCAAGAAAGAATATGACTGCCACTGGGCGGCATGGTAATATTTGGGGCATGGAAATCTAATCCTCCATTGTTGATAGATTTAGTAAGACCTTGTGTTTCTTCCCATTGCATAAGAATATATTGCATAGAGATTGGAGCGATATGATATTTTGAAACAGATACAGCAGTTTAGGAAGAACATTCTGATGATCTTAATACTCCTCAACCACTAGATGTAGAGAGGGCTCCAGTGGTTTAAATATAATTTAATAATAATTAATAATAAAGTGTAATTAACTTGAAACAGTTGGTTGTAATATTTGGTTAATGAGATGCCAAAGTATTAAACTGCAAGGGTTTTTCATGGGAAAATCCAAGTGTATTTCCAATAGTTTTGTAGTCTCGATGCAGGGGAAAGGCTAGTACTTTGGTGGTTTTCCCCTTATAAACAATGAGCAAACCAGGAGGTATATTTACTATTGATCAAGTTTTTTATTCTGTTCAAATTGCCATTCGATTTTGTTATGATTTCCATTCGATTTTGATATTGGAGATTTACTAAAGCCAAAATCGAACAGAGAATGGAATTTCACTCAAGATTGAATATAGGCAAAATATCAATGTTTTCCCTTAGTCAAATATAGAATCCCTTCATTTAATAGCATTCAGTTTGCAAATCGACTGTAGTTCATACTCAAAGTCAAACTTCAAATCCCCACATGAATAGAATAATGAGAGATAGTCGATTTGAGCTTCCAAATGCAATTCTATTGGCTGGAAATTGATTTGACGCCTTTAAAAGTTCCCAAAAGCATGTGGGGCAGTCAGGCTGTAGGAATAATAGCTGTTGAAGGCTATGCTATGCTGTGCACTTACCTGCAGTATGCAAATCACCACCTGACTGAGAGAATCCAGGAGCATCAATCAGAGCAACAGCAGCAGCTTCACAAGGTACCCCCCAACCTATGCAGGCCTATGTTTCTTCACTGTCACATAAACCTCAATGCTTTTTCTGCTGGTGAGGTCATACAGATGTTCTACCTCTTAGGTTCCAATATCATGGTGCTGTATGACCTCATCAAAACTCAACTTGAGCCAAACACTGCATGGTCACATGCTGTATCAGGCCTGCACAAGCTGCTGTGTGCTTTGCATTTTATTGCTACTGGCTCTTTTCAGTCAGTTTCAGGTAGAGTGCTAGGTATTTCCCAGCCTACCTTTAGCAGGCACCTATCCCAAGTCATGTGGACTCTGATCCCCATCTGCAAGACCTACATTTTCTTTCCCAGCCAGGAATCACACTGGCATGAACTTAAGGTAGCTTTCTGTAGTCTCTCAGTCATGCCTAATGTTCTGGGAGCTATAGATTGCACACACATTGGGCTGAGGGCCTGATTCAGAGCCAGACGCTCTGAATTAGGGCGTCCCTTTTTTTTTAAAGACTGCCTCCTGGCCGCTCGCATAGCTGTGGGTGACCACCCACAGCTTATGCAAGCAGCCAGGTTATGGTCGTGATGGTCAAGACCATTGTGACCATTGGGCTTACGACGAGACCCTTGTGGTAGGGTCTCGTGGCCACAAGCCCCAGTGGACTTCCTGCTCTAATAGAGCAGGAAGTCCACCTACTGACATCACGAGTGATGTCAGTAGGGCCACCCACAAATGGCAGGCATTCCTTCGGGAACACCTCCATTTGTGTAGCCACCCCCCCACCAGGCCTACAAAACGGGGCAAGCTGTCGATCAACATCGACAGCCACCTCTTTTGTAGTGAGTCCCGGAGCGAGAGAACTTCTCTCTCGCTCTGGGGCTCGCGCATGCGCACACTGGAGCCGGCTCCGGTGGGCACATGCGCAGTGGGGGACCATCGACCCGCTTGCGAGTGCTGTGCACTAGCGAGCGGGTCTGAATCAGGCCCAGAGACTACTCAGGAATACTGCACATGTCTATACCAACAGACATCATACATATTCCATGAATGTGCAGATGATCTGTTATGCAAAACTAAAAATCATGAGTGTTGTGACTGGTTATCCTGGTTCAGCAATTCATCCCTCCCTACCTGTATGTGTTCATTAAGCAGCTAACACTACATGTCACTACATGTTGTTCTAATGTTATATTTTCCCCAACAGGTGATTTAGGCTATGGCTGTTACTCCTGGCTTCTGACTCCATAGTCAGATCCGCAAACTCCTAACGAGGCACATATAGCCACCTGATCCATGATAGAACGCACCTTTGAGCTATTAAAAACAATAAAAATTGAAATACAGCACTCTCTGCAATATGCACACACCTGACAACTCCATTTCACTTTCACTTTTCTAGAGTGTGCACAAGTGTTTCCAATTTTTTTCCCCTGTTATTTAGTGTGCATGTGATTCATCTGGCCCAATAGGAAGTAATGAGGAAGTTTAGTTCAATTTTGCGTTCAAATTTAATGGGGATTATAGGTTTGATTATGGAAGGGATTTCATAAACTGAACACAAAATCCCTTCTTAAAATCAACCAAAATCGAATTTGATTTGAAAATCGAATGCAAAATCGAATATTAGTATATGAGGGATTTCTTAAGGGATTTTGCAGTTCGTTTTCAGTCGATTTTACAGATCATAACATCAAATACCAAATCAAACTTTAGTAAATTTACCCCCACATTTGTCAAGTTCCATGAATAGATCAGAGAGGAAGATATGAGGTGATGCCATAGTTACAAATACACTGTCTGCAAATAACAAGGTCACATACAGTAGTGTCTATGTGGTTCTGGTTACCCCTGCATCCGGGTTCAGTCTGATCCTAGTGGGAAATGGCTCCATAAAGCATACATAAGGGGGGAAAGGAGCAACCTTGTCTAGTCCAATTGCTCAAACTAAACATGTAAGACCTGGAGCCATTTATCAAAACCATGGATGTGGATTTGTGGTATAGTGTATGATGTTTATAAGGTCACACATGTATTACTATTCAGTACTGTAGGGATTTAAAGTACTGTATTCTAAAGAGTAAACTTTTTTAATATTTGCTTTATCTACATATATGAATGTGACCCACTGGACACATGAACTCTGAAATGTAAATTAACATAAAACATAGATTTCTCAAGCTATTTTTTAACAGCTTCATTTTTTAATCAACAATGGTCATGTCTGTTTATCATAACATAATTCACTCTTTAAGTACATTATTCTTGTGGAATTAGCAATTTCACTTTTAAATAATGTTATATTCATTTGCTCCAGGGTTCCACGCATCTACATAAAAGGTTATTAATATTTTAGCAATATTATGCTATTTGTAATGTACATTACTGTATGTTCAAATTTGATTTTTTTTTTCACAATTACGTACTTTGAATGATTTTTTGAGCTTTGAACTTCAGAGATATTACCAATGTTCCATTGTTTAAATATATAAACTGAATTACTTGTTTTAATAATAAAATTATATAAATATACTAGAAATCAGTCAAGGTTTGTAGCAATTTACATTTTTATATAGCTTGTGCAAATTGGCACACACTGACTACATCAAATGCATTTTCTTGCTCATTTGACAATCTGGGTTTGTTAATTGAGACACAGGAAGACAAATTGACTAGTTCCAAGTTTGCTTAAGATCACAATGGTATGACACTGGAATTTCAATCGGTTGTTGAGCAGACTGGTCACTAGACAGTGAGTGCTAAAAAATTCACTGCTGATATATAAAACAGTTAATTTATTAGGCATCAGCACTCGGCTGGAAGCACAGTGCTACAGATGTATCCACGCTCATTTAACGCCCATACAACATGTAGCGTGCCCATCCGGTCATGACTTATACACACCAAGACGCATTGTAATGCATTCAGTTGCAATGTTGCGTATTCAGTCGCAGCATAGTGTACTGAGATGCCGGATAGTGTAATACTGGTTTACATCCACCAGATGTCGCTTTTGATAAACATCATTGTGCATGCGTGAAATCTCCAATGTGGTGAAATGATGCTTGCAGTACAAGAACTACTACCTTAGAACTCCCCACTGATTGGCTGAGAGAGGTCTGCCATGAAAGCTGCAATTTAGTATGCAGCAACTGTGCAAAACATATGCAATTGTTGCTGCTGCAGGGACTTGTATTGAACCGTCTCAGATCTGCTGCTTGTGTATGAAGTTGCTATGAAGCCGCACAAGCAGATGTAAATTACCGGAGCAACAGTAAACACGGATTTTATTTTGCTTGTTACTGCGAAAAAGTCAAACAACAGACTGCTAATAAGCTGCACATACAGTAATTGAATAAAATAACAAATGTGTTAAATATCAAAACAGGTGCGTACAGATGAACAAGCAGCCTGGGGGCACTGTACTTTTGGGTGTTCCGTATCCCAGATAGAAATGAGTAATATAGTAAAATAACAGTAGTACAGTGCGTCTGGTGCTAATCAATGATGTGGAAGAAAAAATCTAAAAGAAATGATACTATACTTGGGTAAGTGGAGGTACTTCTGCTTAACCAGCAATGACATATAAAAAATGAAAGAGAAAAAACATAATAGTGTAATTTTGCTTGAAGTAAATACATTTCTAATCTAAATGTATTAACATAATTCAGCTAAGAAGCCATAAAATTCAATAATTGGCTTAGGTAGCCTTGAGTAGCTATTATTCCTACAGCCAGACTGCCCCACATGCTTTAGGGAACTTTTAAAGGCATCACAATCAATTTCCAGCCAATAGAATGGTGTTTGGAAGCTCAAATCAACTCTCTCTCATTATTCTATTCATTTGGGGACTTAAAGTTTGACGTTGAGTTCGAATTACATTCGATTTGAAAATCGAATGCTAGTAAATGAAGGGATCCCTTTTTTGACTATGGGAAAACATTGATATTTTGCCTATATTCGATCTCGAGTGAAATTCCTTTCTCTGTTCGATTTGACATTCGATTTTGGCTTTAGTAAATCTCCAATATCAAAATCGAATTGAAATCAAACCAAAATCGAATGGCAAATCGAACAGAATCCGAAACCGATCTTTAGTAAATATACCTCCTTCTTATTAATTAACATTAAATGATATTTAAACAACTGAAGCCCTCTCTACATCTCGTGGTTAAGGAGTATTAAACTGCTGTATCTGTTTTTCTAATATCATGTCGCTCCAATCGCTATGCAATATATTCTTATCTGTGGCGTCTCTTCCCGTGGTGACACCTGGTAAGGGGAGGGATGCTATGCGTGTGGTGCCCCTGAAAGGGGCACGGCCTCAGGGAAGGGGTGTGGTCTCGTGGCCCAAACCCCGACCCTTGGTTATCACTGGGGTGGTGGGGGTACCGGAGGTGCGGGCAGTGCCAGCTCCCTCACTGTGACAGGAGCCGAGTGCTGCACTTAATTCAACAGTGCAGCACCCGGCTCCTGTCACTGAGGGGGAGCCTGCACCTAGGTGTCACCCCTCAGCGGGTGACACACGGGTGTGGCCCACACCCTTCTTGTGACAACACTGATTCCTATTTAATGGGAAGAAACACAAGGTCTTACTAAATCTATCTACAATGGAGGATTAGGTTTCCATGCTCCAAATATTACCAGGCCGCTCAGTGGCAGCCATATTCTTTCTTGGCATGTCAACTTTGGCTACAGTAAATGGGTTGACATCGAAGAGGCTCTATCAATGGTACAGGGGTAAATTTTTTTGTTCTCCTTTTACTATGTAAACATTTGAGTTAAAGCGGTAAGCTCTTTATCAAAGGATGCTCGAAACGTGTCAGGAGACTGCATGCTGTGCAGCCAGACCCAATCCAGGGGGCCTTTGGAGAAACAGTGAGTCACGCAGGGCCTTTCCGGAATTCCCTGCTTGCAAACAAAATGCTGTTTTTTACCATTAACTGCTGGTATGGGTCCTTATATATGGACACTTCATATATATTTTTTAAATATTATGCTCCTCATAGAGCTTATTTGTTTTTATATTATGCTCTTTTATAGAGCTTATTTGTTTGTCACCATTGTACAATTTTTATGGCTTCTCAGCTAATTATTGAATTTCATGGCTTCTTAACTGAATTATGTTAATAAATTTAGAAATTTCTTTACTTCAAGCAGAATAGTACTATTATGTTTTTTTTTTCTTTCATTTTTATATGTCATTGCTGGTTAATCAGAACGACCTCCACTTACCCAAGTATAGTATAATTTCTTTTATATTTTTTCTTCCACATCATTGATTAGCGCCAGAGGCACTTTACTACTGTAATTTTACTATAGTAATTGAGTAAAGTTGCACACGCAGTGTTTAATAAAATTAGGTGTTTTCATGATGACACTTCAATTAGCCGGCATAATTAATAGAATTTTTTTTAATAAATACACATATACTGTATGTGCTAAAAATGTTAGTAAGCACCAGGCAGAATGAATATAAATGATTTAGTTAGCCAGATGATCAGTCCCAGGTTCAATAAAAATAAATTCCTTTTTGGGCTGATTTGGGGGATAACGATTTTGTAATATCCCAAAAGCAGCAAACAATGTAAGCCTTTTAAAAGTGGTTAGTAGAATTTCTTAGAAGCAATTAGTTAGTAGGCTCTTTTTCCAGCTTTATATTATTATTGAACCCGGGACTGGTCATCTGGCTAACTAAATCATTTATATTAATTCTGCCTGGTGCTTACTAAAATTTTTAGCACTTATATGTGTAAAATAATTCTATCATTTATGCCGCCTAATTGAAGAATTTACTGAATTCTATATATGTATAATTTATTATATGTATGGATTTTCAACTGCTTTTGTTTTAATAAATGAATTACTAATTGATTCTCAATCATCTGAATAGTACTCCCCTTCTTGTGGCCTAGAGCATCATTAGTGTTATTCATTGTTGGATTAAAAGGTTAACAATCCCTTTTTTGAGAGCTGCAGTTCAGCCGCATTATATACGGTCACCAGCAAGATTAGCGCCCTTGGTTTTATTTTTGGTTCCTATGCAATAACAGTGAGAAGCGAAGGACATATTTAAATACCCGGAGAGAAATAATCAATAAAGTGGGTTGGGAGAGGACAAATATTTTACTACGGTCAATGGCATTACAAGGGGGGTGTGGAGCACCTGAATACTGTAGGTGGCTACAATGGATTAGTGGTATGGTCAATGCTTAACATGGTATTCAACTGGGGTTTGATTTCTGTTAAGGACAGGTGTATTGAAGAATTATTTTGAATTTGATTTTGTTATCAATTTTATATTATATATATTTATTAAAAGTGAATTTTAGATAGCTCTGCAAGTGAGATATTGACAATCAAGACACTAAGGGCCTCATTTATCAACGAGTGATATTCTTGTTATCACTTGTTACTAATCTTAAATGGTGCTTCAAGTAATCAGCTCCTAACTGTCATTTTTCAAACACATGACAGTTAGGAGCTGATTGGTTGGAGCACCATTTAAGATTAACAACGAGTGATAAGAAGAATAACACTCATTGATAAATGAAGCCCTAAGTTTTTTTTATCTATATGTACAGCTCTTACTGCAGAGGTTCCTAAACTCTGCCTTTACAGTACAGGTTTTAAGGATATCCATGCTTATCAATGGACAGTGACATGTTGCTTTTGCACAGGGCTGGCTACCACTCACAAACAGTACAATAGAAGTGTAATGTAATGTAATTTGTTCTCTAAGTAACTGTATACTGTGGGGTATGGGTGACTAGCTACGTGGCAGAATGTGTTACAGGTTGCCCACCCCTCTGATAGTGAAATGACTCTAATGTCCTGGGGATGAGTTGAATGAAATCATACAACATTAGGACAAAAGTGGAAAAAAACACTACTTTGTATAAAAAAAAAGAAAAAACAGAAAACATTCAATAAATAATTAAAAAAACTCTATGCACTTTAATGCACATCACTGAAAAACATAAATGAAGTAAATGAGTAGTGTATAAAGTACTGTACATACTGTGGGGCCTGATTCAAAGATGTGTGCAAATGCCTTCAGTCCAGAGCTATGATTTAGTACACATTGGCTGTGACAAAAATATGCAAATGTTGAAGCCGCAGGAACTTGTATTGAAGCGACTCAGATCCGCTGCTTTTGTATGAAGTCGTTATATAAAACCGCATACTCAGATGTAAATCTCTGGAGCAGCAATGAACATGGATTTTATTTTGCTTCTGACCAGGGGCATTGAGAGCCCTGCCGGGCCCAGGTGCAGATGGGGTTGTGGCCTAATCATGGGAGGCGTGGCCATGCCCCCTTGAGCAACAAAAAAATACACATTTGCAGCACCACTTTACGCTGGGTAGGGGGGCGCTGTGAGCCCCTCAGCCCGGCGCAAAGCAAGGGGGGGCGCGATCAGTGTGATCGCTCCCCCCCACAGGCATAGGAGACTGCTGTGGCTGCTGCTCAGTTTCCCACTGCAGCTCAGCACACGCAGTGTGCTGGGCTGCTGTGAGGGAGGGGGAGCGTCCCTGGCTCCGGGCCCCTCAGGAAGCCCGGGCCCGGGTAAATAGTACCTGCTCCCCCCCCTCTCAGCGCCCCTGCTTCTGACTACGAAAAAATCACACATTCAGTTGCTAATAAGCCACACACACAGTAATTTAATAAAGTCGCACACACAGTGTTCACTAAAATGAGTTGTTTTTATTCTGACACTTGTACTCTAGTTGACTGCTGCTCTGGTGATTTCATAGGCCGTACCTCTCCCCCACAGTTAATTTATGACATTGCCACTAGCAGCTTATAGAATATGTCTCTTTTTAAAGTGTACAGCGGCTCCTGTACAAAGTCGCACAGATGAGTATCTTGATACAGTACCCTATATGGTAAAGGGAGACAAAAATTAGCAGTACTTTGACGCACTGTATGAAATAAGGGAAAACAATCCGAGCATTCTCTATTAGGCTGTATGCAGTGGCAGATTTTACCCCAGTATAATCCACCAGCCCCAGTGAGTATTTCTGACACTGGTTTCCTATTATAAGTGCTTCCTGCTAATTACAGCCAGACAGGCAGTCCCAGGTGAGGTGTTCTCTCCCCCTGGGACTGCCAGTCTGGACCAAAGTTAACAAAGAGAGTGTTTCCAATGGGAAGTCACTCTCCTGCCTTGCCATGAGCCCTATCCAGCTTCTAGGCTTTGCAGCCGAAGCAGTACCTAGAAGCCAGTGCTTCTGCGCATGCGCTGATAGCTAGTCCTTTCCTTATTAGAGTGATGCCTTGGGGTGGCTCAGCCGGGCTGGTTTGGGGGTGTCCTGCACTCTGGATTTCAACCCCAATATGTTAGGGACCTACCCTCAGAGGTTACCTGGGCACGGTCCATGGCCATGATTATTCCAAAACCTCTTTTTTATGTGCAAAATTCTATTGCAAAATCTATTATTATATATAATGAGTAATGTTGGAGTTGTGCATCTGTAATTCTTTTTTGTATGTTTGCAACAGTAGTCTCCACAGGTAGTACCTCCCATTATATATATTTTCAGGGTGTGCAGTCTAGGGCCCCCTTTTCCTGATAGCTAGTCCTGCCAGAGGTGTTGCGCATGCACAATGCACCTGGCAGGAGCTGAAGAGGGAAGAGGACAGAGCCATGCGGGCCGCTGAATGGGCAGCCCCCTGCCAGGAAAAGGCAGGAGTCATCCATGACTGTGCCATTATTACAAGCAATAATGACGTACAGAGACATGGCTTTATTCAAAGCGTGAGCTTCTCATAATGGTGAAGCATAGGGACAAGCCTGTATGCAATAACAGTGAGAAGCAAACTGGATTATTTAAATTCCCAGAGAGAAATAATCAATAAATTAGTTTTGGGAAGATGTACCGACTCCTGAGCAGTGTAATAATTATATAAATCATCTGTGTTATAGTTGAAAGAAATGGTCAAGCCACTGGTACAGTATGTTTCTTGTACTGTACCACTGTATATTTGGTGTACTAAATACTGTGCATTCATAAAACAGTTTTTTTCATTAACTATTTGCTAAGGTCAATAATGGCATACTGCTGCTGAACCTTTGTGTGTTCTTATTTTACAGTAGCTACAGTACTCGAAGTATTACAAATTATTTTCAAAGTACTGTATGATAAAGAAGGCACACCTGTTTTATTGTAAAAATAAATTTCTACTGTATAAGTAATAAAGAATATTTTTAAATTAATTTCTTGTGGTTTCCAAAAAATACTAAATATTATTTTAAAATGACTCATTTTATTGTGTTTTGTGTTCATTTGAGCCATGGCAAACCTGCTACTGGTAAGGGGAATTCTGTGTTGTAAAATGCATGCGTTATGGAAACAAAAGTACTGTCTACTATCCTGTGCTTCCTTACTAAGAAATTATCACTGCTGGCTTAGAGAACATGTAGCTAATCATTGCAGATTGTCGCACATGCAGCAACATTACTGTGATTGCAAAAAAATTACCTTTATTTTTCATACTGTATTTGGACAAAAAAAATACAATAAGAGTTGTTCTCATGCTGTTACTTGTAGTGCCTTTTGGGAAGAACATGCAAAAGAAAATCCTGTTCACTGTAGCACTGTAGCTGTATTGTTTGTGCTAAAAAGTAGCAGAGCCACAGTAATAGGCACAACCATGTCTGCCTCAAAAATCGCACAGCCAGTGTTTAATAATAAAAAGAGATGTTTCCATGCTGAGACTTGGGGGTAAATTTACAAAGAATCATGTCTGGCCGAGTTGCTTTCTCTTGCAAGTTTTGCCTATTTTTGTAACACGGAGATTTACTAAAGCCAAACACGACAGTAAAAACGATCCCAACAGACAAACACGGCAAAACAGGCAAATAGAAGTCAATAGACCATCGAACCAACATCCAAGTACTGTACAGTACTGTGCATAGACAGGACTACAAGTCACAGATTTACTAAGAATCATATTTTAAAACATGGACAAAACCTACAGCAAAATAGAAGAAATGAATAGATGTGTCTTTCAGCATGTGTTCTACAGAAGCCTGCACAGACAAGTTAGATCTGTGCATGCTTCTCTGTGTTACAGTTTAATTAAAGGGTTAAAAATGGAATAATATGGCATGGAGTCCAATGCATAACCAGCCCATGACCTTTGATCCTGGTCTTGGAAATTCAGGGGCAAAACGGTGTGGGTATCCCCCATATTTCCAGTAACCAGCAGCAGGCTCAACCAGTTGGGAAGAATGCCACAGCAGGGGGACACACATCATGGGTCCCCCTACCAAAGCATTAACCAGCCCTAAACTAGTCACCACGGGCCTGGGATTCTTAAGAAAGTGGGGACCCTCCACTTTATTTAATTACTGTGTGTGTGGCTTGTTAGCTGATGGCTGTGCACAGGTACTGTACAATCAAAATAAAATGCCTGTTTACTGCTGCCCTGGCTGGTTTACATCTGTGACTGTTTACTCTGTATATCATTGGCCCGTCTGTTAGGGCTTTCTACTGTACACTGTAGTGCCATCTCCATCCACTGCTATTGTATTCAGTACTGTAGTTTTCATCAGTGAAGCACTGGCCACCCAGCGGTTAAGCTGTGTATTGCATTCCGTGGATCCTCTCACGTCTTACCCTAGCAACCCACTTTATTTTCATGCTACGAATAAGATGCCTGTATGGCATGACCAGAGCAAGAAGAGCCAGGACACATCTGTAGCTAGTGTTAGCCAGTGCTAGCTCTGGCTGTCAATAAGGCCAGCAAGTTCAAAAAACAAGTCAGGAACATTTTCACTTACATCTGTTTCTTCAGTAACCTAGCAAATTGCAATCTTTTATGAGAGTAGATTTGAATCCAGTAACATCATTCTCCCATGCAGTTTCTGATATGCAGAAATAATGTGTGCCAGCAACTTTGTTGTCACAGGCATCTTTCAGTCTGTGGTTTCCAGACTGGTGGGTATCACATACAGGTTCATACATTTATCTGTTTTCCCAGCCAGGATTCCAAGTGGCAAGATCTGTATTCAATGAGTACAGATTTCTGTTTCTGTTTAGATGACTAAGGATATGAGTGCTGCTCCAGGCTAATGACACATCTGTTGCAGCCACAGACTCACAGACTCTTGCACAACACAAATACTGTACAACGAGGCTCGCAAAGCCACGGATGTGCGACAGAATGTTTCTTTGGACTATTGAAGACCAGGTTCCAATGACTTGATAATTCTTGGGGTGTGCTCCTCTACTCCCCTGGGAAAGTCTCCAATATTGTGTTGGTTTGCTGTTGCATAATCTGGATTTACAATAACCTATGCCATTGGATATTGTGGTATAGAGTAAACAGGTAGTGGTCCTTGTACCATCTGACAAGTTGAACAATACCAAGAGGAGGATGGAGCAAGTTAGACGGAGACTGCTTGATACCTACTTTTCACATTAGTGTTTGTGCTAAAATTAATTTAAGTTTGAAAATCTAAATACCAAATGAGTTTGGAATATCTCTGTGACCAGCAACCAAGTGAATCTGCTCCTGGCACCTTCCCTAGCGATATTCATATTCACAGTTGCCATTTTAAAACTCCACTGTTTTATGTTAGTGAGTAGTTGACAAGGGGTTAATATAATGCAATACAATACTAAAGTTGGGTACACACTATATGATATGTGTACCCAGCGACTGCCACCCACCCCGCCTTCTGGCGGACATATTGGGCTGCCGCTACACACTAGACGATCTGGTGCCCGACTGCCCGATATACCAGCCCTTGCCGTATCCCAGCTGCATGTATGACGACCTGACGATGCGGCTAATGAACCAAAGAGAGTGCGCAGCAGCTGACATAGTGGGTACACACTACCAGATTTGGACGATATGTTGTTCCAACCCATCGGAATCAGGAATATTGTTCGAGAAATCGTACAGTGGGCTTGATTCAGAGCTGCTCGCGAGCGCACAGTGCTCGCAAGCGGCTCGATGTTTGTGATCTGCGCATGCGCAGCATCCGGCGTGCGCATGTGCGACCCCCGTCGAGCAACTGAAGTTCAGTCCCTACGGGCTCGATACAAGACTGGGCGGCTGTCGATGGCGAGTGACAGCTCGCCCCGTTTTGTAGGTGGGTAGGGGGGTGGTTGGCCAAACGCAGGCGTTCCCTTAGAAAAATACATGCCACAGACTTTGCGAGCGGCCAGCGGCTGCGAGCGGGTCTGAATCCCTCCCAGTGTGTACCAAGCTTAACAGTTAATAGATGAGAGAGTGTAAAATTTATTCTCATAAAAAGTGCACGGGAAATTAGAAGGTGTAGTTACAAAGTAATTTACTTTTTGTTTCTTGGAAGAAAGGACATGGCAGCTCTGGGTGAGATATTAATGTTCAGAGGTATCATACTGCATAAAATGAAGGGTGGGAAACTTGCCTTACTGTATGAGAGAGGCTGAGGAGATATACCCAGAAATACTGTATGCTTTTGAATTCTGGTTTTAGCAGGAGCGTATCTATAATGGGTGCACCCATATTTTTAATGCTTACCTCTTCAAAGTCTAGTGTTGGCTGTAGCAGTGCTGTACAAATCGCCTGGAAAATGGCCATGTTCTTGGTGTTTTCTGCATACACAGTAGGGAAATTGCTAGGGAAATAGCTGTCGCTCCAGTTTCCCGGAGACCTGCGCATGTGCAGTACACTCTGGGCACAGACTAGTGCCCAGAGTGTACTGATGTACTCAGTGCCACTGCGGAGAGAGGAGCGGGCCCCTCCTCTCTTAACACGCCCCTGGGTTTCAGATTAAACTTTTGAGCTTGCAATGGAAGAAAACAAATTTAACTGCTTACTAGAGTGACTGAATGTTACAGCTCAGATAATTTGCTATGAAACTATGAAGATGATCACATATTGAGAAAGAAATAGTCATACTGTATGCGTGCACTTTTTGGAATCTATGTAACTGTTTAGGATGGGAGACATTATAACACTTTCAGATACAATATTTATTGCGGGGACAGAATACTTCTGTCGAAAGACATAAATTTAGAGGAAACAAATTTTATATGTTGTGAATCATAGGAATGAACTTATCTGGCAACAGCATGCAGGTGATCTATATACAGTAGCTGCAGTGTTTGATATTCAGAGCAGCATGTCAGACCATGCATAAAGAGGATGGACTCTGCTGTGCTGCTGCATTGAGGCCGGCTCCTCCTGCTTCAGTATCCGCCAGCCACCAATAGGCTACTGTATCAGTCAGTCACTTCTCACTCTCCCTACTGCTTCCACTCTCCTTCCCGAGTCCTCGCCCCCTCCTAAATCTCCGCCCCTTCCTTCTCCTCTGCTGTATTAATGTTTTCTAGGGGGGTGGGTTATGTACACTATTCATTGCATATGGGTTGCTGGCTTTATTAACTTTATGGGGTTGTATAATTATTTTGTATTGGGGTATATTAAAGTTTTTGAGTATGTGCTAATGTTGTGGGGTGGGTGGAGAGATGTTGAAGGGGTGTTTTGTTTTACATACATAATGAGTGTTAAAGTTCAGAACACGGGATACACTAAATTATTGTAAGTAAACTCATACCTTTATCTCTTTGACTGACTGACCGACTGTCTGTAAACCAAAAAAGGCCAACTGACTGCCTGAGATACAACCACCCCAAAGTACTGCACGCCTTTTTCCACTCACCCTCCGACACAGCAGCAGTTGCTGAGCTGGAGTTGGGTCAGTGTACCACTGCACTGCACTGACTGACATTTGGTCCCAGGAGTACCTAGAGTGGGCTGCCGCAACAAAGAAAGAAGAAGAAAGCCTTCCATGCCATGATGGGGGTCAGAGGGTGTTTGCCGGCTGTTCTGTGCTTCCCGGAGTACGTTAACGGAGCTACTGGAGCCAGATACTAAAGTTACCCAACGAGTGCTGCCAGCTGGTGCAGCGAGGAGGACAAGTACTATGTTGGGGTCGGGAGCCGTAGCCAGCTGTTTGCATTATCGACTAGCAGAGCGTCAGTGGGTGATGGTGCTGCAAGAGACATAAGGGGCACACACACTAGATGATTTTTATGAACAATATAAACAATATCGTTATCGTTCATATCGTCCAGTGGGCCTGATTCAGATCCGGTCGCAAGCGCTGAGCGCTCGCAACCGGGTCGATGGTGACCCAGAGCACATGCACACAATGGAGCCGGCTCCGTTGTGCACATGCGTGAGACCCAGATAGCGACGGGGAATGTGTCGCTCCGGGTCTCGCACCCAAGGGGTGCGTGCTGCCGATGTTGAGTGACAGCACGCCCCCTTTGGTGGGTGGGCCGGGGGAGTGGCTGCCCAGACAGAGGCTAGGGGGGTGGCTGCCCAGACGCCTACCATTTGGGGCCGGCCCCACTGACATAACAAGTGATGTCAGTGGAGAGATTCCGGCTCTGTTAGAGCCGAAATCTCTCTGGGGCTTGCGGCAAGGAGACCATACCACAAGGGTCTCATTGCATGCCCGATGGTCGCAATGGTCTTGACCATCACGACCATCTTCCTGGTCACCCACAGCTATGCGAGCGGCCTGGAGGTCGTTCTAAAAAAAAAAAGACTGGCCCTGATTCAGAGCGAGCGCTCTGTCAGAGCGACTGGCTCTGAATCAGGGCCAGTGTGTATGCGACCAAGGATGCGTGCTATCCCCAGTATCCCCAGTTGGCTGAACATGCAGCTCATTCTGGGGATATCGTTAACGATGTCATGCTGCCGAATGCAGCATAGCCCCCCGCTATCGTTCATTGTGGCCAACATTGATAAGTGTGTATACACTTACCAATGTCGGCACCCCTGCCGGGTCCCGCCACAGATGATATTGCCACATAGACACATCATCTAATGTGTATGCGGCAAAAGTCAGCTGGGTGCAGCAAGGAGAATGAGTTAAGGGGCATACACACTAGACGATTGTTAGCAACGAGATGAACAATAATGATCTCGTTATCGTTCATATTGTCCAGTGTGTATGCACTGAACGACCAACGATGCGCGCTCCTGTGGGTCGTTAATGATATCCCCGGTTGGCTGAACATGCAGCTCAATCTGGGGATATCGTTAATTGTGCCATGCTGCCGAATGCATAGCCCCCCGGCATTGTTCGTCGTGGCCAACATTGGTAAGTGTGTATACACTTACCAATGATGGCACCCCCGCTGGGTCCCGCCACAGACGATATCACCGTATGCACACATCATCTAGTGTGTATGCGGCGTAAGGAATTAGCAGTGATGGAGAGAAGCGGCATCACATCCACCTCTTGGTAAGCCAGTGTACCCTATGTTCAGGGCTGGCTCTAGGGGTGTTCGACCAGTGTGGTCACACAGGGACGCCACCCATAGAGGGCGCACCCCTCTCCAACATCCCGATTTCAGCAGGACAGTACTGTCCCGCTGTACCACCTGTAGGCTGGAGTGGCCCGCGTGTGGTCAAATCGGTAGGCTGGGGACCCCGGAGTGTGAATGGATGCTGTGCACATGCGCGCGGCTTGCATTCAGTGACGGGAGAGGGCTGGGGGAATCCCAGCTAGTGAGGCCTATGTTCTAAACTTTAACTCATAAAGAGTATTGGGACTTGTTTTATACTAGTCATGGGCTGGGTCTCAGTAACACTGGACATGTGGTGGGGTGTTATATGTAAATCTCTATCCTAGCATGCCACCCATCAGGTACACAGCCCTAACTCTATTCTAAAGATACAACATATAGAGAACACCAGCATTAGTTAGATGGAGAAAATTCTCCAACAATGTAGAGCAACAATGTGGTTGCACTGAATGCTGATTAATTGGTACTCACTTCAAATGCTGATTAATTGGTACTCATATATTTTATAATACTTAATAATGCTGGTGTACTCCGTATTTTGCAATGGTTACATTTCTGTTTGGGAACTAGTGTAAAGTGTGTCTCTACAAAGAGAGTACTGGCCAAAACTAGCCAATGGGAGCTAGCTGACACAGGAGACTGGGCATACACAAAGAGACCCAGCTGATCCTTCCCCGGTGAGTTTAATGATCGTTCCCCGGAAGCAGCATCTGGATCAGGCTTAGGGCCTCATTTATTAACGAGTTTGATCACCAAAACGAGTGATAAATTTTACTGTTTGATAAATGGAACCTTCAGCCAATCAGCTCCCAACTGTCTACTGTAAGAAAAATGACAGTTGGGAGCTGATTGGCTGGAGCACCATTTATCATACACAGTGAAATTTATCACTCATTTTGGTGATAAAACTCATTAATAAATGGGAGCCTTCATTTTATTGTTTAAGCAGAACGTCCTGGCAGTTTTGGTAAGGGCTGCAGCACCCACGCTGCGACCACCACTGATTATATCAATCTTAAAATACCGTTTTTTTGAGCAATTGAATCTCTATTTAAATTTTTTTGCTTTTAAAGTGTGGTAGGTAAAAAACATAGGGAAGGGAGATTTATTCCAAAAATATTGGGGGGTCGCCAGTCACTTATTTTGCAGGGGCGCTCTGGATGGTGGTATCAAACCATTTGAGGTTAACTGTTGACACAGATTGGTGCTTTCTTCAACACTTATGAGTTTGTCTAAGCTATTTTATCTTGGGGGGGGAGAGTTGTGTACACAAGCAGTCTGCTGATGGCCACCGGAGAGAGAGGAGGGGGCCCCAGGCGGGGAATGCACACAAGCCCCTTCCTTTCTCCACGGTGGCTGGCAGTGGCCTGATGTATCTGAACCGCCGACTACAGCATCATTAGACTCTGGACACTAGTCTGTGCCCAGAGTCTACTGCGCATGGGCCCGCCCCTCAGACCCTGCACCCATACCCACCTAAACCCATATTATCTAATAATTACCTTTCCGAGGTCCCTCGCCGGGTGTCTTAGCCCTGCAGAAAACGGTGGAAAACGGCTGGTGTGGCCATTTTTTGCACATGTGCAGTGAGGAAATCGCCGGGAAAATAACGGCCGCGCCATTTCCCTGGCGATTTCCTCACTGCGCATGTGCAAAACACCAGAAAAATGCCTGCGCCGGCCATTTTCTGCAGGGCTGAGACACCCGACGAGGGACCTCGGAGAGGTAATTATTAGATAATATGGGTGCAGGGTGTGCGGTGCCGGCTCCCCTGGACCCAGGGGCACGTGTGCACACTCTGCACCCATTATAGATACGCCCCTGTACACAAGGCAGGGAGTTGTTTATGCTCATTTAGGCAGGATTAACTAATTTTATTCCTGTTTAATTTTGAATGCATTTGTAGCAAATACAAGAAATGGATTAATACATAGTCATAAGTGGGACATAAGTCTCTGTGACATGAACTTGGCATAAAACAGACAAATATGCTACAGTTGCTCACCAGTGTGCTTCTTCCTCTCAGCCTATGAGAGGGAATATGCTATTGCTACATGCCATGATTTGCACTGGTTTTATGGTCAACTTTGCATCAGCCCAATGAATTGTTTTGTAATATCTACGTTGACATTTTCAAACAAACAATAGCAATGTATCTGTACTAAAATGGGAAATGACATTGGTCTCTACAAGTCATACTTGCCTACCTTGTCATTTCTCTTCCCAGGAGAAGCCCAGGTAAGAGTATCAGGAGGGTGGCGATAGGGACGGGGCCTGATAATTTGCATCATTAAGCCCCGCCCCCTTACGACAAAATCGCCGTGATTGGCTAGAATTTACATAGGGGGTGGGGCCAAATGACGTGATTCATGTAGAATCACGTCATTAAGCCACACCCCCTACATGGAGACCCGCGATCGGTGCAGACATTCTCCTCATTCTGCCCACTTCACTAGGAAGTGGGCAGAATGCGGGAGAAATGCCTTCCCTTCCGGGGGTGCGGAGGGTTACCCGAAAAAACGTGAGGGTAGGCATGTATACTACAAGTCCCCCAAAAAAGTAAAAAAAACCCCTTTGAAATGTAAGTTTTTTTTGTTCATGTCTAGCCCGCCCCCAGCCTTTCTTTGGAACACACTGGAGCTGTCAGACTTGATTAGGAAAATGGAAAGAGTGATATAATATGCTGCACTGGGTGTACTGAAACTAGGTGGTGTATAAAGGAAAAAATATAGAAATAATATAATAATATATAATAACGACTAGTGTATTCAAACAAAATGTAGGTTTGTTAGAAAGATTCAGACTGTGCACTCATACATTTTATCTTTTATTGGTAAGAAAATGACTATGCTTGTTGACCGCATAACATATAATAATAACTTTGTTCATCAACTTGACTTTCTAGAGAAAAATAGATTGCACACGATAATTTATTTCGAATTACTATATAACATTGTTTTGCTTTTTGTTCTAGTCAGGAACAAATACTCAATGAAATGTGTTCAACCAAACACAGCATCTTTTAATGTCAAAATAACCTTTCAGGAAAATTAACTTAAATGCTGTACAAAAAATGAAAAGCCTGACTGACGTATGTGAATTACTATTATAGGTCAGAGACTTCTGGCTGATTACTCTGTTCCATCATTACATCATAAGGAAAGGCTGCTTTCATAAATAATTATATTAATTTAACGTAATAAGTCAGCATATTTAATTGTTGAGATAATTGAGATGTCATGTCTTTATTTACAAACACAGGACTAAATATCATGTGTTATTTGGGTTGTCACGTTTTATAATACGCATATTAGCTGTAGTCATGTGTACTGTAAACTGCAGAGGAAGTCTTCCTGCGTATTAATGTCCTTACTCTTGTTTGCAGTATGAGACTTTTTCTATACAGAACTCGTAGTTTGCGTACAACTACATTGGTGGGAGGATTGTGCATGCAGGTCCTGTGTCATATCACACTTTGGCCCTGATTTAGAGCCGGACGCTATGACAGAGCGCTCGCTCTGAATCAGGGCCGTTCTTTTTTTTTTTTTAGAATGGCCTCCTGGCCGCTCGCATAGCTGTGGGTGACCACCCACAGCTATAGCGAGCGGCCAGGAAGATGGTCGCAATGGTCAAGACCATCACGACCATCGGGCTTGCGACGAGACCCTTGTGGTAGGGTCTCGTTGCAGCAAGCCCCAGAGAGATTTCGGCTCTAACAGAGCCGAAATCTCTCCCACTGACATCACTCGTTCACATGGGAACGCCTCCGTTTGGGCAGCCACTCCCCCGGGCTGCCCACCAAAGGGGGAGTGCTGTCACTCAACATCGACAGCATGCCCCCTTTTGGCATGAGACCCGGAGCGACGGATTGCGCGTCACTATCTGGGTCTCATGCATGCGCACGATGGAGCCGGCTCCGTCGTGCGCATGCACTCTGGGCCACCATCGACCCGGTTGCGAGCGCTCAGCGCTTGCGACTGGGTCAGAATCAGGCCCTGAGGCCCCTATTATTATTATTATTACATTTTATTTATAGGGTGCCACAAGTAGTCCGCAGCACCGTACATACAGTAAAGGGTACATAGAACATTACATTACAATACAGTAACCAAAATATAAACAGAACACAAGTAACAATTAGCAAAACAATTCTCCATACACAGTACAGCTCTGAAGGTGAAGGCTGTCATAGAAGTGCTAGAGAAGAAGGCTGTGAGACAGTGGGGAGGAGGACCCTGCTCCTAGGAGTTTACAATCTAGGGGATTATGCCTCAGCATGATTGGCAAGCTGTGGTCGTTTAGGGGCGGGGAGGTCGGTGGCCATGGGGTCCATTTTACAAAACTGGGGAGTGTCGTCTCCATTTTGTAGGCATGCTGAGGCTAAGGTCTGTCTCTTCTGACACAGATTTCCTGGCCCCGGCAGAACAGTTTTGGTGGCCATTCTTAGGGCTGCGATCATCGTGACCGGTGGTCTGATGCTGGATTTTCGTCCGCAGCACTCGGATCTGTTATGCCGGGAGGAGGCATTTTTTTTTCAGATGCCTCATGCCT
Source organism: Taudactylus pleione (assembly GCA_031769625.1). Lineage (NCBI taxonomy): Eukaryota > Metazoa > Chordata > Amphibia > Anura > Myobatrachidae > Taudactylus > Taudactylus pleione. Next base: position 456,276 of record JAUIMM010000092.1, on the reverse strand, counting down.
CTTATTTATAGGGTGCCACTACTTGTGGCACCCTATAAATAAATATTACCATATTTCTTTAATGTAATCAGCGTACAACTCTGAATACCCCCATAGTGTGGAAAATAGAGTCATTAATGATTCATCCATCCATCCATCTCATTAAACTATATATTTACCATTGATCCTATCCTCTTTTGCAGTAAAATAGCTCTTAGTTTGTAATAAGACTTCCAAACATAATTTATTTGACCCATTACATCACATTACCATTTGCATTTCAGTTTAAGAAAATCAAGTTTTAATCATCATTGTATATGCTTTTAAAATATAAATGGGAACATCTTTCTGCTTTTATCTTGTCAGAGTGTGCAATTAATTCAAGTAATTTAAAATACAGTAAGTTGGAATTATGAAATGTAACTCAAGAAGCTCTTTAATTACTATACAATACTTTCATCTATACCCATCATTATTTAACTATATCAGCCTAGATGCACAACCTAATGTATATTAATTATAATATACAGTATGATTACCCTGATGAAGGACTTTATTATATATTGGTTTATGCCTGTGTGGAGATCATTTTTGTACTAGACAATGCATTTGTACAGTTAGTATTGGGATCGTTAATACTTATAGTGGCAAGAAAGCTCACATTTGATCTTAATGTAGGCGATTGTAGACTGCAATCTGCATTCCCCACTCCACAAATTAATACTTAGAAGAGCCCACTTCATGTACTATTTATGAATTAGTAGGTTCTTCTGCATAAATAAATGTTATCCTGTTATTGTAGCATTTCCTATTCTTATTTGTTACATTGTTATCTAAAGCCTTTTATCTTTCAACCATTGATGAACCAGAACAGTTAAGAATAAAATGCTTTTTTTCCATTAAAGAGCTACATTAATGCCTTTTGTGGGGGCGGGGGGCTAGGTTTAGCAGACTTTGAATGCGTGAGGCATGCAAATGAAATAGTGGAGGGCTCGAATTAAATAGTAGACTTAGGGGCATATTCACTTGGGCGCGAGGTAAAAAACCTTGTGCCCAGTTTTGGAATACCGCGGGTATGCGTGCTCCCGATACCCGTGGTATCCAATTAAAAAAAATTTGTTGTGGGGTTTTCAGCTCTGAAAATCCCGCGCTGTGTAAAATAATAATAATAAAAATAATTCTGCACTTACCTGCCCGGGGGTCACCGGTGGTCTCTGCGGCTCCCGGTGGCCTTCACTCTATCTTCTCACTGGAGAGGGGGCTGCTGGGAGACTCCAAGGGCTGGTATGAGGGGCAAGGGCTGCTGGGAGATGTAGTTCTCCCAGTGCCCATTCTGGGAGAGGCACACAGACACTGGGGGGGCCCCACAAACCGGGGGTCACACACACTCATGTACACAGTCCACACACACTCACTTATACACACTTACAAATAGTAATAGACACTCACACACGCAGATATACTCACCCTGCTGCAGAAGTCCCAGCTTCTGACGCTGGATGAAGAAGACACTGCTCCGGATGGTGAGTAATTAAGGAATAATTAAGGAAACTTCCAATTGCTTAATTAGTCACCAGGGGGGGTACTGCCGGGGTGCTAGAGCAAGTCCCGATGATTTTTCCTAAAATTAACGATTTTTTTATTATTATTATTATTATTATTATCATCATACTTTATTTATATGGCGCCACAAGTGTTTCGCAGCACCTTACATAGTACATAGAACTAATAAGTGAACAAGAAACAAGTAACTTACAGTACTTTACAGTGCAGGACAAGGACATGATTTATATACATTGCTGCAATAGCTATTAAAGCACTCACAATAAGCAGCAGGGAGTTGGCAGTCATGTGTTAGGTGACCTTATGGGGAGTAAAGAGTATAAGAAAATGTAAAGAGAAGCACATGAGTGAAGAGGTCCCTGCTCATGAGAGCTTACATTCTAAAGGGGAGGGGCAGACAGACAGGCGTGACACAGAAGGGGAAGATAGGTAGGAAAGAGCATGAGGTGGGTTAGGATGAGTGCTGGAAGGCCTTGATGAAGTAGTGGGTCTTGAGAGCCTGTTTGAAGATTTGTAGAGAGGTGGAGAGTCTGATAGGGAGAGGGAGAGCATTCCAAAGGTAGGGAGCAGATGGGCAAAATCTTGGATGCGGGAGTGGGAGGAAGTAATCAGTTGGCAAGAGAGGCGGCATGCATTTGTTGAGCGAAGTGGATGGACGGGAGTGTGAGGGGAGAGAAGGTCAGAAATGTATGCAGGAGAGGATTTGGTGAGGGCTTTGTAGGCAAGTGTAAGAACCTTGAATTGGCATCTGAAGGAGAAGGGGTGCCAGTGTAGGGCTTGAAGGAGAGGGGAAGCAGATGTAGAACGTCTGGAGAGGAAGATGAGCTGAGCAGCAGCATTGAGAACAGATTGTGGAGAGAGGTGAGAGACTGGGAGGCCAGCTAGGAGAAGGTACCAGTAGTCCAATCTGGAGATGACCAGTGAGTGGATGAGGGTTTTAGTGGCATCCTGGAAGACTAAGGGTCTAATCCTGGAGATATTTTTTAGGTGGAAATGGCAGGACTGTGAGAGGTGCTGAATGTATGGTTTAAAGGAGAGGGAGGAGTCTAGGATAACTCCATGACAGCGCACTTTGGAGCTAGAGGAGATAGTTGTGCCATCAATAGATAATGAAATTGTGGGAAGTGATGTAGTAGAAGAGGGTGGGAAGATGATCAGCTCAGTCTTAGACATATTAAGTTTAAGAAAGTGCTGAGACATCCATGAAGAGACAGCAGAGAGACAGTTGGAGACACGGGTAAGGAGCTCAGGGGAGAGCTCAGGGGTGGAAAGGTAAATTTGAGTATCATCAGCATGGAGATGATATTGGAGGTCAAAGGAGTTTATGAGTTCACCTAAAGAGGACGTATATTGGAGAGAAAAGGAGAGGTCCAAGAACAGAACCTTGGGGAACTTCTACTGTTAGTGGAAGTGGGGGGGAAGAGGAGTTATGAGAGGACACAGAGAAGGAACGATCAGAGAGGTAGGAGGAAAGCCAGGAGAAGGCAGGGCAGTAAAGGATTTACAAGAGGAGAGGGTGGTCTACAGTGTCAAATGCAGCAGAGAGGTCAAGGAGAATGAGCAGAGAGTGTGGAGTGGAGAGAACGGAAGCCAGATTGAAATGAGTCAAAGAGGGAGTGGGTGGAAAGAAAGGTGGTAAGGCGGTTGTAGACAATATGCTCAAGGAGTTTGGAAGCAAAAGGGAGAAGAGAGATGGGTCGATAGTTGGAAAGTATGTTAGGAACAAGGGTATGTTTTTTAAGAATGGGGGAGACAAGGGCATGTTTGAATGCAGAAGGGACAGTGCCAGATGATAGGGAGAGATTAAGGAGGTGAGCAAGGTGGGAACAGGCAGAAGGAAGGTAGGAGAGGAGACGGGGATAGGGTCAAGATGGGAGGTGGAAGGAGGGGAGGACCAGATGAGGGCTATGACTTCCTCTCCAGAAACAGAGAAGGATGTCAGAGTTGGTGAGACAGAAGGGGAGGGGTTGTAAGGGAGAGGAGGGGGAGGAGTGCTGAGGGTCTGATGGGATATGATGTCCTCACATATGGAGTCAATTTTAGATGTAAAATAGGTGGCAAAGTCAAGGGCAGAGAGCGAGGAGGGGAGGCGAGGAAGGGAAGGGCAGAGGAGAGAGTTGAAAGTGGCAAAGAAACGCTGGGGGTTTGAGGACTGGGAGGAGATGAGATTCTTGAAATATGTTTTTTTGGAGAGAGACAGGGCAGTACTGTAGAAAGAGAGAATACATTTGAAATGGAGGAAGTCAGCCTTAGAGTGTGATTTTCTCTACTGATGCTCGGCAATTCTTGAACACTTTTGCAGGTATCTGGTGCATTTGGAATGCCAGGGTTGTGGTGTGGATCTGCGAGGGTAAGTAGTTATTGCCGGAGCAACAGAGTCAAGAGCAGAAGTAAGGAAGGAATTGTACATGGAAGTAGCTTGTTCAGGACAGGAGAGAGAAAGGATAGGGGAGAGAATAGAGTCCAGCAGGGAGGAAAAAGCAATAGTGTCAATAGCCTCAATATTATGCTTAGTAAAGGTAGCCTTAGGAGGTAAGGAGGGGAAGGAGAGAGGGATAGGTTAAAAGAGAGAAGGTTATGGGCAGAGAGGGGGAATGGGGAATTGGAATAATCAGAAATATCACAACGGTGAGTAAATACCAGGTCAAGTGAGTGCCCACTCACATGGGAGGGTGATGAGGTCCATTGGGTGAGACCAAATGAAGAGGTGAGGGTAAGGAGTTTAGCTGCAGAGGATTATGTGGGAATGTCAATAGGAATATTAAAATCACCTAGGATAATGGAGGGAACATCTGAGAAGAGAAAGTGAGGGAGCCAGGAAGTGAAGTTGTCAAGGAATTTGGAGGGAGAGCCAGGGGGACGGTAAATGACAGCTACTCTGAGGTTTACTGGTTGGTAGAGGCGTATAGCATGAACCTCAAATGTGGGGAATGTAAGGGATGGTTCAGAGGGTATTAGCTGGAAGGAATAACTGGTGGATAGAAGGACCCCAACACCACCACCATGTCGACCCCCAGTCCAGGGGGTATGGGAGAAGGCAAGGCCCCCAGAGGATAAAGCAGCAGGAGAAGTGGTGTCAGAGGGTGAGATCCAGGTTTCAGTAATGGCTAGGAGATTCAGGGAGCTGGACATGAAAAGGTCATGGGAGGGGACCAGTTTATTACAGATTGACCTGGCATTCCAGAGGGCACAGGATAGAGAGATAGCATTTGTGGGAGAGATGTGAATAAGATTATTCAGGTTGCTGTAACGTGGAGGTAAGATTAATTTGGGGGACCGATATGAATAGAGTTTAGTGAGGGTGCGGGCACCTGAGCTAGAAAGGGAACCTGTAGGTGGTGGGCAGGGAGGGAGATGTGGATGGCAGTGGGGGGAAGTGACAGGGAGAGTAGTGTAGGAGGAGGGATTAGAGGTGGGGTAGTAGGACAGAGGGTGGGTAGAACAGGAAGAAAGTGGAGTAATGGGAGAGGAGGGAAGATTAGGCAGACAGAGGAGGGGGGAGAAGGGTAGGAGGAGGTGAAGGAGATAAGGGGGAAACCATAAAGGTGGAAGCAGGGGGCAGAACAGAGGATTACGTAAAGACTGAATGAAGGAGGGAGTTGACGAATACCTTGTCATGGTGTTTATAAGTAAACAAGATTAATGAAATTTGGAAATGTAAATGAAATATGAATGCAAGAGATTTATAGAAATGTAAGTGAAAGAACAGTTATGGTAAATATGTATGTAGATTAACAAGTTTGTTATAGGCAGGATTAAAAGTGGGGATCTAATGTGTGCAGAATTTTAGGAAAAATCACACTTGCTCTGGAGGTGTGTGTAAAAAACCTCCCGGCGCGTAAAAAAAGGAAAAATCTACACCTATTTGAATAGCAAAAAACCCTCACCTGCAAGAAAAACCTCGCAGGTGCGGATTTTTTGCTATTCTCACACACAATTGAATATGGCCCTTAAGCTGCATACACACACAACGATTTAGTAAATGAACGATATTAGTAAATATTTTCGTTCATTTTTTCAAGGGAAAAATGACCGAAAATCGTTTACTAAAATCGTTCATTTACTAAATGTAATGAACTAATTTTTTTTAACTACAATCGATTTTTGCATATTCCCTTACTTAAAATCGTTGAGTTGGTCAGTCTGACTGAACTACAAACTACAAACGTGAAACGCGCATGAACGATAATCGTTCATCATTTTAATTCAGAAAGTGAACGATTTTTTCAATGATTGAACGATAAACGATATCGTTAATCATTCAAAAAATCGTTGTGTGTGTATGCACCTTTAAAGTTATTTTAAGTCGGCTGCGGGAGAATGGACTCATCTGTTAATTTAAAACCAAAATATATATAAAAATAATTCTCTTTGGATATGATAGGGCAGTGGTTCTCAAACTCGGTCCTCAGGACCCCACATAGGTCTCGTTTTCCAGGTCACCCAGCAGGTGCACAGGTGTATTCATTACTTACTGACACATTTTAAAAGATTCACAGGTGGAGCTAATTATTTCACTTGAGATTCTGTGAGGAGACCTGGAAAACATGCACTGTGTGGGGTCCTGAGGACAGAGGCCCTCATTCAGACCCACTCGCAAGCGGGCGCACGTACGTTAGGCGTACGTACAAAATTATTTAAATTCAATGGCTCTCTAGTATTTTCGTTCGCATCTAAAATTCCTCCCTAAACTCAGGCGACCCCTCCTCTAACTAATGAGCGTGCGAAATAGCGAGCGTACATCCCCGAAATGGCTTGAAGGGAACGCAAGTATAAACCGGAAGTGGCCTTGTCAGATGTCGATTACCTGCTCCTTTATTCTGCCTACCTCCATCAATCGTATCATGCCAATCAATGTATCAATTAGCTTAATTGTTTTTTTTTTTCAACACAATGCAAGAAACTTTACTCTTGTCCGTGTTTGTGTTTACCCGCAGAATACGTACGGATGGAACATTCGCTTTTATTGTTCCAAAAACATGTGAACCACAATTAAACAATTGTTCTATTGCTGTGGATCCCCGCATATTTCCCGGGGTTCATTTCTTTATTTAAATTTGCTTACGCATGTCACTGCATCAAGCCTATCATAACTCTCCAGAGATTTCTGGCCCTGTTGAACACATGACTCATACACTAGCCAATAAAATTGCTCCTGTTAATTTCCAAAATACATTAGCCAATCAGAAATTTTTTGCACACTTTATCAAAAATGATTTGTATGAAAAACACCATTGCCATCATGAGAGCCTCCGCATTCACCAGGCGCGAGCTGCTGGTGCTTACGGAGGTGATGGATCGCCGTATCACCAGCCAGCCTCCACCCATCACCAACCGGCAGAAGCGCTCCGCGTATGCGGAGGCACGGTCCCGCCTGCGGTCCTTCGGTTCACGCCGCAACATCGGGCAGCTGGAGCGCAGGTGGTCAGACCTGCAACGGCGAACGCCCCGCTTGCTGGCATGCTTTCGCATGCAGATACAGGAAAGTAAGTGTTATGTATTGTGGTTTTCATGTTTGTGTTTGTGGGGCAAACTGCGTGTGCATGTTTTCCTGTCTGTCCTATTTATTATTTGTCCTCATATCTGCGTGTGCATGTTTTCCTGTCTGTCCTATTTATTATTTGTCCTCATATCTGCGTGTGCATGTTTTCCTGTCTGTCCTATTTATTATTTGTCCTCATATCTGCATGGCCATGTTTTCCCTCTATTTCTGTTTTTTTCATTCTACTCCTATTTGCCTGTTTTTTGTTGGTGGGGTTTTTTTTTTTTTTTGGGCCCCGGATTTGGCCAGAAACTAACCTCAATTTGTTTGACATATTTTAGGTGGACAGCCAAGACTACGCCGTCACCGTCCGGCCAGACGGCGTTCCCGCCCACTATCCCCAACCCCCAGCCAACACTCCACCCCAAATATTTCCCCTATACCCCACTCCTCCCCAGCCTTCCAAGACCCTCTCCCGGAACTGTCGGGCCTCCTTCCCCTCCGTCCCACTTCCCCCTCTCCTCCACCCACCCCTCTTCCAATTACCCCCTCCCCGGAGTCCGTCATTACCCCTCCCCGTTCTTTGGGGAATGAAGGCTCCTCCGAGGAAGAACATGGAGGGACTTCCGGAGCTCCCGTTTTGGCTCCCGGTATGTTTTTATTTCGCATTTTTATTAAGCACAAACTGTTTGTATGTAATCATGTGTCGTGCCTTTATTCGTGCTTTTTTGGTTTACTTTTGGTGATTTAGCAGTTTGCCTTTACCTCTTCCTGCTGATTTCAACATACACATATCACACCTGTGGGAATTTGTACATAGGCCTTGTATTTTTGGCAGCACCCCCTTTTTGTTTTGGTTTCTTTTTTTTAGGTTTAGGAGTGATTTCGTTGTGTTTTTGTTTTTTTAATGTGGATTCCCTATTGTTTTATTAATCCACACACTTTTCTCACCCACAGAGGAACAGAGGCGTCGGCAAGAGGTGGACGAATGTGTTGCCCAGATGCGCCAACATGTCATTGGCGTTCTTGTGGGCCTTGACCGGCTGTCTGGCATCCTTCGCCAGTAGTTTTTTTTGTTTATTTTCGTTTTCTAAATAAATTTTTTTGCTCTAATATACGTTCTGGCTCATTCTTTTTTTCCAAAACAAAAATAGTTTTCCCTGACATAAGTAGACTGTTCCTGCAAGGATTTCCCTTTTTTTAAAGTTAGATTGTGTTTTGTATTTGTATGTTAAACAGCCACAAGAAACACATAACAGTAACAATGTCATTTCCCTTTTTGGGTGTAGTGTCAATTAGATATTTCTACATTTTACAGGTTCCTAGTTGGTGTGCAAGCTGCTTAGGCCAATCTTCCAAATCCAAAGGTTTGGACAGGCTTCCTTTTGGTGTGGGTTGGGAACCTGAAAACATATTTCAGTTTACATCAACTGGTGTCAGTACTGGATTACCCCTTAGTCAAATGTAAGGTGTGTTAACCTGGTTACACTTGCTGTTAACGTCCAAAAAAAGGAAGACCATTTCACTCTCCAAACATTTATTCACAACATAAATGAGAAATCAAAGTGGTCACTCCCAAAAAAAAAAGACAGTGATAATCTCAAATACAACACATACAAATAAAATATTTAAATAAAAAAAACAATCAAGAACTGGTTGACGAAGGACCATGCCAACATGATTCCACAAACATGGCGTTGCGATATGGGTTCCAGAATATATGCCCAAAATCACCAGATCCAGGTTTGGTAAGGGTAGCAGGAAGTAGTGAGCGTTGGAGTGCCAAAGATTATGTGAACAAACAGAAGATGGTGAAAAAAATAAAAATAAATTAGATGTTCGCAAACAAACACAAACACATTAGGTATAAACACTGTAGTTTTGGTAAAACTTACCTAAAAAATCTGGCCACCACATCATCGCGTATGGCCCCCCCACATACTGACCTCCGACCAACCTCGGGGGGGCCATCCTCAGGTAAGGCATCCTCTGGCTGCATTGGGACACCACTCCTTATGGCGATGTTGTGAAATATCCCACACAGGACCACAATTTTCGACACCATATCCGGCAAATACATGAGCTCACCACCAGAGCAGTGGGGGCATCTGAATCGGCCTTTTAAAAGGCCGATACAGCGCTCCACCACTTGCCTGGTGGCTGTAAGTGCGGAATTATACTCACTTTGTGGGCCTGGTGTGGGAGCCAAATAAGGAGTGAGCAGCCAGGACATGCAAGGGTATCCACTGTCTCCTGTGAAAAATAAGAGACAACATCAGGAACACTGTGTATCAAGCTTAACATTGTTATGTACTAAAGGTCTCCACTTACCCAGAAGCCACGCATCACCAGCTTGTAGGTTGGTTAATTTCTGCCATATCCCTGATTGCCGGATGACGAAGGAGTCATGTGCACTTCCTGGTAATTTAGCATTCAGGGACAGGATCTGGAGGGAGGCATCACATACCACCATTACATTCAGGGAGTGATAGTGTTTCCTGTTTCTAAATATTGCCTCCAGCCGTGCTGGAGGCTGAAGTGGTATGTGAGTACCATCCACAACCCCTATGATGTGTGGGAAGCCAGCTATTTGGTAAAAATTGGCCTTGGCCACACTAAGGGCACCCATATCCAAAGGCATTTTAATAAAATGATGGAGGTGCTTGAAAAGTGCCTCCATCACTGCCCTCAGGATCCGGGAAAAGGAGGACTGGGAGATGCCCGCCACTATTCCCACCGTTGTTTGAAACGATCCTGAGGCACAGAAATGTAACACTGCCATAAATTGCGTCAGTGGTGGTATTGCTGTTGGACTGTCAATTTGCCGCTCAAGATCACTTTCTATTAATGAGAGAGTGTCTATGATGATTTTGGGAGGTAGACGGTAGCATCTTAAAACCTCATCATCGGGCATTCCAAAAAGGGTGACACATGTTCGAAATATCTGGGGCCTTGCATGCCTACGATGCCTACGCCTGGGACGAGATTGAGGTTGGTCGGCTTCCGGGAGCAGGGCCAGAACAATTTGACCCAGATCTACCTGAAATTCAAAGTTTACAATGTAAGGCTTTGAGCCACCCCAAAAGTAACATAAAACAACTTAGCTTTATGATACCATCCATAGCTGCTTACATGCCGGGGTATTGTCATGATACGTCAAAACTGTAAACAAGCCAAAAATTATGCATCAAAAATTTACAGGGTGAATTTATGTTTGTCAAATTGGTGCAAGCCAAAACATAAAATAGGCGAAACACACATTTGGCCATCGATCAAAACGACATTGCACACCGTACGTCAAATAGGGGTCAAATGTAAGCCAAAAATGGAAAAGGGAAAACAAAAACTGGTTTACATGATGAATAAGCATCCCAAAATGCGCAAATTAGTTCGCAAATGCAAGTCACTAGACCAACAGTGAAAAATGCGCTAATTAGTTCACAAATGCAAGAAAAATAATGGACTTACCAAGAGCTAATATAAAAGATTTCCCTCAAAAAGGTCTTTGGGTCCGCAAGCCTAAAAAATCTAAAAGAGATGAAATTAGTGTTAAGCTGAAAATATTAAACTAAAAACAAGAAGTAGACACCAACTGGCCACAAGTTAGACTTCACCAAACTTACCAAATCAGGAAACGAGGCCCAAAAAAAACAACAAAAATGCGAACGGATAAAAAAATAAACTGTAGCAAACCCAAAAAATGCCAAAATCCGCCAAATCCTCCAACCGTAAACCACAAACTCCAAACAACTTAACCGCCAATAATCCAACAACGCAACCTCGAATCCACACACACCAAGCCATAAATAGTGTTTATTTTCCCGCACAAATTAAGGATGAATCATAGGGACGCACAATCAATGATGCGGCCGCAAACTAAGGACGCATGTATAAATACGTCACGAAATCACATAGAATTTCTGGATGATTTCTTGCTGGAAGCAGAGACATGGCTTCAAACCAGGGAAACAATGGGCAAAATTCCGGCGGTAAGGCCTTCATGCATTTTGTCTCAATGATTATTTTCAAACATAATATTTTGCAAGTTGTGAAGTGGCTAAATCAGCATATTTACCCAAATAGGTGAGGACGATGACATGGAAGAGACTGCTGGCCCCAGTCAACCCGCCAAAGCTGCCAAAAAAAAAAGGCAGCCACATTTCACAAGAAATGAGATGGAGGTTTTGATCCAGAAGTGTGTTGACATCCTGCCCCAGGCAGACAGGAATATGAGCCAAAGCCAGAAGGGGAGAATGTGGGAGGAGGTCGCCGTTGCTGTCAATAGGGTGGGTGATTATGTCCGTTTAGCCCGGGATGTAAAAAGGCGGTAAGTAAACACTTTCCCACCCTATAAACAAGCCCCATTTTAAACAAAAGGATAATGGTTCCAATTTCATTCCACAGATGGGGCGACTTCAAATATCGTCTCAAGCAAAAACTTGCCGACAGGGCTAGGCATGCAAGGGGGACAGGTGGGGGTCCCACCCCTGTGTCATTGGAGTTGACAGACTTAGAAGAGCTGGCACAGGGGTGTGTGCAGCCTGTGGAGGTGTTTGGCGTGTCCAACATGGATACGGACATGCCAGACTTTGCGGCTCCTCATGTTGGCCCAGGTAAGTCTTGTGATGTCACCAACTCTGAAATGCTATTGTGCCAATATGTAGATTCTAATGTGACTCTTTTCTCATTTTTCCAACAGAGACACAGGCGGATGAGTCTGCTCCAGAGGGGAGCCTTGGCCGCAGAATTTCTGCTGGCTCTGCAGGGGAGGAACCAGTACATCCGGCTGAGGACCCTGCAGAAGCCAGTCCAGGGCGTGCCCCCTCGCAGGCAGTGGGCCTCCTCACAGAACTCAATTTAAAATCGGATTTCCATACGGAGATTCTGCAGAGTATGGACGCCAGTCTGATACAGGTGGCTGAGGCCCTGGAGCAAAATGCTGCGGCCAACGTGACCATTGGTCAGGCCCTGGCGGAAAATACCAGGGCCAACATCCGCATCGCCGATGCCCTGGAGCAGCTCGTTCGCCAGCACATGGTGGAGCCGACCTCCCTTCCTGCCGGAACATCAGGATCCTCCACCTCTGGCACAACATCAGCCAATCCTCCAAATGTGCCTAGCCCTGTGCCTAGTCCAGAGGCCACAACATCTGCCTCTGGACAGGCCAGCCCGATGGCATCCCGGACCCGGTCTGGCGCCCACCCTCCCCCATCCAAACGGGCGAAAAAACGGTGACAGCAATGGCGACTTTTCCCACACTCCTTCTGTGCTTGGCTCATATTCCTTTCTGGTCAAAACTTCCCTCTCCTTTCTTGTGAAATGTTTTTAATTTATTTTTGTACGTTTATGTTAGCAGTTATTGATTATTTATTTTTGTGAAAAAGTATCTTGCCAGAAAAAAAGGCAACAAAATATTATGCCAATTGGTTTGTGTTTAAACAATAAATTTATGATAAAAATCTGACATTGTATTGTGACATTATTGTACAAATGGGTTACATTTAATCCTGGCCCTAAAGGCAAAAACTGACCAAAAAACCAATTTAATTTTTTTTAAAAAAAGGCCTCTTGAAGGAACGTTTAAAAATTCACCTAACGATGCAAATTCCACTGTAAAAAAAAAAAGGGGAGCTAATTAAAACATGATGACATTATTGTCACAATAGGCCATAAACAACAAATTGAGGCCAAAATAAAACCCCAAAAATGTACGCAAATTGATTGTGTAATCCTGACATTAGCAGGTATGATTTCCACCTGCGTACGGTTTTGTGCTATCCCAATAAACTGCTTTCCAAACACATACCAAGCCGGTTTTCAATACAACACTAATTGCTTTTGTGACCACCCGCGATTAATCGCTGCAACATCGTGGAGTCCCGGGACGGAGGAGAAGGCCATCGCCAATGTGGTCGAGTAATCCAGACCCTAAACTGTGCGAGCATTTTGAAGGGAAAGAGGATGTTCCAGTGACGTATGAGACGGTCCGAACACATTTGACGTTCGCATCTGCTAATGTATGTACGCCCCAAAAACGCCTCGCCACGCCTGCGTTTTTCCATCTCCACCCCCGTGAACACCCAAAAACGCCCTGTTCTGTCAATCACATTTGACATGTCACTTCCTGTACGCTATTTTAGGAACGAGAGAAAAAAAGCTCGCAATCTGCCGTACGCACATGCGCAGTGTAACACCGACGCATGCGCGGTTAGTCAACATCGGAACGCAACGAGCGTACTGTTGTTAACGTCCGGCTCTGAATGAGGGCCAGAGTTTGAGAACCTGTGTGATAGGTGATTTAAGGGGATTGAATGTCTCTATAGTTTAATGAATACATCAATAAAACTCTCTGAATTTTAGTGTTGATTTTGTACCTGTACTCATTGTTACATTAACTGTTATATAAAAGAGATAGAATAATTTGAATACTGTTATCATATCAGGCACTGCAACTATTTATAGATTATATTTGAATTTTTACACATTCACAATTTCTAATTATGCATTATGGGGTCTATTAAGCAATAGTGTTGATGTTGCCCAGAATATTATCGGGCAACATCGTAACAATTTTTTATCAATTAGAAATATTTATGGCTGCTATTTAGCATTATTTTGAGCAGGGACAGCGGGTGCAGTAACACGCTGTCCCTGCAATGTTACAGAAGGCATTGTTTTCGGCTTCCAAAAACAATACCTTCTGTTACTGCAACTGCGCATGCTCAGTCATGCGCTTCCGAACAGTCTCCGTCCCTAATTTGAGAGGGGTAAGTGCATCTCCAGCCTGTCCAAAGTGATTGACATGTGTATACAGGATTTATATTAGCCTGTATACATGTATATTTATGTGCTTTTATATTTAACATATATAATTAAAAAGTTAAAAATAATAGCACATACATAAATGTATACAGGCTAATATAAAGCTTGTATACACATGTCAATCAATTTCAGCAAGTTTAACAGGCTCTAGAGTGACTTACCTGTCCGCGGTCACTGGGAAGCAAGGACGGAGACTGGGCGGTGTTACAGGATGCTGCAGGGACTTATGGGAACATTTCCCTGTGTCCCTACGGTTTTCAGGGAATTTAATGTAATTTCTTCATATAACGCCATTTTGAGATGGCGTTATATAAAGTAATGATTTTTCGAGTAATTTAATGCTTTTTGCTTTGTTGATAGTTAAAAGTGTTAAAGCACTGTAGAAATCAATGGCTGATCCCTACAGTTCTGTACTCTATGAGATGGGAATTAATGGAGAAGATAATTGCATTAACTAACCCATTGCTGAAAAGGGGATTTACAAAAAAAATGCGGAAATTATGATTTCTGCATTTTTTTATGTAAAAAAAACATTGCTTAATAGACCCCTATGTAATACTACAAATAAAATATAAAAAAAATGCTATTGAGATCACATATGTATGCGATTGAGATTAGATACATGTGGACCACTGAGATTGAACATGTTAATTGAGGTAACACATAAGTGGATTCATTAATATAACCTGGTGATTGGCTACAAGCTATCATAAAAAAAGTCAGGATATCTCTACTCATCCTTCTGAGGTAACTTTCTGAGAAAGAGACACACGTCAAAGGACCAGGGTCATCCTGCTATAATACTGCCAACAAGCAGACCAAGCTCCATATTCACCGACCCAAGTCCTGTTTCATCCGTGACCAGAGAATGTTTTACCGGACCACCATCAGCGGTAGTACCTGGCACTTTCACATACACACTGAGATCTGTGCTGTTTGAGCCTGGGACAATTCAGACAGTTCTCCGCTTAGTGGAAGCCAAGTCCGGTGAGGTGTAACATCTAGTCCAGTGAAGTGACAACATGTGCCTCCAGCGTGACACAGAGCACGCTGGAGTGAGATACACTCATGGTACTCTGTCACCTCATACCGCAGGAGTTCCAGAAAATGCACCATCGGCCCTCCAGAGAGCAGGGACCAAGGGCCTCATTTACTAACGAGTTTTATCACCAAAACGAGTGATACATTTCACTGTGTATGATAAATGGTGCTCCAGCCAATCAGCTCCCAACTGTCAACTGAAAAATGACAGTTGGGAGCTGATTGGCTGGAGCACCATTTATCATATACAGTGAAATTTATCACTCGTTTTGGTGATAAAACTCATTAGTAAATGGGGGCCCGAGTCTGGGAAATTGCGTGTGCCTCCAGCCATCAGTATAGTCAGGGCCGGCCAGCGCATTTCACCCAGTAAGCAGCCGCGTAAGGGCGCAATCTCCTGAGCCCGGCCGCTGTCCCCACCAGGTGCCGGCATTACAATGAGTCACAATTGACTCATTTTATGCCGCTGCGCAACCAGCCGCCAGTGCCGCAGCCACTGTCTGACCACCTCACACTTTGTTGAATGACAGTCGGCACGGCCAGAGGAGGAGGAGTGGCCACTCTCTCTTCTCCTCCACTCTCCACAGTGCCTCCCCCTAAAATGACTCAGCTTACAAAAGTCTGTGCCTGGCTGGAAGGGGAGAAGGGGCTGTGCTCTCCTCTATCCTCCCCTCTCCTCAGCTCCTCCCCTCAGAGTAACTCGGCTTACAGGATCTGTGCCCGGCTGGAGGTGGAACAGGGGTAGCTCTCACCCCTCTACTCAGCTCCAGACCCCAGAGTGTCTCAGCTTACAGTATCTGTCTGGCTGGAGGGGGAGGAGGGGCTGTGCTCTCCTCCCCCCAGCTCCTCCCCTTTCCATATTCCAACCCAGGCTTCCTTTCTCTGTTGCTGTGCTTGGGTGCTGGGAATCTGACATCACGATCTCGTGACCGTGCCCGGCGTTATGTCCATGGAGGACCTGCCACCCAAGCGCTGCAGTGCAGTTCTGGGCCCAGGTAAGAAAATTGGCTATATACTTGTCATGCCCTGGCTGTCACTCTCTTCCTGTCACCCACTGCTGTCACCCACTCCCTGTCATCACCCTCACCCTGTCACCCATTGCTGTCTCCCTCTCTCTGTCATCCATTGCTGTCTCCCTTTCTCTGTCACCTATTGCTGTCTCCCTCCCTGTCACCCACTTCTGTCTCCTTGTCACCCACTGCTGTCATCCTCTCTCTGTCATCCTTTTCCTGTCACCCATTGTTGTCTCCCTCTCTCTGTCATCCAATGCTGCCTCCCTCTCTCTGTTACCCATTGCTGCCTCCCTCTCTCTGTTACCCATTGCTGTCTCCCTCTCTCTGTCACCCATTGCTCTCTCCCCCTCTCTGTCACCCATTGCTCTCTCCCTCACCCTGTCACCCACTGCTGTCACCCTCACCCTGTCATCCACTGCTGTCACCCAATGATTGCAAAGTACACACTATAGCGCATATTTACGTGGTACAGATGATGAGGGACTTTTTTAAATGACCGGCTCCTGTAAGATGCGCTGTGGCACACCGCAGTAGCTGGGCCAATGACTACCTAAGCATCTCCCCCATGGACAGAAGTGCTGGTCACATGGTGCGCAGCCTGTATACGCATGCACAATTTACTCAGCTGAAGCCGAAAGTAAATACTGTCGATGAGTGCAGCAGAGTACGGTGCAGAGGGGTAGCAGGGCCTCAGGATGCAGCAGCCACTGTCGCTGGATGAGGATAAGGTGGACCCTTAATAGAGTGACAGGGTGAGTACCACTGACCTGAAGCTGCAATAAGAACAGTACCAGCCCGAGACCGATACCCGGGTCCTGTATTACAATATGCTGCCCGCGGAGCCCGAGGACAATGATCTGTTGAACGCTTCTGACCCCCAGGACAGCACAGCTAGCCCGGAAGAGCTGGAAGAGGAAGACCACTCCGGCAACACAATGTGGTGACCAAGAGCTGCACGTACCAGGGCTACCAGGAGAGCACCATCCAGGTGGCCAAGCAGAGCAATACCTGGATGTGCAAGAAGCACCGCAACAAGATGTACAAGGACAAGAAGAAGGATGACCAGGCTATCACCTGAAACAGCTAGCTAGAGGTCAGTCCCTATTGTCAGGGCATGCAGGAACTTGTAGTTCTATTTTGCTTAGGGCAGTGTACCTGTTGCAACTACAATATCTGGCTGGTAAGGCAGCACTGTCCTAACTGCTGCCTGCCCTTATTCCCCATAATATGTGATGGGACCAAGAAACAGTGGAGTAGGATTCCACATTCTTAAAGTGAGGAGTCCCTGGGACCCACAATTTTGTTTGCTCAGTGCGATCACTGGTCACCCACTGGCTGTCTCCCTCTCCCTGTCCCCGACTGGCTGTCTCCCTCTCCCTGTCCCCCACTAGCTGTCTCCCTCTCCCCCACTGCCTGTCTCCCTCTCCCTGTCACCCACTGGCTGTCTCCCTCTCCCTGTCCCCCACTAGCTGTCTCCCTCTCCCTGTCACCCACTGGCTGTCTCCCTCTCCCTGTCACCCCCTGGCTGTCTCCCTCTCCCTGTCACCCACTGGCTGTCTCCCTCTCCCTGTCACCCACTGGCTGTCTCCCTCTCCCTGTCCCCCACTGGCTGTCACCCTCTCCCTTTCACCCATTGCTGTCACTCTATTCCTGTCACCCACTGCTGTCACCCTCTCCCTGTCATCACCCTCACCCTGTCACCTATTGCTGTCTCCCTCCCTGTCACCCACTTCTGTCTCCTTGTCACCCACTGCTGTAATCCTCTCTGTCACCCTTTTCCTGTCACCCATTGTTGTCTCCCTCTCTCTGTCATCCATTGCTGCCTCCCTCTCTCTGTTACCCATTGTTGTCTCCCTCTCTTTCACCCATTGCTGTCTCCCTCTCTCTGTCACCCATTGCTCCCTCCCTCTCTCTGTCACCCATTGCTCTCTCCCTCACCCTGTCACCCTCACCCTGTCATCCACTGCTGTCACCCAATGATTGCAAAGTATACACTATAGCGCATATTTACGTGCTACAGACGATGAGGGACTTTTTTTAAATGACCGGCTTCTGTAAGATGCGCTGTGGCACGCCGCAGCAGCTGGGGCAATGACAACCTAAGCATCTCCCCCATGGACAGAAGTGCTGGTCACATGGTGCGCAGCCTGTATACGCATGCACAATTTACTCAGCTGAAGCCGTAAGTAAATACTGTGGATGAGTGCAGCAGAGTATGGTGCAGAGGGGTAGCAGGGCCTCAGGATGCAGCAGCCACTGTCGCTGAATGAGGATAAGGTGGACCCTTAATAGAGTGACAGGGTGAGTACCACCGATCCGAATCTGCAATAAGAACAGTACCAACCCGAGACCGATACCCGGGTCCTGTATTACAATATGCTGCCCGCGGAGCCCGAGGACAATGACCTGTTGAACGCTTCTGACCCCCAGGACACCACAGCTAGCCCGGAAGAGCTGGAAGAGGAAGACCACTCCGGCAACACAATGTGGTGACCAAGAGCTGCACGTACCAGGGCTACCAGGAGAGCACCATCCAGGTGGCCAAGCAGCGCAATACCTGGATGTGCAAGAAGCACCGCAACGAGATGTACAAGGACAAGAAGAAGGATGACCAGGCTATCACCTGAAACAGCTAGCTAGAGGTCAGTCCCTATTGTCAGGGCATGCAGGAACTTGTAGTTCTATTTTGCTTAGGGCAGTGTACCTGTTGCAACTACAATATCTGGCTGGTAAGGCAGCACTGTCCTAACTGCTGCCTGCCCTTATTCCCCATAATATGTGATGGGACCAAGAAACAGTGGAGTAGGATTCCACATTCTTAAAGTGAGGAGTCCTTGGGACCCACAATTTTGTTTGCTCAGTGCGATCACTGGTCACCCACTGGCTGTCTCCCTCTCCCTGTCCCCGACTGGCTGTCTCCCTCTCCCTGTCCCCCACTAGCTGTCTCCCTCTCCCCCACTGCCTGTCTCCCTCTCCCTGTCACCCACTGGCTGTCTCCCTCTCCCTGTCCCCCACTAGCTGTCTCCCTGTCACCCACTGGCTGTCTCCCTCTCCCTGTCACCCCCTGGCTGTCTCCCTCTCCCTGTCACCCACTGGCTGTCTCCCTCTCCCTGTCACCCACTGGCTGCCTCCCTCTCCCTGTCCCCCACTGGCTGTCACCCTCTCCCTTTCACCCATTGCTGTCATTCTATTCCTGTCACCCACTGCTGTCACCCTCTCCCTGTCATCACCCTCACCCTGTCACCTATTGCTGTCTCCTTCCCTGTCACCCACTTCTGTCTCCTTGTCACCCACTGCTGTAATCCTCTCTGTCACCCTTTTCCTGTCACCCATTGTTGTCTCCCTCTCTCTGTCATCCATTGCTGCCTCCCTCTCTCTGTTACCCATTGTTGTCTCCCTCTCTTTCACCCATTGCTGTCTCCCTCTCTCTGTCACCCATTGCTCCCTCCCTCTCTCTGTCACCCATTGCTCTCTCCCTCACCCTGTCACCCTCACCCTGTCATCCACTGCTGTCACCCAATGATTGCAAAGTACACACTATAGCGCATATTTACGTGCTACAGACGATGAGGGACTTTTTTAAATGACCGGCTTCTGTAAGAAGCGCTGTGGCACGCCGCAGCAGCTGGGGCAATGACAACCTAAGCATCTCCCCCATGGACAGAAGTGCTGGTCACATGGTGCGCAGCCTGTATACGCATGCACAATTTACTCAGCTGAAGCCGTAAGTAAATACTGTGGATGAGTGCAGCAGAGTATGGTGCAGAGGGGTAGCAGGGCCTCAGGATGCAGCAGCCACTGTCGCTGAATGAGGATAAGGTGGACCCTTAATAGAGTGACAGGGTGAGTACCACCGATCCGAATCTGCAATAAGAACAGTACCAGCCCGAGACCGATACCCGGGTCCTGTATTACAATATGCTGCCCGCGGAGCCCGAGGACAATGACCTGTTGAACGCTTCTGACCCCCAGGACAGCACAGCTAGCCCGGAAGAGCTGGAGGAGGAAGACCACTCCAGAAACACAATGTGGTGACCAAGAGCTGCACGTACCAGGGCTACCAGGAGAGCACCATCCAGGTGGCCAAGCAGCGCAATACCTGGATGTGCAAGAAGCACCGCAACGAGATGTACAAGGACAAGAAGAAGGATGACCAGGCTATCACCTGAAACAGCTAGCTAGAGGTCAGTCCCTATTGTCAGGGCATGCAGGAACTTGTAGTTCTATTTTGCTTAGGGCAGTGTACCTGTTGCAACTACAATATCTGGCTGGTAAGGCAGCACTGTCCTAACTGCTGCCTGCCCTTATTCCCCATAATATGTGATGGGACCAAGAAACAGTGGAGTAGGATTCCACATTCTTAAAGTGAGGAGTCCTTGGGACCCACAATTTTGTTTGCTCAGTGCGATCACTGGTCACCCACTGGCTGTCTCCCTCTCCCTGTCCCCGACTGGCTGTCTCCCTCTCCCTGTCCCCCACTAGCTGTCTCCCTCTCCCCCACTGCCTGTCTCCCTCTCCCTGTCACCCACTGGCTGTCTCCCTCTCCCTGTCCCCCACTAGCTGTCTCCCTCTCCCTGTCACCCACTGGCTGTCTCCCTCTCCCTGTCACCCCCTGGCTGTCTCCCTCTCCCTGTCACCCACTGGCTGTCTCCCTCTCCCTGTCACCCACTGGCTGTCTCCCTCTCCCTGTCCCCCACTGGCTGTCACCCTCTCCCTTTCACCCATTGCTGTCACTCTATTCCTGTCACCCACTGCTGTCACCCTCTCCCTGTCATCACCCTCACCCTGTCACCTATTGCTGTCTCCTTCCCTGTCACCCACTTCTGTCTCCTTGTCACCCACTGCTGTAATCCTCTCTGTCACCCTTTTCCTGTCACCCATTGTTGTCTCCCTCTCTCTGTCATCCATTGCTGCCTCCCTCTCTGTTACCCATTGTTGTCTCCCTCTCTTTCACCCATTGCTGTCTCCCTCTCTCTGTCACCCATTGCTCCCTCCCTCTCTCTGTCACCCATTGCTCTCTCCCTCACCCTGTCACCCTCACCCTGTCATCCACTGCTGTCACCCAATGATTGCAAAGTACACACTATAGCGCATATTTACGTGCTACAGACAATGAGGGACTTTTTTAAATGACCGGCTTCTGTAAGATGCGCTGTGGCACGCCGCAGCAGCTGGGGCAATGACAACCTAAGCATCTCCCCCATGGACAGAAGTGCTGGTCACATGGTGCGCAGCCTGTATACGCATGCACAATTTACTCAGCTGAAGCCGTAAGTAAATACTGTGGATGAGTGCAGCAGAGTATGGTGCAGAGGGGTAGCAGGGCCTCAGGATGCAGCAGCCACTGTCGCTGAATGAGGATAAGGTGGACCCTTAATAGAGTGACAGGGTGAGTACCACCGATCCGAATCTGCAATAAGAACAGTACCAGCCCGAGACCGATACCCGGGTCCTGTATTACAATATGCTGCCCGCGGAGCCCGAGGACAATGACCTGTTGAACGCTTCTGACCCCCAGGACAGCACAGCTAGCCCGGAAGAGCTGGAGGAGGAAGACCACTCCAGAAACACAATGTGGTGACCAAGAGCTGCACGTACCAGGGCTGCCAGGAGAGCACCATCCAGGTGGCCAAGCAGCGCAATACCTGGATGTGCAAGAAGCACCACAACAAGATGTACAAGGACAAGAAGAAGGATGACCAGGCTATCACCTGAAACAGCTAGCTAGAGGTCAGTCCCTATTGTCAGGGCATGCTGGAACTTGTAGTTCTGTTTTGCTTAGGGCAGTGTACCTGTTGCAACTACAATATCTGGCTGGAAAGGCAGCACTGTCCTAACTGCTGACTGCCCTCATTCCCCATAATATGTGATGGGACCAAGAAACAGTGGAGTAGGATCCCACATTTTTAAAGTGAGGAGTCACTGGGACCCACAATTTTGTTTGCTCAGTGCGATCACTGGTCACCCACTGGCTGTCTCCCTCTCCCTGTCCCCCACTGGCTGTCTCCCTCTCCCTGTCCCCCACTAGCTGTCTCCCTCTCCCCCACTGGCTGTCTCCCTCTCCCTGCCACCCACTGGCTGTCTCCCTCTCTCTGTCCCCCACTAGCTGTCTCCCTCTCCCTGTCACCCACTGGCTGTCTCCCTCTCCCTGTCACCCCCTGGCTGTCTCCCTCTCCCTGTCCCCCACTGGCTGTCACCCTCTCCCTATCACCCATTGCTGTCACTCTATTCCTGTCACCCACTGGCTGTCTCCCTGTCCCCCACTGGCTGTTACCCTCTCCCTGTCACCCATTGCTGTCACCTTCTCCCTGTCATCACCCTCACCCTGTCACCTATTGCTGTCTCCCTCCCTGTCACCCACTTCTGTCTCCTTGTGACCCACTGCTGTCATCCTCTCTGTCACTCTTTTCCTGTCACCCATTGTTGTCTCCCTCTCTCTGTCATCCATTGCTGCCTCCCTCTCTCTGTTACCCATTGCTGTCTCCCTCTCTTTCACCCATTGCTGTCTCCCTCTCTCTGTCACCCATTGCTTCCTCCCTCTCTCTGTCACCCATTGCTCTCTCCCTCACCCTGTCACCCACTGCTGTCACCCTCACCTGTCATCCACTGCTGTCACCCAATGATTGCAAAGTACACACTATAGTGCATATTTACGTGCTACAGACGATGAGGGACTTTTTTTAAATGACCGGCTCCTGTAAGATGCACTGTGGCACGCCGCAGCAGCTGGGGCAATGACAACCTAAGCATCTCCCCCATGGACAGAAGTGCTGGTCACATGGTGCGCAGCCTGTATACGCATGCACAATTTACTCAGCTGAAGCCGTAAGTAAATACTGTGGATGAGTGCAGCAGAGTATGGTGCAGAGGGGTAGCAGGGCCTCAGGATGCAGCAGCCACTGTCGCTGAATGAGGATAAGGTGGACCCTTAATAGAGTGACAGGGTGAGTACCACCGACCCGAATCTGCAATAAGAACAGTACCAGCCCGAGACCGATACCCGGGTCCTGTATTACAATATGCTGCCCGCGGAGCCTGAGGACAATGACCTGTTGAACGCCTCTGACACCCAGGACAGCACAGCTAGCCTGGAAGAGCTGGAGGAGGAAGACCACTCCAGAAACACAATGTGGTGACCAAGAGCTGCACGTACCAGGGCTGCCAGGAGAGCACCATCCAGGTGGCCAAGCAGCGCAATACCTGGATGTGCAAGAAGCACCACAACAAGATGTACAAGGACAAGAAGAAGGATGACCAGGCTATCACCTGAAACAGCTAGCTAGAGGTCAGTCCCTATTGTCAGGGCATGCTGGAACTTGTAGTTCTGTTTTGCTTAGGGCAGTGTACCTGTTGCAACTACAATATCTGGCTGGTAAGGCAGCACTGTCCTAACTGCTGCCTGCCCTCATTCCCCATAATATGTGATGGGACCCAGAAACAGTGGAGTAGGATCCCACATTTTTAAAGTGAGGAGTCCCTGGGACCAACAATTTTGTTTGCTCAGTGCAATCACTGGTCACCCACTGGCTGTCTCCCTCTCCCTGTCCCCCACTGGCTGTCTCCCTCTCCTTGTCCCCCACTAGCTGTCTCCCTCTCCCCCACTGGCTGTCTCCCTCTCCCTGTCACCCACTGGCTGTCTCCCTCTCCCTGTCACCCACTGGCTGTCTCCCTCTCTCTGTCACCCACTGGCTGTCTCCCTCTTCCTGTCACCCATTGGCTGTCTCCCTCTCCCTGTCACCCCTTGGCTGTCTCCCTCTCCCTGTCACCCACTGGCTGTCTCCCTCTCCCTGTCCCCCACTGGCTGTCACCCTCTCCCTATCACCCATTGCTGTCACTCTATTCCTGTCACCCACTGCTGTCACCCTCTCCCTGTCATCACCCTCACCCTGTCACCTATTGCTGTCTCCCTCCCTGTCACCCACTTCTGTCTCCTTGTCACCCACTGCTGTAATCCTCTCTGTCACCCTTTTCCTGTCACCCATTGTTGTCTCCCTCTCTCTGTCATCCATTGCTGCCTCCCTCTCTCTGTTACCCATTGCTGTCTCCCTCTCTTTCACCCATTGCTGTCTCCCCCTCTCTGTCACCCATTGCTCTCTCCCTCACCCTGTCACCCACTGCTGTCACCCTCACCCTGTCATCCACTGCTGTCACCCAATGATTGCAAAGTACACACTATAGCGCACATTTACGTGCTACAGACGATGAGGGACTTTTTTTAAATGACCGGCTCCTGTAAGATGCGCTGTGGCACGCCGCAGCAGCTGGGGCAATGACAACCTAAGCATCTCCCCCATAGACAGAAGTGCTGGTCACATGGTGCGCAGCCTGTATACGCATGCACAATTTACTCAGCTGAAGCCGTAAGTAAATACTGTGGATGAGTGCAGCAGAGTATGGTGCAGAGGGGTAGCAGGGCCTCAGGATGCAGCAGCCACTGTCGCTGAATGAGGATAAGGTGGACCCTTAATAGAGTGACAGGGTGAGTACCACCGACCCGAATCTGCAATAAGAACAGTACCAGCCCGAGACCGATACCCGGGTCCTGTATTACAATATGCTGCCCGCGGAGCCCGAGGACAATGACCTGTTGAATGCCTCTGACCCCCAGGACAGCACAGCTAGCCCGGAAGAGCTGGAGGAGCAAGACCACTCCAGAAACACAATGTGGTGACCAAGAGCTGCACGTACCAGGGCTGCCAGGAGAGCACCATCCAGGTGGCCAAGCAGCGCAATACCTGGATGTGCAAGAAGCACCACAACAAGATGTACAAGGACAAGAAGAAGGATGACCAGGCTATCACCTGAAACAGCTAGCTAGAGGTCAGTCCCTATTGTCAGGGCATGCTGGAACTTGTAGTTCTGTTTTGCTTAGGGCAATGTACCTGTTGCAACTACAATATCTGGCTGGTAAGGCAGCACTGTCCTAACTGCTGACTGCCCTCATTCCCCATAATATGTGATGGGACCCAGAAACAGTGGAGTAGGATCCCACATTTTTAAAGTGAGGAGTCCCTGGGACTCACAATTTAGTTTGCTCAGTGCGATCACTGGTCACCCACTAGCTGTCTCCCTCTCCCTGTCCCCCACTGGCTGTCTTCCTCTCCCTGTCCCCCACTGGCTGTCTCCCTCTCCCTGTCACCCACTGGCTGTCTCCCTCTCCCTGTCCCCCACTAGCTGTCTCCCTCTCCCTGTCACCCCCTGGCTGTCTCCCTCTCCCTGTCACCCACTGGCTGTCACCTACTCCTTGAATACGTATCTTAGGGTATAATTGTAGCTTAGCACCCAGGGTGGACCTGCTTTATTGGGGCCCTATACAACTTTATACATGTTCATGTGGGGGCCTATGTGTGTTGTTAATTATTTTCATGTAGGAGCCTCTGTGTGTGTGTTTTTTCATGCTAATTTTATGTGTTTTATTACTTTTTTTCTGCAAAGTCTATCTGTTTTATTTTATGTGGGGGCTAATGTGTTTTTTTATGTGAAGCCTATGTGTTTGTTTTTTTCATGTTGTGGCCTATGTGTGTGAGATTTTTATATACCATGTGATGCCCCCACAGTGGGGGTTAATGGGCCTGATTCAGACCCACTCGCGAGCGGCTGTCCGCTCGCAAGTGGGTCGATGTTCTGGACTGAGCATGCGCACGACGGAGGGAACTCCGTCGTGCGCATGCACCAGACGCGACAAGCGAAGGAAAGTCCTTCGCTCGTTGTGTCTGATCAAAGGGGGCGTGCTGTCGATGTTGATTGACAGCACGCCCCCTTTGGTAGGCGTGCCGGGGGCGTGCCTCCCTGACGGGGGCGTTCCCACGGGAACGCCTCCTGTCAGAAGCCGGCCCACTGACATCACTAGTGATGTCAGTGGGAGTGATTTTGGCTCTGATAGAGCCAAAATCACTCCGGAGCTTGCGGTTGAAAACCTCAACCGCAGGCTCCGGCTCGCAGTTTCGATGGTCGCGATGGTCACGATCATCGCGGCCATCAAACTGCACGCTCATATAGCCTGTGGGTGGTGACCCACAGCTATACGAGCGTCCAGGAGGACGCTCCATTTTCATGGAGGCCGGCCCTCATTCAGAGCGTGCGCTCTGCTCAGAGCGTACGGCTCTGAATGAGGGCCTATGTGTATGTTTTTTTTCCCCTGTTGGGTCAATTGTATATTATTACTAAGGATATGGCTGTTATGTTCTGGGTTGTTTGTGGACCCTGGGTGGTAGCAGGAGCGATCACAGAAGCGGATTTGAATAAAAAACTAGGGCCCTCATTCAGAGCCGTACGCTCTGAGCAGAGCGCACGCTCTGAATGAGGGCCGGCCTCCATGAAAATGGAGATTCCTTCTGGACGCTCGTATAGCTGTGGGTCACCACCCACAGGCTATACGAGCATGCATTTTGATGGCCGCGATGGTCGAGACTGTGGTGGGATTAATGGGTTAATATCCAAGTAGAAACAATTAGAGCTGTCCAGGTGTGCAGGTAGTGAGACTGAAAATAATCAACCAGGTATGCAGGTAGTGATGCAGGAAAATAATAGCCAGGTATGCAGGTAGTGAACTAAGGCAATGAGCAGGATGTCAGCAGGCTCAGGCACTCAGGTGTGGGCAAGGGTGATGGAGGAAGCGGGGTAGTCCAGCGGAAGCTAGGAGCTGACAGGCAGACTGGCAGACAGCGAATTCACAGGAACAGGATAAGCACAGAGAACTCCCTCTCAGCTAGGCTGAGATACACATTGCACTGGCAAAGAAGGAAGGCACTGACCCTTCCTAAATACCCCATGCCATGCTGTTACTGGCCGGAGGGAACATGTGACTCACCAGGATTGGCCAGCCACATCACATGGCCAGAAGGCAAGATGGCGGTGCCCATGCCAAATGGAACGGAGACGCCGCCAGGCCTTACCAGCGCAGAGTGACAACAGGCCCACACAACAATGCGCGCAGCCAAAGCCCCCCGCCAGACACCAGCTCCACCACCAGACAGCCCGCGCCACAACGACCTCACAGGTAACACCCGCCTAGCGCCATGCTGAAATACCCTGGCCATGACAATGGCATAGTCTTATATAGGAGAAGATTCATGTGGGGTGACACCATGAGTTACTGCACTCGGTTACACCAGCCCTAGCGACGCCACTGAGTATAGAATTAAATAATAACCATATGTATATCAAGGTGGTCTTTTGAAATATGAGGGTTTATTTCAACAGGGGGCGCCAAAACCTATATCCGCTTACCAAAAAAATGAGTCTCAGGCCGGCCCTGAGTATAGTTTGCAAGGGGTGATATACACGCTTGTCATTAGTTACAACATACAGTACTCCAATACATTACAAGGTGTTACACCTGGTCCATATGGATGGCAATAATTGCTAAACCAGGTACAACGGAAATGAGTATCTGCAACCCTCCAGTGAGACATTGATATTGGTCTATACTACCTATAGGACTATAGCGGGTAAGTTGTGTTCCAGCTCCTCGTGTCCCAGCGTGTGTGATTAACCTGCAAGTGACAACAAAGCAGTGCCTGCCACACCTCAGTGTCTGTGTGGATTCACAGCAAGTACATTAAAACAGGGTCAGCTGCACTCCAGTACTGTGAACTTTTTGTTTATTCATTCCAGCACTCCCAGCAGTTTCTCTGTGTCTCTGTGGCTAAGCAGCTAAATAACACCAAGCTATCTGCACTACTAGTCAGTGCTATGTGCCAATTTGCAACTCACAGTTTCAGTTGCAATTAATTTTCTGTTTATTCAAGCAAGCAATTAACTTTTACAGCAATTCCTGATATCCCTCACAGGCCCGGCGACAGGGAGGACTAAGGGGACACCAGTACCGGGCCCCGAGGTTCAGGGGGGCCCCAAGGATTCAGAGAAAGAAAAAAATCAGTCTGCAACAAACACCTACTTTTTAAATGCTGTGCTGATGTAGACAGGAATCATGCAGCAGCCAGCAGCAGTCCAGCAGTAGCTCCTCCCATCATCACCCTTCCTTCCTTCCCCCAACCGGTCACACGTCACTGACACGCAGAGGCCGGTGTATATTCCTCCTGGAGCTGCATCCCTGCCTGCACCCAACTCCAGCAAGCAGCAACGACAGCTCTCCTACCTGCTTGATGTCCAACTCCCTATCACTATCCCCCCACTCGCGGCCCTCCCTACTCCCTCACGCCCCCCCTTTCTCAGCACCCCCATCGAGGCACCTCTGTCCTGCCTACTCGCGGCACCCCCGACCCCCCCCCCACTCGCAGCAGGTCCCCCCACTCCCTCCGATCTCCCCCACACTCCAAGTCCTCCTCTTTAAGTGGTTCACCTAAAAAGTGTAGAAAGTCTCTCAGACCAGGTAAGTAACTGATATTGTAATTTATTTTGATCATATATATGTATGTATGTGTGTATCTCACACTCACACACACACACACACACACCCACCCACCAGATTCCCGACACTCACTTTATACAAGTTCATTAATTGCCCTGGTGCCTTCCTAGGAAATAGCAACTCCAACATACAGCAAGAAAGAATGGCTGCGTCAGAATAAATTAGAGTATTTCTGAAGACGCTGGGTGCCGCCATTCCTTCTTGCTGTGTGTGTACGTGTGTATGTATATATACTGTGTATATATATATATATATATATATATATTAGGGGTGAGCGGGTTCGGATTTCTGAAATCCGAACCCCCCCGAGCCCCCCCGATCCGAGTCCGATCCGAGTCAGGCTCGACTTTTCCCGCCTGACTCGGATCTGAAATCGAGGCAAAACGTCATCATCCCGCCTTCCGAGTCTCGCGGGTTTTGGATCCTATATAAGGTACCCGCGTCGGCGCCATTTTCTCACTCGGCTGTGGACAGTGAAGAGGGAGGGTGGGAGTTAGGGCTGTGTAGTGTAGTGTAGTGTAGTGCTGCTGTTGTCCACTACTTCAAAGTCCATAGGGGCTGGCTGTGTTGTGCTGTGCTGCTGTTGTTAATAGGGTCTGTGTCCACTACTTCAAAGTCCATAGGGGCTGGCTGGACTGTGTTGTGCAGTCAGATCTCCATAGGGGCTGTGTCCACTCCAAAGTCCTGTGCAGTGTCCCAGTCCTAAAGGAGTGCTGTAGTGTTGTCCAGGGGGTGCTCTGTCCATCAGGGGTGCTCCCCCCAAGTGCTAAAAAAATAATATATTTTCTGTGTTTGTGAATTGTGTGCGCAGTAGCCGCACGTGCATCAACAAAGTCGTGCCAAGCGTGCGCCTGTGTCATAAGTAAAGGGCCGGCTGGCTTGACCGTTAAAGGGTGCTGTAACCCCCGAAAGTACACTCCAGTCCAAACCAAAAAAAAATTATTTTCTGTGTTTGTGAATTGTGTGCGCAGTAGCCGCACGTGCATCAACAAAGTAGTGCCAAGCGTGCGCCTGTGTCATAAGTAAAGGGCCGGCTGGCTTGACCGTTAAGGGTGCTGTAACCCCCGAAAGTACACTCCAGTCCAAACCAAAAAAAAAATTATTTTCTGTGTTTGTGAATTGTGTGCGCAGTAGCCGCACGTGCATCAACAAAGTAGTGCCAAACGTGCGCCTGTGTCATAAGTAAAGGGCCGGCTGGCTTGACCGTTAAGGGTGCTGTAACCCCCGAAAGTACACTCCAGTCCAAACCAAAAAAAAAATTATTTTCTGTGTTTGTGAATTGTGTGCGCAGTAGCCGCACGTGCATCAACAAAGTAGTGCCAAGCGTGCGCCTGTGTCATAAGTAAAGGGCCGGCTGGCTTGACCATTAAGGGTGCTGTAACCCCCGAAAGTACACTCCAGTCCAAACCAAAAAAAAAATTATTTTCTGTGTTTGTGAATTGTGTGCGCAGTAGCCGCACGTGCATCAACAAAGTAGTGCCAAGCGTGCGCCTGTGTCATAAGTAAAGGGCCGGCTGGCTTGACCGTTAAGGGTGCTGTAACCCCCGAAAGTACACTCCAGTCCAAACCTAAAAAAAAATTATTTTCTGTGTTTGTGAATTGTGTGCGCAGTAGCCGCACGTGCATCAACAAAGTAGTGCCAAGCGTGCGCCTGTGTCATAAGTAAAGGGCCGGCTGGCTTGACCGTTAAAGGGTGCTGTAAGCCCCGAAAGTACACTCCAGTCCAAACCAAAAAAAAAATATTTTCTGTG
Source organism: Taudactylus pleione (assembly GCA_031769625.1). Lineage (NCBI taxonomy): Eukaryota > Metazoa > Chordata > Amphibia > Anura > Myobatrachidae > Taudactylus > Taudactylus pleione. The sequence goes on along the minus strand of JAUIMM010000092.1, from coordinate 426,252 downwards.
TTTGTGAATTGTGTGCGCAGTAGCCGCACGTGCATCAACAAAGTAGTGCCAAGCGTGCGCCTGTGTCATAAGTAAAGGGCCGGCTGGCTTGACCGTTAAGGGTGCTGTAACCCCCGAAAGTACACTCCAGTCCAAACCTAAAAAAAAATTATTTTCTGTGTTTGTGAATTGTGTGCGCAGTAGCCGCACGTGCATCAACAAAGTATTGCCAAGAGTGCGCCTGTGTCATAAGTAAAGGGCCGGCTGGCTTGACCGTTAAAGGGTGCTGTAACCCCCGAAAGTACACTCCAGTCCAAACCAAAAAAAAAATTATTTTCTGTGTTTGTGAATTGTGTGCGCAGTAGCCGCACGTGCATCAACAAAGTAGTGCCAAGCGTGCGCCTGTGTCATAAGTAAAGGGCCGGCTGGCTTGACCGTTAAGGGTGCTGTAACCCCCGAAAGTACACTCCAGTCCAAACCAAAAAAAAAATTATTTTCTGTGTTTGTGAATTGTGTGCGCAGTAGCCGCACGTGCATCAACAAAGTAGTGCCAAGCGTGCGCCTGTGTCATAAGTAAAGGGCCGGCTGGCTTGACCGTTAAGGGTGCTGTAACCCCCGAAAGTACACTCCAGTCCAAACCTAAAAAAAAATTATTTTCTGTGTTTGTGAATTGTGTGCGCAGTAGCCGCACGTGCATCAACAAAGTAGTGCCAAGCGTGCGCCTGTGTCATAAGTAAAGGGCCGGCTGGCTTGACCGTTAAAGGGTGCTGTAACCCCCGAAAGTACACTCCAGTCCAAACCAAAAAAAAATTATTTTCTGTGTTTGTGAATTGTGTGCGCAGTAGCCGCACGTGCATCAACAAAGTAGTGCCAAGCGTGCGCCTGTGTCATAAGTAAAGGGCCGGCTGGCTTGACCGTTAAGGGTGCTGTAACCCCCGAAAGTACACTCCAGTCCAAACCTAAAAAAAAATTATTTTCTGTGTTTGTGAATTGTGTGCGCAGTAGCCGCACGTGCATCAACAAAGTATTGCCAAGAGTGCGCCTGTGTCATAAGTAAAGGGCCGGCTGGCTTGACCGTTAAAGGGTGCTGTAACCCCCGAAAGTACACTCCAGTCCAAACCAAAAAAAAATTATTTTCTGTGTTTGTGAATTGTGTGCGCAGTAGTCGCACGTGCATCAACAAAGTAGTGCCAAGCGTGCGCCTGTGTCATAAGTAAAGGGCCGGCTGGCTTGACCGTTAAAGGGTGCTGTAACCCCCGAAAGTACACTCCAGTCCAAACCAAAAAAAAATTATTTTCTGTGTTTGTGAATTGTGTGCGCAGTAGCCGCACGTGCATCAACAAAGTAGTGCCAAGCGTGCGCCTGTGTCATAAGTAAAGGGCCGGCTGGCTTGACCGTTAAGGGTGCTGTAACCCCCGAAAGTACACTCCAGTCCAAACCAAAAAAAAAATTATTTTCTGTGTTTGTGAATTGTGTGCGCAGTAGCCGCACGTGCATCAACAAAGTAGTGCCAAGCGTGCGCCTGTGTCATAAGTAAAGGGCCGGCTGGCTTGACCGTTAAAGGGTGCTGTAACCCCCAAAGTACACTCCAGTCCAAACCAAAAAAATATATATTTTCTGTGTTTGTGAATTGTGTGCGCAGTAGCCGCACGTGCATCAACAAAGTAGTGCCAAACGTGCGCCTGTGTCATAAGTAAAGGGCCAGCTGGCTTGACCGTTAAGGGTGCTGTAACCCCCGAAAGTACACTCCAGTCCAAACCAAAAAAAAAAATATTTTCTGTGTTTGTGAATTGTGTGCGCAGTAGCCACACGTGCATCAACAAAGTAGTGCCAAGCGTGCGCCTGTGTCATAAGTAAAGGGCCGGCTGGCTTGACCGTTAAGGGTGCTGTAACCCCCGAAAGTACACTCCAGTCCAAACCAAAAAAAAAATTATTTTCTGTGTTTGTGAATTGTGTGCGCAGTAGCCGCACGTGCATCAACAAAGTAGTGCCAAGCGTGCGCCTGTGTCATAAGTAAAGGGCCGGCTGGCTTGACCGTTAAGGGTGCTGTAACCCCCGAAAGTACACTCCAGTCCAAACCTAAAAAAAAATTATTTTCTGTGTTTATGAATTGTGTGCGCAGTAGCCGCACGTGCATCAACAAAGTAGTGCCAAGCGTGCGCCTGTGTCATAAGTAAAGGGCCAGCTGGCTTGACCGTTAAAGGGTGCTGTAACCCCCAAAGTACACTCCAGTCCAAACCAAAAAAAAAAATATTTTCTGTGTTTGTGAATTGTGTGCGCAGTAGCCGCACGTGCATCAACAAAGTAGTGCCAAGCGTGCGCCTGTGTCATAAGTAAAGGGCCGGCTGGCTTGACCGTTAAAGGGTGCTGTAACCCCCGAAAGTACACTCCAGTCCAAACCAAAAAAAAATTATTTTCTGTGTTTGTGAATTGTGTGCGCAGTAGCCGCACGTGAATCAACAAAGTAGTGCCAAGAGTGCGCCTGTGTCATAAGTAAAGGGCCGGCTGGCTTGACCGTTAAAGGGTGCTGTAACCCACAAAGTACACTCCAGTCCAAACCAAAAAAAAAATTATTTTCTGTGTTTAGCCGCACGTATATATCAAATCGATATAACATAAATGGAGGACCAAACTTTCTCCGATAAAAATAAAATAGAGAAAGATCAAGAACCACTTCCTCCTAGTGCTGAAGCTGCTGCCACTAGTCATGACATAGACGATAACATGCCATCAACGTCGTCTGCCAAGGCCGATGCCCAATGTCATAGTAGAGGGCACATACAATCCCAAATGGCAAAGTTCAGGAAAATGACCTTGAAAAAGACATTTAAATCAGCTGAAGAGAAACGTAAACTTGCCAATATGCCATTTACGACACGGAGTGGCAAGGAACGGCTAAGGTCGATCCCTAGTATGTTCATGACTAGTGGTTCAGCTTCACATGACGATGGAAGCACTCCTCCCACTAAAAAAATCAAAAGAGTTAAGCTGGCAAAAGCACAGCGAAGAACTGTGCTTTCTAAGAAGATATCACAAATCCCCAAGGAGAGTCCAAGTGTGGTGGTGGTTGCGATGCCTGACCTTCCCAGCACTGGACGGGAAGAGGTGGCTCTTTCCACCATTTGCACGCCCCCTGCAAGTGCTGAAAGGAGCACCCACAGTCCACTTGCTGATATGCAAATTGAAGATGTCACTGTTGAAGTACAACAGGATGAGGATACTGGTGTAGCTGGCGCTGAGGAGGAAGTTGGCGAGGAGGATTCTGATGGTGATGTGGTTTGTTTAAATCAGGCTCCGGGGGAGACAGTTGTTGTCCGTGGGATGAAAAAGCCCATCACGGTCATGCCTGGGCAGAAGACCAAACATTCCACCTCTTTGGTCTGGCAATATTTCTATCCAAATCCGGACAACAACTGTCTTGCCATATGTACCATATGTAAAGGTGAAATAAGTAGGGGTAGGGACGTCAACCACCTAGGAACATCCTCCCTTATACGGCACCTGCAGCGCGTTCATAAAAAGTTACTGTCAAGTTCAGAAACTTTGGCTCAGACCGTAAGCAGTCCAGGGACACCTAAATCCCGTTGTCCTGTTGTATCCAAGCGCCTGCAAACCACACCGTCAACTCCCTCCTCGTCAATTTCCTCCTTAGTCAGGATCGGAAGTAGTCCTGTAGGCCATATCACTGGCATGACTGACTCTCCTATCCGGGATTCCTCCAGAGGATCCTGCATTGCTACGCCTACTGCTGCCGCTGCTGCTGTTGCTGCTGCTGGGAGTCGTTCATCATCCCAGAGAGGAAGTAGGAACACCACTACTTTTACTAAACAATTGACCCTCCAACAGTCCTTAGCGAGGAGGATGAAGTACGACAGCAGTCATCCTGAAACAAAACGTATAACTGAGGCCTTGACTGCTATGTTGGTGTTAGACGTGCGTCCGGTATCCGCCATTAGTGCAGTGGGATTTAGACAATTGATGGAGGTAGTGTGTCCCCGGTTCCAAATCCCGTCTAGATTCCACTTCACTAGGCAGGCGATACCGAGACTGTACAGAAACGTCAGAAAAAGTGTCCTCAGTGTCCTGAAAAATGCCGTTGTACACAATGTCCACTTAACCACGGACATGTGGACAAGTGGAACAGGGCAGACTAAGGACTATATGACTGTGACAGCCCACTGGGTAGATGTATCACCTTACGCAGCAACAGCAGCAGCGTCACCAGTAGCAGCATCTCAGAAACGCCAGCTCGTTACAAGGCAGGCTACGCTGTGTATCACCAGTTTCAGTAAGAGGCACACCGCCGACAACCTCTTAGAGAAACTGAGGGAAATCATCGCCCAGTGGCTTACCCCACTTAGACTCTCCTGGGGATTTGTGATATCTGACAACGCCACCAATATTGTGCGGGCATTACATCTGGGCAAATTCCAGCACGTCCCATGTTTTGCTCACACAATAAACTTGGTGGTGCAGAATTTTCTGAAAAGCGACAGGGGCGTGCAGGAGACGCTTTGGGTGGCCCGAAAAATTTCTGGCCACTTTCGCCATTCAGCGACTGCGTGCCGAAGACTGGAGCGCCAGCAAACACTCTTGAACCTGCCCCGCCATCAACTGAAGCAAGAGGTTGTGACGCGGTGGAACTCAACCCTCTATATGCTTCAGAGGATGGAGGAGCAGCAAAAGGCCATACAAGCCTATACATCCACCTATGACATAGGCAAAGGAGGGGGTATGCACCTGACTCAAGCGCAGTGGAGAATGATTTCCGTGTTGTGCAAGGTTCTTCAGCCCTTCGAACTTGCCACACATGAAGTCAGTTCAGACACTGCCAGCTTGAGTCAGGTCATTCCCCTCATCAGGCTTTTGCAGAAGCAGCTGGAGAAAGTGAAGGAGGAGCTAAGACGGAGCGATTCCGCTCGGCATGTGGGACTTGTGGATGAAGCCCTTCATTCGCTTTGCCAGGATTCCAGGGTGGTCAATCTGTTGAAATCAGACCACTACATTTTGGCCACCGTGCTCGATCCTAGGTTTAAAGCCTATGTGGTGTCTCTCTTTCCGGCCGACACAAGCCTGCAGAGGTGCAAAGACCTGCTGGTGAACACACTGTCAGCTGAAGCGGAACGTGACACGTCAACGGCTCCTTCTTCATTTTCTCCCGCAACTGGGGCTGCCAGGAAAAAACTTAGGTATCCTAAGCAACCCGCTGGCGGTGATGCAGGGCAGGCAGGACCAAGTTTGGACATCTGGTCCGGACTGAAGGACCTGGCAACAATTTCTGACATGTCTACTGTCACTGCATATGATACTGTCACCATTGACAGAATGGTGGAGGATTACATCGGTGACAGCATCCAAGTAGGCATGTCAGACAGTCCATACCTGTACTGGCAGGAAAAAGAGGCAATTTGGAGGCCCCTGTACAAACTGGCTCTATTTTACCTGAGTTGCCCCCCCTCCAGTGTGTACTCCGAAAGAGTGTTTAGTGCAGCTGGGAACCTTGTCAGCGAAAGGCGTAGGAGGTTGCTTCCACAGAATGTGGAGAAGATGATGTTCATCAAAATGAATTATCAGCTCTTCCAGGGAGACCAGCCTCCAGAAGGTACAGAGGGACCTGTGGTGGTGGATTCAAGTGGGGACGAGTTAATACTTTGTGAGGATGAGGATGTACACACTGAAGAGGGTGAGGAATCGGTGGATGAGGAGGATGAGGATGACATCTTGCCTCCGTAGAGCCAGTTTGTGCAGGGACACATTAATTGCCAGCTTGTTTTGTGGGGGCCCAAACGAACCAATCATTTCAGCCACAGTTGTGTGGCAGACCCTGGCGCTGAAATGATTGATTTGTTAAAGTGTGCATGTCCTGTTTATACAACATAAGGGTGGGTGGGAGGGCCCAAGGACAATTCCATCTTGCACCTCTTTTTTTCTTTGCATTATGTACAGTTTGGGGCCTAGTTTTTCTAACTGCCATCCTGTCTGCCACTGCAGTGTCACTCCTAGATGGGTCACGTGTTTGTGCCGCCCACTCGTGTCGCTTAGCATAGTCATCCAGCTACCTCGGTGCAACCTTTTGGACATAAAAACACTATTGTGAGGTGTGAGGTGTTCAGAATAGACTGGAAATGAGTGGAAATTAAGGTTATTGAGGTTAATAATAGCATAGGAGCAGAAAAACCTACAAATTCTGTGATTTTAGCTGTTTTTATGCTTTTTTTCAAAAAAATACAGATCCAAAACACAAAACCCAGAACCCAAAACACGGAAGGGTGGTTTTGGCAAAACCAATCCAGATCCAAAACACGAAGAAAGATCCAGATCCAAAACCAAAACACAAAACACGAAAAGTGGCCGGTGCACACCCCTAATATATATATATATATATATATATATATATATATATATTTAATTACTTATTTATACATCATTGTGAGTGTTTAAACATGGTGAGTGCTGGGTTTTCTGTTTTTATTTATTTTAGCAATGTGGTTACAGGCCACTTGCACCCCAGTCCTGGGAATGGCGAGTGCAGGTCTGCACCCCAAATCTAGGAGTGGCGAGTGCAGTGGATTTCTGATTTTGTTTATGCGGGTTAATTTTTATTAACCTTTTGTGATCATAGCTTTCTCATACACCCCATCTGCAAACTCGTTTATATTAACCTGTGTCAGCTTCTATCACACTACCAAAAAGACAGCTATGTCAGGTGACTGCCTTACCTTTAAAAGCCATTAGCTGGCAGGTGAGGTTTAAACCAGGTAACATTTTTTCAGTCTAAACTATGTGATAGCAGCTAACAGGTTTCCATCAGTGTGATGGATAGTGTAGGACCTGCAGAGAGTGGGGTCCCGTGATGTGGGCTGCGTGCTTAAATGCATTGATCAATCCATGAACTAAATCCCCATTATTTATTTACTTATTTATACATCATTGTGAGTGTTTAAACATGGTGAGTGCTGGGTTTTCTGTTTTTATTTATTTAAGCAATGTGGTCACAGGACACTTGCACCCCAGTCCTGGGAATGGCGAGTGCAGGTCTGCACCCCAAATCTAGGAGTGGCGAGTGCAGTGGATTTCTGACTTTGTTTATGAGGTTAATTTTTATTAACCTTTTGTGATCATAGCTTTCTCATGCACCCCATGTCCAAACTCGTTTATATTAACCTGTGTCAGCTGTCTTTTTGGTAGTGTGATAGAAGCTATGTCAGGTGACTGCCTTACCTTTTAAAAGCCATTAGCTGGCAGGTGAGCTTTAAACCAGGTAACATTTTTTCAGTCTAAACTATGTGATAGCAGCTAACAGGTTTCCATCAGTGTGACGGATAGTGTAGGACCTGCAGAAAGTGGGGTCCCGTGATGTGGGCTTAAATGCATTGATCAATCCATGAACTAAATCCCCATTATTTATTTACTTATTTATACATCATTGTGAGTGTTTAAACATGGTGAGTGCTGGGTTTTCTGTTTTTTATATATAAAAAAAAAATATATATATATATATAATATGTTGTGATGTCTTGGTTAATTAGCTCGGCAGAGGGTGAATGGGTACAGTGTTTAATTGCTTAATGAGTGTCCACACACAGCTTTCTGGTGAAATAGACAAGGTGATGCTTTACTGCTAGCAAATGAAATCAGGAAACAGAAAATAACAAACAAATCTAACCCCTGTTGGGGCGACTAACTCACTTCTTCAACCCTCTCTATAGGGGAGCAGCTAGTCTGCCAACACAGTCTCTGAGATTGTGGTCCTTCCTGCCACATGCAGGACTGGAACCGGCCTCCTGGCATGGTATAGCTTCATCAGCTTTACAAACACAGTCTTTGGGCCTTCCTTGTATCCTCCGGGCATACAGAGGCCCTGACTTCCTCAGCCTGCAGCTCCACTGCTTCACTGTCACAGTCTGAGAGTTTTGTGGTCCCCCCTTGCCTCCTGCAAGGTTCAGACACATGCCTTCTGGCCTCCCAATGGCTCGCTCAGCTTCACTGGGCTCTCTGACTGGTCTGCCTCATCAGCCCACACCTGAGTTCTCTCCACCAAGCAGCACTTACACAACTTCCCAGACTCCTTTTCTTCTCTGTGTGGGTGGATCTCTCCTGCCCCACACAGAATCTGCTGCTCACCAGTGCCACCTCTGGTGATACTGCCACATATTCCCCTCCCCAGCTTGAAACCCCAGGGTTCAGCTACATTCACATGACGATGTCCCTCTTCACCCTCCTCATGAGGGAAATCCACCATCTCCACGGTCATCCAGACTCTGGTAATTTCTGGGGGTCGCAACCTCCAAGTTCCGGAGTTAATTTTTGTCCTCACTTGTTTCGTCACTTTATGGTACCAACTAGGGGTGTGCACCGGCCACTTTTTGTGTTTTGGTTTTGGATCTGGATCTTTCTTCGTGTTTTGGATTTGGATTGCCTTTGCCAAAACCACCCTTCCGTGTTTTGAGTTCTGGGTTTTGTGTTTTGGATCTGTATTTTTTAAAAAAAAAACATAAAAACAGCTAAAATGACAGAATTTGTGGGTTTTTTCTGCTCCTATGCTATTATTAACCTCAATAACCTTAATTTCCAGTCTATTCTGAACACCTCACAACAGTGTTTTTATGTCCAAAAGGTTGAGTGGGCGGCACAAACACGTAGCCCATCTAGGAGTGACACTGCAGTGGCAGACAGGATGGCAGTTTGAAAAACTAGGCCCCAAACAGTACATAATGCAAAGAAAAAAAAAAGAGGTGCAAGATGGAATTGTCCTTGGGCCCTCCCACCCACCCTTATGTTGTATAAACAGGACATGCACACTTTAACAAATCAATCATTTCAGCGCCAGGGTCTGCCACATGACTGTGGCTGAAATGATTGGTTCATTTGGGCCCCCACAAAACAAGCTGGCAATTAATCTGTCCCTGCACAAACTGGCTCTACGGAGGCAAGATGTCGTCCTCATCCACCGATTCCTCACCCTCTTCGGTGTTGTGTACATCCTCATCCTCACAGAGTATTCATTCGTCCCCGCTGGAATCCACCACCACAGGTCCCTCTGTACGTTCTGGAGGCTGGTCTCCCTGGAAGAGTTGATAATTCATTTTTATGAACATCATCTTCTCCACATTTTGTGGAAACAAACTCCTACGCCTTTCACTGACAAGGGGTTCCCGGCTGAACTAAACACTCTTTCGGAGTACACACTGGAGGGGGGGCAACTCAGGTAAAATAGAGCCAGTTTGTACAGGGGCCTCCAAATTGCCTCTTTTTCCTGTAAGTACAGGTACGGACTGTCTGACATGCCTACTTGGATGCTGTCACCAATGTAATCCTCCACCATTCTGTCAATGGTGACAGTATCATATGCAGTGAGAGTAGACATGTCAGAAATTGTTGCCAGGTCCTTCAGTCCGGACCAGATGTCCAAACTTGGTCCTGCCTGCCCTGCATCACCGCCAGCGGGTTGCTTAGGATACCTACGTTTTTTCCTGGCAGCCCCAGTTGCGGGAGAAAATGAAGAAGGAGCTGTTGACATGTCACGTTCCGCTTCAGCTGACAGTGTTTTCACCAGCAGGTTTTTGCACCTCTGCAGGCTTGTGTCGGCCAGAAAGAGAGACACCACATAGGCTTTAAACCTAGGATCGAGCATGGTGGCCAAAATGTAGTGGTCTGATGTCAACAGATTGACCACCCTGGAATCCTGGCAAAGCGAATGAAGGGCTTCATCCACAAGTCCCACATGCCGAGCGGAATCGCTTCGTCTTAGCTCCTCCTTCACTTTCTCCAGCTGCTTCTGCAAAGCCTGATGAGGGGAATGACCTGACTCAAGCTGGCAGTGTCTGAAGTGACTTCATGTGTGGCAAGTTCAAAGGACTGGAGAACCTTGCACAACACGGAAATCATTCTCCACTGCGCTTGAGTCAGGTGCATACCCCCTCCTTTGCCTATGTCATAGGTGGATGTATAGGCTTGAATGGCCTTTTGCTGCTCCTCCATCCTCTGAAGCATATAGAGGGTTGAGTTCCACCGCGTCACAACCTCTTGCTTCAGGTGATGGCGGGGCAGGTTCAAGAGTGTTTGCTGGCGCTCCAGTCTTCGGCACGCAGTCGCTGAATGGGAAGAGTGGCCAGAAATTTTTTGGCCCACCCAAAGCGTCTCCTGCACTCCCCTGTCGCTCTCAGAAAATTCAGCACCACCAAGTTTATTGTATGAGCAAAACATGGGACGTGCTGGAATTTGCCCAGATGTAATGCCCGCACAATATTGGTGGCGTTGTCAGATATCACAAATCCCCAGGAGAGTCTAAGTGGGGTAAGCCACTGGGCGATGATTTCCCTCAGTTTCTCTAAGAGGTTGTCAGCAGTGTGCCTCTTACTGAAACCGGTGATACACAGCGTAGCCTGCCTTGGAACGAGCTGGCGTTTTTGAGATGCTGCTACTGGTGATGCTGCTGTTGTTGCTGCATAAGGTGATACATCTACCCAGTGGGCTGTCACAGTCATATAGTCCTTACTCTGCCCTGTTCCACTTGTCCACATGTCCGTGGTTAAGTGGACATTGGGTACAACCGCATTTTTCAGGACACCGAGAACACTTTTTCTGACGTTTCTGTACAGTCTCTGTATCGCCTGCCTAGTGAAGTGGAATCTAGACGGGATTTAGAACCGGGGACACACTACCTCCATCAATTGTCTAAATCCCTCAGGATGACTGCTGTCATACTTCATCCTCCTCGCTAAGGACTGTTGGAGGGTCAATTGTTCAGTAAAAGTATTGGTGTTCCTACTTCCTCTCTGGGATGATGAACGACTCCCAGCAGCAACAGCAGCAGCGGCAGCAGGAGGCGTAGCAATGCAGGATCCTCCAGAGGAATCCTGCATAGGAGAGTCTGTCATGCCAGTGACATGGCCTGCAGGACTACTTCCGATCCTGACTAAGGAGGAAATTGACGAGGAGGGAGTTGACGGTGTGGTTTGCAGGCGCTTGGATACAACAGTACAATGGGATTTAGGTGTCCCTGGACTGCTTACGGTCTTAGCCAAAGTTTCTGAACTTGACAGAAACTTTTTATGAACGCGCTGCAGGTGCCGTATAAGGGAGGATGTTCCTAGGTGGTTAACGTCCCTACCCCTACTTATTCCACCTTTTACATATGGTTCATATGGCAAGACAGTTGTTGTCTGGATTTGGATAGAAATATTGCCAGACCAAAGAGGTGGAATGTTTGGTCTTCTGCCCAGGAATGACCGTGATGGTCTTTTTCTTTCCACGGACAACAACTGTCTCCCCCGGAGCCTGATTTAAACAAACCACATCACCATCAGAATCCTCCTCGCCAACTTCCTCCTCAGCGCCAGCTATACCAGTATCCTCATCCTGTTGTACTTCAACAGTGACATCTTCAATTTGCATATCAGCAATTGGACTGTGGGTGCTCCTTTCAGCACTTGCAGGGGGCATCCAAATGGTGGAAAGAGCCACCTCTTCCCGTCCAGTGCTGGGAAGGTCAGGCATCGCAACCGCCACCACACTTGGACTCTCCTTGGAGATTTGTGATATCTTCTTAGAACGCCCAGTTCTTCACTGTGCTTTTGCCAGCTTAACTCGTTTGATTTTTTTAGCGGGAGGAGGGCTTCCATCGTCATGTGAATCTGAACCACTAGTCATGAACATAGGGAAGGACCTTAGCCGTTCCTTGCCACTCCGTGTCGTAAATGGCATATTGGCAAGTTTACGTTTCTCCTCAGATGATTTAAATGTTTTTTTTAAGGTAATTTTCCTGAACTTTGTCATTTGGGATTATATGTGCCCTCTACTATGACATTGGGCATCGGCGTTGGTAGACGACGTTGATGGCATGTTATCATCTATGTCATGACTAGTGGCAGCAGCTTCAGCACTAGGAGGAAGTGGTTCTTGATCTTTCCCTATTTTATTTTTATCGGAGAAAGTTTGGTCCTCCATTTATGTTATATTGATATATACGTGCGGCTAAGGCGCACACAAACACAGAAAATAACTTTTTTTCTTTGTTGGAGACTAGTGCACTTTGTGGGTTACACCACCCTTTAAGAAATGAGCCAGCCGGCTCTTTACTTATGGGACACAGGCGCACGCTTGGCGCTGCTCCTTTGTTGATGCAAGTGCAGCTACAGTATACACAATTCACAAAGACAGAAAAAAAAAGAAGAATTTTTTATTTTTTGTGGAGCCTTTAACAGACAGACGCACGCTTGTCGCTGCTGCTTTGAGGATGCAGGTGCGGCTATAGCCCACACAATTTACAAAGACAGAAAAAAAAAGACAAATTTTTTATTTTTTGTGTAGCACACTTTGGGGGTTACACCACTTTTTAACAGACAGATGCACGCTTGTCACTGCTGCTTTGAGGATGCAGGTGCGGCTACAGCGCACACAATTCACAAACACAAAAAAATATTTTTTTTTATTTTTTTTGGAGTGCACTTTGGGGGTTACAGCACCCTTTAACGGACAAGCCAGCCAGCCCTTTACTTATGGGACACAGGCGCACGCTTGGCGCTGCTCCTTTGTTGATGCACGTGCAGCCACAGTGCACACAATTCACAAACACAGAAAAAATATTTTATTTTTTGCATTTGGGGGGAGCACCCCTGATGGACAGAGCACCCACTGGACAACACTACAGCACCCAGTTAGGACTGGGACACTGCACAGGACTTTGGAGTGAACACAGCCCCTATGGACAACTGACTGCACAACACAGTCCAGCCAGCCCCTATGGACTTTGGAGGAGTGGACACACAGTCCAGCCAGCCCCTATGGACAACAGCAGCACAGCGCAGCACAGCACAACACTACACTGCACTACACTACACAGCCCAGCCAACCCTAACTCCCACCCTCCCTCTTCACTGTCCACAGCCGAGTGAGAAAATGGCGCCGACGCGGGTACCTTACATAGAATCCAAAACCCGCGAGACTCTGAAGGTGGGATGATGACGTTTTGCCTCGATTTCAGATCCGAGTCAGGCGGGAAAAGTCGAGCCTGACTCAGATCGGCCTCGGTTCGGGGGGCTCGGGGGGGTTCGGATTTCAGAAATCTGAACCCGCTCACCCCTAGTACCAACGGTGGTACTTGCTTTCTTTGTGCAGTACTTAAGGCTCACCCCCGGGTATCACGTCTAGCATCAAGTACTTGAAGTTACTTTTCCCAAAGTTACATTCTTTATCTTTACTCTTGCCACTTAAACTTTTGGACAACTTTTACTTGACCCATCTTTAACCTGCAGCCTTGAAGCCCTGTATTGGCTACTGGCATACTTCACTGATAGCTCCTCTTCTTTCAAAGGGCCATCAGTATCTTGAGAGTCACCAGCATCAAATATTCTGGATCTTGGCTTTATGTCAACAGACAACGTACTGGCACTGTCATCCTTAGATTCCGGACTCCCATGTCCACATAGGATACTTCAATATTGACTCCATTGATCCACATAATTTATCTCACGGCTTTGCTGGCTATCTGCCACTTCATTAAGGCATCGATCTCTTGGATTTTCTTGTGCTCCCGATTTTTGAGCCTTGAAAATATAATGAACTTCCACATGTTCCACCAGCACAGGTTGAAGTTCACTCTCCACAGAGGTCTTTATTTTCCAATTCACTTTAGCTGGACGTTTTGCTTCAAGCTTTGTAGTTTGAGACCACTTCACTTCCTCACAGATAAATTCAGCTGTATTGTAAGTTTTATCCTGGTTGCAGGATTGCATTACTTCACATACATGAGAATTATTCTTCACAAGACTGTTACCATTAACTGCCTGCAAGGTTCTGTTTTCCACTGCAACAATGTATGACTTGGGCACATTCACATCACTGTGATCATATAGTGACATCAGAGTCTCATCTTTGGAAGCCATCAACATATCTGTAGACTTTTGTACATCTTGTACCTTTGCCTCACGGGTTATGCGATCACCACCTGTATAAGTTATCTCTTTATTGCCAATTTCAGACACGATTTTGCCACCTGGACCTGTGTCACTTTGGGAGGAGTTCACACCTTCAGTTATTACTGTAAGCTGAAAGTCACTGCAAGGAATCTCATCCACTTTTCCAAGACAGACCTTTAGGGACTTTCCCAACTCCAATACTTCTGTCCCTTCTTATACACTGGTATCGTTAATGAGGACATCTCTTTGATCAGATTGCTGCTGAAAGACATCATTCTGGAACATCTTACTTAGGTCCCGCAATTCACTGTTTGTCCGCTGCTCATCACACAAGACACTCTGCAGCAGTAGCATATCACTCTGTGCGCCAGCCTTTTCAGGATCAACTTGAACCAATTGCTGCTTGTGGTTTTGTACTTCTGCCCCACTGGGTTCAGCAAAGACATCGGACACCATTTTGGTTCCAGAATCCAACTTCAGAATGTTATTTAACTTCTTTTCATCTTCTGATTTTCCCACTACCATGTGGAACTTTTCCTGAGCCAAAGACAGCTGCTCTTCCAGCTCGGCAATTTTCACCATGGTGCTTTCCAACTTGCTCTCAGCTTGCAGCAGATTCCGCTCCACAACTTCATGTTCAGCAAGTCTCAACTTTTGTACAATTATTTCAGACTCTGCAACATTTAATTCAGATTGCATTTCCATTTCTTTGGTATTCCTCTCCACTTGGAATCTTTGCAACTGGTCCTGTGTACTTAACAGACACTTCTCAAGGTTCTCACTCTGTTCTTGCAACTTCCAAGCCCTGCCATGGGCAAGGTTAAGCCCTCTCTCCAAAGATTCACTTTGCTTTGTGGCTTTATGCAGACTTTTCTCCAGGAATACATTTCTTTCCGTCAGACATTCTGAAACTGCTCTAGCTGCAGCTAGATTGGAGTGGAGAGTTTGTACTTGCTCCTTATAGCTGACTTTAAGACGGATCATCTCCTTCTCTTTTCCTTCACAGTCAGTTTCCAACTGAGCGTGGACCTACAGCATCTGGCGATACTTCTCTTTTACTTCACAGAACTCTTCTCCAATTCACAATCTTTAAGTTTTACTTGTGTGGACATAATTAAAGAGTCTTTTCCTTTTAACACCAGAGCCAGATCTGCCACTTTCACTTTTGCGCGCTCTACATCACTCTGATGTCTCTGGACACCTTCTTTCAACTGCTCCACTTCCTGCTGAAGTACCACACACTTTTGCTGCAATTCAACTATATCTTGCTGTAATATGTCATTTTTTGCTAGGAGCACATCATTCTCATACTTTGTAACAGATTGGAAAGATTTAGCTTCCTCAAGGCGTTCAGACATAGCTGCCAATTTGAGGACTGTCTCTTTAAGAACTTCACGTTTTTTTATTTCTTGCTGCTCAAATGCCATTTTCAAAGTAGACAATTCACTCTGTAATTTATTTTCAGCTTGTTCATGAACATTTCTCTCATCAGCTAATTGCTCCGTTAAGTCATCAACCTTCCCAGCATAATACGAATTACCTTCATTCAAAGCTTTATGCATTCTGTCAAATTCTTCCAGGCTGATATAGCCCTCATTGGATGGACCTTGCAGCATACACTGACCACACACACCAACATCTTTATTCTGCTTTGAAAATGTCTCTTTCAACAGAATAACACTGTTTACCCCATCAATTTGAAAGGATTCACCACAGAGATTTCAAACAGCTTTAAATCCCTTCCATGTAACTGACTTTCTTCACATTCAGACTGTAAACTCCAGCCCGGGTTTTCCATCTCTCTAGCTTGAGACAAACTTTGTAGCAGGTATTCTGCCTTTAGAATATTTTTTTTTTATTTCCCATAATTCTTGACCCAAAATACACTGGAATAACTTGGTTTTGTTTTTACTATATCACACTTTGGACCTCATTCAGAGTCGGTCGTAAGCGGCCGCTCGGTCGTATGCATCCAATGTTTCCAAACCACGCATGCGTACGGTTAGTTGTGCGTACGAGACCTTGCGATCCAAAATGCTATCGACCGTACGGCTTACGAGCAGGAAGTGGCTTCCGAGAGTTGATTGACATGAAAGGCCGTTTGTGGGTGTTGACAGGGGGGGGTGGTGGTCTAAAAACGCAGGCGTTCCTCACCATTTTCAGGGTGTTTTAGGGGCATACATAAATTACCTGCTACGACCGACATAGAAGGACGGAAGTAGTAAAACGTCACTCTGCTAGCAGGTTAGAGGCCTGGCTGATCGTACTGCTTGAGGTTGGGTATGTGCTCTCTCAAGCACCAAAGTACAATCGATACTATCAAATGTGACTGATGTTATGTTTGATTTTTCTATTTTGTGCCACACAATGCAAGCAGCTAATAATCGTTTGTTGTTGCTGATAACACTGCTAATTGGCTTGTAATTGATTCAGTTGCGTTTGCATTAGAGAATAATAAGAATAAATATATTTCTTGGGGATGGCTTATTCTATGCGGTTTTTTGTAAATTTTTTATGTAATTTGCAGTTGCACACAACACAAGCAGCCACACCCATCAGAAGAAAATTAACACACAGGGACTGACAATGATTGACTCGATCGCTAGCTGCTATCACTCGCTAGCTAGAGGAGGTGCATTGTTCACGTATGGGCGTCACTTTGGTTGTGACCGACCGGCCGTGTGATTGCTTCCTTTTTCAGTTTTGCGGTCGTTAGGTGTACGACCGAGAGGCCGCTTACGACCGACTCTGAATGAGGTCCTTTGTCTTCCAAAGCATTTTCAACACAGCAAAACATTTATCTTCATGTGGCACTACAATTACCAGCATATATCCAGCAGTCTCAATAGCCTTTCAATAGAAATCTCTGCTCCACACTTGATTAGCCACACCTGAGCTTGAGGATTTCAACAGAACTTTAAACCACACAATTTCTTTTAACCGTTCCAATGCCAAGGAATTGCACATTTCTCTTCACAGACAATATATTTGCACTTTTCACTTTTGCAAAACACTTGAATACTTTGTTTCTGGCAACTTTGCATCTCATAAGCAAAACTATTCTCCAGCAGCTTGTGTAACACTTATATCTCTTCCTTTCAAGGAAAAAGTGTACTGTACACTGCAGCACTAGTGCATCTCATTTATGCAGCTAGAGGAGGTGCATTGTTCACGTATGGGCGTGAACGTCTCTTAAACAGTTCAACATGCGTTGTTTCCACTCACCACCTTGATGAGTCATGCAGGTACAGTGAGCCTCCTTATGTCCCTTTATTGCGTAGAATCTTGGTGCGTAGAATCTCTCGGTGCCCGTATTCTCCACGATATTGTGATGTCTTGGGGTTAATTAGCTCGGCAGCGGGTGAATGGGTACAGTGTTTAGGTGGTTAATGAGGGTCCACACACAGCTTTCAGGTGAAATAAACAAGGTGATGCTTGCCAGCAAATGAAATCAGGAAACAAAAAGTAACAAACAAACATAGCCCCTGTTGGGGAGACTAAGGCCCTCATTCAGAGCCGTACGCTCTGAGCAGAGCGCACGCTCTGAATGAGGGCCGCCCTCCATAATTATGGAGCGTCCTCCTGGACGCTCGTATAGCTGTGGGTCACCACCCACAGCCTATACGAGCGTGCAGTTTGATGGCCGCGATGGTCTTGACCATCGCGACCATCGCCCCTGCGAGCCGGAGCCTGCGGTTGAGGTTTTCAACCGCAAGGCCCGGAGTGATTTTGGCTCTATCAGAGCCCAAATCACTCCCACTGACATCACTAGTGATGTCAGTGGGCCGGCTTCTGACGGTAGGCGTTCCCTTGGGAACGCCCCCGTCAGGGAGGCACGCCCCCGGCACGCCCACCAAAGGGGGCGTGCTGTCAATCAACATCGACAGCACGCCCCCTTTGATCAGACACAACGAGCGAAGGAAAGTCCTTCGCTCGTCGCATCTGGCGCATGCGCACGACAGAGCTCCCGCCGTCATGCGCATGCGCAGTGCACAACATCGACCCACTTGCGAGCGGACAGCCGCTTGCGAGTGGGTCTGAATCAGGCCCTAACTCACTTCTTCAAACCCTCTCTATAGGGGAGCAGCTAGTCTGCCAACACAGTCTCTGAGATTGTGGTCCTTCCTGCCAGACGTAGGACTGGACCTGGCCTCCTGGCCTGGTATAGCTTCCTCAGCTTTACAAACACAGTCTTTGGGCCTTCCCTGTATCCTCCAGGTATACAGAGGCCCTGGCTTCCTCAGCCTGCAGCTCCACTGCGTCACTGTCACAGTCTGAGAGTTTCGTGGTCCCCCTTGCCTCCTGCAAGGTTCAGACACAGGCCTTCTGGCCTCCCAATGGCTTGCTCAGCTTCACTGGGCTCTCTGACTGGTCTGCCTCATCAGCCCACACCTGAGCTCTCTCCACCAGGCAGCACTTACACAACTTCCCAGACTCCTTTTTTTTCTTCTCTGTGTGGGTGGATCTCTCCTGCCCCACACATAATCTGCTGCTCACCAGTGCCACCTCTGGTGATACTGCCACTATATATATATAAAAAAAATAAAATATATATATATATATATATATATATATTTTTTTTTTTTTTACACTAACCCATACATGAGCTAGATAGAGAGGATACAGCCAGTTTGCCAGCAGACGGGATGCCAGCTGTTGACATCCCATTGTCGACTAAACATAGGCGTCAAAATTCCGACGCCAGTTTAGATACCGATGCTGGAATCCTATAGGTATAGCAGGGCGCCTTAGTTGTTAGCCGCAGGCGGGAAGGATTAGTTTTAGGAACCATGGGAAGGGGGGGGAGTTAGGCACCACTGGGGGGTTAGGGTTAAGCATTAAGGGGGCATGATAATAATTAGGCATCAGGGATGGAGGGGTAGGGAGAAGGGGGAGGGTTAGTATGCTGACCGACAGGTGTCGATATCCTAACCCTGTCAGGATAACGGCATCAGGACTCTGACCGCCGGAATGGGGGCCTCAGAGATATCAGTGTACTGGGACCAAAGGTTTCTGTTGCCGGCCCTGATCCCTCAGTGCATACCAGCTATTCAGGCTGCAACTAGCCAAGTTCATACCAGTCCTCAAGACTGCAACAAGCCAAGTGCATACCAGCTATTCAGGCTGCAACTAGCCAAGTGCATACCAGTCCTCAAGACTGCAACTAGCCAAGTGCATACCAGCTATTAAGTCTGCAACTAGCCAAGTGCATACCAGTCCTCAAGACTGCAACTTGTCAAGTACATTTCAACCCTCTAGGTCACATTTCAACTAGGAGCTATCTTGTCCTCAGAGATTCTTTATCAATCAACTCTTAATCAATTGAATTTCTTAAACTCCATAATCATGTAACTCCCTATACTATACTGAGCTTCATATTCCTGATAATGATTCCACTGTGAATCTTCCCAGAAGTTTATAACATTAACTTCCTTTACAGCTGAAGCATGCCGCTTCCCCCCGTGAGCCATCCATCAATGCCTCCTGCCAGAGCCGTAACTAGACTTTTTGGTGCCCTGTGCCAGAGAGAGCATTGGTGCCTCCTTCCCTCATTTTTTAAATAGGGACATAAGATAGTGCATCTGAAAAAGAGCTATGACCTCATGGGGAAGGGCTAGGGAAAAAAGAGGGGTACATCTGGGGCAGCCAGGAGATGCTGGAGATAAAAGAAGAGGAAGCTACAAGTGAGAATGATAATAAACAGAAAAATTGACAGGCCCAAACAGCGCCCCCTGCCCTGCAGTGCCCTGTGCCATGGCACAGGTCGCACTACCCTAGTTACGGCCCTGCCTCCTGCTGAGTGGTCTCAGCCTGGCTTAATTTTTGATACCCATTGTACATTTTCACTGTTGTCTTGAGTGTAATCATAAATCATCAACTAAAAAAAAGAAATGATAGTGACGGAATTCCATCTACTATGATTTGAAGGGAATAGATTCTGGTCCAGCACAGGAAAAAAGTTGGCCACTTGTATATGTATTGTTCTCCTTAGTGTGTGATTACCAGATTAAGGGAAAACATGGGATACCCAACAACTTGATTCCATAAATAGGTTTGGGAAGCATAATTCATCTGTGCAGCCTCTAGGATATGTAATGACCATTCTACAGGTGAAGGCAGATAGCCTACATACGATAGTCTCTGCAGGCATACTTGCCTACTCTCAATGATTTCAAAGAGTTTTACAAGTTTGGGGGACAACTCTTCAGTATTGTTCTTTAGTAAAGTGGGTAGGGCAGCGGTGTGATGATGCAATTCACTATGTCATTATGCCACCACCTCTTGCAATGTAATGTAATTCCTGATCTGTTGAAGACCAGGCCGAGATTACAGAATTATTGGCACCAGATCGCTGTTTTTCTCCCTTGGGCCTCCACTTCCCTGGCTCTCTCTGAGCATAGATAAAGTATCCCTGCAGGTCTCCTGAATTAATGTCACTTGTCCAACTCATCCCAAGGAACAGCACATTGGTTACCAAGGCCCAAATCTAGAAGATGAATAGTAAAACAATATAATTTTAACTGTACCAAACAAGTCATTTAGAAGCAAGCATATATACTGTACATTTGTTTCCAGATAAAAACTGTGGCATACTTCTAGCACAAGTGAACAATAAAAGCTACATTCAGTTCACTTCAATACCATTGTAAGAGATGAAATGTTGAACTTCAGCTACAAAGTACTTCCTTAATCTAATTGTAAAAAGACATAAAAACTTGGTTATAGCAATGGACTCAGGAGCTCATTCAGACCTGCTCACAAGATGTGGTCGCTCGCTGACAAAGAGGGGCCAGATATTCAAATTCCACGCTCGCACTGCGTGGCGTAAGGACGCCCTCTATGTCTTAGCGAGCAACGTCACTGAGCGCTTGCTAGTGTATAAAGACGCCCTCTTTCCCCTCGCAATACATGTCATCTCTGGGAATTGTTTGATTAATCGGTAACATCGAGAGCCATTGGAGCTGCTTTCAGCCCTTGAGGTAGCCTTACCCCACCGCAAGCACTGCAATCAGTGCTGGCCGAAATACATGCAGGTGACGTGTACAATGACGCTACTTTGCTAATTATGCACGCCCTTTAAACTGCATTTTGACGGCCTGACGCGCCTGCGTCCGCAACACCACTCCCCCGTTTACAAGCATCTTCCCCTGTTACCACCCACAAACGGCACTGTCACTCAAAGTAGCCAGGAGTCTGTTTGCTACAAGCGCACAATTCCCCATAGCTGAGACTGGCTTGCACATGCGCACTGCGAATTATACACATGCACACAACAATCACCCGGCAGCGAGAGATCGCTCCTTAGCGAACGGGTCTGAGGGCCTGATTCAGAGCCAGTCGCTATTTGCGGTCGTTCGTTCAACAAAAAGGGGTGGCTATTCAAATGAACCGTTCGCTCTTTGCGGTCTGTTGACGCCTCTATGTCTGAACGAGCGAACAAAACTGGCGGTTGTAATTTTGAAAAAGACGCCCCCCTGGCCGCTCGCACCATACGTCATGTCCGCTATTTATTAGATTAATCGAGTACATCGAACAGCATATGAACTGCTCGCTATTCTTGGGGCTGGTGTTTGCTACCACAAATTTGCAAGCAGTTCTGGCTATAAAATAACCCAGTGACGTGGTCAATGACGCTGCTGTATTAATTATGCACACCCTTAAAACGCCCGTTTTGACCTTTAAGCACGCCTGCGTTCTGATTTCCACTCCCCGTTTTCAAGCACCTTCCCCTGTTACCACCCACATACGCCTCCTCCTGTCACTCATATTAGCAGGCATTCGCTATTTAGCGTACAAACGATTTTTGGCCGCACTGACTGGTTCGCGCATGCGTATTACGATCCATACGCATGCGCAGTTGGGCAAACATCGCTCGGAGCGAACGAGCGGCCGCTTACGAGCGGCTCTGAATCAGGCCCTGAATCAGGTCCTCAGTTCAAATGTAGCATTTGGCTTATACAGAACAAGTATTCAAATTCTATGCTTGTCATTTTGTAATTAAACATGCATGGCAGAATACTGCATTACCATTATTTAAAGGCCACTGTATATAGCAGCTATTTTTAATTATTCAGCTAAAAGTGTTTGTGTGAACCGTTCGTTAAAAGATAATGAAATATTAGCAATTAGAGTTTTCTAGCTTTACTTAAGGGAAGTAGGAATGACATTTTATAAACACCATCAAGACATAAACCCAATTAACCACCTTAAATTATAATCACTTGCCTTCTTATGAAAGCTAATTTTAAATAATGTGTTAGTTTACAAGTAACTTCAATTGATGCTAGAGGAAATGTTTACTGTATTTATCATACATGCCCAAAACTATATCACTGCCAGTTCCAAATGCATGTATGAAGAGACTGCTAATCATGCAGAATACGTGAGGTTCTCAGACTGTTACTAAATCTTCAAAGTACTTATGAACACGACAGAAGGGCAAATAGTGGGCCCTATTCAGACCCGCTCGCTAAGCTGCGTTCGCATGCAGCTGGCTGATTTTTCCTATCTGCGCATGCATACGTATCGTAATGCGCATGCGCGAACTAGTCCATGCGATCGGGAAGCGTTCGCTCACTGCGCATAGACTGATCGGCTGACTGAGTGACAGGAGAAGCCGTTTGTGGGTGGTGACAGGGACTGGCCAGAAACGGGGGAGTGGAGGTGCGAACGCAGGCATGCCTGATGGTCTTAACGCCGTTTCAGAGGTGTGCATAATTAAGAGGCAGCATCATAGTACATGTCACCTGGTTGTATTTCACACTGAAGCACTCGCAGTGCTTGCGGTAGGGTATGGTCAGCCACAAGCGCTGCGTTTGCTGCCGATGGTACTCGATGTACCGATGGTTGCATACACTTCCTGGAGATGGCGTGCGCAAGTGGGTGTCTTAAGACAAGCTGTGGGCATCTGCATACACAATGCGATTGCATGCTAATACATAGTGGGCATGCTAATACCTTGCTGTGCGATTGCTTGCCTTGCCGAAATTTGCATAAGCATCTAGCGTGTGAACACATCTAGCGAGCGGGTCTGAATTGAGCCCAGTGTCCAATGCCATCCAAAAATCTCTAAAAACTGGTCAAGCACTTGCATTACACTGTGTTTACGCTCAGAGTTGCAGTAGCAATTCAGATGCAAAAATGGGGGCGTGGTGTAATTACCAAAGGCCACTCCCCCTAAGTGATGTTATTTGGGGGTGTGCCTGCATGGCACGCCTCCCGTGTAATGTCATGCTGAGGGAGAGCCCAGCACTCTGTCGATAGCTGGGCTTTCCCTAGTCCTCTCCCGGCACTGAATGGAAGCCGCGCGCATATGCACAGCATCCATACAGCTACTCCTGGGTCTGGCACCGCCGCACAGCTGCGGCGGTGGGGTGCACATCCTCCCAATTTGACCACCTGTGGAACGCTTCGGTCCACTGGAACAGCGGGGGGACAGTGCTGTCCCGCTGAAATCGGGATGTTGGGAGGGTGTGTGCCCTCTATGGGGTGACGCCCCTGTTCGGCCACACTGGTCGAACACCCCAAGAGCCGGCCCTGATTGGGCCATGCTGGGCAGTGAATGGGAGGTGGCTATTCAGATGCCCAGAGCTGCACTGTCCTATGAGTGTGTAATGGGAGTGTTGTGGGCGTGTTGCTGAACTAGTTGCACACTTAGAGAATTAATCGCTCACATTGGAGGCCATGTTCTAACAGAGATTCTGTATCTAACATGGGGCTGGTGCAAGTTTAGATGGTGCATCTGTGTGTTGCGTATAAAGACTCACCAAGCAGGTTTTCAGCATCTAACAAAGCTGAAAGTGGGTGTCCCAGTCTTTGCACACTCAGGTGCGCGGCTGTACACCAGGGGATGAAGTCACAGACACGACTACAGCAAAAGATGCTAAAGTAGTCACAGCAGAACCAGACCCTATGTCTCTTATGACATCATGCACCTTGTTTCCACATACAGTAATTGTGCTGATTCTCAAAGCTAAGGGCTTATTTTAGTATATCGAGATGTGGTGATCTGGGTAAATTAAATCCAGGTTAGGTGTAGTAATATATCTGATTCTCTGCCCAATTGATAAAACTATATTTTGTATCACAGGAAAATATATGATAATAAACTTCAAAGGCTAAAAGCAATGCAGTTATGGTGCATACACACGGTCAGAGCTGTCAGAAGAACGATTTGAATGATTTTACAAATGATTTGAACAATTTCAGACAGTATTAAAATGAATGAAATTGTCCAAATCTGACTGCAAACACATCAGATGTCAGATATCATTATCTTCTTTCAGATATGAACGATTTTTAAAATTGTTATCAGGCTACAAAAAAATGGCCACTGTCGACCAATGGGGAGCCAGGTTTCCCTGCCCAGAATTCCAAGAGGCTGGAGGATGGGAGAAAAGGCGTAGCTTATCGGGGGAGTGGGAAGAGCCTGAGAGAAGCTGTATGAAAAAATACATTTTAAGGCACCCATGGAGGAGAGAGTCAGAGAGGGCAGAGATGAGGAGTGCCTCACAGTGGAGGAGAGCCTGCTTCCTGCCTTCTACACCCATACCAGGTAAGAGGAGGGTGGAGTGGGGCATATATACTGTATATATATGTGGGTGTCAGTGGCATAAACTTTGCAGGGGGGCATTGTTTTGTTATTAAATATGTGTGTGCTGACTAAGTGTGTCTGTATGTGTGTACATGTGTATGTATGTATATATATATATATATACATATATATATATATACATACATATATGTGGTCGAAGTGGACATTTTGAAGTGAGGGTACGGAAATATTAGGGGGGCTTTACTTAGACAGTCCCAAATCCCAAGCCCCCTGATACATCCGTACCCCCACTTCCTCTTACCCACAGCACACCTTCCCTCACAGTCACAACACACCACACCACACACCATGGCTCATAGCATACTTTACACCATAGCACACTGCCCACCTCACCCTGATCTGCTCTGGTGACCACGGTTGCAGCACTCCCTTCCCTGGGCCCTTCCCCAATCTTTGTCCTTGGTGGCACTTACATTTTGAATTCAGTGCTGGCATTGAAGGCCATTGTCTTACAGAGATTCTGTATCTAACATGGGGCTGGTGCAAGTTTCGATGGTGAATCTGTGGGTTGCAAATGTCAGCTCGCAGACCGGCAGCCAATCAGGCGGCCACGTGGCCGCTCCTGATTGGCTGTCGGTCCGTGAACCATGATTGGGCCGTGGCCAGTGCCAAATTTAAATATGCAGCTGCTTGGTGACCGGTGCTTGTACAGTGACAGTCCCAGCACCACTAGAGTGCCAGTATGCTGGTCAGCTGCTTGTTGACCGACGCTGGGACAGTGAAAGTCCCAGTGCCGGACAGGTGCCGAAGTGAAGTGCCAGTATCATACCGGCAAACTTTAAGCGCTGTATATATATATATATATAAAAACAGACAGGGTAGATGTGGCACTCAGGGGTTTCAATAAATCACACAATACCAATTTTTCCTGGGGTCAACATTTCAATCAGGTCCTAATGAAAATGCACAATCATTGAAACGTTGACACCAGGAAAAATTGGTATTGTGTGATTTATTGAAACCCCTGAGTGCCGCATCTATCCTGTCTGTTTATTATAGCATTTAACCATGTGGTTGCTGGCAATGGGGTAGACATCATTTTTTTGCAGGGATTGCCGGATCCATGGACAGTTGGTGATCTGTCTGCACTCCTGCTTTGCTGCAGGCTCTGCATCCATCCGATCTAGCTCTGTGTAACAGTGAGTACGGCTGTACATACACTAATGTTCAATAAACCTACACAGCCCGATTAAGACACATGAGTGGTCATTGCCTATACTATCCGTCCACTGGTGTGTACAGAACTTTGCTTATTACTAAACTGCACACACATTCCCAACAAGTAATATAGGTGGGAGTAGGGTAGGAGTGAAGGTATTCTAGTGTTAGTACAGTATGTAGGTGGAAGTAGGATAGGTGTGAGGGTATTCTAGCATTAGAGATTGTGCCAATGTTCAAAGTATGTAAAATTAGATATTTTCTCTCAGTAAAGTGTCACTTATTTTCTTCTGAAGCAGTGGCATATGGGAAAAGGTATCACTTCAGCAGCAAGTCTTTCGTCCAGCAATTATGCTTCTTGCTTGTCTTTCTGTTTCTAATTGCTTGCAGTGTTGTCACCATAGCAGCAATATAGCCAGCACAAGCTTTTTTTCAGTGTAAACTGTGACAGTATCACCAGAGATGGCGCTGGTGAGCAGCAGATTCTGTGTGGTGCAGGAGGGATCCGATCACACAGAGAAGACAAGGATTGTGGGAAGATGCCGAATGGCTGTCCAGTGGATTTAGCCAAGGAGGACTGAGGCAGATGAGTCAGACAGTCCAGGTTGGAGGTAGGGAGAACCCAAAAACTTCAAAAAGACTGCAACTGTGGGGCTGCGGCAGCCAGCCAGCTAGAGACCAGGCTGGAGCCTGTGTTAACCTACTAGAGGAAGCAGGGCTGAGACTGAAATTGTGAGTGGGCCAGAAGGCCAGTCCAGACCTGCATGTGGCAGAGGGGAGCTACCAAGATTTGGACGTTTAAAGTGAGATAGACTTTACATTTACAGATTAGCTGTGTTCTGATAATAAGGGCTCAAGAAGTGAGTTAGCTGCCCTGATTGGGGCTAGGCATTTGTTATTTTGTTTCCTGATTATGCTGACATTAAAGTACTTTTCATTTATTTTATCTGGAAAAGCTGCATGGGCCCTCACTTGAGCACTAAACACTGCACTACTGACAACCATCTACTGAGCTAAATACCCCTGTGTCACCACAAAACTCATTATGGTGGAGAGAACAGAATGTATTCTACACTCAGCACTACTGTACAGAAATGGCGATACTTCCAGTCCTTTTCCTGTATGTGTGTGTGCTATTCAGTCCAACATTTTTCCAGCCCAATATGCAAATTATATATACGGTACATATAGCAACAGCATAGCCAGATATCTGTAGAGTGTGTATGGAGTCACAATCTTTTCAGCAGATGGTTTTGAAAGATAAGGATCGCATATAACAAGGTCATTGTAAAGGTGTGTACACATGAATCTGCATGCTGTTAGGGGCTGTCACTCGTAAGTGTAATCATAAGAAGAATCACATCTGTAGTATGATTGTACAAGACAAGTGTGTACTTAGCTTAAGATCAGTATTGTAGCAGTATTTAGGATTTTGAATAAGAATTTTTTTATAGCATTTTGAATAAGAAAAAGCATGTATGGAGGGGACAAGACTGAGAGAGAGAGAGAGAGAAACTGGATATGAAAAATAAGCAGAACCAAGTGTGACACCAAGCACCAAGGCACTTGGTTTTTGAAACTGAGGCACTGGTTATAGTGATGGTGAGGGGGACCTGAGAGGACACTGGGAGGAGGGTGGATGATGAATTCTGCTTGGTATGTTAAGCTTTAGATAGCATTGGGATAGCCATTTAGAGATAGCAGAGAGGCAATTGGTCACACAAGAGAACAGGAAGGTAGATTTGAATATTATCACTGCAGAGGTGATACTGGCTTCCAAATCATGAATGGTTGGATAGGTTTTCTGTATTTTATATCTATTTTTTGCTGTATTTTTTTGTATCTTTACATAATTTGTAGCTATTTGAAGAAAGGTTAGTGCTAGACCTGGGGGAATATTCTACATTTAGTTAATGAATGAAATTGAACCTTTGGCTCACTAGTTACATTTGAATTAAAACAAGCTAACCACTTTTTATTGTGTTTTGAACTATTGAACCAAGAAGTTCAACCTAGATTCTCATTGCTAATACGGCACTGGGACCATCCCTACACTTGGTTACATAGCCATCAGCATCATTAGTGCACATTTGCATCAGCCCTATCCTTGCAAAAGATGCACCTAAAAACAGTTGTATTTATTTATGTATACACACACCTCTACATAGCCTATAAGTCAATTGATACATCCTCTCTGAACGTAGCCTACATGAGTACACCTTACAACCCAGTTACGCCCCTTCTGTTGCAAGGGAAGATGTGACAGAGAAGTGCCCCCGTGATTGATAGTTCAATCATCCGATAGTTGTGAAAAATTCCACCACCATCCCCTGGCGATAATAAATGTTAAAATTTCATATTTCAATTTTCCTAAGCTAATTTTTAATGTGTATGATGCTTATCACATGTGTTACTTTCAGAACATGTTAGAAGCCTATGTCAAAAATGGTATGATTAAGTGATAACTTGTACACGGTGTTATCTACATAATTTTTCTTTAGACAGGATACTTTTTAGTCCTGATCATTCAACCTATGATGATTTACATATGGATAATCTTGTAGGTGCATTTTATGTCAACGAGGTCTAACTTAAGTGTATTTTTTCAACACTATAGGACCCAGAACATCTTATCAGGATAAGACAACACTTAATCCTGTCACCATATGCTTATGTGTTGTGTTATTATCGTATTTCATGTGAGTACCCTTCTCTACAAATATTAGATATACTTATAATAAAAGTTAAGTTTTAGTTGTATCATACTACTTATTCATTTGTACTATTTATGATGGATTAGTGCCCCACCAAAGATAGTACCCTTTTCTCTTTCCTTTTACCAATATAGATTATTATACTATGCAGAATTGTTGTGAAAGAAAAAAAAAT
The DNA here is from genome assembly GCA_031769625.1 of Taudactylus pleione. NCBI lineage: Eukaryota > Metazoa > Chordata > Amphibia > Anura > Myobatrachidae > Taudactylus > Taudactylus pleione. The sequence continues at coordinate 397,692 of JAUIMM010000092.1, read as the reverse complement.
ACTCATACTGTATACTGTATACTATTACTAGATTAACTGAATGTATTAAGTATTTATCTTGGAAATCTAAACTTCTGCCTTCAGGACAAAGTAATGAGACAAATGGTAGATTACTATGGCACCAATGAGAGGATGGCATGTATCATAGCTGAAATTAGGCTTTAGTTCTTCCTCAACTGGGCATCGAAGACAATCAACACATGTTGGAAATGTGTGTAATTAATAAAATGCTGCACAAATATACAATAAAACATCACACACTAAATAAACACATACTTCTAGTCTGTGACATACTGCCCATGATAAGTTAATTCCCATGGTTAATAAAGCAAATGCATTTGTCAATTTGTACAGTTCACATACCATCATGCCATCTGTTTTTCTATTGTTTGAGATTATATAAAAATAACAAATTGTTTTAGAAACAAATGTAGTAATTTATCTATTTGCCAATTTATTTATTTGCCAACTTGTATCAGGCACATTGTGCCAGATACTTGCCAATGTTACAAGTTTATCTGTAGTTCTAAACTTTATGTGACTAACTGCAGTGTACAAGCCACCCACGAGTCCAGGCACTTCTTGAAATGTACGATTAAGAATTCTATGGCTTATTGTGATTATTTAGTAAAAAGGAAGTCGGGGTATATTCGATGCACAATTAACTGATAGTATGCAGATCAAAAACTCAACAATAAAGCAAGCTGTACACTATTAACTTGAACATATGAAGTAAATGATAGGTCTTTGATGAGTAGCTTTGAGCGCTCCCCTCAGACGAATGTGTCTAAATTATTTTGATGGATCTTATAGAAAGTTGTAGAAAAGTAAGATACAATTTATTAAAATATAACACAATTAAAAAACAGATCCATTTCTTCAGCAAATCGGCCACAAAATAATTCATGCATATGTAATATAACATCAAAACATTACAAAAGTGTCAATATAGTGCAGACAAGATGTGCAATTAAAAGCTGTAAACATATTTATCCTTAGTTGCGTACCCTTGTAGGCTGGTGGTGTGAGTAAACAGAAGATGGACAGTCCTCACAAAAGTAGGCAGTTTAAACTCCACACCACCTAGCATTGCCTTTGGGATAAAGTCCAACAAGGGCATCCTTTTCAAAGCAGCATTGTACTGCCACAACGCGTTTCGGATGCTTCCAAGCATCCTCTTTCAAGTGCAGAGTACCATGCTCTAAATGCTGTACCAGAAATTGAGCTCCTTCACTTCCTGTATTGCTCCTGTGGTCCGCCCTTAAGTGACATCAATCTGCGTTCCACTCCCGAGTTGACGAAAACCGGAAGTGATCATCTTTGCGTTCCCAGGATCGACTGAGAGATCTTGCCAGATGTTGTCATCTTTTTTATCCTTCTAACGGGAATTCCAACTACCGGAAACAGTCATCGCCCATCGCCCATGTTATCATAGGTTACCTGAATGGAATGTGCCTGTGTTCCACCTCAAATTTGTATATGTTCAGCCATATTTAAGGCAAAATATACTCTTTTGATGGAATAAAAGTATAAAATTACTCTATTTGTTTTTCTTTTTAGAGGTTAACACCGGAACTTCCCCCTCCATAAACTATAATGGTACTTTGTATTCCCACTTTGTCCATCCTTAGTGGAGGCAAGAATGGTTCCTCATATTTTCTGAATACATCTCATTCCAGATACATAAAATATAAAAGAAGACAATAAATTTGTAAAAAATACAATGATATAAAAACACAAGAAGTATAGTCAAAATATAAATGAATCTAAATATCATTTTGACTCGAAATCCGAATTTAGACCTTTGGGAAAAAAACGTATAGAAAAACATATAGAAAACTTAGGGGTGATACCACCTCAAATGTGATGAAGGGTTTAGAAAAACTCTCAATAAAAGCACTTGAAAAAGGCGCCATCACACAATCCAAAAAAGGCTTGCTCAAACCCTTCTGTCTCTTCATGTAATCCCAGACAGACCCGATGATGTTGAGATCAGGGCTCTGTGGGGGCCATATCATCACTTCCAGGACTCATTGTTCTTCTTTACATTGAATATAGTTCTTAATGACATTGGCTGTATGTTTGGGGTCGTTGTCCTGCTGCAGAATAAATTTGGAGCCAATCAAATGCCTCCCTGATGGTATTGCATGATGAATAAATGTCTACCTGTATTTCTCAGCATTGAGGACACCATTAATCCTGATCAAATCCCCAACCCCATTTGCTGAAATGCAGCCCCAAACTTGCAAGGAACCTTCACCATGCATCACTGTTGCCTGCAGACACTCATTATTGTACCGTTCTCCAGCCCCTTGGCAAACAAACTGCCTTCTGTTACAGCCAAATATTTAAAATTTTGACTCATCAGTCCAGAGTACCTGCTGCCATTTTTTCTGTACCCCAGTTCCTATGTTTTCGTGCATAGTTGAGTCGCTTGGCCTTGTTTCCACATCAAAGGGGTGGCTTTTTGCCCGCAATTCTTCCATGAAGACCACTTCTGGCCAGTCTTCTCCAAACAGTAGATGGGTGTACCTGGGTCCCACAGGTTTCTGCTGGTTCTGTGCTTATGGCACTGCTGGATATCTTCTGATTTCAAAGATAAGTAAGCATGATGTGTCTTTCATCTGATGCACTAAGTATCCTTGGCCAACCACTGCATCTACAGTCCTCATTGTTGCCCGTTTCTTTGTGCTTCTTCAAAAGAGCTTTAACAGCACATCTTGAAACCCCAGTCTGCTTTGAAATCTTTACCGGGGAGAGACCTTGCTAATGCAGTATAACTGCCTTGTGTCTTGTTGCTGTGCTCAGTCTTGCCATGGTGTGTGACCTGTGACATGAAACTGTCTTCCACAACCTCACCTTTGTAGCAGAGTTTGGCTCATCCTCACCCAGTTTTAAGCCTCATATACAGCTGTTTCAGTAAATGACTCTGTTTCAACCTACATATGAAAATATTGATCATTATCACATGTTTGGTATGATTGGTTAATCATACACCTGACTATAATCCTACAAAATTCCTGACTTTGTGCAAGTTTACCTGGAAGAATTGATGCTGTTTTGAAGGCAAAGTGTGGTCACACCAAATATTGATTTGATTTAGATTTCTCTTCTGTACATTCACTTTCAATTTGTTAAATGATAAAAATAAACTATTAAGCCTTCTATTTTTGAAAACATTCTTACTTTGCAACATTAACTCCACGTCTGCCTAAAACTTTTGTACAGTATTGTGTATGTATATATATATGTATATATATATATTGTTTAAGTTTACCTTTTATCAGGTGTTCCATTGTTGCATAAAGTAATAACCTCCAATCCAGTATACTTAAAAATTTGTCATTTTATTAATTAATTAAATAAATCTAGCCCTTTAACTGAGAGAACATGTCTCCCAGGGTTAATGCAGCAATCAACCACGATAAAACATCGTTACAGAGTACTTATACCCTCTATTACAGTTTTCAGGTAATACGCCCCCTGTACACCCACTGACATTATCAGATAGACAGAGCTTGCTTTTATGGTCTCTTTCCTTCGGGAATCAAAAAGAAAGTAAATTCCTTTATGAGATGATCTTGGTGTTCTGCATTTCTATATTTGGTTTGAATGTTTCTCTTGTACAAAATTATACATAAATGGACAAGCTCTTGTACACTCTTTCAGATAAACAGTTTTCATAGGGAGTCGTCTTAAAGACATCTCACCTAATTTCTCCATTTAAATGGCTGTGCAAAGCAAAAAAGGTTGTGCAAAAGCCATATTCATTATACAGAATACAGCATATATAAATATGGAATTATGTAAATATGTTTCTTGTACATTAGTATTCCACAATATATATATATATATATATATATATATATATATATAGTCAGGTCCATAAATATTGGGACATTGACAGAATTTTCATATTTTGGCCTCTATTCACCACCACAATGGCTTTGAAATGAAACAAACAAGATGTGATTTAACTGCAGACTTTCAGATTTAATTTGAGGGTAATTACATCCAAATCAGGTGAACGGTGTAGGAATTACGACGGTTTCTATATGTGCCTCCCACTTTTTAAGGGGCCAAAAGTAATGGGACAAACTAAACAATCCTAAATCTAAAGCTGGCCACACATCTAAAGATTATCTGTCCAACCAGCCAACTAGTTGATTGGTTGGAATGAAAATCTGGTAAGGAATACAATCAGCAATTTGCTCCCAAATGCTGGAAAATGGACCAAAACTGTTGTTTGAACAAATAGTTTAGATCAAACATTTAACAAACTTGTCTGAACGACCATTTTCATCTGTTTTCTGGCATTTAGGAGCAAATTGCTGATCATCATTTACTCCCATTCCTTACCAGATTTTCATTCCAACCAATCAACAAGTTGGCTGGTTGGATGTAAGTTGGTCTAGTGTGTGGCCAGCTTAACTTTCACTTTTTAATACTTTGTTGCAAATCCTTTGCAGGCAATTACAGCCTGAAGTCTGGAACGCATAGACATCACCAGATGCTGGGTTTCATCCCTGGTGATGCTCTGCCAGGCCTCTACTGCAAATGTCTTCAGTTCCTGATTGTTCTTAGGGCATTTTCCCTTCAGTTTTGTCTTCATCAAGTGAAATGCATGCTCAATCGAATTCAGGTCAGGGGATTGACTTGGCCATTGCATAACATTCCACTTTGTAGCCTTAAAAAACTTTTTGGTTGCTTTTGCAGTTTGCTTCGATTCATTGTCCATCTGCACTGTGAAGCGCCGTCCAATGAGTTCTGAAGCATTTGACTGAATATGAGCATATAATATTGCCCGAAACACTTCAGAATTCATTCTGCTGCTTTTGTCAGCAGTCACTTCATCAATAAATACAAGGGAACCAGTTCCATTGGCAGCGATACATGCCCACGCCATGACACTACCACCACCATGCTTCACTGATGAGGTGGTATGTTTTGGATCATGAGCAGTTCCTTTCCATACTCTTCTCTTCCCATCACTTTGCTACAAGTTGATCTTTGTCTCATCTGTCCATAGGATGTTGTTCCAGAACTGTAATGACTTTTTTATATGTTGTTTGGCAAACTCTAATCTGGTATTCCTGTTTTTATGGCTCACCAATGGTTTGCATCTTGTGGTGAACCCTCTATATTCACTCTTGTGAAGTCTTCTCTTGATTGTTGACTTTGACACATATACATCTACCTCCTGGAGAGTGTTCTTGATTTAGCCAACTGTTGTGAAGGGGTTTTTCTTCACCAGGGAAATAATTATTTTGTCATCCACCACAGTTGTTTTCCGTGGTCTTCCGGGTCTTTTGGTGTTGCTGAGCACTCCGGTGTGTTCTTTCTTTTTAAGAATGTTCCAAACAGTTGATTTGGCCACACCTAATGTTTCTGCTATCTCTCTGATGGGTTTGTTTTGATTTTTCAGCCTAATGATGGCTTGCTTCACTGATAGTGACAGCTCTATGGATCTCATATTGAGAGTTGACGGCAACTGATAATGATAATGAAATAACGAGGGAATAGCCCACACCTGTCCATGAAATAGCTTTTGAGTTGATAGTCCCATTACTTTTGGCCCCTTAAAAAGTGTGAGGCACATATTGAAACTGTTGTAATTCCTACACCGTACACCCGATTTGGATGTAATTACACTCAAATTAAATCTGAAAGTCTGCAGTTAAAACACATCTTGTTTGTTTCATTTCAAAACCATTGTGGTGGTGAATAGAGGCCAAAATCTGAAAATTCTGTCAATGTCCCAATATTTATGGACCTGACTATATATATATATATATATATATATATATATATATATATACTATGAAGACAAAAGTGATTGCACTTGTGTTTCAAATAGCCACTAATGTGGCGGTTTCAACAAGAACATTTGATTTACTGCCTATGGGACTTTAACAGCAAAAGACTTATACTATCATGGGATGCTGCGTTTCATGTGACTACTTCAGTTAGTCCTAACAGGGATGTCGTACAGTCACAGGGACCTGTGTCACTGGATATGTCTGATGCTGAAAGTGTGTCTGACAAGACTGAAATTGCTAAAGTAAACAACCATTAAGGAAACAAGAGTTCTACGAGGAGCAACAAGGGAAAACCTCCTAAAATATTTAGTGAGGAGTTTGCTGGACTTGTTTGCTGTGTACCCCAGAGACTTCATAATTCAAAGCTAAACTGTAATTGGCAGGAATTGAAGTCTCCAGTCTACTATTAATCCCAATTTCTAAAACAAAGGCTTAAGAAACATTAAAATACCAAGTCTTGTATATCCAACTATGAAGGGAAGAAAAGAAAGAAAACCTGTAGTTGCTTTTCTGGCTTATGGAACTAAATATGTTTAGTTCAGAGAGGGCTATCAACATTACTACTAAAGATCACTTTATCAGGACTCTGATGAAGAATATTTTAGTCAGTACAGTTTATGTTTCCAGTGAAATGTGGAGTGAATGTTTAATTTCTGCTGCTTACAGTTTTCTCTTACATGAATGTGGACAGCAACATATTCAAAATGTTGATTCTTTGTTTTACAAAATGTCTTTGCCTAACCCTCAAAGTCTTCCATTGCAGGAAAGAGATGTCAAAGGTGATGTGATGCTCGTAATGTGTCCTGTGATAAATGGCAGTCTTGACCATGGGGGGATGTTGGAAGGAGTTGCCTCCTGCGCTGCCTTCTTCCAGCATCCTGTTAGTTACACTGGTCAATAGGACCCACCAGAGCACAATCAGAAGGGGTCTGACCTTTGACATGCTCTACTGCGCATGTGCAGTGCCTCCATGGATCTTTACTCCATTGTGCCTATGAGGACAGGTCGGACTCTGATACTCTCACCACAGTCAGAGCCATTTCAGTCCCCAAACATAACCACAAGTGCCCTATACCACCACCTATATATTGCCAGGGCTACTATATGCCAGTACATTCGCTCAGCTCATGCCCAGCACACTACAACACCAAGTATTAACCTAAATTCCAGGCTGCTATATTCCACACAGATTGCCTAACGCTGTTACACCTGTGATATCCCTGTGTCATTTGTTACTTGCTCTTCTGCCAGATGACAATAGATCTAAGAACTGGTCAAGCATACCATGTGTGGACTAACCACCACCAGCTTCAACACCTGCATTACACACACTGGCCCTGATTCAGAGCCGGACGCTCTGACAGAGCGCTCGCTCTGAATCAGGGCCGTCCCTGCTCCTTTTTGGTGCGGCCTCCTGGCCGCTCGCATTACTGTGGGTGACCACCCACAGCTATAGCGAGCGGCCAAAATGATGGTCGCGATGGTCAAGACCATCGCGACCATCGGGCTTGCGACGAGACCCTGCGGTAAGGTCTCGCTGTCGCAAGCCCAGGAGTGCTTTTGGCTCTATCAGAGTGCTCAGCACTCAGCGCTCGCGAGCGGGTCTGAATCAGGCCCACAGTCCCATCAGTACCTTGGCCAATACATGGGTGCCTGGGATTAACTTCTCATCTGCAGGACTACTGCACTAAGCACGTTCGGCTATTTCTGTTGACAATCTACTTCTGTGGCAATTGTATGAAATACAAGTGTTACATTGTTATACTATTTTTGTGTGTTGAGTGTTTTTAATAAATGTATTAAAGTCCCCCAATATATTAAATAGACTGTATTTACTAGCACTCCATTTCTCTTTATTGTATACCTCTTTGGTGGGCTGTAGCTGTACAGACAGTTATAATTCCCAGTACACAGACAAGTGCACCTGTTTTTCCTTTTTTACTGTGGTTAGGGTAGGCTGGGGCATATCTACCTATTGGTCAGGGTGGCACTCGCCAGGGGCGACGGCCTTGCGCCACCTGGCAGTGCCACCAGCGGCCAAGGAAAGGGTGAGAGTAGTGGGTGGGAAGGTAGTAAGTGGGTACTTTGGAATGTACCAGCAGCACTAGTACCATTGACTCTGTAAGTGTTGCTGTAGTAGTGGCACACAGCTGCTGCCGAACAGGTATCAGGGAGGCAAGTCACAGGGGATCTCTCAGCCACTGATCCAAGGAGTCTGAATCATACTATCTCTGTTACTGCAGTCAGTGCAGACTCCTCAGATCACTGGCTGAGAGTTCCGAGTAGCCATCAGACCCCACCCCTTCCTCAGTGCTCAGCCCCCCCATTCCAGCCCCGCCCAGCAGTAGCTACAGAATGAAGCAGAGAAAGAGCATGGCAGCCAGCAGCCATCCTTCCTGGTCAGAGGAGCCAGCTGCCAGTGATGATGGTGTCAAGTAAGTGCATTGCAGACTGTGAAGGGGGGCCGCAGCTGCTGGGAGGGGAGGGGAGGAGAGGAGGGGAGAAAGAACACTGAATGTAAGATGATCAATTTGGAGGGGGAAAAACCAGCAGCAGGGGGATGGAGGGGAGCAGTGAGCATAGGCAGACCCTATGGGTACAGGGGAGCACACAGCATGGGATTTGGATGAAAACAGGGAGGTATACAGTGTGGGATGTGTAAGGGGAACAGGACTGTACAGTGTGGGATGTGTCAGGGGGACAGGACTGTATAGTGTGGGATGTGGAGGGGTGAACAGGAGCACAAAGTGTGGGATGTGGAGGGAGGAAAGGGACTGTACAGTGTGGGATATGGAGGGGGGGACAGGACTGCAGAGTGTGGGATGTGGAGGGGAATAGGACTGCGCAGTGTGGGGTGTGGAGGGGAACAGGACTGCGCAGTGTGGGGTGTGGAGTTGGGAATAGGAACACACAGTGTGTGATGTAGGGGAACAGAGGAGCACACAGTATGGGATGTAGGGGAAAAGGGGAGCACACAGTATGGAATGTAGGGGAACAGGGGAGCACATAGTATGGAATGTAGGGGAGCAGGAGAGTACACAGTGTGTGATGTAGGGGAGCAGATGAGCACACAGTATGGGATGTAAGGGAAAAGGGGAGCACACAGTATGGGATGTAGGGTAACAGGGGAGCACACAGTATGGAATGTAGGGAAACGGGAGCACACAGTATGTGATGTAAGGGAACAGGGGAGCACACAGTATGTGATGTAAGGGAACAGGGGAGCACACAGTATGGGATGTAGGGGAACAGGGGAGCACACAGAATAGGATGTAGGGTAACAAGGGAGCATACAGTGTATGATGTAGGGGAGCAGAGGAACACACAGTATGTGATGCAGGGGAGCACACAGTATGTGATGTAAGGGAACAGGGGAGCACACAGTATGGGATGTAAGGGAAAAGGGGAGCACACAGTATGGGATGTAGGGTAACAGGGGAGCACACAGTATGGAATGTAGGGAAACGGGAGCACACAGTATGTGATGTAAGGGAACAGGGGAGCACACAGTATGTGATGTAAGGGAACAGGGGAGCACACAGTATGGAATGTAGGGGAACAGGGGAGCACACAGTATGGGATGTAGGGGAACAGGGGAGCACACCGTATGGGATGTAAGGGAACAGGGGAGCACACAGTATGTGATGTAGGGGAGCAGAGGAGCACACAGTATGGAATGTAGGGGAACAGGGGAGCACACACTATGGGATGTAGGGGAACAGGGGAGCACACAGTATGGGATGTAGGGGAACAGGGGAGCACACAGTATGGGATGTAAGGGAACAGGGGAGCACACATTATGGGATGTAGGGGAACAGAGGAGCACACAGTTTGGGATGTAAGGGAATAGAGCAGCACACAGTATGGGATGTAAGGGAACATGGGAGCACACAGTATGGGATGTAAGAGAACAGAGGAGCACACAGTATGGGATGTAGGGGAACAGGGGAGCACACAGTATGGGATGTAGGGGAATGGGAGCACACAGTATGTGATGTAGGGGAGCAGAGGAGCACACAGTATGGGATGTAAGGGAACAGGGGAGCACACAGTATGGAATGTAGGGGAACAGGGGAGCACACAGTATGGGATGTAGGGGAACAGGGGAGCACACCGTATGGGATGTAGGGGAACGGGAGCACACAGTATGGGATGTAGGGGAACAGGGGAGCACACAGTATGTGATGTAGGGGAGCAGAGGAGCACACAGTATGGAATGTAAGGGAACAGAGGAGCACACACTATGGGATGTAGGGGAACAGGGGAGCACACAGTATGGGATGTAGGGAACAGGGGAGCACACAGTATGGGATGTAAGGGAACAGGGGAGCACACATTATGGGATGTAGGGGAACAAAGGAGCACACAGTATGGGATGTAAGGGAATAGAGCAGCACACAGTATGGGATGTAAGGGAACAGGGGAGCACACAGTATGGGATGTAAGGGAACAGAGGAGCACACAGTATGGGATGTAGGGGAGCAGAGGAGCACACAGTATGTGATGTAAGGGAACAGGGTAGCACACAGTATGGGATGTAGGGGAACAGGGGAGCACACAGTATGGGATATAGGGGAACAGAGGAGCACACAGTATGGGATGTAGGGGAACAGGGGAGCACACAGTATGGGATGTAGGGGAACAGGACAGCACACAGTATGTGATGTAAGGGAACAGGGGAGCACACAGTATGGAATGTAGGGGAACAGGGGAGCACACAGTATGTGATGTAGGGGAGCAGAGGAGCACACAGTATGTGATGTAAGGGAACAGGGTAGCACACAGTATGGGATGTAGGGGAACAGGGGAGCACACAGTATGGGATATAGGGGAACAGGGGAGCACACAGTATGTGATGTAAGGGAACAGGGGAGCACACAGTATGGGATGTAGGGGAGCAGAGGAGCACACAGTATGGGATGTAGGGGAGCAGAGGAGTACACAGTATAAGATGTAGGGGAGCAGAGGAGCACACAGTATAAGATGTAGGGGAGCAGAGGAGCACACAATGTGGAATTTAGGGAAACAGGAGGACACAGTATGGTATGTGGATGGGAAACAAGGGAGCACATAGCGTGGGATGTGGAGGGAGAACAGTGATGCACACAGCATGGGATGTGGAGGGTAAACAGGAGCGCACTGTGCGGGATGTGGAGGGTAAACAGGAGCACACATTATAGGATGAGTAAGAGGGAACAGGGGAGCAGACAGAATGGGATTTGTGGAATGGGAGCACAAAATGTGGGGTGTTGTGGGGGAACAGGAATGCGCACCGTGTGGGATGCAACACTACTTCTTTTAGAGGCACCTATTTCTGGGGAAGAGTGTGGGGGGGGCACCAGCTAAAATTTTACCTAAGGCACCAATTTGTTCAGGGATGGCCCTGAGTGGAGGGTTTCACAAGCCCCCCATACACTGCCTAGCACTGATCACATTCCTCCCATCACTAGTCACACCTCCTGCAGCGGCATGCAATAGGCCCTTCATAATATTCTGTTCCAGGCCCATGTAGACCTTAATCTGCCACTGGGCGTATCTACCTATTGGCAGCAGGCTGGTGTTTGAGGAGACAGGAGTGGGGAAGCTGGGGAGACAGAAGGGGGGTAGCTGTGAAAAACAGAAGAGGGTGGTGGGGAAACAGAAGGAGGATGGCTGGGGAGACAGAAGGGGGACTTGCTTGGGAGACATTATAAGTACTTATTTGTTGTATAGTGTAATTATTCAGAAACTATGGGAGGCGCCAGACCATTACATTGCCAGGGGTGCTCGGACCCCTAGATACACCCCTGAGGGTAGGCATGCTGTATATATATATATATAATATGTGCCAAGACTCCACACTAAGGGGTAAATTTATCAAAGGTCGATTTGGCATTTTGAGTGATTTGAGGTGCGATTTGCATGCGATTTGGATTTTATTTTGCATTTGGGTATTTATTAAAGGCCAATCGCATGTAAAATCTAATTTCAAATCGAACTTTAGTCAAATCGACCTCAAATCGAACATCTGGAAAACATTGGTACTTTTACATAGCCCAACACAAAAAACCCTTATTTACTATCATTCAATTTGAAATCGACCTCAAAGTCTAACTTCAAATCACCAAATGAATAGACCTGCTTCATGCTTTCGATTTGAGCATGAGCAGGTCGGATTGACACAGATACATGCAGACATCAGTGAGATGCCTGCATGTATCTCACTGTAAAAAGCAAATAAAAAGTTAAATGTAAAAAAAAATTGACGTGAGGTCCACCCCTAAAACAAAACCAGCCCCGGACTTTGCAAACCCAGTCCTGGTTGACTAAATATAGGGAAAAAATTGCGTAGGGTCTCCCTGTACTTAGTTCAACCAGCACTGGGCTATGGGAACCAGTGCTGGTTCTGGAATTACAGGGAAAAATTTGCATAGGATCCCCCTGTAATCCACAGAACCAGCCCTGGACCCTTTCTAGTGGAGGACTGATGCCACAGCCTGGGGGGAGCCCTATCACTGGGCCCCCCAGTCGCAGCATCAGCCCTGACCACTAGTCAGCGAAGGCCAATGGAGGGAGCCATTCATTGGCTGAGAGAGGCGGGGTTGACCTTTCTCAGCCAATGAACGCTCAGACACGGACCTTGAAAGGAGGAAGCCCCGTCTCAGCACTTCAGTCGGGAAGTAATAAACATCCTGGTTAGGATGGTTATTGCTTACTGTGATGGTCACATTTTTCGTTTTGTTATTTAAACAGCACCTTGGATGCCTACTGGACAAGGTAATATAGGTGAGTATGTATGTATGTATGTATGTATGTATTAAACTTATACTGTGTAAGGTGTGTGTGTTTCTTTCAACATTTCTTTATAGGTGAACTGCAGGTCCCAGTGGGCCCTTAATTCCCCGCATGTTGGTACTTGTGGTTCTCCAAGTACCAGTATGCGGGGGAGGCTTGCTGGGACCTGCAGTTCTACTGTAAAGACAATTTTTTTTTCTTATATTTTTACACCACATTAACACAATCAACCCGCCACCCACCGCCCAGGGGTGGTGGGGATAGCCCCGGGCTATCAGCCTAGGCTAGGGGTGCCCTGGAGAGGGAGACCCCTTTATTGGAGGGGTCTTCAACTCCCCTGGGATCCCTGGCCTGGGATGACTAGCGGTCAGGGCTGATGCTGTGGCTGGGGAGCCCGGTGATAGGGCTCCCTGGCTGTGGCATCAGTGCTCCATTAGAAAGGGTAAAGGGCTGGTTCTGTGAATTACAGGGAGACCCCACGCAATATTTTCCCTGTACTTCCAGAACCAGGACTGATTCCCAGAGCCCAGTGTAGTTGAACTAAGTACAGGGAGACCCTAAACAATTTTTTCCCTGTACTTAGTCAACCAGGACTGGTTTGAAAAGTCCGGGGCTGGTTCTGTTTTGGAGGGGTACCTCACGTAATTTTTTTTAACATTTAACTCTTTATTTGCTTTTTACAGTCAGATATATGCAGGCAGCTCACTGATGTCTGCATGTATCTGTGTGAGAACGAATTGCTCATGCTGAAAGTGAAAGCATGAAGCAGTTCAATGCAGTCGGGGATTTGCAGTTCGGTTTGAAGTGTGATTTTCCGTTCGATTTATATATGAACATGTCAAATCAAACAGCAAATCACTGTTCAAAACCGACTGAAATCGAATTTGTTTTGCAAATCGCAAAACAAATCGAACATTAGTAAATATTGAAAAAGAAACGGGTTTGTCACAATTCTATTTGAGTCGGTTTGAGGTGAGCTAACTCACACTTCAAATCGACCATCAAATCGACCTTTGATAAATTTACCCCTAAAACTCTAACCTAGTATTTTGTTATGGTAGTTAACCTTCCCTGTCTTCAATAGTAAATTGACATCACACAATTTATGGAAAGTTTATTAGTAGTAATTTAATCATTTGTCACTTCTGAAACCATAGGAAACTGTCCATAGATTTCTTTAATTAGATAGACAGTTATATGGTTGTACAGGTACTCCAAAATTTCACTAAGATACTCTACCTCTACCTATGCAGTGCACTTCTTACTCATTTAAGATTATTATCATATACAGTAGTTAAATATTTCAGTTAGCTAAACCTGTATACATTAACTCATTACACTGTGTCTGTAAGAATAAGAAACACCTACCTCCTAGGGGAGGGGGGGTGGCTGGACAAATGGAGGCGTTCCCGAAGGAACACCTGCCGTTTGTGGGTAGTCCTACTGACATCATTTGTGATGTCAGTAGTGAACTTCCTGCTCTATTAGAGCAGGAAGTTCACTCGGGCTTGCGAGAACCGAGACCCTACCACAAGGGTCTCATTGCGAGCCCAATGGTCGCGATAATTGTGACCATCGCCAGGCCGCTCGCAAAAGCTGTGGGTGGTCACCCACAGCTATGCGAGTGTCGAAGCTGGATAATTGGATTTTAGGAAATGAGATCGCAAGACGCCATTTTGCGAATGGCCGCCTAAGCGCCATTTTAGATAAACACACTTTAGTACATGTGGCGATATTACTATTAGCAACATGTGATTGCATCTTTTCACCATTTCTCATACACACATTAATACGCACAATTGCTCTGTTAACTAGTCGCATATTAGCGAATGCATAGGACTTTGTATGAAACCGCTGTTTTATTAGCTTTATGCGCACGCATCTGCCCCAAGTTAACTAGCATCCTTATATCAAACCCCGAATACTCACACATTACATATTCACACATAAGGTTTAATAAGCTTTAAAGTATATGATTTAAGTTGGTTCAGTTAGTTTAAATGCTGAGAAATAAAGATATATGATAACTAAGGTTTTATATATACTAGGAAAGTCGTGTTTGGTTTTGTACTGATGCGTACTCTTTCAACAGAATTCCGGTACTATCGGTGTGAAGATCGCATCATGCATTCTCAACTTATGGACCGCAGAGACTATAAGCAACAAAATGTATATTTCATGAACAACTGTTAGGATGCAACATGAGGGCGGGGGGGGGTTAAGACCCCCAGCTGTTAGAGGCAGGGAGAGTTTATTTGAACCAGCCTGTTAAATGCTCTGTAACAGATGCTTCTCCGTTGGGGAACCAATGACATCAGCAACAAACTTCTCTATTGTCCTGTCTATTCTGGGGGGGTATAAATATGTGTGCTCAAATGCTGGGTTCTTAGTCTTCGTGCTGAATGCTGAATGACGAGGGGTCTCTTGCTGATGCCTATCATCGGGTCCGGAAGCGCTGCGTATGTATACTATACTTGGGTCTGTATATTTCCTTTGCATCTAATTGTGTCTGGATCAATAGTGTGCAACTGACTGTACTTTTACTTGAATAATACTTTGTGCTTTGGAACCACATGTTCTAAGTCTGGAGTCTCTATTTACTGTATGACTGCATACGCAAATTAGCGTCATTCTTAGAGGTTTATAGGTAGGATTTTAAAAGGTATAGGCAGGGGTATATAGAGGTTCTGATCCAGTATCGTTACGAGCGGCCTGGAGGCAGATTTTTTTTTAAAAAAAATCTGCCCTGATTCAGAGCGAGCGCTCACAAATAGCGAGCGCCTCTTAATCAGGCCCAGAGTCCCATCATCACTAATAAGGTACCTTTACCAACTGCAGCGTTGTATCAGGGCAGCAGTGCACCCGTGTTTCCAGGTATAGTGATGTAGTAATTCCACCTACTTTTGTGTTGGCTCCGCCTGCAGTTAATTTGTTGCTCTCCCCAACATAAAATCGTTCAGATGCCCCTGCTTATATACATTATAGCAATACTCAGATTCTAGAGGTGCTATAGGTGGAAGGTGAGGAACATATTTGGGGAGTGTATAGGTTGTAGATAACGGAGGTGAGGCGGTAGGCATCTAAGAAGGGATGGATTTTATGGGCAGATTTGAGAGCTGAGAGGCTGGATGAGTGTCTGATAAAGTGTGGGTGGACATTAAAGAGATTGGAAGCTGCACTGGAAAAATCCTGGAGGTGGATATGAGGAAGTGATGAATAAGGAGGAGTGATATATGGTAGATATGTCATTTAATAAGTGTAGACCCCTGTTCATTGGCTAGCTGGCATTGGGACATTTACTTTGCCATCTTTATATCTCCTCTGGATCAGCCTCTGTGTGTTACTAGTACTATTATATTTTTCTTAATGATCTACACATAAAAAGTAAAATAAACAACATTAATACACAGCAATTAACACAACAGCAAACTGCAAAAGATTGCATAAGTACACAGCATGTATACAAAACTTTACAGTAAAACCACGGACAGGAAGTGACAAGTACAGGGGGGAAAGTAGGACAACTCACTGTAGCTTAAAGGAGCAAGCATTGGTGAGTCACAGCAAGGGAAGGCACAACAGTGCTCAATGATTCTGTACCCATTGTATGGATGAGAAAATAGTATCAGAGTCACTGATGGGGACACAGAAAGAAAAGACAAGGAACACTGGTGGCAGATATAGTGTTAAAGGGAGAACAATGGGGATACATTCTAAAAGAGGTGGGTGATAGAGTGATGAACTGGTAAGTAGAGAAGGTGGAGGGAGGGAATGAGGAATTGAGAAGTGGCCTGATAGACTTTAGTAAAAAGTGTGCTTATTAGAGTGTGTTTAAATCTGGTCAGACTGTTAATCTTACAAGGCAAAGGTGAGAGTTCCAGAAGAGGGGAGTGCTGCAGGAGAAATCTTGGAAGCTGGCGATAGAGGAAGTGACCAGAGATGAGATGAGGTGCAGGTCAGAGGAGGAATGTAGAGGGCAGGAGGGAGTGTGGACAGAGATAAGTTGAGGTGCAGGTCAGAGGAGGTGTGTAGAGGGCAGGAGGGAGTGTGGACAGAGAGGTGAGGTGCAGGTCAGAGGAGGAATATAGTAGGCAGGAGGGGGTGTGGACAGAGAGGAGGTGAGGTGTAGGTCAGAGGAATAGTATAGTAGGCAGGAGGGGGTGTGGACAGAGAGGAGGTGAGGTGTAGTTCAGAGGAGGAATGTAGAGGGAAGGAGGGAGTGTGGACATAGAGGAAGTGAGGCGCAGGTCAGAGGAGGAGTATAGTAGGCAGGATGGGGTGTGAACAGAGAGGAGGTGAGGTGTAGGTCAGAGGAGGAGTGTAGTAGGTAGGATGGGGTGTGAACAGAGAGGAGGTGAGGCGCAGGTCAGAGGAGGAATGTAGAGACCAGGAGGGAGTGTGCACAGAGAGAAGATGAGGCGCAGGTCAGAGGAGGAGTATAGTAGGCAGGAGGGGATGTGAACAGAGAAGAGGTAAGGCGCAGGTCAGAGGAGGAATGTAGAGGGCAGGAGGGAATATGCACAGAGATGAGGTGAGGTGCAGGTCAGAGGAGGAGTATAGAAGGCAGGAGGGAGTGCGACAGAGATGAGGCACAGGTCAGAGAAGGAATGTAGAAGGCAGGAGGGAGTGTGACAGAGATGAGGTGAGGTGCAGGTCAGAGGAGGAATGTAGAGGGCAGGAGGGAGTGTGGACAGAGAGGAGGTGAGGTGTAGGTCAGAGGAGGAGTACAGTAGGCAGGAGGGAATGTGGACAGAGAGGAGGTGAGGGGCAGATCAGAGGAGGAATGTAGAGAGCAGGAAGAAGTCTGCACAGAGATGAGGTGAGACGCAGGTCAGAGGAGGAGTATAGTAGGCAGGAGGGGATGTGAACAGAGAAGAGGTGAGGTGCAGGTCATAGGAGGAATGTAGAGGGTAGGAGGGAATGTGAACAGAGATGAGGTGAGGCGCAGGTCAGAAGAGGGGTGTAGTGGGCAGAAGGTAGTGTGGAGAGATGAGGTGAGGCGCAGGTCAGAGGAAGAGTATAGCAGGCAGGAGGGAGTGTGACAGAGATGAGGCACAGGTCGGAGGAGGAATGTAGAGGGCAGGAGGGAGTGTGGACAGAGAGGAGGTGAGGTGCAGGTCAGAGGAGGAGTACAGTAGGCAGGAGGGGGTGTGGACAGAGAGGAGGTGAGGCGCAGGTCAGGGAAGGAGTATAGCAGGCAGGAGGGAGTGTGGACAGAGAGGAGGTGAGGGGCAGGTCAGAGGAGGAATGTAGAGAGCAGGAAGAAGTGTGCACAGAGATGAGATGAGGGGCAGGTCAGAGGAGGAGTGTAGAGGGCAGGAGAGAGTGTGGACAGAGAGGAGGTGAGGGGCAGGTCAGAGGAGGAGTGTAGAGGGCAGGAGAGAGTGTGGACAGAGAGGAGGTAAGGCGCCGGTCTGAGGAGGAATGTAGAGGGCAGGAGGAAGTGTGG
Source organism: Taudactylus pleione (assembly GCA_031769625.1). Classification (NCBI taxonomy): domain Eukaryota; kingdom Metazoa; phylum Chordata; class Amphibia; order Anura; family Myobatrachidae; genus Taudactylus; species Taudactylus pleione. Next base: position 379,650 of record JAUIMM010000092.1, on the reverse strand, counting down.
ACAGAGATGAGGTAAGGCGCAGATCAGAGGAGGAGTGTAGAGGGCAGGAGAGTGTGTGGACAGAGAGGAGGTGAGGTGCAGGTCAGAGGAGGAATGTAGAGGGCAGGAGGGAGTGTGGACAGAGATGAGGTAAGGCGTCGGTCAGAGGAGGAATGTAGAGGGCAGGAGGAAGTGTGGACAGAGATGAGGTAAGGCGCAGATCAGAGGAGGAGTGTAGAGGGCAGGACGTAACATGGACAGAGGGGAGATTGAAGATGCAGAAGAAGAGGAGTGGTTCATGGATTATATGTAAGGGCGAGGCATTTGTATTGGATACTGGTAAGGATTAGGAGCCAGTGAAGGAGGTTGTAGATATTCCTTCTACTAAAGGTGTAGAGATTCCTTCTACTATTCCCTTTTTATAACTTCTGAAAGAGACCTACTAGTATTTCATGAATAGAACTGTGGGATATATGCATTAAACCTTCTAAAGAGTGGAAAAGTTGCCAATAGCAATTATTTATTAAGTACAATCTATGAAATGATAAGCTGAAGTTGATTGGTTGCTATGAGCAACTTCTCCAACTGTCCCCTTCTCCACTTTGTAGAATGCCTGATACATATCCCCAAATGCCTGGCCACATATTAGTTACAGCTTCATCTGTTAGCAAGAGAGTTTGCATTTCCTTGCAATCAGATTCAGTGGAAGTTGACACACCTCCCAACACAGTGCGCAAACAAAAATGGGGTAGGACCGCATGCCGCTGCTCAGTTGCACGTTATTTTGCTAAATTTGTTCACATCTGCTCCACTAGTAGTGGTTAGAGAGAGTTCCTTTCACTGCAGCCCACGGGTGGGATGGCGGGACAGTGCCCATAAAAACAGGAATGTCCAGTCAAAATCAGGTGGTTGGGATGTATGAGTTGGGACAAATCAGCACTGGATCTGCCAAGGAAACAGCTTTTAAGCATATAATTTTATATTATACAACTTGTAGATGTGCAGGATCAAGTATGATATATTTTACTCATACTGTATGTCAGATACATTCATATTGTAAAAAAATATATTTTTTAACATTGTAAACTGTCTCTAGACATATGTCTCTAGATCATTGCTATGTGTGCAGTCGTGAAAGCTTATTTATCACCTCCAATGAAATTACCAAATAAAAGAAATGTATTTTAGTTCACTTTATTGTGCTTCTCCTGAGACAGGTGACAGCAAAGTATATGGTTTGGAGTACAGAATACAGGATTAGAATAAAACCTAAAGCTGGTTTCTTCTATATTGTAGAACTACAAGTGCCAGTATAGCCATGTCTGTCAGCACATACTGGCACTTTTAATAACCACAAATATGCAGTGCTCCAAAGGGCTCTAAAGTTCAATTGAATAAGTGTGATGCTAGTGATATTATTATGAGCTCTGAGTATAAAAATAATCAAATATTGTCGTATATTATAGGGAATGTTATAAGGTGTATCGACCACTGCATATAAATATATATATATATATATATATATATATATACAGTATAATGTGCTCTATGTACTGTATGGCAGTCACTAATTTGCTGTCTATGATGCTCTCTGTTCTGTATGGCAGACATTGGAATGCTGTCTATGTGGTTGCATAGTCACTGGGATGCTGATTATATGGTATGACATTCACTGGGATGCTGTATGTGCGGTGGTCATTGGAATGCTGACTGTGCTGTATGACAGTCACTGCAATGATGTCTGATTATATGGCGGGCACTGCATTGCTGTCTATATGGTAAGATGTTCACTTTTACTAATGCACCAATTTTATTTTATCACTTTTGCTACAGTATAATTTTAGAGTAGGAGCCCCTATCTAAAGAAGACACCATTAGGTGTGTGCACCAGGATAGTACGGTCAGGTATTCTACAATGGATTATCACAACTTTTTCCCAGCAACACAACGGGCTGCCAAGGACCCGTGCCCACAGGGGAGCATGAGCGGTATTGTGTAGTTTTACCCAGGGCGCCTAGATACCTTGTACCGGCACTGGGTCAAAATAGAGTTTTGGTCAAATATATTTAAATATTTGCAGCAACTGTTTGCTGTAACTGGAGCTGACATGCATAGGTTCAGTTATAGCTAAAACAAATGGTTTACTTTGTTTAACTTTGTACTTTTTAAACACAGTGCTGTACTTCTTTTGCATGGTACATCCATGCCTGTCTGACATTAAAAGCCATTATGCCTACTTTATTTAATTTCTGTAACATGGATAAACAAGAGGCTATTTAATAAAAGACAGGAACTTGCACTTCAGTATTATTTGTAAAATAAATTAATTACTGATATAAACAGGAATTCTCTTTTTATATTTTTATAAAAAAAAAGTTTTCCAATTTATCTACAGACCTTTGTAGATTGTAGTTTATGTTATTATGTTCTATATTATAATCTATATAACTGATCTACGTGGCTGGGTGTTTTATGTATGGTAAAAATAGAACTCTGACTATCTAGTTTTAACAGTTGAATGAATTAAGTGATAATAGAGTTTGCATGATCAATTTTGCAAATGCACTTTATTAAATTGCAATTAATTTTTGTAAACTGCTCGGGGAAGAATATAATAAAACAAAAGAAAATGGGATAACAAAATTCAAAAGGCAAAATTTAATTATTTATCTGTGAGATACGAAAGAAAATGAAAATGGTTTCAGTGTATAAGATGCTAATCACCAAAATTAAATTTTGTGGATTGAAATAATTTTTCATTAATATTTCTATTTCACATTAGCACAGTATACTATTTCCCACTCTGAGAAGACCTTTACAATTTTATAAAGCTTAATGAGAGACTTTCTGTTGTTACTGAATGCCTAGATATTCGATCATCACATTATACCAGTACCTTTTGTAGTAAAACAGTTTTTGATCATTTTATGTTTGACTTATACTGTTTAGAGAAGCTATTATTTAATGTTTCCACAGATGCCAATTAGGGGCCGTCAGAACATTTCTCTGCACTCCATATTGATCTCCAAGTAAAGTGTCTTGTGAATTTTGAAAGTATCATATAATGTACCCCCTAGATTGTAAACTCCTAGGTGCAGGGTTTTCCTCCCCACTGTCTCACAACCTTCTTCTCTAGCACTTCTATGACAGCCTTCACCTTCAGAGCTGTACTGTGTTTGGAGAATTGTGTTGCTAATTGTTACTTGTGTTCTGTTTAGATTTTGATTACTGTATTGTAATGTTCTGTGTACCCTTTACTGTATGTACGGCGCTGCGGACCACTTGTGGCGCCCTATAACTAAAATGTAATAATAATAATAATGTAAAACAAAAGTAAAATTTATCATAAAAAGTATATTTTTAACAGTAACAAATTGACACAATTGATGTTAATGGCTTTTGATTCCAGAGTTTATAACCAACTCCAAGATCAGGGAACTGGTATAGAATTAATAAGGTTCTTTTTCTATGTTCCAGTAGAAGAGTACAGCTGGTGGTAGCATACTGGAGCAGAGAATAATTTAGAATGGAGAAGGGCTTTGTAGCTACAGCTTAGGTTCTGTAGCTGCTTCTCTGCCTGCTAAAGTTGACATGACTTGTAAAATTATTATTGTTTACATCCAGATGTGTTGGACAATATCATTTACTTAAACAAGACTCTAAACCTAAAATAAAAATAGAATTATTACCTGAAGTAACCTGGAGGATTGTGGTGAAACCTGGAGTAGAGAGTTTCTCTTGGTTCTATCTAATGAGTTAAATCCTGTCCAAAAGCTGACAAATTTGGTGCACTTTCAACATTGCTGCAAGACTGACAATATTTGGCACCTTTAACTATGTCCATCACACATGAACTCTTCAGGTCTGGGACACGCTACTAAAATTGCACCATGATAATATATAACTTTATCATTGTTATCAATAATTGGAGTAATTCATGTCTGTATTGGATGATAGCCTACATATTTCCCAACTTGGTTGTCCAAACAGCTATTCTTTAAGCAAGTACTGAGAAGCACTGAAACTAAATGTCTAGGGAAAAATTCACCATACAGTGTTTTTTGTACAGGTTTGAAATGACTGCACATCGCTAGCAATTTTGCCTTCTAGATTATTTTGGAGCAAAGGCGTAACTAGGGTTCATGGCACTCACGGAAAATGTAAACATGATGTACTATTAAAATTAGTTCTATAAGTGTATGTATGTATATAGGTAGATAGATAGATAGATATGCAAGGCTTGACAAATGTTTCTAAAATCTAGAAGCCTGACCATCATCTGCAAACAAGATATATGAAAACTGGCCACGCCATTAGACCCAGATATATGTTCATCTCTGGAACCCAATTCATAGCATGCCACAAAGTAGTGACCCCAATTTATAGTATGCCACACTGTAATGCCCATAAACTCATAGTATCCCAAACTGTAGCACCCACAATTTTTAGTATACCACAGCGTAGTGCCCCCAATTCACAGTATGTCACAGCATACTGCCCTCCAATTCATAGTATGCCAGACCATAATGCCCCCAATTCATAGTATGCTATAGCATAGTGCTCACCAAATCATAGCATGTAACACTGTAGCACCCCCCAATTCATAGTATGCCACAGGGTAATGCCCTCAATTCATAGTATGACATACCATAGTGCTCCACAATTAATAGTATCATCACTGTGATGTGATAATCCTAAAAGCATATTAGCAATGTGATCAGTGAAATGAAAAAATTGAAATAAATAAAAAGACAACCAAGGTGTGAATAACATACATATATACAGATCAGTTCACATAACAAATGTTGCAAGAAATACATAAATATATATTAATGCAGAAAACATGTTATACATACTATAAATTTGTAATGCAAGATCAAAACCCTATGATCCATGTCACAACTACTGTAACCCTGACTACAACAGGCAGACAGAATTCTTAACATAGAAATTAAAATAACAAACAGGATACTCAATTTATGATAAGTTCTATTATTACTTTGCAGCGCATGCTACTCTGATACTGTATACAGTATATGTGTTGGAATCATGCTACTTACCAACTATCTTCAGCAGTGCCTATGTCAGTGAGGCATTCAGACAACTATAGAGGAAGGTCATATATTATCATTCATTATATAGTCAGTGTTGTTTTGTTATTTTATAATAATAGATAGTGCCAGACAGGCCGTAACTAGGGGTGACTAGGGGTGTGCAAGGGGTGCTGCCAACAGAGTGCAGGGCCCTGTGGGTGTCACCGTCACTTACCCCATGGCACCTGCATGTGACTTGCAGGGTTAACCCCCTGCTTGCACCACTGTAGGGGGTGAATTACTGTACAGCATATGGGACAACACAGCAGAACGCTGGTCTCCCCTTATGGGGCAGCTCCACTTCACTCTCATCTACCGCTGGGGCAGCTTCCGGCAGGGGAGAGGGGATGGAGTCTGGGGTTGCTGGAGGCTGGCATATCACTGGTGGCAGCTCAGAGTGGGGAGGTGGAGGGAGCTGTCTGCTCAGTGTCTGCCCAATACACCGTGACCTCATTTTGAACAATTAAGTGCTGTTAAACAGCCACAAGTCAGGAGTTCCTCACTCATTGGGAGCCAATCTAGGTGTCTTTCCCTCCCAACCTTGTAATGCTGCAATGTTACATGTCTGTACAGACCCTGAAAGTAGTTTTGGGACGGGACTCTCTGGCTGAGGATCCCTGCCCACACTTATGACAATTCAATGCACACAGAGGACTTCATGAACATTCCTGTGGGTCATTAGAACACTGCCCCAGTGTGTGTCCCTTCCCTTGGCAAGCCTGCCCCACCCCCCAGGGCAGGTGCCTCACCCTTGTTATGCCACTGATTTGGAGGGTAAAAACTCAAAATCACATGCTATGTGCAGTGGTCTCATATCCTCCGAAGCACATGCAGTTTTTTTTGAAGAAGTCATTAATAGGACTTTCCTTTCCATTAATGGACCATGCTACTTGATTGTCTGGCTGGCTATTAAGTAGGCAGGTACCTACTAAGCATGTGTATTGTATTGGGTGCTAAGTATTTCAATGTAATCTACAGTTATGATCAAATAGATGGAGTTGGGGATTGTCATATTGGCACAGATCAGTGAGGGCATGTTACTGTAATACATCCTATGCAGAGCTGAACATAAAGGAAAATATTCCTGATTGTGGGCCTATGTTCTGCACCGAGCATCAGGCAGATGCATGTACATACTGTATGAAATATGGGTAAAAATCAATCCTTACACCACAAATAATACTTATGTTTCAAAAGAACGTGTTCTCATTTTCTTTATCTAGTCTTCCAGTGTGTACTGTCTTCCAAATAAATCTCAAAACATAAAAGATAAAAAAAAGAGAAAACCAGTTGTGTAATACAGTCAGATAGAATGGCAGAAGAGGTGTGTTAGCAGTTGGAACCTCCAGACAGATGATGACCTCTGCTAGGTACCTGTGACACTACCCCAGGGAACACATGTACATATGGGCAGCATAGACGGTGTAATGGTTAGCGTTACTGCCTCACAGCACTGAGGTTGTGGGTTCGATTCCCACCAGGGCCCTACCTGTGTGGAGTTTGTATATTCTCCCTGTACCGGGTACTCCGGTTTCCTCCCACAGTCCAAAAATATACTGGTAGGTTAATTGGCTCCCAACACAAATTAACCCTAGTGTGTATGTGTGTGTGCATGTGATAGGGAATATAGATTGTAAGCTCCACTGGGGCAGGGACTGATGTGAATGGCCAAATAATCTCTGTAAAGCGCTGCAGAATATGTGTGCGCTATATAAATAACTGGTAATAAATAAATAAATAAATAAATATGTTGCAGATGGGGTTGTACATATGTTACAGATGCAGATGGGGTTGCACATATGTTACAGATGCAGATGGGGTTGCACATATGTTACAGATGCAGATGGGGTTGTACATATGTTGCAGATGCAGATGGGATTGCACATATGTTACAGATGCAGATGGGGTTGTGCATATGTTACAGATGCAGATGGGATTGCACATATGTTGCAGATGCATATGGGGTTGTAAGTATGTCGCAGATGCATATGGGGTTGTACGTAAGTCGCAGATGCATATGGGGTTGTACTTATGTCGCAAATGCAGATGGGATTGTACATATGTGACAGATGCAGATGGGGTTGCACATATGTTACAGATGCAGATGGGGTTGTACATATGTTACAGATGCAGATGGGGTTGTACATATGTTACAGATGCAGATGGGGTTGCACATATGTTACAGATGAAAATGGGGTTGTACATATGTTACAGATGCAGATGGGGTTGTACATATGTTACAGATACAGATGGGGTACATATGTTACAGATGCAGATGGGGTTGTACATATGTTACAGATGCATATGGGGTTGTGCATATGTTACAGATGCAGATGGGGTTGTACATATGTTGCAGATGCATATGGGGTTGTACGTGTGTTGCAGATGCATATGGGGTTGTACGTATGTCGCAGATGCATATGGGGTTGTACGTATGTCGCAAATGCAGATGGGATTGTACATATGTTACAGATGAAAATGGGATTGTACATATGTTACAGATGCAGATGGGGTTGCACATATGTTACAGATGAAAATGGGATTGTACATATGTTACAGATGCAGATGGGGTTGCACATATGTTACAGATGAAAATGGGATTGTACATATGTTACAGATGCAGATGGGGTTGCACACATGTTACAGATGAAGATGGGGTTGCACATATGTTACAGATGCAGATGGGGTTGTACATATGTTACAGATGAAAGTGGGGTTGTACATATGTTACAGATGCAGATGGGGTTGCACACATGTTACAGATGAAGATGGGGTTGCACATATGTTACAGATGCAGATGGGGTTGTACATATGTTACAGATGCAGGTGGGGTTGTACATATGTTACAGATGAAGTTTTGTTGTACATATGTTACAGATGCAGATGGGGTTGTACATATGTTACAGATGCAGATGGGGTTGCACATATGTTACAGATGCAGATGGGGTTGTACATATGTTACAGATGCAGATGGGGTTGTACATATGTTACAGATGCAGATGGGGTTGCACATATGTTACAGATGAAAATGGATTGTACATATGTTACAGATGCAGATGGGGTTGTACATATGTTACAGATGCAGATGGGGTACATATGTTACAGATGCAGATGGGGTTGTACATATGTTACAGATGCAGATGGGGTTGCACATATGTTACAGATGCAGATGGGGTTGTACATATGTTACAGATGCAGATGGGGTTGTACGTATGTCGCAGATGCATATGGGGTTGTACGTATGTCGCAGATGCATATGGGGTTGTACATATGTCGCAAATGCAGATGGGATTGTACATATGTTACAGATGAAAATGGGATTGTACATATGTTGCAGATGGGGTTGCACATATGTTACAGATGAAAATGGGATTGTACATATGTTACGGATGCAGATGGGGTTGTACATATGTTACAGATGCAGATGGGGTTGTACATATGTTACAGATGCAGATGGGGTTGCACATATGTTACAGATGCAGATGGGGTGGTACATATATTACAGATGCAGATGGGGTTGCACATATGTTGCAGATGCATATGGGGTTGTACATATGTTGCAGATGGGGCTGTATCTATGTTACAGATTCAGATGGGGTTGCACATATGTTGCAGATGCAGTTGTACCAGATGGGGTTGTACATATGTTACAGATGCAGATTGGGCTGTACATATGTTACAGATGCATAAGGGGTTGCACATATGTTAAAGATGCAGATGGGGTTGTACATATGTTGCAGATGGGGTTGTACATATGTTACAGATGCAGATGGGGTTGTACATATGTTACAGATGCAGATGGGGTTGTACATATGTTACAGATGCAGATGGGGTTGTACATATGTTACAGATGCAGATGGGGTTGCACATATGTTACAGATGCAGATGGAGTTGTATCTGCATCATGACCTCTGAAGTCTACAGTATACAAAGGTTCTGATCCCAATCTGGATGCAAAGACAATGTTTTACGCAGATTAAGTGATTTTCCACTATTGCGCATGCACATAAGCCTGAGCCACACAACACATGCGCAGCGATTCATTTGAGATTTCAGTCACAAAGAAGATTTACTTGTAAAGTGATTGACAGGTAGTTGGAGTATGGGGGAGGTAAAGGGGGGGTGGCCACAGAAATGCAGGTGTGTCGGGTACGTTTAAACACTGTTTCCTTGGCATGCATATCAGATCCGAATCATAGGCATATATATATATATATACATATATATATATATATATATATATAGTGTATAAATGGTGTGTGTGTTTGTAAGAAGTATAATATCTGGACAGAGCAGCACTGACCAATAAAAACTGAGCTTGATCCCCCCTGCCTTCACATCTGGATGGTACTGTAGTACAGATCACTGCTAGACCTACAGACACATTGATCCACAGCTCTTTCTAGCGCAGCATTAGCAAAAAAAGAAAGTTTCTACAATAACAACAGAAGCACTTAGGAAACTACTATAAACATTTATAAATTAAAATCAATTTCTTTATTAAACAAAAAATGGATTTACATCACCCGGAGCGCCATACCCTAAAGAGCGAAGCTCTGTGCCCTGCCTGAACTCACCATTAACCAGCTCCAGAAAATCCCTCCCTCAAACACTCGCTGGCGTTATTGGGTATACGCTCAGGGGGAGGGAGCAGGGGAGGGAAGGGGCGCAGCAATGCAGCACAGAATGGCCCATGGTGCAGAGAAGCCTAGCGCCAGCCCTGTACACAGTGTACAGATCCCTGCATAAGTCAATGTGATAAATATACAGATATTAGTTCCCCCCAGTGCAGGAGACAAAGGTCCAGGTGCCGGATAAGCAGGGGGACCCCACAGGTTATCCACTTCTCTCATACAACATGGACCTGTAAAAAAGAACTGACCAGTGTTGCCCTCATTGTTACCAACATCAATACACTTCCAATATCAGCTACCATTTAACATTACTACACCCCTCCTCACCAGATAACATTAAAAGTGCCCCCTCCCCATGTACTTAGCTATTGCTGAAGAAGGTGCTCTGGTCTGAACACAGTGGAAATGCATTTAAGAAGGGCAGAAACGGGGGGGAGGGGGGACAGGAGTCCAGTGGTGGTAAATCAGGCCATCACTTAAAATTCCTCCTCCCTTTATTAATTCAACCATGCAAGAATATGTCAATGATTATTAACATTCAGGAGACACATGATTAGGGAGTAATGTAGTTCAACTATATGTGCCTTAGGTGGCAGGTGTCTATTATATGGCTGCAGTTCACCCACTATGGCACCCTCCATGCCAAATACAGTTACTATACCCTGGGTGATGGCACCTGTGGCATACCAGTAGTTACGGCCCTGGGCACAGACTTTCTATCATGCTGATTGGACGAGGAAGGCACAGAGGGAAACATCTAAATAATTTGTCATGCAGATCAAATATTATATTCAAAAACTCCAGGCATCTGCAGATGAATGTTTATGCTCAATACAAGGCACCTGAGATACTATACGTGTTACTCATTTCTTATGTCTTAATGGAATCGCCATTCATTTTTCATTATTCCATTTCCTCGGTCGGTCTCTCCATTTTTCAGAATATAAATCTACGCTGATGAATTAATAACAAAAAAATTAGAGAGATACTATAAAAGACTATTAGGTATAATTTGTTGAATTAATTTTACTAAAATGCTAATTTCATTGAATTACTCTTCACATTTGATAAATTTCACATTTCGCCATGTGAGAAGGATGAACACATAAAATTAATAATCATATGTCCTGCAATTAAGAACATGAAAGAAAAAGGATAAAAAGTATATAATTCCGAGGTTTTTGCATACTCTGAGCATAAAATTATGGGTTGTCACAAATGAATAGTTCTTACAAGCAGGTAATTGCTACTGATAATGAACACTACAGACTGTTCTTCTGTATTCCTAGGCTTTCTTCAAATATAATAGGATACAGTTTCAAGCCCAAAGTGTGTGAATAGACCGCAACACCATGTTGACCTGTTTCATTTTGTGGGCGTCAGCTTTGTATGTTGAAGGGAATGGAAGTAACTTCTATGACTGTTTTTCTAAGCAAATATAACTCCATAAGTCTGTTCACTCAGTATTCTCATTCTTTTACTTGTATGTTTGAAAACATAATTACTTCACAGGCTAATGATACAATTAAAACTATTACAGGTTGAGTCTCCCATATCCAAATATTCCGAAATACGGAATTATTTTGGTATGACTGAGATAATGAATCTTTGATTTTTGATGGTTCATTGTGCACAAACTTTGTCTAAGGCACAAATTATTAAAAATATTGTATAACATTACCTTCAGGCTCTGTGTATAAGGTGTATATTAAATATAAACAAATTTCATTTCTGTACTCAAGCTTTGGTTGAGCCACAAAATTATTGAAAATATAGTATAAAATTACCTGCAGGCTGTGTGCATAAGGTGTATATAACACATAAATGCATTATGTGTGTATATTGGGGTGCTATTCCCAAGATATTTCATTATGATATGCAATTATTCCAGAATACGGAATATTCCGTTATCCAAAATACCCCTGGTCCCAAGCATTTTGGATACGGGAGACTCAACCTGTAATATATACAGTATATTTGAAATGACCATTTCAAATCAACACGATTTTAATGAAAGTTTTTAGCGAAGTCCTACCCCCAAAGGTTGAACAGCAGAGTCACCAGTGCAGCATTAACCATGGAGGGTAACCCTACCTTGAGCCCATATTGTGCCTAAAACCGACTCTGGTTCTCCCTCCTAACTAAAATTGTTTTTCAATTAGGCTATGGGCTCTTTTCAATTAATGGACTATTTTGTTGTTAACATTCAAAGGTGTCAGTCCAACTAGCCACGCATAGTTTGAGTTGCAGTTGTTAGAATGCCGGCAACAGTAGAGCATTTTGCACCCCTTGCAGCCCGCTCTCAGCCTGAATTCACAAATTTTTACCTTGTGGGGCTGTGAGCAGTTTTGAGCAAATTCAGGCTGCGGTAAAGTGTGGCTGCTGCCCTGCTTACTCGCACCTACAATACATTTGTGGCTAATTGGAATAATTGCATTCTATGCATATGTTTTCTATTGTTTTCAAAAGATCTATTATCTCAGTCTGTTTTCTTTTAGATTGCATGCTAACTTTCTACTAGAAATACTGTATTCTTTATTTGCTTTTATACATTTTAATTAAATTTCTTTTTTATATGAACACAGTCATACTGCGCAACCCTGCACTATAGGGACTATTATTTACATATGCTGCATGAAAGAACAAATTAATCCATGCTAAAACTAAAGGTTCCCCCCTCTTTTGGAGCTAAGCTTACATAAAAAGATAATGGTTTTGTTTTATAACCTTCATTAAAAATGTATAAGGACTAATGTTAACAAAATTATGTTGAAGTCACATAACTGTACTTTAACATCACGTGCATAAATGCAATTAAATTAATGCATCATCAAGGTTAATATCATAAAAGATGTATAGTAAATTAAAAAACATGATGCAAAAATTTAACTTTAAAAAATAATAACTGTTTTCCTAGTAATTAAAGTGTGTATTTTAAATTAAAGTGAAGATTAATGTAAGTATTACAGTTATTAAAGTACTCATTTTCATATGCATATAAACTGTTTAGTAACATAATATGTCTTGTTTTGTTTATACATTATTAAATTTTCCTCTGCTGTCTTATTTTACAATGTTATGCGTTGGTAATCATTTCTGTTTCAATTACTATTATCTAATCATTTTGTTACACATTGTAAGCTAAGAAGGCTGAAGTAAACATTTCATAACTAATACTACAGTACAAGCCTACAAACAAACATATGTATATTATACCAGGCAAACTAGTGTGATGTTTTATGCTATTTTTATTTTTACTATTGCTGCATTATTATATCACTTTCATGTTTTTTTTTTTTAAACTAAAGAAACATTCCTCTGTCTCATGTACCTACCCCTAGTATGACTTACCCATTGGAAGAATGAAATGGTTCTACAGCTGATTCTATATAAGAAATCTTTTGTAGCTGACATTAATATTGCAAAGGTAAAGGTGAATGACTGTTTCTCTTCTGATGTTCTGCTTACATAGACCTTGTACCTGATTCAGCATGGATCGCAATTATAACAGTGTGTGCAGATCGGCCGATTATGGCATGCCGCGCATGCGTATGCACCTCACTGTGCATGCACGGCGATCACCCTACAGCATACGGATGCACTGTGGAATCCATTGCAGAGTGAGTGTCAGGCCATGAGCCATTGGGTGTGGTGACGGGGGAGTGGTTGTAGAAATGCAGGCATGTCTGTCCGTTTGAACGCCATTGCATGGGCGTGCATAAATTAGTCACTGCGATTGCCTACGCAGCCTACGTACTCCCCTAAGTACTCAGCACAGACGGTGTATTGGTTAGCATTACTGCCTCACAGAAACGAGGTCGTGGGTTCGATTCCCACTACGGCCCCTGACGGATGTGAGAAGGCAGTAGTGGGCATCTCTATGCCACTGGCTAAGCAGTGGCATATTTTCGTAGATTCAGTGTGTCTGATTACGCAGCTGCAATCCGTGCTGAATCAGGCCCATTGTTTGGTTGGCCTTGCAGCCACTGCTTAACTCTTCAAAAGCTTATTAGAAATATGTGAATGTACACTTACATTCACATACTGCTTAGTGCCAGAGACATGTGCATCTCTTTGCATGCATTGTAAAAACGGACATCATTGCATGTGTCAGTGCTTAGAATATGAAAAATCAAATCTACAGATTTTATAGATAGTGGGACTCATAAGTGGGAGGGACTTGATGGGTGGCAGGATGGACCTTTAAGACTTATAGGGGGGTGGACACATGGTGTGGCGGGACTTGGAGGGGGGAGGGCGGTGCTGCGATCCAGTTCCTGCTTGTAGATGTAGGTGTAGAGAGACCGGAGCGACAACTTCAGTAGTGAAACAACGTATTTGCTCACCATGACAGACATAACCAGTCTGACTTCAGGGAAACAGGAACCTCCCAGGATGCATGGCAAAATACATCACTTCCTGCCAGGTCCTTGCAGGTCATACATTTACTCCATACTTGCCTACTTTTGAAAAAGCATTTCAGGGAGACATAACACCTATGAGCACGCGTTAAAGTGGACGTGTACTGCTATATCTGAGAAGCGTGTCATAAAATTGATTTACATCCAAATGGAAATGAGCCCCCAAGCAATTACTAAGATCAATTTGTTGATGAAAACACACTGATACTTTTCAGAAAAAGGATGTAGCCATAGGAAGCATTGTGCCTTATAACCAATGCAGGGAAATTATAATAATAATCCCATTTGAATGTATATATCTTTGATATATATATATATATATATATATATATATATATATCAGCTTCATCATGGGGCAATTTGCAATCAGGAGATTGCTAGACTTTTCAGGGAGTCAGTGAGATTGCTACTATTTCAGGGAGTCTCCCTGACAATCAGTGAAATTTGGTAAATATGATTTACATTTCTCACAACATTGGATTGACCAAATAAGAGACTTCTATCACATCCTGCTGTTCCTGAGATATGACCTTTGTGCATGACAGCACCCATGGAGCCCTAGACTGCTGCAAGGTGCTGTGATAACTGATTATATGGATACGTATGTTACTTTTTATCTGCCTTTTTCTGTACACATCTAGAGCACCAGTATGTGAGCAACAACCTAAGAGCATTGCTGTGTGTATCTTAGTCCAGCTAAAGCAAGAGCATTCTTAAGTTTTTCCCCATGGCTTAACATTTGCTGAAAAAAGCATTAACACTTTCTATACAGGGATGTGGTTTGCTTGTCGAAACTCAAAATGTCAAGAAGCATATTGGGGACCCCGGAAGACAAGCCACTAAAATGTGTAATGCTACTCACATTACGTTACACCCATCGGCAGGACAACTGTGCAAGCATGATTAATTACAACCATTTTACAGTTGTACTGCCAGTGCGAGTAAAATGCATAAATAAAAATATTACACTTGCCAACCTCTTGGTGCCTGCCTAGTGGGTTCCATATACTGCTTGTTGACATTTTGATTGTCAACAAGCTGTAGGTATCCCCTATATAGCACCCCATTTTTATTACTACAATGAGCTCCTATAATTTTGAAGAAGAATTTTTAAGTTATGTGGTCACCTACAGACTAATATTACCTGAGTAAATAATGCAGTTCCATGCTTTCTTTTGGGGAATGAGTATATAAATACACATATTTTAAAACAAATTGGCAATCCAAGGGTAAGATAAGAGTGAATCCTAGGAAAATCAGCATTGAAAATTAAGTATTTCTGTAAAAGGAATCCCGATGCGGGCATCCCAACAGTCTTAGGATACCGACACCTGTTGGGTAAGTATCCTAACCCTACCCATAACCCTCCCTCCCCGCACCCTAAACCTAACCTCCCCCACTAGTGCCTAACTCTGACAAAACCCCCCTAGTACCTAACCCTCCCCCTAGTGCCTAACCCCTAACCACCTAACCCCAATACTTACCATTGGGATGCTAGCAGTCGTGATGTCGGTGCCAGGATTCTGACTGGTGTCTGGATTTTGGCACCGGCATTCTGACTGCCAGCATTCCACACGTCGGTATATCAACTGCAACTCATCTACTGACCCCTACACAATACATAGAGCCTTCTAGTGACTGCTGAACAATACAAAGAGCCTTTGAGTAATCCTTTTACAATACAAAGTGCTTTCTAGTGACCTCTGCATAATACAGATAACCTTCTTTTGACCCCTTCACTATATAGAGTGCTTTCTCATGGTCCATGAACAATATAAATAGCCTTCAAGTTACCCTTGCACAATACAGAAAGCCATGTAGTGGACCTCATGCAACACATTTTGCCTTTTAGTGATGCCTACACACTGCAGAGATTGTTCTAATGATCCCTACACAATGCAAATAGCCTTTTTGTGAACCCTATAAATACAGGTAGGCTTCTAAAGACTGCTAAACACTTGACAAAGAGCCCTCTAGTGACCACTACATAATATATAAAACCTTCTACAGGTATTTGCACTTCCATAATATAGAGAGCCTTCAATTTACCCATGCACAATACAGTGAACTTGCTTGTGATCTCTGCACATGACAAAGATTTTTCTAGTGAACCCTGCAAAATACAGAGAGCCTTCTACTAACAGCTTTGCATTACAGAGAGCATTCGTGTGACCACTGCACAGTTCAGAGAGCCTTCTAGTGACCCCTGCATAATACAGAGAGCCTTCTAGTTACCACTGCTCCAAAGTACAGAGCATTAATAAGTTAGTGATATAAAACGCTGACATTTAAAATGTGAATTACTATGTTTAAGGATAGGGCATTGACAGTGTGTATCATAAAATAAAACAATGTGAATAGAAGACGCTCACACACCACATTATAGAAAACAATAGTGTAAGCTATTGGTCCTTCCATAGGAGAAAAAAAATAGACCATATAGTTGAAGATTTTTCAAAATGTTGCTTTTATAGTGGATATCTAGATGACATTTTGAGGTATGTATATATCATTGTTTTTACCCTTGTGGTGGGTGAGTGCATTTATTCATATTGTTTTTATTAATGATGTATGTTTATATCAGTGCAAGCTGTGAGTAGTGTAATTTTTGTGTATGCTGGGAGTAGTAGTGCATTACAGTATGAGTCCATACTGGGAGTGATACTATACTCATGGTGAATGATGTGAGTGGTGGTGCTGTAACAATGTATGGTATTAGAAAGTATACCGCCTTACAGATACTTCCTGTTACTTTGGGACTGGTATATTCCCCATCTCCATCTCCACCAGAATTATCTTTGACTATACAGTATATGTGATATTTATTGTCCTAAATTTTTTTAAATATGAAGACAAAGTGCCACCTCTAGAGTAAGGAATGTCTGTGTATTTTAAAGTTTTTAGTTTCCGTTTTGACTTATGATTAATGTGTTAAGCACACGTTCAGATGAGGTGAAGAGTCCACAGTCGATTCAGATGATGCGAACATGAAAATGATATATACACACGGCAGTCAAGTAAATTAGATTTCTAATGACATTTTCTTTTACTATTCTGCACAGTAATTCTGACAGGTTGACTAATTAAAAAACAAGCTAAAAGATTGCTTCTTACTGAACTTCTTGACACTATCTGTACCAAGATTTAGTAACTTGCTTTGTAAAGTGTCCGCTGGGACCTTTCAAGGCCCATGTTACAGTCTGAGTTACCGCTATGTAAATAACGGTAATGACGTTGAGATGGCACAGGGAAAGCATTGTGCTGTATTGAATATCTGAGCATTCTGCAAAACTAGCAAGTAAAAGATGAGATAACAGTGAAGGATGAAATGGAACAATATTTTTAAGCTGCCAATGGACACTGTACTGCTCAGTACACACAATACTAATTGGAAATTAGAGAAAGGAAACAACATGTAATTTTTAAATCAATACAGTCAGTAAACAAGATGAGTTTATATTCTGCCAAGTCTGGCCTAATAAAAATTCAACTTAATCTCAAGAAAACTGCTGACCAATAAGCATTTCTTATAGTGTCTCTGTTTATGGCCAGCAGTGCCGTTGTATGAGCCAGGTTATATGAGTACGGTATGTTTATTTTATTTAAATAGGCTTTTTACCTTTAGACAGCTAGAATTTGATGGTTTGTACCGGCATTGCTTTATCTATCTGTGTGGCTTCCTTCGGGAGGTAGTTGAAATGCTGGCCGTCGGGATACTAGTGCTCAGAATGCCGGCGCCAGAATCCCAACACCAGTCAGAATGATGGCACTGGCATCCCGACAGCAAGTAGTGGGGCTAGGGGGAGGGTTAGAGGTTAGGATTAGGCACTAGGGGGAAAGGGTTAGGTTTAAATACTGGGGAGGGAGGGTTAGACACTAGGGGGAAAGGGTTAGGTTTAGACACTAGGGGAGGGAGGGTTAGGTTTAGACACTAGGGAAGGGAGGGTTAGGCACTAGAAGGAAAGGGTTAGGTTTAGACACTAGGGAAGGGAGGGTTAGGCACTAGAAGGAAAGGGTTAGGCACTAGGAGGAAAGGGTTAGGTTTAGACACTAGGGGAGGGAGGGTTAGGCACTAGGAGGAAAGGGTTAGGTTTAGATACTAGGGGAGGGAGGGTTAGGCACTAGGAGGAAAGGGTTAGGTTTAGACACTAGGGGAGGGAGGGTTAGGTTTAGGGTGTGGGGAGGGAGGGTTAGGTTTAGACACTAGGGGAGGGAGGGTTAGGTTTAGGGTGTGGGGAGGGAGGGTTAGGTTTAGAAACTAGGGGAGGGAGGGTTAGGTTTAGGGTGTGGGGAGGTATGGTTAGGTTTAGACACTAGAGGAGGGAGGGTTAGGTTTAGACACTAGGGGAGGGAGGGCTAGGTTTAGACACTAGAGGAGGGAGGGTTAGGTTTAGACACTGGGAAAGGGAGGTTAAGTTTAGGGTGTGGGGAGGGAGGGTTAGGTTTAGAAATAGGAAATTGGTTAGGGTACTTACCGGCTGTTAGGGTACTTACCGTACTCCTTCTTGTAAAGTGGGTGGAGCCTTGACCATGCGATTCTCATCTTTAGGACTCACCATTGCAGCGCAAGGATGTGATTTGCATTATTGTGCAGAGGTGAATCATGCGATTACCAAGATGGCCTCCATATGCTCTTCTACCCATGCACGGCACCATCTTGCCACTGTGTTTCAGCACTAAAGTAGTACAAGGCTGTGTACTACTTAGCTCTCCCTTACCAAGATTGCCTCCGTTTGGCAAGTATAGTAATAACAGACGGACAAAGGGGCGATTCAATTCAATGCAAATTGAATAGCACCGGGAGCGTTAAGGCGTGTTAACCGGCATTCTCTGTCCAAAGTGCTGGGTGTGCGGCTGTTAGTGCCATGCTAAGCAGAAAAACAGCTGCGCGCCCGGCACTTTCGTCGGATTTTACCTCGCCTCCACAGGGGGGTGCTAGAAAAAATCCATAGCCCGCCCAAACAGTGCACTGAATTGAATAGCTCCGGGAGCTCGCTCCTGACGCTATTCAATTGTTGTTGAATTGAATCACCCCCAAAGAGGCAAGAGGGCCATGCTCACAAGCATATTACATATTGGCCCAGCCAGATTGCAGAGAATCTTGGTGGGCTGTATGATATAGTCACTCAAGAATGTTGGCCATAGGGTCAGCAGGATGAGAAAGTGAAGAAAGAGAAAATATGTAAAGTTATGTGTAAACTGTATAGAGGGGATGTGATTTGGTAGGATAGCTTATGGAAGTTATGTGAGTGGTTCTGGAATAAGATAAGCTTAGCTAAAGAGTTGAGTTTTCAGGGAATGCTTACAGGTTTGGAGACTAAAGGAAAGCCTTATTGAGCTTAAGTGTTGTTTTTGTGCACTGATTTGCCTATTTTAGGTGACAAATCTAGTCTCAGAGCAAGAAGGTGGCACATGCGAGGATACAGAAGATACCTGACTGTGTTTGGCCCTGGCTTTCGCATGAATAATTTTAATGCATGAAAGAGCACTAGCAGGACTGCAGCAGAGCTACTTTGCACATCCACAAGCTGCAGTTGTCGATTGCATATGCTCAATAGCATAACATCAGTGATTAAACAATTAAACTAGCAATAGCTAGATGCCTTTGCAAGGTATGTTGTGATGATGGTAATGCCTCAACTATTGAATGGTTCCCTTCTGATGACCATGCCTATCTGTCAGTCCACACACTTGTCTTTACCACTATGGTGCGGGGGAAAGGGGTCCCACCATGGCCTGGTAGAAGACTCATCCGTCATTCGGAGGTAGTGATCCAGGCATTGTGGGATTTAAGGGAAACTGGAACCCCCCTCCAAGTGTATGCATCCCTATTTTTGTAAACTTTACTTTGTAACAAAATCAAGAAAGTTTAATTTTTCTCTGACTTCAGAAACTGTGGCCTAAAGAAACATCTTGTCTGGTTTATTGTCCAATGTATCTCATCTTCAGAAACAGCAGTCTTTAGATATAATCTTTCACCTTGCTTGCAATATGTCTGATTTGTGTCTTTCTTATGTTGCTGAATTAAGGATTCATGGGGTTTTTTTGTTTCTAGTGAAAATTGTAGTTCACACTACTAGTGTCTTCTACCCGTTGGCGGTATTGATTCAGGTTCTGTAATATTAGCTTTGTGATAATTGGGCTGATACAGTACCTGCTGCTCTTATCGTAGAATTGTAGTATTGTGATTTGTGTCATTTGTGCATGAAAATTGTATAGCGAAAATAGTTAAAAGAATAGTCAAATTTTGTTTAGGTAAAACAATGCTGGTCTGTGCCTAGAACTGGCAACATCTTAAAAAACATGTACACTCAGTGTAGTCCTTTCCCCTCCAGGCAACTAATATCTATATTTGGTGCAAGGAGGAGCAAGTATATCTGTAAGGGAGTTAGCCAGTGGGTTAAACAAAAGCACACAATAAATTATATGGTTAAATAAAAAATAATATAATAAATAATACATTAAGAATTTGTCACAATCTGTGTTGTGGATAAGGGTGGGGGATTATTGGTTGTCCCTGTTATAAAAGTATACTCTCAAGAAATCATATATTGTCCGTATATCCAAAGGTTTTTTTGTTTATTTAAGAGTTAATATAGAACCCAAACTACATTATCTGAACTCGTTTCTCTTTCTTCGCCTTTGCATGTATGTTTGTGTGTGTTATACACACAGATGTACACCATTGAAGGTACCAGAGAGTCAGCTCCTAACTTCCATATCACAGGCTGTGTTTGAAAAATTACAGTTAGGAGCTGGTTAGCTGGTACTTTATCTCCATACACTTTAGCTCCATCCAAGCTTAGTAAATAGACCCCTTATTGAATTCACTGCGAATTGTGTAAATGGGCCACCACTTCAGTGTGGAAGTGGGTGGGAGTCAGAAGGTTGATCTACTCTCCTAGAAGGCCCAGAGTCTGAAATTGGCCGTCTCCTGGATATCCTGGGAGAGGAGGCAAGTATGGCAGCAACCCATGCCAGATACACATGTTAAAATCACATATATCTTAACAATAGTATTATGTTTAAGCTAAAAATGTAATAACTTACACACTAAAGAAACATAGATCAGACCTGAATATATTGGGCCTGATTCACTATGGATCGCTATTGTGATCGCAGCTTTATTTATGCACGCAGACTCACTGTGAAAATATGCTAATGACTGCAACTGCAATGCCGTCACAGGTCAACATAAAGATGCCCACTTCCCCCTTACTCTGATACATTGCAAGTCTGCCAAAACATCGGTACCATCAAGTAAGATCGGAGCCTCACGCACAATTACACAAGGTCAGACATAACTCAGAAATTGCTAACTTCATCGCACGCAGTGGGAGCTGAATCTGCGCATGCTATCGCAGTGGATAATTTATGCACGCCTCTGTGACGCCATTCAAATGCACTGACCACCCCCCCCTTCCCCCGTCAACATCCCAAATGCTCACTTCCTGTCAATCACTCTGCGATGGGTCTGCGTGGTCACTGCGATCGCAGTACGATGCCTTCAAGCACGTGCACTAGGTGCATGCGCAGAACGCAACAATCGGCCGCCTGCGTTGCAATCCGTAATGAAAAGGAACAAGAAGATAATAAGGTCATCTTTTAATTTTTTGTGTTCCACCTGATTCAAATATGTAAATTAGAGTTAAGCTCAGAAGGCAAAAAAGGGCAGGAAATAGATAGAGTTGTCTTCATTGTTTTTAGTCATGCAGGCCATTAGATAAGGAGCCATGTGTGCATTCAACAAAGTGGTATCAAAGCAGGAGAAATTACAGGTGATAAAATAAATACAGCACATTTCCTTTAATGCAGTGATCTTTCCATCTCAGTCCCAGAATAGTAATAAGTGATCACTGCTTGCTTGACACAATAATGTGAACAAATTAAAGTTTTATATAGTATGAAAAAGGATATTCAATGCAAATGATGTAAATGTATCTATCCTTCAGAGATCGTTATAGCCCTGTATTGTTATTTTTCTACTAGACTATCACCTTACTTTCTAATACAAAAACACCTTTCAGCCATCTATCTTTAACAACTAACGCTCATCAAATCTATCCCCTAGGCAAGCAATGCCAATATCAGATGGAACAGCATTGTAATGTCAGTCAATTTTCTCCTACAGCTGGCAGATAGCTGCAGGACAGCAAATGTGAAATATTAGTTAATAGACAAAAGGAAAAAGAACAGACATAGCAAATACATGAACATAAAAGTGGGTTCGCTATTAGTAACAGTGCTAAAGTGTAATAACGAGGAATTGCACCATTCACCATAGTTGTATTTTTTATTGACAATTAGAGGCTTCTGCAAATATATTATCCTGTCACATATTAAACAAATACCGTAAGTAAAGTCTGTCTTATGGAATGTAAAACGCTACTGATGGGCTTTCTGCAGCATATAGGCATATGCCTGCTTTATAAGAGGGAAATCATGACTGATGGGAAACAAAAGATTACATTTGTCTGAGATGCTGATTTATTAACCTAATGTCCCTGGAAGAGTATGCAGAAAGACGCAGCTTCTGTGCATTTAGCGTCCATCTCTGAATAAGGCCCAATGTTCCCTGACACAAGAAGGAAGAACAGTGAACAAGCAGCTGTGCAATTCTGTCCATCTCAAATGCAAATGCAGCAGGATGTGTCTTTAGGAAACAGACACCTCCTCAGTGCATCTGAGTGATCCCAGCACTGTGACCGAGGCTTCACGCAGTGGGATCGCTCCCCCCGCCCACAGGCAGAGAAGAGAGGGGTGCTGCAGCCCAGCACACAGCAGCATGTGCTGGGCTGCTAACAGTTAAGAGGGAGGGCAGCAGCATCGGACTCAGGTCCCTGCCACGTCCCTCCAGCAGGCAGGGCCGTTTCTAGGGGCAGGCGACCCGTGCAATCGCACGGGGCGCGACGCCTCCGACCCCTGCTGCAGAAACAGCCTGTGAACTGCCAGGCGCCCGCTGAAATTTAGTTACCAGCGGGTGCACGGCAGAGCAGCCGGAGACGGAGGCTCCAGCTTCCGGCTCCCCCAGTGTGCACTATGGGAGGACATCATGACGACTTTCCCATGGTGCAGAGGAGCAGCCGAGCAGAGCGGACACCGGAGCGGGGCTGAAGGTAAGTATTACTGTTTTTTTTTTTTGTGCAGGCAGCCTGGACAATACTGGGGGGGGAATAGCTGAGTTTGCAGAATATCGCTCCTGCCCTGCAGAGCACTATACATCCGGCGCAGCTGCTGTACACTCAGCGGAGCAATAGCTGTGTTTGCTCTGCTGCAGGACCCTGGGATGCGCTGGGTCAGCAGCTGATAGATATGGCTGTGGGTTTCGGGGTGAGGAGAGGGATGGGGCATCCTGTCTCTCCCACCCTCCCCCGGTCTCCTCACCTGGTGGGATGCTGAGGTCTGGCTCCATGTGCGATCCGTGGACATGACGGCAGTCCTCTTATACAGTGGTCATTATACACAGGGAAGAGCCGTGATCAGCAGCAACTACTCTTTTTGCAGAGCCTGTCTCTCCGGTGGGTGCTCTGACCTAGCACTTCTCTAATCTCTCTCTGTTTTTTAGGGAAACTAGGACCGCAGCAACTCTCTCTGCAAAGGTTTTTTTTTTCTATCACTTTACTTTTCCACCCTCCCCTTTTATGTGTCTCTGTCACTCTCTCCCTCCCCTGGGGTCTCCCACACACCAGGTGCTGGTAACACCCACAGCCCCAACTCATTAACTCCTCCAAGGGAGTGACCTTTCTGCATAAGCAGAGATATATATGTATACTGTATACTATTAATCTCCATCCCTGATTAGTGGCACCTGGGCACAGCTACTAGGGACATTACAAGGGGGGCACTTCTACTGGGGGAGGCACTACCACTGGGGGCACCTGGGCACTACTACTGGGGACATTACTCTGGGGGCACTTCTGCTGGGGGAGACACTACCACTGGGGGCACACGGGCACTACTACTGGGGACATTACTCGGGGGGCACTTCTACTGGGGGCATTGCTTAGGAGGCACCACTACTCTGGGCATTACTCAGGGCCCAGGGGCACTACTACTTGGGGCTTTACTACTTGGGGCACTACTACAAAGGGAGCATTACTATTGGGGGCACTAATACAGGGGCATTAATACTGGGGAATTTATATAGGGGACACTATTACAGGGGGCATTACTATTGGGGGCAATACAACTGGGGACACTACTACTGGGGCACTACAACAAGGACCATTACTATTGGGGGCACTACTGATGGGGGCATGACTACAGGGGACATGACTACAGGGGGCACTACTAATGGGGTCATGGCATAGGGGGCATGACTCCTGGGGGTACTACTACTGGGTGCACTGCATAAAGGGCACCACTACTGTGGGCTCTGCATAAGTTGCACTACCACTGTGGGCACTGCATAAGGGGCATAATAAATACAGGGGGCACTGCATAAGGGGCACAAATACAGGGGACGCTACATATGGGGACAAATACAGGGGGCACTGCATAATGGGCACTTTTGCCTGAGAGCCAGTGGGGGGGAAGCCTAGACCTGTCGGGATGGAATGGCAAGGGAGGGGGCTGGAATGAAGTGTGTATTATGTGAATCTTGTTTTTTCAATGTGTTTTATGTGGTTCTGGATTTAATAATGTATTTGAGGTGGATGTGGTTTTAAAACGTAGTTTATGTGCCTCTGGCTTTTCCAATATATTTTATGAGGACCTGGCTTATTTCAGTGTATTTTATGTGGAAGTGGTTTGTTGCAGTGTATTATATGTGGATCTGGCTTGTATTGTCAATGTGCTGGGTTCGCTGCCAACGTGACTAAAAACGAGTGTGATGCAAGTTCATACTTCTGCAAATGTCACACCAAAGGCATGCACACAGAAATGCGGCGTGGGCTTGTGACAGCTAGGCCACACCCCATTTTTTGAACACGCGCCTCAGGCGCACGCATGCTGTCTGTCTTTTGTTTAGCTACATATATTTTGCAGCGCTCTGCCTCTGACAGGTTAGCCACCACCGTACTCAGTAGTCACAGTGACTGACATTCTGTGGTCTTTCGAGATCACGCTCCCTTACTGTGATACCACACCTCCTAACAATGAGGCCACGCCCACTCTGCAATGTTACTGCTTCTTGGGGGAGGGGGGGCGCATTTTGACTGCTCGCACTGGGAGCCTCAGACCCTAGAAACTGCCCTGCCAGCAGGCCCGGGTAATTAGCACCCGTTGTCCCCCTCTCATCGCCCCTACGCAGCCTGACCGGGTCCTGTCAGCTTGTGAGGTCAGGAAGTCTGCATCCATGGATGTAGAACCTGGCCTCAGCACTCCCAGAAGAGTGACATGCCCCCGTTTCCAGAAATGCAGGCCGTCCCCACATCACCCCCAAACACTTCTGCCTGTCAATCAGGCAGGGGCTTGGGGGAACTACGGCCCTCATTCAGAGCCGGACGCAATTAGCGCTCGCTCGTCCTGAAAATAGGGGTGGCTATTCAAATGAACCGTTCGCTGTTTGCGGTCTGTTCACGCCTCTAGTTCTGAACGAGTGAACAAAACTTGCGGTCGTTTTTTGGGAAACTACGCCCCCTGGCCGCTCGCATCCTACATCATGTCCGCTATTTATTAGATTAATCGAGTACATCGAACAGGGTATAAACTGCTCGCTATTCTTGTGGTCGGTTTTTGCTACCACAATTTTGCGAGCAGTTCTGGCTATAAAATAACCCAGTGACGTGGTCAATGACGCTGCTGTTTTAATTATGCACACCCATAAAACGCCCATTTTGACCTTTAAGCACGCCTGCGTTCTGAATTCCACTCCCCGTTTTCAAGCACCTTCCCCTGTTACCACCCACATACGCCTCATTCTGTCACTCAAATTAGCAGGCATTCGCTATTTTGCGAGCACATGAATTTCGACCGCACTGACTGGTTCGCGCATGCGTATAACGATCCGTACGCATGCGCAGTTGGCCAAACATCGCTCGGAGCGAACGAGCTGCCGCTTACGAGTGGCTCTGAATCAGGCCCTACGTGCGGTATCACAGGACCTGTTCTGCACATGCACAGTACGAGATGAAAACATTGGAGATGGTTAGCAACTTAGCATACATCTCTAAATCAGGCCCAGAGCAGTGTCAGAAAGGCAGCAGTGGAGTCTATGGCTCCTGCAAAGTAGATCTGTGGTTTATTTTGAGGAGGAGTTGGGTAGTCTTAGTAAATTAAATTGTTCGTTTAAGGATCATTTCCTTCTGCCCTTCTTTGGCCTCTCCATTCAGAAGCCTAAATACAGAGTCCTGGTTCCACAAATATTGTATTAGAAAGAATAAAGAACAGGAAATGAAAGAGTTACTGTCAGCGTAAGAGCTAAGAGCCTTATTCAGAGATATACTGTATGCTAATGCCGCCGCTGCTGTGCAAAAATATGCTAAAAATCACAGACGCCGGGATTTGTACTGAGGCGCCCACCGATGACATCGCGAATTCAAAGGGCTGCATACAAAGATGCAGCATTGGTCTCAGGAGCTCATTCAGACCCGCTCGCTAGATGCGTACGCTCACACTCAGCATATGCAAATTTTGGAAGCCAGGAGATCGCACGGCAAGGCATTAGCACGCCCACTATGTCTTGGCGTGCAATCACTCAGTTTATGCAGTCGCCCACCAGCCTGTTTTAAGATGCCCACTTGTGCACGTCATCTCCAGGAAGTGTATGTAACCATTGGTACATCGGGTACCATCGGATGCGATCGCAGCGATTGTGGCTGACCATACCCTACCACAAGCACTGCGAGCACTTCACTGTAAAAACCAGCCAGGTGACGTGTACTATAACGCTGCCTATAATTTATGTACGCCTCTGAAACGGCGTTGAGACGCTCAGGCATGTCTGTGTTCGCATCTCCACTCCCCCGTTTCTAGCAGCCAGTCCCTGTCACCAGACCCTGTCCACAAGCGGCTTCTCCTGTCACTCACTCTGCTGAGCTGTCTATGCGCAGCGAGGGAATGATTCCCAATCTCTCACTGCAGTTTGCACACACGCACTGCGATGCAAACGCATGCGCACAATGTGAACCATCGGCAGCTACGAGCGAATGCTTCCTAGCGAGCAGGCCTGAATCAGCCCCTCAGATCCTCCATAATCGAGCTACTGAGTAATTCTATGGTCGTGCAGAATGGCTGCTTCCACTGAGATGCCAGAGACAGTTTTATTGCTTACGGGATCACATACGCAAACTGTGACAACTCCCCCTGAAACGGTTGCGACACACCCGTGTTTTTTGCAGCCACTGCCCGTTACCTCTTCAAACGCTGTCAATCACACTGCAAGTAAAAAGTCACTGCGAGTGACAGCGGTAATGTACTTTGACGCATGCGCAGTGCAATTTAGATGCATGCGCAGATTACCGATAATCGCTAAACTGTGTAAATATCGGCATTGCGTACTTCTCTGAGGCAGGCCCTAAAAGGAGTGGAGTGGAGTGGAGTTCATGACATCTATGACTGTTGCGGTAGGGTAATAAGGAGGCTGCTTGTAAATCAGTTAGGAATGTCTGATAATAATAATACATACGGTAGATGTAAAGTTTAATTAATAGCAATTTGGGAAACAAATATATGTGATTCCATCATATCTAACAACAAACTTCCCAATCAGGAGAAAGAATTGGGGACTCGCTGCACACTTTAACTTATACCCCTTTTCCACTGCCCACATAACCCGGGTTATTGCCAGGTCCACCCGGGTCACGGCTTGGTGTAAAAGGGTCCTTAAAAAATAACCCAGGTCGAGTGACCAGGGAATCCGACCCTTATAGCTACCAGGGTCGAACCCGGGTAACAGTGCAGTGTAAACAGTGCAACCTGGGTTATCTGACCCGGGTCACATAGAAAAACTGCTGATTGGAGCTTCAGGGTCCCATTTATAAATGAACGAAAATACCAGCGTCAATTTTCATTTAGTATCACTGTTATACAAATGAAAATGCCACTAGTATTTATCAATACTTACCCCTACAGCGAGATCCAGCGAAGTCCTCCTTGTCGGTGGGGTCCTCTGCTCACCTGCTGGCAGCCTAACCAGCACCGGGCGTCGGTGTAATGTGCATGGACGATGGTCCATCTGCACATGTGCATGACTGGGGGACCCGGCTGTGCCTGGAAGGCTTCACTGAAGCCGGAAAGATACCGTCGGGCTCCATTGCCGGCAATGGGGAGCGCATCACTTTCGCCATCTAAAAGATGGTGAGAGAGATGCTTCACAAACAGCGGTAATCTTAGATTACCACTGTTCGTTAAATCCAGAAAGGGTGACATAACCCCTTCAGCGAGCGCTAAAGGGGTTATGCATCGTTGTTAAGTGGGGGCCTCAGTGAGCAGTCATCACCCACTTTTCATGACCTCATCTTTGTGAGCCTGAAAGAGGCCATTTCTAATGACATACACAGGTTTTGCAGGGCAGTGTAAACAGGGCCGACCCGGTAATAGCCTGGGTCCAAGGCACAGTGTAAACGGGGTCTGACCCGGCTCTGACACGGGTTGAAACCATGTTCAAAAACACGGGTCAAACCAGGTTTTTGGTGGAAAAGGGGTATTATATATATAGTATGTGTACTGATTTGATGGAGGTGCATGTAAAGATGGAAGACTAGGCTTGCTATTTCTTGGGTTGTAAGTATCCCTATTAGGTCAGATAATGATTAGATACTATATGGACAAAAGAATCCTCAGAATTGTGTATGAAAACCAGTCATCCAGAGGAAAATCTATTAGCAATCAGTAACAATAATAGCAATTGACTGTATTGATATGAACAGCCCATTTTATTTGCCAGAATTCTGTAATCAGTATATAAGAGACTTTTGTGTCTGCACAAGTCACAATCAAGAGGAACTTTACGCTGTTTCATTCTTTCAATCAATCAATTGATTGTGCCTTCATTCAAAGTATAATGATGTCAATATTTATGCAAGGCATCATTAACTTTATACAACTAGCTGTCAAGAACTCACTAGTTTGCATTATTGTTTTTGTTTCAGCAGTCGATTTATCAGGACTGGGACCAACAGTGTGTTATTTTGTGGATTAGCTGTACCATCAGGAATCTCCTCAAGGGAAATAATCTCCCCAAGCATATTCTATCTGCCTCTGAGGTAGAGAAGGCAAGTAAATATCTGCTAGTGTTTACTGTGTTATCAGTGGCAGCTGTGTGGTAAGCATGCTGTATATTGAGGAGTAAAAGAGGCTAAACAAACTACAATTTCTTTGGAATGGAAACAGATCCCAAATTCCATTCTCTCCGTATAGGCTGAAATCTTCCTGTACAGATTGTCTAAATTAACTATGTAGGGTACCTTGGCTGATTCATAATATTTAGTCAAAACATTCAGCAGCAAAAGGGTAAAACGTGCATCTAGGGTAGGTTTTCATTGTGCAGACCCCCGTGTTTTAGTTTTGGCAAAATCACCCGAATTGTTTTTCTTTTTGATTTCTTTAAAACAGCTAAACTCATGTAATTTGTTCCTACAGTATTATTAACATCAATAAAATTCATCTGCAGTCAATTTTGACAAACTAACAGCTCACAATATTGTTTTCACCAATATTGGCCAAAGGCTGCATCGTGCTGGCTGCTTAAACTATGCAATAGAGCAGCGGCACAACCACAGCCATAACAGGGCTTGACAGCACCTGTGCCAGCCCTTCCCCATAGTGCATGATGTCATGATGTTGCGCATAGGGGGCTGGGTTTCCAGCAACTGAAATTGCAGTATTGCCAAGAGCATCTTGAAGACACTCCAGGCAGCTGTACACATGGCAGGGTGCTTGTCTGTAGCATCCAAAGGATGCTATGGGTCAGTGGCAAACGCAGGATTTCTTGAGGGGGGTTTCCAAATGCTTGATTTTAAAGTGAGTGTGGCCAGTCCATGAAGAGGGCATAATTAGGACTTATCCATCTTTTCGTCAAACAAAGTGTATTGTGTGTCATACATCCAGCATACAGTATCAGCTATCACAGTAAGCCATTAAATGCGGCAGTAGGGCCATCTTGCCTGACCTGAATGTTTTTATTTGAGATGTGAGCACCATTCCAGAGCATTGGAACAAGTCCGGGAGTCTAGGGGAGCAGCAGAAGAACCTAGCACTGCCCTGGACATATATGTACATATTGGTCTCGTTATTATTACAGGCTGACACATGTTAAAAGATCCACAGGTGGTACTAATTATTTAATTTGTGATACTGAGAAGAATATACAGCACTAGTAAAATTCTATTATATTACTATTTCTATTGTAGTCATGGTGTGGGCTGGGATGGGGGACTTCCAGGCAACCGGAAACCCCCCCTGCGTTTGCCTATGTGGGTGGCACTGCTGCAGTGATATTAACTGCAGGGTATAGTTCCAGACTCACTGCTAGCCAGAAGCAAGGGCCATGGGGCAGCACTGGTGCCACCCACAGAAAGCCTGCACTCTTTGCGGCAGCACAAGTCACACACCCGTAGTTATGGCCCTGGGCACAAATACATAGCAGTTTAAAAGAATATAGCACATCTATGAAACAAAGTGGCACAGCAGTGACAGACAGGTTGGCAGTTTAATAAACTATACAATCCTATTGAATGTTTTAATTAATCATTAGAACTAATATCCTAAAATTAATAGCCTAGTAGAAAGCATAATATATTACCAACACACTTCTTCAAACAGAAAATAACAGACCTCAGAGATGATTGCTGCTGGAGTATAAAGTCTAGTAGAAAACTAGATCACCATCAAACTTGCTCCAAACAGCAAATCACAGGCCCAACGCCAGGACAGGTGATTGGAGGTGAAGTATTTAGTGGTGAGTAAAACATTGATTACTATAAGGAAATGTAAATCAGAAACATGGACAAACAATTAAAAACCAAGCTTTCAAATGTGAGATTTCAAATGCAAACTGAATCCAAACCGTAAATTAGAGGCCTCAGGCCAATACAGTTAATTCAAGCCAGAGTAACAACCTTGTAGAAAGTAGTATAAGTTTAACAAACATTTCCAACTTGCAAATCACATGTAAATGGAGACAGAGTAACAGATTATTAGTCTTTATATCAATACAGCAAGGTGAGCAAAGCCCATATTGAAAAATGGTGCACAATGGAATTGTCATTGGACCCTCCAACCCACCCTATTGTTGTATATTAAAAAGGACATGCACAGTTTTACAAACTAACCACTTCATTGACAGGGACTGCCACTGTTTTGGCTGAAGTGTTTGGTTTGTTTGGGCCCCCACGAAAGAAAACATTTTGGTGGATTGGTTAACCAAGCTACCAGTAGGCTTAAGGCTAACAGTGTTTACCATCCTCAAAGCTCCAATCATCATCCTCATAATCACCCTCATCTTTGTTTTTAGTCATTATCACCCAATATTAGCAAATCACTACTGAAATCCACTGCCAAATACAGTCTCTGTAATTGGCAGTATGTAATTTATAGTTCATTTGATGAACATCAGTTTTTCAAAAAACTCTTTTTGAGTACACACTGGAAGGTGGGCAGCTTAAGAACACTATAACTAGTTTGTACAAGGGGCTCCAATTTGTCTTCTTTCTTTTTAGTGTTCACTGTGTGAGATGTTAATTTGCTAATCCTCCACCATTCTATTGATGCTTACTGTATCAAATTAAGTCATAGTAGAGGTGTCAAAATATGTGGGCAATTTATTTATACCTTACCAGATTCATGATATTTCTCTCTGGTGTTGACTTATCATCATCATCAGTAGATCTCTTGGAAATGGTCAGCTTTTTCCTGACAGCAGCATTTGCAGGAGAAACTGAAGCAGGAGATGTTGTATCATGTGACAATCATGCTGAAAAGCTTTTTGCATCTCTTAAGATTTGTGTCAGTTGGAAAGAAAGACATTACATAGAACTTAAACCTAAGATCTATCATGGTTGCCAAAATGTAGTGATCCAATTGCAAGATGCCTCCCTTTGGTCCTTGTAAAACAAATAAGGAACTTGATCTACAAGATATACTTAACGGAATTGCTTAATTTGATCTTCAGCTTCTCTAGCTACTTTTCCAGTAGTTTAATTAAGGGTATGACCTGACTCAGGCTAGCAGTGTCTGAACTTAATTCCAGATTAAACGTTCAAATGGTTTCAGTATCTTGTATAAAACCAATTGTATTCTCCAGGTGATAACATGTCCTTCCTATCCCTATATCATAGCTTGAAGTGTACATCATGATGGCTTGTTGCTTTTCCTCTAGTCACTGAAGCATATAAGGTGTGGAATTCCACTTGGTTACTAACTATTGCTTCAGTTAGTGGCATGGCAAATGGAACTTTTCATGAAGCTGCTGCAATGTACAGATATTTTATGGGCCACAGCCAGCATTACCTGCAAGGACCTGTCATTTTATTAAAAATTCTGAACCACCAAGTTTTTATTGTGTGTACAAAATATGGTACATGTTGAAATTGACCCAGTTGTAATGCTCATATATTGTTACTTGTGTTGTTGGAAATGACAATTCCTGAGGAGAGTTTTAGTGGGGAAATCCATTTTCCTATCATATTCCTGAGTTTTTCCCACATATTGATGCTGGCATTCTTCTTAGTGAAGCCAGTGACACAGAGAGTAGCCTGCCTGTGAAAAAGCTGGTGTTGTGTGTTAGATACTGCTGCTGAAGGTGATACACCCATAAATCGAATTAAAAGACTTGATATTTATTTTTAAACAAGAAAGAAATGTATTTTTTCAAATGTTATTATTTTGGGGTGCAGCGGACATACTGTAGACCCAACAGCCAGTAAGTACAGTAATATATGCTGCCTATCAAAAACACACAATCTTCCCTTGAAATATTTAAATTTAACTATAAAAAGCTTGAGGGGTGCAGCTTAAGTGGACACAGCACAGATTTTTTTTATTCAACCACAGTAAGCTTGCAATCACAGTACTCTCTCTGCCCCTAATGCATGAAGATATATGTGTACACAGTAAGTGAAGTTCAGACTCTCATATACAAGCAGGAACCTGTGCAAATTGCTAGCTATGGTGTCTATCCCTTTATCTCCCCTTGACATGTATAGTTGAAAAGACTGTGCTTTTCTGTCCACCAAGACACAACACTCAGCAAACTACCGTAGGTGTTTACACAAAATCTTAGCACAGGACTTTATTTGCCCACATTCATAATTTATACTACAGTGTAGACAGAGACAGCGTAGACAGTGTAGACAGAGATACCACTGTTATGCTGACTAAGGAAGCCGCCGAACTTGAGGCGGAGAAACGTGTTTTACTAAAGAGATGCCAGCTGACATTGATCCACACCAACTGGCCTATATGCTCAAAGAGAACAGATGCTTCTTAAACCCTAGAGACGAGCATATAGCCACAAGTGCTAATAGCGGACTCACCATCTTACTACTGGCTACTAAGTGGCGCCGGCAGATTCTGATCCACACCTGCCGTCTACACGCTCAGAGGGAGCAGATGACTTGCGGCACTTGGAGATGAGTGATGGGGTCACAAGCACTAAGAACGTGCAGACCGTCTGGTGGATTCACAGAAAACTGCAGGCTCAACATACCGGTAAAAGAATATTCTATTTTTTCTTTTTTAAATACCACATGGCCATGAGGGACATTTGCTAAAACTGCATGTTGCAGGAGATCCAAAAAATATATATATTTCTGGCAAATCTACAACTAAACAGCTGTTTATATATAAAAACTATAAGACTGCTAAACTGATTCTCTATATATGCACATTATGCTTATCTAAGCTAAAAACGAGAACAATAATATATTGCCATAATAATCAACAAACTGCTCTAAGTAACCACACAGGTGAAGCAGTTGAATTAGTACACACGGAGAACGAGTGTGGTGTCAGAAAGCTCTATATTAGATCAAACAACAGGAGCCAAATTCTGTGTATCAATTCATCTCAGACTAAGAAGAAATATTGCTACAAAAGTATCATTACAACTTAACATCTAGTGGATACTGTTTGTTTACTTGTATATTTTCATCATGGCTAATCCTGAATAGGCATCATTTTCTCTGGGAATAAGTGACATTATCTATAATAGCAAATACCCCATTTAGTATAAATTATTCTGTAGATTTAAGGTGTTTTTATTAGGCTGACTCTTTTAGAGTTTTTTTTTGTATATAACTCAATGTGTGTGGTATATATAAATTGATGGAGACCAATGATTAATTATTGGATTACATTATTGCTGGCCGGCAACTGGTACATGTTAAATATAATAATATAAATTTTATGCAATTTTAGAAATTTGTTTTTAAATATATATTAAATTTTGCTGATTTCAGCGCTCTCTTTCTCTTTTTTCTTTTTTACCTACATAAGGCTAGGAGGTTTTGAGTAGATCTCCCATTTTAGAGAGCTGCAGATTCAGCAATTATTAATTATTTGTTCTCTTAATTTAAGTTTTTAATAAGATTGGCGCCAGGTGTACTTTGTTTCTTGTGTTATCTAATAGACAGAGATACCCCTGTGAAAAACAATTGTTTGTAAATGTACTGTAGCTCATTTCAACAAGTATGCACAGGACGGAAGAGGCTGTATTGTAGATTACTACTAGTGTCTGACCCTCACAGACACAGAGATTAAATATGCCTTCTTTTACACTTTTTTCCACCCACTTCAACCACCTACCACTCACTTTAATGGAGACTATTGCATCACAGCTATAGCCAACAATGTTCTCCATGCAATCATCTGTGTAAAATGGCACCTGACATCACAAAGGAGGGACTTATATACAATCCACAACACCTGAGATCTGGGGTTTCCAGGAAATTAATGTTTTGCCTTCAAATTTGACAGGAGAACCTGACCTGGGACTCGGTTCTACTCTGAAACATTAAATTCGGTTTTGTTAGATCTTTCCAAATCCGAACTGCTCGTCTCTAGTTTCCATTTGGCAGAGGTACAGTAAGCTTCTTACTTCTTAAAATATGTTGCTGCAGATCATCATCATAACTAGAACTATGTGGGCCCCAAAGCAAAACTTTGGCACATGCATCCCCTCCCTCAATTAGATTCTGTGTCACGGCCCTCCCCTGCCATGGTCTAGGAAAATCAGGATGCTCAGCATGGTCCTGCCTCCTTCCAGCATCAGTGAGGAGTGATGGAGATGGCCGAGATAGCAGATTAGCCTGCAGCAACACACTGCTAAGAAAGAAGACGCAGTCTACGGGGCTCAGGAGTTGCGAGACTGCATTGCACTGTGTAGTAGTGACTCAGGGCCTGATTCAGAGGTGCATGCTAAGTGCATTCAATGACGATGTTAACATAATTGAGCGATTCCTTTCTACTTTGCATGCGCAAAATATTCTGAAAACCCCTATGGTGCATGCATTACCCTGAGTGTACACACAAATGCGTTGTTGTGCATGGGACCACTGGTATCAGAACTGGCGAGGGAAAACCATGAGCATTTCTAGGTGGTGGCTGTAATGTGGGCATGTTATGGGAGTACCACGGGTGTGTCAGCCAAAGCTGCTGTGTGTTTATACATAGAACCGCAGCTACAGAGGCCATGTTCAGACAGAGATATTGCACTTGCCATAGCACTTATACAATTATCCATAGTGCACTTGATGGAACGCCGATGGTGGATTGTCCAGAAATATCTGCAGTGTTGCAGCGTACATAGGCACTGAAAGCGTCTCAGGGCTTCCACATCCTGGTGCACGCTAGTATACAATAGTAAGGCTGAAACTAGTATATGCACATTATCGCCACCACCGCAGCAACTGCATGCATCTCTGAACCAGGATCTCAGTGTGTTACAGCGTAACTGGGAAGCCTTAGCCCCATAGTGGCCATACCCTCTACACCTACTATAGTTATGCCTATGCCTTGGACGCTGGCTTCAGAATGCCCAGAAAACAGGACTAATGCTGCTTTCTGTAGCGTTGCTTGACACAGCCCCCAAACACCAGCAGCAGGTTGGCAATGCTGCGGCTTTTGGGGCACTGCAAGCAACAGATTATCGGAGAAATATGTTGTACATCTCTGAATTAGGCCCACTGTACAATTATCTGTCAGATCATCTGCGAGTTTTATGATTTGACCGAGGATTGTACTGTATAATGTGTTTGCACGTACATCACAGCATAACCATCTACTCATCTCAAATACCAGGCCTAGATGGGGGGGCGGGGGTCTTCTTTCCATCCATCATACTCTACTTATGGTATCCAACTTTCCTCCCAATGACACCAACCCATAAGCCCACCTGGATTGGTGGTGCCACTGACTCCAGTAGGGTAGAATTCAGTCTAGCCAATGTATTGGCAGGGAGAGCACCTCAAAATCTAAAGCAAGACGGTTACTATAGACGTTTTTTCATGCAAACAACCCACAAAAACCGACAATAACAAGGAGGTTTTTTTTAAGTTTTTACTTATTCTCCATAAAGATATTTTGCAGAAACTTATTCTCCAAAAATAAATTTTGCAGAATGTTACTTTCTAAAATGGAATACATATCAGCTAGAATGGTAAAATAACATGTTCTGCAGTATGTCTGAGTAAGAAAGATTCAATCGGATGGATTATATAGTATATTAATATCTCATTTATGACATCTTAATCGATTTCATAGAGCTTACAATTGAGTTTCTATGTTGAAACCTTTACCTATATATTTACGGTTTGACAGCTGGTGGGAGCTTCTGGCATTAATAAGAAGGATTAAATCAGAATAAGTGAGTCTCTGAGGATGACACACCTCTCTGTGATGGATTCCATTGTAAGAGATACAGTTGATGTAGAAGGCACACATATTAAAATGAGTTTTTTTTTTCAGTAGCTATAACTCACTCCAAGGAATAAAAAATCCATATGAATAGCTACAGCACAAGTGACAGCAAAGAGGACTTATAGTGGCCCTCTTAGGGCTCTATTTACTACAATCCGCATTTGTAATGCAGATTGTAGTGTGATATTACCGACTGAATTTGCATTGCGAATTCAGGCAATAATCACAGGGATTCACTAAAAATCCCTTGCAGGAACAGAGCTTGTGATAAAGCTCTGTCCCTGCGAATCCCCTCCGCAGTCTCATCACGGTATTTTCGCAAAAAATAACGTGACAAGTGCCTGCGCATGCGCCGACTGGCCGCCGCTGCTACCCCCCGGTGCTAAGCCCCACCCCCCAGAGCTTAGCCCCGCCTCCCGTGATTGTGGACCCCCCACCGCAACCCCCCTCTCTTATTTATACTTACCTGGATGATCCGGGCTCCGGTGATGTCCTCCATTGCTCCGGTCAGCTGACATCCCAAACTGCACTGGGACCCGGTCACCAGATGACTGTGCCACAGTGCAGTATGAGAGACCAGCTGACCAGAGGCAGGACATCACCGGAGCCCCGAACTCCGGTCCCTGGACTCAGGTAAGTTAATTTTTTTTCACTATTTTTTTTTTTTGCAGTGTATCAGCGTGTGGTCTGTTTACACACAGCTGATCACTGGGGCCATCTCCGGGCTCTGCTGTGCATGTTAGAGCGGAGCAGGAGTCTGATAACCAGGGGAGACCCTGGATAACGCCACCTCCAGGTGGCGTTATTATAACAGGGCCTCCCAAGGTATTTTTTTCACAATTTATTTTTAGTAACTTGCACACAGACCGCATTTCCCATTACAATTATGGGAAATGCGATCTGATTACTAAAAATAAGTGATATTTGGGGGTAGGAGTAGAATTTTGCAAACTCTACTCCAATTGCCCTGTAGTAACTTTAGGTGAAACACAAAATAATGTGAAAAGGGTGTGAAAACACCCTTTTACACTTTATTTTAGCAAGAATAATGATAGTAAATAGAGCCCTTAGGGCTCTATTTATTAACATTATTTTTACAAAATAATGTTAAAAAGGGTGTTTTCACACGCTAACTAAGTGATTTGGCTGTCCTGTGGATAAGAAGTTGCAAGCCAGAGTAGCAAGACGCTGCACTCTAGAACATATTGCATCCATTTACCTACTATTGCATTTAGACTAATATTATACCGTTGTGACACTAGTTCACATACTGTACACAGGATACAGGATTCTCTTAGTGCATGGTTTACTAATCACACACTTTTATCCATTTATGCATTTGTTGTCTGCATTTTATACATTTATTTTCATTTGTTATT
The DNA here is from genome assembly GCA_031769625.1 of Taudactylus pleione. NCBI lineage: Eukaryota > Metazoa > Chordata > Amphibia > Anura > Myobatrachidae > Taudactylus > Taudactylus pleione. The sequence goes on along the minus strand of JAUIMM010000092.1, from coordinate 341,347 downwards.
ATGTACCTTACTGCAAAGTAAAATATCTTTTCACATAATCATACTGTATTTGGACTTATTATCTGAAATAACCGACACAGCATATTCATCTAATTTCACACGGGTTGGGTACAGAATACTGGCGGTCAAATCAGAGCAGGCAAAATCCAGATGCCGGCATACCGACAGGGTTATGATACCAATACCAGTCGGTAGGTATCCTAGCCCTCCCCTTCTCCCTACCCTAACCCTCACTCCCCAGTGCCTGAACATAACCTCCCCCCTTAGTGCCTAAACCTAACCTCCCAGCACCCTAAATGTAACCCTCCCCCCTAGTGCCTAACCCTAACCCTCCCCCCAACCCTGCTACTTACCTTTGACAGGTGTCAAGATTCTGACGCCGGTATTCTAAGCACCAGCATCAGGATACTGAATGTATCCCATTTCACACATATGGCCAGATGTAATAGGGTGAGAGTTTAGAAAATGTTAGAGTAAACTCTCACACTTTTTAAACTGGGCCAATGTAATAGAGTATGAGAACAGGCAAACTCGCATGTTTTCAGACTCAATAAGATCTCACGATTTAAACTTTCATCCAGATGTTTCCCATTTTGAAAATACAACTCGACCAATGTAATAGTGTGACAATTTACTGCTAAACTCTCACATTTTCTAAACTCTCACACTATTACAATTGGCCCATTGGCTGAGCGCTGCACACCCCACTTTTTCTTTTTATTTATGAAGGTTAAGTTTTACTTTTACTAGATTGCTCATTATTCTACTGTCAATCTGTGTACAAACTCTGCCTGATTTTTATGTTATCTTCTCCAAAACTGACCTTTATTTTGCTTGACCTTGAACTGTTGCTGATCTCCTGGTTTTAGAACCTGGTTCATATAACTTTGCATTTGCCCTCTCATCTGGTTCCTGACCTCAGTTCATTTTGACCTTGTGTTCCCTGAATATTGTTTATTCTCTGTAATACCTCTTTTCCACCAAAAACCCAGGTCCGACCTGGGTTTTTGGACATGGTTCCAACCCTGGTCAGACCCAGGTCAGACCCATTTACACTGCACCTTTCATCTGGGTTACTCCCAGGTCAGCCCTGTTCACACTTAACTCAGGTCTGCCCTGCAAAACCTGTGAGGTCATTAAAAGTGGGAGGTGACTGCTCCACAGCCACCAATCAGCTCATTTTAGGCATGATCCAGGTCAGATAACCCGGGTTGCACCGTTTACACTGCACCATTACCCGAGTCCATCCTGGGTCCAACCCTGGTAGCTGCCTGGGTTGGATTGCAGGGTCACTTGACCCAAGTTATTTTTCAGGGACCCATTTACACTAAGCTGCGACCTGGGTAGACCCAGCAAAAACCCAGGTTTTTGCTCTGGTGTAAAAGGGGTATAACTGAGTGCTAAACACTAATGAGTCTATGCTTAAATCCTGGGTGTAACATAGTTACAATGAGTATATCTATCCCTATGAAAATGGTGCTGCTATAGATGAAATGTACAAGTACTGTAAACTTGATCATCGGTATTCACAAAAGGATAAGAGAGTCTTACATTTTAAAAGCCATATCTATATTGCACATGTAAGACTCTCTTATCCTTTTGTGAATACCGATAATCAAGTTTACAGTACTTGTACATTTCATCTGCACCCTGATGACAAAGCCGTTCCGGCTTTGAAACGTCGGCTCAATAAATCATGCTCTTTACTTTTTGATATAAGTCCAGATGAGTGCCACCTCCTTCTCTATGGAAGATTGGTTTTATGTGTATATATATATATATATATATATATATATATGTGTGTGTATATATATATATATATATATTAGGGGTGTACACCGGCCACTTTTCGTGTTTCGTGTTTTGGTTTTGGATCTGGATCTTTCTTCGTGTTTTGGATTTGGATTGGCTTTGCCAAAACCACCCTTCCGTGTTTTGGGTTCTGGGTTTTGAGTTTTGGATCTGTATTTTTTTTAAAAAAAGCATAAAAACAGCTAAAATCACAGAATTTGTAGGTTTTTCTGCTCCTATGCTATTATTAACCTCAATAACCTTAATTTCCACTCATTTCCAGTCTATTCTGAACACCTCACACCTCACAATAGTTTTTTTATGTCCAAAAGGTTGCACCGAGGTAGCTGGATGACTATGCTAAGCGACACGAGTGGGCGGCACAAACACGTGACCCATCTAGGCGTGAAACTGCAGTGGCAGACAGGATGGCAGTTTGAAAAACTAGGCCCCAAACTGTACATAATGCAAAGAAAAAAAAGAGGTGCAAGATGGAATTGTCCTTGGGCCCTCCCACCCACCCTTATGTTGTATAAACAGGACATGCACACTTTAACACACCAATCATTTCAGCGCCAGGGTCTGCCACACAACTGTGGCTGAAATGATTGGTTCGTTTGGGCCCCCACAAAACAAGCTGGCAATTAATCTGTCCCTGCACAAACTGGCTCTACGGAGGCAAGATGTCATCCTCATCCTCCTCATCCACCGATTCCTCACCCTCTTCAGTGTGTACATCCTCATCCTCACAGAGTATTAATTTGTCCCCGCTGGAACCACAGGTCCCTCTGTACGTTCTGGAGGCTGGTCTCCCTGGAAGAGTTGATAATTCATTTTATGAACATCATCTTCTCCACAATTTGTGGAAGCAACCTCCTACGCCTTTCGCTGACAAGGTTCCCGGCTGCACTAAACACTCTTTCGGAGTACACACTGGAGGGGGGCAACTCAGGTAAAATAGAGCCAGTTTGTACAGGGACCTCCAAATTGCTTCTTTTTCCTGCCAGTACAGGTACGGACTGTCTGACATGCCTACTTGGATGCTGTCACCGATGTAATCCTTTAACAGACAGGCGCACGCTTGTCGCTGCTGCTTTGAGGATGCAAGTGCGGCTACAGCCCACACAATTCACAAAGACAGAAAAAAAAAAGAATATTTTTATTGTTTGTGGAGCGCACTTTGAGGGTTACACCACCATTTAACAGACAGACGCATGCTTGTCGCTACTGCTTTGAGGATGCAAGTGCGGCTACAGCCCATACAATTCACAAAGACAGAAAAAAGAAGAAGAATATTTGTATTGTTTGTGTAGCACACTTTGAGGGTGTCACCACCCTTTAACAGACAGACGTATGCTTGTCGCTGCTGCTTTAAGGATGCAGGTGCGGCTACAGCCCACACATTTCACAAAGACCGAAAAAAAAAGAACAATATTTTAATTGTTTGTGTAGCACACTTTGAGGGTGTCACCACCCTTTAACAGACAGACGCACACTTGTCGCTGCTGCTTTAAGGATGCAGGTGCGGCTACAGCCCACACAATTCACACAGACAGAAAAAAGAAGAAGAATATTTTTATTGTTTGTGTAGCACACTTTGAGGGTGTCACCACCCTTTAACAGACAGACGCACGCTTGTCGCTGCTGCTTTGAGGATGCAAGTGCGGCTACATCGCACACAAGTCACAAACACATTAAAAAAATAGTTTTTTATTTTTTGGAGCACTTTGAGAGTTACACCACCCTTTAACAGACAGACGCACGCTTGTCGCTGCTGCTTTGAGGATGCAAGTGCGGCTACAGCCCACACAATTCACAAAGACAGAAAAAAAAGAACAATATTTTTATTGTTTGTGTAGCACTCTTTGAGGGTGTCACCACCCTTTAACAGACAGACGCATGCTTGTCGCTGCTACTTTGAGGATGCAAGTGCGGCTACAGCCCACACAATTCACAAAGACAGAAAAAAAAAGAACAATATTTTTATTGTTTGTGTAGCACACTTTGAGGGTGTCACCACCCTTTAACAGACAGACGCACGCTTGTCGCTGCTGCTTTAAGGATGCAGGTGCGGCTACAGCCCACACATTTCACAAAGACCGAAAAAAAAAGAACAATATTTTTATTGTTTGTGTAGCACACTTTGAGGGTGTCACCACCCTTTAACAGACAGACGCATGCTTGTCGCTGCTGCTTTGAGGATGCAGGTGGAATCTAGACGGGATTTGGAACCGGGGACACACTACCTCCATCAATTGTCTAAATCCCACTGCACTAATGGTGGATACCGGACGCACGTCTAACACCAACATAGCAGTCAAGGCCTCAGTTATACGTTTTGCTTCAGGATGACTGCTGTCGTACTTCATCCTCATCGCTAGGGACTGTTGGAGGGTCAATTGTTTAGTAAAAGTAGTGATGTTCCTACTTCCTCTCTGGGATGATGAACAACTCCCAGCAGCAGCAATAGCACTAGGAGGAAGTGGTTCTTGATCTTTCCCTATTTTATTTTTATCGGAGAAAGTTTGGTCCTCCATTTATGTTATATTGATATATACGTGCGGCTAAAGCGCACACAAACACAGAAAATATTTTTTTATTTTTGCTGGAGAGTAGTGCACTTTGTGGGTTATACCACCCTTTAAGAAATGAGCCAGCCGGCTCTTTACTTATGGGACACAGGCGCATGCTTGGCGCTGCTCCTTTGTTGATGCACGTGCAGCCACAGTGCACACAAGTCACAAACACAGAAAATATTTTTTTTTTTGGTTTGGACTGGAGTGTACTTTGGGGGTTACAGCACCCTTTAACGGTCAAGCCAGCCGGCCCTTTACTAATGACACAGGCGCAGGCTTGGCACTACTTTGTTGATGCACGTGCGGCTACTGCGCACACAATTCACAAACACAGAAAATATTTTTTTTTTTGGTTTGGACTGGAGTGTACTTTGGGGGTAACAGCACCCTTTAACGGTCAAGCCAGCCGGCCCTTTACTTATGACACAGGCGCACGCTTGGCACTTCTTTGTTGATGCACGTGCGGCTACTGCGCACACAATTCACAAACACAGAAAATATATATTTTTTTGGTTTGGACTGGAGTGTACTTTGGGGGTTACAGCACCCTTTAACTGTCAAGTTAGCCGGCCCTTTACTTATGACACAGGCGCACGCTTGGCACTACTTTGTTGATGCACGTGCGGCTACTGCGCACACAATTCACAAACACAGAAAATAATTTTTTTTTTGGTTTGGACTGGAGTGTACTTTGGGGGTTACAGCACCCTTTAACGGTCAAGCCAGCCGGCCCTTTACTTATGACACAGGCGCATGCTTGGCACTACTTTGTTGATGCACGTGTGGCTACTGCGCACACAATTCACAAACACACAAAAAATATAATTTTTTTAGCACTTGGGGGGAGCACCCCTGATGGACAGAGCACCCCCTGGACAACACTACAGCACCCCTTTAGGACTGGGACACTGCACAGGACTTTGGAGTGGACACAGCCCCTATGGAGAACTGACTGCACAACACAGTCCAGCCAGCCCCTATGGACTTTGAAGTAGTGGACACAGCCCCTATTAACAACAGCAGCACAGCACAACACAGCCAGCTCCTATGGACTTTGAAGTAGTGGACAACAGCAGCACAGCGCAGCACAGCACAACACTACTCTGCACTACACTACACTACACAGCCCAGCCAGCCCTAACTCCCACCCTCCCTCTTCACTGTCCACAGCCAAGTGAGAAAATGGCGCCGACGCGGGTACCTTATATAGGTTCCAAAACCCGCGAGACTCGGAAGGTGGGATGATGACGTTTTGACTCGATTTCAGATCCGAGTCAGGCAGGAAAAGTCGAGCCTGACTCGGATCTGCCTCGGATCGGGGGGGCTTGGGGGGGGTCGGATTTCAGAAATCCGAACCCGCTCACCCCTAATATATATATATATATATATATATGTGTGTGTAATATATACAATTGGATATATAAATACATACTGTGTATATACAGTGTATATATATATATATATATATATATATGCGCGCATATATACCGTATATGTATATAGATTGTGTGTGCAGCCCCCCATTTGATGTCAAACAATTGATAGAAACAATTGTTTGGTTCTATTGATTGTTGAACCAATCGGCCATCGATGGTACAGCTGTCAATGACCAGAACTACAGTATACCATAAAAATGGTTATTTTTATGGTATATGGTGTTTAAAAAAATAATGATTGCTCTGGAATAGTTTTAAAAAGATGTTCTTGGCCTAATTCAATCATAAAAAAAAACGACAATTTCGGAGAGGTTTTGGAAAAATTTTTTGTCAGTTAAGTGGTTAAGAGACAAGATACATACCTTTCAAAGGTGTACACAGTAGGCGCAGCTCAGAATCAAACACAAGCAGGAGGAGCCTGTGCAGATTGCTAGCTGTAGTGTCTGTCCCTTTATATTCCCTTGACATGTACAGTTTAAAAGACTGTGCTTTTTTGTCCACCAAGACACAACAAAACTGGATCTTTGTTCAGCTAAGCTTGAAATCACAGTATTGTCTCTGCCCTCATACACAATATATACTGTAGATAGAATTGTGAAAACAATTGTAAGTGCAGCTCAGTTTCAAACATACACAGGAGGAGCCTTGTATTGCAGATTGCTGGCTATAGTGTCTGACCCTCACAGACACACAGACTAAAGATGCATTCTTTTCCACCCTTTCTACCCACTTCAACCCCCTTCAAACCTCTCCAATGGCCCCTATTGCAGCACAGATACAGCTAACAACCCTCTCCATGCACTCTCCTATCCAGTGGCGTAACTTCATCCCAGGTGCCCGGAGGCAAGATAAATGTTGGTGTCCCCCCAAATTAAAATGTACCACCCCCCAGCACCTATGCCAGCCCCAGCTGCCGCCCCCCTATGCAGTTCCCCCAGTAGTGGTCTCCCTGTGCAGTGCCCTCTGTAGAGGTCCCCCTATGCAGTACCGCCTATGTAATGCCCCCCAGTAATGGTCCCCCTATGCAGTACCTCCAGTAGTGGTCCCCCTTTGCAGTGCCCCAGTAGTAAGGGCCCTTGTAGTGCCCCCAGTAATAAGCCCCCTGTAGTAAGCCCCCAGTAGTAAACTCCCTGTAGTACCCTCTGTAGTAAGCCCCCGTAATGCCCCCTGTAGTGAGCCACCAATAATGCCCCCTGTAGTGAGCCCCCCCCTGCGAGCGCACACACATACAAAACAAAAAAAAACAATACTTACCTGAAACCCCGCTCCAGTGCTGCTGCCTTCCGTCCCCGACTCCCGCTCCTCGGAACTATGGGAGTGACGTCATGATGTCACTCCCAAAGTGCATTGTGGGACCCAGAAGAGGAGCTCAGGAGTGAGCTCGGTTCCTCCGGCTACCGCCGGGGGGAAGGAAGGAGCCGGGCGCCTGCTGGTAACACACTCAGCGGGCGCCCGGCAAATAGGGGGTGTGACCGCACCGTATTGATGCCGCGGTGCTCCATCTCCATAGCAGTGCCCGGAACGGCCCGGGGGACAATGAACCAGATGCCCCCTTAAGGGCTGGAGCCCGGCGGCAAATGACTCCATTGTCTCCGTGAGTTCCGCCACTGCTCCTATCTAATAGGGCACATGAAATCAGGAGGGGGGATACTTTTATGCAATGCAAAACACACTAGATCCAGGAAAATTAATTTTTTCCTCATTTTGAGAAATTAATTCTAGCATCAGGTCGATTTGGTATGCAGAACTTGGTTCTGTTGGACTTCTCTAAATCATAGAGAAGGAGCCAAAGTGATGCAGATGGGTGGAAAACAGTGGTGCGGATGCAGGGGAGACAGAGTGACATGGTTCGACACTACAGAGCGACGTGGATGAGGGTACAGAGTGGCATGGATGCGGGAAGACAAAGCAGCGCAGATGGGTTGGCGACATTCAGCTCCCTCCTTCCGTGAGGGAGCTGAATGCTGAATGCTTCTGTACAGCAGTGGGCGTGGCCAGACAATGACTAAGTATTGGGGGCAGGGCCAGGGGTAGGACCACGCGATCACGTCATCATGGCCCCGCCCCTTCTTCACAATGCCACGATGACGCGATTCAGTGCAAATTTCAATCATTGGTGCGGGGTGGGCCGGAAGGGTCGGCGGCTGCTGGGAGGCTTGCCTGCCTTTCCGGGGGGCCAGGAGCAGCATCCTATATTCGGGAGGCTTCCGGCCAAATCGGTAGGGTGGGCAAGCCTGCTCTAAATCTGAACCGCTCATCTCTATTCCCGATGGTTAACCCTGGGGAACTCATATCTGAATAACATGGAGCTCCATGCAATTTCAATAGGCATTCCTGGCTGGTGATTGGGGGTGGCCAATGGCGGCTGGCATGTTGGGGGCGTGTCAGTGTCAGGGACTATGTGGAAAGATGCACTTCCACTGGCACCAGTGGACATGTACCGACAGACATTCTGAGCAACCATGGGGTTGCTTGAAAGTCCAATGGTGCTGCCGATGTCCAATTGATGGTGCTTCTTTGTGCGAACATTGATAAACTCTCACCGCGCTCATGGTAGTATCTCAATAGGAAGCCCATTAGCTGTGGTATTAGCATAAAGACTCAGACTTTGTCGCAGCTGCTACTACATTACCATGCACCTCTGAATCAGGCCCAAAGAGCCTGGTTCTGAGTCGCATGCAATGCCGATGTTCACGGAGTTTAGTGATTTTTTGCAACTGCGTGTTTGAGAAAATCCCTAAAAACTCATACAGCACATGCGTACCACAGGGGAAGCAATCGGGAAGCCGACTGCCTAAATACCGGCAACCGGCTTCCCGACTGTCATATCCCGGCAAGGGTGAAATGATGTAGACGCCCACATTTCCCCGATGCCGGGAGACCGGCGCCCGGCATCCCGATCGTAGAGATGCCGGGCGCCGCGAGCGGATAGCCGCAGGGGAAGAGGGTTAGGTTTAGGGCTCCTGGGGGGGACTTAGGGTTAGGCACCCCCCCGGAAGGGTTAGGGTTAGGCTAGGGGGAGGGAGGGTTAGGGTTTGGCACCCCCGGGGGGGACTTAGGGTTAGGCACCCCCCCGGGGGACTTAGGTTTAGGCAGCAGGGAAGGGGGCGGTTAGGGTTAGGCACTTAGAGGGGGGATTAGGGTTAGGCACTTGGGGGGGAAGTTAGGGTTAGGCACCCCTAAGGAGGGTTAGGGTTAGGGGGGTTAGGTTAGTACATACTCACCTATCCATGATCGGGATTTCCAGCGCTGTCAGGCTTCTGCTGCTCGGAACTCTGCTGATGTCGGCCTGCCGCTGACGGGAATCAAACCGCTGGCCATGCGGCCGGCAGTATTTCATACCCAGTCCTACCACAGTATGTACTGTACACACAGAGAAGTTGCGACTAAGACACATGACCTCAGGAATGTATTGGAAATGTGCTGGGCGTGAACTTGGACACTCAGCTCACATTGGAGGCCATGTTCTGACAGAAATTCTACACCTAGCATGGGTCAGGTGCAAATTTGATTATGGAACCAAGCGGTAGTAGAAAGATGCTCAAGTGGGTAACTCAGTCCGCGTACATTCAGGAGCATTCTTGTATACCAGGTGAAGAGCTGATGCTAGAATTTGCATGAAGCCACAGACATGACTAAGGCAAAAGATGCTACAGCGATCCCAGCAGCATGCAACTCAGAATTAGCCCCAAAGTGCTAAACAATTCAATCGGATTCCCCTATTGCTAGTGCACTCACATAAAAAAAGGAGGATGTCAGCACATATCATCTTATTGGCAATACTGTATACAAACTCAGGATGACTTATGTTAATGATAATATACCATATAATTGTGTAAGGTTGTCACATCCCATCTCCACAATGCGCTCAGAGGAAGTCCCACTGCGAGTGAGGGAGACGGAGGACTGATCACGGAGTTAAGTATGCAAATGGAGTCTGGGGTTGACACAAGAAACATTTGGGGTGACAGAGGGATGAACCGTCGTAGGGCAGGGAACAACAGAAAGGGCCAGAGCAGGGTAGGGCTGAGCGAGGGGACAGAGATTGAGGTGAACTGACATATGTTGGGTCTGTTATACTAGTATATCATATTTGCTCCAAGTCTGTGTGCAATCCTTCCTGTTGTGACTTTCATTGTCCCTGTGATTTATTATATTTATGTACGTACATGGTTATCTATTTGTACTTTGTTAATTTATAGCAGAATCTGTGTGCTGGAAGGTAATTATGTGTGTAATAAATATATGATACAAGCAGTGCCATACCAGGGCACCTTAGCAATCTGTGCTGGCCACCACTGCATCTGCCACCAGCACATGTGACATTATGACAGAAAGGGAGGTTGGAAGCAAGAAGCCTCTGCCATGCTCACTTTAGGAACACATTTGGCTCCTCTTCAGGCATCAGGGTGAACCAACCAGACTGAGGTGTACTTGAACAGTTTCAAATTGGAGTGCCATCCAAGTATTTCTCCCTAGATGGATTCTTGCAATGACTAGTTGTGTTCAATGAATTCTGGGAGGCTTGAATTATCTGCTGCTGCAGCACATCCACACGAGATGACAATCCAAGGAAGGCCTGTAGCAGCAGCGTTTGCATACTCTCTAGGTTCAGAAGTTTATTAGTTAATCCCAAATCAGGATTCTTGGGACTATGGTGCAGCTAGGTGGCCAAGCAGGGAGTGGCCAGACAACGAACACAAGCTGAGGGGCAGGAGTGACCTGGACTGTGAAATTGCAGGATTTCAGACATGGACTAGACAGGCAAGATACATGCAAGGACTAGACAGACAAGATACAAACAAGAACTTGAGAGGCAATGCACAATAATGTGGTAGGACCACAAGCTAAAGTAACATACAAAATTCAAGGTGCGGCCTTGCAAGCCGATGTGCGACAAGAACAAAACGGAGTGGCTTTTTAGGGCCGAGGTACGACTGGAACAGAAGGGAGGTGACAAGAACAAGATAGAGCGGCCTTGAAGGCCTGGATGTTGCAGGAACAAGACGAGCAGCCTTAAGGGCAGAGGTGCAACTGGAACAATATGATGGGGCCTTGAGGGCTGAGGTGCAACTGGAACAACGCGATGCAGCCTTGAGGCCGAGGTATGACTGGAACAGGACAGAGGTGACAAGAAGATAGAGTGGCCTTGAGGGCCAAGGTTTAGCAGGAATCCGATGGAGCAGCCTTGAGGGCAGAGGTGCGAATGGAACAATGTGATGCGGCCTTGAGGGCCGAGGTGCAACTGGAACAACATAATGCAGCCTTGAGGGTCAAGGTGAGACCTTGAGGGCTGAGAAGCTACTGGAACAGGACAGAGGGGACAGATACAAGACAGAGTGGCCTTGAAGCTGAAGTACGACTGGAACAACAAGATGCGGCCTTGAGGGCCGAGGTACAACTGAAACAGGACGGAGGTGATAAGAACAAGACAGAGTGGCCTTGAGGGCCGTGGTATGACTGGAACAACACAATGCAGCCTTGTGGGGCCAAGGTGCAGCCTTGAGGGCCGAGTTGCGACTGGAACAGGACGGAGGTGACAGGAACAAGACAAAGCGGCTTTGAGGGCCGAGGTGAGACAGGAACAAGATGATGTGGCCTTGAAGGACAGGTATGCAACAGGAACAACACAGGAGACAGGTGAACTCAGGCACAACAGGAACGCAGGCTGGAGGCAGTGAGGTTGAGAACACAGCAGGTTTGAATCAACTGGAAACAGACTGACACGGCTTAACTGGGCTGTGGTATGGAAATGCCATGGGCAGTGGAGAAGTAGGCTACGGCTGCAGGAGTCAATACTCTGGGAAGTCCAAACAGCAAGGATGTGAACAGATGGAACCACGGCAGATACACACAGGCGAATACAGGTGAGGCAGACAGGCACTGGACACAGGAATTGCAGAACTAGGTAAGACCGGCTGGAATTCAGGCTTCTGAGCACAAGACAAACATACTCTGGATGTCAGACAATATCACTGGCACGAAGTGTAGGGCTGGCTGTAACTTATCATGAGCAGGGACCAATCAGAGCAATCCCTGCAGAAAGCCTCCCTAAATACAAAATAGTATGCAGCTGGACTCTGCACACACACACAGAAAGGTAGGAATGCAGCAATGAGATGCACACAGAATAGACTGGAGGCCGGCCACACGAGGATAATGGCGGCCATGGCACTGAAGGGGTTAACCCCCGTGCTGCAGCGCCATTTTTAAAAGGACAATAGGTGCCAGGCGCCATGTTATAAATGTATTGCCGGCGCTAGGCGCGGTGTGTTTAAATTATGTTTTGCTGCGGTAATTGGGGACCATGTGGCTGAGCCGCTGCAGCCGGGACAAGTGTCTCGGAACTGCAGGGCTAAGTAGTACACAGGGGGACCGGGTTAGCCAGCTCCCTGTGTGATGTGGTGCTGTGCGCTGAGGCTGGGCACTGGAAGCCTAGCTCCCGGTGCCCCCAGGTCCACAGCGCAGCAGTGCCGAGGGAGGCTGCGTGCCAGCTGCTGGGGACCGGGAACTAGCTCCCGGCCCCCCACAAGTGTTCCAGCGCAGCAGGGCTGAGTAGCCGCCTCCTGGAGGACAGGGAGATCCGGCTCCCTGTACTTCCAGCACTGAGAGTGCACGGAGCTGCACACTGGGGGGAGATCCGGGCAAGCCGGCTCCCCATGCGGCGGTGCAAGGCTAGGAGGTGCAGAGGGCTGGGGACCGGGAGCTTAGCTCCCGGCACTCCAGCACACCATGGGTTACCGCCAGTCACTCCATGCCAGCTGCTTCCTGTGGCCAGGCAGTGGAGTGTACAGTGAGCCACTGCAGCCGGATCTGTCCCTGGGCTGCAGGGGCTAGGTGCTTGCACGCCAGGGGACAGGGAGACCATGCTTCCTGGACCCCCAGCGCTGATGAGAAAGCAGCAGCTGAGTGCTGCTGAGTAAAAGTAACACTGCTGCAGCCCGGGCATAGGTCCCAGGCTGCAGAGCTGAAAGCCCTATGCTGGGGACTGGGAGCTCGGCTCCCAGTGTCCCAGCATGTAAGGGCTGAGTTAAGTAAAGCCCAGCTCTGGGCACAGTTAAAAGCACACCCCTAGGTACATATAAAAGTAAAATGTATATATAAATTGTATGTAAAAGGTATCATTTTAAATGTATAATTTAAGTAAAATGCACTTACCTGTGGTCTGTGGAGGTCCAGGGGGATCCGGAGCTCTCTGTGGGCTTTTTGTTTTTTATTCCCCCTTGGGCGGCTTGATATTTATTTTAAGTGGTATGAGGGGGTGCATAGGAAGCTGGCTAAGGCAGCCAGCTAACTGTGGCAGGGAGCTCCAAATGAGCTTCCCTTCTGTGGCCAGGAGTCCGTGCCCGGGGACCCTGCTTGCCCACCTCTGGAGCTCAGATTCAGGCAGTGGTGGCAGGCTTGGTCCCTTAGCAGAATCCTAGAAGTAGTGTTTTGGAGGGAAACCTCCCCCGACCCTAGACAAGCCGACTCCTGGGTGGCGACCAAAACACCAGGTAGTCTCAGGCTCGGGGAAGTGACCACTCCCCCCTGTCCATAGGGGACAATGTTAAACGTGCATGTGGCCAGCACATGTAGTGAGACTATTCAACGCATAAAGTTAAATCAATGCTGAAAGGAACAATATGTAGAAGTAATTTGTATATTGTCTATTTGAGTGGTTGATAAATTTTAAAAGGCCTAAGAAATGTTTTACTATAAGTCACTATCGGGTCTATGTACTAAGCCTTGGAGAGAGATAAAGTGGATGGAGATAAAGTACCAGCCAATCGGCACCTGTCATTTTACAGGTTGTGTTTGAAAAATGACAGTTAGGAGCTGAATTGGTTGGTTGGTACTTTATCTCCATCCACTTTATCTCTCTCCAATACTTAGGGGTCTATTTATTAAGCTGTGAAAGGAGATCAAGTGAACGATGATAAGGTACCAGCCAATCAGCTCCTAACTACTATGTCAAAGGCTGTTTGAAAATGACAGTTAGGAGCTGATTGGCTGGTACCTTATCACCATTCATTTGATCTCCTAACACAGCTTAGTAAATAGACCCCTGAGACCCCTAAATTTCAGTCCCTAGTAAATTAACTTTTTATTGTTCCTAATGTTGGACCATTCTACTTTAAATGCTGTGTGATGTACACAATGTACAATGCATTGTGCATATATATATTTTCTTTACCAGTTAAAGATAACATTGAAATTGAGGCATTTTTAGCAACCACCAACTGTCTTTATAAAAAATGAAACACAAATGTCAATGGGTAATAATTGTAACACTACATAAAAAAGGAAAACATTTACATGTTAGCTACTGTATAAGAAGATGTTAAATATCAGTATTGCAGAAATAAATGGCAACATGGATGTAATTTCATAACAAAGCTTAGCAGCTGAAGTAATTGTGTACAGTATGCTCTTTTTCTTACTGGAATGACTATCTTAACTTCATTGGCCAACCCTCTCAGAAAGGACTAAGCACCTGCATTGTTCATAATTGCCAATTGTCCTTGACATTTTAGGAATAGTTGAGCAGATTTATAGAACCGAATAATACTACTGAGCCGTGTGCAGGACAGAGGGATCCCATTGCTTCACCTGCTGATGTACGACCTGCTGTTCAGTCTTTGAAATTGTCTGAGCTCATCTGTAGCTCTGGAATTTTTCCTTTCAATGTTTACATTGACATATTCCTCTACCATGATCCTTTCACCCTTAAGCATACCTGAGGTATTTTAGCTTTTCATTTCTCAAGTCGGTCTTTTTGTTTGGCTCCACTACCCTGTATTTAACTGATGTTTGGCAATACCTATTTACTGTAATTTCCCTTGAGACATGCACACTTACTGTAAGATAAGGGTTGATTTCAAATTCACAAATTACCCCTGCCCAATATAAGCAAGGAGCAGAGACGTGCAGTCAGGGCAGGCAAGGAAGGCAGAGCTTCCCCTGTCATACTCCTGAGATTTGATATAAAAATGATTTGAATAATACAAAGAAGATATTTAGAACTTATAAACATCTTCTTTGTTTATTGTAATTATTTTTATAGTTAACACTCACAAGCTTTGTGGAGCTCCCTGGGATTGCAGGGAGACAGCTCAGCTATAATTCTGTATATGGTTTAAGAGAAAAAAAGGGGGGAAAAAAGGGATGGAATATCACCGCACAGGTTCGAAAATTACCTATTATATAGGTCAATCATTATGAAATATTCAGTGTAGGTATACTGCTATAACCACTATCTAGAACAAAGGAGGTGCTTCTCAGAGTAAAAATATCATAGAAAGAATAATTGTGGAGGGCCTAGCCAACCACAGATAGACTCTATAACGAGAGCACACAAAATAGCTATACCTCACCTCTATAAAACTTAACCTTTAATGGGTATCATGTATAACATTATAAAAAAGGACTCACAAACAAACACAACAATTAATATATAAACACATATGAATCAATGAAATGGAAGTGTAAAGATCACTTCAATAGTTATTATTACATAGTAGGCGAAAATATGTAAATATCTTTAAAGGATATAACATTTAACATCACAAATATATCAAATCAAAAACACAAGGTTCATCAAAGTAAAATAATTAGTCCTCTTGTGGGACATATAAAGACCACCGTTAGTCTTGTGACCACAAAAATAAGAAGAATAATTGAAAACAGAAAGTGGAAACGAAGGTAAGTTGGATGTATCCTTGAATGCAACTGGGCTCTGCTATCTTGTCTCATACAGTGTAGAGGAGAGAGAATGAGAGATTTCCCAGTGCTGGCATCCCTTGAAAAAAGTCAATAGTGAATCACTACATCAGACCCAATCTCTGCTGTTGATTATTATACAATTCGCATTGGATAACCAATGAGAGGATTATAGGTCCGGTATGTGAATTCCTGGGAAAAAGAATGATATATAGAAACCAAAGATATCTAAAGAAATAAGACTGGGATTAAGATTCTGAAAAATGGGCTCTGCTGCTCCCTCTCATATATATCTACAGAGGAGAGGAAGTGAGAGATCTCCCATGTACAGTAATCCCATGGAAATCTAGTACGTATATAATGATAATGGTTAGCCAACTGAACCCAAAATCTCCACCTATTATCGTCTTGCCAAATGGTATTGGACAGTAATCGGGAGGTCTATAGGGTCAGTATGGCGCCATCTAAAAGAAAGAAAAATCAGAATATCAAAATAACAAGAAATGAATGGTTCCTCCACATGAGATGTACATAGAAGTTTTAAACACAGAGTGCAAGAATATCATTCATATCTTCTATTTGAATAAATCTTTCTTAGATCGTCTGTATGTCCGAAATCTCATTTACTCGCTGTGAAAAATAATAATTCTATGTTTAGAGAATATCTATGTAACACAAGGTGTAATTTGTTGTACACACAGAGGAAACTGACAGATAGGGATCACAGGTCATTTATAGGGTAGAGTCTTATATCACTGTGGATGTTGATACTTAACACGTGAAATAAAGAGATTCAATTAACACCTGATGGCCTCTAGTGATATCCCCGTCGTTATGAAAAACATTCAATGTTGACAGCAATAAGCACATTCTTATGTATATAATTCTGTATAGTCAGGCACTGTTTGCAGAGCTGGGGGTGGGTCCACACCACGGGCAGTAAGCTGCACAGAAAGAGAGCTAATAGAGGCATACCTATGAGTATGGGGGGGGGTGTCTTGAACACTGATGGACACCTTGGATGTGCCATGTGACCAGGAAGTGCACTGCAGTGTTTACAGATCTGATTTCAGTCAGCTCAGCAGCAGCAAGAGAAGACACAGATGCAGGTAGGAGAATCAATGGACACTGAAGCTTAGTGTAATGAGGGGAGAGTTACAGTGAGTAGGGGGTGAGACACGCTCCCAGCACTCAGACTCATCTCCATGTGTGCCTCCCCAGCCATTGCCCTCACAGCACTTCACTGACAAGCAGGTAGATATCATTCCATCAGTGGGACAAACTGAATGGAGTCTTGGCATAAAATGCCTGATTCTGATTCATCCGCAATGTGAATAGAATGCAGATAAATTGCAAATGAAGTACTAATGTGAGCACTGTATATGCACGCTCAGAGGTGTACGCATCTATGCACTCAGCGCCCACTCTTCTGTACGCGCGAGCAGCAATCACATTATCATTGGCACTATACCTACCTCAGGCTAGAAGCACGGTATCCGTTTTAGTTGGGTGTCCAGGGTTACTATACATTCTGTATCGTGCATTTTGGCTACGCACCCATGACAGACCCAGAAAGTGGAACCCTGGCATGTGTTCTCATAGTTGTCGCCTACTTGCCATCCAGAAATGGCCATTGTGCAGAGAAATGGCTGAGATGAGTACATCTCTGAATTGCACATCTATTCCCAAAGATGCACATCATCGCAATGTATGCACAGTATGCGGGAAATAACTAGCATTCGGAGTTGGGCACAATTCAGAATCATGCCCACTGTATTACTTAATATCACTATTATTAAGGATATCAAATAAAGACATACAATTATCTATGCCCAGTTACATTTTTAAGCCTGTGATTTCAGTTGCACATATCTAAAAATACATGCAACCTAAAATTGAGCGCAAAGATGTATCCAGAGCAACGATATGCCAAACATATATATAAACATAAACATATATATATATACATAAACATATATATAAACAGTATATCAACTTCTTCTTCCCTAGCAAAGCTGTTTGAGTAGCTTGGAGAGGTAGGTGATAGAATTGATTGCTGTAGCAGTATTACAGTAGCAGTATAACAGAGAAATGCAGTATAGGGTCCCCTTGTCATAGTGTCAATCAAATCCAGACAATTTTTTGCCTTCTATGGAATTTAAACATTTAAAGTTGTTTCTTCAGGTGGGTACTCTTTGGCCAATCCAACTGCACATAGATGGACAAATTGGTTGATATCCTGCTGTGGCTAAATCCCTTCTACCATTGCAAACATTTTATTGTAGTTAACCCTAGGTAAGATATTGGTTTGGCACCCCGCTCATACCCCAAGTGGTGGATTGAGTACATAAAGTAATGTATCTGGAAATAATTATGAAAGTTGCTTCATGGTGCCGGGACCAAAATATCTGTAGGCAGAACCAACTCAAAAGTAGAGATGTGTGGGTTTAGTTGCCTAGAAACCAAATACACTCAAACTTAGGGGAAACGAGTGGATCTGAGTCACGGCTCGGGTTTTCAGGCAAAGTTTGGATCCCAAAATGAGGAAAATGGTCATGTTCCTGGCATCAGATCTTGAATGTTTTGGATTCAGGGGTGTATCTAGCTACCCATTGGCCAGGATGGCACTCGCCAGGGGCGCCGACGAAAGGGGGGGCGCCGTCCAGCAGTGCCACCAGCAGCCAAGGGGCAAGGGGTGGACCACCCCCGCTAGTCCCCTGGCCCCTCAAGTGTACAGCAGACCGCAGTGAGAGCGATCTGCGGCTGTGTGTTTGTTATACTGTAGTAGCCAGCCAATGAGAGTCAGACAGACACTCAATTGCTGCTGCGTCATCCACAGAGGGAGCCGGCTGAAGCTCACTCATGAGCTCAATCTTCCGGCTGCACCCCGCAGCATGTGATGGGAGAGGCGTCATGACGTCTCTTGCATAGAGCAAGAGAAGAGCCGGGACTCGGAGTGGACAGCGGTGGTCGCGTCAGGAGCAGCGATCAGGTAAGTTGTAATTTTTTGTTCTTCTGTGTGTGTGTAAGCCTGGCACAGCAGGGGGGAGGCACTGTGTTGGCGTAGGGGGTAGCCACTACTGGCAGCACTTTATGGAGGGGCCACTACTGGGGGCACTTTAGGTGGGGAGTGTTGCTACTGGGGCACTGTATAGGAGGACTACTACTGGGGGCACTGTATAGGGGGAACTACTACTGGGAGTGCTGTATAGGGGGGGCTACTACTGGGGGCACTGTATAGGGGGGACTACTACTGGGGCACTGTATAGGGGGACTACTACTGTGGACTACTACTGGGGGCACTGTATAGGGGGGACTACTACTAGGGCACTGTGTAGGGGGACTACTACTGGGGGCACTGTATAGGGGGGACTACTACTGGGGCACTGTATAGGGGGACTACTACTGGGGCACTGTATAGGAGGACTACTACTGGGGACTACTACTGGGGGCACTGTATAGGGGGGACTACTACTGGGGCACTGTATAGGGTGACTACTACTGGGGACTACTACTGGGGGCACTGTATAGGGGGGACTACTACTGCAGGCACTGTATAGGGGGGACTACTACTGGGGGCACTGTATAAGAGGACTACTACTGGAGACTACTGCTGAGTGCTGCAGCATAGGGGGGCTACTACTGGGGGCACTGTATAGGGGGGACTACTACTGGGGGCAATGCAGCATAGGGGGGACAACTACTGGGGGCACTATACAGGGGGGACTACTACTGGGGGAAATGCAGCATAGGGAGGACTACTACTGGGGGCACTATATATGGGGAACTACTAATGGGGGCAATGCAGCATAGGGAGGATTACTACTGGGGGCACTGTATAGGGGGGACTACTACTGGGGGCAATGCAGCATAGGGAGGATTACTACTGGGGGCACTGCTAAGGGGGTGGGAGGTGGGTGGTAGTCCATTATAATGCGAGGGGTGCTTGGATCCCTAGATACACCCCTGTTTGGATTGTACAGTATATAAAAGTCCCTCCCTCATGATCGTGCCCAATTTCACACAGGGTGTAGGACTATGGGCTGGAGCAGTGAGGCACTGTTTTTAAAAAAAAAATGTTTTAGCAACCTGCAAGCCATCAGGACGCCATTAGCAGCATTAGGTTATAAGTAGTTAGGTTTAGGTCCAAGGAGTTTAATAGATAGATCTGTAAAGTGGAGACAGGAGTTCTGTAGGTGTCTGAAGTTTGACTGCAGGCATTATTGTCACAGTGCAAACAAACAGGCTAGCTACTCTCTGTGTAACTAACTGCTGTTGAGATTGTTTTTAAATTGAACCTGCACCTTTTTTTCTGCAAATACTTATTGTTTATCTGTCTAAAACTCTACTTTGAGGCTGCTGCACCTCAAGAAAACTTCTTTGTTTTGAGGTTTGTTTTTCCCAGTTACAGTATATATAAAAAACAATTGCAAAGAAATATATATTTTTTTTTTCCTATTTTAAACCCCAAAACCTTTAGTCTTTTCTAATTGAATTTGCTTAGTGTGTTATCCTTCCAGTGTAAGTGAGGGTGTGTGCGGTGGTGTCCCAACCTTAATCAGCACCCCAAAACAATTCTCACAAAGACCTATTCCTCCAAGTGTGTGCAAACAATTGCCAGTGTTTTTAAAAAAAAAAAAACATTAGTGCAAAACAATTTGCATGGTGTGTCATCCTTTCAGTGTAAGTGTTGGTGTGTGCAGTGGTCTATCACTCTTAATCTGCACCCCAAAACAATTCTCACAAAGATCTATTTCTTCAGGTCCGTGCAAACAATTATCAGTGTTTTTTTGTAAAAAAAAAACAAAGCCAGTAGTGTAAAAAAAAATTGCATAGTGTGTTACACTTCAAGTGTAAGTGAGGATGTGTGCGGTGGTGACCCACCCTTAATCTGCACCCCAAAACAATTCTCAAGTGTATTATAAACAGTGTGGATTAAACCAAGCACGCTTTATACATGTCCATTCATCTATACATATATGAAAAGTAAATAAAATGAATGACAAGAAAAAGGTAAAAGCATTTTATATACAAACTAAATTACTGCATATGCTTTCAATGTCAAAATTCTTTTTTGCTTACTTTATAAAATAGTTAGAAAGGCTCTTTCAAACAGTTCAATAAAGTAATTGTATTACGGTCACTGTATATTTTCCAAACAAAAACAAATCAATATTAGAAATGAGCTGTGAACATTTCTGTTTGCAAAATCTAGTACACACACTTTGGAGCTTACATAACAGAAAGTCAAAGAGGAAAAACTAAAAATATAAAATGATATAATTTGTACAAGTGTTAATTTGTAACATATATTACTAGCAAGTTTGTAAGCTATTTGTAATAGCTTAATGCCGTGCATTCATTCATTTACAAAGCATACCAGAAAACAAAAAATATAGTATCTAAATTGTGATATACATTAAGTATTATTTTGACTACTTAGAAATAACATTCTCTAAAACAAAATATTTTTATATAAAAATTCCTAAGAAAGCATATAATTTTTATTGACATGTACATTTTTATTTCCTATTTGCTATCTTGATAACCTTCTGATGCATCACGACCAACTTGAAGCTTGGAGCTGTGCATCCACCTTTTGAATTTTTCCTATGAACGTATCAACATCATAGGATTTCGTTTTGATCAAACGCCTCAGCCATTGTGTGCACACCTAGTGACCTGAGCCTAATGCGCAGGCAGGACTGCCGACATCTCTGCCAGGCCCAGCTAAAGGGAGGGGGCGTGGCCAATCAGGGAGGTGTGGCCAGACCCCTCCTTCCGGAATAAAAAATTACCGTATTCGCGGCCGCATAGGAGGCGCATGTGTCAGGGGGTGGGGGCGCATTCGCACCCCCGAGAGGCATATAACACTGGGAGAGAGGTCTGACTGCTGCTGTAGCAGCCTCTCTCCCTAGCCCGGCACATTGTGACAGCAGCGTGTGCTGGGCTGGCGAGAGAGGCTGCTGCAGAAGCAGTCAGTCCTCTCTCCCTGCTGCCCGAACTTGATGGCAGCGGCTGGGGCGGGGTGGGGAGCGGGCTGCAGGACCCAGGCCCCCGCTGGGCCCCTTCAACAGGCCCAGGTAAATAGTACCTGCTCCCTCCCCTCTTCGCACCCTTGTGCGCTGGGTCACTTTACAGGACTGCCCATCGACAGTTCTTTCCAAAAGCTGGTAATTGTTACTTTGGTGACCAATTGGGGATACCCGTATTTGAAGAATGTCTGTTTGTTATACACTGTTTATTTTATATTAAACAATATTTCACTACAGTATGTTGATTTCCTCTATTTTTGGACACGTGTATGAGCTAAAGAGGAGTTTACATGGATGAATCCTTCTAGGGAAGTGATGGTGAACAACATACCTGAATCAGCTGAGCTATATTTCTTCGCTTAATGGGAATATAACAACCCTGTTCCTAACCAGCGCTGGTATAGTGGTATCTAACTCTGTTTTTTTCTATTGGCACAGTAAATGCTGCACAGTTGCTGTCAATGATACGTCAACCTCCCAGGCCCACTAAAATCCTTGGATATTGCATCCAAGTTCCTTCTGCGTCTCACGGCGGCAATCATCAGGATGTATGCGATGTGGGACTGGGATGCATGTATTATTCTTCCAACATGGGATGCATGTACAGTACAATACTTCCAACCTTTGACATTTTAATTTGTTAGAGAACCAAAGTGTACAATGACAAGACCAGTATGTTTACGGATGATTTGTGAGCTGTTATACGTGGATGGTCTACAGCACGCCTGGCCAACCTGTGGCTCTCCAACTGTTGTAAAACTACAGGTCCCAGCATAGCCTTCCACTGATCAGCTGGTAAAGCATGGTGGGACTTGTAGTTTCACAATAGTTGGAGAGCCATAGGTTGGCCAAGTCTGGTCTACGGTGTCAAAGTTTGTGGAGCTACAAGCTCCAAATATATAAATCCAGTCCTGATTGCTATCATAAAATAAATTGCATAATCGTATCTGCTAAGATACTTTACATGTATAAATACAGTACATCGTTTAAAATAACCCATTAGTAAAGTTAAAAGGGTATAGCAAGTGAAAAAATAATTTGTCTGTTTTAGTCCTGAAGTACAATGTGCATTATGCTGCTGACATTCACTTAAAAATATCATCAAAATAATTATCCTATATTTAGTTTACTGAAAATATAAAATCATAGGCCATCCATTTAATGAGGGTGGTATTTTCGTTTTAAATAAATGTAATTATCTTCACTGAGCACTTTGTCCTTTTTGATGTAGAAACTGTAATTTTCTTATTTCCAAAACATAAGCGTGCATTTTTTATGGTAATTTGATTTAATTAATTTTGATACCTACATGCACAACACACGTAATTGGGTCACAATTCTGTGACCTAAATTAGTGACTGACAAAAATCCTGAGAAAATCATCACAAAAAGAGATCTATACACATAAAATATTAATGAATATAACTATTGTCTTAACCAGAGCTGTCTGGATATTTCAGTGCCCAGGGCATGCTGGGTGCCCCTCCCTCCTTGCTGTCATGTACAGTATAAACACAAGCCCTCTCTTGTTTCTCTCCTGTAGCTCTATAACCAACTCTGTCAGCACGATTTTGGAGAGAGAACAGCCTAATGGTACATAACCATTAAGAAGTGGCAGACAGGGGAGAACGGCTCTTTAGGGAGTCTTGAACCGGTACAGATGAGGCAAAAATTTCCATGAATTTCCCAATCACAAAATTGTTGATTTCTGCATTGTGAAGTATAGAGCAAGGAGAACCTATCAAAGGATGATTTGGGAAATCATCATGTAAATAACCAAAATTAATCTCAATGGTTTCAGACATCAAGATAAATTGGAGAAGTTGTGCAGATCAACCAATCAGCTTCTAACTGTCATTTATCTAGCACAGTATATGAAACTACAGTTAGTAGCTGATTGGTTGCTTTGGCAACTACTCCACTTTATCTCTCTCCAAGGTTTGATACATCTCCCCTCCAGTGGGATGAGTGTGATTTCATATTAGAGATGAATGGTTCAGACACGGAAAAATCTGACAGAACCGCATTTTGAGATATAGATTCGAACTGAGGCATGCCTCGGTTCCTCTCAGCAAAGTTGGTTCTCAAAACGAATTTCCCGAAATTTTCCCGAATATGTTGGATCTTGTGCTTTGGATTGCATACAAGCCCCTCCCTGTCATATTTCTTCTACTTCTGATTCCTCCCTGAAGCAGCTTCACCTTTGTGAGCAGGCTGAAAGGACTGCAGAGGTCATACTGTATTAGAACTAGAAGAAGTGGTTAATTAAAAAGAATGTGTGGAGTCCTCCTCAAATCAGTCACCTGCTCCGGACCTCTGAGCCTGGTCTGGTATTGGAAAATAGGGGTTCACCAATAACTAGTACCAGGCTGAACCAGTCTCCCCATCACCATAGTGACAAAATAAACAATGATAGCTACCGAGAAAAACAAATATACAGTACATATATCAACATTATTCCAAAACTTCTTTGTTTATTTTTACACTATGGTGTTGGGAAGCACTGCGGGACCCACCCCCTGGATGGTACATCAGCACTGTAGTGCATAATGATGACATCATCAGGCCACCAATGGGGACAGAAGTACGGCAATATCAGCACCTGGATGAGAGCACTATAAAGGTACTTGTTTATTGTTCATTATCCTTGAAGAAATGTCAAACAAGGATAAGAAACCTTGGAATTAATTCTCAAGTATTTGAGTCTTGTGTTATGTTGCTTAGTCTGAGAGTGCCATCCGCATGCTGTACCCTAATTATTATCACAAACAAATCGGATAGGCACTTCAGCAAGTTATTATGTACAGCTGTGGCGAGTGCGGTCAGTGAAGTAATATATATATATATATACTTATATATACAAACACACCGGCACTCTGTGTAAATAAAGACTCAGACCAGCATACAGGATAACATCAACGTTTCGATGTTGTTATCAGGATAAAAAATGACAATAACACACACTTACTTGTACCAACACCATCGTCTTGGCACTTTACATCCGAAAGGATTGAATGATAGCCTAGGCCTGCATTGTTTTTTATAAAGTAATATTTGTTATTTAACCTTTAGGATACTAGGTACTTTCTATTTAGATTGTAGAATGTGAACTTACCTGGTGATGAAATATTTAAAGTTTTCAATATCTCTAATTCATCGAATATGATCTATTTAGGTTTTTGGAGATTACTGTTATGTTTAATTGTTCTGGCACGGGTTTCTGCCCGGGATTACCTTTAACAATATACAGGTGAAGGAGTGTTGTGGTTTTTACTAGAAACATCGTGCCACTTAGATTTCAGCTCAATGTGTGGGATGAATATGATTATTGTTACCAATAGCAACATGGGTCTTATAACAGATTTTTGGCCAGAGACTTATGTTGATTGCCGATTTATTGCTATTTTTGTCATTTGAATATTATCCTATATGATGGTTCCATACTTCATTGTCTTCATGTTTATGTTTATTCACATGGTAGCGGTGGTAACGGGTCGCGCGGGTGACGTCATCTGTGGGCGCCGCCATTACGGACCCGGAAACCACAGCAGAGCACATGGGAGTGGTGTTGGTACAAGTAAGTGTGTGTTATTGTCATTTTTTATCCTGATGACGATGTAACAACATCGAAACGTTGATGTTATCCTGCCTGCTGGTCTGAGTCTTTATTTACACAGAGTGCCGCCGGTGTGTTTGTATATTGGAGTCCCCGGAACATTGTTTACAGCACAAGGGAGTGCCACCTATACAGTTTGTTTTATATATATATATATATAACATTTATAATAGGCTTAATCCATGGCACTCAAACATCTGTGGTGCCTATAATGACTCTCAAAAATATCAGCATTGCTCTGCCACATCTACCTCCAGCCATCACACAGGTTTTACATACATAAGTTACATGATTACGTGCCCATGCGGACTACAGTACGTAGGCAGAACAGCCTGGAAACTGAGCCTATGTATAGGAGAACACATAAGAAATATCAAACACAAGCTAGACTCACACAGCATGCCTGATCACTTTAATAAAGAAAACAACGGAAACCCCAATCTCCTAACATTCACAGCAATAAAGAAAGTGAGAACAACATGGAGAGGCGGCAACTACCTACGTTCCATGTCACAAGAAGAAACCAGACAGATCTACAAACTGAAAACCCTCACACCTAAGGGTCTCAACATCGACTTTGAGTTTTAAGAATTCTTGAAAGAATGAACCCCGAGAGAATGAATAAAGCTATATATGTGACCCCTACATACATACCATCCTGGCTACGCCCAAACACTTCTGAACTTGGAAGCTAAGCAGGGTTGGGCCAGACCAGTAATGAGTTGGGAGACCTCTCATGAATATCTGGTTATGTAGCAAATGTCACTACAAACTGAATTCTTCTCACACTTAGGGGTACAAGCACAGTTACTAAAAAGAGACCGATATCTATCAACCAACATACAATATAGGCACAATAACCACTATAACGTGGAAAACCATCATCAAAACTACCCCACCTAGAACAACAAAATTATCACAATACTCTTGACTCCTCAGTCTCCAAAAAATCAAAAAAATCAAAATGTAATTGCAAATACAAATATCATTACAAACAACTAATATACCATGAACTAAATCTTCAATCACTGTGTCAGGATAGGGGTCCCTCTCCTGGGGTAGATGGACTCCCTCTTTACACACACAGCAGCTGGAGAAACAGGACACAGTTCTGGGGTTCTCGCGCAAGCTGGACGGAGCCAGTCTTTATTGTGCCAGACACATTAACAAAAATAAAATATAAACAAAATCCTAGCCTGTCTGGGCTCTAACTAGTCAGCAGATTCCCTCACTATCAGAACACTAAAAAAGTTCACGTCCAGTATTTACAGGTTTGTATCAAACAGCATCTCAGAGCAAGCTAGCCTGCGGGCCTGCTCTCCCAGGTGTGAGACACTCAGCCACAACTAAAGCCTGCTTATATCAGCCATTTCCAGGTGCAAGCACTAATGAGCCTGCTACCAGGCTGAAAAGCCCAACACCTGGAGTGGCCTGTGGATGGAGCCCTCCCTCTCCTCACATCCACACCCCCAGGACTCATTCCAGCTTTTCACCAAAGCCGACATTTCTAGTCTGTTTTGTCAAACAGATTTCTCCTGGGGGTTTCAAAACACATACAGGTATATGACAGGAATCTGGGACACACATAGAAGCCATTCCAAACTTTTCCAGTGCTTCTATCACATATCCTCCCTTTGTTTCGACCTGTGGGGTGGAACAATTGCAGCCCCCAAACAATGAACGCATGACAAAGCATCTCCATTGGCCAGCTGGCTTCCTGGCCTGTGTTCTACCAAAAATTTTAAGTTTTGCAATGCCAAGAACCACCTTGTTATTCTCCCATTGCTCTCCTTGTTCTCTGACATCCACTTCAACTGGGCATGGTCAGTGATCAGCCTTACTTTCCTTCCCACCAGGTAGTACCTGAGAGTTTCAAATGACCATTTTATAGCCAACACTTCCTTCTCGACTGTAACATAGTTTCTCTCATGTACATTTAATTTCCTGCTTAGGTAAAAAATAGGGTGTTCCTCACCTTCCTTGCTCTGGGACAGGACCACTCCTATACCTACTTCTGATGCATCCGTTTGCACAACAAACTCCCTGTCAAAATCAGGAGTCATCAGAAGTGGTTGGGAACACAATGCTATTTTCAACTCCTGAAAAGCCTTCTCTGCTTCAGGACTCCATTCCACCATGACTTTCTGTTTGCCTTTGGTAAGGTCAGTCAGTTTGACTGTAATGGTGGGAAATTGGGTATAAACCTCCTAAAATACCCAGTAATCCCTAAGAAGGCTCTCACCTGCTTATTATTCAGGGGTCGTGGCCAGTTTTGTATTGCCTCAATCTTATTAAGCTGTAGCTTTATCAAACCTCTGCCAATGGTGTATCCAAGATACTTTACTTCTTCCATCCCTAGACAACACTTTTTGGGTTGGCTGTCAAACCTGCCTTATAGATGGAGCCCAACACTGCTTGTACTCTGGGCAAGTGAGACTGCCAATCAGGACTATGAATGACCACATCATCCAGATAAGCAGCAGCATACTGTCTATGGGGCCTTAGAATCATATCCATCATTCTTTGAAAGGTAGCAGGTGCCCCATGTAGCCCAAAGGGCAACATCTTGTATTGAAACAACCCCTCCGGTGCAGAAAAAGCTGTCTTTTCTTTGGCATTCTCAGTTAACGGCACTTGCCAATACCCTTTGGTTAAGTCAAGAGTGGTTAAATATCTGGCTGTCCCTAGCCTTTCAATTAGTTCATCCACCCTAGGCATTGGGTAGGCATCGAACTTTGACACACTGTTCAATTTCCAGAAGTCATTGCAGAAACGCACACTCCCATCAGGCTTTGTAATAAGCACAATGGGACTTGACCACTCACTATGCGATTCTTCAATTACATCCAACTGTAAAAATGTTTTAATTTCTTTCAATACTGATTCTCTTTGGGCTTCTGGTAACCTATAGGACTTTAGGTTAACCATAACCCCTGGATCAGTGATTATGTCATGTTTAATGACCATGGTTTTTCCTGGTATGTCAGAAAACAGCACCCTATTTCTGATCAGAAATTCCTTAACTTTCTGCTGTTGAATTGCTGACAGGGTTTTTGTCACTGTCACTTCGGGAACCACTGGCCCTGCGTTTACTGGAGAGGCTCGGATGGCTGACAGTGCTGCTCTATCCTTCCAGGGTTTTATAAGATTTACATGGTATATCTGTTCTGGCTTTCTTTTCCCTGGCTGGTAAACTTTATAATTGACCTGCCCCACTTTTTCTAAAATTTCAAAGGGTCCTTGCCATTTAGCCAAAAGTTTACTTTCAACTGTGGGAACCAACACTAACACTCTGTCCCCAGGAGCAAAGTTGCGTAACTGAGCATTACGGTTGTATACCCTCTGCTGTGCCTGTTGGGCTGTTCCAAGTGCTCTCTCACTATCGGCACCACAGCAGCAATTCTTTCTTACATTTGGGAAACATGCTCAATAACTGTTTTATACAGACTGGACAGCCCCTCCCATTTCTCTTTGGCAATGTCCAGTAACCCCCTTGGGTGTCTCCCACATAAATTAAAAGGTGAAAAACCAGATGGAGGATTGGGGAACCTCTCTTATGGCCAACAACAAATAAGGCAACAAGTAATCCCATTCTCTCCCATCCATGCCGACTACTTTTCTTAGCATATGTTTTAACATCTTGTTAAACCTCTCCACCAACCCATCGGTTTGGGGGTGATAGACTGAAGTTCTTAACTGTTCAATTTTGAACAGGCGGCATAACTCCTTCATGACTTTTGATATAAATGGGGTACCCTGGTCAGTCAGTATTTCCTTAGGTATTCCCAACCTGCTAAAGACATGGACTAACTCTCTAGCAATGGACTTGGTTGACGCATTGCGCAATGGTATCGCTTCCGGGTACCTGGTAACATAATCCGTTATCACCAGAATATATTGATGGCCCCTGGCAGACTTCATTATAAGTCCAACTAAATCCATAGCTATTCTTTCACATGGCACCTCTATAATAGGTAATGGGACTAGTGGACTTTTAAAATGTGGTCTGGGAGCATGATACTGACATTCAGGACAGGATGCACAAAAGTCAGATACCTCTTAATGGACTCCGGGCCAGAAACACCTCTGCAAAATTCGCTCAGTGGTTTTCTCTACCCCCAGGTGGCCTGCCGTTATATGAACATGAGTCAGATCTAACACTGTTCTTCTGTATGCTTTGGGAACTATTAATTGTTCCACAATATCTTCCCCTTTCTTAGTCACCTGATACAAAAAATCCTGACATACTGCCATGTGAGGATATGACAAAGGACTATCGGGGTCTATGGGTTTACCATCGATCACTTTGACATTCTCCCTGGCTTTTACCAGAGTAGAGTCATTTAACTGCTCCACGGCAAAGACCTCTCTTCTGACCTCTAAATCAGGCAGACGATCAACTGGCTCAATAACACTTCCCACCTCAGTGGGAGGCACATCACTTGGCGAGCCACAATCACGCTCTGCATTCTCTAGTTCGCCAATCATACTAGAAAAAGGGAGCATCTCTGACCCTGAAGAAACGTCTTCTGCTACTACATCAGTAACCTTCTCAAATGGGTCAGGGTGGTTTACCTCTGTAAAAAATCGGCTTTCCCACAGCTTCCAGAAGTGAGCAAAGTCTCTCCTCAATATTGCATCATACATTAAGCCATGTACTAAACCCACAGAGAATATTGCGGAACCACATGGTGTTTCTATGTTCACTTCCACAGTCACATAATAGCAAGTGTCCCCATGTATGCAGGTCACACCAATAGTTTCCCCCTTACGCTTCAAGGGGTTCACCAGGTCAGCTTACATAAGTGTAACCAGGCTACCAGAATCTAACAGCACCTCTACTCGGTTGCCTTCTACAGTGAGTACACACATGTGCTTATCTGTCTCAGCCTGCTGGTAAGCAGTACAGGCTGGCTGTGCAAAGAAAGACCCCCTGTGGTTGACTTGAGCAGTATCACATTGCATAGGTTCAGAGGTAAGTGAAAAATTAGCCGCAATATGGCTGAAACCACCACATCGGAAACACTGAGTCATTATTATCTAGTCTTTTACTGGGTAGGAACCTTCCTGGCCTGGCTGGCCTGTCTCCAGGTTCCACACCCTCAGTCTTAAGTACATTCCATCGCCCAGCACCCTTCTCCCCTGGATCAGTCTTACCAATGTCGATGGGAGTTCGCCGATGAGCCATCGGGGCTCGGTGGTGCAGACTCAACAGCTCCTCAGCTGCCACATACCTCTCCACCAGTTCAACTAACTGGTTTGTGGACTTAAGGTATGCATGGCTCACCCACTTGCACAGAGTTGCAGGTAACGATCGTAGATACTGGTCCATCATGACTCTTTCCACGATCTGTGGTCCTGTCAGCATCTCGGGCTGTAGCCATTTTGTGGTTAGATAGACGAGGTCATGCATCTGTGAGCGTGGAGGCTTTTCCATTTGGAGCTCCCAGCGGTGGACTCATTTGGCACGAACAAATGTGGTGACTCCCAAGCGAGTTAGGATCTCCCGTTTTAGCTTCACATAGTCCTTTGCATCAGTCAAGCACAGTCATAGTAGGCCTTTTGTGGTTCTCCAGACAGGAAGGGTGCCACAAGACTTGCCCACTGTTCCATGGGCGGTTCTCTCAAAGGCCGTGAGATACGCCTCCACATCATCACTTGGAGTCATCTTCTGTAAAAAATGACTGGCGCGTATGGAGCGAGTGTGGTTTGGAGGGTCAGTGGAAGCATCTCCAGACCGGGCTACTAGGTGTTGTACCACCTCTTTTATGGCCGGGCTGTTTTTCCTTGCTGCAATTTCAGTGTGTGATTGCCCGCATTCTCCTCCAATTGTGACACAGTCAGGATAGGGGTCCCTCTCCTGGGGTATATGGACTCCCTCTTTACACACAGCAGCCGGAGACACAGGACACAGTTCTGGGGTTTTCCTGCAAGCTGGACGGAGCCAGTCTTTATTGTACCAGACACATAAACAAAAATAAAACATAAACAAAATCCTAGCCCATCTGGGCTCTAACTAGACAGCAGATTCAGAACACTAAACAAGTTCACGTCCACAGTACTGGGGGTTTCAAAACACATAGGACAGGAATCTGGGACACACATAGAAGCCATTCCAAACTTTTCCATTGCTTCTATCTCACCACATACTGCTTAAATACTCAACATATGTCTATATGTTCACTACAAATTCATTATACCCAATCCCTTATACTAATTCATACTTAGTTATTTATTCATTTGCTATATTTATTATTATTTTTTCACACATTATTCCGACATTTAGGAATTTTTTATCTGAATCTAGTATATTTTCTATTTTTTTTTATCTGTTCTGATTTCGCCAGAATATATATATTTCAGCTTATGCTGGCAATTCACGATCTAATGATTTGCCATGATATGCATGTATCTGCATATGCGCAATTCTATATGCACATACATAGGCTTACAGGATTACCATAATTTGTATATTCACATCATATATAAGTATGTCATGTATTTATATTGTAAATACCAAAAATGGTATTCAATCATGGATGGAGACCCCAACATCCAAACAACAAGGACTACAAACTTTGAAAGAATCTACTACCACAGTTAAACTTAGGCTGGTCCCCAATGAGCAATCAAGGAGGAGCCAATTAAGCCTTTAAATAAAGGATTCCTTGCAAGACCCATCCTTACACAGCCCTGACGAAGCCCGCACAAATCTCAGCTGGTGATACGCATTGGCCACGCCCCATTTACCTGCCGGACTTGCCGGACGGACCCCAGAGACAACTATACCGGCGGTGAGATACAGTGCACGGTCACCGTCGGAGCGCCCAAGGAAGCAGCTGCCGTAATCCATCCCAGGCAGCAGCCACACTGCGCACAGGCAATCGGCACTCAGCGAGTACAAGGAGGCCACTTCCACATCGTGGCACACGACTATGCCACACCAACATCCAGAAATCAGACTGCACAGCAGGACGAGGTAGGGGGTGCATGCACCCACTTACAGACATTAGCAACACTGCACCCAATGCAGTGCTCAGTAGCCACTGCTACCATCCTTAAGACTGTTGTAAAACCTTTGTGAATAAGACCATTCTGTGAACCACAGCGTTCCATACAACAACTGTGAACTTTCTCATTTATACATTGTATCAATAATATTGCTCTTCTAGATAGGACTGCTCTCAAGCAATATGATCCTAATTGATTTTATCCATTCCATATTTACCCATTTTATACATTGTCAGTACCTTCCAATTTGATCCAGTTGTACAACATCTTTGGTCATTTTATATTTTAGATTTTATTACATATCTATTAAATGTTTTACCAATCAGATTAAATTTGCATACTTTTTACATTCTTTGTGTAACATATATTTTGTTATGCTAGGAACTAGACACACCACCATATTGATCACATTCTTCTTTGGTGATATTGGGAAAATCACCAGTGTCTAAAGCCACAACACTAACTCACCTCATCCCCCACTCCTACTTCCAAGTAGCACACATACACCACCCAGCTGCATATATAGGTATTACATACAAATGATGCTTCTTCCATGAATATTGTCCCTGGCTTTTTCTTCATCAGCCAATATGTTTGTTCCAATTACTTTTATATTTACTTATCACTAACCACACAACTTATTCCTTATTTTACATAATTCATACTTTGCACTTATCCACCCAGAGTCATTTATATCAATAAATGTAAAATAGAGGGAGTACTGTATGTGTCCCCCTAAAGTTAATAAACATTTATGGAATTAGAAATATCAAACAAAACAATTTATTGATAAAAGGAGCAATCAAAAATGACAAAGATAATGAAAAAGAAAGATATTCTTTAATATGTACTCAGTAACTCTTTAGACTGCATTCAGAATATAAATAGTACAATGACAAATACTATCAAAATCTGGGTATATCCATATAATGATTTAATTCTGGTACAAAATGTCCCTCTCAGCTTATAAAAATTACCCTGGATAGAATGAGCTCTAATCACCAGGATACAGGACAGAACACTCTGTTTAAAATAGGACTAATAGCTGGCTGCAAAAATTAGAGCATAGATATAGACCAATTAATTGATGTATCAGTCTCTAATGTGCTTTCCAGACTCAGAATAAAGATCAATGTTCTGTGCAGAAAAGGAACACAATGATAATGCATAAGTAGAAGTGCTAGCGCTACGAGATAAACTGTGATTTGATAAACGACTAGATGTTAATAATATTATTGATTATGGTTTTCTTACACTGGGACGTATGTGAATAAAGATAAATGGTGAATGTTAATCAGGGTGTAATCCACCTATTAAACTTAAACTTAAGGGTGGGTGTTCTTATGACAAGGTCTATTGTCCTGGTGTGATCCACCTAATAAACTATGGGGTGGGCATTCTTATAATGAAGATTAATGTCCTGGAAATATATATAATATATGGGGCCTGGGTTTGCAATAACTTTAGGCAGGATGTTCTTATACAGCCAGTTGTCAGTACTTCTATTGAAAGTCACTGATGAGGTACTCCAAACAATTAATTCCCTTCATCCACTGGTATATTTCAGTCTCTGACTCACCTCCTCAGACGTCACCATATGAGGAAAAGAGAGAAACCGGAGCATCAGGTGCAGGCATGCAATGGTGCTGTGATACAAGGTAGATTGTGCCAACTTACCCAGCTCCTGTCGCGAATTCACAGATGCGCCTGCAGTCCCTGCTCCACGGTCCAGTGTGTGCGGGTATAGGGGTGGGTGGTGGTCTGGCTAGACCATATATACACTATGAACGTGGATGTATGGGAATAAAACTGTATTTATTGCCTGTCCACACACCTAGGTGCTGCAAGTGGTACAGGTAATTTAAAAATGGCAGTAATCACGTATACATATATAGTATTGCCAATTATACAAGTTCAGGGGTATAAAGTCTGTAGGTGTTAGGTAGGTCCCCAACGCGTTTCGTCCCCTGTAGGGACTTTTTCAAGGGTAGGTGGTCTGGTGGGCACAATGCACTGCCTTAAATACCTTAATTTTGATCCACATGTGGTGTTCATCATGCTACTTCCGGTTCGCGGTAACCACTGTGCGCTGGTCCCGTCACTAGAGTGTGCTAAACCCTCTACATGGTGAGCTAACTGCGCATGCTCCATGCGCTAACTGCAGACACTTTATAACATAGTAAGGTGCGGTAGATCTAACTGTCTGTGCCACAGCGTGTGATGCAGCTACCTTGGTCTCCCCTGTCTCCATAATGTGGGCGGCCATTTTGGGTGGGATTTTTTTCTTATATTCAGTAACTATAGAACCGTGCTTCCCGTGAAGAGGCATTGTGTGCTGCAGGATAATTCCTTGTTCCCCTACAGACTTTATACCCCTGAACTTGTATAATTGGCAATACTATATATGTATACGTGATTACTGCCATTTTTAAATTACCTGTACCACTTGCAGCACCTAGGTGTGTGGACAGGCAATAAATACAGTTTTATTCCCATACATCCACATTCATAGTGTATATATGGTCTAGCCAGACCACCACCCACCCCTATACCCGCACACACTGGACCGTGGAGCAGGGACTGCAGGCGCATCTGTGAATTCGCGACAGGAGCTGGGTAAGTTGGCACAATCTACCTTGTATCACAGCACCATTGCATGCCTGCACCTGATGCTCCGGTTTCTCTCTTTTCCTCATATGGGTGACGTCTGAGGAGGTGAGTCAGAGACTGAAATATACCAGTGGATGAAGGGAATTAATTGTTTGGAGTACCTCATCAGTGACTTTCAATAGAAGTACTGACAACTGGCTGTATAAGAACATCCTGCCTAAAGTTATTGCAAACCCAGGCCCCATATATTATATATATTTCCAGGACATTAATCTTCATTATAAGAACGCCCACCCCACAGTTTATTAGGTGGATCACACCAGGACAATAGACCTTGTCATAAGAACACCCACCCTTAAGTTTAAGTTTAATAGGTGGATTACACCCTGATTAACATTCACCATTTATCTTTATTCACATACGTCCCAGTGTAAGAAAACCATAATCAATAATATTATTAACATCTAGTCGTTTATCAAATCACAGTTTATCTCGTAGCGCTAGCACTTCTACTTTTGTTTATCATTTATCCATATGAGGTTGGGATACCTCCTTTGTGTCTAGCAGCTAGAGGTAAAACTACATTCCTATAGCGCGAACCACTAAAAAGCACAATGATAATGCAAGCTTATTCAGATCGCTGTTTCTAATAAACAGAAACATGGCCTAGTCAGCAGGATCACCATTGATATCACATTTAGTAAACCACTGACAGTTCTGAGGATAGAATTTATATGCTATACAGCCAGGATTATATTTATCAACTGGCAAACTAGAGTAGCAAAAACGTTCCAAGCTTGACCAATAAAAAGCCAATAAAACTGGTTCTCACGCATTTCTCCACAGTTTTTGTGTGGTTTCTTATGGTGATTCAAACCAGGTGAACTAATAAAAACATGTCTTGATGTAACAATTCTGCAACCTATAAGTTACATGGTCTAAATAAATAATGTATAATTTAAAAAAAGCAGTGTGAGTGGCAGTCTATGCTACCCTATAACTAATAAGACCTTTGTATCCAAACAACTTCGTGTAATCATTTAAAAAAAGAGTTATAGTTACAATTAGAATCCTGGTTTGTAGCACTGTATGTCTATTTTTAATGTTTATAACCAGATACGTAAATGCTGTTCAGGTTCTAGCTATACCAACAAGTGTTATCTTAGAAATCTATAAAGGGTCTTTTGCGAGTAACCACAGAGAAGCATTGCAAAAATATTTTAAAAAATAAATTTCTATTGTGTAGAGTTTAATTATTGTTTATCACTATTGTATCATTAAGCTTAATAGGGAAAGGGATCCAAGAACAAAATTTCAAATAAATGTCATGCTTACCTAACAGTTTAACTGTATCCACTGGATGTGTATGTTTTATATGTTCAATCCCATGTATTGTCCTCTTATGACACCATGTTTTGCAAACTGGATACTAGTAATGAAAGCTATGGAAATTAGTAGCATAGTGAAGTTTTAACTGTTTTATTGTAACAAAACGTAGTCCAGACAATACAGGGTATAAACAAACCAAGGGCCTGATTCAGAGCCGCTCGCTCTGAATCAGGGCCGGGCTTTTTTTTTTTTGAAGCGACCTCTTGGCCACTCGCATAGCTATGGGTGACCACCCACAGCTATAGCAAGCGGCCATGATGATGGTCGCGATGGTCAAGACCATCGCGACCATCGGGCTTGTGACAAGACCCTTGTGGTAGGGTCTCATTCATCGCAAGCCCCAGAGAGCTTTCGGCTCTAACAGAGCCGGAAGCTCTCCACTGACATCACTCGTGACGTCAGTGGGGCCGCCCCCAAACGGCAAGCGTTCCCTCGGGAACGCCTCCATTTGGGCAGCCACCCCCCGGCCCGCCCACCAAAGGGGGCGAGCTGTCACTCAACATCGACAGCTCGTCCCCTTTGGTGCGAGACCTGGAGCGACGGATTGCCCATCGCTAGCCGGGTCTCACGCATGCGCACGACGGAGCCGGCTTCGTCGTGTGCGTGCGCCGTGGGCCACCATCGACCCGGTTGTGAGCGCTCAGCGCTTGCGACCAGGTCTGAATCAGGCCCCAAGTTCAGTGTAGCTGGAAACTTTGGGTATGGCTGGATAGCAGCTGAACTGAGCAGACGGTCTCAGGCAAAGCAGAAAAAAACATAAAATCAAGTAAACTTAACTTCTGGCAAATTCAGACAAATTGTGAGCTAGAAACAATGGTAATCTGTCAGGACCAAGGAACCAGCATTGGTTGTCAGGCATAAGAATATGAAATCAGTGGCTGGAACATGGATGAATACATCCAGTTAAAAACAAACAATGACCAGCAAGGTGCATGGTGAGGAGCAGGAATACAACAGTGACATGCAGTGAAGTCAATGGTTGGGGAGGCACACATAGAGATGAGTCTGAGTGCTGGGAGCGTGTCTCACCCCCTACCCCTTGTAACTCACCCATCACTACACTAAGCTTCAGTGTCCACTGATTCTCCTACCTGCATCACTGTGTCTTGATCTCTAAACACTTCAGTGTACTTCCTGGTCACATGACACATCCAAGGTGTCTATCAGTGCTCAAGGCACGCCCCCCAATAGTCAGAGGCATGCAAAGATGATGTTTATAAGTTATAAGTATCTTCTTTGTATTATTGTATTATTCTAATTATTTTTATATCACATCTCAGGAATATGACAGGGGAGGCTCTGCCTCCCTTGCCTACGCTGACTGCACATCCCTGGAATACAATAGTCAGAGAGACAGGTGCAGGTGATTAAATGAGAATGAGAGACTTTTGCATGGGAGTAGAAAATGTCCGAATACATGAGCAGCATCTCTGGTAGCACAGAGGTACTGCAGGCCAGATACAAAATAAAGACAGAGGACGCTAAACCGTGGATGCACGCTATGGGCGATTATCGTCCATCTGCGCATGCGTATGTATCGCAGTGCGCATGCGCGAACCAGTCATTGCGATCGGGAATCGTGCGCTCTTAACACAAAGACTGAGCGCTACTTTGACTGACAGAATGTGCCGTTTGTGGGTGGTAACAGGGGAAGGTGCTTGTGAATGGGGGAGTGGTGCTGCGAACGCAGGCGTGTCTGGCCGTCAAAACAGAGTTTTATGGGTGTGCATAATTAGCATGGAGGCATCATTGTACATGTCCCTTGGTTTTATTGTAGCCTGCAGTGATCGCAGTGCTTGTGGCGGGGTAGAGTCTACCTCAAGCGCTGCGTGCAGTTCTGATGGCTCTCGATGGTTCTGATTAATCACACACTTCCTGGAGATGACGTGTGTTAAGAAAGAAAAGTGGGCGTCTTTATACCGGCGTGCGCTCACTCTGCTGTCGCTCTCTAAGACATAGAGGGCGTCCTTACACCAGACAGTGCGTTCGTGGAATTTGCATACCCGGCCCCTTTTGGCAGCAAGAGAGCGCAGCTTAGTGTCCGGGTCTGAATTGACCCCAGAGTTCTAACACACCATCATGACAACACAAAATATGTTGAAGTGTGTTTTCTATCTCTTAAAAATGTTCGGTCTATACACCTAAAACCTTGTGTGGAATGTACAGTTTGTTTGTCAAATGTATTGTGCTCCACATATATTCTCAACCAAATAGTTTTCATGTGGACAGACAATTAATACAACTTTCAATTAAATATTTATCTGAATTACTTCAAAGTCTACCAAAACTACAGGGCCATAACTAGGGAAGGGTGAGTGGTGCCACCGCCCAGGGAGTTAAACCTACGGAACGGCACCATCGCTGCCCCATGGCATGTACCCTAAGATCGCAGGATGTCTGGAACAGTGACCTGCAGTCTAGTAAGCTGCATAGAGCTGTCCGCAGTGGCATCAGCTTCTTCCTAGTGTTATAGGCCTCACCCCCTCAGAATGACATCACATGTTTAGGGGCAGGGTTGGCACAGAGATTCCTACTCTGTTATAGCACTGCAATACTACATGTAATGCATGTTTTTTTTGCATAACATTCACAACCCTGACTAACTTGTGCCAAGCCACAACTCATTGCCTTCCGCCACACCTGCATTTTGTCACTAGCTGTCTTGACTCTAACATAGAAAGGAAACCACTAATGATTCAGAAATCATCATTACATTTCATCAAACTGTGCAGGTTAGTATCATTACAATGAATTGCTTTATACCCATTATGTAACGTCATACAATATCAAACAGCAAACAGTCTAAATATATATCACCAGAATATATCTAATATAACACAGATAACAATTTTATCTATATCATCATTCTTTTGCCACTCTTGGATGTACCACACTTCCCTGGAATACGTAAGCCATGTAGCAATATGGGGTACACTTCTTTGTGCTTATTGAAAAATGACCAATGGATGATGAGAAAGCGTATGCACAGACACATCAGGTCAGGCTGCCTATCCTTAAGCTTATGAAATACCAACAGTCGGGATCCTGTCGGTCTGAATCCCGACGCCGGGATCTCGTTGGTATGCTAACCGTCCCCCTCTCCCTACCCTAACCCTCCCTCTTTGGTGCCTAACCCTAACCTCCCCCCCTAGTGCCTGAACTTAACCTCCCCCTACCCGCACACTAAACCTAACCCTCCTCCCTTAGTGCCTAACCCTAACCCTCCCACTAGTGCCTGACCCAAACCGTAAACCTAACCCTCCTCTCTTAGGGCCTTATTTACCAACAAGTTTTATCAACAAAACCAGTGATAAATTTCTCTGTGTATGATAAATGGTGCTCCAGCCAATCAGCTCCCAACTGTCAACTGTTAGAAAAATGACAGTTGGGAGCTGATTGGCTGGGGCATCATTTATCATACACAGTGAAATGTATCACTCGTTTTGGTGATAAAACTCATTAGTAAATGGGGGCCTTAGTGCCTAACCCTAACCCTGCCACTAGTGCCTAACCCTAACCCATAAACCTAACCCTCCCCTCAACACTGCTACTCACCTTTCGGCATCCCGGCGGTCGGGATACTGGCGCCAGGATTATGACTGGTGTCGGTATTCCAGCGCTGGTAATGTAAGCATCGGCATCCCGACCGCTGGCATGCCAAACGCAATATTATTGGAACAAAGGGCCTGATTCAGAGTTGTATACTATAAGCTTCGCTGCTGCGTCTTTGGCCTAAATATGCTAATGCAGCAGTAGGCATTTAAAGAAAAAAGATGCAGTATCAGATCATCATTGAGACCATCAGCTTACTCAGAATGACCATCGGAACACCTCTGCCGGAGACAAAAAATCTGCACTGAAAGATGTAGACACTGGCCTCTGCATGCCAAGAAAATGCTGCAACTTAGGGGGCACTGCGAGCGATCTCGCAAGACCCATTTTGCACATGCACAGTACAGCGTCATGCACATGCCCAGTTCCCCACTATCTGACTTTTATGGAAACCAGAAACCATCGGGTTTGCGTTCAAGTCTGAATCAGGACCATAGTTAGGGGCA
The DNA here is from genome assembly GCA_031769625.1 of Taudactylus pleione. Lineage (NCBI taxonomy): Eukaryota > Metazoa > Chordata > Amphibia > Anura > Myobatrachidae > Taudactylus > Taudactylus pleione. Next base: position 301,123 of record JAUIMM010000092.1, on the reverse strand, counting down.
GCCCCAAAACGAGTTCCTATTTCAGACCTAGGACTAGGAAGTTAAGTGGTCCCTAGGGCATGATGTATCAAGCAGTGAAATAAGTGGCCACGTTGTCCATAGCAATCAATCAGCTTCTACCTATCATTTTATAGACTGTATTTCATAAATGCTACCTTGAAGTAGATGGTTCAGTTTTACTCGGATATGATCTAAAAAACAACATCTTATTGGCTTTCCGGGTCTCACGGTTTTGGATAGCCATTAAAATAAATACAAACTTGCACTGATTTGTAGAAAAAAATGTGTAAAAACCAAACCTCTCATCTCTACCATCTCTACCAACTTCTCCACTGGCCCACTTCTCTATTCCTGTCACTGCTTGATACATCACTCACGTCCCTCTAGTTTGAAATATTGTAGCCTTCTCTTGCAAGTAAAGATCACATTAGTTGGTTGACCAAGGTGATCCTAAGATTTATTAGGTAATAAAATCTAAAATCTGCCAAAGCCCTGAGTGCAAATCTAAAGTTACGTCAAGTTTGACAGTAGATGGAATGTTAGTTAAATAAACCTAAACTATGTTAGAAAACAAAGCACTAACTATAAATATAGCCTAATGTTAATCTGATAATTAAGCTACTTGAATTCTCTTGTATGTGCTACTAAATTATGAAAGCTACACTTACAACGTTGAAAAAGGAAGGGGCCCAATTTTTTGTTCCTGGCGCCCTTAAACTTTACAATATTTTGTAAGTCTGTGAATATAAGCTGATTATTTGTTTTATCAGATGTCAGCAGCATAACAAGGCAATATGTCTTTATGAAGATACTCAGCACATATTTATCCATAAAAAATTATTGTATTTAAAAACATATGCAGTGACATGAGCTCTGGAAGGAGCCTATCTCTGCGATGTGTAAGATTCAGAGAATGTGCCCACCTAAAAAAGAAGGACTTCTACTGTGGGGCTAAGAAACATGAATTCTGAATACAATGATATGTGTAGAAACACAATTCAAATTCAGAAAAGATTAGGAAATCACAGTGATAAGGTCACAAACCCCAACAGGCTCTTCCTGGTGCAGATTCCATGAGATTACCAGATCTCACGGCACTTCTGCCTGTAGCCAAATCTCACAGCAGTCATTGCCAATTAGGTCTGTCAGAGGTATCTGGATACAGGGTGCCCAAGGGATGGATGCTGGGTACTGATAGGGCACTAACTCTATCCATCCATTCACCTCTATGTTGGACAAAGGAAAGTGACTATGCAGACCAACATCATCCTACAGGTCCATGAGGTCAAACAGCCCACACTCAGCCTAGGGAGAAGATCTGAGGAGCGGCTGAAGCAGTTTCAAAGGTAGTGCCTTGTTTAGATCCACAATTCCTAGTTACTCTAAGTATAACCATATATATCTCTCAGTGCATTATGCATCATGACATCTGCTGCAGCCGTGTTTTCACTCAACTGTATGAAAGTTCCTGCATTTCTTCCTGCATAATTATATTCACACCAGACAGTTTTCAAGTACTCTGTCTGCAAGTCTTCAACTTGTTATTATGCATAAAAAGCAATACATTCAAATCAGAACTTGCATCACTGAGAGGTATTTATTCAGTTCAACCACACTATATCTAATGAGTTTCAGTTCCTCTAGTGATGTTATCATTGTTATTGTTACATGACCTCTGTTGTGTCCTTCAATATAGAAAAAATATTTCTCCATAAAGCTCTTTCAAGAGTCCTTCACGTGCCTTGTGCTTTCCATTTCTTTTATTTCATTCTTGCTATGGATTTTGCTAATCTGGTCTGTGTCATTGTACCCGCTTATCCAACATATCATTACAAATGTGTCAGGTAGGCGTTCCGCACCTTACATAGGACCCAAAGATAATTTCTTGATAGCTGTTTTGTGGTTGGAATCAATTAAGGGTAGAATAAGGTTCTACAGCAGGCAGACCCTTGATTTAGTACCTACTGTATAGGGTCTGATTTGTGAGGAAAAGGGTTGTGGCCTGGACTATTCAATTACACGCCCTTTACCTCGCGCTCTAAATCTGTGGCTAATGAGCGTTAACCCATAGATTCCGGGATTAGTAACCGTAGCTATGAATAATACAATTGTGGCAGCCTTGATAAGGACAGAAAGCCCTACTCAACGTGGATTTCTGTTCGAGCCTCAGGTTGAGGTGAACAGAAATTTGTGTTAAGTGGAGCCTGCGGGCTTATCGCGGGCTGCAATTGAATAGTCCCGGACACTATTTGGAGGCTAATTGAATACAGCCTATAGTGATCTTTGGTGTTATAGTAATCATTTTGAGTATGCTGACAGGGGATGTAGTTAGCATCTCAACAGTCAGAATCCTGATGCTCACTATACCGGCTGTGGGATCCTGATGGGTCAAAATACTGACAACTTCAAATGGTAATTATTAGGAGGAGGATTAGGGTTAGGCTACGGGAGGGGAGGGTTAGGGTTAGGCTTAGGATGCGAGGTGGTGGCTTAGGGTTGGAGTTAGGGTTAGCTTTAAAATACTTACTGAAAATTACCGGCATTTTCACCGTCGGGATGTCACTGCGGGCATTCTAACCATTGGATTCTGACCGTCAGGATGCTCTACCCAGCCCACTGACAGGACAGAACCTATGGGCAGGGTGATGGGCTCTGCTAATGTCATATAAATTTTGCATTATTTATGAACATTGAGTAACATAAGCCTGGCAGAGCTATCTATCCTTAATAAATACCCGAGGTGTTTATACTGCACACTGGATAGTGGGCAACACTATATTTTATGGTGATTTGTCTATGTGATCATATCTGTCCCTTTGCATTTATTTGAGTTGTTATTTTTCAATTCTAAGCATTAAAACTAATACAGACAATAAAATTGTCTAAAATATTTGTATTTTTATTTTCAAAGACCAATACAAATTAGCGTTTGAGTACAATATGTTCAAAACAAAATTAATTAACATAAAATATGCTACTTAAACAATATGGTCATTGTAATTGGCTTTCCATAATGAGAATATTAGATATTTCCTAACACTGTAAATTGATTAAGTGTGTAATTCAGTACTGCATTCAAGAGCATACATTGCACATATCATTAATCTAGCAATTATGTATTGTTTTTATGGTAAGTGCATAATTTAATGATTCATCCAAGGTAGAGAATGATACAAAATATGATATTAGCAACATTTTATGGGAACTGAAAATTCAAGATGTGCCTGGTTAAAACCACTTAATTTAAAATGGTTATGTAACATTATACAAACTAAAGGGGCTAAGAAAAGAAAACCCAATGTACTTGATTTTATATCAAATACATTACACATATCATAAAGGCAACATAAAAATGTCATACTGTACGTAAGTAGACTGAAAGGGACAATTATTGTTAACTAGAACAATTCATAGTGGATTTCCCAGGACACTGACTCACAACACTCACCATATGCTTATTTGCTTTAAATATGCAACAGCAGAATCACTTGATACTCTAGAGGTTATTAAAGGGAAGGTAAAGCTTAAATCTGCGTAATTATGAAAGATCAAACTGCATTATTAACAAGTATATATATTGTATATACAGTATACAGTATGTTGTCTGATATGAAGGTACCCATTTAGTATCTAAACATGTGCCTATTTACTAAACTGTGGTCTGAGATGAAAATTACAGCTTCCAAATATGGATATATGGGTTAATGTAAATGAATGTATGCACTTTTATATATGTTTTTTATATTTTCCAAGCAAAACATACTGGATGACTAGCACCCACATCGAGGCAACAGAAAATGCAAGCAAATATAAATCCTATATTCTAATCCAAGATGTTTTATTATAACATCAAAAAGTGAGTGTAACAGAACAACAAGACGTTTTGGGGGCTCGCTCTCCTTTCTCCACATCTATAATAAGCACTGACATTACCATATATGGGGGGGCCTATTCATCATTGGGGGAGGGTTGTTTACATATTGAGTAGCAGCAGTGGATACTAAAACAACAAACAATTCAACATTGCTATGGTGCCAAGACAGCTGATTTGAAAATGACTGTCTCCCCAGCAATATCCCCCTGTGCATCTCAGTGCCATCCCCCTGCTTCTCTCCAGCCCTATCCTTCTGTGTCTCCCCAATGCCATCATCCTATGTCTCCCCAATGCCATCATCCTGCATCTCCCCAGTGCCATCATCCAGTGTCTCCCCAGCACCATTATCCTGCGTCTCCCCAGCACCATCCTCCTGCCCTAGCACAGAATAACCCCCCTCCCTCACAGGAAGATCATCATCTCTCCTTAACACAGATCATTTTCGCTTAGCACAGAATAGGCCCCTCCCCAACACACAGATCATAATCTCTCTTTAGCACAGAATAGACCCTTTTCCCACAGACAGATCATTTCCCCCTAGTACAACAGATCCCCCCTCCCTCTCAGACAGAAAGATCATCAATCCCCCCACACGCAGACTAGTACAGAATAGCCCCACCATCCCACTGAGACAGATATCCATCTCCCTATCAGCCAGTCTTTAAAAAAAGAAAATGTCCTGACTCCTGCAGTAGATGCCGATGCAATATAATCAGACTCACTCAAACTCATTTGTCTGTCTGAGTCTCATAGGCAGCCAGCCCGATTGTCTCCACTCCATCCCCTGTGAAATTCCTCCGTATCTCCATTCCGCCCTTTGATTGTCTGAACTCTGGGCCTGATTCAGAGCTGAACGCTCTGACCAGAGCGCTCGCTCTGAATCAGGGCCCTCCTACCTTTTTTTGGAGCGTCCTCATGGACGCTCGCATAGCTGTGGGTTACCACCCACAGCTATAACGAGCGTCCATGATGATGGTCGCGATGGTCTTGACCATTGCGACCATCGGGCTTGCGACGGAGACCCTGCGGTAGGGTCTTGCTGCCGCAAGCCCTGGAGTGATTTTGGTTCTATCAGAGCCAAAATCACTCCCACTGACATCACTAGTGATGTCAGTGGGGCCGGCTTCAGACGGTAGGCGTTCCCATGGGAACGCCTCCGTCTGGCAGGCACGCCCCGGCACGTCCACCAAAGGGGGCGTGCTGTCAATCAACATCGACACCACGCCCCCTTTGGTGCGAGACCCGGAGTGACAGCTTGGCTGTCGCAGTCCGGGTCTCGCGCATGCGCACGACGGAGCTCCCTCCGTCGTGCGCATGCGCAGTGGGGCAACATCGACCCATTTGCGAGCGTCCTTTGCTCGCGAACGGGTCTGAATGACCCCTTCTGTCCCCTGTGAAGTTAAACTAACCACGCTGGCAGGCAGCAGCTGACAGCGGCCCTGTGACTTACCTGCCAGCCACAGACCCACTCTTCCTTAACTAGGCACTACTGTGGGCAGGCTTGGAATGGCCTGCCGGGGAGCCGGGGTATTCCCCGATGGGCCCCACTAATTCTAAGCCCCTCCCTCTATCATGGGAGGGCAGGGCTTATAAAGCTGCCATACTTGCACTCAGTGGGGTGTTTCAGAGTAAGCCCCCCCCCCCTTCGTGCTGACCAATTACCAGCGTGACCTTTTTTTTTATGGGAGCAACTCTGTGCGGCAGCTGCCTGCTCTGCCTCTTATCCACACTGAGAGGTCCAGGCTGGCTGACTGTAGGGGGAGCTAAACCGGCAAGGTGCAGCTCCTCCCAGGCAGTTCCCATGGGGGATTGAGCAAGCTGCTGAGAGCTACCACTCGGTGACTGATTAACTGCAATCCTGGTGGTGTGCCCTAGAGCCACAGGTGACAGGTGCGTGTCTCTCGTGTCGGAGGTGCTGGCGGGGGTGAGCGATGGTGGGGGGTTTCGAGAGTGGGATGCTGGGGGGGTGAGAAGATCTTTAAAAATGTATGCCAGTTGTGTTTATGTGCCTGCATTCTTTGTTTTTAGGTGAAAGAATGTATGTGTGTGTTTGTGTTAGTGAGGGTCTGTGAGTCAGTTAGTGGTGTGCGTGTGTGTCAGTGAGGGTGGGTGCGTGTGTGTCTGTGAGAGTGTGTGTGTGAGTGTTTGTGAGAGTGTGTGTGTCTGTGTCAGTGTATGTCAATAAGGGTGTGTGTCAGTGAGGGTGTGTGCCAGTGTGAGTGTGTATGTGTCAGTGAGAGTGTGTGTGTGTGTGTGTGTCAGTGAGAGTGTGTGTGCATCTATGTCAGTGAGGGTGAGTGTGTATCAGTGTGTGTATGTGCATAAGCAGATTCAGTGGGGGCACCAAGGCATGTGCCCCCCCCTGTTAAGGAGAATTTTTATTCCTGTACGCATACCATTAAGAATTTGGCATCCAGTATGCCGTACCACCCACCTACGTAGCACCCACTGGCTGCTGCCACTAGCTGTAATTATCCTGGAACTGTGCCACCAAGCAAGACCATGGTGCTTGGCAGCGTGAAAGCTCCTCCTACCTCCAGGAGTCAGGGCTGCTAGATCATGATGCTGTCCTCATGACATCACATCATGCTCCCTACAGCAAAGTGGAACTGCCAACAGTGCACAAATAGGATCATGCAGGGGGCAGGAAACTGGAAATATAGGAGGGGCAGGAGGCTGGAAAATGGGGTGGCAGGAGGCAAGAAAGCCAAGGCAGAGGCTTGAAAGACAAGGGGGCAGGTGGCTGGAAAGACAGGGGCATAAGTCTGGAAACATATGGGGCAGGAGGCTAGACAGATGGTGGCAAGAGGCTGGAAAGACAGGAGGGCAGGAGGCTGGAAAGACAAGGTCGCAGGAGGCTGGAAAGACAAGGGGGCAGGAGGCTGGAGTGACATGTTGCTGGAAGCTCAAGTGACATGGGCAGGAGGTGACACAGGAAGCAGGAGGCTGGAATGACATGGAGTAGGAGACTGGGATGACTCCACGGGCTGGAGATAAATCAGGGAATAGGAGGCTAGAGGCAACATGGGGCAAGAGGCTGGAGATTCACAAGAGGCTGGAGGGGACATGAGGCAGGAGGTGACACAGGGAGCAGGAGGCTGGAGGTGACTCAGGGGAAGGAAGCTGGAATGATGCAGGGATCTGGAGGCAACACAGGGAGTAGGAGGCTGGATGTAGCACAGGGGGCACAAGGCTTGAGTGACACAGGAGGCATGTAGCTGGAAAGACAGAGGGATGAATGGGACACGGAGCAGGAGGCTGGAGTGACACAGGGGTAAGAGGCTTGAGGTGGCAGAGGAGGCACGAGTCTGGTTAAACCTCTGTTGTATGATAATGACATTTGTTATATACCTATACAAACAGGCATCTTCCGGACCATGTGATTTCTTACATGAATAGTGACTATCGACTGCAGACACCATCTACCCAAGGAGGCTTAATTTCTTCAGAGGTTCCCCATCGCAGAGAAACCACCAAATAGGTAGGTCAGGTCTGTTTTCTTTTAGTACACATGCATTCTGTGCCTGTGCCAATTACTGTATATTAGAATTGCACATAGTAAATATGCTGGGGTTTTGAAATTGCTAAGAGAGAGTCCAATGAGCTGCAAAACAAAAGGTGTTGCAGCTCATTGCTCTGCTCTTTCTCTACAATTTCAAAACCACAGCATATTTACTATGTGCAATTCTATTTGGCACAGGTACTATGCAAACCATCCAGTCACAGTAATCCCCAAATCTACCCCTTTCTAACTACACCCTTCCCATCCTGCCCAGTGCCCCCATTCACAAAGTGTCCCCCCATTCAGCCGGGTGTCCCCCACTATCACACTGAGCCCCCCATCCCAGTGTCTCTCACTCTGCCAGCCCAGTGTCTCCCCCTTTCCATCCCCCAACCAGTTAACTTCCCCATCTAACTACCCCTCAGCAAGAAACTCCCAGCTAGTCCATTAACAGTGCCCCCTCTCTTTCAGCTCAGTGTCCCCCCTCCTCCAGCCTAGTGTTCCCCCACCCACCACCATCTAACTGCCCCCTTACCATCCAACCCAGTGCCCCCTATATATTACCAACTGACTCTCCCTAATACCTACTGCCTTTTACCCTCTACGTGGCATCACCCACTGCCTCTCCTTATCATCCACTGCCTGTCACCCTCTCCCTTTCACCCACTGCCTGTGTCATCCACCGCCTCTCCACGTTGCCTTCTCCCTATCACCCACTGCCTCTCCCCTGCATCACTATCTCCCCTTCACGCTCTCTGTCCTGTCAGCCTCTGCCTCATCAAGGCATCACCCTCTCCCCATCACTCTCTGGTGCGGCTACATCTGCACATCACTCACTAGAAGGTGCTAGTGAAATGTTAAGTAGAATCTTATTGATTACTATGGGCAACATCTCCATTTCTAAAACCTCACATTTTAGAAAATATACCCCTAGAAGTCAGCACATGGATAGTGCTAAGTGAACATGGTAGTTCGTCATGCAGACGAGTGCTGAAGTATATCACTGGAGATCGGTACGGACACTGATAATGTAACACTGGGAATCAGTACAAGGACTGAAATATATAACACTAGGAATCAGCATGAAAGCTGAAATATATACCACTAGGAATAGCGTGAGAGCTTAAATATATAACACTAGGAATCAGCATGAGAGCTGAAATATATAACACTAGGAATCAGCGTGAGAGCTGAAATAGCACACTGGAGATCCTGACAGAGCACCGGAGAATATCTCAGCATGGAGCCTGGAGCGATGTAATAGTCACAGTCACTGGAGTAGAGAAGCGAAGTTGTACAGGCAACTTCCTGTTTCCTGGAGTCTTGCTTTATACCTTTAGGTAGCTGTCCATTGGAAGAGAGAGTTAGCTGAGAGCTGGCAAGGCTACCATTGGATGAGGGACAAGTCAGGTGATACAGACCAACATGGCTGCACTCATGACCACCACGGGAACAGGATGCATGCATGGAAGTCCTAGCAGACCCCAAGGAGAATATTCAGCATGCTACCCGTTGCTGCACCTGGCATCAGACCGCCTTCGAGATCAAGGACGCTGACACTGTGATGAGTAGTGGCTGATCCCAGGCCACATCCAGACAAGCATTCAGATACCCCTGCACCAATTGGGATGAAACCAATGCAAGGCGGTCCAGTTGGATCCTGGCCAAGTTTTACGGGGGTTAGGGTCCCGATCAGACCTCCTGTTGGTGTATGGTGGCCAGAACTGTGACCTTGGGGAGCCTGTTCTAGCCTTCCACTGGATGGATTTGGATGAAAATGTCATAAAGTGGTAAAATTGGAACCCATAAGATATACTAGGGGGTTGAGGTCCCGGTTGGATTTCCCTCTGGTGTACAGAACCAAAGAACTTTGACCTGGGGAGCCTGTTCTGGGCCTTCCACTTGATGGATTTAAATGAAAACTACACAGAGGGGCGGCACTTGGGCTGGGATGCCTATTGAAGTGATTGGGATCTCAGTCAGACCTTATGGTGGAGTGCGCCAGGGAGAACTTTGACCCATGGAGCCTGTTCTGGGCCTTCCCACTGGATTTGGATGACATCACATAATAAAACTTAATAACAGGGCAACTATATATATATATATATATATATATATATATTTATATATCTATATATATATATATATAGTCAGAAAACCACTGCACTCGCCAGCCCTAGATTTGGGGTGCAGACCTGCACTCGCCATTCCCAGGACTGGGGTGCAAGTGGCCTGAGACCACATTGCTTAAATAAATAAAATCAGAAAACCCAGCACTCACCATGTTTAAACACTCACAATAATGTATAAATAAATAAATAATGGGGATTGGTTCATGGATTGATCAATGCATTTAAGCCCGCAGCCCACATCACGGGACCCCACTTTCTGCAGGTCCTACACTATCCGTCACACTGATGGAAACCTGGTAGGTATGATCACAAAAGGTTTGACTTTGTTTATGCGGTTAATTTTTAATTAACCTTTTGTGATCATAGCTTTCTCATGCACCCTATGTGCAAACTCGTTTGTATTAACCTGTGTCAGCTGTCTTTTTGGTAGTGTGATAGAAGCTATGTCAGGTGACTGCCTTACCTTTAAAAGCCATTAGCTGGCAGGTGAGCTTTAAACCAGGTAACATTTTTTCAGTCTAAACTATGTGATAGCAGCTACCAGGTTTCCATCAGTGTGACGGATAGTGTAGGACCTGCAGAAAGTGGGGTCCCGTGATGTGGGCTGCGGGCTTAAATGCATTGATCAATCCATGAACCAAATCCCCATTATTTATTTATTTATACATCATTGTGAGTGTTTAAACTTGATGAGTGCTGGGTTTTCTGATTTTATTTATTTATATATATATATATATATATATATATATATATATACACAGTATATGTACACACATTTATGTCACATCTAGTGATGGTTTGCTCTATAGAATTAATTCATAGGATTGCTTGCAATTAATGTTATTGAACTTTTTGTAAGGATGTTTTTTTATTCAATAATTAATGTAGCAGGCATACCAAACTAATAAATTAGGCCCAAAAGGAAGACCTGTCCTTTTCTTAGCACTTATTCATTATGATTAAATAGGCATTTAATTAAGTCGATGTTATCTGCATTACAAGTTGTGAGGACATGGGATGTGTGTTACAAATTTACTGGCAGCATCTCAGTCATTGCAGAGATCAAGTTACTTTTTAGTCCTTTTGTGTCCCCCATCCGTCTCCTAGTGTATGTGTGATCATTCTCAGGACACACATTTTCATTAGCATGTCTATTATGTACTGTAATAACGTAAGTTATTGAAATGTTTAATACTGGATAAGCCTTGATGTTAGCCTGGTCCATATGTCTGTGTTAGAGCAAGGTGACACCTCCCAAAACAAAAGACCCTCTAAGTTAATTCCCACCTCCCCAGGGGACGCTCAGGATTTACTCCTCCTTCCATTTGCCTGTTTTGTGCTTCACGTGAACCTGGTAGACTGAACGGAACCATCCCAGCAGGTGTTTGTCAGGGAAGTAATACCCAGAGGAGGTAGGAGAAAGTGACAGCATAAGGGACTCGCACCAATCAGGAAACGGTGCAACCCCCCCTGGGAGGTCACAATATCGTGGGAAATTGGAAGATTTTAAAACAGGTCACTGAAGGTAACTCCACATGTTAGTCGCTGACTTTGGCTAAGAGGCCTCGCTCTGCCAAGGTGCTAGTGGAACGCATCACCAGTTCTGTGGATTTATACTTGGAAATTCTGCAAGGACCTATACGCTATTCATTGCTGTGTGTTCTATGATTAGCTTCTACTGCATGGGGTCCTGGAAATGCTTGATTGTACCCAGGGACGTGTGGGGTCCTGGAAGTGATTGAGTGGACATACGCTATGCACTGCTGCGTGATCAGTGATAGTTTCTACTGTGGGGACTGAGGGTCTCTAGCTATTTCGTGGAATTGTTCTGGGACATTATACTCTACTGGGACTGCCTCTGTCTGGACTGCTACCTGTTTATTGCCCGTTCACTGGATTTACTGCTTGTCCTGACATATTATCTATTTCTGTGTGCTGTGGAAAAATAAACCATCACGTTGGTTTCATCTGCTCGGTGTCTGGGTGATTGAGTGAACCCCGTATCCTCACATTTGGCGGCAGCGACAGTGGGATCATTCAGACACCAGCTTTCAAGCATAAAGTCATAAAATACAGCAGGGAATGGATCCAGAACCACTATGCTACCGATACCTCAAGAAGGGCCCCCTGCAGGATCTCTGCCGAATAAAACAGATTGAGTTTTATGCGGAGGACACCAGGAAAAAATTAATGGCAAAACTAGCCCAGTGGGACCAAGATCATCCAGCAGAGGAGGACGATGAGGACGATGTACCGGAGCAGACCGAGGGTCAGGGAACCACGGCGACAACGGTTTCCGGGGCAATGCCTACCATGGGAGGGGTAGATCAATTGCGGGAGTTGCTGGCAGCGTTAGGACAAGGAGCAGCGGTACTGGGGGCCGCACTGGGAGCACAGACCTACACCCCTGTCCCACCAGTATCAGTAAGTCAGCCAGCCAGGCTGCGATATCGGGACATACCGCCTTTTGATGAGGCCAACTCGGACATTGATAACCATTTGCAGACGTTTAAATCAATGATGTCTCTGCATAAAATTGAGGCAGCAGAATGGCCTCTATATTTGTTACCCAGTCTGAGAGGACGGGCGCTGGAAGTGTGCCAGGCTTTGAGTCCAGAACAGACATTGTCCTATGAGGAGGTCCGGGGGGTGCTGCTTGCCAGATATGCGGTGACTGCTGAATCATACCGCGCCAAGTTCCGGTCAATGTCATGGAAAGGGGATACCTCATTTACAGAGTTTAAGAACCTGTTGCGGCGGAACTGTGACAGATGGTTGGCCGGAAAGCAGGCACGCACTGTAGTGGAGGTTAAAAACGTTATTATCCTGGAACAGTTGCTTAACAAGATGCCCCCGGAAATTCGAGAGTGGGTGGCGGATCGGAACCCCACCACTCCGGAGAATGCAGCACACCTAGCTGACGAGTTCACAGCTAACAGGCCCCGGTGGAGAGGAGCCAACCCAGTAGAGAGGTCAGCCCCCCGACGGCCCCAACAAGACCAGAATCCCTACCTGGCAACCCAGCGCCCGGCCCCACTACACATCCCAGCTCTGCAAACGGCCAATGCAAGGCCGCGGGGCCCTGCACTTCCAGAGCCTCGGCGGTGTTTCAACTGTCACCAGGTAGGGCATGTGCAGCGAGACTGTCCGCGGGGAAGAGGACAATTTCCAGGTGCCCGACCAGCTGTGCCCAGGATAGCTGTGTGCCAGGAAACAACATTTGGGGGTGGGGAGGGGAACTGCATTCCTGATGCGCCAGAGGCGGAGGAAGTAGCATATCAAGTGGAGGTAGTAGCAGCTATTGGGAAAGCTACCCCGGATAACATGAAAACACACGTACAGCCTGTTAAAGTCAATGGACAGGAACTGCAAGGATTGAGAGACTCCGGGGCCTCCATTACCCTGGTCCGACCGGAGTTAATCCCCCCCTGCCAACTATTGGAGAAATGGAAAATTAAAATCTCCATGGCCGGAGGGCAGATCACTGTTATCCCCATGGCCCGGGTACACTTGGATTGGGGCCTGGACTCAGGGGAAGTGGAGGTGGGACTTTTGGGTGGGTTACCCACCCATGTTATCCTGGGAAATGATCTGGGCAGTGGTTTGGCTAGTTATTTTGTGGGAGCTATCACCCGGAGCCAAGCGCAGTTGTTGGCGACAGCACCCGAGGACCCTCTCGGGCCAGCATTGGGGGTCTTGGTGGGATCCATGGCCACAACCCCTGACCTGTCACCGGTGAGTAACACTGAACCAGACTTGTTTGACTGTAATGGGAATCTGGGGGAGCTAGACAGGACGGCATTTAGGGAAGCCCAACGGACAGACCCTTCCCTTGCTAGCCTCCGCAGTGCGGCAGAACGGGCAGATTGGGGACCTCAGGGGGATTGCATCCAGTGGGAGGAGGGGAGACTGTACAGGGTGCCTGCAAAAGCAGACCCCTTAGAGCCTGAAGTCCTAAGGAAACAGTTGATTGTTCCCCAGCCGTACCGTACCCGGTTGCTAGCACTTGCCCATGACACTCCCTTAGCAGGCCACTTAGGGGTTCGTAAAACCCCTGCCCGGCTATTACGGCACTTCTTCTGGCCTGGAATAAGCCAAGCAGTAAAACAGTATAGGGAATCCTGTGAGGTATGTCAACGCCTCGGGGGGCCCCCACGTCGAGCTCCCCTACAACCCATGCCTGTCATAAGCGAGCCATTTAAGAGAGTGGCCATGGACATTGTTGGGCCTTTTAAGAAGCCGAGCCGAACAGGGAAGAAATACATACTGACCGTAGTTGACTATGCGACTAGATACCCTGAGGCAGTGGCCCTGGCATCCATAGATGCTGAGCATATTGCCCAGGCTCTCATGGACATCTTTAGCCGTGTAGGATTTCCCCAAGAAGTAGTTACCGATCAGGGTACACAATTTCAAGGGGACTTGCTGCAAACAGTATGGGACAAATTTGGGGTCCATCCCTTCCGCACGACAGCCTACCATCCCCAGACGAATGGGCTCTGCGAGAGGTTTAATGGGACCCTAAAGCAATTGCTGCGGGCATATGCTGAATCGGAGGGGGGGGATTGGGAGAAGTCGTTGCAGCAGCTATTATTCGCGTACCGCGAAGTGCCGCAAGATTCCACTGGATTCTCCCCTTTTGAGTTATTATATGCACGAAGGGTACGAGGGCCTCTAGACCTAGTCCGGGAAAGCTGGGAAGGGACATTCCAGGAACCTGAGGTTCCTGTCCTGGAGTATGTAGTCCAAATGAGGGAGAGATTGCAGCGTTTGATGCAGCTTGCGCATGACCACATGCTGGGGGCACAGGAACGGCAGAGCCAGTACTACAACCAGCGAACACATGAAAGGGAGCTAGATGTTGGGCAGAAAGTGATGGTTCTAGTACCTGCCCGAAAGCACAAGTTACAGGCAACCTGGGCAGGGCCCTATACCATCATGGGTTGTCAAGGCCAGGTAGATTATATTGTTGCCCTAGGTCCAACAGGGAAGCGGGTGGGTACCTACCACATAAATCGGTTAAAGGAGTATGTCACTAGAGAAATAGGGGCTGTGGCAATCTGCTGCCCACCTATGGATGACCCAGAGACTGACCCTATCCCTGACATTTTAGCAGCAACCAAAAAGGATCTAGGGGTAGAGGCAGTGCCCATAGGCTCACAGTTAACAGCAACCCAGGCCAGAAAGATGAGGGAGGTGTTGGAGGTAGAGAGACCTCAATTCACAAGCAAACCAGGGCGCACCCATGTAGTGGCCCATCATGTCGACACCGGGGCGGCTCGGCCCATTAGGCAACCCGCATATCGGGTGAGTCCAGAGGTGCTGGACATGATCAAAAAAGAGGTTGATGAAATGCTGGCACTTGGGGTCATTGTACCATCCACTAGTCCCTGGGCAGCCAGTGTAGTCTTAGTGCCTAAGAAGGATGGGAGCACTCGCTTCTGTGTGGACTATAGGAAGCTGAATGAGGTGACTGTGACGGATGCATACCCCATGCCCCGGGTAGATGAGTTGCTAGACAGGTTGGGGGCGGCTCGCTATGTATCCACTGTGGACCTTAGTAAGGGGTACTGGCAGATACCCCTTACCAGGGAGGCACAGGAGAGGTCTGCATTCAGCACCCCATTTGGGCTATTTGAATTTGCAGCCATGCCCTTTGGTATGAAGAATGCCCCAGCCACCTTTCAGCGTACAGTAGATCGCGTGCTGACAGGGTGTCAGGAGTTCGCCCAGGCATACCTGGACGACATAGCAATTTTTAGTGAGACCTGGGAGGAACATCTGCAGCATGTTGCCCAGGTGCTAGCCCAGATTAGCCAGGCGGGGTTGACTATCAGACCAGACAAATGTCAGATGGGGATGGCAGAGGTGTTGTATCTCGGGCACAGGGTTGGTGGAGGCCAAATTCGTCCAGAGCCAGCAAAAATTGAGGCCATCTTGAAGTGGCCTCAACCCACTAACCAAAAACAGGTACGTGCCTTCCTTGGAACGGCAGGGAACTATCGGAAGTTTGTGCCCCAGTACAGCACCATTGCCAAGCCATTAACTGACCTGACGACCAAAAAGTACACCCGAGAAATACACTGGACCCCTGAGTGTGAACGGGCTTTTTCCCAGCTTAAGGAAATTTTGTCCCAATCCCCAGTATTAGCAGCCCCCGACTTTCGCAAGCGGTTCATTGTGCAAACCGATGCCTCAGGTTATGGAATAGGAGCTGTGTTGAGCCAGGTAGGGGAAGATGGATGTGAACACCCAGTGGCTTTTCTCTCGCGGAAGCTTGTCGACCGTGAGGTAGCCTACGCCACTATTGAAAAGGAGTGTCTGGCTATAGTCTGGGCCCTTAAGAAGCTGCAGCCATACGTGTATGGGCGCGAGTTCTCGGTGGTCACAGATCATAACCCCCTTAGTTGGCTACAACGTACCGCAGGAGACAATGGACGCTTGCTAAGATGGAGTTTGGCCCTGCAACTGTACAACTTCTCTATTTCCCACAAACAGGGTAGAGATCACGGAAACGCGGATGGCTTGTCCCGTCAGCAGGAACCAGACCCAGTTCTATGCAACACTGGAAGACCTAGCACCGCCTCGCCCAGTAAGTAATGTGTCCTTATCACCCCTGGGAACAAGGCCTAAAAAGTGGGAGAGGAATGTGAGGACATGGGATGTGTGTTACAAATTTACTGGCAGCATCTCAGTCATTGCAGAGATCAAGTTACTTTTTAGTCCTTTTGTGTCCCCCATCCGTCTCCTAGTGTATGTGTGATCATTCTCAGGACACACATTTTCATTAGCATGTCTATTATGTACTGTAATAATGTAAGTTATTGAAATGTTTAATACTGGATAAGCCTTGATGTTAGCCTGGTCCATATGTCTGTGTTAGAGCAAGGTGACACCTCCCAAAACAAAAGACCCTCTAAGTTAATTCCCACCTCCCCAGGGGACGCTCAGGATTTACTCCTCCTTCCATTTGCCTGTTTTGTGCTTCACGTGAACCTGGTAGATTGAACGGAACCATCCCAGCAGGTGTTTGTCAGGGAAGTAATACCCAGAGGAGGTAGGAGAAAGTGACAGCATAAGGGACTCGCACCAATCAGGAAACGGTGCAACCCCCCCTGGGAGGTCACAATATCGTGGGAAATTGGAAGATTTTAAAACAGGTCCCTGAAGGTAACTCCACATGTTAGTCGCTGACTTTGGCTAAGAGGCCTCACTCTGCCAAGGTGCTAGTGGAACGCATCACCAGTTCTGTGGATTTATACTTGGAAATTCTGCAAGGACCTATACGCTATTCATTGCTGTGTGTTCTATGATTAGCTTCTACTGCATGGGGTCCTGGAAATGCTTGATTGTACCCAGGGACGTGTGGGGTCCTGGAAGTGATTGAGTGGACATACGCTATGCACTGCTGCGTGATCAGTGATAGTTTCTACTGTGGGGACTGAGGGTCTCTAGCTATTTCGTGGAATTGTTCTGGGACATTATACTCTACTGGGACTGCCTCTGTCTGGACTGCTACCTGTTTATTGCCCGTTCACTGGATTTACTGCTTGTCCTGACATATTATCTATTTCTGTGTGCTGTGGAAAAATAAACCATCACGTTGGTTTCATCTGCTCGGTGTCTGGGTGATTGAGTGAACCCCGTATCCTCACACAAGTACAGTATCGACAGTGTGGTGATCATTAAGTTTGGTTATTGGGAATTCTTCTTTCATAAGCATGGACGTTGTATATTAATATTTTCCAAAAGAGTGAAAATTAGTAATAAGTTAAGAGAAGGCTGTAAAAACACAATGGTTATAAGACCTTTGTTTAGGATGTAGTTTGTATCCCGGCTTTCGGGATGCTTGCACTTCCAAATGCCAATGCCGGAATCCCGACAACAGTCACAATCTCTGTGCCAGCATCCCGACAGTAAGTATTGGGGTTAGGGGGAAGGTTATGGGTTAGGATTAGGCACTAGGGGGAGGCTTAGGGTTAGGCTGCAGGGATGAGGGTTAGGCTGTGGGGTAGAGGTTTAGGCAGCAGGGAGGTAAGGTTAGGGTCAGGGTTACAATACTTATCGACATGTGTTGGTATCCTAACCCAGTCTGGATGTCTGCATTGGGATTCTGACTGCCGGGATCCTAAGCATCAGCATCCCATACCCAACCCCTTTGTTTCATATAGTGCACATTGCAACAATATTTTGTTGCTGTTTCTTCACAGTTAACAGGCAGGTCTATTATCCTTTTAGTTAACAATATGGTAAAATTATTGAGTACAGTTTTTTTTGTCCCTGTGGACATTACGTGCTTTAATTCACTAAAGAGTGGTCTAAAGGCCCCCATACATCTACGATGGATCCATGAATTAGGGCAATTCCCTGAGCCCCAGACACTGGGGTCAGGGCATCACCACTGGATGGTTTTGCTGATCCCGGCCAAACTGGATCAGCAAATCAGGGATTTCTAACATGAAGAATTTCACCGATTCCCCAATGGAACCATGGATCAATGGTTTCAGTCACAACGGGGAATCAATGAAATGCAGGCAGAGGTATGGGGCCCTTAACCCTGTAACTGTTTTAACATAGCGATTATCTACAGGTTGGCAATCATATGTAGAACTTATTAGTTTGCTTGCTCAACAGAGATTATGTTCTGTGGACTGATTCTACTTGTATGATCAGAGACCAGCATTAGGATTAGTTTCCTATTATTGGTTACTATTATATCCTAATGTACCTTTCTTCATAGCAATGACTCATCAAGTATGCTGTTTATGTAACTTATTCATTAGCAGTAATACTTGCATTAGTACAGGTAGATAAGACATCATCTCCTCATGGCTGTTATCCTTTCTCTTACTTTCTCCTATATCCCTCCACTTCCTGACCACATGTCCTTCTATTCTGCAGGATCCTTAAAGGTACACTACCTCTTCTTACTATTACAAGACAATGCACATATAGATACTACATCTCCCCCTTCCTTTCATATAATTTTTTTTTTTAATATAAAATGTATGTTCAAACAAGTAGTGCATTTATAAAATGAAACATATAACAATGTATTAATGGTATCTGAGCATGAACATTAACCCAATATACATGAAACTGGAAAACCTTCTAGAATGGTTACAAGCCATAAATTTAGAGTCATATCTGCTCAATAAGCCTAGCAGGAGGTTTAACGACTCTGCCTCTTTTTGTCTGAATATGTGATCCTTCACTCAAAGAAACAGACTCCATGATCGGATCAATTGATTCTGAGGATGGTAAAGGTACTGTGATGATATCCTCAACTTGGTCCATCAGAAGATAAAGATGTAAATATCTTCTTGAAATGGGAAACAGTCCTTGTCACTGTTTGATTGTCATTTCCTGCAACAATCATTGTTCCTTTCCTTTTCGTTATAGTTAGTGGACTTGGGTGAAAAGCAGTCATGTCCTTGCATACTACTTTTTGTTTCACCAGAACACGATCTCCTTCTTGTAAATCAGAAACAATAGCTCTCCTTTTCTGGTCTGCATACTGTTTAGCTTTTTGTTTTTTAGCAGAGTCTGACGATCTTTAGATGCAGGAGTTAAATGAATTTCTGGAAGTGTGGATCTGATCACTTTTCTTTGAAATATTAATGTCTGAGGAGGGACATTTGTTGTGGAGTGAGGTACTGGTCGATATTGTCTGAGAAATTGATTTAAGGATTGTTGAATTGGAATTCAGGATACTTTACAAATCTTTATTTGCTTTCCAAGATGACGCATAAAACGTTCAACAAGACCATTAGCTTGTTGCCAGAGGGGAGTTATTTTTTGTTGTCGACTTCCAAAATGTTTCATGAATTTGCTGAAATCAGCCTCTTGAAATGGCGGACCATTATCTGTCTTAATTGTTCCTGGAATTCCATAAGTAGTGAATATTTTATCCAACGCTGGTTAAACAGATGTGCAAGATGTTGAAGATATTATTTCAAGAACAGGATATCGTGAATATTCATCCACAGCTACTAGTATGTATTTACCATTGTATAATGGGCCATAGAAGTCAACATCAACATTTTCCCAGACATTGTCAGGTAGGTCAGTCATCTGTAATGGTTCACTGTTAGGTTGCGTAGAAAGAAGGGTGCATGTCATACAGTTTCGGATTTCTGATTCAACATGTTGCTCCATGGAGGGAAACCATACCTTTTCACGTAAAAGTTGTTTGGTCTTTACAATTCCTAAATGACTGACATGGGCAATGTCAATTACTTGCTTTCTCAAAACAGCTGGAATGACAATTTTGTCACCTCTGAGAATGATTGAATCATCAAGCACAATTAGTTCTTGACAATGTTTATGAAGTGCTCTAAAGTCTTGTTCCTCATCAGTTGAAAACAGAAACTGCCCCACCGCCAATCATTGGAATTAATACAGTGTTTTACTGCTGACAATACTTTATCTGAGGATGAAGCCTCTTTGATGCTGTCACTAGTAAGTGAATCAGGAATTGAATTGTTGATAATAAAGTTCACATACTCCTCCACTGAAATAGACTGTGAGATGTCAGAAGGTAAAGGGTGTCTAGACATGTAATCTGAAGGATTATCAGCGCCAGCTCTATGATGGAGAACTTGTATGCCTGTAAACGTAAGCCCCATCGCTGTATCCTAGCTGGTTGTTTGGATTTCGTATATTTTTTCCAAAAAGTGTCACAAGTGCTTGATAATCAGTCTGGATGGTAAAGTCAATGCCGTATAAATAGAGATCAAAGCGTTCACAACCCCAGACTACTGCAAGAGCTTCCCTTTCTGGCTGGGAGTAGCGTTTATTCACCTCTGTCAAACTGCGACTCGTAAATGCTACAATATGATGATACCCATGGGTATTCACCTGTCAAGATAGCTCCTAACCTAAACCCACAGGACTAATATCCACAATAAGTTCTGTTTTCCAAGCAGTGTTGCAATATGACATTGTGACACTATCCTGCAGACATCGTTTTATTTAATCAAATGCTTGCGATTTAGAGGAAGTCCATAAGAATTTTGCATTTTTCTTTGTGAGTTCTCTAAGTGGGGCTGTCAAAGTGGCAGAATTTGGAATGAATTAGGAACAATAGTTAGTCATCCCAAGAAATGACTTTACTTCACCAGCATTGGTAGGTTTCGACATTTTTGTAATAGTCTGAACTTTTTGGGGATCAGGACTCACTCCATCTTCAGAGAATATGTGATCAAAAAATTTGAGCTTCTGTTGAAGAAAGACACATTTGTCTTTATTCAGTGTTAAATTCCTGTCTTGAAGACACTGAAACACTTGACGCAGAGCCGCATCATGTTCCTGGCACATTGCTCCAAAAACCAGAATATCATCACTGTAATTGATGGCATTTTGAACTGATAGTATGACTTGATGGATAGAATTTTGAAATACCTCTGCTGCGGATATGATTCCAAATGACAGCCGTTTGTATCTTCGTAGCCCAACATGAGTTGAGAATGTTGTTATTTGTCGCGGCTCTTCATCAAGTTCCAGTTGATGATATCCTTTATTTAAATCCAATTTCGAAAATAAACATGCACCTGTGCTTGGATGTATAATATAATCCATAGTAGGAGTAATATGGCGCTCTCTTTTAATGGCAACATTAGGACGACGCATATCAACACATATTCTCACTGCATTTGGCTGACCTGGTTTGGGCACAACCATAATAGGTGATACCCATGGTGTTGGGCCAGATACCTTTTCAATGATATCTGAGTCTTCACAAGTCTGTATTTCCTCTTCCACTTGTTTCCTTATGTTGATAGGAATGCGGCGATGTTCTTGGGCAATTGGTATAACTGAGTGATCAATGTGAAGATGAACTTGATAGTCTTTAAGTTTTCCAATGCCATGAAAAAGATGATCATATTCCTGCAGTAACACAGGAGTGGAATTGGAAGTGTCAGGTATAACAGGGGTGTAATTGTGAGTGTGGGCAACAATTTGTATAAGACCCAATTGTGATGCAGTATCAAATCACAGGAGATTGCCTCTTGCATTTTTAGTGACAAATAATTAATGTTTTTGTCAGTTTGTCATTTTTGCGTGCAATAACGTCAAAAGAACCCTGTAAGGGAAGGAGTTGTTTATTACCATAAGTGAATATTCTTACAAATGTTGGATTCAAAACCACCTTGCCATGCAGCTTCTTGAAACTGATAGCATCAATTAGATTTACAGAAGCTCTGGAATCTATTAGAAATTCAACAGAAGTGTTGTCTAGGGTGATGTCAGTTTTTGGACTGACCTTGTTTTTGCCGACTTGATGAATCATGAAGATAAAGCTTCTGGCATATTATCACTGTCAGATGATTCTGCAGTTGGAGACGATGTCGAATCCACACAATGCACTGTCTTTCTCCTGGAATTAAATTGCTGTGAAGATTGTTTGGGTGTAGATTTGGTTTCCTTAGATATGCAAACAGAGGAAAAGTGATTCAGCTTGCCACATGCAGTGCAAATTTTACCAGTGGCAGGACAGTCTCCTGAATGTGGATAGGAGCGTCCACACCTGTAACATGATCTAGATTTACTCGACTCCATATAGGCACTTGTGTCAGTATGTCATTTATTGCACACTTCCAGCTGGTTCTTGTCCCTCTCCATGTCCTTAGCATGTGTTTCTGAAAGTTCAAGACTTCTAGCATATTGCTGCAGCTCTGTCAGCGTAATTTCAGATTTAAGAGCACGTCTGCCCAACTTTCCTCATGTGCCAATGCAATTAGCTGCTGCTTATTTTCATCTTCAACATCATGGAACTGACATGTTCTGGCAAGAATCTTTAATCTAGTAATCTATGCATCATAGATTCAGTTTGCAGTTGCATAGCTGTCCTGAACATATATTTGGAATGTGATAGGCTGCATTTTGGAGCAAAATAGGTAGTCAGAGTCCCTGCATTTATTATAGTTCCTCGTGTCTGTCTCTGGCATAGTATCATAAAGTTCATAAATCTTGGGGCCAGCTCTGATAACAAGCATTCTTTTCTTTTTGCTGTCAGTAGTTATCCCCATAGCTTCAATAAACTGATAAAACCGTGCAAGCCATTGTCTCCATAGTTCTGCAGCATTAGGAGCATCAATATGCAGAAACTGAGGAATTAATGCTAGCATGTCAGCCATGGTGACTATGAGTGAGGTAGATGCGTGTGAGTAATGAAAAGTTTATCCTCGTCACCAGTTGTTATATCCTGATGTACCTTTGTTCATAGCAATGACTCATCAAGTATGCTGTTTATGTAACTTATTTATTAGTAGTAATACTTGCGTTAGTACAGGTAGATAAGACATCATCTCCTCATGGCTGTTCTCCTTTCTCTTACTTTCTCCTATATCCCTCCACTTCCTGATCACATGTCCCTCTATGCTGCAGGATCCTTAAAGGTACACTACCTCATGACAATGCAAATAAACTATCTATATAGATACTACAGTTACTCTCTTTTCCTTTGATCCATGTGGACATATAACAATAGTTTACACATCCCTAGACTGTAAAGTGGTAGTGTTGTGACATGATGTAGGACTTAATTCAGTCTTGTACACAGTGGCAGACAAACCCAATTCCAGCAGGTAAGCAGCACTTCTCCCGATTTCTCTATCCCTCTCTCTCAACACAACTCATCCCTCTCTCTCCTCTCACTCCACAGGGATCCTGAGGTAGGGAGGTCAGGTGGGAAAAGCTGTCAATGCTCGGAGAACAGCATGCGTTACTGTCAGGGTCAGCTCTATGCAGTGCATGGTGCCCTACACACATGCATAGTCTGTGTAATGGTCGGGCCGGCCCTGCTTGTACACAAACCCAATTGTCAGAGATCTGCTCAAAGATGCTCGCAGTGCCCATAAGCCTCAGCATGACTGACAACGCGGTCATTTGGAGGCAGGTAATGGGCGGGGCTGGAAAGCATTGGGGGCATCATCCCCATTGTCTGAGAGCGCCGAGGCCAGGGTTTGCTTCTTCCGATGCAGATTTCCTGGTCCCGGCTGAGCAGTTCTAACTGCCAGTCTGAGTATGCTTAGGTTTACTCAGGTGGCTGCTGGTTGCGACTGTTGCGATGGTGACCCCATGCTTCATCTTCAGACGCAGAAATCGGATTTGCGATGCCGTCATGGGATGTCTTTTGTCCTCAAATGCCTACAGCACTATTAGATTATATTTAATTGTTGCTGCATCCAAAGATGCAGCAATGATGAGAATAGTGTACAACTTTGAATCAGGCCAGTAATGTGGTGAACTAAATCTGATTTGATTGTCATATAGCATATTGAACTTGTATAAACTTCCATAGCGGCTGAACATTTCAAGATTATTGATGATTTTGCTACTTTCCATCATAAGAGGCGAGTAGAGGAGTCAAGTTGCTGCTCAATTACAAATAAAATAATTGTTTTATTTACTGCATTAGCTGCAAGCACTATTAGATAACTTGCTTAACAAACAATCACCGCTGTTCTGTAATTATGGCTTCTTATAAGTGCATCTTAGCGTACCGCCAAGCGTAAGGGTTTTTTGTTAAAGCCGAATATAAGATGAAAGAAAGATGTCTGATTATCTGCTGAACTGTTACTCTAATAGTCCTCATTTAGAATAATCCAATTCACTGGAAACCCCGTTGTTAATTTGTGTAAATAGCAGAGCAATTTTCTGCTGAAACCACATCAAAGACATGAAATGGGAGCAGTAGGATTGCATATCTGTTGGATGATTGAAGGGAGCTTTACAGCTTGTTAACTATTTCTTACCCAATGTAGGTTGATATGTCTCTATTTCAGAGGTGTGAAGAAATATACATTTCCCATGATTATATTGCAATGGCCATGATGCCTTAAGTGTGCACAGATGAGGACCACATCAATAAATGTTTTTTTTTTTTTTATTTAAGTTTCTGCTTCAGAAAGCAATTGTAATAATGCTGCATATAACATGCAATATATTTATACATGATTATATAATTTAGATTTCCTCCATTGAGATTGGTAATTTTCAAATCCTGGTGGTAAAAGGGATGTGTTGCCTGTAACATATTAAATTAAAACTATTCCCTAAATCGGAGTTCTTTGTTGACCATTAAATAATGCACATAAATAAATAGACAACATGTACTGCATATGGCAAGCAAATTATCTATAGAAACTTTTTACACAGAGAAACTACTTAAGCCTGTTCTATACACATTGTGCAGTTGGTAGTGTATGGCCCAAAGGTTAAAACCTGTGATTTGTGGTCACCGATGCAATGTAGGCAACATAGCCGCTAGATTTAAAGTTTGGTTTTGTCTTAATACTAATTACCACTTTAAATCTAGCAGCTATACCACAGAACTGGGTTGGTGCATACAAATCACAGATTATTACATTTGGGCCTCTGTGTTTAAAATAAATGTCAAATGTTTATAAATAATTGTGTATTAATTTACACCCATAAGCTGAGTCAGAGACATCTCATAAGGCATCCAGCCCTGCAATTGTAACATATGCAACAGGTTTAATCTAATTTGTAATTGCACTCAGATACACTATCACCCAAACAACTCATAAGATTAAGAAACATTTTTAAACTTAAATTGTTTTGTTAGTGGAAAAAACACATTCACAATTAGGTTTAATTTAAATAACAAAACTTTTATAATACAGAATATTCCATCTAGTGTACAAATGAAAGTAACAATCAACCAATCAAAAGCAACTAAGTAGTGCTGGCAAAATTAATCAACATCATTAATGAGCATTTGCACCAGTGTTAATGCACCTGCAAATAATATGGCTACTTACATGAGTAACTGAATCCCTGTGAAGGTTCACCTCAGTTTGTTATTACATATTTGCTGAACTTTGTAGTAATGCATACAGCTTCCTTTGCCTATCCTCCCTCCAAACATAAAAAAGCACAAATATTGTACCAAACCTCCATACAGATGTACTGTAGGCACATGTTTGTTTGTTTTTAGTAGTATAACCTATTGGTAGAACATATATGGTTTTCAACAGGTGTCAGCAAATGTGTGATGGATTCTCAGTCCACACATATGTTCTTAACCAGGATGATGGGTCTATATTAGGATCAGCAGTAACATAGGGTAACTGACAGTCCCTGTACTCAAGTTTTGTAAGATCTTTAAGCATAACAGGTTATGTGCAGGCCCTACTGTAGATCTCTTCTTTTTTCTTCTAACAGATACTTGACACTGGCTATATGTTTCTCCTGATCTGCTAGTAACAGATCATCTACATAAACGACTATAATGAACAACTTTTGCTCTATTGTTTTGTGGTGAAGACAGTGGTCAGTCTCTGAATTTACAAAGTCAATTTCCAATTCTACAGCATCTGCTTAATATACCAACAACTGCCACTTCTCTTTAGACCATACAATGTTTCATTCAACAACTTTTCCTTCTTGGAACATGTCCTCTTCATAATGCTCAGGAAGTTCCATATAAACAGCTTCAAATAACTCTCCATTTAAGAAAGCTGAGTACAACAACAAATCATGCATGGCAGATATGGCAATGACTTAACATACTTTACTGTACAGGTGAAAAGATTTCCCTGTAGTCAATCCCGGATTTTTGTGTATATATTTAGCAACAAGACAGGCTTTATAATGGGCAATAGTATTGTCTGCATTTAACTTTTTACAAAAGACCCACTTGTTCTTGATTGTATTGCAGTTAGCATCTGTTAACAACTGTTCATGTATCATTTCATCCAATCATGCCATTGCTGTTGCAACTCTCAGGTAGATAATGGATGCAACCTGTATCTTGGGGATTGGCAAGACCTATTTCTTAGGCGTGGAGTCCAATGTGACAGTGGTTTTCACAAGAAGGTTTTGATTTGGCTGTGTCACAGGAGACGGCCCTCAGAATAGGTTCCCTTATACAGGTGCTGGTGAACTCTGGATGGAGCGGGAAAGACTTTCGGCATAGTCAACAAGCCATGTCAGAACCAAACGAACGGTACCAGGGAGCAGATGTATGCAGATCACGGAGGATAGCCAAGGTCAAAACCAGATTGTCAATGAAGTACCAGGGATCAGATGAAAACAGAGTCACAAACAAGCCAAGATCAGAAACGGGTAAAGAGATTTGCACAGGAATGCTGGAGTAAGGTAATTGTAAATAATTTGGCAGGTCAGTGCGCAAGCCCACAGGGAGCCATGTCCACCTGCATCAGGAGAGGGAGGAAGCAGCATCTAGCAGCAGGCGCCGGGGACTCCCCACCTGCTGCCCTGCTGCAGACCAGCGCTTCCGGACCTGGTAAGTGAGTGCCGGTGTCTGGCACGCTGTGACAATTTCTTTATCTATTGCTGATTTGCATTCATAGAATGCAATATTTGTGAACTCTTCATAATATCTCTTAGGGAGTCTTCCTCTATTGCTTCTCACAGAACCTTTGCTTGATTATCGGATATCCATATTGGAAGTCTCTATTTCAGACCTGCTTCCTGCTGTTGGCATATTCAATGAAATACACTGTATGGGCTGTAATTTTTGTTTCAGCTTTAGCTTAGGTGTCACTGTTTCTTCGAACACCACATCTCTGGATTTTATTAGCTTTTCGCTTGTAATGTCCTATAGTTTATCTACTTTACTTTCTTGGCAGTATCCAAGCAAGATAGACTCCATAAATAAACTCCATACATTGACTTGAATCAGAGATCGCCATCACACACCATTTTTCTGTGTTTAGGACATATAATTGCTGGCACAGGGTTGCTGTTGCTATTACAGTCTCTTTTTTATTCTGCATAACAAACTTGCCCTCAGCAAACTTGACCTTAATTTATTTGTCTTCTCGGATACTTATTGCTATAGGTTGGGCCACAAATCTGGTACTAATCACACATCCTGGATGTCTGTGACTATGGTTTCACCTTTTATTCTCAGGTTTATCATGATTGTCACGACTTTTGTGGCTGTAAAGACATTGCCTCCAACCTATCTGGCTGTTATAGGGTCACACGTGCTCAATGATGTAAACTATTCTTGATTGCTACTGAAGTGCCTTGTGGCTCCCGAGCCCATGTACCGGAAATCCTTCCTGCAAATGTCTGTGACATTTAAAGCTGACTAATTTATTTTAGCATGCTTCTTATGCACTTCTCTCAGCCTGAATTTATTCCCACTTTGTGACATATGAAACACTTGTACTCAAGCCTTTTGGGCTTAGTGTCCTTTGTGAATAAAGCAGAACTCTCAGCATTTGTCTCAACCGGCATGCATTTTTGAAACTGGAGCAATTTATCCCTCACAATTTCTGTAGTCACACAGGATTCTAAACTCACTACTAAGAAATCAAATTAAGGCATCAGATTCCGCAGCATGTGCATTGCAACCTATTCGTTGTCCACCTAGAATGCTACAGATGTTAATTGCAGAGATATGAACACAATATTGTCAATGTATTCATTCATGTATGTGCATACCCTCAGTTTGGTACCATACAGTGAAACGCTTTAGGTTTATCCTTCTCAATATACCTTTATCTTCAAAATGCTGCCTGCAGAGCTATCCACAAATCATGAGCTGACATTTTCCTGTAAATTATGGAGTACACATGTTGCCCCACAGCTAGGCCAATTGTTCCCATGGCTCTATCAACTTCATCAGGATTTGTATTGTCACCTGGATAATTTCTGATTTTTTTGTTACAGCTTTTCTCACTTTAGCTGCATTTCCATAGCAAATTTCCATAATTCTCTGACCTTCTTAATTTCATGCTGGCTACTGCACTTTGCATTTTCTGGGCTGATACAAATACAGGACTCTTCTATATACTTTTGCACTCTATTTATTGGGCCCATAACCTATGTATAACTTATTGGTGGAACCTATGTGGTTTGCAATAAGCGTCAGCAAAATGTAAGATGTATGGTCAGTCCACACAGATGTTCTTAACCAGGATCCTGGATTTATTAGGAACAGAAGTAACATAGGGTAGCAGCTGTATAAAGGTAATGCAGTGTACACAGTATGCAGTATAGCGGTATGCAGCATTATAAACAGGGTTAATAGTGGTGGTCACAGTAGCTATTAAAAGTCTCACTATTAGGAGCTAAGTATTGCACATTCATGAAGTACTGTGGCACCCTAACATAGTGGATTGCACATACGCAGTGACATCAACCTGCCAGGGTCACTGCTACAGAGAAAGGAAGAAACAGCACAGTAGAGCACTCCCCTCTAACAATTTTTGTAAGCATGTGCAATACAAATTTGCATATTTTATTCATATGCCCAATTCAACAAGATTCCCACTGTGTCAGAAAGACTATTTACACAATATAGACAACAGTTGCCTATAAAAAAATCTCCCCTTTAAAATTTAAAGCAGATAAATTGACATTTACGTAAACTTAGAACCTACAGTATTAAGTTCCCCCTAAATGTCCATGCAGACTAAAGTCAATGATGAGGAGCAAAATATAGTGTTCAACACGGTATAGATTGAAAGTTGAACATAGATGTTCCTTAGTTATCTTCCAAGGAAATTATCAAGCTTTTAGATTTTTGTTCTCCAGGGGATGACTCTAGGGCTGGTTCAGTAGTGGTGCTAGCATGCAGGAAAATGGGTGGGCATATGTAGCTCTTACGCATGAGGTGAGGCTGGTAGCTGGAGTTGAAGTTTGGACTCTGGAGCTGGAATCTGGGTTGATTACCGGACTGGAGTACTGGATTAGAAATTGTACTGTATATTCAGATACCGGGCTGGGACCCATTATGCTCAGGTGCCAGTCTGGGACCAGCAAAGCACTGGGTTAAGGTTGGGACTGGCTAGGCTCAGTTACTGGGCAGGTAAGGACTGGCTAATGCACATGGATGCCAGGCTGGATCTGGTATTGCAGGAGTTAACTAGGCTAGGACTGGTGCTGCAGGAGTTAGCCAAGCTGAAACAGGTATTGCAGGTGTTAACCAGGCTGGGAATGGTACTGCAAGAGTTAACGAAGCTGGAACTGGTTTTGCAGGAGTTAACAGGATCAGGAATAGATTCCTCATAGAGTGCCTTGGAACCTGGAGCCACTGGATGCAGAGAATGTCCAACGTTGCACTGGCAGCTTGCTAAAGTAACATTAGAGGCTTTTATAGACCTGTGCTGGGGGAAGATGTCCACCTGACAGGTAAGTGAGCTGGCTGCCAGATTCTGAAAGTAATCATTATCATCTAAATTATGTGATTAACTAGCCAGCCTGCTAGTGAATAATCCAAAGTCAAATGACATCAACGTAATTAACAAATGATGCATTGTAACTAGAGATGTGTAGGTTCGGATCAGTTTGGATTTTCCTGCCAAAAATTGGGTCTCAGAAAGAGGCAAAAAGTCATCTTTCATGGACAAACATCATTTTTCATGAACATATGTCCATGAAAGATGACGTTTTGCCTCTTTCTAAGACCCAATTTTTGCCAAGAAAAATCAGAATTTGGCGTAAAAATCCAAACTAATCCAAGTCTGCACATCTCTAATTGTAACTGGTGTGTCCCACTTATATAACGTAGCTCTGTCTTCATTGATAAAGATCCCATTAGTCCGTTAATGTAATGTATATAGTTCATAAAAATTTGTAGCAGTCGGCAGAAGTGGGTGGCTGGAAGCAGAGGAGTACCGTGGAACCAAAGCGCCCGGAGAAAGTGCATGTCATAGCGCCCCCGCTCCCCCCCCCCCCCCTCCCTGTACTGAACTGTGCCAGTGGGTTATGGCCAGCCTGCGGAGGAATACTGAAATGAAGAGAAAAACAGCAAAAAGTGGCAGTATCATGCTGGGCATTGAGGTCTCATTTGGGGAATAGAAAGTTTTGGTGATGCACTATCTGACATTAAGGGGTGGCTCCTTTGGCATTGCTTTATTTATGTATAGCACCTAGGATCTTATTTACCTCATTTGAATCATTGTTATTAGTCAATAGAGCAGATTGTATTTATATATTCTGATCATTTAACTTAAATTGACAGAATACATGTGCAAAAGTGAGCTGCAATTACTGCCCCAAACAGCTTCCCCTGGAGTGGGAAAACCTATGGGAAGTTCCCTTCTCAGCTATGCTCCTACTTCACAAATATACATTGCACCCAGTGGCATCACAAGGGGGGTACGGGCCGCAACCAGGTGTCACCCGCCGAGGGAGCCGGCACTGCACATAGGACATGGCAGTCCGCACCTTCTGCACCACCCACTCGGATCCCCAGTAAAAAGCATGGGACGGGGTTCGGGCTGTGAGGCCACAGCCCTTCACATGAGGCCACACCTCCTTCCCACAAGTCCATGCCCCCTTTTGGGCGGCACAGTATCCCTACCCGCACCAGATGACAACATGGGGAGGGATGCCACTGATTGCACCTATATTGATGTGAGTACTACTTATCAATATCTGTCTACCACCATTATTTCATGTCTCCTAATACAGTATTTTTTAAAAGACCTTTCAAATAACACTTTGTGTATATGCCTGTGAATACCTCATTACTTTAAAAAGCAAAGCAGTGACTTTTCTTTAAACTCATACCTGCCAATAAGAAAAGGAGATGAGAGGGCCAGTGACAGAAGCCAATACGAAAGGAAAGGGGAGGGACAAAGAGTTGATCAGAGAGGGGTGGTGACAGAAGCCAAAAAGAAAGGAGTGGACAGGGGCAAAGAGCTGATCCCATGGTAGATAGGGGAGGGAATTTAAGCTCATGCTCCACTGGAACCACCTTCGCTACTCCCCTGAGTGGAGGTCCAAGAACGTGGAAGTGAAGGACTGTATATGGAGGCAAGGATCACCAAGGGGAGGGACAGGTCAGTACAGGGAGGTCCATGCAGTACATCTCATAAGATTGCTGGGACCAGGCACCATGAAGCCATCCAATGTTGGGGCCAGCAACTAATAGGCCAGAGCTGGACAGATGAGCTGATACCACACAGGGCACAGGGTAACACGAGAAAAAAATTAAACAGTCTAAAATCCATGATTTTCAAATAGACCATCAGTTAATGCTCCATAAAAGTCCATACAGAATCCACTTACTGTATGACCGCCAGATTTGTCCACAATACCAATCAATCACCAAGTTTAAAGTAAACCTGTGACAACTCCTTGTGCACCTGAATCTTCATGGGAAAATACAAATCTAAAAAAAAATCTTTGGTGTGGCAGGACACACCACTCAAAAGGTGTTATCTGACACACTGCAAACTGATAATACTTACAGATGTGTCTTCTTACATCTTTGCGAGCAAATCACGCCACACATAGCTGGAGTCGCACATCCGCGAACGGGTACGCGCAATGCATTCGCACCCGCTACTCCATAGGTTTCCATGGTGCAAACTCAGTGAGCAGTATGGCACAGCGTGGTGCATGCGTCTGCTGCTAATCACATGGCGCAATGCATGTGCACGTCTGCAGCGCGATAAGCAGAGATGTAAGAGGACCCATCTGTAGAAGTTTGTTCTCAGAGAAAACAGTGTTGTTGATATACTGTAGCTTGTCATATATGTTTTCTTTTTTTAAAAACTGCTCAGTAAAAGACTATCAAGACTATTATTATTATTATTATTATGGAGCACCCTCACTTTTATATTTATATAGATGAACCCTGTAAGAAACACGTAGGGATTGGTCACTGCACTCCTCCTGCTGGATGTCTTAACAGCATCAATTGGACTATTTAGCCATTGTGCTATTGTCACAAAACCGGGACTTAGTCACTCTTACCCTGTCTGATGGTGCTTTACCAAGGTGAGTAATTCTGTCCCAGTGCACTGTCAATCTATTCCCTGAGATTCATGGGCGCAGCCATGTTGTCTCTGTTTAGGTGAGCACCAGTACCCAGTCTCTATCTGTCCACTGCGCCTCATCCTATCCCTGACAAGAGTGCCCTATTTAAGTCTGCACCTGACACTAGCACCTTGTTGAAACAATGTGGCTCTTTAGCTTCCTGTGACCTCACTCACTAGTAAGTGCTACCTCCGATCACTGCCTGAACCTGCTCTACTGGATTTCTGCAAGTTGCTGCCTCTGCTCCATCCACTCTGCAGCACTGCACTGTATACTACTTCCAGCCTACACCTCCCAGCCTGTGTTCAAGCACCGGTCCCAGTCCGGCTCAAGTACTGTAACTCTCACTTGCTCCAAGCTTGCTCAAACCTGTGGTCCCACTCCAACTGGTTGCTGCTATCTTCAGTCCCACTCAGGGGCTGGCTGGCAACTTTTAGCCTGGGAGGCAAATGCATGCCGGCGGCCTTGGCAGAGGAGTAGCGTGTAGCCAGGGTTCCTGAAGAAAGTGCGTGCTATGGCGCCCCCCCCCTCAAGTGTTCCTGGGAGGAGACAGGTCCATATGGGATTAATGTAAAGTAAAAATAAAGATTAGGGTCAGCCCCCTGTCGTAGTGCCCATATGCAGTGCCCCCCTGTGCCCCAGGAGAGGACCCCCTTATGCAGGCCTCCAGTAGTGCCCCCTGTAGTGATCCCCCCTATGCAGTGCCCCTTGTGCCCCCAGTAGTAAGCCCCTTATATAGTGCCCCCAGTAGTGGTCCCCCCTGTGCAGTGTCCCCAGTAGTAAGCCCCTTATATAGTGCCCCCAATAGTGGTACCCCCTATGCAGTGCCCCTTATATAGTGCCCCCAGTAGCAGTGCCCCCAATAGTGGTAACCCTTATAAAGTGCCCCTTAAATAGTGGCCTCAGTTGTAGTCTCTCCCCTATGCAGTACCCCCAGTATTGCCCTTTGTATAGAGCCCCCAGCAGTGGTCCCTCGATGCAGTGGCCCCAGTGGTAGTCTCCTCCCCCTATGTAGTGCCCCTAGTAGTAGTCCCCTCTCCCCTATGCAGTGCCCCTAGTAGTAGTCTCCCCTTGTAGTGCCCCCAGTAGTAGTAGTCCCCCCCTTGTAGTGCCCCAAGTAGTAGTAGCCCCCCCTTGTAGTGTCCCCAGTAGTAGTCATAGTCCCCCCCTTGTAGTGCCCCCAGTAGTAGTAGTCCCCCCTTGTAGTGCCCCCAGTAGTAGTAGTCCTCCCCTTGTAGTGCCCCCAGTAGTAGTAGTCCCCCCCCTTGTAGTGCCGCCAGTAGTAGTAGTCCCCCCCTTGTAGTGCCCCTAATGGTAGTAGTCTCCCCTTGTAGTGCCCCCAGTAGTAGTAGTCCCGAGTAGTAGTAGTAGTCCCCCTTGTAGTGCCCCCAGTAGTAGTAGTCTCCCCTTGTAGTGCCCCCAGTAGTAGTAGTCCCCCCTTGTAGTGTCCCCAGTAGTAGTGGTCTTCCCCTTGTAGTGCCAGCCCCCCCCCAGTAGACACATGTAATAAAAAAAATAAAAAAACCCCACTTACCTGAATCCCCGCTCCCGCCGCCACCATCCGCTCCTCTGTCTGTCCTCCAGGGCCGGGCCGCTCTGCATGATGGGAGAGACGTCATGACGCCTTTCCCTTGACCCACTGCAGGAGCTGGAAGATGGAGTGGCACCTGCAGTGGGCGCAGCAGCCGCTAAAGAGAGTCTGTCAGACTCTCATTGGCTGCTGATCAAAACAAACACACAGCTGTGTGTTAGTCAGTGTAGCGCTGACTGAACTCCGTCCGCTCAGTGCTACACACGCGGTACAGATGTGACACAGAGACACAGACTGCCCGCGGCCAGTGGCCCGCATGGCGCTGTGGCCCGGGGGGGGCACATGGTACCCTGCCCCCCGGCCCAGCCCGCCACTGGTCCTACTCCAGTTCAAGCCTGCGGTCCCACTCTGGCTGGCTGCTGCTATTTCCGGTCCCACTCCAGTTCTACTCTGGCTGGCTACTACTCTCAGCGGTCCAAGCCTGCAGTCCCACTCTGACTGGCTGCTACCTGCTACTCTCACTGGTTCCATTCCAGTCCAAGCTTGATCATCAAATGTTGTACCAAAGGAGTAGTGGCTTTTCCAACTGTCCAAGTACTTACCAGCCCAGGACTAACAAGTTAAACACTGACAGAAAAAGACTGGTGGGCACTCATAGTGCACCATATCATTCTAATAAACACATAAAATGTATAACTCCAGCCAAATGCATGCGTAAAGTAAAAATATTATTGTGGGCTTATCTGAAATCTCAGGAATATTAGTCCTATCAACCAAGTTGGATACGGGACACGCTGCTGGATATATCTTGGATCAATTAGAAATAATTAAAGATAAAACATTTATAATGCTCACAACGTTCAAATAAATGGGATGTAGTCAATATACCGATGGCCAGGAAGCCATCTGACTAAATCCTTGCGTAGAAATCCAGACTTGACACTAAAGATAGGTGTCTAAATCCCGTCGCCTATCTTTAGCCCAACGACGGATCCTGACAGACAACTTCCCCAACTAAGGTAAGCCAGCTACTGCTAGCTCTTAGCCACAAAGGGAGGGTTAGGTTTAGGCACCATCAGGGGACTTAGGGTTAGGCACCCCACGGGTAGGGTTAGGCTGGGGAGAGGGGCTTAGGCACCACTGGGGGGAGGTCAAGGTCAGGCACCCCCCGGAGGGTTAGGTTTAGGGTGCGGGAAGGGGTTAGGTTTAGGCACACCTGGGGGGACTTAAGGTTAGGCACCACACCAGGAGTTTTAGGGTTAGGCACACCAAGGTAGGGTTAGTGGGGGAGAAGGGTAGGGTTAGCTTACTTACCTTAGCCATCGGGATTCTTCATGTTCGGGATTCCGGAATTGGGATTTCACCTGGCAGCTATTCAGCTGCCGGGATTTCATACCCAACCCTGGAGTTTCTTTGAGACTTGTCACCCTCATGTGAACATAAAGGAGAGTCAATTGCAGGGCAAAGTGCGAGTGAATCTGGGTCTTTGACTAGGATTGCTCTACAGGCTAGCTGGACAAACTTGTATACCTCATACCTCCAACTAAGTTTTCAATGTGACCTATATAATTTGGTGGGAGGTCTTACCTGCTAGTGCCATGCTGGCCATCTGTATGTCACTATACTTGCCTCTTTGAAGAGGCTAAAGGGTATATTTACTAAAGTGCATGTTTGTAGAAGAGATGTTGCCCATAGCAACCAATCAGATTCTCACTATTATATTCTAGAACGTGCTAGTGTCACGGCCAGGCTATTCAGCATGGCGCTAGGCGGGTGTTACCTGTGAGGTCGTTGTGGCGCGGGCTGTCTGGTGGCGGAGCTGGTGTCAGGCGGGGGGCTTTGGCTGCGCGCGTTGTTGTGCGGGCCTGTTGTCACTCTGCGCTGGTGAGGCCTGGCGGCGTCTCCGTTCCGTTTGGCATGGGCGCCGCCATCTTGCCTTCTGGCCATGTGATGCGGCTGGCCAATCCTGGTGAGTCACATGTTCCCTCCGGCCAGTAACAGCATGGCATGGGGTATTTTGGAAGGGTCAGTGCCTTCCTTCTTTGCCAGTGCAACGTGTATCTCAGCCTAGCTGAGAGGGAGTTCTCTGTGCTTTCCTGTTCCTGTGAATTTGCTGTCTGCCAGTCTACCTGTCAGCTCCTAGCTCCCACTGGACTACCCCGCTTCCTCCACCATTGCCCATTCTTGATTGCCTGAGCCTGCTGACATCCTGCTCATTTGCCTTAGTTCACTACCTGCATACCTGGCTATTATTTTCCTGCATCACTACCTGCATACCTGGTTGATTATTTTCAGTCTCACTACCTGCACACCTGGACAGCTCTAATTGTTTCTACTTGGACATTAACCCATTACTCCCACCACAGAACTCTTGTGCACATTTATATATTCCTGGACTTTTATTTACTGCCATATTTTATGTCTACTCAAGCACTTATTAAAAAACCTAGTTTTTTATTCAAATCTGCTTCTGTGATCGCTCCTGCTACCACCCCGGGTCCACAAACAACCCAGAACATAACAGTTTGCACTGGCCCCATGGAGCCGGCCACGGATCAGGAGTCAGGAGTGGATTTGTTCCAGTGCATTTCTGGTCATTTAGAAAATCTGGAAAACATGCAGCATCAGATGGCTCAATTTCTGCAAGAGATGTCCAAGCGACAGGATAGTTTGCAAACTTCCTTTTCTACCCCTGTAGTACCAGCATCTACATCCGCATCAGCATCTGGGAATACAGGAGGCAGATCATCCACTCTGGGATCGCTCAGATCCGCTGCTGGATAATTACGCAGGCTTTGTGTCATCCTTCAGGAGGATTTTTGATGAACCTGGGCGTACTGTATCAGCATCATCAAACATCATGACACTGAGACAAGGGGTCCGTCCTGTCAGTCAATGTGCCGTACAATTTCAAATTTTAGCATCAGAGCTCAAATGGAATGAGGAAGCCCTCACCTCGGCCTTCTGGCATGGGTTGTCAGACTGACTAAAGGATGATCTAGTCACTCGAGAGCTTCCTACTAATCTGAACGACTTGATTTCGTTGTGTATCAAAGTTGACCTACGCTTCAGGGAACTTCAGGCTGAAAAACACAGAACTGACCGGCAAAGGTCATTTGCCCCCTACATTTCTACCCATCCCATTCCTTCTCCTACTGAAGAGGAGCCTATGCAGGTGAATCATACACACCTCTCCAAAGAAGAACGTCAGAGAAGAATGCAAAAGAACCTCTGTCTGTACTGCGGAGAGTCAGGTCACCTGCTGATCTCCTGTCCCCGTAAACCGGGAAATGCCCAAATCCTAACTGACCCTGGAGACATCAAGTTAGGAGTTATGTGCCCGTCTCCAAAAATTAAAGACTTCACGATTACCCTAGCTTTGGATCTTAAACCCAAACCTGTCTTTGTTACTGCTCTACTTGACTAGGGAGTAGCCGGAAATTTCATAGCGTCTAGTTTCATAGATAAATTTCAGATTCCTTGTTTGTCTCTCAATCATGCCATCTCTCTGACCTCTATAGATGGATGCCCTCTAACGGGATAGTCACCAAGGAGACTCAACCAGTATTGGTCCGAATTGGGGCACTTCATTCTGAGTCCTTAAAATTCCTGGTGATATCAGAGGCCTCTCAAGAAATTGTTCTTGGTTTACCCTGGTTGCGTCAACATAATCCCCGGATAGATTGGAGTTCTATGCAGATTCTTTCATGAGGTATGGACTGTCAGAAATCTTGTCTTCCAAAAATTCGACCTGTAAGAAAGACAGTTCCATTAGTTTCTTCTGCCATTCCCAAGGAATATCAGATGTTCGCCGATGTGTTCTCTGAGCAGCAAGCAAATATCTTACCTCCTCATAGGGAATGGGACTGTCCGATTGATTTGATACCTGATAAGACACCACCTCATGGTCGTACCTATCCATTATCCTTGCCTGAGACTCAAGCCATGACCGAGTACATCTGGGACAACCTGGCAAAGGGGTTCATTCACCCCTCTACTTCACTTGCCGGAGCTGGGTTTTTCTTCGTTGGCAAGAAGGACGGTGGTTTAAGACCATGTATCGATTACCGAGGCCTTAATGACATTACTGTAAAGAATCGATACCCTCTTCCCCTGATTACTGAGTTGTTTGATAGGGTCAAGGGCTCTGTCATTTTTTCTAAATTAGATCTGAGAGGGGCTTACAACCTC
Source organism: Taudactylus pleione (assembly GCA_031769625.1). Lineage (NCBI taxonomy): Eukaryota > Metazoa > Chordata > Amphibia > Anura > Myobatrachidae > Taudactylus > Taudactylus pleione. The sequence continues at coordinate 263,120 of JAUIMM010000092.1, read as the reverse complement.
ATTCGTATCCGAGATGGTGATGAATGGAAGACCGCTTTTAATACCAGAGATGGACATTTCGAATATTTAGTAATGGCTTTTGGATTGTGCAACGCCCCTGCTGTCCTTCAGAGTTTCGTTAATGAGATTTTCCGGGATCTGTTATATGTTTCGGTTGTTGTCTATCTGGATGACATACTGATTTTTTCACCCTCCGTGGCTAAACATCAAGAACATGTTAAAGAAGTTTTGCCCGTTTGAGAGAAAACCACCTTTACTGCAAACTGGAGAAGTGAGTCTTTGGTTTGCCCAGTGTACCTTTTCTCGGCTACGTTATTTCTGGCTCCAGTTTGGAAATGGACCCCAAGAAGGTACAAGCAATTCTGGATTGGACCCGACCTCAGACACTGAAAGCCATCCAGAGATTGTTGGGCTTTGCCAATTATTATAGACGCTTCATCAAGGGATTTTCTACATTGCTGGCTCCCATTACAGCTTTGACCCGTAAAGGTGCTAATCCTTCCCAATGGTCACCTGAGGCAGAGTCTGCCTTTCATCTTCTAAAACAGGCCTTTAACTCAGCATCTGTTCTTTGACAACCAGATCTGGACAGGCCTTTTTTTGTTGGAAGTAAATGCATCATCTGAAGCTGTGGGAGCAGTCTTGTCTCAACGTTATGAGGACAACCGAGTCCATCCTTGTGGGTTCTTTTCTAAAAAATTCTCACCTGCCGAAAGGAACTACGCCATAGGTGAGCAAGAGCTACTAGCTGTTAAGTTGGCGATGAAGGAATGGAGATATTTACTAGAAGGTGCTAAGTTCCCATTTACTGTATTTACGGACCATAGAAATCTCCTATTTCTCAAAAACCTTCAATGTGTGAGTCCTCGTTTAGCCCGCTGGGCAATATTCTTTGCCAGGTTTCAGTTCACCCTGACCTTCCGGTCTGGGGCACTTAATCAGAAGGCTGATGCCCTATCAAGATCTCTCCTCTGTGATGATCAATCTGAAAATCAAAGCAATACCCCTGTCTTGGAATCAAGAGTCTTCGCCGCATTACAGATTCAGCCTCCTACGGGAAAATCATTTGTGGCCCCGGAATTAAGGAAGCGGCATCTCACTTGGGCACATTCCTCTCGCTTCGCAGGGCACTCAGGCACTCGGAAGACCTTGGAGTTCCTGAAAAGACACTATTGGTGGCCTTCTATGAAGGCAGATATAATGGAGTTCATCTCTTCCTGCTCCTCCTGTGCCCAGCATAAATCATCACGACAAGCTCCAGCTGGGGAATTGCTTCCACTACCTACTCCATCACGTCCATGGACGCATCTCTCCATGGATTTCGTCACAGACCTGCCAGTCTCTCAAGGCTTCAACACTATCTGGGTTATAATAGACCGATTCTCTAAGATGGTCCACTATATACCGTTGAAGAAGTTACCTTCTGCCCCTGACCTGGCACAGTTGTTTGTCCAACACATATTTCGTCTACATGACCTTCCTGCTGAAATTGTCTCTGACCATGGTGTGCAGTTTACTGCTAAATTCTGGAGGGCTTTGTGTTCTGTTCTTCAAGTGAAGTTAAACTTTTCCACGGCCTACCATCCACAAAGCAACGGCTCCACCGAGAGAGTTAATCAAGATCTAGAGACTTTCTTAAGAATTTTTATGTCATCTTCCCAGGACAATTGGGCTGTCTTGCTGCCATGGGCCGAGTTTGCACACAATGCTTCCTACCACTCGTCAACAACCAAACGCCATTTCAGGTTGTTTATGGCCTTCATCCTCATGTTCCCGAATTCCGAAGCCTGCCTGTGTTTGATGTTCCTGCCGTGGAGGACACGGTGCGGAATTTTGCTGCCATCTGGACTCAAGTACGGTCTGATTTGTTGAAGGCATCCTCTCACTATAAGACCCAGGCCGATAAGAGGCGTAGAATAGTTCCACGCATGCAAGTAGGAAACTATTGGTTTCTGGTTGTCTACCCGGAACCTTCGTCTAAGAGTTCCTTCAATGAAATTTGCACCCCGCTTCATCGGTCCCTTCACCATAACAGAAGTCATTAATCCAGTGGCCTACCATTTACAGTTACCCCCATACCTAAAAATTCCTAATTTCTTCCATGTTTCCTTATTAAAGCCCCTGGTCCTGAATAAGTTCCAAAATGCTCTACCTGCTTCTCCTCGAGTCCAGACGGAGAGAGGAGTTGAGTTTGAAGTCGCCCTGCTCTTGGACTCTCGTCTGCGCAGAGGTCATCTACAGTATTTGCTGGACTGGAAAGGTTCTGGTCCAGAGGAACGTTGCTGGACCAATGCTTGTGATGTCCACGCTCCCACGCTCATCAGGAGATTCCATTCTGCCCATCCGGAGAAGCCTGGTGAGTGTCCTGAGGCCACCCCAAAAGGGGGGGGTACTGTCACGGCCAGGGTATTTCAGCATGGCGCTAGGCGGGCGTTACCCGTGAGGTCGTTGTGGCACGGGCTGTCTGGTGGCGGAGCTGGTGTCTGGCAGGGGGCTTTGGCTTCGTGCGTTGTTGTGCGGGTCTGTTGTCACTCTGCGCTGGTAAGGCCTGGCGGCGTCTCTGTTCCGTTTGGCATGGGCGCTGCCATCTTGCCTTCTGGCCATGTGATGCGGCTGGCCAATCCTGGTGAGTCACATGTTCCCTCTGGCCAGTAACAGCACGGCATGGTGTATTTAGGAAGGGTCAGTGCTTCTTTGCCAGTGCAACGTGTATCTCAGCCTAGCTGAGAGGGAGTTCTCTGTGCTTTCCTGTTCCTGTGAATTTGCTGTCTGCCAGTCTGCCTGTCAGCTCCTAGCTTCCGCTGGACTACCCCAATTCCTCCATCACCCTTGCCCATACCTGAGTGCCTGAGCCTGCTGACATCCTGCTCATTTGCCTTAGTTCACTACCTGCATACCTGGCTATTATTTTCCTGCTTCACTACCTGCATACCTGGTTGATTATTTTCAGTCTCACTACCTGCACACCTGGACAGCTCTAATTGTTTCTACTTGGACATTAACCCATTACTCCCACCACAGAATTCTTGTGCACATTTATATATTCTTGGACTTTTATTTACTGCCATCTTTTATGTCTACTCAAGCACTTATTAAAAAACCTAGTTTTTTATTCAAATCCGCTTCTGTGATCGCTCCTGCTACCACCCCGTGTCCACAAACAACGCAGAACATAACAACTAGATAATTATAGTAGAATCTGATTGGTTGCAATGGGCAACATCTTCACTTCTAAAAACCTGCACTTTAGTAAATGTACCCCTAAGGACCAAGTTACCTCTTCTGGTTTACAGTTTACTGAAGAGGGACATGGGGACATACATACTCAGGATAGTTTACTAGTGGAGCATTGGGTTGGGACCCCTATTGTCATAAATGGGTGTCCTAATGGTGTCAGGTTTGAGCAGAGATACTGTGCCAGATATGGGCAGGAGAAATGTGTCTGGTAATGACATTGGCGCCTTGCCGCCTTTGGGCAATTTCAGGAAAGGATCCATTTTTTTATAGAAGAGAAAGATTGATTCCGCACTGGGTTGTCAGTATGATAGCATATTAGCATTAAAGAAATATAACTAATACCAATAATTTTAATAATAATAAACTCCCTAAGTTGGTGGTGATCCCAAGAGTCAGTATATAATCATGGAGTACATGAAGAGAAGACAGAAGACTCTTTTTTGAGACTATTAATTTAACATAACTTTTATTATGATATGTCAAATAAATCAAGTATAACTACACAAACAAACATAAACACAACTAATAAAAAGGATATTTGCAACCATCTTGCAGCTTGTACAAGTAATTTACAAATTTGTGGCTATGCATCATGTTGGCTGAACATGTATTAATTTTGGGTTGTGAACAATCATGAATATAATCAGCCTATTGTAACAGTAAAATTACTCAACAAAATTTTAAATATTCTCCGCATCTGGTTTGTGAATATGTGTTTTAGCACAATTTAGGGATGCTTAATAAAATCTATATAATAAGCAAAAAAGTGTGTGTGTGTGTGTCTGTTTGTCCTTAACGCTCCACTAAATTTGGCATGGTGGTGTAGTTTGACCAGGATTAGGTTTTTGGCTATGATTGAAGTTCGCCAGGGTCATGGAGGTCTACATGATGCCCACCAAGTAGGCCGTGGAGTCTCTGATTTGAAATTTTTGTTTAACCAAGTTTCACTCAGGATGGCTAACTGACTAAAACTGCACTGATCTTAAGGCACAGGCTGATTTGTACCAGTGGGTGCAGGATCAACTGTCACACTGCACCTGCACTGACAGTTATTCATTTCCTCCAAGCATATTTTCATATGCTATGGTCTCCAATTTTGGTCTGCAATGTAAAACAATTAAGGCTGCAGATGTACTTCAAAGTCCATTCTTCAACCCGAGCAACACCGGGTATCCAAGCTAGTTGTTAATAAAGGATAAAATGTAAAGTCACTGCTTTTAGGGAAATAGGATGTTGATATTTACCGTTTGAGCAGTCTCATTGGTTTCTCTAAAAAGAACCAGCAGTAGTCCCCCATCATTGCAGGGTCCCAGCGTCCTTGGTAGCGATGCTCGATTGACAGAATGTCTTGGTGAAAACGTTCCCCATGGTCATCACTTAGACAGGGAAAAAGTATAGATGGAAACGTAAAAAGCGAATGTTAAGTGACATGCTACAACCCATATTCTTGTAGTTGTCCAATAGTTCACTCACGTGTAGTTGTCCAATAGTTCACTCACGATGGACACGTATTTGGCCTCTTTTCTGTTCCCTAAGAATCCACGCACAGCAGCCTTAAAGGAGGACCAAGCAGCAGGCTCAATTTCTGTCAAATTAGCGTTAAATATTTAACCGTAAGCAGTATCTTTATTTGGTAGCCCACAAATATGCTTTCTTTTAGCTTTGCTTCTCTTAACTTCAGAAACCTTTCCTTCAAATAACTAAAAGCCAGGCCTTATTTACCCACAGCTTTCACAGAATTCTTCATTTGGCCCAACTTAGACTGTGAAGCGGACGTAAAATAATTTTATGTGGCTAAATCAATGTAGTGTACTAGACGTTTTTCTCTCCAGCAACATAGGTTTCTCTCTCTGACCACTTCTTTGTGATATAGTGATTTTTAGTGGCTCTGTTGTCCCATAAACACAGAAAACACCATTACTTTGTGAATCCACCTTGCACCCCTAACAGCATTGCAACTACCTTTAAGTCACAAAAAAGATTCCATCATGATCCTTATACTTTATTCCCACCAACAACACAACCATACTTTCATGTTTCTTTCATGTCCTCTGTATAAGCCAGAGGCACTGTGCTTAGTTCTATTGGAATGCCGAGCCATACCATACTAGTTAGACAAAAATAACAGTCAGTACAGTGGTCCTCAGGCTGACAACATACCATTGGGACAGCGAACGGCATCATATGGCTATTTCCTTTCAACCATTCTGTCAGATTAGTTGTGCAGGTTATGCAAGAAATACGGGGTGCCCAGATTTTATCCTGGTCACCAAGAGAACAGTAAGTACATTTTATTAGCCTTCATTATGAAGGCGCTAATAGACTTTCTTTGACTTTTTGTTATGAACTTAGGGCCTGATTCAGAGCTGCTCACTCTGACAGAGTGCTTGCTCTGAATCAGGGCCGGGCTTTTTTTTGTTGGAAATGCCTCTTGGCTGCTCGCATAGCTGTGGGTGACCACCCACAGCTATTGCGAGCGGCCATGATGATGGTCGCGATGGCCAAGACCATCGCAACCATCGGGCTTGCTACGAGACCCTTGTGGTAGGGTCTCATGGCTGCAAGCCCCAGAGAGATTTCGGCTCTAACACAGCCGAAATCTCTCCACTGACATCACTCGTGATGTCAATGGGGCCGCCCCCAAATGGCAGGCGTTCTCATGGGAACGCCTCTGTTTGGGCAGCCACCCCTCCAGCCCGCCCACCAAAGGGGGCGAGCTGTCACTCAACATTGACGGTTAATAAGAATAAAAGAAGCGCTGTATGAATGGATGAAAAATATGTGATAGAATAATATAAATATAAGTAATAAATAAATAATTTATAAATAAATAAATAAAACCAGCAGAGGTGAAATAAACAAATAACACTCAATACATACAATGTCACAATAGAAGTTTAAAGCGCTTTCTGTGAAGGGTTGATTGTCCTGAAAATCAGTGTTAGCCCGTGACTGCGCGGCGGTAATGACAGGGTGAATAAACTGACCCTACCTTTCCCTATGTTCCTCCATGTGGGGTTTGCTGGGTCCGGGTTGCTGCTTTCAAATCAGCTGTGCGTCTGCTCCGTTTACTGCTTGCGGGGTGCACGGTTCGTCGGGGTGTCCGTCTGTATTGATTCCGTGACCTTCTGTAGGCTGACCACCGCTCTCCTGTGGAATCCAAACGCTGCGCTCACTGGCTGGTGACGTCAATCGGGTTGTAAACACCAACGCGTTTCATCCTTTCGGATGAAATCCTTTTTCATCCTTTCCTTGCGAGCGATCAGCGCTTGCGACCGGGTCTGAATCAGGCCCTTAATACATACATAACGAAAGTTGGTTTACACATCTATGAATGTTAGCAGCTGCCATTTCTTCATATGTACTAACAAACGGCGCAAAAAATGGACTCCACGAAGATATGAAATAATGACCACAAGAAAAGAATATCACTATTTTAAAATGGAGGAATGAAAACAAAGGTAAACTCGCCACTTGCACTGGTCACTGTCACCGGTGTGAGGGCCTCATATCTCCTTATGGTGATCAGCAATCAGCCAGAAGCTGGGACACAGAGACGGAGGCTGGGACACAGAGACGGAGGCTCCGTCATGAAGCAACCCACTGGGAGAACACCCCTAGTTACTGATGATCATGGTACAGTCCAGGGAACTTCCTGTTTACTTCTCCCTCTGCACGCTAGCTGGGAGATGGGACAGGAGCCAGCAAACAACATGGCATTCAGTGCTAAGAGAAGGGTTCTGCCCCGGGAACAGCACATGGGGAAAAATGAGGAAGATGAGGAGGGGATTCTTATGACAGAGGGTGAGGAGCCTGGGCAGGATGCGTACCCCATAGCGCAGACAGAAGGGAGTCTTGCCGAGTACTTAATGTGATGAACTATTTTAATTTTCAAATTTACATTTTCCTAAATATCTCAAAAACCTTACGTAATATCAAATTTATGATGGTATATTTGTATTCTACTCACAAAATTACATGAAAATTGATATATACTGTATTATGTAAGATGCAAAATGGCTGTTGAGTAGTGTAATCGGAAGATAAATGCTGTATATCCAATAGCATAAGTAAAATCCTTGCTTGTAATATCCAGCTCAGTAGGAGATTATGGGCCATATTTAATTAGGGAGCGAAAAGTCCGTGCTCTACTTTTCGCTCCACATCAGTGGTTTTACCTGGATAAAGTATCGGGCGCGTGCCCCCTTTATCCCCATTTCAATTAGGAAGCAGCGAAAATGTGAGCCGGCGAAAAGGTAAGTATAGCAAAAAATTCTAGAATTTTTGGAAAATGTCCCTGGGTCACCCCTAAAGATGTTCAGACATGGGGGTTCACTATGGATACCCTAATTTTAGCCTGCTGAAGGAAGTTGGGGATTGTATTAGCCGTGGCAGGTGCATAAATTCGGCTATTGAAGAAGTGGTGAAGAATAGCACTTAGGTTTTTTTTTTTTTTTTAAATAACTTGTTCCATCAAATTTGGGGTACATGAAAATGGGTGCAAGCAAGTCCCTAAAATTATTTTTAACAATTCTTCAAAAATACACCTGCCGCTACTCTGGCAATGAAGAAAACACCTGCCGCATATAAGGGAACCCCTCTGGATTTAATTTGGCTTTTTTATAAGTGTGTTCTGTATTTTTTTTTCACCCCAAAAGGTCATTTTTTGGGTTGTCCCGATTTTTTTATTTTTTTGACACAGATCTTTTTTAGGGGACATTCCCAGGGGTGCAGGCTATTTTTTTTAAGCCTGCACCCCTAAACCCCAATTCTGCACTTTTTTTCACCAGCAAAAGGATGGTGAACACTTATCCCCGTTTTTTTACATTGACTTTTCCACCGGCGAAAAGTCAATGTTATTGAATACGGGGATAATTGAAATAGGTGAAAATGACGTCATCGGCGATAAATTATCAGCGATTCTGACATTGCGCCTCAAATTGAACACGGCCCTATATGTATATATTATATTCAATGAATATGTAGCCTCTCTCGTGAGCAGTAAACCAGACACGTTTTATAAGGGAAAATGTTCCAACATGTTCCAAAAACAGGGCTTGTTTCCATATAGTGAAGGGAGTGTGAAGGCTGTATTTTCAGAATGAGATTTTCTGAATCATCAAATTGGACTCAAAGTCAAAATGCAATTCAACTGTTGGGACTCATCTGAGTCTGTATCAGAGCATAAAGTTTATGAGCTTAATACAGTATATCTCAATATTTTGTAATTTACATGAAAATATACTATGATTATCCTTCAGTGGAGCCTGCCTATACATAGGCTATATGCATATCTCACTGCTGTGATTACTATGAAAATATAGTATCAGCAGGTATCAGCTGATCCAGCATCCCATCCAGCATGAAAAAATCCTCCAACCCTTTGTTTGTGGCACACTGATCACACCATAATCACATGTCAGAAAGTTCTTTGCACATTTATATTCACATATGTCAGATTTATTAAACCTGCATACTGTACATCATATGATTTCTTCATGTGTGATAGATTTTGTGTATGAGAGTACAGGGCTGCCTTTGCTTCCTCACCATGTGCTGGGTAGTGAACCGTGAGATGAGAGAGCAGGAGAGCCGACCCTGAGGGAAGGAAGGCAATAAGTCACATCTGTGGTTAGGGGGCAAACTTTCTGGTTTATCAGAAATGCTTAGAGTGTGCACCTGTATTTTCTTTTTTTCCATGGCACTACAAGTCTCAGCATGGTAGCACCTCTTATTATGATTAAATTTAGGGTGGGCAGTCCAGCACCCATTTTTCCTCAGTATGCGTGTATTTAATGTATGCTTGAATGTGAGACTCTCACTGCCTAGACTATCACCCCCCAACTGCCCCTAGGTGATTTTAATTAGTATAAGGTTTTTGCATTGCAGTCTACACATTGGAAAAGGACCCATCTAATGAGGTTCACCTTGAGTTGACATGGTAGGTGGGTATGCATAGTACTAAGGGCCTGATTCAGCAGTGTACGCTAGTGCACTGCTGAACGCAGATTCACAATGTTCGGGAACCTGCACAGGCGCCAGACCCATACTGTGCATGTGCAGAACGGGTCTGCGAGGCTGCTCGCAGACTGGCAGCAGACTGTCAGTGATTGACAGTCTGCTGCTGTTTGGGGGCAGGGAGGCGGCGATACCCTCCATTTCATGAAACGGAGGCGTGTCGCCGCTGTTGTGGGGGAGGGAAGAAGCCAGAATCTCCGTCGGCTAGCAGAGATTTCCTGGTCTCTTCAAATAAACTGCAGCGGCCAGCTGCAGGACCCCATGGGTCACCGCCGCTGGCCGATGGTACGCAGATTAACCAATGCTGCGTTGGACAACGCAGCTCGGTTAAGTAATGCACAGAGAGGCGTGATGCTTCCTGCTACATTACCATATCTGCAAGGGTTGCAATTGCAAAGCTGCCTGTGTGCATACATCATATATCTATAGCCTATGTGCAGCTTTGCAATTGCGAGCCTTACAGAATCAGGCCCCAAGAACCTTATTTTATACTCATTGTAATTGTTAATTTTTTATTATTTTATACTATGATGATCATCGTCTCAACTATGGGAAATGAACATTGTATCAACTGCCAAAATACCCTCTAAAATATGGATTAATTGTCTCAATATCCAAGGAGATGAAAATTAACACTGGAAACCAAGTGAAAAGATGTTCCACATAGCTAAACGATGCTGGAAAGCATGTGGAATACATATTAGAGCGCAAAATGTGGAAGTAGAGCGTCCATCTTTCTTTCGGTTTTCGGGTGACGCCACTTCCAGTCCGCGAGTGTGCCAGGAAGGAGAGGAGATGCGGCTACACTGGGGGGCGAGTATTCCTTTATTGATAGGGGTATATATAGAGGCAAATAGTCACCATGCTTCTGATAAAAGACAATTACATCCGAAACACGTTAAGCAGGTGACACTGGACATCACTGGATCTCATTAGAACTTCATTGCTGAAAGTGCCATTACTCCCCAGGGTTCATTACCAGTGGTTTCCGGGACCTGTTAGTATAATTCATCCTTTTTCCATCAGGTGGTGTTTTATGTGTGGAGCTGTGGAATAAGCTGTTGCTATGCTTTTACAATTATTTAAAATGTGAGAGTGCTATGTGAATAAATTCTATCATCTTATAAAAAGGTGTTGCACTACTGCTATTTTTCTGTTTACATTTTTAGTTTACCCATATGAAGATATACTGTAAGAAAAGTGGAAACTTTTATGGATGTGGAGTATTATGATCACTTCTTGTCCCCTGCTGTAAAAGAAACTATGAGCTGTGGGTCTATTATGGACTGAACATTATAATGAATGTAAGAGACTGAACTCTAAGGGGTCTATTTACTAAGCTGTGTTATGAGATAAAGTAAACGGTGATAAGGTAGCAGCTAATTAGCTCCTAACTGCCATTTTTCAAACACAGCCTGTGACATGGCAGTTAGGAGCTGATTGGCTGGTACCTTATCACCTTTCACTTTATCTCCTAACACAGCTTAGTAAATAGACCCCTGAACTCTAAGGGGCCTATGTATCAAAGCTGGGAGAGAGATAAAATCGTGAAAGAAATAGTAGTAACCAATCATCTTATAATTGACATTTTGCAGGCTGTGTTTTAAAAATGATAGTTAGGAGCTGCTTGGTTGGCGATTTATTTGTTACAATTTTATCTCTCTCCCAGCTTTGATACATAGGCCCCTAAATCTGGAAAGTTTGTGAAACTATTGGGCTCCACATTCTTTGTTTGTCCATTGTACGCTGAAAGGTCATGTCATTGTATTCTCTTATGTAATCTCTGATAGCGCCATATTGAAACATTGTTTTTATCGCATACGCTTTCTTATATTGGCAAGAAACTCCATTGTTTCAATAGGCTGCAATCTGTGATATTTTTGTGCAGATCTGTGGGTTACTAATACCCCTTTCAGACATAAAACCCTGGCTTTAACCTGGCTCAGACCCGGGACAATGAGCACGGGTTGAAGTCAGGGTTTTCTGTCCTTACCCCTTTCACACATGGGTGATGATCCTGGTTATTCCCGGCTCTTCCAATGACCCGGGTCTTCCGGCTTTCAGTGGGCACTTGGAGATGATGTCATCTCCAAGCGCTACTATCCCCGGCCAATTACTTTCTTTTAGGCTTGACCCGAATCATCAAGACCCGGGTCACACCTTTCACACATAAGTCAGGCTGTCAACTCGGGTTGCAAGTCCCAGGAAGAACACTGATAGCGACCAGGGTCAACCTGGTCCGAACCTTTCAGACATAAGCCGGACCAAGATCGATGCACATGCAGGTGCAAAAACTCAGGTTTTTGTCTTGTGTGTAAAAAGGGTATAATAAATAGATTGTTTAGCTGGTGCTAGGTGGCAAGCCTCCCAACAAACAGAAGGAAATCTAACAGTGTGAAAATATCCACAAAACCCATCAAATTCATTATTCTCTAACAACTAAACAAATTGTATTTTGATGTTCAAGTTCCTAGTTACTATGAGAAGTAATATATATATTATTGCCAAAAGGTCACATCACTAGGACGGTGACTGGTTTCAAACTGCTTCCCTTTTAAATTAAAAGTCAGTTCATAATTATTTATAAACAGTTTCTGTGATCAATAGTCAGATATATTATACTATTTGTTTTATGCTATCATGGTCAAAACACCAAAAGTTATACTGGGGAGAACATTTCCTTTATTTTGTGTTCCCATTTACTGTATTTGTTGCAATTTTATATCAGATACTTAATATGCCTTAAAAAACAAATACACTGTTTGAATTGTAATTGTTATCCTTAATGGCTATATTTAACCTGCTCCTGACAAATAGGACATTAGACTGTTAGAAGTTTGTTTATATTCCAGTATGTTAATAAACTTTTATCGTGTAACTAAATGTTATTTTCTTTAGACCTAGAGCCCCAAAGAGCCCTTTGAGCAGGACAAGATGTGAATATTTTGGTGTACTATCTAGGAATAGGGTTGCTGTTTGTGAAATACTATAGAGAACAGAAGGATTTAAATTATCATCGGCGATGAGCAGGGTCGGACTGGCCCACAGGGGTACAGGGGAAATCCCTGGTGAGCCCTTCTGCCTGAGGGCACTACCCCCTCCTCTAGGGGTGGAGCAGTATCATGGATAAACTTGGGTGCTTGATTTGTTTCTATGGAAACTACACCAAGATTATCCCTCCTACCAATCAAAGTGTGTGGTCCTGAGACTCCTGACACACACCTGTCCCTATTTTGCATGTCCTCTCTAATGGTTGGCCAAGTCCATCTGTTGTGACAGGCCACACCCACTCTGGTGGCTGGCCACACCCTTAGATGGGGCCCCTACCACTGCATTCCTTGGTGGGCCCTTTATGCCCCAGTGCAACACTGGCGATCTGGGCGCTGAGAGGAGGGGGACAAGTACACGAGTGTGGGCATGTGTTTATCAAGGGTCCTGGTAGTGCAGGGGAAGCAAAGGGTGCTGAGTTCATGCCTCCTCCATAGTCCACAAAGGTCGTGCCTACATGTGCAGTATAAAATGGTATGTGCCCTGGCAAAGCATAATTTTTTTATACATACGTTTTTAACTATAAAATCTTCTATAAGCATAGAAACATAGAACACCTTCAGTTATATAATTATAAGTCTGTCTAGGTGTGCCTATTAATCCTCAATCTCCGCTAATAAGTGAAAACAACACATGCTGGTTCATTGAGGTTTGTATAACACTTAGGAGCCTATTTATTAATTATTAAGCTTTTAGCCTCAATAGTAAGAATTTCACAGTCGCTTATCACAGCAATGTATTACAATACGCATGCAGGGACAGGGACTCCGATAGGAACCCATTCCTGTGATGTGTAAAAATATGCTTCGGGGTCCTACTGCGCTACTGCAAGGACAAGCTGGGACTTGTAGTTCCAAAAGAGCTGGAGATCCATATGTTGCACTGGTTAACAGCGAATCACACAATACACTTAATGTGGAATTTCAAACATATTCATGGTACATAAAACCATGCACCATGAGCCAATGCTGTGTGCTCACACCCCCAGACTTAGGTTTGACAGCAAGTCACCGGGGGCAGAATGTACCTTATAGTTACTTAAATGCTGTATAGTTTCTTTTGCTGGCCAGACTAGCACTGGCAGCTGCCCATGCCCCTACATGGGCACTTACCATTGCGTTTCCTCTACTAGCCACTCATGCTCAAGTCAAACAGTATCTCTGCAGGGTTTTCTTTTCATACTCCCCCTTTCCAGTTGCAAGTTCTCATAGATGTCAGATGTGGATGCGCAGCACATATACCAGCAGATTTTTGGGCATGCACTGAAATTAATCTTTTATAGTACTATGCAAACTTACATAAGTCCATTTCAGGATCATCCCCGACATGCAACTATTAAAACTCATGAGAAGTATCATCAATAATATGAGAACATGATTTATCTAAACATAGCGCCTAGTTACCCAATATTACAACATGTAATACAACTCACGATTTTCTAAAGAGAATTTAATGTTACGATAATATAATGTTCCAAATATGCGCAATCCGTGACTGCAGCCGGGGGGAGACTTTAAGAGGTTCCTCACTCACCCTCTAAATACATACAACTGAATAAAAGTCAAGTTTCACCCTTTGGCGCTGCCAAACAATGTCTCTTTACACATCCAAAAAAAGAACCACAATGAAGTCCTCCGCATGTAAATCTTCTTACGCTTATTAGTCCAATTTCAATATGTATAAAATTCCAATTCCTTTGTATCGATATCTCAAAAATAGAAACCAAACATAGTGCAATACTGATAGTAAAAATACACTTGTGCTGGTGATAACAAAGGAACACTCACATGTTTCAAATTAATAAAAAACGTGTAGTATTTCCAATCTATTACATCATAGGAGACTCCAACTTCAAATGTAGATCAGCTCAAAGAGAAGAAGATAACCACAAATAGTGCAATCCTGTATATATTTACAGAAAGTTTTATTCAGACGACAAAACACTCACATTTGTAAAAATAAAATACAGATAATAGATGTTAAATAGGGAGAAACCAATGGTTCCAGATACCAAAGGGGTCCCTCGTGCAGTTCACAGTTCCCCAGTCTCAGCGTTCCAATGCGGTCACCTGCTCAAGCATAAATATAAGTGTTAGGGGCCGTGGCAGAGAAGAATGGTAAGCGTGCTGCTGAAAATGCCGGCAATGTGCTACTTTACCTGGCTACAACTCCATCAGCTCCTCGTTCACCCGATAACACACTGCAGTGGCAGTTTACATCCACCTTTCACCGTCCTCCAGTAAATAGATCCGCTATTCATTAGTGAAGAAGGTCAATTAAAAAACAAACGTCCAAGTGATTTCTTGGCTTACGCTACCTAAACCGTTAAAGATATATCACAATGATGGACTTTATTTTATTCCATGTAGAGATTGACACATATTATTGGGTTTCTCCAGAAAAATTGTTGTAAGCCTGTTTACAGTACTGATACAAAACTTCAGTTTTTCCTTTTTTTTTACTGCTCCTATCTGTATTTCATTTATGTGAAAAATTATTCTTTAATTACAAACGAGTCCACTTCTCGGTAAGAGTCTGCTTTGGCATGATAATGAATAAAGCACAGGGACAGACACTTAACGTGATTAGAGTTGACCTAAGTGGAGATTGTTTTTGCTCATGGACAACTTTACGTGGCCCTTTTTACGTGTCACGTCGAAACCAAATCTTTTTCTGTTGACGTCAGGAGGAAAAACAATTAATGTCGTCTACAGGGCAATCTTATAAGACCTCGGTTAAAAAAGACTATCGCCATAAATTCAAAATTGCTCCTGTCCATAATTTGCAGGCTAAGAAAGACATATTCATGCGGGTGCAAAAGTTTGCACACAATTCTGTTAGATAAATATGCATACTACAGGGGTGGCTTAAGAGAAGACGTGGCCTATGTGCAGCCTCCCTGCAGGGCTCCTGCTCTCTCTATCTCTCGTCCGTGACATGTTCCTAATAATTGCTGTACTGAGCAAGAGCAAATCTCTGGGAAAATGGCAGATATACCATATTCCGAGTGATTTGTGCACCACCAACGCAGAGAGGTACTATAAATATACTACATTAGTGCAGGGGGTGAAGTGTGGGCCCACCTGGACCTAAGGGCCTGGGTGCACTGCACTCTCTTTACCCATTATACTGTAGATACCCCAATGGCATACTATTAAAAGGTAAAATCTGAAATACATTAAAAAGATGTGGTTCTGTTCAAAAGTTGCATATAATATAAAACATGAATAAACAAATCTGTTCAAATTAAACATGCATTACAGTAAAGGACATCTTGAAAACAAACTAAAACAAATGCTTACCTGAAGCAAGGGTAGTCCTTGAAGTCTTCAGCATGGATCCACTCTGCACTTGTGTAAATCATTGCATTTTAGGAAGGTGGGTGGATGTTGTGCAGAAGCTGCTTGGATGCATCCATGTTCGGACATGGTATAGTGTTTTAGCATGCTGGGCATTGCTCCAGGCATTATCGCTGTTTTCTGGTACACCAAAAAGTGTACATTTTCTATTTTCTGAAATCAATCATGTGAAAATGACCATTTAAAAATGCCTGCGTTTGCTCTTGTACACATATAAAAATCAGTGAGAGTCCACGTGTTTGCAGTTTTTAAATTAAAATTAGAGGGATAACACAGAGTGGGGGTGATGTACTAAGCTCTTTAAAGTCATAGGCAAACGCAGGGGGGTTTTCCGTCTGCCTAGAACCCCCCCCCCCCAAGCCCAGACCAAGACCACAATAGAAATAGTAATGTAATAGAATTGTAGTGACTAGGCCCAGAAATAATCACCAGAAATTATATTTTCTGGACTTTATGTAATGAAACAACTGCATTTGATGCCCTGTAGCTGACCTAGGTTTGTGTTGCAGAGGGGCCGATGGGTACCCTGTGGTTTACGACCCCTGATTCCTTTGAAGCCAGTTAGGCCAGGAAAAAGGTGTATGAAGTTCTGTATGGTGTATGAAGTTCTATCATTTTATATTCTGTATGAACATGGTATCTCAGGATGTATGTCAATTTCCATTCTGTGTACATGTCAGGAAAGGCTGTGATCAGATGGAGGTGTAATGATTAGGCCCAGAAATAATCACCAGAAATTGTATTTTCTAGACTTTGTGTGATGAAAGCCAGTTAGGCCAGGAAAAAGGATTAGCTAACCAACTATGTCCATTCTTGCGATGTGAGGAATGTTATATAACTCTGTCTTATCTCCTATACAGACAGTTATGGGGCCCTTTGACCAGCGTAGTAAAATGTGACAAACTACCCTGTGTTATTTTAACAGCAGGATGTGTGTAAGTCACAGAATTTATTAACAGCTGGCACTGGGAGAGTTAACCAGAAAGGTGGGGCTGGAAGGGCCCCTGCACAGCATAAGAGTGCAACTCTCTCTAAGCATGGTGTCCATTTCCAGGGATCAGCCTTGAGATGCACCTGAAACTAACTTTGTGAACTCCTGCACGCAGAGATTTATGTTATTGGTAGAGATGAGTGGGTTCGGATCTCAGAGATCCGAACCCACCTGAATTTTGAGATCCGTGGCGAGAACCGAACGTGCGTTCGGTTCCTCAACCGGCCCCAGATCTCAAACCGAGGCAAAACCATAGAGACGAAATCTTGCGGCTGGGAGGTATTTACCTGTGCTGGTGCTGTGCTGTCTGCTGTGTACTGGGCTGGTGCACTGATGATCCATCTAGTGCTGTCACTGCTGTGCTGTCTGCTGTGTCCATCTGGGCTGGTGCTGATCCATCTGGGCTGGTGCTGTGCTGTTTGCTCTGTCCATCTGGGCTAGTGCTGTTGCTGATCCATCTGGGCTGGTGCTGATCCATCTGGGCTGGTGCTGTGCTGTTTGCTCTGTCCATCTGGGCTAGTGCTGTTGCTGATCCATCTGGGCTGGTGCTGTGCTGTCTGCTGTGTCCATCTGGGCTGGTGCTGATCCATCTGGGCTGGTGCTGTGCTATCTGCTGCGTCCATCTGGGCCCAAGTTCTGGACCTGAAAAAAAAAAAATATATATATATATATATATTTATTTATATATATATAGATATATATATAGATATATATATATATTGTCTTTTTATTTTTTTTCTGTGTGTGCATGTTAGGCTTAGATGCACAAGATACTGCAAGTCAGCAATGCAACCTAGTGCTGCCTGACTCCAGTCGTCATCAATCTGTGCTCTGGGCCCAAGTTCTGGACGCGAAAACAAAATAAAAATAAAGTGGGTTTTTTTGTTTAATATTTTTCTGTGTGTGTGCGTGTTAGGCTTAGCCGCACAAGATACAGCAAGTCAGCAATGCAACCTAGTGCTGCCCGACTTCAGTCGCCATCAATCTGTGCTCTTGGCCAAAATTCTGGAAGCAAACATTTTTTTTAAAAAAAAGTGTATTTTTCGTCTAACATTTTTCTGTGTGTGTGTCTGTGTGTGTGCGTTCGTGTTAGGCTTAGCCGCACAAGATAGAGCAAGTCAGCAACGCAACCTAGTGCTGCCCGACTCCAGTCGTCATCAATCTGTGCTCTGGGCCCAAGTTCTGGACCTGAAAAAAAATAAAAAAAGTGTATTTTTCGTCTAATAATAATAATAATAATAATAATAATAATTTTATTTATATAGCGCTTTTCTCCTAAAGGACTCAAAGTGCTTTACATTTACAGTACAAAATACTAAATAAGCTTAAACAAGGGACATTAGTGAAATGCTTGGGTGAATAGGTGAGTCTTGAGTCTATTTTTGAAGGATTCTAGAGTGGAGGCCTCTCGAACTGTGCGGAGAAGTGAGTTCCATAAGGTTGGAGCCACAAAACTGAAAGCTCAACCCCCAGACGAATTCCGTGAGATTCTAGGTACTGTTAATAGTCCTTCGTCAACGGATCGCAGTAATCGAGTGGGACAGTAGGGAATCAGAAGCTGCTTCAGGTACCCTGGGCGATGGTCATGAAGGGCTTTGTAAGTTATTAATCCAATCTTGAAAGCAATTCGCCATCTGACAGGCAGCCAGTGAAGGGAGTAGAGAATGGGTGTTATGTGGCTGGAACGGGGCTGGTTGGTTAATAGCCTGGCAGCTGCGTTTTGTACCATCTGCAAGCGATGTAATTCTTTTGCTGGGAGACCGAGGTAGAGGGCGTTGCAGTAGTCTAGGCGTGATGATATAAATGCATGTATGACTTTAGGCAGATCTTCTGAGGGAATTAAGTGCTTGATTCTGGCTATGTTCCTCAGATGAAAGAATGAGGATTTGACTGTGGCTGATACCTGATGTTTAAGTGTCAAGCCACTATCCAGGACAACACCAAGATTCCGCACATGTTTAGTGTTTTGTAATTCTGAACCCCCAAGCGTAAGTCCTGTTGGTTGGCTATGCTGTAGCCCTGTCCTGTGACCTATCATAAGAACCTCTGTTTTATCAGGGTTCAGTCGCAGCCAACTGGCACTCATCCACTCCTGAAGCTCAGGTAGGCAGCCATTTAGGGTTGTTATTGGGTCATTTGTACCTGGAGCAAAGGACAGGTACAGTTGTGTATCATCTGCATAGCAGTGGTAAACCAGGCCATGACGTCTGATTATTTCACCCAGTGGCAGCATGTATACTGCAAAAAGCATGGGAGATAGTATAGAACCCTGTGGGACACCGCATGGAAGTGACACTGGTGATGAAGAGTTTACTCCAGAAGAAACTCTCTGTGACCTGCCAGTGAGAAATGATTTGAACCATCTATGGACTGTGCCATCCAGTCCAGAGAAATTTTTCAGGCGCTCAATTAGAATCCCATGGTCCACAGTATCAAATGCTGCTGAGAGATCCAGAAGGATTAAGATTGAACAATCACCTCTGTCTCTTGCCATCAGAAGATCATTAAGCACACATACCAGGGCTGTTTCAGTGCTATGTCTTCTCCTGAATCCTGACTGGAATGGATCATAAATATCATGGGTAGACAGGTGGGTTTCCAGTTGCATTGCCACCACTTTCTCAATGACCTTTCCTAGAAAAGGAAGGTTTGATACTGGTCTATAGTTGGTCATGCAGTCGGGGTCTAAATTAGGTTTTTTAAGAAGTGGTCTAACAACTGCTTTCTTTAGTGGTTCTGGAAAAATGGCTGTTTGCAAAGAGCATTGAACTATTTTTGCAATTACAGGGCCAATAATGTCTATACACCCTATGAGAAGCTTGGTTGAGGCAGGGTCCAGATCACAGGTGGTGGGTCGCAACATTCTGATAATTTTAGCAATGTCTTTTGCATCCATTATGTCAAAGCTGTTCCAGGGAGACAGGTGGCTTACCTTGGCAGGCTTGGTAGTTTGGCACTCCTTTGATGGCACTGTGGGGATTCCAGCCCGGATGGAGGATACTTTATCTGCAAAGAATTTTGCAAACTCATTGCATCTTGACTGGGAGAGGGTTTCATCATGCTGCAGGCATGCTGGTTTGCAAAGCATCTCCACTGTACGGAAAAGCTGAGCCGGCCTATTGTTTGCTGCCTTGATCTCATTTGAAAGGAACTCTGTTTTCTTACGGGTGACTGTTGATTGATATTCTCTTATATGTTTGATTAGTGTTAACTTATCCTCAACCAACTTCGTCTTCCTCCATCATCTTTCAAGTCTACGCCCCCTTTTCTTGAGTTCACTAACACTATTGTCAAACCAAGGGGCTTGACGGTGTGGTATGAGGGGTCGTATACGCACAGGGGCAATTATATCCATTGCAGCTGTCACATCCCTGTTATAGTAATGGACAAGGGAACAAGGATCTTCACAGGCCCCCATTACCGCAGAAAGATCCAGGTTTGCTGCAAGAGCCTGGGGAGTTATGCCCCTCCTTGTACGATACCTTGTCAACTCCATGGGTAAAATTCTATTTTGAGGGGTTGCAACTGAGAAGTGAATTGAGTGGTGGTCTGACCACGTGACTGGGTTTATATTTAATTCAGAGACATCTAATCCAATCTGGAAGACAAGATCAAGAGTGTGACCACTTATATGAGTAGCCGAAGGGATGACTTGTGTGAAGCCCAGAGCATTCATTGTGAACAGGAGATCTTGGCCAAGGTGTGAGAGCTCATCATCAACCCATGCATTGAAATCCCCAAGGATCAGCCATCTTTGATGCTCCAGAACTAGTCCAGCAACAATATCTGCAAATTCTTTTAGAAATATCTTTCCATCTCCAGGGGGGGGTAAATGAGAAGTACTCTGAATCCTAATTCTGTAGAACTCCGAGCAGCAATGCACTCAAATGAGTGAGTCATTTCCATTGGGTGGACCCTAAGTTTAAGTGCATTTCTAAAGCAGATGGCCACTCCCCCTCCCCTGTGGTTAAGTCTTGGGTTGTGAATGACAGAATAATTTGTTGGAATTGCAGCTTCCAAGATAGGTGCTGCATTTTCATCTAGCCAAGTCTCTGTAATACAGGCGAGATCTGCAGATTCAATAAGGTCAGCAATTGTGGCAGTCTTGTTTCTTATAGATCAGGCATTACAAAGGACGGACCTGATTGGGCATACCGGAGTGCCTGTAGTTTTCTTTGTATTGAGTGTGGGAGCTCTGGGGATGTCAGTCACAGAGCGGGAGTTTAATGATCTCTTCTTCCAAGCACAGGGCCGTTTGATAGGTACCACTTCTATTTGTCTCCTATATGAGACTGATGAACCTGAAGGCAAGGAACTTACGTGGTTACAGCGGATAAGAGATTTTTGTCCTCGCTTCCCACGACTGCCCCGTTGAGTTTTTTTGAAAATGCCAAGGGATTTAAGAATGGAAGCCTGTGCTGGATCAATAGGAACTGCTGCTCATGGTGGGCGGAGGGAAATCATAGAGCTGGAGGTGTAAAAATACATTGGGTCATCGATGAGAGAGCATGAATTTCATTTGTTGATGAGAGAAGATCAAGTAGTTTTTATTTTTCTGTTTTCTCAACTCTGTGTATGATCCAGAAGTTATAATGGGATTCATGAGCAGACTAATATAATTTGGCCATTGCTATGTCCAGTTGCTTCTCTCTTGTACAAAAGGTATATTTTGAATAAGGAGTATCTAATAAGCTAACATGTCTTTTCAGTTGATGATTTAGTTACACAAAGTATTCAGGGCAAAGCAGGCTTTTGGAAAGGTGTTAGAAGCCATTCCTATTGTATAGGTGTGAAAATCCCAGTGTGAGACTCCTTTTGAAGTAGATATTCTGTGCAAGGGTAAAGATAACATGTCTCCAGGGAGAAAAAAATAAATAAAAAAATTGGATCCTGTGTTTTAAAATGACCAGACTTCCAGATTTCAGAGACTGGGGATACTGTATTTTAGATTATTAGTGCAAGAAATCAGTTATTTGCTGAGAAGAGAACAGAGGTGAATGATGTCTTAGGGGGAGCTGGAGCCAAAGATAATTTGTATTCCACAGTACCTTGCTCTGGGATGTCCACTGCAGTGGTAATGCCAGTCTGGGTTCTGGTGGAGAGGGCAGAGGTTTCAAACCAATCCAATGCGAATCTCAGTGCAGGGATGCAATCCGTTGATTTTGGAAAGATGTCCATGTAGTGCAGTACCAGTTAAGGTAAGTCCTTGGATATTTCTTGTGCTTCACTTTTGTAGAATTTAAGCTGTTTTATGGAGATGTTCAGGAGCATGTAAAAGGTGAGGCAGCCATCTTGGGCGCCTGTAAGACTATTGTATTGTGTGTGTGCGTGTTAGGCTTAGTAGCACAAGATACAGCAAGTCAGCAACGCAACCTAGTGCTGCCCGACTCCAGTCGTCATCAATCTGTGCTCTGGGCCAAAGTTCAGGACGCGAAAATAAAATAAAAATAAAGTATCTATTTTGTCTAATATTTTTCTGTGTGTGTGCATGTTAGTCTTAGTCGCACAAGATACAGCAAGTCAGCAACACAACCTAGTGCTGCCCGAATCCAGTCATCATCAGTCTGTGCTCTGGGCCCAAGTCCTCGCTCTGAATCAGGGCCCTCATCCATTAAAATGCAGCATCCTCCTGGATGCTCATATAGCTGTGGGTCACCACCCACAGCATATACGAGCGTCCAACAAGATGGTCACGATGGTCTTGACCATCGCGACCATCGGACTTGCGAGTGAAACCCTGTGGTCGGGTTTCTCAACCACAAGCCCTGGAGTGATTTTGGCTCTATCAGAGCCAAAATCACTCCCACTGACATCACTAGTGATGTCAGTGGGGCCGGCTTGAGACGGTAGGCATTCCCATGGGAACACCTCCGTCTGGCAGGCACGCACGCCCCCTTTGGTGCGTGACCCGGAGCGATGGAAAGTCCTTTGCTCGCCGGGTCTCGCGCATGCGCACGACGGAGCTCCCTCCATCGTACGCATGCGCAGTGGGGCCCATTGACCCACTTGCGAGCATACTGCCGCTCGCAAGTGGGTCTGAATGACCCCCAAAGTGTCTTTTTTGTTTAATATTTGTCTGTGTGTGTATGTGTGTTAGGCTTAGCTGTAGATACAGATACAGCAAGCAATGCAAGTTTCAACCTTTTGCTGCCCGACTCCAGTCGTCATCAATTAGTGCTCTGGGCCCAAGTTGTGGACCGGCAAAAAAAAATCAAAAATAGTGTATTTTTTTGTAATTTTTTTTTCTCTGTGCGCACGGCTGCACGTGTGTGAATTTTGTAATCGCACCTTGGCTACACTATTGGTACTTGTGACACTGCTTCAAGACCGCAGAAAAAATGGAGGACTATCACAAGACAGGAGAGCAAGGCCAAGAACCACATGTTGTAGCTGCCACCAGCAGTGCAAGGCTGTCAACTTCCTCATCCTCTATGAAGGCCCATGCCCCAGGGCTTAAGTCACGCCATCGATATGGTAAAGCTACTTTTACTGAAGTTAAGAAAAAAAAATTTAAAGGAAATTTGCCTTTAGGTAAACAAAAAATTGGCAATATGCCATTCACTACACGAAGTGGCAATGAAAGGATAAGGCCTTGGCCTTTATTTATGATGACTGCTGGGTCTGATTCTGATAGCCCTTCTGCTTGTAGTAGTAGTGGTGGTGGTGGTGATACCATTAAAACATTTAAAGTTGTTAAGATGAGTAAGACAGCTCCAGAAAAACCAACAGTGTGTCCTGAGAAAACGAAATCACAAATCCCTGAGGAGAGTGCAAGTATGTCTGCGGTTGCCATGTGTGAGCCAGACTTAAATACTAGTGTACTAGAGGATCCTCCAAGTTCCAACATTTGTGTGCCCTCTGTAAATGTGGGGAAGAGCAGTCAACATCTTGCAGATGTAGTCAGTGAGGATGGTTCTGTGGAATTGCACATGGAGGAGGAGGATATTTTGGTAGTTGAAGGCACTAAGGATGATGAGGATGTTGATGATGAAGATGTGGGTGATGAGGATGTTGATGATGAAGATGTTGGTGATGAGGATGTTGATGCCGAGAATGTCCTTTGAGTAAGTAAGTCAACAGCTGTTGCCAATGGATTGAAAAAGCCAAAGCTACCGGGTCAAAAGACAAAAAAATCCACTTCTCACATGTAGAATTATTTCCACGCCAATCCGGACAACAGTTGTCAAGCCATATGTAACCATTGCCAAGCAAGAGTGAGTAGAGGGAGAGACCTAAACCACCTAGGTACCTCCTCCTTGTTACGTCACTTGGAGCACATTCATCAAATATCAAAGTGTATGCTGCCAAGTTCCAAAACTCAAAACGTAACAAGTCCAGTGTCACCTACCTGCTCCCTCTCTGTGGGATCCAAGTGCCTTTGATCTCCAACACCAACACCTGCATCATCAACATCCTCATTCGTCATCGGGAGTAGTCCTGCTGCATCCAATGTTGTTATTCGAAGCATGATTGACTCCTCTCCTATCCGTGATTCCTCAGAAGGATCCTTGATGACTACGCCTGTTGCTGCTGCTGTTGCTGTGAGTGGATCTTCATCCCAGAAGGGGATCAGGAGGAAGACTACTTGTAGTGTATCCTCCAAAAAACAATGAACTGTCAAACAATCGTTTGCAAGGGCAAACAAGTATGACAGCATTCACCCATTTGCACAGTGGTTTACTGATGCTATAACAGCTATGCTGGTAATAGATGTGCGTCCAGTATCCGCCATTACTGCACTGGGTTTTCAACAGTTAATTGAGGTAGTGTGTCCTCTCTATCAGATCCCTTCTAGATTCCACTTAGCTAGAACAGCAATTCCAAGTCTGTACAAGGACATTAAAAAAAACCTTATTAATGTCCTCCGAAATGCCATTGTACCCACTATCCACTTGACCACTGATATGTGGACAAGTGTGACAGGGCAAACTAAGGATTACATGACTGTGACAGCCCACTGGGTAGGTGTATTGCCTACAACAGCAACATCTACCAAAAGACAGCTGATACATAGGCAGGCTACTCTTTGTATAACTGGTTTCAATAAGATGCATACCGCTGAGAACTTCTTAGAAAAACTCAGGGAAATCATTGCTAAATGGCTTACCCCACTTCGACTCTCCTCGGGATTTGTGATTTTGGACAATGCCACCAATATTGTGAGAGCATTACATGTGGGCGAATTCCAACACGTCCCATGTTTTGCTCACACAATTAATTTGGTGGTGCAACATTTTAAAAAAAATGACAGGGGCGTGCAGGAGTTGCTCTTGGTGGCCCGCAAAATATCCGGACATTTTAGACATTCGGGAAATGCTTGTTGAAGATTGCATGACCAGCAGGTACTGTTAAATTTGCCCTGCCATTAGCTGAAGCAAGAGGTAGTAACTCAGTGGAATTCTTCCCTCTTTATGCTTCAGCTGATGGAGAGACAGCAAAAGGCCATCCAAGGCTATACAACGGCGTATGACATAGGCCATGGAGGGGGAATGCACCTTACTGAAGCGCAGTGAAGAATAATTTCCATGTTGTGCAAGGTTCTCAAACCCTTTGAACTTGCCACACGTGAAGTTAGTTCAGACACTGCCAGCTTGAGTCAGGTCATTCCCTTCATCAGACTTTTGCAAAAACAACTGGAGAAACTGAAGGAGCAACTGAAATGGAGCGATTGCGCAAGGTATGCCGGACTGGTTGATCAAGCCCTTGATTCACTTCACCAGGATCGAAGAGTCGTCAATCTATTGAAATCTGAAAAATATATTTTGGTGACCATTCTGGATCCTAGGTTTAAGTCCTTCCTTGTGAGTTTTTTTCCAACAAACCGAAATCTAAAACTATGCAAAGAGCTGTTGGTAAAAAAAATGTCAGCTGCAGCCGCACGCGAAACGCCATAATCTGCTCCTTCAGTTTCTGCAGCTGCCAGGAAAAAACTAAATTTTCCTTACAGAATGCCTGCTGGTCTTGCAGATCATTCACCAAAAAATGACATCTAGTCGGGCCTGAGAGAACTGCCTACTAGTGACATGTCTTCTACCGTGACTATGTGTGATACAGTCTCCATTCACAGAATGGTGGAGGACTATTTCAGAGATAACATCCTAATAGGCATGTCAGACAGTCCCTTTCAGTACTGGCAGGAAAAAGAGGCAATTTGGAGGCCCATACACCAAAAGGCTTTGCATTACTTAAGTTGCCCACCCTCCAGTGTGTACTCCGAAAGAGTTTTTAGTGCAGCTGGCAACCTTGTTAGTGATCGGCATAGGAGGTTACTTCCTCAAAATGTGGAAAAGATGATGTTCATTAAAATGAATTACAAATTCCACAAGGAAGACCTCTACCAACAATTACATACAAAAATTACACAGGCGCCTATGGTGGATTCCAGCGGAGACGAAATAATATTGTGTGAAGAAGAGGATGTACACACTGATGGAGATGATGAGGATGAGGATGACGACAACTTGTAATGTAAAGTCAGTTTTTGTATGGGATACTTTTCATTTTCATGTCCAATGCACATTGGCAGCTTGTTTTATGAGTGTCCAAACAAACCAATCATTTCAGCCACAATTGGCATTCCTTGTCGCTGAAATGATTTGTTTGTTAAACTATGAATGTCCTTTTCATATACAACATAAGGGTGGGTGGGAGGACCAAGGACTATTCCATCTAAATTAATGTTATGGTTGGTTTAGGAACCAATGATTTGTTTTTAAATTAATTTATTATCAATTTTACAGCCAGGGGTTGCACCAATGAATTTCTTTTTATTATTAATTATTCAGCCCGGGGCTGCACCAATGAATTGTTTTTTAATTTATTTATTATCAATTTTACAGCCGGGGGCTGAACTAACTTTCAATTTTTCAATCCTCAAGGGTATCCCAACCATCATCTTGCACAGTCCTCAACTCTATTAATAATTAAATCAATCAGTTTTGAGCCAGCAAGCTGGATGCAACCTTTTGGCCATTTAACTAGGTGGAAAAAAAATCAATATTGTGAGCTGTGAGGTGGTCAAAATTGACTTGAAACGAGTGGAAATAAATGATATTGAGGTTATTAATACTGTAGGAACAAAAAAAGCCCCATTTTATATGATTTTAGCTGTTTTTTTATTTTTTAAGAAAAAATCCAGATCCAAAATCAAAACACGAAAACAAAAGACGGAGGTGAGGTTTTGGCAAAACTAATCCAGATCCAAAACCAGGGGAGATCCAGATCCAAAACCAAAACACGGGGGTTGGCGCACATCTCTAGTTATTGGTAGATTCATGTTCTCTGATTCCTCCCTTTTATTTTAACTTCTGAAATTATTTGCATACAGTATATAATCTGTGTGTAATTTTTATAAATATTTTTTGTAACTAAGGCCCGTATTCAATTAGTTTCGCGTACATGATAAAGTTTTCCCTGCCGGAGTTTTCGCCTTCATCGCGTATTTTAGCAGCGAAAACTTATCGTGTGTGTACTCGCTATTCGCCCTATTCAATTCCAAAAGACGTGAAAACGGCGACACACGAAGTCAGTACAGGCTGAAAGTAGTGTCAGAATCAAGGAAATTAGCCTGAACTCCCTAAAAAGATGCAGAAACATTGGGGATCAATGTAGTGTTGCCCGATTAGCCCTATTAAAACTGTTTGGGGTACTTAAGTTGGTACAATTGCCTCTAATTAGCTTCTTTGCACAAGTGGTGAAGAATGCAATAAAGCAGTATTTTTTGGAGAAAATAAGTAGTCCTGTCAAATTTGGGGTACTTGAAAATGGGTGCAAGCATATTTAATAGACACTAAAGTGAAGCTATAAGATACTTAAAAAACGCACCTTCAGGAAACACCTGCAATCAAAAAAATATCTCACCAATACTTGCAGACCCCCCAAAAGTCTATTCGCTACTTTTTTTGTTTGTACCCCCACTTTGCACTTTTTCGCCCCAATTTTCAAAGTGCTTGTTTGAGGTGTTCCTCACTCTTTATTTTTTTTGACACAGTTATCCTTTGGGGGGCTGTCCCAAGGGTGCTGAATGGTTTCCCCACCTTTGCACCCCAAACTAGCAATTTTGCACATTTTTTCTCCACCTATTTAGAGGCGAATCTTTTTCGCCTATTACATTGCATTACATTTCAGTACGCAAACAGTGTTTGCAATTGAATACGGAGATAAGTTTCCGCCTGGCGAAAAATTCGCAATCGGCTATACTTTTTTGCGGATCTCGGCTTTTCGCTTCGAATTGAATACGGGCCTAAGCCTTGAAAATATTTTTGGGAATAAACACATTTTATCTAGCATTTTCTACGTGATTCTTATTGAACTTGCGAGCCTGTGAGGCCCATGCTACATACCTTTGTGTAAATGAAGGTGATTTATTATTTTTCCCCATAGATCGCAAGACTCCAGAGGAAAAAAGTGGTGGCAGAAGAATCGTGTATTGTGGTAAGTGACCTAGGTGTGCCGGTGTCACAACCAGCTGACCCAGATTGTTGTATCTGTAAGTCGGCCCGGGATTGTGACACCAATAATCGCTTAACTGCAAAAATATCACCATTGCGTACATCTGTGAATCAGGACCTTTCTATGGTACCAGGGCTGGATTAACCATTAAGCTATGTAAGCACATGCTTATGGCCTCATGGGAGGGGGGCACCAACATAATTTTTCCATTGCTGGACTGACCATGCACCCAGTAGCGTGGAACCATGGTGCCCAGAGAAAGTGCATGTCATAGCGCACCCTCCCTGAACTGAACTGTGCTAGTGGGTATGGCCAGCCTGTGGGGGAATACTGAAGTGAAGAGAAAAACAGCAAACAGTGGAAGTATCACGCTGGGTGTTGAGGTCCTATTGGTGGAATAGAATACTTCAGTGATGCACTATCTGACATTAAGGGGTAGCTGCTTTGGCACTGGTTTATTTTAGGGGTGTGCACCGGCCACTTTTCGTGTTTTGTGTTTTGGTTTTGGATCTGGATCTTTCTTCGTGTTTTGGATCTGGATTGGTTTTGCCAAAACCACCCTTCCGTGTTTTGGGTTCTGGGTTTTGTGTTTTGGATCTGTATTTTTTTGAAAAAAAGCATAAAAACAGCTAAAATCACAGAATTTGTAGGTTTTTCTGCTCCTATGCTATTATTAACCTCAATAACCTTAATTTCCACTCATTTCCAGTCTATTCTGAATACCTCACACCTCACAATAGTGTTTTTATGTCCAAAAGGTTGCACCGAGGTAGCTGGATGACTATGCTAAGCGACACGAGTGGGCGGCACAAACACGTGACCCATCTAGGCGTGAAACTGCAGTGGCAGACAGGATGGCATTGAAAAACTAGGCCCCAAACTGTACATAATGCAAAGAAAAAAAAGAGGTGCAAGATGGAATTGTCCTTGGGCCCTCCCACCCACCCTTATGTTGTATAAACAGGACATGCACACTTTAACAAACCAATCATTTCAGCGCCAGGGTCTGCCACACAACTGTGGCTGAAATGATTGGTTCGTTTGGGCCCCCACAAAATAAGCTGGCAATTAATCTGTCCCTGCACAAACTGGCTCTACGGAGGCAAGAAGTCGTCCTCATCCTCCTCATCCACAGATTCCTCACCCTCTTCAGTGTTATGTACATCCTCATCCTCACAGAGTATTAATTCGTCCCTGCTGGAACCACAGGTCCCTCTGTACGTTCTGGAGGCTGGTCTCCCTGGAAGAGTTGATCATTCATTTTATGAACATCATCTTCTCCACATTTTGTGGAAGCAACCTCCTACGCCTTTCGCTAACAAGGTTCCCGGCTGCACTAAACACTCTTTCGGAGTACACACTGGAGGGGGGGCAACTCAGGTAAAATAGAGCCAGTTTGTACAGGGACCTCCAAATTGCTTCTTTTTCCTGCCAGTACAGGTACGGACTGTCTGACATGCCTACTTGGATGCTGTCACCGATGTAATCCTTTAACAGACAGACGCACGCTTGTCGCTGCTGCTTTGAGGATTCAAGTGCGGCTACAGCCCACACAATTCACAAAGACAGAAAAAAAAAAAGAATATTTTTATTGTTTGTGGAGCACACTTTGAGGGTTACACCACCCTCTAACAGACAGACGCACGCTTGTCGCTGCTGCTTTGAGGATGCAAGTGTGGCTACAGCCCACACAATTCACAAAGACAGAAAAAAGAAGAAGAATATTTTTATTCTTTGTGTAGCACACTTTGAGGGTGTCACCACCCTTTAACAGACAGACGCACGCTTGTCGCTGCTGCTTTAAGGATGCAGGTGCGGCTACAGCCCATACATTTCACAAAGACCGAAAAAAAAAGAACAATATTTTAATTGTTTGTGTAGCACACTTTGAGGGTGTCACCACCCTTTAACAGACAGACACACGCTTGTCGCTGCTGCTTTAAGGATGCAGGTGCGGCTACAGCCCACACAATTCACAAAGACAGAAAAAAGAAGAATATTTTTATTGTTTGTGTAGCACACTTTGAGGGTGTCACCACCCTTTAACAGACAGACGCACGCTTGTCGCTGCTGCTTTAAGGATGCAGGTGCGGCTACAGCCCACACATTTCACAAAGACCGAAAAAAAAGAACAATATTTTAATTGTTTGTGTAGAACACTTTGAGGGTGTCACCACCCTTTAACAGACAGACGCACGCTTGTCGCTGCTGCTTTAAGGATGCAGGTGCGGCTACAGCCCACACAATTCACAAAGACAGAAAAAATAACAATATTTTAATTGTTTGTGTAGCACACTTTGAGGGTGTCACCACCCTTTAACAGACAGACGCACGCTTGTCGCTGCTGCTTTGAGGATGCAAGTGTGGCTACATCGCACACAAGTCACAAACACATTAAAAAAAAATTTTTGATTTTTTGGAGCACTTTGAGAGTTACAACACCCTTTAACAGACAGACGCACGCTTGTCGCTGCTGCTTTGAGGATGCAAGTGCGGCTACAGCCCACACAATTCACAAAGACAGAAAAAAAAAGAACAATATTTTAATTGTTTGTGTAGCACACTTTGAGGGTGTCACCACCCTTTAACAGACAGACGCACGCTTGTCGCTGCTGCTTTAAGGATGCAGGTGCGGCTACAGCCCACACAATTCACAAAGACAGAAAAAAGAAGAATATTTTTATTGTTTGTGTAGCACACTTTGAGGGTGTCACCACCCTTTAACAGACAGACGCACGCTTGTCGCTGCTGCTTTGAGGATGCAAGTGCGGCTACATCGCACACAAGTCACAAACACATAAAAAAAATATTTTTTTATTTTTTGGAGCACTTTGAGAGTTACACCACCCTTTAACAGACAGACGCACGCTTGTCGCTGCTGCTTTAAGGATGCAGGTGCGGCTACAGCCCACACATTTCACAAAGACCGAAAAAAAAGAACAATATTTTAATTGTTTGTGTAGAACACTTTGAGGGTGTCACCACCCTTTAACAGACAGACGCACGCTTGTCGCTGCTGTTTTAAGGATGCAGGCGCGGCTACAGCCCACACATTTCACAAAGACAGAAAAAAAAAGAACAATATTTTAATTGTTTGTGTAGCACACTTTGAGGGTGTCACCACCCTTTAACAGACAGACGCACGCTTGTCGCTGCTGCTTTGAGGATGCAGGTGGAATCTAGACGGGATTTGGAACCGAGGACACACTACCTCCATCAATTGTCTAAATCCCACTGCACTAATGTCGGATACCGGACGCACGTCTAACACCAACATAGCAGTCAAGGCCTCAGTTATACGTTTTGCTTCAGGATGACTGCTGTCGTACTTCATCCTCATCGCTAGGGACTGTTGGAGGGTCAATTGTTTAGTAAAAGTAGTGATGTTCCTACTTCCTCTCTGGGATGATGAACAACTCCCAGCAGCAGCAACAGCACTAGTAGGAAGTGGTTCTTGATCTTTCCCTATTTTATTTTTATCAGAGAAAGTTTGGTCCTCCATTTATGTTATATTGATATATATACGTGCGGCTAAAGCGCACACAAACACAGAAAATATTTTTTTATTTTTGCTGGAGAGTAGTGCACTTTGTGGGTTACACCACCCTTTAAGAAATGAGCCAGTCGGCTCTTTACTTATGGGACACAGGCGCACGCTTGGCGCTGCTCCTTTGTTGATGCACGTGCAGCCACAGTGCACACAAGTCACAAACACAGAAAATATATATTTTTTTGGTTTGGAGTGTACTTTGGGGGTTACAGAACCCTTTAACGGTCAAGCCAGCCGGCCCTTTACTTATGACACAGGCGCACGCTTGGCACTACTTTGTTGATGCACGTGCGGCTACTGCGCACACAATTCACAAACACAGAAAATAATTTTTTTTTTGGTTTGGACTGGAGTGTACTTTCGGGGGTTACAGCACCCTTTAACGGTCAAGCCAGCCGGCCCTTTACTTATGACACAGGCGCACACTTGGCACTACTTTGTTGATGCACGTGCGGCTACTGCGCACACAATTCACAAACACAGAAAATAATTTTTTTTCGGTTTGGACTGGAGTGTACTTTGGGGGTTACAGCACCCTTTAACGGTCAAGCCAGCCGGCCCTTTACTTATGACACAGGCGCACGCTTGGCACTACTTTGTTGATGCACGTGCGGCTACTGCGCACACAATTCACAAACACAGAAAATAAATTTTTTTTTGGTTTGGACTGGAGTGTACTTTGGGGGTTACAGCACCCTTTAACGGTCAAGCCAGCTGGCCCTTTACTTATGACACAGGCGCACGCTTGGCACTACTTTGTTGATGCACATGCGGCTACTGCGCACACAATTCACAAACACAGAAAATAATTTTTTTTTTGGTTTGGACTGGAGTGTACTTTGGGGGTTACAGCACCCTTTAACGGTCAAGCCAGCCGGCCCTTTACTTATGACACAGGCGCACGTTTGGCACTACTTTGTTGATGCACGTGCGGCTACTGCGCACACAATTCACAAACACAGAAAATAATTTTTTTTTTGGTTTGGACTGGAGTGTACTTTCGGGGGTTACAGCACCCTTAACGGTCAAGCCAGCTGGCCCTTTACTTATGACACAGGCGCACGCTTGGCACTACTTTGTTGATGCACGTGCGGCTACTGCGCACACAATTCACAAACACAGAAAATAATTTTTTTTTTGGTTTGGACTGGAGTGTACTTTCGGGGGTTACAGCACCCTTAACGGTCAAGCCAGCCGGCCCTTTACTTATGACACAGGCGCACGCTTGGCACTACTTTGTTGATGCACGTGCGGCTACTGCGCACACAATTCACAAACACAGAAAATATTTTTTTTTTTGGTTTGGACTGGAGTGTACTTTCGGGGGTTACAGCACCCTTAACGGTCAAGCCAGCCGGCCCTTTACTTATGACACAGGCGCACGCTTGGCACTACTTTGTTGATGCACGTGCGGCTACTGCGCACACAATTCACAAACACAGAAAATAATTTTTTTTTTGGTTTGGACTGGAGTGTACTTTCGGGGGTTACAGCACCCTTAATGGTCAAGCCAGCCGGCCCTTTACTTATGACACAGGCGCACGCTTGGCACTACTTTGTTGATGCACGTGCGGCTACTGCGCACACAATTCACAAACACAGAAAATAATTTTTTTTTGGTTTGGACTGGAGTGTACTTTCGGGGGTTACAGCACCCTTTAACGGTCAAGCCAGCCGGCCCTTTACTTATGACACAGGCGCACGCTTGGCACTACTTTGTTGATGCACGTGCGGCTACTGCGCACACAATTCACAAACACAGAAAATATATTATTTTTTTAGCACTTGGGGGGAGCACCCCTGATGGACAGAGCACCCCCTGGACAACACTACAGCACCTCTTTAGGACTGGGACACTGCACAGGACTTTGGAGTGGACACATCCCCTATGGAGAACTGACTGCACAACACAGTCCAGCCAGCCCCTATGGACTTTGAAGTAGTGGACACAGCCCCTATTAACAACAGCAGCACAGCACAACACAGCCAGCCCCTATGGACTTTGAAGTAGTGGACAACAGCAGCACTACACTACACTACACTACACAGCCCTAACTCCCACCCTCCCTCTTCACTGTCCACAGCCGAGCGAGAAAATGGCGCCGACGTGGGTACCTTATATAGGATCCAAAACCCGCGAGACTCGGAAGGCGGGATGATGACGTTTTGCCTCGATTTCAGATCCGAGTCAGGCGGGAAAAGTCGAGCCTGATTCGGATCGGACTCGGATCGGGGGGGCTCGGGGGGGTTCGGATTTCAGAAATCCGAACCCGCTCACCCCTAGTTTATTTATGTATAGCACCTAGGATCTGACTTTTATCTCCTTTAAATCATTGTTATTATTCAGTAGAGGAGATAGTATTATATATTCTGGGCAACTTGAGAGAGCATGATATGTAGAAATAGATCTCAGATCCCAAACTTATTTAGAATATAGAGCAAACAAACCGAGATATAACTAACAGGCGGCCATCATACTAAGAAGCGCTCCATGAATTCCAGAACCCTGGATGGCGCCCTCTGTCGATTTTGGTGCCCGGAGCTCATGCTCCACTGGGACCACCCTCGCTACTCCCCTTCATGCACCATATGGTGCAAAACTGCAAATAGTACAGCTGAACCAGGTCCCACAAAAAGGGGCTATATATATTAATAATAATAAAATAGCAATAATAGAGGTTAATGATATACATTGATCTTGGGAATACAACAAAATTAGAATCTGGTAACTGGTAAACTGCCACACAGTCCACCAAGGCTCATATGATCATTCTCTTCTTGGTCATGTTGGCTGTCCTGTTCAGTCACCCACTGCAGCAGTGCTCAACACAGTGTTGCCAGATTGGGAGGGGGGTCTCCAAATTTGGAGGGTTTTAAAGGGCTTGGCGAGAATTTTGGAGGTAACTTTTCTTTGGGTTTTTATTTGGGGAGCAAAATATATATGGGGGCACCAAATCTTTTAAGTGCTGCTTAGGTCCTCTAAAGGTCCTAATCTGGCCCTGTACGGAACACAGCCATAAGTCACATGAGTAATAATATTTCATGAAACTCAAATGCTGCAAACTTTTCTTTTTTAAATAATATTTTTGTGAGTCATTTTAAAAGTTTATATGAATCATGAAATGTATACAGCTATTTACAGTTTGCCAAATTAAAATGGACAGCTTCCGCAAGAATGTGCATAAGAATGAGACTGGGGACAGAGATACTGATTATGCAGCGGCGTTGTTGTTGAAATGCATAAAGAAATTAGGAGCTAAGGAGTCAAAGGAATGGTTGGAAATCATGCTTTCGTGAAATGCATAATGCAGCTTATTAATGATTCTGAATTTGCAGGAGAAGGTTAAAGTGAGTATAAGCCTGAAACTGTATTAAATAATATATGAAAGTATTTTGCATTTAAACCAGAGTACCTACAGTACAATGTGTATCTCTTGAATACAGATAAGTACTGTGGTGTCCTGTCATGTGTGGATGGTGTTTTCTTGTTTGAATAAGACATCCAGAAAAATGAAGAACTGTATTAGAATTGCAGTCTTGAATAGAACTCATTGAATAAAGACTTGTGAAGTCCAGGGGTGGCCCACACCCAGGGCAGTAGAGAGCGGTGCTGGGCCAAGGTAAAGAGGGACGAGGCCTAATCGCAGGAGGCATGGCCACGCCCCCTTGAGAAACATTTTTGCAGCGCCGCTATGGGGAGTGGGCACTGTGAGCCCCCCAGCCCGGCGCTAAACCAGAGGGGGCGTGATCAGTGTGATATATAGTGCCCCCAGTAGTAGACCCCCATATGCAGTGCCCCAGTAATGGTCCCCCTATGCAGTGCCCCTTATATAGTGCTCCCAGTAGCAGTCCCCCCTATGCAGTGCCCCCCAGTAATAGCACCCCCATGCAGTGCTCCCAGTAGTGGTCCCCGATGGAGTGTCCCCAGTAGTAGTCCCCCCCAGTGGTGCCCCCAGTAGTAGTCCCCCCATTAGTGCCCCCAGTAGAGGTCCCCCCATTAGTGCCCCCAGTAGAGGTTCCCCCCATTAGTGTCCCCAGTAGAGGTCCCCTCCATTAGTGCCCCCAGTATAGGTCCC
This sequence comes from Taudactylus pleione, assembly GCA_031769625.1. Classification (NCBI taxonomy): domain Eukaryota; kingdom Metazoa; phylum Chordata; class Amphibia; order Anura; family Myobatrachidae; genus Taudactylus; species Taudactylus pleione. The sequence continues at coordinate 227,390 of JAUIMM010000092.1, read as the reverse complement.
CTCCATTAGTGCCCCCAAAATAGGTCCCCTCCATTAGTGCCCCCAATATAAGTGCCCCAAGTATAGGTCCCTTCCATTAGTGCCCCCCGTATAGGTCCCCTCCATTAGTGCCCCCAGTATAGGTCCCCTCCATTAGTGCCCCCATTAGTGCCCCCAGTATAAGTCCCCTCCATTAGTGCCCCATCAGTGTCCCCTGTATAAGTGCCCCCAGTATAAGTGCCCCAGTAGAAGTTCCCCATTAGTGCCCCCAGTATAAGTGCCCCCATTAGTGCCCCCAGTATTAGTGCCAACAGTATAAGTGCCCCCAGTATAGAACCCCCCCGACAAATACACACTGAAAATAAAACAATAAATAAAAGAAAAATACTTACCTGAATCCACGCTCTTGCTCCCACCGCCGTCCGCATGCCAGTCCTCCCAGGCTGGCGCGCTCTGTATTATGTGAGAGACGTCATGACGTCTCTCCCATTACCCACTGCAGCAGTCAATGAGAGTCTATCTGACTCTCATTGGTTGCTGTTTAACACACGCTGGCAGCGATGTGTGTGCAGTAGCAGCAGCCAATAAGAGTCTGTCTGACTCTCATTGGCTGCTGATTAACACACACATCGCCACCGCGGTGGCAGCGATGTGTGTGTTAGAATGCACAGCATGAGCCCGTCTGCAACCCTCCTCCTGGCGCTATTGGGCAAGCGCTCAGGGGGAGGGAAGGGGCTCAACTGTGCAGCACAGGACCGGCACTGAGAAGCCTAGCCCCGGTCCTGTGTAAATGTGTAGTGCTGACCGCACTCGCTGCGGTCGGCACTACACTGGCTAACTAGGATGGGCCGGTACCCATATCAATCACGTTCTAAATTACATGTCCAATCATGTTATCTACATTATCACTTGTCCCTGCAGCTTGAATTATGTGGACAAAACCATCAGGACTATGAAGGAACACATGGCTCTTCATCGCTCATCCATTAAAGCAGCCTTAGCAGGCAGAACATCAGATCAACCAGTGGCAAGGCATTTTGCAGAAAAAAATCATCCTATCACTTCTTTAAGATATATGGCCATTGACCACATACCATCGACCATCAAAGGAGGAGACAGAGGAAATAAATTATTACAGCTGGAAGCCCGTTGGATATTCCAGCTGAACACCATACAACCTCTTGGATTGAACGAGAAGATCTCGTGGAATATTTTTCGATGAATTTTTTCCCAAAACAAAGTTTTTTCCTTTCTTTATATTTTTTTGATTTCGTCTACACATTTTTTGTCTAAAATATACCGTGTCTTTCGATATTCATTCTTTTGAAGATATTGATTATGTATTTATTTTTTGGCCACTTTATTACAGCCTCTTTTTATTTTATTTTTATGTTTTTCTTAATATTGTTAGATATGTTCCCCTTCTTTTATTCTTCTATTTTGTCCTTGTTTTTTTCACCATTGTTCACTCTATTTCTTTTTTCAATCATTCTTCACACTTTTTCACCCTCTTATCTCCCATTTTCTCACTTGACTTTCTCAACCCTCCAATCTCTTTTCTTATACTTGCTTTCATCGCATAACACAGTTTTTCGTACACGCTAGCGCTGTTTGCATACACAAGATCACCAACACACATTGCATTTTTTATTCAACACCCGACCAAGTAGTTTTATTCACCTCATCTGTTTTTATTTTTATTTTCATCTCTATATTCTCATTTTTAATATTTCATTTTTTCACGCTTTATTCGCCGACTTTATTTCCATTCTCATTTTTTTCACGTTTAGTATCCCTTTTTTTTTTTCCTATTCATAGTCATTTTCATTTTCACATTACTCACAAACTATCCACCTCCAGCAACAACACACAAGCCTTCAACTACATTATTTTCTCCCCAGCCTTTAGCCTCATCTATACCAGCGTTTCTATCTCTATCATTATTTTATTTTCTCATTTAACCTGGAGCCGGGTGGAAGTTCTCTCTTCAAAATACACTTAATATTATTTTCACTGTCAATTTTCACTTTTTCGATTCATTCACTTGTTTGTTTGCAATCACTACAGGACCAGCTTCACAGCATCAGAAAGCATCTGGTTTAGCCATGGCAACCCAGCGCTAGCGACACATGGCGTCATGAGTCCGCGACTTCGAAAGCCTGGGAAACGGACCGAGATGGAGCAGCTGGTCCTGTTTGTGCACACAGCGGGTGGTCACTTCTTTCTATTTAAGGTATGTTACACACACTTGCACTTGTTCACACCTTGACAAAGGAGCTCAGTGCTCTAAAACGTTGGCATTTATTATGTGACACTAGTTAATATATATTTATTCGAAAACCAGTCTCAGAGTGCAGCAGCTTTTTTGTTTCACTATATATATATATATATATATATATATGTCCCCTATATGTCGGCACTCACGGTGATGATTATTACAATACTCCGGTGCCAGTCATTCAAATACAACAGATCCCAGAAGAAGAGGCGGCACTCGAAGGTTATCGTCATATGCAACCCCTTTTCTCAAGCCTACACCGCTATAATACAGACTGTATTATAGCGGTGTAGGTTTGAGAAAGGGGGTTGCACCCCAAAACGTCACCTATCTTTACACCTCAATATATTTTTTCTACTTTGATGATAATCTTCGAGTACCGCCTCTTCGTCTGGGATCTATATATATATATATATATATATATATATATACATATATATATACTGTGTATATATATATATATATATATATATATATACAGTCAAGTCCATAAATATTGGGACATTGACAGAATTTTCAGATTTAGGCCGCTATTCACCACCACAATGGTTTTGAAATGAAACAAACAAGATGTGCTTTAACTGCAGACTTTCAGATTTAATTTGAGGGTAATTACATCCAAATCGGATGAACGGTGTAGGAATTACAACAGTTTCAATATGTGCCTCCCACTTTTTAAGGGGCCAAAAGTAATGGGACTATCAACTCAAAAGCTATTTCATGGACAGGTGTGGGCTATTCCCTCATTATTTCATTATCAATTAAGCAGGTAAAAGGTCTGGAGTTGATTCTAGGTGTGACATTTGCATTTGGAATCAGTTGCTGTCAACTCTCAATATGAGATCCAAAGAGCTGTTACTATCAGTGAAGCAAGCCATCATTAGGCTGAAAAATCAAAACAAACCCATCAGAGAGATAGCAAAAACATTAGGTGTGGCCAAATCAACTGTTTGGAACATTCTTAAAAAGAAAGAACGCACCGGAGAGCTCAGCAACACCAAAAGACCCGGAAGACCACAGAAAACAACTGTGGTGGATGACAAAATAATTATTTCCCTGGTGAAGAAAAACCCCTTCACAACAGTTGGCCAAATCAAGAACACTCTCCAGGAGGTAGATGTATATGTGTCAAAGTCAACAATCAAGAGAAGACTTCACAAGAGTGAATATAGAGGGTTCACCACAAGTTGCAAACCATTGGTGAGCCACAAAAACAGGAAGACCAGATTAGAGTTTGCCAAACAACATCTAAAAAAGCCATTACAGTTCTGGAACAACATCCTATTGACAGATGAGACAAAGATCAACTTGTACTAGAGTGATGGGAAGAGAAGAGAAGGAAAGGAACTGCTCATGATCCAAAACATACCACCTCATCAGTGTAGCATGGTGGTGGTAGTGTCATGGCATGGGCATGTATGGCTGCCAATGGAACTGGTTCCCTTGTATTTATTGATGATGTGACTGCAGACAAAAGCAGCAGAATGAATTCTGAAGTGTTTCGGGCAATATTATATGCTCATATTCAGTCAAATGCTTCAGAACTCATTGGACAGCGCTACACAGTGCAGATGGACAATGACACGAAGCATACTGCAAAAGCAACCAAAGAGTTTTGTAAGGCTAAAAAGTGGAATGTTATGCAATGGCCAAGTCAATCCCCTGACCTGAATCCGATTGAGCATGCATTTCACTTGATGAAGACAAAACTAAAGGGAAAATGCCCCAAGAACAAGCAGGAACTGAAGACATTTGCAGTAGAGGCCTGGCAGAGCATCACCAGGGATGAAACCCAGTGCCTGGTGATGTCTATGCATTCCAGACTTCAGGCTGTAATTGTCTGCAAAGGATTTGCAACAAAGTATTAAAAAGTGAAAGTTAGATTTAGGATTGTTTAGTTTGTCCCATTACTTTTGGCCCCTTAAAAAGTGGGAGGCACATATAGAAACCATTGTAATTCCTACTCTGTTTACCTGATTTGGATGTAATTACCCTCAAATTAAATCTGAAAGTCTGCAGTTAAAGCACATCTTGTTTGTTTCATTTCAAAGCCATTGTGGTGGTGAATAGATGACAAAATATGAAAATTCTGTCAATGTCCCAATATTTATGGATCTGACTGTATATATACATATACTGTACACACACACTTATATATTCATATACACACACATATGTATATATATATATATATACACATACATACATGTGTACTGTAAATATATATATATATATATATATATATCTTTTCTTGACACTGCAGATATTATATATAGATGTTATAAATAGGCATAGCTCCCCCGTCTGACACTTTCATTTAACTTCAGTGCGGTGCCTGCCTGTAACGCTGGCCGATCGGAGCTGAGCTCCGATCAGTTGCAGCTAGACAACATGAGCAGGTGAGTGAAGGGCGGCCATAAATGGTCTTGCCCAGCTGCCCAATCCCCCCCTTGCATGAGAGTGGTGGCGGCAGCAGCGTGCACTGGGGTGTGATGGCGGGGGGGTCTGGGCATGAGTGTTCAACTTCTGGTGTCACCCCCTTGGAGAGTGACACCCGGTGTGGCACGCACCCCCCGCACACCCATTGTGACACCACTGGTGATACTTATAGATTTTTGGCTTCTGAACACAAAAATGACTTCCGATTTTGCATATCACATCACGTTTTTCTGCAAAACGTGTATTTATGAATAAGAATTTTTTTTCAAATTCTTTAAAGTAACAAATGTATTCTGCCTACATTTATTATAAAACATTGGGGTCTATGTACTAAGCAGTGATAAGAGACAGAGTGAAAAATGATAAGTCAGTGATAAGGTACCAGCCAATCAGCTCCCAACTACCATCGTACAGGCTGTGTTTGAAAAATGACAGTTGGAAGCTGACTGGCTAGTACCTTATCACAGACATCACTTTTCACTCTGTCTCTTATCACTGCTTAGTACATAGACCCCATTGTCTTAAATGAAATCAGGGGGTCGATGTTGCCCCACTGCGCATGCGCACGATGGAGGGAGCTCCGTCATGCGTATGCGCGAGACCCGGATAGCGACGGGCTCTCCGTCGCTCCGGGTCTCGCACCAAAGGGGGCGTGCTGTCGATATTGATTGACAGCATGACCCCTTTGGTGGGCGTGCCGGGGGCATGGCTGCCAGACGGAGGCGTTCCCATGGGAACGCCTACCGTCTGAAGCCGGCCCCACTGACATCAGTAGTGATGTCAGTGGGAGTGATTTTGGCTCTGATACAGCCAAAATCATTCCAGGGCTTGCGGCAGCGAGACCCTACCACAAGGTCTCCGTCGCAAGCCAGATGGTCGCGATGGTCTTGACCATCGTGACCATCATCATGGATGCTCGCATAAGCTGTGGGTGGTCACCCACAGCTATGCGAGCGTCCAGGAGGACGCTCCATTTTCATGGAGGAGGGCCCTGATTCAGAGCGAGCGCTCTGGTCAGAGCGTTCGGCTCTGAATCAGGCCCTCAGTCAGTAGTATAGAACGTTGCAATTCAGTTCTCGTCATAAAACTTCCTCCCGCCCAGTGCCAGATTAAGGTCCACATGGGCCTGGAGCTTAAATTTACAAAGGGCCTAAACCCCATACTGTCTAAAGGAACATTGCACACACACAACAACTACAACTACAAGGTGAGCTGGCAAAGGTGGAACCAAATACAACACACTACACACAAACAGTTCATATACAGTACACACCACTCGTACAGTACAAGTGATTTAAAAAATTTTAGGCAATGTCAAGGATCCAAACTACAAAGAAATTGTCAGGGAAATGCTTAATAGTTACAGAAACCTTGGCTGCAATTCGAGTTTAAAGGTACATTTTTTGAATTCCCATATTGAGCATCCGAATAATTCCGGAGACTACAGTGAAGAACAGGGTGAACGGTTCCACCAAGATGTTAAAGTTGTTGAAAGAAGATACCAGGGTCGTTAGAATGTAAGCTCTCATGAGCAGGGACCTCTTCCCTCATGTGCTTCTCTTTACATTTTCTTCTACTCTCTACTCCCCATTAGGGCACCTAACACGGGACCGCCAACTCCCGGCAGCTTATTGTGAGTGCTTTAATCACTATTTCAGCAATGTATATAAGTTGTGTCCTTGTCCTGCACTGTAATGTACTGTAAGTTACTTGTTTCTTGTTCACTTATTAGTTCTATGTACTATGTAAGGCGCTGCGGAACACTTGTGGCGCCATATAAATAAAGGATAATAATAATAATAATAAAGTTGGGATGTCAGCATGATGGCTGACTACTGCTGGATGATACACAGAGACGACACAGAAAAAGCTTATAAGTGAAAAGCGACAAAGCTAAGTTTGAAGACAAAAAAACAAGATATTAACGATTTTTTTCAATAATTATGGTTTTGTTTCTATTATTGTTTGATTTAAAGGCCTCCATACATCAGCAATCTGACAACCACAATTGAACATTTTGAAGATTTGTTGCCCGATGTTAGGATATCCCAATCTAGCAATCTGCACCCATACATTACAGATCTTTTTCAGTGAATTGCAGATCGATTGCAACAAAAACAGGTCTGCCAATCTTGAATGGCCCATCATTTTACTAGTAACGGTATTCAAATCTGATGATCATGTCCATGCACTAGCAATTTACAGCCCCAATTAATCTGTGACATCCAACCTGTTAAGGCCCCCATACATCAGCAATCGATTGTGGCAATTCTGCAATCAATTGTGTATAAAAATCTGCAATGTATGGGCTTCACAGATCGCAGATTACAACCAAAAAGTAATTGGAATTGTTAAATCAGAATGTCCAACATGTTGGATTTTACAGATCGATTGGGGCTATAGGTAGCTATCGTATGGACATGATCAGAAGATTTGCAGAATGTTACCAGTTAAAGGATGGGCCTTTCAAGATTGGCAGATCTGTGTTTGCTGCAATAGATCTGCAAATCACTGAAAAATATCTGTATTTATGGGTGCAGATTGCTAAATTGGGAAATCCTAAAATCAAGCAATAAATCTTCAAACTGTTCAATTGTGGTTTTCAGATTGCTGATATATGGGGGCCTTTGGACAATCTGATTTAACAATTCCAATCACTTTTTGGTTGCAATCAGCGATCTGTGAAGCACATACATTGCAGATTTTTATACACACTCGATTGCAAATTGCAGAATTGCCACAATCAAATGCCTTTATTGTTATTTTATTATTTAATTAAGACAAAAACAGTGATATCATCTACACTTCTTTGTATTTCACAATAAATATGTCAAAAACAATTAAACTTCTTGTTTTTTCTTCAAAATGAGTGTAACCCCCTTATCGGTGAATGTGATGTGGTAAAAAAAAAATTCTATACTATTTCTTGATGTACACAGGAGTATAATTAAGAATATAAAGTTATTATTAAAAAAGCTTTCAATACTTTAAATTTCGCAGACCTGTGTTATTTAACTTGTGAATCTGTGAGGAGACCTGGAAAACATGCATTGTTTGGGGTTCTGAGGAACAAGTTTGAGAACCTGCACATTGGTATCTTACTATCTATCTATTGATCTATCTATCCATCTATCTATCTATCTATCTATCTATCTATCTATCTATCTATCTATCTATCTATCTATCAGAGATGAGCAGTCAGATATGCTGAAAATCGGTCACACCAGAACTGTAGGGGTCCAAGTAGAACTGAGTCTCGACTCAGGTCTTCTCGTCAAGCTCGGAACTCGAATCTAAAAACAAATCTTGTGTATTTTGGTTTGCATTTAAGTTCCTATCTTGTGATTTAAGGTGCTGTGAGGTGGTCAAAATTGACTGGAAATTATTGGAAATGGATGTTATTCATGTTAATACAGTAATACTACAGTATAGGAAAGTTTCATGATTTTAGCTGTTTTTATCAATTTTCAAAGAAAACCAAAACCGAAACGGAACCAAAACACTTGAGGGGGTTTTGCCAAAAATCAGAACATTCTATGGTGATTTTGACTAAACCAAAACACGGGAGTTGGAGCACATCTCTAGTTTAAATATATAAAATATAAGGTGTTACTGTGTATTGAAAACTAGGCAATAGCTACTCAGGTTGCACGTTATTTACCCTGTAGTGTGTAGGTGCCAGGATGGGCATCACCTGGCTCTACTAGTATTTCTGTAGTGGAGGGAGTTGTTATCTGATGACCACTGGTGATGTTAGAAACAAAAACAGTAGCTTTGCCAAGCTTCTGAGTGAAAAAGGTCTGTAAAACATTGTGTTCAAAAAAATCCATTAGAAGTAGGTGATGTGTGAAGTGTGCTGGGAAAACAATTTTTGTATACATATTGTGCAATGACCTAAATAAGCAGAAATAACCAGAAGAAACATATTTGCTGAGTGAATAAAAAAGAAACAACACTAATACTTTATAAATAATAAAGCACAAGGGTATCCATTACCTTAATGTGTGTTAACACTGTAATTCCAAACACTTCATACATATTTTATTATACTGTATGTAATGACTTTACTTTTATATAAAGAGATACCAGTACTCGTAAAAATGATGCCGCTGCACATAAAAAATATGCCGGTACTCATAAAAAAAAAATCGGTACTCATAAAAAAAGATGACCGTTCTCATCTAAATTTTCAAGTTGATATAAAATGTATAGTATATCCCACACTCTGGATAAGTGTTCAGATTGTTATTTTATTAATTTTTTAAAATATTTTTATTTTTACTGATTTCTTCCTGTTTCTGGAAATAGTTATATGAATGAAAAAATGATACAGTACCATAAAAAGGTGCAGGCACTGTGTACCACTGAATAGCACCATAAAGAAACACTGATTATATTTATCTGTTTTTCTTCTCTCTAGATTCGCGTTATTGGAACAGCCTAGTAATGGTCTATGCTTTGTTCTCACATCCAGGCTACACACATTGTGAAATACTGAATGAGTTAAGATATTAGCAGCAGAAAAGACAGAATTTCTTTTAAGAAGAGACAAAAGTGATGTTGAATAAGAAAACCGAGTGACTCATTTCAAGGCGAACAATTTATATTATGCAATTGAAATGCTAAGCAGTTTGTGGGAGCACGAGCTTGTATTTCTTTTCAGATTTCCCAAGATGAATCCTGCAGATCAACGTGAGCTGCCTTGTACACTGTTACATACGGAAAGGCTTCAGCAATGGGTTTGCAGCTAACCTGTTTCCATGCAATTCCTGTCACTCATATGATACTGTGACAACTTTAAACTGTATAAATGAAGTTAAAGTAAGGAACAGGATCCTGTTGATTTATGTCCCATAAACATATGCAAAAAGTCTCTAGTTTGTGTTTAAAAAGTGCTGGCAGACGTCAAACTGGGCCCAAGGCCTAGAAATCCACATACCGGTAACTAGATACATAATTGGTTACTGCTTTCCATTAATACACCTAATAACCCAGATTATTGCCGCGTCAACTCGTGTTGCAGCTCAGTGTAAAATGGGCCAGGTTGAGTGGTTCAACAATCCAAACCAGGTAGTGAGCAGTGTTTAACACGGAAATGACCCAGGTAAACCTGCAGTGTGAATGGGTGACCCGGGTCATCCAACCCAGGTCCCGTTAACAGTCTATGGGGAGCCAGCTCACCAGCTTCTCCAGCAGAGGAGAAACCCCGCAATAACCTGGATCCAGTCTGCAGTGTAAACGGTTCTCAAGCTGCTGTGACACAGCTTCAAACCTGTGTTGGTATTAGGTGTAAAAAGGGGTATTAGTAAAAGGGTACATGACAAGATCCTCAGTAAACACAGAATTTCGGCTGAAGAATAGAATTGTCTATTGGAAAGTAAGTACTCTATATTATTATTACAGTACTATCATTATTTTCTTTTATTTTTAAAATACTGACATACTCAGAGCTGTACATTGAGCTGATCATGACACAAGCAAATTACATAAAATGACATTAAGCAGAAGGTGGCAATGGCCTGGTCATATGAGATGTAAGAGGTCGGAGTTAACGTTTCATACATAAGTTTGCAGAAAGATAATTGTAGCTGCTGGCGGGAAAAATGTGAGTTGTTATTGTAAGGCAGCAGCATAATCAGCATCCAGCAGCCATTTTGACTGGGTCTGTGCAGCTACCAGTTGTGTTATATGCATGGAATAAGTGGATACTAAGAACTCCTAAGACAGTCATCTGCTGTCAGATGTAACTACCTGTATCTTTCACCATTTATTTTAACCATACTTGCCTATTGTCCCGGAATGGCCAGGGGGCCCCTGAAAATCGAGTGGCACTCCCAGTCACCCAGAAGAATGGGTAAGTCTCCCAGAGACATCCTTACCCCATCACACACAGCCACCCACACACCTCCACAGCATCTTACTTACTGAGCAAAAGTAGGCGGGCCGGCAGGAAGATGGCGCGATTCACGCTGAAACGCGTCTTCATAGCCCCAGCCCCCCCTGCTTCACAATGCCTGTGATTTCAACACTGTATAGTGGGGATTGGTCATGATGATGTGATCACGTTGTCCCACCCCCCGACAATGCCCACCGATGCCACTCTCATGCCCATTGCTGTGCTGACCTGGCTGCCTCCTGCCAGAGTTGGCAAGTATGGTTTTTAACTGCACCTTCTTCTCCAGTTTCTCTATATCTATTAGTTTAGCACTAAGACTCAGTGGGGTTAGTAAACCCAGTAATAATTCCTCTTCATAACAGTCTATATGACCCAGCAGGCTGCTCTGTGGTCATGACTCACATTTATTGAAGATGTGCGCAATTTCACAGTCTGAAATGTTAACATGCAAAACAATGGAAGAAAATTATGAAAGAATCACAAGGTAATGACAGATTTTTGCTATTCCATGTATTCCCTGAGGTTTGGCATAATTCCATATTTATGAATAGGACTATCAGTTCTGTAAAGAAGGAAAAATGTGCTCACCCTCCTTTTATTCAACATAATTATTGTATTGTATTTTACTGATAGTTACAGCAAGCTATAAGACTAAATGACAGGCGCATGGGAAGGCTGGCTAGTTATTACAGTATACAAATTGCACACCAATACAATTCAAAGCAATATTAATCAGAGCCCAAAACAAAAGGTTTAAAAATCAGAAACTAAGTGCACATAATAATATAAAATTCTGTAGGTTTGCAAACTAAAGTCAAAGGGTCTATCTACAGTACAGTTGTACATATTTCTGTTTTGTTTGTGTAAAATACACATTTCTGTGCTGTGACTTAACACAAAAAATGCATATTAATATGTCCATATGCAAATTTGCAAGGATGCTCTGGGCAGTGCCGTACTTCCCGATGCTGTCGGCCCTGCCACCTCATTGCAACATCATGACACAGGACGCAGTGCCGCCATGTTATAGCACTTGAATATGTGAAAATACATTTGTTAAATACAGTATGTGCCCAGTACTGCAGAGATCCTGATCAGCTTAGGAGAAGATTTGATATTCTTAATTTTAGAGATGTGCGCTAGACCATTTTTGCTGGTTTTGGTTCTAATTCGTTGGACGATTTTGGTTTAGTCAAACCGCCGTGAGTGGTTTTAGATTTGGATTTTTCTTCCAAATATTGGCAAAAAAAGCTAAAATTACATTATTGTATCCTTTTTTTTTTCCTAGGGTATTATTAATCTCAATAACATTAATTTACACTCATTTCCATTCAATTTTGACCACTTCACAGCTCACAATATTGTTTTCAATATTCAATTTTGTGACTGGGAGATAGCTGTCATACTTGTTTCTTCTTGCAAAGGATTGTTTCACAGTCTGTTGTTTTTTTAAAATAGTAGTGTTCTTGGTCCCTTCTGGGATAAAGATCCATCCCCAGCAGCAGCAGCAGGCCTAGCACTGAAGGATTCTTCTGAGGAATCCTGGATCGGTAAGGAGTCACCTAGCCTTAACAAATTGGATTCAGGACTACCTCCGATCATTACTGTTTTATATTGAGTATGAAGGTGTTGGTGGTAGAGATTGCAGGTGCTGGGATCTAGTTGAACTTGAGAGAAGGTAGCTAGCTGATGCTAGACTGCTTGTTGTTATTTTCTTAGCACCAGTTTCTGATGTCAAAACTTTTCATGAGTTCGCTGCAAATGATGTAATAGGGAGGAGGTTCCTCGATGGTTAATATCTCTACCTTTACTTATCGGGGTCAGAATTTGTGTAAAAATATTTCCACACATATGAGGTGCATTTGTTGGTCCTATGCCCAAGCATGACAATGGCCTTCCTCTTATCATGACCAAGAGCTGCTTCCACTGGTGCCTGACTTACGCAAACAACATCTTCATCTTCAACATCCTCATTAGTGCCGGCATCAGAGAAACAAATATTCCCCTCATCCTCTTGCACTTCCTCGGTGGCATCCTCAATTTCTGTGTCATCAGCTATATTTGTGCTGCTCATCCCCACATTTGCAGAGGGACCAGAAATGATGGTAGGCAGCTTCTCTGCAAGCACAAAAGTATCAGAAAGGTCAGGCTCACACATCGCACTCGTGGACACACTTAGACTCCCTCTGAGATTTGTGACATTTCTGTTTCTGAATGCACAGTTTTTTCTACTGCCTTAGTGGTTTTAATTTTTTTTACACCTCTTCTACGCTCATAGTGATAAGGTCTTGCATCATCATGAGAGGCAGAGGAAGATGCCTCACTGACACTTGCAGAACCACCACTCATAAATAAAGGCCAAGGCCTCAGTCTTTCCTTGCCACTGCGTGTGGTGAATGGTATGTTGGCATTTTTATGTTTTACTGTACCACACTTTTCCTCTATTAGATGTGTTGTTTTCTTTACCACTGTATATTGTTTTTTTATTTTAGATGCCCTGACTTAAACCCTCTATGCCCTTGAGCATCGGCTTTAGTAGATGACATTGAAGGACTAGCGTCGTCTCATTACTGGTGCAATGACAGTATTTGGTTGCTCTTCTCTAAATGGAACATTATCCAGAGCTAAGTCTGGAGGGTGTTTCAGTGCTGCCCCATTAATTTCAGTCAGTGCTGCCAATGCAACAGCAGCAACATGTGGTTGGGCATTGTCTTGGAGTAAAAACCACTGTTTCTTCAGCAAATGTGGTCTTTTCTTCCTCATGACTACACGCAAATGGGTTATGAGGACGTTTGCCTAGTAGTCTCATTAATTTTCTGTCCAAGGGGAACCCAGTGCTGCAGGATCATACCGAGGGCATCAAAGAACAACAGAATCATGACTTTACATGCCAAAAGAATCACACATAATTTTTTGGGCGGAGGTGAATTTGCTTGTTTCCATATAGTGGGCTGTTGTTTCGATTCCGAATCGTAATGACGAATCCACGATTCGTCACACGTCACAATTGATGTCAGGAAATCAGGTATCCTCTCCGACATTCGAAAGGTGTTCTTGCAGGATTCAACTCGTCATTGCTTCTGCTCTTCTGTAAGATTTCTGGGTACCCTCCTAGCACACACGCGATGCATTTTCAGTTCCTTTGTAACAATATGCTGAACCCGTTGGAATGAGATGCCAAGTGAAGCCGAAAGTTTGTGTAAAGTTAACCTTCTGTCATTTATTTTGCAGCATCTCTGCAGCTTTGGCAATCTTGACATGTAATGTAACCGTGGTGGATGGTCTCCCAGAATATGCTTCATCGGTCACTCGCGTATTACCATCTTTGAAGTGCTTCCACCACTGAAATACTGCAGCACGGCTAATTGTTACTCCACCGTATGCTTGCCATAACATTTCATGAGCTTCATTTCCACTTTCTCCAAGTTTGACACCAAATTCAATCACACATCTCTGACTTAATCTCATAGACACGTCTTCCTCATCCGCCATGACAAAACGTGTGAAGATCTTCCACTCACTGTGTCCAAACAAAGAAGACTACAGCAGTCAAACCGCAGGTTCAGACACATTGTTGTATGAGCTTCACAATAACCAGCATAGCGTTGCCACATCTACCTATGTGACAGAAAAATAGAGGCAGTCTCATTACTTTTCAATCAGCCCTCGTATATATGCACGTGATCAAAGCACAGCAAACAGTACAAACGATGCAAATTTTTTTTTATGTCGCAGACGCAGGTATATTCAAACAGCGTGGAGCGGAGTCACAGGGCTCACATATACAGCAGAGTGCACCCCCATACATATTGGCTAAGCAGCACAGTCACTTGACTTGTGAGTCTGAACAAAGTCTATACAGCAGAGTACAGCAAAGCATAAAGCAGCATGCCCCCCCTACTATACACATTGACTAAGCAGCACAGCAACTAGTGAGTCTGGACACAACACAGCTTATACAGCAGAGTTAAGCGCAGCATACAGCAGTGTGCCTGACAAGGAAATGGTGCTGAGTCCCGTCCACTGCAACTTATATAGAATCCAAAACCCAAGAGAATTTGACACCGCATTTTACCTTGAAGTGGAATCCGAGTCAGGCAGGCTGACCGAGCCACCACGAGGAGTGACTCGGATTCCCAATGTTCGGACAGGTTCGGATTGCAAGGAATTCGAACCGCTCATCTCTACCTCATTTATAGTGTGCTTTCTTTGGAAACAGTCTCAGTGCCATAGAGTTTCACAAATAAGAATTCACATGGCGGCTGCGTTAATGGCTTGCTAAACTTTATTGTTCAAATAGAGGAATGTCAATGACGTACTGTACCAGACGGACACCATTAAGGTTATTAGGGCTTACCCAGGAAATCACATAAACTCCTAGAATCAGGCTAGAAAAATCTATACCTATACCGGCTGCTGTTCCCATAGAAATAAATATTCTCACAGGGACTTGGATGCCTCCAGAACATAAACTCAAGATAGTAGGAGCTTATGTAAGAAACCAGGTGGCTGCAGAGAGTTAAGCTGGAGTAGTAACGGGCAGTAAAGTAACCTGAGGGAAGAGAGAGTACAGGCAATCAGAGACCAGGAGCTGAGACCGGAGTCACCATGCAGACTGAGTAAAGGTATACCAGGAAAAAATGCAGGGAAGGTCATGATAGTTGAAACAATGCAGGGAAGTCTGGATGCCAGGAGCAAATGCAGGGAGATCCACAGAACAGGTCAGCATCAGAGCCAGGCAAGAATGCTATAATCAGCAGGGAGGCTAAGCCTGGGCTAGAAGTCAGAGAGCCAATGAGTGCGGCGTAACGTGGCAGCCCAGTCACCTAGCAGAGATCCACCAAACTTTATTGACACCTTAAAAATACCAGCATTACTGTGACTTCCAGTAATTCAGTATTTTTTATCACTTCTTCATGAACATTGCTACTTACTGTACCTTGAAAAAGTTCAGTCAAAACGCATCGGCTGAGTGGCTGCTGGCTCTGCACCCCCAAAAATACATATCATTGTAGCCTGCTGTATATTGACCCGGGTTTCATCTGAGTCTCTGTGCTATCTGTGATGTGCCTATTACATCTGCTATCCTGGAGGAAGTGCATCTAACTATTTGTTGACTGTTTAAAATTGGATCTGACCCTAGGGTCTAATAAATATTTATTGTTTTTATATACTTCATTATCATATTTTTTTTTGTTATTTATATATGATTATTGGGTTTGGTGAATCCTTTTATCAATATCCTGGGGCACAATCACAAGTAAATGATACCTTTACGTGTAGTACATCAAGTCTTTGTGTAAGGATACCCACAAAGGGAATTTATCCTCATTCCTTTAATTCCTTCTGGTTTTTTGCATCCTACTTCACACCTGGGTAATTTTTGTAAATAGGACTATGCTAATTCTTGAATTATGTTTTCATTTATATGGTGAGAGCGGAATCGGTATGTAATCCTGGTGGCTGAATAGCCGCCGGATCAAACACCGACAGTGGAAGACTGACAGATCAAAATCCCAACTGGGGCTGGTAAGCACCCTAACCCTCCCCTCTCCCTATCCTAACCCTCCCTTAGTGGTGCCTAACCCTGACCTCCCCCCTCTGGTGTCTAACCCTAACTTCCCCCGTTGGTGCCTAATCCTAACCCCCCCTTCCAGCACCCTAAACCTAATCCTCCCGGAGGGTGCCTAACCCTAACCTCTCCTTAGTGGTGCCTAACCCTAACTCCCCTTTTCCCTAGCCTAACCCTCCTGGCAGGGTGTGTAAGCCTAAGTCCCACTGGGGTATCCTAGACTTAACCTCCTCGTACCCACAGCTGCAACCTAAGACACCTTGCTTACCTTCGTTCGGTATGCTGGGCATCTGGATTTCGTCATGGGGCCACATCCTGGTGAGAGCTACTAGCAACTTTTAGAAGATTGCATCCAGATCTAAGAGAAGTCTCTACTGAAAACAATATGGGGCACTACTGAAGCCCCAACTTTTATATTTAATTTTGTGTGTTGCTATCATATTTTATAAGGGTCGTCAGTGGCCCTTTTGGATACTAGCAGAATTTTGGTAGACTGCGCCTTAAGAATATTTCCATTTTTGTTTTATAAATATCACAACTACTATCCATTGTGTCCCATTTAGAAATTCAGTGTGCACAAGGATTTTGGGCCTGATTCAGAGCTGGACGCTCTGACCAGAGCGCTCGCTCTGAATCAGGGCCCTCCTCCATTAAAATGGAGCGTCCTCCTGGACGCTCGTATAGCTGTGGGTGACCACCCACAGCATATACGAGCATCCAAAAAGATGGTCGCGATGGTCTTGACCTTTGCGACCATCGGACTTGCGACGGAAACCCTGCGGTAGGGTTTCCCAGCCACAAGCCCTGGAGTGATTTTGGCTCTATCACTCCCACTGACATCACTAGTGATGTCAGTGGGGCCGGTTTCAGACGGTAGGCGTTCCCATGGCAACGCCTCCGTCTGGCAGCCACTCCCCCGGCACACCCACCAAAGGGGGCGTGCTGTCAGTCACCATCGACAGCACGCCCCCTTTGGTGCGAGACCCTGAGCGACAGCTTGGCTGTCGCAGTCCGGGTCTCGCACATGCGCATGATGGAGCTCCCTCCGTCGTGCGCATGCGCAGTGGGGAACATCGACCCACTTGCGAGCATACTGCCGCTTGTGAGTGGGTCT
The DNA here is from genome assembly GCA_031769625.1 of Taudactylus pleione. Taxonomy (NCBI): domain Eukaryota; kingdom Metazoa; phylum Chordata; class Amphibia; order Anura; family Myobatrachidae; genus Taudactylus; species Taudactylus pleione. The sequence continues at coordinate 210,112 of JAUIMM010000092.1, read as the reverse complement.
GAATGACCCCCTTTGTCTGCAATTAACGCTTGCTTTTAATACCTTGTCTAGATCATGTACCATTAAACCTCTTATTGACTGATGTCAGCCTACATTTCTAAACTAGGTAAATAGGAGGTAAAATGTATCTGCAATAAAGACAGAGACATATTGGCGTAGAAGAAGGTTAGCTTTATTTAATTATTTACTGAAAGGAGTGAAAAAATATGGTGGTGAAGAAAGAATAGCCCTGTACACAGTATCGCCATCTTGCCAAATACTGTAATCCAATAAAAGGTGAAGATGGGAGCCAACCGCTAGCCAATCACCTAGAACTCAAGACTTAGATGTGGGCCAAGCAACCAACAACAACTGAAGGCTTAGATGGGGGCCAACAGCCAGTAAATAACCAACAACTGAAGGTGTAGATGGGGGCCACCTACCAACCCATCACCAACAGTTCAAGGCTTAGATGAGGGCCAACTGCCAGCACATGGCCAAAAACTAAAGGCATAGATGGAGGCCATTGCCTGCCTATCACCAACAACTCAAGGCTTATCTAGGGGCTAACTCCCAACCCATTACTAACAACTCAAGGTATCCAAACTCCTCTGCCAATGATACACAAAAGACCCAAGGGTACCAGTAGTATCACTGAATCAACCTACACCCATATATTTGCAAGGAGAGCACCTCAAGACCTTAAATTGAATAATAGGATGACAGACTACAGTACCGGCACTGTACCACATGGCCAACCACAGCATAAACCCACTACCAAATAAACCTATAACTGTGCCACGTCTATTTCAACATACTTTGGTGACAATGCCACACAAACCTAGAGATGAAATTGTAAAATATATAGATCTATATTTTTGCACAATCACCCACAATTTCAGCCCGTGAATACAAAGAGCCTTCACCAATCTCCAAAAAAATCGCAGTGGCGCTAATGTGATTTGCATGTATATATTCCAGAAATGTGTCCACATCCAAAAGTCCAAACCACCTCAGTTAGTGGTTTAATTAAAATCTTATTCTCTCAGGACACTTCAGGCACAATGGCTCTCTTTTTTTCTCCTCTCTCTACTTTTTTGTGAACAGTGACTTCTTGGTTAACCACCAAAATGTTTCACAACCATTTAGACAGGTAGAAGCTCACTTGTATACTGAATGAGCATTGGCATAACCCTGATTATGAACATGTCATCTTCATAGGTGGCACCTATTCCTGTATATTGTGTAGAAAAATTATATATTTCAAATTGTATGTCAGATGGTTGGGTGGTATTTAACTGGCTTGTGTTTACTTATAGCAACTAGACCCTCAATGTACAAGTAGTTAATATATGTGGTTTTCTGGCTTGGAACACTGATCAAAAGACTGGGGTCTGTTTATAACACCACAGGGGGTCAGGCTTACAGGCCAAGGAGAGACATCCAGGCCAGCAAGGTGTCGAATCTTCTTAGCCAGATGTAAAAACTGTCCAGGTCTGTTTATATAGTAAGCAGAGTGGTCCACGCTCCAGGCTCTGGTGGGTGGATCTAATGGATGTGTGGGGGAGGAGGGGGCGAGACACAAGACCCAACCAAAACCTATAACAACAGACTACTCACCATCTTACAATCAGGACTCTTGGCAGGGGTCCTAACCAAAAAAGAATTTGACTTCATTTACAATCCACACCCCATGATCCCAGTGTTCTACTACCTCCCCAAAATACACAAAAACACCACCAACCACCCAGGCAGACCCATAGTGTCGGGCATTAACTCCATGACCGCAAACCTCTCCCGATACCTAGACCACTTTCTACAACCATACATCAAAAAACAACAGTCATACATACAGGACACAACACAGATACTCCAAATTCTCGACAAGGTGGAGTGGAGTGATGATTACAGGCTCCTGACCAGCGACGTCACATCACTGTACACCGTCATCAACCATACACAAGCCCTGGATAGCATTCAATACTTCCTGAACAGAGACCTGACACTAGACCCATCACAAATCCAATTCATACTTCACGGAATAGGCTTTATTCTGCAACACAACTACTTCTGGTTTGATAACAACTTCTTCCGACAGGTGACAGGGACCGCCATGGGAACCAGATTTGCCCCCAGTTACACTAACCTATTTATGAGCAGGTGGGAGGAATCTCACATCTGGTCAGGGCATAACGGGGAAGAATCTGGTTCTATGGATGAGGTACATAGACGACATATTCTGCATCTGCAAAGGACCGCTCAACACCCTCACATACTTCCTAGGCTACATCAATGACAATGACAGACACCTGAATTTCACAATGCAATACAGTAAAACAGACATCAACTTTTTGGACTTACACATCTTCATTGACAAACATAAGATACACACTAAGACCTTCCATAAACTGGCTCCAAAATATACCCAACAGCCAGTTCAAACGTATCAGACGTAACTGTACCAAACTAACAGACTACTACGAACAAGGAAACCACATGAAGGAACAATTCATAGCCAAAAATTACGACAGCAAAACACTCCAGGACACTTTGAACAAAATAGGCACCGAGGAGCGCTCACCCCTACTTCAATACAAGATTGACAAAACACAATGCACGGACGACATACCATTCATAATGCAATACAACACTAGCGCAACGAGGATAAAACAGGTAATTAGAAAACACTGGAATTTGTTACTTAAATACAAAACACTGGCCATGGTACTCCCCATGCACCTGAAAGTACTATACCGCAAGGCCCCAAGCATCAAAGATAAACTAGTTCGCAACCACATACCTCCAACCTCACTGACACAAACCACTATAGATCACGAACCCCTGAAGAAAGGCTTCTACCATTGCGGGACATGCACCAACTGCCGGACATTGGAAACAGAAGCACTAAACCAACAACCACATTCTCCTCATCACAAACAGGAAATACCTACGACATCCAAGAACATATAACATGCAACACCAGTCACGTAATATACATGCTACAATGTCCTTGCAACCGTCAGTACATAGGGCGCACCATAAGACCCCTTAAGGCAAGAATCACAGAGCACATCAGAGGCATAAAAAACAAGACAGACACCCACAATGTCCCTCTACACTTCCAAGAGAAGCACGCCAGTAACACCAAAGGCATGACATTTATAGGTATAAAAGCACTGAATAGGAATTGGAGAGGAGGCGACGTACTGAAGAGACTTAATAAAGAAGAACTCAAGTTGATTTTCACTATGCAAACCTTCACACCACACGGCCTGAACATTGACAATGAAATCAAATCAGTCATAGCTAAATAGACCCCTACCCATGAGGGCAGGCCCCCTAGCAAGCTAGATACTTACATCCAACTTCTAACCTATGACCCCCCACCCACCCTACCCCACAAGAGACCCACAGTTGTGACCCCCCACACCACAGGTGTTTCACCCAACGCACCCAGACCACCATACTCCAACATGTGATTCACATATGCGACCCCCCACCCACCCTACCCCACCAGGGATTCACCAACGCACCCACACCACCACATTCCACAGATATAATACACCGCTATAATACACCAATAACACCAAACACAGGAACCCACATGATGACACACCAACCCCAAACCGTGTAAGAATCTCCACATTTGACGAGGTTAGCAACTAGCCCCCCGACAACCTCCATAATAACGTGATCCCTCACCCCACACAACTCACCCCTTTACAACAAGCAGACACAGAACACTAGCGCAAACACCCCCCCAGTACAGACTCCAATGCACATGCACCCCCGCATAACTGCACCGTATAACCGGGCCGACAATCCCACACGAGCACAGTAAACGACATCATATGGACCTAACCCAGCAACATACACATAAGGGGCATACGCGGCCCAGTGGACCTAACCAAGCAGCATACACAGAAGGGACAGTACACCCCACACCCGCCCACACGTCCCACCCAGGCTCCACAGCCCCACACATGCAACACACTATATAGACCAAGGACCTGCCACACACACCCCCACAGGTCCTTACCCATCACCCTCAACATTAACTGGGATCATGCACCCAGCCTCACGGTCCCCAACAAGACACACCTAACTATGTACACCCCCAGTAGAATGGATCCCATTCCCCTCATTACCGCTTAATCACGCACCTAGATGAACCCCTCACCGTATATGCACACACCGCTAATCACACTCTGCACCCAATGCCCGTTTCAACCCAATATGCCCGATCATTAAGGCGTCTCCATGGCAACCAGCGTCATCACCTGGAACCCCCTCCCCTGATAGGAACACCCACACCATGTGACCCCAGCAGCTGAGGGGGATCCCTCAATACGCGTGTTACGCAGCGCTTCACACCCTTCCGACCACATGACCCACCAACGCTCACACACAATAGGACACCGCACCCACGTGTGAACGTGACGTCAGACGCAGACCCGATCTGACAAGCGTTCCCACGGCGACGCACATTCCTGCACAGCCCGGCCATAACCACGTGGCACCAACTCCATGCCCGTACACCCCCTCCTCTCACAGCTGAGTCACACCCGTACACTGGTTGGCCGCTACACGTGTCAATCACTCAGTTAACAACACCGCCCCCTCCTCCACACCTGTATCCAATTCAGATTAACACCTCCGGCCACAATAGGCTATGTACCCACTTTAGACCGCCCACACACCCATCCTCCACCTATATAATATCTCTCAGTCCATTAATCAGTAACTCCTTGATGAAGGCTTGAGGCCGAAACGCGTTGGTGAACCTACATCCCCCGCACATCACTGCTGCATCAATACACCATTGGTGCTCATCACCAACCCCACGGGAACATGGGGCAGAACTGCAACGCGGACCTCCGCATCACCCTAACCCACAGAGTAGTGACGGGTGCCCATCCAGCAGACACCTTGCGGATGCAGGGTGTCATTAACCACCGGATCTACACCGGAGAACATACCAACTTTGCACCGAACCAGGGACAGCAGACCTACCGGTAGGTTACTATTACAATTGCGGGACGCCACCATTTGCTACTGTACGGGACTTCCTTGACAACACACACATCTTGGTCCATTAAGACTGTAGACCATAGGTCCAGCAAAGGGGACGTGCAGAAGTAAGGGCCGCACGACAAGGAGCCCCCTCAAAGGGTCCCCCCACTCCCTGACAAGGATCACATGGAACCATCTGTCCATCCTCAACCCCACAAACGGAACCACCTGGGAAGCATTGTGCCTCACCCAATAAACAGGTTGGATTCAATTCACAGTGTCTGGCTCATCCTTTAAACAATACCCACCCACACTGTACTCATGCACTATGTGCCCCTGTCATTATCGGCGCTGCTATCTACAAGATAGCAGCGCCGAGCGGCAGGGCCATGTATGAACGGTCATACCGCATGACCGTTCGGCCGGCTGTAGCTGTCATTATCGACAGCTACAGCCTGGCACTAGCCTATCCCCACAGCAGGGACAGCGCTGTCCCTGCTGTGGCTGCTGCCGGCTCCAGAGCTCCACGCACGGATCTCGCGATACTTGCGAGATCCCGCGCATGCTCAGTGGAGCCGGCTTGGACAGAGACACAGCGCATCAGCATTAGGCTGATGCGCTGCTGTCTCTAACGGGTAGCGCCAGAGGGGGGAGTTAACGCTCCCCCTCTCCGGCCGATGAGATGTAAGAACATCTCATCGGTAGTGGTTCCTGCTTCGCCTCGGTAAAGAGGTGAAGCGGGAAGCGTTATAGCGGCACATTAAGTGCCGCTATCATACATCTACCCCATTGTGCACTAAGCCCCTGTATAACTGACATGCTGCAGCAGTTTTGAGGCGGGGAAGGGGCGGCGATGGTACGTGTCCCAGAAAATGTTTTCTGGGCTGTGCCGAGGCCAGCGGCTGCATCACTCATATTACCGATGTTCATGCAGATGATTTGATGCTGTGTCCTTGGACACAGCAGCAGATCACAAAAGCCTGCAGAGGACGTCTTTCATCTATAGACGCGTCCTGCTGCTTTTACATATTTTCGCCCAGGAACTGTGTCCAAAGATGCAGCTGCTGTGTGAATTGCGCCCATCTCTGAATCAGGCCCTATATCTAGAAAATGTTATCCCTGATATACAGTGTTCAGTATTGATCCCTTTGTCCTGGGATATCCAGGACAAATTAAATTCACATCCGATGATGGCCAAAAAATCAGGAGATGACGTTATCCATGCAACCAAGCATTTTCAGGGCTTGACCGCATTTCTCCCTTTGCTGCATCCCGCCCTCTAGCTATTATCTTCTAGAAGGTGCTAGATAAATGTTAAATATAATCTGATTGGTTGCTACGGGCAACATGTCCAAATCTAAACCCACACTTTAGTAAATATACCCCCTATTGTTAACACAAAACTCCTGCCAGAGGAAGACAGCTTAATTCAGTTACAATAGATAAATGCTTTTACATTTTTCATATAAGCAGTAAACATTGAAAATTATAATATGTTTTGTGATAACTTGGGGGTAATTAGCTCGGTAGCTTAGGGTCAGTGGTTTCAGTGATTAGGTGCAGAATTTGAGTCCACACATGGCATTCCAGTAAAATAAATGAAAATGGTGCTTTTACTTCCAGCATGCAAACCAGGAAACAGAAATAGATAATAATAAACAACCTAGCCCCTATTTAGGGCGTCTAACTCACTTCTTGAACCCTCTCTATCGTGGTGCAGCTAGTCTGCCAACACAATCTCTGCCTGCTTCTCTGCAGGTCTATCGCCAGCTCCAGCCTGGCATGGCTGCCAAAGCTACACAAACAATCAGTCTTGGTGGCCTTCCCTGTATCCTACAGATATAGGCCCTGGCTTCCTCAGCCTGCAGCTTCACTGCTTTATTGTCACACAGTCTGAGAGTTTGGGGTCCCCCCTGCCTCCTGCATGTACAGACCCAGGCCTCCTGGCCCCCAATGGCTTACTCAGCTTCCCAGTCCCACATAGACTGTCTCCAACAACAGCCTGACTGGTCTGCCTCCTCATCAGCCCACACCTGAGCTCTCTATACAAGGCAGCCCTTACACATCTTCCCAGAATCCTTTTCTTCTCTGTGTGGGTGGATCTCTCCTGTCCCACACAGAATCTGCTGCTCACCAGTGCCATCTCTGGTGATACTGCCACAGTATATTCTTAATATTGCTCACTTTTCCTCTTACAATTCCTACTTTTGTCTCCCCTAATAACTGTCAACTATTTAAAAGAGTCCAGCTTTATTTTGAATTCCTGTATTGTTCGTTGTCTTATCTCTCCCTGAGTTCGGTTGAGCAGCAGACCAAGGGCATAATCCGGAGTTGAATGCAAGTCCTTTTTTCGGATGGGTCTTGCAAGTTAGCTCATGTAATAAGCTCTTATATAATGAGCTACTTATAAATAGGACAAATATATGTATAACAATTTCAGACTGTGCAGTAACAGCAGAGGAGATGTAACAGGACTGTAATGGAGTGTTCGCACACAGGGCCTGATTCATAGATGGACGGATTGCAGAGCCGCACACAAGCTGCTGTGCAATTCTGTCCATTTAAAATGCAAATGCAGAAGGAGGTGTCAGACACCTCCTTGCTGCACCTGCGTGATCGCAGCACTGCGACTGAGATCGCAGCCTGGGATCACCATCAGAACAATCACGGCCATCGGTCATGATTGCTGTTCCTTTGGCCAGGCTGTGGTAGCTGAAGCTTACCGCAGCCTGACCGAGTCCTTGCAGCTTGTGAGGTCAGGAAATCTGCTTCCACCGACACAGACTTTGCATCATCCATGCGACACACCCCCATTTCCGGGAACACTGCCCAGGAATGCACCTCTGCCTCCCATATGCCAGGGGGCACTGCGAGCGAACTCGCAGAAGGACGGCTTGGATGGCTGCACATGTGCGGTACACATCCTGCGCATACTCAGTCCTCCCACCATAGGAGATATTCACTAACTATCGGGTTATCATCAGACATCTCTGATTCAGGCCCAAAGGCATAGTTCAGTGAGGGTGTGTGGACGGAACCTCAGGCTATATGTGAATATATGTATTTATTGCCGTGCATGCAAGGAGAAAGCAGATATGGCCAATGTGCATCATCTCAGCATCAGGACTATTATTTATAGCTGATTTATGTAAAGTGACTTTTATCTTAGGTTTGATGGCCCTTTAACACGTATGGCAATCTGACTGACATTAGACATAATGTGGCAATAATGCTACATTAAGTTGGCAGTGAAAATATGCATCACACTCAAGTGATCCCAGAGCTAAAATGTGGGTTTTATAAATGACCAACGAGCAATAAATGAACCAAGTGTCACTGTCAATCCGGTTTACATTTTCATTTATTTTTTTGCAAATCTAATTCAATGATTTCCCCAAAGATGTGTTAATAGCTGTACTAAGACCCAGAGGGTGGGATAAAAAATGTCCTGTTGACATTTAAATTGGCACTACTTTAAAATAGGAATCTGCCACCCAGGGGCAATAAGTGATATGTGTACATCCAGATTAAATGTATCTCTTTGAGTTTTATTGACTGCCCCCTAAGGGAGAAAGAACAGTTTAAATTCTTATCTATTAAATGAATTTTAGCTGCCTGCAGGGCTAGAATATTGCTAAGTGTATTGATCTGAACCTTCCTTCACTAAGAGAATAATTCAGGACTGACAGTGCGATGTAAGCTGTGATTTACTTGCACTATTGCATGAGCAAGTGCTATACAGTCAGTACAGTATTTAAAATCAAGCAAAATAATACTTCTGTATTCTAGGTCTCTATTATAAACAACTTTTAATAAAAGAACAGCTGAGTAAAGGATTACTATGAGAACAATCATGCTTAAACCTATATATATCACAATGTGAAAAAAAAATCACAGTTAATATTTTGCTATTACTTTTCAAAAAGTTTTACCAGTGATCACCTGCAATACAGATAATTACAGCCGCCTGCTTTAAATGAGGTTTCCATAAATATCTCAATTCAAAGATACTATATTAGCTTCTTTGTTCTCTAGGCATAATGCCAGTGAGGGGGAGATGTACTTAGCCTTGGAGAGTAATAAAGTGGAGAGATATAAAGTACCCACCAATCATCTCCTGACATTCATTTTTCAAACACAGCCTGTTACATGGCAGTTAGGAACTGGTTGGCTGGTACTTTATCTCTTTCCAAGGATTACTACATTTCCCCTTGAGTGACCCAGCAGGAATTCCACTGATACATTAATAATTGTCCAGTCCATGCTATCCAGGAAGAATACAGTGATTGGCACTAGGGTGTAGGAAGGGTAAGCATTACCTGTCCTTTTTGCAGGTGTGGTATATTCTATCGACATTCATAATGTCGACCAACATGCTTCATATGTCGACAGTGAATATGCCGACATTCATTATGTAGACACTGGTGAAATGTCGACTTGATTAGAATGTAAATAAAATACCCCTGCTGGTCTAGTGATGACTTACCTGCTTTGGTGGGTCTGGCGGATCCAGCTGTATCTTCCTGGTCCAACGGTAATGGCATGATAACTTCAGCTGGATCCAGCATGAATTCCAGTGGTAAGTATGACTAATCCTAATAAAGGGGGCATCAACTACACGATTTTAGCAGGCGATTTAACGATAACGACGTCGTTATCGTTCAATCGTTTAAAAATCGTTTATAAATCGTGCAGTGTTTGGTCGTTAACGATCAACGATGCGTGCTCCCGCTGGTCGTTTGATCGTCTCGTCAGTCGACTGAACATGCAGGTCAATTTCACTTGATCTATTAAAGATCGTTTGCAAATTGTTTGCAAATCGTTCAGACTGAAAGATAAAATTTCAAGGGAAAAGATCAAGGGAAAATCGTTTAGAGATTGGACAGGGAGTAGATCGTCTAGTGGATGTGCCCCTTAACCCTCCCCGTAATGCCTAACCCTGACTACCCCCTTGCAGCCTAACCATAACCCGACCCCTATTGCCTAACCCTAGCCTCCTATAGTCTAACTCTAACCCAACCCCCAGTGCCTAACCCTAGCTTCCCATAGCCTAACTCTAACCCACCCCCTAGTGCCTAACGCTAGCCTCCCATAGCCTAACTGTAACCCACCCCATAGTGCCTAACCTCAGCCTCCCATAGCCTAACTCTAACCCACTCCCTAGTGCCTAACCCTAGCCTCCCATAGCCTAACTCTAACCCTCCCCTGCCACAGCCTAAACTGATCCTTGCAGAATGTCAACATTTCACATGTCTACATTTCTCATGTCAATATTGTGTACATGTCGACATTGCAAATATGTCACCATTCCACTGATGCCGACATATTCAATGTCGACATTTCAACAATGTCGACATCATAGCTGTCAACAATGTGGTGTTTACACTATGAAAGCCAACATTGTACATCTTGACATTATGACTATGGGCCTGATTGACAATGGATCGTTATTGCGATTACTCATGCAGACGGCCGATTGTTGCATACTACGCATGCGTAGGCATCTTAATGCACGTGCTCGAAGGCCCCACTGCAATCATTCTGCGATCACAGAGACTACACAGACCCATTGCAGAGTGATTAATGGTAGTGAGCTTTTGGGGGTGGTGACGGGGGGGTGGTCAGCGAAACGCAGATGTGTCTGTCTGTTCGAATGCCGTTACAAGGATGTGCCTAAATTACCCACTGTAATGGCATACGCAGCTTGAGCTCTCACTGCATGCAACAAGGTTAGCAAATTCTGAGTAAGGTCTGACCTTGAGCAATTGTGCGTGAGGCTCCGATCAGTGGCGTATCTATAATGGGTGCAGTGTGTACGGGGCACATGGGCCCCTCGGTCCAGGGGGGCCCTGCACCGCACATCCTGCACCCATTTTATTTTAAACTTGCCTGTCCGTGGTCCCGCGGCAGGTCTCAGCATTGCTTAGAACACCGGAAAATGGCCACCGCGGCCATTTTCCGGTGTTCTGCGCATGCGCAGTAGACTATGGGCACACTCTAGTGCCCAATGTCTATTAACGCTCCGGTGGCTGGCCAACCGCATCAGTCGGCTGCCGGCCACCGCGGAGAGAGGAGGGGGCCCTGCACAGGGAGTGCACACGGGCCCCCTCCTCTGTTTAGACATCCCTGGCTCCGTTACTTTATAGTACTTTATAGTTTTGCAGATTTGCAAAGTATTACGGATGTGAGTAAGGGGAAGCGGGCGTCTTTATGCTGGCCTGCAACAGCATTGCGATTACAGTCATTAGCATATTTTTGCAATGGACCTGCGTGCGTAATTGCAGCTGCAATTGCAATAGCGATCCATAATGAATCAGGCCCTATATCCACTATTTGCAAAGCACTACTTATATCTGTCTACGTCTAAAACCCAGAAGTAATGCAGGAATCATAACAACTAAGGAGTATATTTACTAATGGTTGATTTTAATCGCTTCTAATCGATTGAAAAAACTCGAAATCAATAAACATCGATGTTGTGTTTCAGAGGCGTAATCACACATTTACTAACACTTAAAAATCAAAAATAAACATTGTTTGTTAGAAGAGTGTGATTTAGGGATGTTTTTACTAAGCCTTGGAAGGAGATAAAGTGAACGGAGATAAGGTACCAGCCAATCAGCTCCTAACTGTCATTTTTCAAACACAGCATGTGACATGGCAATTAGAAGCCCTGATTCAGTGCGACCGCTTGCAACTAACGACCACCTCTGAATGAGGTCCCTTATCGCTGTTCACTTTATCTCCATCCAAAGCTTAGTAAATAGGCCCCATAGCCCCTGAAACACAACATCAATGTTGATTTATTTTAGAAATGACCTTTAGTCAAATTTACCCCTAAGTGTTGAAAATAACAGCACAAAGAGAATATATAAGCGACTATCAAACATGCCACAGATGAGAGAGCAGAATCTCTTTAATAAGGACTGACTATCATCATTGCATGAGCAGAATGCTCTATGAGGCTCTCCACTAATTATCCAGATGTTTTTGTGTACAGTCTTTCAGGATGGTAAAAAAAAAAGTCAATAGCTGAGGCTCTAATTTGCCTCACTTCATGCAGTAGTTAATTGATTTTAATATTAAGTACACAGTGAAATGCCTTCATAAACTTTACGTATGTAACCCCCCCTTTTTCCACTAAGGGGACCCTAGGTTACCAACTCCCATGTAATCTATTTTACCCACCTTAAACTCCTATTAGGTGGTGTACCTCTTATTACTATTACAGTGCCTCCACCTAGGCTGTATTCAGGGTTAGCCTAGGAATGCCCTATCTCTAAGCTTTCAATATAAACTATGCTCAGTTTGGTATTTTGTAAAAAACTCTCTATTCCTTTATTAGTTTAACAAATATTTCATGTTCCTTTAGTAAACAATCACTTGTACAATGTATTATAATAACATTCAGTATATTTCCTACTTCTCAGTTCACACTTTACAATAGTATTACATATCATAACAGATTACATTAATTGCACCCAATAGAATTAAAATAACAGAAAGGGTTATAAAGGTAAACACTCTTGTATTCAATAGTCTGTAGTAGTAAGAGCAATGTCCTTCAATGAGTCTAATTCTCCAGAACTATCTTACGGCTGAAACTTGGTGGTGAAAGTATGAATCCTTGGAACACTTTAAGTAATCACGGACAAATTAATGTTCCATCGAAATTTCCTCTATTACTGCCCTTTTACTGGCTCTCCTGCTCCCCCCTGTAGTGTTGCCAGTAAATCTGTACCTATACAGTTATTTTTTATCTTTACAATAACCTATACATACAGGTCTCTATAAGTAATAAAGCCAGTGCTTAGGTTCTGTGGTTAACTTATGCTGAATCTCTTCCAAGATGAGTTTCTGGCTGAAATCCAGGTAATAATAGTCTATACTGTAGCTAAATTATATCTTAAGTACTCAACTCCCAAAGTTTGATACCGCTGTATCCTTAGTAGACAGTCCTGCAGCTTATTCAATAATATGGATACGCGTTCTATGGCTGTGAGATAGGTGAACTCAGTCCCAAATGTATTTATTCTCCCCCGACTCTTTCCTTGTCTCTTATATTATGCCAAAGGCTTGGAGATAAAATCCATTAAACTATTTATCTCTGGCTTTAATTTATTACAATCCATATAATGTTGGGTGAATCCGCATCTTTCCTATGCTTTACCTTGTGAAAGAACTAGTCTGTCCTTGCTTAACTACCGCATGTACAGTATGTGCAGTGTATTGGTTCTCCTCATACTGTAGACTATATGTAAGCATACATTACTAGGTTACTCCCCTTTAGTTACAGGTAGATATTTGTTAGTATTTTCTGCCTTTAATGTTCACTGAAGAAAATCTGAAAGGGCTCCCCAAATTTCTCCTCTAACTGTGCCCAGGGTCATTTCCCCCATTACATCCATATGTCTCCATGCTCTCCTCAATTGTGCTGCTAAGCCCTGGGTGAGGGCAAGTAAAAGTAGATCACTCAATGGTAGTAGGGTGCCACAGTCACTGCCCATGTGCCTCCAGCAGTACTTCCAGCAGCTGCCTTGCTTAAGGCGGGTCCAGCCATTTACTAAAGCCCACCGGAGCCTTCATCAGATAGGATAGCCAATCAGCTGTCTGACAAAGAGCTATGCTGTTATTCCACTACAGCTCTCCACCCCTGGTCATGGGATGCTACATCTGCTGCATCCTCACTGCCAGCAGCTTCCACCATTGCCACTGCTCACCAGCCCAGGAGATGGCTTTTTCAGAGCTGCCAACCAGGGTGCTGCTGTCCTGTATCCACTCCTGACACACATCAGCATCGGCAGCCGCCTTTCTGGCAAGGCAGGAGCCATTACTCCTAATAGCTTCCATGCTCCCTCTCCGGATCCACCCCCCTGTGTCCAGGAGCCTATCTACCACTCAGCTGCCACCTGGGACACAGGGGGGTGAGCACTCCAGCCTCTCAGTCTGCTGGCAGCTCCTCTTATCGTTCTGTCCCTGCCCTTCTTTTCCTGACAGGAACCCTACCACTCCCAGCTAGATCACTCCACCCCTTCTTCTAAGGTGTGTGTATCCAATACAATGAGACACATCCCCACCAAGGAAAGAAGTACCATATAAACTTCCATGTAAATACACAAAATAGATATACCTGTATACATAAATTATAGAAGGGCCATGTACATGAATACAAAATACATATATATATATATATATATATATATATATATATATAAATATACATACTTTACCTCATAAATTGTACATTTAGAAATATTACATAGATGTATAAGTACAGTTCTTATTTAAACCCTTAATCAGGGTTACACGTAAATTGATTCTCATCTCATCTTAACTATTTTTCTCTGTCCAAATGTAAGCTGTGTAGAGTATTCAGAGTAAACTGTATAGGCCAGTGAGATTTGGAATAATATATGCAATGGTTTCTGCACTAGTATGCAGACATGGTGCAATGTTGTCCTACAGTTTTATTTGCACCTATATCTGCAATGGCAAATGGATACGTTTTGGGACAGAAATTAATTTTGGGACAGAAATTCATTTCAGCTACGTATACATTTACTGTAAGCAGAAAAAAACTGTTTCAATTTGTATTTCTCTATGGAAAAATGTAGGATTTAAATAGCATCCAAATCTCACTTATAATTTAAACCAGGACCAGTTGCTTTGTTAAACTACAGTACGAAGATGGGTTTGGCTGAAGATGGCACCCACCCCAATGAAATGGGCCCTGCTGGAGGAGCTGTGCACAGCGTTAGATAGACCCAGGGTTGAAGGGATGTCACCACTGTAGGAGAAGATGACCCCAAAAAGAAGGAACTTACCTATGAGGAGTCACTGATGGAGCTCATGTGGATGTGACCTAATCCTTGCTAACATTGTGGGAGCTATGGCCAGTGAGTTGGAGCTGTGTTGTGCATTGAAGATCTTGAAACTAAAATTATTAAAGCTTGGTAAACCAGAGGCCTTTTGAGTTCTAGGATCCCACCTCTTTCATATGGCATTATGGGGTCTATTCGATAAGCCTTGGAGAGAGACAAAGTGGAGAGAGATAAAGTACTAATCAATCAGCTCCTAACTGTCATTGTTCAAACACAGCCTGTAAAGTGACAGGAGCTGATTGGTTGGTACATTATCTCTCTCAATTGTATCTCTCTCCAAGGCTTAGTGAATAGACCCCCAGGCTCAGTGTCCCGATGAGATTAGATCACAGATATTAGTAGGCTCAGCCACTCCTCTATTCCGCATTAATCTTAAATGCACTCATAAAGAAATTAAGGCCTGGAACAAGTAGGAGGTCTTTAGGACCACTGCTTGTGCAGCCTGAACTCTAGGCCCTATACTTTAAGCCCAGGGAGTTAATTTAGAGACCTTATTGTGTGGTTCACTGTTTTCCCATCAAAATGGGCACCCATAAATACGGAGATTTAAAGATGCAGTAGCCTTTATTAATCTTTAGTATTCTTCTGGCATTGTGATATTGGGGGTGTCATGCCTCCAGCATATGTAGTTCTGTTTATAGTCATAATTCAGTGGTTCCCAAACTGTGCGCCGTGGCACTCTAGGGTGCCTTGGAACACTTGCAGGGGTGCCTCAGGTTAGTGGTCCAGCACAAAATCAAATTATTTATGGTCAATGTAATGTAAATATGTGGACAAACAGAAGTGCAAACCTGTCCACCACCACATAACTGAACTCAAGGAAGCAAAATTTACTTCACTTTGCTACTTTACTACATTTTTTTCTGAATTTCTCAATAACAAACTTAAACTTAGGGGTGCCATGATAACAATGCTGATACTCTAGGGAGTCGTGATTCAAAAAAGTTTGGGAACCACTGGTCATAATTGATATCGACCCCATCTAGTGGCCGGAATCGGTATGAAATCCCAGCAGTCGGGTTGCCTGC
Organism: Taudactylus pleione; assembly: GCA_031769625.1. NCBI lineage: Eukaryota > Metazoa > Chordata > Amphibia > Anura > Myobatrachidae > Taudactylus > Taudactylus pleione. The sequence goes on along the minus strand of JAUIMM010000092.1, from coordinate 194,211 downwards.
TGTCAATATACTGACAGCGGCATCCCGATGCTCAGGATCCTGACAAGGGACTGTTAAGTGAAGTAACCCTCTCCCCTTCACCCCCTAACCCTCCTTTCCTGCATCCTAACAGTACCCTCCCCACCCCGCATCCTAACCCTCCCCGTTAATGCCTAAACCTAACCCTCTCCCTTGGTGCCTAAACCTAACCATCGCTTCTTAGTGCCTAACCCTACCCCCCCCCCACACACACACACACTCCCAGTGGTGCCTATACTTACGAGGGCTGCCGGGATTCCGGCATTAGGATGCCCACTACTGTCGGTATGCCGGTACTGGGTAGTGGCATTCTGGAGCCAGGCTTTCGCCAGCCAGGATACCGGCTGTAGGTATCATAACTACATCCCCTAGTGGTCTGCACAGTAGCAGTGTAATTGTGAACCTCACAGCTTAGTTCTCTGGGTAATCACTGAAGGCCCTTTCATTTCTCAGATGGTCAGCCAGCCATCCCCACACATGTGCTCCTCTCAGCCAGCATCCGATGGAGAGTTTCTCATCCCTAAATTTGCCATTATAGATCTGCTGACAGGGAGTATGTATTCCAGTATACTATTGAAAATGTGACTTATTAATGTATGTATGTTGTGTTCATGTTTCCTCATTCTGCATGTTTGTATGTTTGCATTTGAGTTTCTTATCTGTGCATGTAGTAATTGTATTCTATCATTTATTTTCACAGTTTTACCAATTTCGTCTATTGTATAACAAAAGCACCGTTCTTCAGATCATCAGATCTAACTGGGATTATTGAAAAGCAGAGGTGGCTATACCAAGGCCGGCTCTAGGGGTGTTCGACCAGTGTGGTTGAACAGGGGCGCCACCCATAGAGGGCGCATCCCTCCCAAATATCCCGATTTCATCGGTGATCAAATCGGGAGGTTAGGGACCACGGAGTCTGAATGGATGCTGCGCGCATGCGTGCAGTATCCATTCAGTGACGGGAGATGGCTGGGGGAAGCCCAGCTTGTGAGGCTCCCCCCCAGCCTGACGTTTGATAAAAATATATAGCTAACAGGTGCGCTATCAACAGCAGCTAGTAAGAGGGATGTAAATCCTCTAATCAGAAGAAGTGTAATAATGGTATATACCAGCGCTGGCTGTAAAAAGGTACATAAAAATAATAATAAAAATAATTAAATTTTTTTTATATATATATAGTCCAAATAGGTCCACACTCTCATCTTCAATAATACATTGCTGGGGTGACACACCCATATGGGATCACAATAATCCTCTTCATGCAAAAGTAGAAAAAAAGAGGGGAGGGGGGTAGCACTCACCAGTCTTCTTAAAAACATCTCTTTATTGCATCTCAGTAAAAATGTTACAACATTTCAAAATCCGACGTTTCGGTCCTGTGCATGGACCTTTATCAAGGCAACCTTGACAAAGGTCCATGCACAGGACCGAAACGTCGGATTTTGAAATGTTGTAACATTTTTACTGAGATGCAATAAAGAGATGTTTTTAAGAAGACTGGTGAGTGCTACCCCCCCTTTTTTTCTTCTTTTTTTTCTTCTTTTACATATATAAATATATATATATAAATATATATATACCGGACGGTTAGTAGAAAATATAATACTGTATATCACATTTACTGGTACATATAACAAATACTAATAATCATACAGTAAAAACATTGGCCCTGATTCAGAGCCGGATGCTCTGACAAGAGCGCTCGCTCTGAATCAGGGCCCACCTCCATAATTATGGAGCGTCCTCCTGGACGCTCGTATAGCTGTGGGTCACCACCCACAGCCTATACGAGCGTGCAGGTTGATGGTCGCGATGGTCTTGACCATCGCGACCATCGCCACTGCGAGCCGGAGCCTGCGGTTGAGTTTCTCAACCGCAAGGCCCGGAGTGATTTTGGCTCTATCAGAGCCAAAATCACTCCCACTGACATCACTAGTGATGTCAGTGGGGCCGGCTTCTGACGGTAGGCGTTCCCTTGGGAACGCCCCCGTCTGGGAGGCACGCCCCCGGCACTCCCACCAAAGGGGGCGTGCTGTCAATCAACATCAACAGCACGCCCCCTTTGATCAGACACAACGAGCAAAGGAAAGTCCTTCGCTCGTCGCGTCTCGCGCATGCGCACGACGGAGCTCCCTTCGTCGTGCGCATGCGCAGTGCACACCATCGACCCACTTGCGAGCGGACAGCCGCTCGTGAGTGGGTCTGAATCAGGCCCATTATGTGCACAATATCATTAAAAATTATTATAATATGGGCCACTCTTTTGTAGTTCCTAAATCTCTTGGTAAATTAGGACCTTCTCTAGGTGGTATTAGCAGCAAAGTTTACCAGGCATTGTAGAGATCCCCAATTGTCTGTAAGTACTCAGTCCAAATGCAGGAGAGTTGTAGGGGTAGTCCACTGGTGATCAGCCACAGTTATATAGTCACTGATTAGAGATATGGTCCAGATGATACCCAGATATATAGGACCTCATTCAGAGTCGGTTGCGAGCGCCGATGCGCTCGTAACCGACTCTATGGTTTGGTCTGCGCACGTGCAGCGTCCGCACTGCGTGTACGCAAGCCCCGGAGTGACAGTGAAACTCTGCCGCTCCGGAGCTCGTTACCAAAGGGGCGGCTGTCAATTTTGATTGACAGCTGCCCCGTTTGGTAGGCAGGCCGGGGGGGTGGTTTCCAAAATGTAGGCGTTCCTTTCCGAACGCTTGCCATTTTGTGGGCGGCCGCACTGACATCATCAGTGATGTCAGTGGGGAGCTTTCTGCTCCATCAGAGCAGAAAGCTCCCTGGGGCTTACGAGTGCCCAGACTCTACTCTAGGGTCTGTTCGTAAGCCCCGATGGTCGCAATGGTGATCACCATCACGACCATCAACCTGGTCGATCGTTAAAGCTGTGGGTGGTAACCCACAGCTTAACTAATGACCAGGAGGCCTTACTTCAATAATGAAGCGGCCGCCCTCATTCAGAATGAGAATTCGTTTCTTGTGACCGCCTCTGAATGAGGTCCATAGTCCAGGAATCTAGTGTTGTAAATCCAAGTGGACCAGAAAAAAGCTCATTGCTTTTCCCTGATTCTGAACAGCCCAGCTTCCTCAGGAGCATATATGACTCATTACTTGATGCCTTTTTACGCAGTTTCTGCACCCTGTTTATTTATGAAGGGTAGGATGCATCATGCATTGCATTTTGAATGTGATGCACCCGCCTGTCAGGAACTGGGCTTACCCTCAGATCGTGCTGCACTGTGTTGACAGGGGGCCTTGCCTGGGGGGTGCTCGGAGTGTGCTATGGCGAGTTTTCCACGTAGGAGTGTGCTATTGGCAAGTTTCCCATGTGGTGGTGGTTCCAGGGGCCTGCAGCTCCAGTGGCATTCCCTCAGGCTCCGGATGCTGGGCACGGCCATGGAGGCTCCTGCTCAGCTAGGTGCGTTGCTTGCTGGGTTCTTGGTGTGGTGGTGGTCTCAGGGGGCTCAGGGCTTCAGCGGCATGCCCGCCAGCTTTGAACACTGGGCTCCACCATATTGGTCCCAGTCAGCATATTGGTGTCCACCTTGCTGCATCAGCCAATCCCTGTGCATCATAGGGTATATAAGTCTTGGCACTGACAGCATTCAGCAGCCTAAGCTTTGTCGCTGATACTTCTTCTTGTCTCCAGCTCCCATGCTAGTTGTCTTAGACATTCTGATAAATCCTATTCCGGCCCCAGTTCATGTTTTAATTCAACTATATTCCAGCGTTATTATGAACTCTCAATCTGGTCCTACTCCGGCTCCAGTCTATATTTCAAGTTCAAGTCTATTCCAGCGTTATTGTAAACTCTCAGTGTGGTTCTACTTTGGCTCCAGTTGATGTTTCAAGTTCAAGTCTATTTCAGCTTCATCATGAACTCTCAGTCCAGTTCCACTCCGGCTCCAGTTTATGTTTCAAGTTCAATTCCATTTCAGCTTCATCGTGAACTTTCAGTCCCAATCCACTCCGGTTCCAATATATGTTTCAAGTCCTGTTCCATTCCAGCCCCATTGCTACTCCAAGTCTTGGTTCCACTCCGGCTCTATTGCATGTTCCAAGCTAATTCCCAGGCTGGGTCCACTGATTATATATTGCTGACTGTATTAGTATTGCTACAGTATACTGTCCTGCTGCCTACCATATTATATTTTACATCTATGAGGAAGAGTTACATATGACCATCTTTACTCAAAACACTTCAAACCTCCCTCAAGCGGTTTTCCAGCTTTCCACCGGGCAAATCAGAGTGCCCAGCCTTGACACCGCCACTGACGCATGCATAGCGACATTTATTAACACCATATACAGTACATGAAAATATGCAAGTAAAACCGCAAAGGACAGCTTTTCCAATAAGAGCTGTCCTTTGTGCTGTGAGGACTTCCAGGTTTATGATCTGGAAGTCCTTCTGCACATGGCGGCCATCGGCCAGTGCATGCGTGAGCTGTGGGGTACACTGGGAGGGATCCAATTGAATCCCTCTCAGGGAAGTCTCTGGTAAGAAGTCAATAGGTCTCTATTAGGCAATGTCATTCATACATGGCATTGCCTATCTGGTGCAAGCTCCTGAAAGTTTCACTTTCTAGAGCTTGATACATATGGGGAATGTGGACAAATCGCTTTGCTTTCCGAAGCTTGGTGCATATCAGAAATGCGGTCAAACCCCCGAAAACTGCATTTTCGGAGGTTTGACAGCATTTTTGAGGATAGTGCATCTCGCCCTAACAGTTTATTATTGGTGGGTGAAAAATGTTGGTGGTAGTAGTATAGCAATGTATCAGAATACTTCCCAGCCACTAGTATAAACTAGAATAGGAAATGGCACATACAAGGAGGAGTTTAGAAAATATGCAGATACATAATTAATCAATAGGTAATAAGTATTTACTTTTCACTTTTAAAGAAAATTCCCAACCATTTTTGAGAATGAATATGATAGCATTCAAAATGGTCGTTTGTCCAAAGTTAAACATTTTATTTAACTGATGTGACATCATAAAAAGAAAGATTAATTTAATGTTAATTCATCATCCATTAGTGCTTAGAAGGACTATAAAACCACAAGAGACACGGGAGAGACACCATGTTTTCTAAATAAATCTTAGCTGTTCAATTTGTTATTGTAGTCTCTTATTCTGTCAGCACAACTGACAGCTTGAAGCATTTGTACTATAAGCCGGTATATAAGTGTAACAGACCCTGGAGCTTCTTGATTGGTGCAGAATTCTGTTACATTGCGGCACATCCTCACAGTCCGTGTTTTCAACTTTATTAAAACACAGATAAGTTAATTTTCATAAAAATGAAGCGTGTAGATAAAAATGAGTCACACAAGATTAAAATTAATGAAGTGAAACCTTTAACAGTGGCATAGCGAGAGGACCCGCTCCTGGGAGACCTTGGGGGCGAGCAAGGAAATCAAGACACTGAAAATGAATAACGTGTCCAGATATGATGCTATTATGTGTAACTTTCACCAGTCACGTTCTTTATTCTGTGCATTTTTCTTGTTTTACTTTTTTAATAAATGCCAAATCTATAGACACAAATTACATGTTAAGCCCTCACAATTAACACTTTTTGGAATACTATTTTATGGGAATTGTAGATACTGTAGTAATGTATCAATTATAAATATAGCATGTATAATTAAAATGAATACATACAAATAAACAAATTGAAGAGCAGGAAGTCTGAAAAGGACCTTTGTAAGAAAAAATAAAATGCTGCAAATAAAGAGAAAACAGAATATGTGGTTCTATAACTAAACAGAAACAAAGGAGTGCAGATATTTATAAAGGTGGTGGGAATCAGTGTTGAGCCTCTATAGAAACTAATACTAATCAACAGTCCCTAAAAGTAAGCAAATTAAAGTGAGAATCCCCTGTGAATGAATACAGACCATTGCATAACAAATACTTGAAAAAAAAAAAAACCTTTTTGGAAACGTGGTAAAGCTGATATTTTTCCATAACTAAATTAGTTTTTGTAAGTAGCTACTGTCCATTCTTATACTGTTCCCTACTATTTAAATGACAGCAGAGGTACTAGATACAAAAGATCCATATAAAAGTAGGCTTATTTATGCTTCCACACAACACTTCATTGCTTACAGTTCTATTAACATGCCCTCACTGGATGTATATGATAATGCCCTGTTAAACCCATTGAGTCTTAAGTGGAGAAGCAGGGCCGTAACTAGGGTGGTGTGGCTGGTGCCGCTGCACAGAGTGCATCTGCCCTGATGGTGGAACCGGCCGCTCACCACAATCACTATATGCCGGGCGCCTGCTGCAATGTACAGACCCTCCAACATGACCCATTCAATTAGGTACAAAATGCTCTGCTCCTGGACTTTCTTCTTAATTTTTGAATGCAGACACTTGTGCTGAAACACCTGCCTCATCATTTTGTACCTAATGGTACGGGTCATGTTGGAGGGAAGGCATATATATTAATAAAAGTGCGCGGTGCGGTGCCCGGCTCTTACACTGATGCGGCAGTCGGTTTGTCACTATTGTAGACTCACAGACACTGCGGGACCTGGTTGTGAGGTAGAGTCTGAGACTGCCTTACGACCAGGTCCCACAGTGTCTGTTGGGACAGGAGAGGTCATGACGTCTCTTCTCCAACAGTTCCTATGGTGAGGACACACCCCAACAGCTCCAAGTGTAAGGATGGCGGGATAGAACTAGGAGAGGCACCGGGAACCTGGTAAGTATGAGAACAGAGACAAGAAAGAGTGGGAGGGGGGTGGCGGACAGGACGGAGCATAGTGTGGGGGGAGGATGGATGGAATGGGAGGTGGGGAGGACAGGACAAGCTCCAGACATCTCAGGGGACAAGGGGGTACAGACTGAGGTGACCTGGTGGCATATGCTGGGTCTTTACTAGTTATATGTATATTATTAAATGGGCAATAATTTAAAAAAAAGTATTTACTATATGATGGGGACAACATTTATTATTTATGACTCTATAAATGCTATCCACATCAAAATATAATAAATGCTGGCTCCGTCATAAATATATTTTTTAACAGATGTGTAGTAGGCGGTGGCGCTGCATCCAGCAGTGAGCACTGCAGCAGGTCCCGGTCACAGTAACAGTTCTGACGGCGGTGTCCAGCATGGCAGCACCAGTAGGTCCCCATGTACTGCAAGGTCGGTGGTAGCATCCAGCAACAGGACTGTATCAATGGGGAGTCAGTGTTTGTCCCCAGTATTCTAGTGCTACAGTGCCTATAAAATACATATTCATATACAGTAATAAAGCAGTTTGATGGGTGGTTTGACCCTTAGTATATTGCAAAGTTTACAAACCACACTGAAAAACGCCTGAAAACCAGCGGAGACGAGAGGAAGGGGAAAGGTACTAATTACTCGGGTTAGCTAATAAGGCTCTGGCTATGCCCCCACAGTACCCGAGCCCGTGGCCACTCTCAGCTTAGAATTATTTTAGAAACATTCTCACTTACCAGTATTCAGTTGTCAACAATGTACTGCAGTACTCTCAGTTCTTGCTGGCACTGTGGCAGTAGGGCCTGAGACAGGCACCACCACTGAGTCTCCCACTCAGTCCAGGGGCCTCAGGCTCAGTGTCTGACTGACTCTGAGGAATGTGGCGGTTGCGGCACTCCCAGGCCGGACATTGAGGTGTGGCTGAGCGGCTCCTCTCACCTCGCTGCTAAGGAATGATGGATGTGATGACATCACAGAGCGTGATGTCACCACGCCTGACATTCTAGGAGGAGGTGGAGACTTTATCCAATGATTGACTGCTCTAGTAGTGAGTGCGGTTATGCAGTATTGCCCCGGGCAATAGCCCTGCAGCCCGCTCCTTAAGCCGCCCCTGGAGAGTGTGTGTGAGCGTGTGTGTACAGTATGTTTATCAATGAGAGGAAACCATCTTCTGAAGGGGAGTCATATATTATACTAAATTAGACTTCCTTCCTCCCTGCAGATGCTCCAGAAAGAAGAGGTCTCAACAAATACATTTTACGGTATTATTGGTTCCATATTACCTGATTTGTTTTTCTTTATAATTATTTTCAATATACAGATGTGTCCTCATACACTGTTGCTCAAATCACGACAATAAATAAACCCTCTCAGGCAACTGAGGATCTTTCTCACTCAGAATGTGCAAGTTATTTGCAGAAATAAAATAACTGAGTCACAAAACTACTTTCCTAGATTATACTGATCAATTTTATGTGTGACATTTGTATATCTGTGTGTGACTGAGTATGAATCTGTATACGAAGTGCTACCATGCAACGACTGTGGCATTTTCTCACACCAAGTTCTGTTCACAGGGCAGTGTCTCTAGTACATTTTGAGTGGTGTTTTCGCTGCTTCTGCAAAGCGAATAAGATGCGAAAATGAAAGAAAACTATGGTAGGCTACTCTTACAGTGCCCCAGTCGCGTCGTGTTTCTCACCAAGTACGAAATGCTAGGTGTATGAGGACACATCTGTATAAGTACATATTAATCAATAGCTATTTTAAGAAAACAATGCTTTGAAGCTCCATATAGAGGCGATACGTTGAAAATGCCGGCGGATGGGATCCCGGGCGTCGATAAACCTGCCCCCGGAATCCTGATGTCCGGCATAATGCTGACGCTGCTATCCCGAAGACATCAGGATAGTGAAATCTGGCATACCGACCACCGGCATCCTGAATGAAGACACTGTGGGTAAGTATTAGCTTATGCCGGGGATGGAGGGCCTAGGTTTAGGAGCCTCCCCGGGTGGTTTAGGGTTAGCACCCCCCCTGGGAAGGGTTAGGGTGTGGAAGGGGTTGTTAGGGTTAGGCACCATCAGGGGGAGGTTAGGGTTAGGCACCACCCTGGGAGAGTTAGGTTTAGGGTGCGGGAAGAGGGGGTTAGAGTTAGGCACCTCTGGGGGGAGGTTAGGGTTAGGCACTCCCCGGAGAGGATTGCACCACTAAGGGAGGGTTAGGGTTAAGGGGGAGAGAAAGGGAGGGTTAAGGTACTTACCAGCCCCTGTTGGGATACTTCACCAATGGAATTCCAGTGTCGGTATTTCATTCACCGGGAATCCACCCACCGGCAAATCATACCCAACCCCATATAGAAGATAGTTAACTAATAGAATGTGCCTTGACTGAAAATGGGCACAACCGGTTTCTACTATGTATAGATTATGTATATACCTCTTTTTTACTTCAGCAAGACATCGATTTGGGGCCTATGTACAAGTTGTTGGGCCTCACAGCAACAGTTTTCAATAAAATAAAATGGACAAATGAGCTTTTAGCTTGGCCACATGCCCAGATAACCCCCCACCACCACCTGAAGCCAGCAGTTCATATCATGACCACAGTAGCAGTAGTATACAGTACCATGAGATGCCAGAATGTGTGCTTAGAAAGTGATGGGGTCCAGTGGCGGCTCCACAGGTGGCGCTGCAGCACAGTTCAAAGGTCAAATAGGGGAGTCACACCAACTGTCATTTCAAACAAAGCCAAACATCACTGGCTGGGACTCACTGGAAGTTGGTGTGACTCCCCTATTTGAATTTTGAACAGTGCTGCAGCCGCCCCCCTCTGGAGCCTCCACTGATGGGGTCTATTTATGAAGCCTTGGATGGAGATAATGTGAATGGAGATATAGTACCAGCCAATCAGTTCCTAACTGCCATGTCACAGGCTGTGTTTGAAAAATGACAGGAGCTGGTTGGTTGGTACAGACCCCCAAGTTCTGTTTCCTACTGGTTATGTTATGGATGTATATTTGTTTTGTTATGGGATATTTAACCTTTTCCTGACCACTGATGTTAGTTATATGAGATAAAAATGTTTGATACAGCACACACTTGCTCTAAAATAGAAATCCTGGGTTTGCCCCTGCAAGTGGCTACACCAAAAACAGAGTATGAGGAGCTTTTAGGGCAATGGCTTTATCAATATTTATTCACAATTAAGATTCAACAGTAGCACTTTTGTTTTAACTTTATTTTCATAACTAGCCACTATAGCTACTGCACAAGGAAAATATGTTTTTAGAAATTAGTGATGCAAATATAGGTTAAGGATTAATTACATTTAAAGAGTTACTCATATAAAATTCACTTAATTGTCCCCATGGGCAAATAATAGATGAAGGAACAGATTGCAATTTAATTGGCAGATCAGTTTGTTTACTTCCAGTTTTCTTTTTATTCACAAATCAACCAGGTGTTTTGATGACCTCACAAGCTGCAAAATATCACATATCACAGAAAGTTATTCCACATTATTTTTTATTGATAAAGAAATGTAATTTTAATAAACTAGTTTATGTCATGGATTTTTCCTGGCAGGAAATATTAGTATGTATTTGGTTTTATCCTGAAAGCTGTGAAATACACTTTACAGCAATCAGCAAGCAAAATATTTAATTAAATTAAAGTTGTTATACTCCAATCCTCCATAATACAAGCCACACGTTATGTTTAAAGCATTGTCTTAAACCAGAGATGGGAAACCTCAGGCCCAGGGGCCATATAAGGCCCGCGTAATCATTTGGTCTGGCCCTCTGAGCTTCTTTCTGATAGCCTCATCTGGCTAGAAGGGTGCCTAGAATGGCACCCTGCAGCCAGAATATATGCAGCAGTGCCATCTCTAGTGTCCTTAGGACACTTCAGAAGGTTACACAGCTGCTCTTACAGCTCCCTGGAGGAGGTGTGGCCTGCACAGGGCCCGTGAATAATGTTATATATATCAAAATGGCCCTCGGCAGAAAAAAGGTTCCCCACTCCTGCCTTAAACCATCAATGCCAACCCAATGTCTCTTTACATGGGCTGAGATTGATAGCCAGGGACTCCAGAGATAGTCACCATCCCTTGTGGACAGTTGCTGTAAATATGAACCATGTATAGTATCCCCAGAAGGCGTTGTCTGACCTACTCAGTGACATTCCAATAAAAAAAAATAAAACGGTTGAGAAAATAAATAAATAAAAAACATTAATTTCTGTGCCCTATAACTCAATTCCAGTCCTCAAGAACCCCCAACAGGTCATGTTTTTGGGGGTTCTTTAATCATGCACAGGTGAGTTGATCTAGTTTGCTGGATCAGTAATTATCGCACCTATTTTACCCAGAACATGACATGTTGGGGGTACTTGAGGACTGGAGCTGAGAACCACTGTCCTAACTTAAGAAGATTGCAAATGAAAACAAAACATATTAAATAGGGGACTACATTGAAGGACATATTTTAAGGTCATGAGTAAATTCTTACTATAGTAGCTTTGAAAATCGTTTATAAATGCTGCCAAAAGAAAGTTCTATCTGTCACAAGAAAGCGACATAAAATTAATTCTGATACTCTAACAAATTATAAAAAAGTATCCGTTAATAATAATATGCAACAAGCAAAAATGCTAATACAGGTTGAGTCTCCGATATCCAAAATGCTTGGGACCAGGGGTATTTTGGATAATGGAAAATTCCGTATTTTGGAATAATTGCATATCATAATGAAATATCTTGGGAATGCGACCCCAATATACACACAGAATGCATTTATGTTTTATATACACCTTATACACACAGCCTGCAGGTCATTTTATACAATATTTTCTATAATTTTGTGGCTCAAGCAAAGTTTGTGTACAGAAATTAAATTAATTTATGTTTCATAATTCATATACACCTTATACAAACAGCCTGAAGGTAATTTTATACAAAATCTTTAATAGTTTGTGCCTTAGACAAAGTTTGTGCACATTGAACCATCAAAAATCAAAGGTTTCATTATCTCAGTCATGGCAAAATAATTCTGTATTTAGTAATATTCCGTATTTTCGGAATATTTGGATATGGGAGACTCAACCTGTACATGTCTCAGAGCATGAAGCCACATGTCATTGTCATACATTTGTCATTAAGAGGGTAATCAAGTACAGGGGTGGGATGCAGCAACAGGAGAAATGCGGTCAGCTTGCTTTTACCATTAAAAGTATAGACTCGCAGGAGTTTCCGCAGCGGCACCAGATCGCACCCCATTACACCTATGTGACTACAGGCACCGTGGGCAAAGCTGTGCAAACGGAAGTGTGGCTGATCACAGCTAGCGTACTCGTGACAGGGAGATGAAAGATCTCACGCATAGAAACAATTTTCTCTTATATCTCACCATTTCGCTAAAACTTTTTTTTAACCGATTCAAATAAGCACTATTTATATATATATACGTTTTGTATTTTATTCTTTTTTTAACAAATGATGGCTTTTTATAACAGAAATTACATTTCTGTACTTGTGTATAAATGAAGATATATATGGAATCCACCTTCATCGTCAAAGAACCGACTAAACATGTATTTATCCCTGTAAGCAGCCAAGAATATCAATGAGCTACTCAAAGCAGATATGAAAAGCTACAACAGTAACAACTCCCAAAAGACGCATTCCCTACCTACATACATGTTAGATGCTGCAACATATTATTTGACTCCACAACTACCTCTTTCATCAACTGAGAATGACACATGCATCAGGAGAGATACTGTAGAACTAAGGGGGAGATGTATCAAGCCTCGGAGAGAGATAAAGTACCAACCAATCATCTTTTAATGTTGTTTTTTCATAGTAAGAAAAAGTAAGTGGACCAATACTGTGTGTGCACTATAATGTCTTAAAAGTAATGTATTTACAATGTTGCAAAATATCCAATGAAGAAGTAAAATACAATAGAAAACACATTTAATGACAGTATAAATAGGCATCTATATGGCGTGGTCCCAGAGCGTTCATCCCGTTGGCAAGACTTTTTCAAGTCCCACCACACAGTATTGGTCCACTTACTCCCATTCACAGTGAGGCTGATGGACAGAGGAGAGACCAGCATAGAAGATACAGACAGGTGGGTACAAATGGCTTTTTGACTCCGATCTCTATGGAACATAGGGGTCAATCCAAGCTGCACTTACACGGGGGAGCGAGCACATTGCCCCTAATTGGATTGACCCCATAATGTCATTTGAACCTGATACTGTCCCTATGCCATTTGTATGAGGTGCTGTGGTTTGATGTGAGCAAGGAACTTTGGGCCTGATTCAGACCCACTCGCGAACGACTGTCCGCTCGCAAGTGGGTCGATGGTCTGCACTGAGCATGCGCACGACGGAGGGAGCTCCGTCGTGCGCATGCGCCAGACACGACGAGCGAAGGACTTTCCTTCGCTCGTTGTGTCCGATCAAAGGGGGCGTGCTGTCAATGTTGATTGACAGCACGCCCCCTTTGGTGGGCGTGCCGGGGGCGTGCCTCCCTGACGGGGGCGTTCCCACGGGAACGCCTCCCGTCAGAAGCCGGTCCACTGACATCACTAGTGATGTCAGTGGGAGTGATTTTGGCTCTGATAGAGCCAAAATCACTCCGGAGCTTGCGGTTGAAAACCTCAACCGCAGGCTCCGGCTCGCAATTTCGATGGTCGCGATGGTCACGACCATCGCGGCCATCAAAATGCACGCTCGTATAGCCTGTGGGTGGTGACCCACAGCTATACGAGCGTCCAGGAGGACGCTCCATGAAAATGGAGCCCGGCCCTCATGCAGAGCGTGCGCTCTGCTCAGAGCGTACGGCTCTGAATGAGGGCCTTTGCACAAAGGAAGAATGTTTTTGGTGGACTCACCTGTACAGTGTAAAGAACTGAACTATTTGAGACCTGTGATAAACAATTTATGGATTTTTGTAAGGATTCAGTAATCTACCCTTTGTATGCTCAATACCTGTATTTGGAAACTAAGGAAGAGGAATTCATTCGATAATAATCACAATTTTAATAGTTAATCAGATAAACAATGAACACAAGTTTAGTGACAATTCTGAGACTTCATACCTACAATCCCTGTAGGATTGTTGATTGATATTTAATACAGACTATATATTATCTACTATCTGAGGTTCACATAGGAACATGGTATTGGAAAGAGTTGCCGCATTTATTGATAACTAGCTGGGATACCTGCCATTGCTCGGGTTGGACCCTGAAGTACCATTGCAGTTTTTATTTGTTTAAATTGTCCTCGCTTATAACCCCATTCCATTGATTCTGAAAAGGACCCCATTGTTTGCTAACATGAATGCATAACCACCGTGGTTGCATGGGGTGCTGCTGCTATGGTGCCCAAGCTGACTCTGTGGCTCACCGCACCCCCTGTACCCAGTCACGCACACAAGGTGGACCGGTCCAGTCAGGGCCATTGAGGGGGGCCCAGGTGTCAGCAATGTTGGTTTGGTGCCGGTCCGCCAGCTGATTACAGATGGTGCACTGGCAGGCAGTTACGGAGAGAGAGCGCCGCCGGTCGAGAGGCAATCAGAGCTTACAGACCGATGCCAGATTCAAATTGCATCGGCGCTGTCTGTCCATGTCTGCCACTGCCTGCCAGTGTGCCAGCAGTAATTAGCACCAAATCCACACCTTCTGGCTGTTGATGGCACACAGAGAGAGGCAAGAGGCTGCTGGAGGGATACAGGAAGGTGAGTTGCTGGGTAGGGCATAATGTGTAAGGGACACTACTACTGTGTAGAATAATGTGTTATATGGGGCACTACTACAATGTGGCATAATATGTAAAGGGCATTACTGTGTGGTATAATGTGTAAGGGACATTACTGTGTAGTCTAAGGAGCATTACTTGTGGCATAATGTATAAGGGGCACCACTACTGTGTGGAATAAAGTGTATAAGGAGTAGTACTGTGTGGCATAACCTGAATGGGCTCTGTGTGGGGCAAATATATGTGGGTTTTTTTCACCTCTGGGGACCCTTTTAAGATCTTGCTATGTGGCCCATAAAGTTCTAATTACGCCTAATCCTAGTTCTAATTATTGCATGCAAACACAGAGGCCTTGGATTTAATATGAACTTGCATGAGTCATCAAGTTTGCTCAGACAGAGATTAAAAGGATACTTTTGCAGCTTTCTGACAGGTTTTTGGCAGACTGCCAATTTCCACTGGAGCCAGCCCTGGAAACTGTGTAATTTAAGAGTGTCCTCATTATTAAGGTTTGTGTGAGAATGTGTGGGCTTGATGAAGTTCAAACCTAGGCAAAAATCTAACCCTGGTCAAACTACACCGCCATGGCAAATTTGATGGAGCTAGGTCCATGGCCGTGCATAAAGGACAGACAGACGGACATGCATGCTTTCTCATTTATTATATATATTGTAATTGCTATTCCAGCCTGCCCCATCTCTCCTCATCTGTCTCACCCACCTCTCCATGTCCAGCAGCTAACTCCTTGTACACACTACACCAGTGTGTAGCAGGCAAATGCGAGCTTGCAGGAGCCTTCTTGAGAGAGGGGAGCTCGGGACAACCCCCCCTGCACTGCCTGACTCTGCTGCCTACCTGCAGGGAAGTCCACACCTTCTTCTACGGATGTACTAGCAAGGATGACTGTTTTTGGTGGGACAGTCCTGTTTTTTGGCACTGTCCTATGTACCATCCAAAGGCCGCAGTGTCCTGCTGTGGAGAGAAGGATGGGGGAGCACTCTCACCTTTACTCTGCACAGCAGAGCAGAGCATCATGTGAAAAGATGCCATGCACATGTGCACTACATCTAAACAGTGCAGGAGTGCAGGGCATACACCCAGAGTAACAGGAATGAGAACTGCAAGGTCACACCCACTTGCTGTGAGACCTCATCCCTTTTTTGGTCTACTTCACCGCACAAGAGCGTCCCCCTTCCCACTCCTAGATGTCTGAAGGTATGAGTATAGGGTTTTTTTTATTAACCACAGTTGACACAAGTCCATTTGTGGAGCATATCTTCCATGTTTGCATACAGTGCACGTTCCGTAACCAAGCATACACAGTGATGCAGAATTGTACACCTCTCTACCTGTGACTGAGTAAGCATAACTGGGCTGTAATGGGATGTTCTCATATAGGGCCGAATTCAGTTCAGTGCGATGATGAATAGCCGTGAGAGGGAGCTCCCGTAGCTACTCAATACACCGCGCTGTGTGCCTTGTCAGGAATTGGTTAAGTCAGAGAATGACAGATTTTGCAAATTAACCTGGGTGTTAAGGCACGGTAACCGGCATCCTCTGACTAAAGTGCCGGGCGTGCGGCTGTTAGCGCCGCTCTAATCCGGCAAGCAGCCGGAACTTTTGTTGGATTTCTCCTTGCATCCCCGGCCGAGAGCAAGAAGAAATCCTTTAGCCGCCCAAACACTGTTGTGTATTGAATTGCATATTGAATTCGGCCCATAGACTAAGATCAGTGAGGGTATGTCAGCGTAATTATAGGCTGTGCAGAGTGTTGTGTATGGGTAATTATTAGGGGTGAGCGGGTTCGGATTTCTGAAATCCGAACCCCCCCGAGCCCCCCCCAATCCGAGGCCGATCCGAGTCAGGCTCGACTTTTCCCGCCTGACTCGGATCTCAAATCGAGGAAAAACGTCATCATCCCGCCTTCCGGGTCTCGCGGGTTTTGGATCCTATATAAGGTACCCGCGTCGACACCATTTTCTCACTCGGCTGTGGACAGTGAAGAGGGAGGGTGGGAGTTAGGGCTGGCTGGGCTGTGTAGTGTAGTGTAGTGTAGTGCAGAGTAGTGTTGTGCTGTGCTGTGCTGCGCTGTGCTGCTGTTGTCCATAGGGGCTGTGTCCACTACTTCAAAGTCCATAGGGACTGGCTGTGTTGTGCTGTGCTGCTGTTGTCCATAGGGGCTGTGTCCACTACTTCAAAGTCCATAGGGGCTGGCTGGACTGTGTTGTGCAGTCAGTTGTCCATAGGGGCTGTGTCCACTCCAAAGTCCTGTGCAGTGTCCCAGTCCTAAAGGGGTGCTGTAGTGTTGTCCAGGGGGTGCTCTGTCCATCAGGCGTGCTCCCCCCAAGTGCTAAAAAAATATATTTTTTTTCTGTGTTTGTGAATTGTGTGCGCAGTAGCCGCACGTGCATCAACAAAGCAGTGCCAAGCGTGCGCCTGTGTCATAAGTAAAGGGACGGCTGGCTTGACCGTTAAAGGGTACTGTAACCCCCAAAGTACACTCCAAACCAAATAAAAAAATATCTTCTGTGTTTGTGAATTGTGTGCGCAGTAGCCGCACGTGCGTCAACAAAGTAGTGCCAAGTGTGCGCCTGTGTCATAAGTAAAGGGCCGGCTGGCTTGACCGTTAAAGGGTGCTGTAACCCCCAAAGTACACTCCAAACCAAATAAAAAAATATTTTCTGTGTTTGTGAATTGTGTGCGCAGTAGCCGCACGTGCATCAACAAAGGAGCAGCGCCAAGCGTGCGCCTGTGTCCCATAAGTAAAGAGCCGGCTGGCTCATTTCTTAAAGGATGGTGTAACCCACAAAGTGCACTACTCTCCAGCAAAATAAAAAAATATTTTCTGTGTTTGTGTGCGCCTTAGCCGCACGTATATATCAATATAACATAAATAGAGGACCAAACTTTCTCCGATAAAAATAAAATAGGGAAAGATCAAGAACCACTTCCTCCTAGTGCTGTTGCTGCTGCTGGGAGTTGTTCATCATCCCAGAGAGGAAGTAGGAACACCACTACTTTTACTAAACAATTGACCCTCCAACAGTCCCTAGCGATGAGGATGAAGTACGACAGCAGTCATCCTGAAGCAAAACGTATAACTGAGGCCTTAACTGCTATGTTGGTGTTAGACGTGCGTCTGGTATCCGCCATTAGTGCAGTGGGATTTAGACAATTGATGGAGGTAGTGTGTCCCCGGTTCCAAATCCCGTCTAGATTCCACCTGCATCCTCAAAGCAGCAGCGACAAGCATGCGTCTGTCTGTTAAAGGGTGGTGTAACCCTCAAAGTGCGCTCCACAAACAATAAAAATATTCTTCTTTTTTTTTCTGTCTTTGTGAAATGTGTGGGATGTAGCCGCACCTGCATCCTTAAAGCAGCAGCGACAAGCGTGCGTCTGTCTGTTAAAGGGTGGTGTAACCCTCAAAGTGCGCTCCACAAACAATAAAAAAATTCTTCTTTTTTTTCCTGTCTTTGTGAATTGTGTGGGCTGTAGCCGCACCTCCTTCCTCAAAGCAGCAGCGACAAGCGTGCGTCTGTCTGTTAAAGGATTACATCGGTGACAGCATCCAAGTAGGCATGTCAGACAGTCCGTACATGTACTGGCAGGAAAGAGAGGCAATTTGGAGGCCCCTGTACAAACTGGCTCTATTTTACCTGAGTTGCCCCCCCTCCAGTGTGCACTCCGAAAGAGTGTTTAGTGCAGCCGGGAGTCTTGTCAGCAAAAGGCGTAGGAGGTTGCTTCCACAAAATGTGGAGAAGATGATATTTATAAAAATGAATTATCAACTTTTCCAGGGAGACCAGCCCCCAGAACGTACAGAGGGACCTGTGGTGGTGGATTCCAGCTGGGACGAATTAATACTCTGTGAGGATGAGGATGTACACAACACTGAAGAGGGTGAGGAATCGGTGAATGAGGAGGATGAGGACGACATCTTGCCTCTGTAGAGCCAGTTTGTGCAGGGACAGATTGATTGCCAGCTTGTTTTGTGGGGGCCCAAACGAACCAATCATTTCAGCCACAGTCGTGTGGCAGACCCTGGCGCTGAAATGATTGGTTTGTTAAAGTGTGCATGTCCTGTTTATACAACATAAGGGTGGGTGGGAGGGCCCAAGGACAATTCCATCTTGCACCTCTTTTTTTTCTTTGCATTATGTACTGTTTGGGGCCTAGTTTTTCAAACTGCCATCCTGTCTGCCACTGCAGTGTCACTCCTAGATGGGCCACGTGTTTGTTCCGCCCACTCGTGTCGCTTAGCATAGTCATCCATCTACCTCGGTGCAACCTTTTGGACATAAAAACACTATTGTGAGGTGTGAGGTGTTCAGAATAAACTGGAAATGAGTGGAAATTAAGGTTTTTGAGGTTAATAATTGCATAGAAGCAGAAAAATCAACACATTCTGTGATTTTAGCTGTTTTTATGCTTTTTTTAAAAAAAAATACAGATCCAAAACACAAAACCCAGAACCCAAAACACCGAAGGGTGGTTTTGGCAAAACCAATCCAGATCCAAAACACAAAGAAAGATCCAGATCCAAAACCAAAACACAAAACACGAAAAGTGGCCGTTGCACACCCCTAGTAATTATGCCTGTTTTCAGATTGACCTTTTGCACCAAAGATAGGGCTAGTGCAAGTGCACATAGATAATAATGATGACCATGAAAGCAAGCAGGCAGATATGGCTGGTCTGGTTGGAGAGATGCTTACATCTGCATAGAGATGATTACTAGTCATACTAGTAAAATAATCACTCATTGTTCTAAGTTAACCATTAAGACATTTCTGTACATTTATTATATACAGTATATTTCAATGTTTTGTGTTCTAAAGTGTCTATCTCCATTTTTGCAGGTGAGAAGCAGGAGCCCCTCACTCCTATATCACCACTGGTGATTCACTAGGTTTAGTCACAGCAATGTTACTTAGAACTTCTTTTGATTCCGGACAGTATAATCCTCCTCTATGTACAAGGGTCACTTGTTTAGTTAAACTTTCAGCCAGGGCCCTGTAGTTCACACAAACAACAGCAATTGGTTATATTACTACAGTATACTGCAAGCATCTGTAGACACTTTAATTAAGTCTGAGGGGGGTGTATCAAGCATCGCATTTTAAATGTGATACATCCCGCCACTTACGGCATGCATAGCGGTGTTTATTAATGCCCTATGCATGTACTTTTGCTAATAGAAATGCAAAGGACAGCCCCTCTGATAAGAGTTGTCCATTGCAATATGAGGACTTCCGGGTTTATGACCCGGGAGTTCTTCTGCACAATCGCAAGCTGCAGGGGATACTGGGAGGGAGCCTATTGGATCTCTCTCAGGGAATTATGCATAAAGAAGCCTATAGGCTTTCCGGCTTTCCGGAGCTTGATACATATGGGGAATGTGGTTAAACTTCTGAAAGCTGTAGTTTTCAAAGTTTTGACTACTTTTTGCCAGTTGCACTATGATTCATCCCTCCTGGAAGGGATACACATACACACAGGGCCGGATTAAATGGGGGGCGACAGGAGCGGTCGTCCCTGGGCCCCCACACATCAAGGGGCCCCACATCCACCAAGGGTTAAAGTGGGCCAGAACGGGAGACGGAACCAGTTCCGCCTCCTCCAACCCGCCTAACCCCGGCGCCGCAGGGAGGCTCCATTAGCTGGGTGCCCGCTGAGATTTTAACAGCGGGCGCCCGGCTCCCTCCCCGCAGCACCAGCTGGAGCCTGGAGCTCACACTTGAGCTCCGGCTTCCGGTGCAGTGCACTATGGGAGAGACGTCGTGACATCATGATGCCTCTCCCATAGTTCCGAGGAGCGGACAGCCGGACGGACGCGGACATGGGAGCGGGACTTAAGGTAAGTATAGTGTTTTTTTATTCTTTTATTTTTTCTTCAGTATAAGTGGGGGCACTACGTCTGGGTCCACTACTACTGTCGGCACTACATCTGGGGCATTGCTACTGGGGGGCACTACATCTGGGGACTACAGGGTTCACTACATCTGGGGCATTGCTATAGGGGGCACTACTTCTGTGGGCATTGCTACAGGGGGCCCTACATCTGGGGGCATTGCTACTGGGGGCACTACTGTGGGGGCATTATTATTGGAAGCACTACTACAGGGGCACTACTTCTGGGGGCAGTACTTCTGGGGGCATTGCAACTGGCGGCACTACATCTGGGAGCATTGCTACTGGGGCACTACTACTGGGGGCACTACTGCTGGGGCATTACAATTGGGAGCACTACATCTGGGGGCATTGCTACTGGCGTCACTACATCTGTGGGCACTACTACTGGGGGCACTACTGCTGGGGCATTACTATTGGTAGCACTACTTCTGGGGGCACTGCTACAGGGGGCATTACTATAGGTTGCACTACTATATTGTCCATATTTAATAGGGGCCCCCACATGTTTGTTGCCCAGGGGCCCCCACAGACCTTAATCTGGCCCTGCATACACAGGCACTGATAATTGGCCAAGTGTCTAAATAGGTTAATAAATGTCCTTCATGTATAATTAATAAGTCAAATGTATGTTAATCAACATGACCCAGTTTTTACACTTCCACTGCAGATGGTCTGTGCCATCATATAGCCTAGCTCTCATAGCTTTATGAGGCTGTAAATACTTGTTTACAGAGGTAAGGTTAGAGAGCCAGGGGCCACCAATAAATGACCTTCAGATCAAGATCCATCAATATCCGGGCTTACATGGACAGCGTCTATTGTCCATTCTGTCCATCTATCATTAGAGAATAATGGATAGGCTGTATTTTCAGCTGTGCTGAGCTTCTGGCAATATATATCTTAATATTTCATTTGGTGTCTTCTAAATACACAAACTGATGATGCCAGAATACGTCAAACTGTTTATAAATGTTTTGTTGTTGTCCTTAGAATAATTTTGCACTGTACAAATAACTGCACAAACATTTTATAACAATCAGAAAATATAATAATATTGAGCCCACATTGTATTTGTGAAATCCTAGAATCGGGAAGAGACCTACTGTGCAGGTAATTCTTCCAGCGATCACTTACCTGTCTTACTTGACGGAAATCATGTAAAGAAGCCTCACCCATGTCAGTAAACACACTGGGCCTGGGTCCTCAGAGATGGACGCAGGTGCTTTACGAAAAAATGTAAAAGCAGCAGGTGGCGTTTATAGCTGAAAGACGCCCACCTCATCTGCTCCTGCATTCAAAGAAGCAGCACTGGACCATCTGCATGACCATTGGTCATCTGATTGACCTTCAGGTTACTCAGGATGGTCAGTGTTTTCACACTGATGGGGCCAGTGACCCATACTTGCCAACTCCCCCTGATTGTCAGGGAGACTCCCTGTCTCCCTGAAGAGTCTAACAATCACCTTGATTGCACCTTACCCCGATTATGTAGCTGTCATATAGAAAAAAACAGAGATATGTACATTCAAATTGGATAATTAGCATAATTTCCCTGCATTTTTTATAAGACACAATGATCCCTATGGCTACATGCATTTTCTGATAAGTATCAGTGTGTTTTCATCAACAAATAGATCTTGCTAACTGCTTTTGGGAGCATTTACATTTGGAAGTAAGTCAATTTTATGCCACGCCCCCAAAAAAGCTAATTAGTGCCTCCTTCCATAGTCCCATTATTCTCAATGGGAACTGCAGCCTGGCCCCTATTTACCATTATTCTCATTGAATAATGCCTTATTCAGGTGGTATTAGCAACTTTTCCCCTATGGATGCATTTTCACAGCCTCTGTCTTCTCAGCCATTTTTGGGAATGTCTGAAAAAACTGTTGTGCAGAGCCAGAAAAATCAGTGAAGTGATATCAATACTGCCCTTTGATGTCTATTCACTAAGCCTTGGAGAGAGATAATTTTTCAAACACAGCCTGTAAACTCACAGTTAAGGACACACTGGGCGATTTTACTGAGCGATTCAAGATTACGACATCGTAATTGTGTAATCACTCAGTAATCTAGCACAAATCGTGCACTATAATGATGGAAACGACCAGTGATGCGCTCTCCCACTTGTCGTTCCCGACATTGTCCATCGCCTGAACATGCAGCACAATCTGTCGATAACAGCAGATTGGCCATGTTCAGGAATGATGGAGGGTGCCTACACTGAACGACTGATCGTTCAGTGTAGGCACTACAGGGGAACAGGAACGACGGTACGATTACGATGTCGTAATCGTATGGTCTTTCCTAATCCCACAGTGTGTATGCACCTTTAGGCGCTGATTGGCTGGGAGTTATCTATCTCCATTTTATCTCTCTGCAAGGCTTAGTGGATAGACTCCTTTATCGGAGCTCTGTCCTTGGAAAAGTGTTTTGATAAATAACTACTAAAAATCATTCCCTTTTTGCTATATTATGCGGTAATAAGAAATGATAATTACTAGGTGCCTGTTTTTCAATATTGACAAATAGGCCCTTTTTATTTTTCTTTAATTACATATATTCCACATATCAAACCCACTGTATATATTTGACAACTTCTCACCTACCATTTCCACATACATGTGACATAACCAGCCTGGCACTGTAATACATTCAGGTTGGCAATCACTGTCATTGTTTTTAAAACCTTGCTATTGTTAATAATGTCAGTAAATAACCACAGCATTGTTACTCCAGATATCTCCTAGCTAAAGTTCTTCATAAAACATGACAGGCCAATAACCAAGTCTGAAGGTTAATCGCTAGACTAGAGCTACATTACCCGATGCCTCTGTCACAGCACACAGCTCAGCTGTACAGACAAGAGCCCTGTTCTTCTAAGCTGCTCACTAGAAGCAAGTAACAGCCTTATCATCCTTATGCGGATCCACAGAATGGTTACTAGATTATTTACTGAATGTGTCTATACTTTAGTATCATCTCCGCTCAGCATGGCACTCCAATGCTGATAAAAGGAAAGCTACACGCTTCACTAGTCATCAGCCGCCGAACACCTAATAAGCTGTAACAGTAGGAAAACAAAGGCCGTGTCAATGATAATGCCAAGGAGTTGGAAAATGCAATTTACATTATTAAACTTAATAGTTTCGCACATTTTAATGTTGGCATCTGTGCAAAAAGAAAATAAAACCAATTAGAAAAGAGCTAAGAAGCTGTACACAGGCAACAGATAAAATCCCAGCTGTTACAATTTGCTATTCTGTGCCATTACATTCCCATTTATGTTAAGTGCAAAACACGCAGGTGTTAAATTGTAAATAAAACATATTTGCCTCCTATCACTTCACTACGGGAATATTACACACAGTGATGACAGTAATCTTACAATATATTAAGTTAAATTCATCATTGTATGATGTTTTTCTACATTAACTTGTGCCAGTTTGTAATTTTGATGATCATTGGACTTATGCAGCGGAAATGCTTATCCTGGGGTTTGTATTATTCATGTCAA
Source organism: Taudactylus pleione (assembly GCA_031769625.1). Taxonomy (NCBI): domain Eukaryota; kingdom Metazoa; phylum Chordata; class Amphibia; order Anura; family Myobatrachidae; genus Taudactylus; species Taudactylus pleione. The sequence goes on along the minus strand of JAUIMM010000092.1, from coordinate 170,246 downwards.
TGTAGGATATCTGCATCCAATTAGAATCTGCCCTGCTCCCGCTGACTCACTTGGACTCATTGCTTAAGTTTCACTTTCTGCTACTTTAACAGTAAGGTTCCCTAAGAACCATATCTTCATAATAAAAGAACCATATTATTAAGAAGATTCATATTTTCCAGATACATTTACACATATACTATGCAAAGGAATTTCACTTGAACCTCATGCAGACATATCACGTATTTACAAGATATGTTTTAAAGAAAATATAACAAAGATTGAAGGGTTTTTTTTTTCATCAAAATAAATTCTGTCATTTACCAAGCTTAGAAAACTATCTATCATTAAGGGCTCTATTTACTACAATCCGCATTTGCAATGCAGATTGTAGTGTGAAATTATCGATTGAATTCGCATTGCGAATTCAGGCAATATCACAGGGATTTACTACAAATCCCTTGCAGGGACAGAGCTTGCGAGAAAGCTCTGTCCCTGCAAATCCCCTCCGCACTGTAGTCACGATAGTTTTGCAAAAAAATACCATAACTAGCGCCCCGCGCATGCACCAACCAACCGTCGTTGCTACCCCCTGGTGCTAAGCCCCGCCCCAGACACTAAACCCTGCCCTCCGTGATCACGGACCCCCCCGCCACCCCCCCCTCCCTTAATAGCACTTACCTGCAGTCATCGGTGCTTCGGTGATGTCTTCCATGCCTCCGGTCAGCTGATATCCCATACTTCACTGGGACCCGATCACCTGATGACCGGGCCGCAGTGCAGCATGGGAGACCAGCTGACTGGAGGGGAGTTATCACCGGAGCCCCGACCACCGGTCCCTGGAGTCAGGTAAGTGAATTTTTTTTCGACTATTTTTTTTTTGCAGAGATCAGCTTGCGGTCTGTTTAGACCACACAGCTGATCACTGGGTATTTTTTTGCAATTTATTTTTAGTAACTTTGGCTGGATCACATTTCCCATTACAATTATGGCAAATGCGATCTGCTTACTAAAACTAAGTGATAATTAGGGGTTGGAGTAACATTTTACGAATTCTACTCCAATTGCCCTGTCATAACTATAGGTGATACTAAAATAATGTGAAAAGGGTGTAAAAACACCCTATTTCACTTTATTTAAGTAAAAATAATGTTAATAAATAGAGCCCTAAGGCACAGACCAGGACCACAGTGAGAAAAAATTATTTGCAATCATTTTTGCATCAACAGGTGATACTGTGCTACCACTCTTCTGTAGGGGGCATGACTGAGACTCTGGCAGGCCCAGGCCTCTAACCAGACCCGGGTACATTATACTCACTCCCCCAGATCCCAACACTCACAGCACAGACACATCTAGTGAGGATGCACAGAAAGGTGTTTGTCCAACAGTAATAGAACAAGTGCTTAATCTACATTCCTCAAGAGAAAGCCTGGTCTAGTCCTTGCTTCTTACATCTCATTTAGCAGCCCCATAAAGTAATGCGTATGACAGATCTGTACATACACAAATGAGGCTAATATACAGTAAGTATAAACAACTCCATCCCCAACATGCCCCCGAGACTACATTCACAAACATGATCAATGATCTACTTAAAGTAAAGTCTAAGGGGTATATTTACTAAAGTGAGCATTTTTAGAAATGGAGATGTCGCCCATAGCAACCAATCAAATTCTACTTAACATTTAAGTAGAACCTCCTAGAAGAAAATAGCGAGAATCTGATTGGTTGCTATGGACAACATCTCCTCTTCTAAAAACTCTCACTTTAGTAAATATACCCCTATGGGTCAGTTCTCAATACTCATTATCCTGGATATCTCTGGTGCATCTACACTGTGGATTACACTAATTACCGCACTCCATTCACTCCATTGGCCTTTGTGACACAGTTCTTCCCTGGTTCACTTCCTACCTGTTGAATCTGATGTCCCACAAGGCTCTGTTCTTGGACCTCTTCTTTTCTCACTGCATGCTTTTTATTGTGGGGAACTATTTTTTTTATTCTGCACCATCTCTACATTGACTACACCCAAATCTACCTTGATCCATGACCTTTTCCCTTCTTTACTATCTCATATAACCTACTCTCTCTCTCTCTGCTATCTCCACATGGATGTCCTGACACTACTTAAAGCTCAGCATGTCTCCACCCAGAGTCACCACCTCCCCTGAAATATCCCTTACCTTCAATAACGCAACAATTTCCTCAGTCTCCAACGTCCACTACCTTGGTTTTGTGTCTTGATTCATCCTCTGTTTTATTCTTTACATTCCCTCACTCTCCCAGTCCTGTCACCTCCTCTTTAGAAAAATTGACAAATTCCGACCTTTACTTACTCAAGATGCTACCAAAACTCTTATCCATTCTCTCATCATCTCCCTCCTTGAATACTGCTACCATCTCCTATCTGGCATCTCATCCATTTATTAAAATGTCTTAAAGTCTTAAAGGCTTCAGCAATACTGATCTTCCTTTCATGCCGCTCCTAGTCTGGTGCATCACTATGCAAATCCCTAAAATCCCTACACTGAATCCCTGTGTCCTCCAGAAACCAATTTAATTACTCACCCTTACATAGAAATCACTCAACAACACCACCCTTCATACATTTCAAATCTCCTTTCTAAACACTCTCCATCTCATCCTCTCATGGTAGATTGGTCTATTAACCTGACCTCATTTCTGGCTAGCAACTCTCACTTCCAAATACAAGGCTTCTCTTGTGTAGAAACCCACTTATGGATTTCTCTAGAACGCACAATCAGACTCTCACACAGCCTTCAAATCTTCAAATCCTCTCTGAAAACCGTCTTATTTATTAGAGCCTAGTATACTCTTCTATGTCCCTATTATATGTATATTCTGATTTCTCTACTGTCCAGATCTGCGGAGCACTATGGTGCCTTACAAATTTACAGTACAAGGTTAATAATAATGTTTTATCTTTGGGTAAAGGCATCTACCTGGATATAATGACTTTGTTAGCCCAGCTGGAATATACTGTATGTATAGTCCTCAGTGGTCCTTCTTAAACAAAAGTATGATAATAAATGAAGTAACATAGAATTTGACGGAAGATAAGAACCACTTGGCCCATCTAGTCTGCCCCATTTTTAAACATATTGCTACATCAACCCTTATTGATCCTTGCTTCTGAAGGATATCCTTATGTCTATCCCATGCATGTTTAAATTGCTCTAGTGTCTTAGCCTCTACCACCTCTGATGGGAGGCTATTCCACTTGTCCACTATACATTTCTGTGAAGTAATTTTTCTTCAAATTTCCCCTGAACCTACCTCCCTCCAGTTTTAGAACATGTCCTCTTGTTCTAATACTTCTCTTTCTTTGAAGAATGTCTCCTTCCTTTACCTTGTTAAAACCCTTTATATATTTGAACGTTTCTATCATGTCCCCCAAGTAGAGTTGGATAGTGGGTGGGAACTTTTAGTACAAACATATGAGAGATGATCATATCTTAGTGAAGTAGCATAAGCATATGCAAATATGTGGCAAATGTGTCATACAGTGTTTTGTAGTGTTGTACATGATTAATAGCTTATCTGTCATTCTTTAGCAGGTGCGGGATGGCTGGATGCTGTAGTGACCTCATGATTCCCGGTCCACTCAGCAGTGATCTCCAGGTAATTGGGAAAAGTAAAATACAGGGAGGGGATTCTGGGAGAAGCAGGTTGGGTTAAAGGGAAATATGAGGTAGGCATGACTATGAAAGAGTGATCAGGAAGACAGCACAAGTTAGAGTAGTAGGAGAGATTATTGAGGAAAAGGAACTAAAACGAAGATAAGTCAATGGGTCTAACGTACGAGGTGGAAATAAGGAAATAGTGGTGGTTCAGGTGGGCTGTTTAAATTACAGTTTGCAGAAGAAAAGGTGACAGACTATACAGAAAGTCTTTCTGTACAAACCTTTATTTATATATATATATATATATATATATATTTATACTACACCACCAGTAGCTGCACGAAGTGACAGTTGCTGAAATTGCTTTTAATTGGTTGCTGAATCTTCCTGCATTACAGCAGCGACACACTCTTCCTCCTCCAATGGGTCCAACTGGTATTCGGATAAATTATGTTGGCAAGATTGCAAACTCATTTGGGCATGGCCTTCTTTACATTCTGTTTCATGGCATTGTATGCATTTTATGGGTATCAGGTGTCCTCATTGTATAGCACTGTATAAAATGTTGGCATTTGAGAAGTAAAGGATAATAAAAATATCAAATGTATTTCTTTAAAAAGACATGAGGTGAGCATGCCATCTAACTCAAAAGTGTTTCCTGAAATTGCATGTGGTAATGCTGTGTCCAAGTAGCATTCACCCTGCATAACCCTCACATCTCACAAATGTATTAGGATTTCATGATTGTTTTTATAATGTACCAAAAAATAAACACCTCTTTTTCAATTAATTGACTAGTTGTGCTCATTAATTCTTCTGACCTTTAATTTCCCCAGCAATCCTACCAACTCATTTTTATCCGCGTGGGCAACAGATTAAGCAAACAATAAATCAAAGCTTCTTTCTGTTTGTATACCATTACACCATGCACTGTGATTAACAAGGTGTTAGAGATTGTGTTTCAGCAACTTCCAGATGTTATTGATGGATACCTGCTACATTCACAACTGTACAATGATATCTATTGCAGCAATTCTCCAATTAAAAGATGGAGAATAAAGCAATTTCCTCTCATATGTGTCCTTCTGTCTCTTCTAACCACTCCATCTCTTTCTGTGACTCTACCTCCTCCTTTCCCTCTACCTGTCGATGTTTCCCAAGGATCTGTTCTTCGATCCCTTCTCTTCTCCCTTTACATTTCTTCACTCTGAGATCTCAGCAGCTCCTTTGGTCTCCAATACTACCTTTATGCTGATGTTACCCAAATGTACCTCTCCTCCCCCGACCTCTCTAACTTCATTCCCTCTCATGCTTCTGTCTTTCAGTAGTCTCCTCCTGGTTGTCCTAGGCTTTCTCAAGCTCAATATGTCAAAAATTGAGGTAATTGTATTCCCTCATGAAGGACCCCTTACCTTCCCTCCTCTCTTAATCTGTTTCCAATACAATCCTCACTTCTGTCACCCAAGCCCTCTGTCTGGGAATCATGTTTGACATCCAGTCTAATTCGCCACTTGTGCAGTGTCTCTAGAATCAGACCCCTCTCAACATAGCAGTGGCATAACTAGGGTATTTGTAGCCCAGGGCAAATTTGAAAAGGGAGCCCCCCCCCCGATGTGCGTGCGCGGCAAAAATGGGCGTGGTCACTTCTAAATGGGGCGTAACACGCCCCTTTATTTTCACACTGAACATTCCTATCCATATGCACCTTAACCCCAGTAGTACCCCTTATACAGTACCCCCAGTATGCAGTTGTGGTCCCTCTTATGCAGGCCCATAGTAGTGCCCCTTATACAGTATCCCCAGTAGTGGTCCCCCTTATACAGCCCCCCAATTAGTTTCCCTTACTCAGTACCCCCAGTAGTGGCCCCCCCAAATGCAGTGCCCCATGTAGCAGTCCCCACAATGCAGTGCGCCCAGTAGCGGTATCCCCTTATGCAGTGCCCTTTATATAGTGCCCCCAGTAGTAGTCCCCCCCCTTCCGTATGCAGTGCCCTTTATATAGTGCCCCCAGCAGTAGTTCCCCCCATGCAGTTTCCCCAGTAGTGGTCCCCCTTATGCAGGCACCCAGTAGTGATTCCCCCTATCCAGTGCCCCCTGTAGTGGCCCTTCCTATTATTGCCCCCAGTAGTGGTCCCCCCAATGCAGTGCCTCTAGTAGTAGGCCCCTTTTATAATGCCCCCAGTGGTAGTCCCCCCCCCAAGTAGTAGTCCCCAGTAGAGGTTCCCCCTCCCGATTAAGTGCCCCCAGTAGTAGCCCCACCCAGTAGAGGTCCTCCCAATAATGGTGCCCCCAGTAGTAGCCACCCCTCCCCCATTGTGCCCCCACCCCCAGTAGAGGTCCCCCCCAGTAGTAGGCACCCGCCTCCCCCGTTGTGCCCCCAGTAGTGCAGACAGGTTTAAAAAATATATATATAAAAATATACTTACCTGAATCCACGCTGCTGCTGCTTCGGTTCGCGACACCGCTCCCGCTGCCACCGCCCGCCAGTCCTCCCGGGCTGGCGCGCTCAGCATTATGGGAGGGACGTCATGATGTCATGACGTCTGTCCCATTACCCACTGCAGGAGCCGGACGGAAGCCCGGCTCTTGCAGTGGGTGCTGCAGCAGTCAATGAGGGTCTATCTGACTCTCATTGGCTGCTGTTTAACACAAGCATCGCCGCCAGCGCTGGCGGCGATGCGTGTGTTATGCACAGCCTGAGCATGCCTCCTAGCGCTATTGGGCAAGCGCTCAGGGGGAGGGAACGGGCTCAGCTGTGCAGCACAGGACCGGCGCTGGAAGCCTAGCGCCGGTCCTGTGTAAATGTGTAGCGCTGACCACACTCACTGCGGTCGGCGCTACACTGGCTAACTAGGGCGGGCGGGCCGGTACCGTGGCTGGCGGCGCCCCTCCACGCCGCCGGTCCCACAGCGCCCAGGGCTCGCCCTGCCCTAGTTACGCCTCTGCAACATAGCCACCAAAACTCTCATTCACTACTACAACCTCTTCCTTTTTAGTTTTCCTCTTATCTACTTCTCCCCATTCAAACTATCCTTTATGCTGATACCTGTCTCATATACATCTCCTGCCTCTCTGTGTCAGCCTAACCCCACTGCAAACTGCTTTACTTTCACCAGTTAGTATGGGGATCAGGTCAAAATACCGACAGTCAGGATGCCGGAGCTTGGAATGCCGGCACTGGAATCCGGCACCTGTCAGAATCCCGGCGCCAGCATCCCATCTGCCACCATCTTGATAATAAGTACTGGGGTTAGGGTTAGGCACTAGGGGGAGAGTTCAGTTTATGGTGCTTTGAGGGGAGGGGGTGGTTAGGTTTAAGCACTAGGGGGAGGTTAGGATTAGGCACCGTGGTAGGTTAGGGGTACGGAGAGGGGGAGGGTTAGGATACTGACAGACAAGAGTTGGTATCCTAGTCCTGTTGGGATGCCAGCGGTGGGATCCCAAGCGCCGGCATCCATACCAAACAGTATAAAATCTTCATCCTCACTTCTAAAGCCATCGATCATTCTAATGGCCATAACTAGGGGTGTGCGAGCAGTACCATCACAGAGAGCACAGGGCTCTGGGGGTGTCACAGTAGCTGCCCTATGGACCTTGCTTCTGCCTAGCATAGTGCCTAAAATGGCACCCCAAAGTCAGGATCGGTCCTGCTGCCCCCGCCCCCTGAGCACATGACATCATGATGTGGCACAAAGGGGACGGGATGGCACAGGGCACACTGCAGCCTTGTTACACCGCTGATTCATCACCATCCTCACTTCTATTCACTCTCCCTCCTGCCCACTCCACTCATCCACTCACTGCCACCTCACCTCATCTCCTCTCACTTCTACAGCAATGATTTTTCTTGTGCTGCCTCACTGCTCTGGAACTCACTCACCCCCTATCAGACTGTTTTCCACATCTTCACCTAAATATGAGCCTTTAAGACTTACCTCCTCACAGGGGCGGGCTGAGCCCGGGGTCAGGGTGGCATCTATTCCCCAGGCTGGTACAATTTTGGTGCTTTGGGACGCAGAAGCAGAAGCAAAGCACAGACCACCTCCAACTGCCTTCTCCATGTGTGGCATTTGTGAGGCAAGTAAAGGATGCACCCCCAGTCGACCGCTCCAACTGTTTTTATAACACATTGGGAGCTGGCAAGGCAGCATCCTCTGCCTGCCTCCTGGCTAATATCCACTTTCAAGGAGGCCAACAGTGTGCAGTCACACAGAATCATACAGCCACAGGGAAGCAATTGTGAAGCCGACTGCCTATATACCGGCTTCCCAACTGTCTTATCCCGGCAAGGGTGAAATGCCGGGCGTCTAGATGTAGACGCCCCCACATTTCCCCGACGCCGGGAGACCGGCACCACGATCATAGGGGGGGCAGCTGCGGGGGGGGAGGGTTAGGTTTAGGGCTCCCGGGGGGGACTTAGGGTTAGGCACCCCCCCTGGGAGGGTTAGGGTTAGGCTAGGGGGAGGGAGGGTTAGGGTTAGGTTCCCCCAGGGGGGACTTAGGGTTAGGCACCCCCCCGGGGGACTTAGGTTTAGGTAGCAGGAAAGGGGGTGGTTAGGGTTAGGCACTTAGAGGGGGGATTAGGGTTAGGCACTTGGGGGGGAAGTTAGGGTTAGGCACCCCTAAGGAGGGTTAGGGTTAGGGGGGTTAGGTTAGTGGATACTTACCTATCCACGGTCGGGATTTCCAGCGCTGTCGGGTTTCCGCTGGGTTGCACTCTGCTCCTGTCGGGCTGCCGCTGACGGGATTCGTGCGGCCGGCGGTATTTCATACCCATTCCCAGCAACACACACTGTTCTCGGGTATGAGACAGGTGAGTCCTGTCAAACACTAGGAATGGCCATCGACCATCTATGTTTACAAAACATTGATGGTTAACAGCTGATGTCAGATAGTTTTGCCATCGATGGTTTTCCACCATCGATGGTAGAGATCGCCCAGTATTTTTTATTCCTTTAACTTAATGCCAGGACAGGAAACCTAGCTCCACCCTTGATGAACCCATGGAGCCCCTTCCATTGGTTCTGAATGGCTGGCAGCCCAGTATGTCATAGAGCAGGGATGACCATCGGTGGTTAAAACCATCTTTGGTTTCCCTTTGAATGGTTTTATACCATCGATGATAACCACCGATGGCACCATCGATGGTTACCCACCAATGGCCATCCCTAGCATACACATTACTAACAGCAACTCGCATACTGATTAGTGGATGGCGCTGGCCAATCACCAATCACTGTGGTCTTCACCCATTGATTAATGGATTGCTGGAGCTATCCACCAATCAATTAGAATTCAGCTAACTGCAAGAGGCAACAAGAGGAGACTGCAGGCGGCAGGACTGGAGGGTGAAAAATTTTATGGGATCACCAATCCACCTTAGATCTGCGGTCTTATTCTTATTGCTGGTTAAAATCAATTATGTTTTCTTTATATATATTTTTAAACCAAACAAACTAATACAGGTATACCTATTTCTTATTGGTTATTACCATATGGTACAAGTCTATTTAATTTTCTAGGTAAAAATATAGTGCATGTGAAGCACATTAAAATGCATCTATAAAAATGAGCAGTATGCCTCTGTTCCCCTTCCTCCCATCCCTCACTAGCAACTCTCAGCCTGATTCAGAGCCGCTCGTAAGCTGCCGCTCGTTCGCTCCGAGCGATGTTCGCACATCTGCGCATGCGTATGGGTCGTAATGCGCATGTGCCAACCAGTCATTGCGGTTGAAAATCGAGCACTCGCAAAATAGCGAGTGCCTGCTAATTTGAGTGACAGGATGAGGCGTTTGTGGGTGGTAGCAGGGGAAGGTGCTTGAAAACGGGGAGTGGTGATCCGAACGCAGGCGTGCCAAACGGTCAAAACAGGCGTTTTAAGGGTGTGCATAATTAACAAAGCAGCGTCATCGACCAAGTCACTTGGTTGTTTCTTAACCTGAACTGTTCACATGATTGCGGTAGGAAAATCCTACCACAAGCACTGCGAGCAGTTCAAATGCCTTTCGATGTACTTGATTAATCAAATAAATAGCGGAGATGACGTAGGATGCGAGCGGCCAGGGGGCGTCTTTACAAAATAGCGAGCGCATGTTTCGTTCGCTCGCTCAGACATAGAGGCGTCAACAGACCGCAAAGAGCGAGCGCTCAATTTAAATAGCCGGCCCCTTTTTCTAAATGAGCGAGCGCAAATAGCGTCCGGCTCTGAATCAGGCCCTCTGATCCTGTGTATCTGCACACTTGTGAGAGCATTGTTAGTGATTACTGATTTACTTCCTACACCCCCCATTCCCCATGAAAATTACAGTTACCTGCTTTTACTAGTGATAAAAAGTTGCTTACCCTAGTTTTCATTACCAGTTATCCAAGATATGACTGTACAATTACAGTCAGGTGCATAAATATTGGGACATTGACAGAATTTTCATATTTTGACCTCTATTCACCACCACAATGGCTTTGAAATGAAACAAACAAGATGTTCTTTAACTGCAGACTTTCAGATTTAATTTGAGGGTAATTACATCCAAATCAGGTGATCGGTGTAGGAATCACAACGGTTTCTATATGTGCCTCCCACTTTTAATGGGCCAAAAGTAATGGGACAAACTAAACAATCCTAAATCTAACTTTCACTTTTTAATACTTTGTTGTAAATCCTTTGCAGGCAATTACAGCCTGAAGTCTGGAACGCATAGACATCACCAGACGCTGGGTTTCATCCCTGGTGATGCTCTGCCAGGCCTCTACTGCAAATGTCTTCAGTTCCTGCTTGTTCTTGGGGCATTTTCCCTTCAGTTTTGTCTTCATCAAGTGAAATGTTTGCTCAATCGGATTCAGGTCAGGGGATTGACTTGGCCATTGCATAACATTCCACTTTTTAGCCTTAAAAAACCCTTTGGTTGCTTTTGCAGTATGCTTCGGGTCATTGTCCATCTGCACTGTGAAGCGCCGTCCAATGAGTTCTGAAGCATTTGACTGAATATGAGCATATAATATTGCCCGAAACACTTCAGAATTTATTCTGCTGCTTTTGTCAGCAGTCACATCATCAATAAATACAAGGGAACCAGTTCCATTGGCAGCCATACATGCCCACGCCATGACACTACCACCACCATGCTTCACTGATGACGTGGTATGTTTTGGATCACGATCAGTTCCTTTCCGTCTCCATACTCTTCTCTTCCCATCACTCTGGTACAAGTTGATCTTTGTCTCATCTGTCCATAGGATGTTGTTCCAGAACTGTAATGGCTTTTTTGGATGTTGTTTGGCAAACTCTAATCTGGTCTTCCTGTTTTTGTGACTCACCAATGATTTACATCTTGTGGTGAACCCTCTATATTCACTCTTGTGAAGTCTTCTCTTGATTGTTGACTTTGACACATATACACCTACCTCCTGGAGAGTGTTCTTGATTTGGCCAACTGTTCTGAAGGGGTTTTTCTTCACCAGGGAAATAATTCTTCTGTCATCCACCACAGTTGTTTTCTGTGGTCTTCCGGGTCTTTTGGTGTTGCTGAGCTCTCCGATGTGTTCTTTCTTTTTAAGAATGTTCCAAACAGTTGATTTGGCCACACCTAATGTTTTTGCTATCTCTCTGATGGGTTTGTTTTAATTTTTTAGCCTAATGATGGCTTGCTTCACTGATAGTGACAGCTCTTTGGATCTCATAGTGAGAGTCGACAGCAATTGATTCCAAATGCAAATGTAACACCTAGAATCATCTCCAGGCCTTTTACCTGTGTAATTGATGATAATGAAATAACGAGGGAATAGCCCACACCTGTCCATGAAATAGCTTTTGAGTTGATAGTCCCATTACTTTTGGCCCCTTAAAAAGTGGGAGGCACATATTAGAAACCATTGTAATTCCTACACCGTTCACCTGATTTGGATGTAATTACCCTCAAATTAAATCTGAAAGTCTGCAGTTAAAGCACATCTAGTTTGTTTCATTTCAAAGCCATTGTGGTGGTGTATAGAGGCCAAAATATGAAAATTCTGTCAATGTCCCAATATTTATGCACCTGACTGTATATTGTTAATCTGCACATGGCACTGGAGCCCGCCTGTGGTGACAAACAAACAAATATAAAAGTAATAATAATAATAATGCAATGAAGAACTCCTTACAAAAAGATCATTGTTGACCCATTTTTGTAGCTCTATCCTATATGTGGTAGGAAGTGGTATGTGGGCTATGGTACTGTATGTAATGTCGACAGTTATCATGTCAGCGTGCAGAAGGTTGACCTAAGAATGTCGACGTGGTCAAAATGCTTATTGCTTTTTTTTGTAAGCATATTGACAGTGATGACATGTCTACACAGATGAAATGTCGCCGTGATAGAATGTGGACATAACGTCTCAGGTGGTCCAGCAGTCACTTACATGCTGGCAGCAGTGACATCAACAGTGTTGTCTCCTGGGTCCCAACGGTCATGTGGCGAACAGTTCTGGCCTAGATGAGCGGCATTCTGGTGAGGGTACCTCTAACCCTAACCCTCCCCCTAGTGCCTAACCCTAACCCCTGCACCCTTCCCCTAGTGTCTAACCCTATCCCACGCCCCCTTCCCCTCAGCCTAATCATAATCCTCCCTTTAGTGTCTTAAGCTGGGTACACACTGCCAGATATATTGGCCGATCAATTGATTGGCCAATAAATCATGGCCGACATATCATGTCGGCCATGCTACACAGCCAATGGACAGATATATCTGTAGATATAGCTGTCCATCAGCAAATGTGTAAGGGGCGATTAGCCAACCGTCCGTACACATGCAGTGGCAGCCGCAGGGAGGTGGGCAGACCCGCCCTGACCCCTGGTTAGCGGCACCCGCTGCTACCTGGAAGATGATGTTTGTTCAGTGTATATGCCCCCTTCCCCCAGTGTCTAAACATAACCCCTGCCCCCTTCCCCTGGTGTCTAACCCTAACTCCTGTCTCCTTCCCTGCAGCCTAAACCAAACCTCCCCCTAGTGTCTAACCCTAACCCCCACCCCCTTCCCCTGCAGCCTATCCATTACCCTTCTCTAGTATCTACCTCTCCCAATGGCACCTAACCATAAGTGTTGGAATTCTGAGAATGTCGACATTTCACATGGCAACATAATACCTGTTGACATGTTGAACCATATTGACATTCTAGTATCGACACAGTAACTGTCAACAATGTGACCGAATATCTTGTGGTGTTGGAAGTGGGATACTACAGTAACCCAGTTACTATATACCACCCAACTGTGTACACCCGGTGGGTGATGGGTACATAACAGCTGTCTACTGTTTGTTACCATAAAAGAAAAAAATTCCAGTGAATCTAAGGTATGAGTTGTGTCAGTACTATAGATAGAATTGTTTAAAACTGCTAACCATTATATATCAAGGAAGGTGGTAAATTCAGACCCAAATAAGATGCAATTTGCTTACATTTGAAAAGTTTGCAAATCTGCATTCAGTATGTGTGCAGCTCAGTACTGGTGGGAATGTAGCTAGTTGGAGATACTGTGGAGTATTGTGGAGACTATAGAGTGCTAGAGACTGTGAAAATATACCCTGTAGCAAAATTTTCATGGGTCCCCCTATGTCCCCAGCCCCCACTCCGCACTACCCCCTCTCCTCCTCTCTCCTCAACTTACCTCTGGTGGTCGTGTCCTTTAGCATGTGTTGCGCAGGGCAGACACACTTCCTTTGCCGGTCGGCTCCATCTCTTCTCACTGACTGATACTGGGAGGAGGCGGCCACACCTCCTCCCAGAATCAGTCAATAAGGAGAGCCGGAGGTGGAGCCGACCGGGAGAGGAGGTGTGCCTGCCTTGCACAGCACACTGCTGGAGGATACAACCACAGCTGGCCTGACCCATATGTGCATGGGGAGGCCTGGATCCCATAGCAGCCGCTCCCCCTGCACCTACGGTAGTTACGCCAGTAGTGGATCAATTCTGGTTGAAACCTTTGAACAGACAAGCTAGTGAGCACTTACAGAGCACGTCTTAGTCATACATGCCGACTTTCTGGCAGCCCCTTCCAATGCTGGCTGTAATGGGCGGAGCGATGGCGTGTTCACGTCATCACGGCCCCGCCCTCCGCTTTATAATGCAAATATTACCGGCATTACAAAGCAGGGGGCGGGGTTACGATGACGCGATTTAGCGCAAATCGCGTCATCGTCACCCGAACCGCCCACTTTTACATGCGGTCGCGGGGGGCGGCGGACGATGCGGGAGACCTGCCTCCTCTTGTGGGGTGTTGGGAGCAGCACCCAATTTTCGTGAGCCTCCTGACAGTCCCGGAAGAGTAGGCAAGTATGGTCCTAGTGCTGCAGTGGGGATGTGACCAGACCAACAATGCCAAATGTGTTCCAACCAGACAATGTTCTTTACAATGGATGCAGGGTGCACATAGGCCCCTGTGTACAGGGGGGCCTATACAGTACACCCTTTACCCAGAGTATACTTACCTTGTGCCGGCAAGTGGGTCGCTCCTTCCAATAAGGACGTGCCACATGACCACGCCCCTGTCCGCGTGGCCACAGCATCCCTCCCCGCACTGGGTGGCACCGCGGGGAGGGGCGCCACTGCTTGGGCGCATGGACCATTATTCCGAATATCACAGGGAAGATGGCGCTGCGGAGGAGGAGGGACAGGCACAAAGTAAGCTGCAGGGCTGGGGGGGCGCTGCTCAGAGGAGGGAGCCCTCTGCTTACGGGCACCCTTGGTGGGTAATACACCTCTATCCCTAGAACTGCCCACATTGCTAATGCCAATTAAACACCATAATCTAGGGAACTAGTGTAGCAATGCAAGGAAAAAGGCGATTTATGCAGTTGCTTAATTATTACATAAGAAAAAATTATATATCTATTCTTATGTGTTGATTTTGACTTCACGATGCAAGCTTTGAGAAGCCTATTTATTCATACAGTGAGTGCAATTGTTTTTCCCTGTGTTGTATACAATTACGATAAGATAACGTTTCACACTACTACCAAGTGTTTACACAGCCAGCACTGGCAGGGTAGTCACCTACACAAGGCATAAATATAGATATGATGAAACATCACAGATTGCTCTTGCAATGAGTAACACACATGTCACTGGCAGCCTAATAGCCGCAGGACATCCTACACTAAACATTGTATCTGTTGTGCATTATATCCCAATAACTAAGGAGAGCTATGGATTTACCTACAGTACTTCTTACAGGTGTGCAGCAGTGACGAGGTGACATCTGCTCATCTCCAGACTGAATTGTTGTATCTGGCAAATATTGTAATGCTGAGAGATAACTGTAAACTGTTAAAATGAAACTGGTGAGCCAAGAAAAAGAGCACATTGCAGATTGTCAGTTGCAAACTGATATATTTTCATCCAACTTTTATGACATGGGATTGCTAACATCTACCCCAAAGCAGATGGCATGTGTCATAGCAAGAAAACAAAACTAGTTTGGGAAAGCAACAGCTTGGGGATTCATGATATTTACATTTATATGTTACGTGCTGTAAATGCAGAAGTATAATCTCTGTAATATGAGAAATATGAAAATGAAATAAATTTATGGGCAATATTATTATTGGTGCAGCTGTAATCTCTAAACTTTAAGACTGTACGATGATCATTGTAGCCAAAGCTGAACTTTGACCTTATATGAACCTGAGGGCCTGATTCAGAGCCGCTCGTAAGCGGCCGCTCGTTCACTCAGAGCGATGTTCGCACATCTGGGTCGTAATGGGTCGTAATGCGCATGCGCCAACCAGTCAGTGCGGTCGGAAAACGTGTGTTCGCAAAATTGCGAATGCCTGCTAATTTGAGTGACAGGATGAGGCGTTTGTGGATGGTAACAGGGGAAGGTGCTTGAAAACGGGGAGTGGAGATCCGAACGCAGGCGTGCCAAACGGTCAAAACGGGCGTTTTAAGGGTGTGCATAATTAACAAGCGTTATCGACCATGTCACTTGGTTGTTTCTTAGCCTGAACTGTTCGCATGATTGCGGTAGGAAAATCCAACCACAAGCACTGCGAGCAGTTCAGACGCCTTTCGATGTACTCGATTAATCTAATAAATAGCGGAGATGACGTATGATGCGAGCGGCCAGGGGGCGTCTTTACTAAATAGCGAGCACATGTTTGGTTCGCTCGCTCAGACATAGAGGCGTCAACAGACCGCAAAGAGCGAGCACTCAATTTAAATAGCCGGCCCCTTTTTCTGAACAAGCGAGCGCAAATAGCGTCCGGTTCTGAATCACGCCCCTGAGCAAGTAATTGTGCATCTTGGTAAAACCATGTTACACTGCAGATAAGGTGCAATCAGGGAGATTGCTAGGCTTTTTATGTAGACAGGGAGATTGCTACTATTTCAAGGAGTCTCCCTGACAATGATGGAAAGTTGGCAAGAATGCACAAAAACAGATAGATCAAAGGGCACAAATATGGTCAGGGATAAGAGAACGGTCAGAAATGCAATGAGTATGATGCATGCTTGTCTACTCGTAAAGAATAACCTTGAGGATCCTGAAAATTTAGTAACAAAACTGGGCAAGTCTCCCAGCAGTCTACCCCCGGAACACCCCCTTCCACATACCCACACAGACCCAGCAATCTCTGCATTGTGTAGTAGAGACGGGGCCACGATGATGTGATTGTGCAGTCATGGCCTCACTCTGTCTCCAATGTCGCATCACGTCCCTGCCACGCCCCCTTACGCTTCACCAATCTCCCCCCACCATGCTGACCTGTCTGCCCCCTCCTTAGAAAGGGCAGGCAGAATGTTGGCAAGTATGGTATGATGCCAAAGACAAATGCTGGACACACAACTACTCCTAGCTGGTGGATAACCTAGATAATAAAAAGGACAGTCCTGGTTGCCAGCATTTTGCTGTCTTATGATTTCTGCAATAACTGATTTTTTTATGTATCCAGTTCCCAGCAGCAAATCTAGGAAGGGGGGCGATCCACAAATAAACATTTTGGGAGCATTTGGTATCTTGAAGTTTAAGAATATTTTTTTTCCCATATAGCAGCTCAACTCTAATGCTGGGTATACACTTACACAATGGAATGGTCCACAGACCGATCAGCTGTACAAGCGGCCGATCGGTAAGCTAAACACACTTAGCAAATGGCCACTCTATATGTCCTGCCTGACATCATAACTGGGCGAGCATTTAAATTTGCGGGTTGCCCGTACACACACGCAGATGTCGGCATCGGCTGTGCTGCAGAACCGACTTGATATTGGGTATACACATCAGCCGATGTACTTATGGTATATATTTTGACGATCGTACGGTATATCGAAAGGTGTATTCCTAGCATTAAATTATACAAGGTAGACAGCACAGATATCCTATCAACAGTTTATCAAGACTAGAGGTATCACACAGTCATTAGGTTGTTGTGATTTGGCTAGATATATTGTTCTTATGTAACTATACATATTCTTCTTAATTAATATCCAATATGTTAACACATACTCTAACCTACTGCATATCTATTATGATCATTTCACAATTTTGCACTCACCTAAAGTGCACATATAATCTGTAGGTAAATGGTTTGTAAATAAGACTGGTGGAGAAGTTCAATTAGTCTCACTACTTCTGACAATATAATTGCTTTGGCCTAGCTCATGCTTCACTTGTCTCCACTACTGCATGTCACTTCAGAAGCATACTGTAGGCTTACAATTAATGTGAATCTGATAAGCCCTGTTGTTGGTAAGATGCACACTGATTTTGCTTTGGAGCTGTCAGCCCGATCAGTATGTGGCAGCTTGTTCAAAACCCTGCATTTGACATTACACTTTATTGATTATTTATTATAGGCCTTGAATTATGGTGTAATATCAGTATACAATGAGTAATCATCTGACAGAAAGAGGTGATCCTTGAAAAGTGGACATTTGATTCACCTCTCTCTACTGACCAGATACTGGGCCTGATTCAGACCTGCTCGCGAGCGCTGAGCGCTCGCAAGCGGGTCGATGGTGCCCTAGTGCACATGCGCACGACGGAGGGAGCTCCGTCGTGCGCATGCGCGAGACCCGCATAGTGACGGCCAAGCTGTCGCTATGGGTCTCGCCAGGGCCGGCCCTAGCCCAAATTATTTGGTAAGCGAGTCGGTTTTTTGGCGCCCCCCCTATGCAGTGCCCGCGGTAGTGGTCCCCCCTGTGCAGTGCCCCTTGTGCCCCCTTTAGTAAGCTTATAGAGTAGTAGTCCCCCTATGCAGTGCCCCCAGTAGTAATCCTCCCTTCTAGTGCCCCATTAGTAATCCCCCCTTCAAGTGCCCCCAGTAGTAATCCTCCCTTCTAGTGCCCCCAGTAGTAATCCTCCCTTCTAGTGCCACCAGTAGTAATGCAGTGCCCCTTGTGCCCCCATTAGTAAGTTTATAGAGTAGTAGTCCCCCTATGCAGTGCCCCCAGTAGTAATCCTCCCTTCTAGTGCCCCATTAGTAATCCCCCCTTCAAGTGCCCCCAGTAGTAATCCTCCCTTCTAGTGCCACCAGTAGTAATGCAGTGCCCCATGTGCCCCCATTAGTAAGCTTATAGAGTAGTAGTCCCCCTATGCAGTGCCCCCAGTAGTAATCCTCCCTTCTAGTGCCCCATTAGTAATCCCCCCTTCAAGTGCCCCCAGTAGTAATCATCCCTTCTAGTGCCCCCAGTAGTAATCCCCCCTTCTAGTGCCCCCAGTAGTAATCCCCCCTTCAACTGCCCAAGTAGTAATCCTCCCTTCTAGCGCCCCCAGTAGTAATCCCCCCTTCAAGTGCCCAAGTAGTAATCCTCCCTTCTAGTGCCCCCTGTAGTAATCCCCCCTTCAACTGCCCCCAGTAGTAATCCTCCCTTCTAGTGCCCCCAGTAGTAATCCCCCCTTCAAGTACCCCCAGTAGTAATCCCCCCTTCAAGTACCCCCAGTAGTAATCCCCCCTTCAAGTGCCCCCAGTAGTAATCCCCCCTTCTAGTGCCCCCAGTAGTAATCCCCCCTTGTGCCCCCCCCCAGTAGAGACACACGTAATAAAAAAAAAACACTTACCTGAACCCCTTGCTCCTGCACCCGCCGCTATTAGCTACTCCCGACCATTCTCCAGGGCCGCTTTGCATTATGGGAGAGACTTCATGACGTCATGAAGTCTCTCCCATTACCCACCGCGGGAGCCAGAAGATGGGAGCAGCAGCATCTGGGCAGCAACACCCCCGGCACGCCCACCAAAGGGGGCGTGCTGTCACTCACCATTGACAGCACGCCCCCTTTGGTGCGAGACCCAGGGCCGGTTCTATGGTTACGCATGGTACGCGGCCGCGTAAGGCGCCACATGGTGAAGGGCGCCGCGGCTGCGACCACGCAGAATTACCGCGGTGCAGACTGTGGGGGTCATTCTGATAGAGCCAAAAGCACTCCTGGGCTTGCGGCAGCGAGACCCTACCGCAGGGTCTCGTCGCAAGCCCGATGGTCGCGATGGTCTTGACCATCGCGACCATCTTTTTGGTCGATCGCATAAGCTGTGTGTGGTCACCCACAGCTATGCGAGCGGCAAGGAGGCCGCTCCAATTTGAAGTAGGAGGGCCCTGATTCAGAGCGAGCGCTCTTGTCAGAGCGTCCGGCTCTGACTCAGGCCCACTGTTTGTAAGTGTTATATTTTTTTATGCAGCAACAAAATGGCGATTTTTAAGACATGAACGGTTAAAACCCATGGGGATAATGTCTACAGCAGGGAAATGCACTTTTTTGTCTACAGTGCACATATAGCGGCCCTCCCCATTTTCTGCAGATGCACTGCAAAACAGTCTGCAGTGCACATATAGCGGCCCTCCCCATTATCTGCAGATGCACTGCAAAACAGCTTGAGGGAATGTGCTCTGTGATAGAAAACGTAATGTCAGCAAAAGTAAAGACGTCACTTCAAAGTCGGGCCTACTTTTGGATAACCATCTTGGTAAATTACAACTCTCTCCTAAGTACAGTTTAATTTGTTGGAAGTAGTGCACTTCAGCGCTGCCTCCCTCCAGCATCTGTCAGCTAGGACTGAGCCGGCGGTCAATAGGACCTGCCGGAGCTCAGCTAGACTGGTCTGACCTCTGATATGCCCTACTGCTCATGTGCAATGTCTTTGCATGTCTTTATTCCCTGGTGTTCTGCATGGACAGTCGGATCCAGGAGACTCTCACAACTTTGAAGCCTAGCAGTATCCACTGTATTACCAGCAAGTACACTATACCACCACTGTTGAACACTAGACCACCAGTGCTACTATCCGCTGATGCCAGTACTGAGATCATGCACTGTAACACCCAGCGATACCCTGAGCTCCAGGCTGCTACAATCCATATGTCATATGTACCACTGTTACACCTGTGATAGTCCATGTGTCTTATGCTACCTGTTCTTCAGCACCATATTCTGCGTTATACACCTATCCATTACCACTCGCATTCTGGCCAGGTATATTATACCTTGGTGCAGGTCCATAGAGAGCCTTCCCAGGCCCCAGTACTCCGGCGGTCATGGCTGAGCAGGGGGCCTCTGTGAGCCCAGCATACAGCAGCGTGTACTGGGCTGGAGACATACTCTGCTGACATTTAAGAGGGACAGAGGGCAGCAGACCCAGGCCCCTGCTGGGCCCCTCCAATAAGCCCGGGCCCAGTGCCCAAGTGCTATCGGCCATTATCAACCCCAGACTAAACATCTCTCTAAACACCAGGCTAATGCAAGCGAGATCTGTACCAAGGCCATCACCGTGATTGAATCAGACTGCCGAAAGTCCAGACATCCCTGGTGTGGTACATGCTGATACCAAGGTCAACAAAGCTTCAGACAACACGAATAAGAGGATATGACTGAGTACGGACAGACCCCCTTTCTTGTGTATGATAGAAATGTACAGTGCGGGGAGCAGTATGAGTTTTAAAAAGCTGATAGGTGCTGAGAACTACGCTACATGGAAGTTTGCCATGCAGATGCAGTTAAAATGGGAGAGGATGTGGAAGGTCACTAGTAACCCCAGTGACAATCCAAGTCTTGAAGATGGGGACAGAGCTATGGGAACAATTGGTCTAGCGGTTAAATCAGATGTTTATTCTATTATCCACAGGAAGGTTACAGCTTATGATATGTGGATAGTCTGAGGTATGGGAGGCAAGGTCTTATATTCTACTCAAGTTGGGACAATTACAATATGCAAGTTAGAGGCAAGGAAGTCGTCACTTACATGGAACATATACTGTTTGTACCAAACCTACAAACCAAGCTGATTACTGAAAATGTTGTTGAATAGAGAGGATACAGAGTTTGGTTTGCAGAGGGTCAGTGAGTTATGTACAACCAAAGAGGGACTGTTATAGCAGCAGCTACCCGGTACCAACAACTATATGGATTGCCGTGCAACTGTCGCTGAGGAATCCACCCAATTAATGGAACTGTGGCACAGGCAGTTGGGGCATCTAGACTATGACACAGTACATATGCTTCAGAATGTTATGGTGACTGGGATGTCAAAGGACAATCCTGAATGACCAGCATGTGAGAGCTGTGTGAAGGGCAAGCAAACACGTTGCATCTTTCCTAAGTTTGCATCTAGAGCAAAAGTGCCATTGGAGTTAGTGCATAAAGACATGTCTGGACCAATGGAGTCTGAATCCATGAGTGGCAGGCATTACTCCATGACATTCATTAATGATGCTACAAAGATAACAAGTTTATTTTTTGAGAATCAAAAGCAAAGTAACATGTAAGATCAAAGTGTACAAGAATCTCTTTGTAAACCAAACATGTCAGAAGCTAAAAGTTCTAAGATCTGATAGTATGAGAATAGAGAACTAACCAAGTACTTGGAAGAATATGGTGTTCAGCATCAGCTTTTTTTACCTATACACCAGAAACAAAATGGTGTTAGTGACAGAGCTAACAGAACAATAGTTGACAGAACTCAATCTACAGATGTGTCTCTGCTCTTCTAGCCTCAAGGTATCCGGATTACAGATAGACAGTTAAAAGGTTGACAATGTCTAGATAGACAGAAAAAAAAGAGATTTGCCCCCCAGCACACTGTAGCTCAATCAATAAAAAATACTTAAATCCTACATAATAATAGAAATGAAGGGCTCTATTTATTAACATTATTTTTACTAAAATAAAGTGAAAAAGGGTGTTTTCACACCCTTTTCACATTATTTTAGTTTCACCTGTAGTTATTACAGGGCAATTGGAGTAGAATTAGTAAAATTCTACTCAAACCCCTAAGTATCACTTATTTTTAGTAAAGCAGATCGAATTTCCCATAATTGTAATGGGAAATGTGATCCGACCATAGTTACTAAAAATAAATTGTAAAAAAATACTGGGGGAAGCCCTGTGATAATAGCGCCACCTGGAGGTGGCATTATCCAGGGTCTCCCCTGGTTACCGGGCTCCCACTCTGCTCTAACGGGGAGAGCAGAGGCGGGAGCCGGTACCAGTAATCAGCTATGTGGTCTAAACAGACCGCAAGCTGATTGCTGTAAAATAAAAGAAAAAAAAATTGAAAAAATTTTTTTTTACTTACCTTAATCCTGGGACCGGTGATCGGGCCTCCGGTGATTGCTCCTCTCCGGTCAGCTGGTCTCCCATAGTGCCCTGCTGCCCGGTCATCAGGTGATCGGGTCCCAGTGCAGTATGGGAGATCACCTGATCGGGAAGCCCGGAGAAGATCACCGGAGGCCAGGAGGATGCAGGTAAGTGTAATGAAGGGAGGGGGGGTCGCGGGGGTCCGCGATCGCGGGGGGCAGGGCTTAGCGTCGGTGGGGAGTAGCAGCAACGGTGGGTCGGTGCATGCGCGGGCTCTTAGTCGTGGTATTTTTTCCGAAAATACCGCGACTAGAGTGCGGATGGGATCCGCAGGGACAGAGCTTTATCACAAGCTCTGTCCCTGCAAGGGATTTATAAATCCCTGTGGTATTGCCTGAATTCGCAATGCGAATTTACTCGGTAATATCACACTACAATCCGCATTCAATATGCGGATTGTAGTAAATAGAGCCCTAAGAGGTATTAGTTACATACATTTGCAAATATATGAATAAGCGCCAGGCCAATCGTCAAGGCTCCTCTATACTGGCGACTCTAACAGTTAGGGGTTCACGTCCAAGAAACAGGGTACTCCAAAAAATTCCAGCTAAGGACCATCCCCAGGGCATCACACGAAAAGAGGAAAAAAAGGATTTAAGTATTTTTTGTTGATTCAGCTACAGTGTGCTGGGGGGCAAATCCCTTTTTTCTGTGTTCAGTGTAAACTCCGCCCTTTACAAGCACCTGTGCTATGTCATTAAGCTGATCTGAGCAACCACCACACTTTTTGTTTAATGTCTAGATAGACACCAGATATTAGATAGGCAATAAGTCGACAGGGACAAAAGGTAGCCAGGGAGAAAAGGGTGAGACACTAAAGGTCAACATGGAAGAAGGTAGTCAGGTACAAATGGTCGACAGTGTGAAAAGGTCGACACGACTCACTCATGCATGGCATGAGTGAGTCGCCAGGTCCTGTGCAACTCTGCTAGAGCCAGGTGTCTGCGATGCAACTACATTGCACCAGGAGACTGTGCTGATTAATTTGACATGCAATACTTGTATATCTGTGTGTGACTGAGCCTGTAAACAGGGTTGGAAAAAGCTGCGGCCGCTGCATCCTAACACTTTGTATGTTAATTCAGAGACTCAGTCGCATAAAGATATCAAATTAATCAGCACAATCTCCTGGTGCATCTTAGTTTCAAAGCATTCAGACTTAGATGCATTTTCGGCAAAAAAAGACACATAAAAGAAGGCCGATGCTAGCAGAGTCTCACGGGACCAGGTGCGCTGAGAGAGCGCTGTTGGCACAACTGCAGCAAAGGCAAATGAGGACACCTGTATGCTGAATGACTCAAGTCTCGGTAAGAAATTTTGGGCTGAAGCAGTAAGAACAGATGTTTACCTTAAAAATCGATCACCTACAGTTGCAGTCAAGAAGATGACACCACTGGGAGCGTGGACTGGTAAAAAGCTAGTTATCAGCCATCCACGTGTGTTTGGAAGTAGAGCTTACAACCATGTACGTAAGGAATGAAGACACAAACTTGATTTGTATTCCATCAAATGTGTCATGCTTTGGTATTATGATCATAAAAAGGATACCGTCTTTGGGACTTTTACAACAGAAGGCTCATACTGTCATGGGACAATGGGCTCAATTCAGACCCGCTCGCAAGATGCGTTTGCACGCACCCAGCATATGCAAATCTGGCAAAGGCAGGCGATCGCACGGCAAGGCATTAGCATGTCCACTATGTCCTAGCCTGCGATCGCTCTATGTATGCAGACGCCCACCAGCCTGTCTTAAGACGCCCACTTGCGTACTTCATCTCCAGGAAGTGTATGCAACCATCGGTAACATTGAGTACCATCGGAAGCGATCGCAGCGCTTGTGGCTGACCATACCCTACTGCAAACACTGCGAGTGATTCAGTGTGATTTTCAACCATGTGACATGTACTATGATGCTGCTTCTTAATTATGCACGCCTCTGAAACGGCGTTAAGACGATTAGGTATGCCTGTTTTCGCACCTCTACTCCCCCGTTTCTAGTGGCCAGCCCCTGCCAACACCCACAAACAGCTTTTCCTATCAGTCAGTCAGCCGGGCTGTCTATGCGCAGCAAGCAAACGCTTCCCGATCGCTCGCACTGGTTCGCGGACTGAAATGTTTATGCAGGCACAAAATGCAAACATCAGCTGGCTGCGTGCGAACGCAGCCTAGTGAGCGGGTCTGAATCGGGCCCAATGTGTTTCAAGAGACTACTTCAGTTAGTGTTAACAGGAATATTGTACAGCTACAAGAACCTGTTTTGCTGGATATGCCTGTAGCTGGAAGCATGTCTGGTAGAAGTGAAATAACAAAAGTAAAAAACTATTCGAGGGACAGGAGTTCAATGAGGAGCAACAATGGGAAATCTCCAATAAAGTTTATTGATGAGTTTGATGTATTTGTTCGATGTACTGTATACCTTGCAGATCCTAAACCAAGCTCTGATTGGCAAGAATGGTAGTCTACTATTGATCTTGATTTCCAAGACAAGTGCCTGAAAAGCGTAAAGTATGAAATGTTGTGTATCCAACTGCAAAGGAAAGAAGTAGAAGGTTACCTGCAGTTGCATTTATTGTCTTTGGGACTAATTGTAATTTAAATTTGTTTAGTTCAGAGAGGGCGATCAACATTGCTTCTGAAGACCAGTGAAATGTTGAGCAAATGTCTGATTTTCTTTTTTCTATGCTAAAACTTTCTTTTGCAGAAATGTGGACAGGAACATATTCAAAATCTTTCTGCTTTGTTTTGCTAAATGTCTTTGCCTAACCATCCATGTCTTCCATTGCAGGAAAGAGACTTCAAATGTGATGTGATGCTCATGTGTCCTATGATGGATGGCAGTCTTGAGCGAGGGGGGTGTTGGAAGGAATGCACTCCAGGTAAGACTATGACCTGCTGGAGCTCAGCTAGAGGGACCCAACCTCTGTCATGTGCTACTGCGCATGTGCTGTGTCTCCTCACATATTTACTCCCTCTGCATGGATGGTTTCATCCAGGAGACTCTTACCACTTTGGAGCCTAGTATTTGCACATCGTCCATCGCCGCTGCTCGGTGACACCATCCGAGAAGGTGACACTAAAATAGCAAAGCAGCTCTGCTATTTAGTGGTCACCCCCTCAGGCTGGTGTCAGCTGGTCTAGGCAGCACACCCCTAGTGATGCCACTGTTGACTAGCATTGCTGTCTAACAGTGGTAGTGCCATATATTTAGGGAGTATGTAGGTTCTCCCCATAACTGTGTGGGTTGCCTACACTGGTAGGTTAATTTGCTTCTGAACAAATTAATCCTATTATGTGTGAGTGAACATGTGTTAAGGAATATAGTTTGTAAGCTGCACAGGGGCAGGAATTTATGTGAATAAATATCTCTGTGTAATATTCAGGGGTGGATTGGCCATTACTTTAAACAGGAAGATTCTCAGTGGGCCGGTTGGACTGTGGGGATGCTTGTCATCTGTGGCCCTACCCCCGAATTGCGTCACCTGGCTGTCAGTTTTTTGGCATGACAGGCAGCCAGCTGACTTCCTGTCACAGCTAGTAGAGCTGCCCGTGGCTCGCCTCCATCGGGAGAAGAGGTTTTAAGTTCCCACCCAGCAGGAAGGGAGCTGTACCAGCACCAAGAAGAAAGAGCGGTTCCGTGGCCGACAGGTAAGTCACAGGGCTGCCATGAGCTGCTGCATGCCAGTCTGGTTATTTTAACTTTAAAGGGGACAGAGGGGAGACAATTGGGGGGTGGAGTTCCCGAAATACCTCCAAACCATTTAGCGGGACAGTCCCGTTGTGAATGTTGGGAGGTATGAGACAGGGAGGGACTTCACAGGGGATGAAGTGGAGACAATCTGGGCTGGCTGCCTGGAAGACACAGACAGACAAGACTGGCTAATGGGGAGATGGAGATCTGTCTCAGGGGGATGGGGAGGCTATTCTGTACTAGTTTGTGTGTGTGGAGGGGGAATTATGATCTGTCTGTCTGAGAGAGAGGGGGGATCTGTTGTACTAGGGGAAGATGATGATCAGTCTGTGTGGGCTATTCTGTGCTAACGAGAGATTATGATCTGTGTGTGGGGGAGGGGCTATTCTGTGCTTAGGGGAGATAATGATCTGTGTGGGGGGGAGGCTATATTGTGCTAAAGGGAGATCATGATCTGCGAGTGGGGGAGGGGGGCAACTCTGTGCTAAGGAAAGATGATCTTTCTGTGGGGGAGGGGGCTATTCTGTGCTAGGGCAGGAGGATGGTGCTGGAGAGAAGCAGGATAATGGCGCTAGGGAGATGCAGGATAATGCCACTGGGGAGACGCTGGATGATGGCATTGGGGTGATGCAGAATAATGGCATTGGGGAGATACAGAAGGATAGTGCTGGAGAGAAGCAGGGAGATGGCACCAAGATGCGCAGGGGAATAGTGCTGGGGAAACACACATGGGGGGATTGGCTGGAGTCACACCAAGGCGATGGTGCTGGAGACACACAAATAGGATGGTAGGAAAACTGGTACTATTAAAAGAAAAGACTGGAGGACAGTAATCTTCAGTAATACGACAATTCTAATGAAACCATATTACTGATTCAAATGGTACCAAATATATTTTATAAATATAACATTTTTGTTATAAGGGAAACCCACATTTTGTCCTGCCCCAAAACTTCTGTTACTATTTATTATCTGGTTGAACCTCTGTTGTATGAGGATGACATTGACTTTATTCCTATGCAAACAGGCGGCTTCCAGACCATATGATCTCCTGAATGAATAGTGAATACCGACTCAAGACACTTCCTGTCCAGGAATGATCAATTTCTTCAGAGATTCCCTGTTGCAGAGAAATCATATAGGTAATCATATAGGTAAGAAAATACTCATTGTCATTTCACATGCCTGCTATGCTTATTCACTGGAGAGAGGTACTATGGGCATGCTAATCAGTTCCTGGAGCGGTGGGCATGCCCCAAGCATGCCCCCAGCATGCCAAAAATGGGGGGAGTGACTTGTGGGCATGGCATTTCACTTTAGGCCACACCCCTTGGCATGAGGCCACACCAAATTTTTCAGGTGCACGCATATAGGGCCACTTTCATATTTTTTTCCAGGGCCACTTTAGATTCCTAAACCACCCTTGATACTATTTAGTCCCCCCCTTGTAGTACCCCTAGTAGTAGTCCCCCCTTGTAGTGCCCCCAGTAATAGTCCCCTCCTTGTAGTACCCCCAGTAGTAATCCCCACAGTTGTAGTCCCCCCTTGATGTGCCCCCAGGAGTAGTCCCCCCAGTTGTAGTGCCCCTCTTGTAGTGCACGCAGTAGTGGTCTCCCCCCTTGTAGGGCCCCCAGTAGCAGTCCCTCCAGTTGTAGTCCCCCCCATTGTAGTGCCACTAGTAGTAGTCCCCCCCTTGTAGTGCCCCCAGTAGCAGTCCCTCCAGTTGTAGTCCTCCCCATTGTAGTGCCACTAGTAGTAGTCCCCCACCTTGTAGGCCCCCAGTAGTGCCCGTCCACCACAGTAGACACACGTGTGTGTTTGTCAGTCACTGTGTAGTGCTGACCGAACTCCGTCCGGTCAGTGCTACACATGCGGTGCAGCTGTGTCACAGAGACAAAGACTGCCCGTGGCCCAGATGGTGCTGCGGCCCGGGGGGGCACATGGCTCCCTGCCCTCCGGCCCAGTCCGCCTCTGCCCAGCAGCCTGTCAGCTTAGACAGCTGCCGGGTACACAGTGGGCGGCGCCTCCGGACACCTTCAGCGCCTGGAGCTTGCTCTCCACTGGAACTGCCCTCCCTACGCCCCTGCTTCCACCTCTACATATAAAATTAGGACTGATGAAACAATTTGTTAAAGCACTGCCTAAAGATGGAGAAACTTTCAAATATCTTTGCATCAAATTCCGTAACCTTTCAGATGCTAAACTGAAGGAAGGCATTTTTACAGGCCCTGACATTAGAAAGTAAATAAAAGATGAACATTTCGGGCATGTAATGAATATTGTGGAAGTTTCGCCGTGGACTTCGTTCAAAAAAGTGATTTCAAAATTTTTAGGCAATGTCAAGGATCCAAGCAACAAAGAAATTGTCAGGGAAATGCTTAATAGTTACAGAACCTTGGCTGCAATATGAGTTTGAAGGTACATTTTTTGAATTCCCACATTGAGAATTTCCCAAATAATCTCGGAGACTACAGTGAAGAACAGGGTGAATGGGTCCACCAAGACGTTAAAGATGTAGAAAGAAGATACCCGGGTCGTTGGGACATCACCATGATGACTGACTACTGCTGGATGATACACAGAGACGACAAAGAAAAAGCTTATAAGCGAAAAGCGACAAAACGAAGTTTGAAGACAAAAAAAACAAGATATTAACTATTTTTTCAATAATTGTGGTTTTGTTTCTATTATTGTTTGATTTTATTGTTATTTTATTATGTAATTAAGACAAAAACACAGTGATATCATCTACACTTCTTCGTATTTCACAATAAATATGTCAAAAACAATTAAACTTCTTGTTTTTTCTTAAAAATGTATGTAACTCCCCTTATAGGTAAATGTGATGTGGTATTTTTTTTTATATACTATTTCTTGATGTACACAGGAATATAATTAAGAATATAAAAGTATTATTAAAAAAGCTTTCAACACCTTAAATTTCATAAACATGCGTCTTCCATAACTATAGGGATCTGGCTTATGAATTAGGTGTACAGTATGGAAATCCTGCAAGGGCTTCTTGCTACTTGAAAAATGATTTCTTCACATTAACATCAAATAGCAGTAATGGGCACAGTGGGCGATTCAATTTCAGCAAAGCTTGGATGTGCTGTCGGAACGGGTGCAGTCGGAGTGGGGACGTTCATAACAGTGGTACATTGCAGGCACAACATTTGTAATTTTATCTCACACAGTCACAGGGGTGCACAGTAAAATGAACGATGTTGCTCTCCCATACTTATCCAAGCTGTGTGCAGCCGCCACCATTAGCACCGAGAGGTGGGTGGAGCAGGTACAAAAGATTCAGGGCCTGATTCAGAGCCGGACGCAATTTGCGGACGGTCGTTCAGGAAAAGGGGGTGGCTATTCAAATGAACTGTTCGCTCTTTGCGGTCTGTTCACGCCTCTATGTCTGAATGAGCGAACAAAACTTGCGGTCGTTTTTTGGATAACTTCGCCCCCTGGCCGCTCGCATCCTACGTCATGTCCGCTATTTATTAGATTAATCGAGTACATCGACCAGCGTATGAACTGCTCGCTATTCTTGTGGTTGGTTTTTCCTACCACAATCTTGCGAGCAGTTCTGACTATAAAATAACCCAGGGACGTGGTCAATGACGCTGCTGTATTAATTATGCACACCCCTAAAATGCCCATTTTGACCTTTAAGCACGCCTGCGTTCGGATCTCCACTCCCCATTTACAAGCACCTTCCCCTGTTACCACCCACATACGCCTCCTCCTGTCACTCATATTAGCAGGCATTCGCTATTTAGCGAACAAACGATTTTCGGCTGCACTGACTGGTTCGCGCATGTGTATTCTGATCCGTACGCATGCGCAGTTGGTCAAACATCGCTCGGAACGAACGAGCAGCCGCTTACGAGAGGCTCTGAATCAGGCCCTCAGACCCAGGCTTGTCTAAGATCCTGGGAAATGCAGGGGGGACACAACCACCCCCTGCTGGCTCTGCCGTGCACCATAATGAAATGTTCCATGGCTAAGCTACAGTGCCTGCAGTGGCCACACCCCCAGTACACAGGCCCGCCTAATGTCTTGGCGGCCCTAGGTGCTACACATCGCAGATAATTTAATTGCCCTCATAATGTAGTAAGAAAAATCGATTGTAAGATCCATTGGTGCAGGAGCTCATTTGAATGATTAAATATTTTATGTAAAGTGGTGCATAGTATGTGTTTGCTTTATAAATGTTACGAATACAAAATAGTGTAGTATGTTAAAAGAATCTTTAATGAGTGAAATAATTACACATAGTAAAATTAGACTAGTTTATCAGATCTTGGATTAGACTCCTGGGGGTAGATTTACTAAAGCTTCTAAAAATGAAAAGTGGTGGTGTTGCCTTTAGCAACTAATCAGATTTTGTCTATCATTTTCTAGGATGCAGTAGAGAAATGATAGCTACAATATGATTGGTTGTTATGGGTGACATCACTACACATTTTTAGAAGTTTTAGTAAATCTTCCCCCTGGATTACAGTGAAAAACCTGTTCATCAGACATGGAACCAAGGTTTTAATGTGAACAGTAGAGTAAATTCAATATTGTTGATATGCAATGTAATGGTTAATCGTTATGTGCTGTCTCTTAAATTGTATGTTAATGTGCATGGCTCATCTGCCTCAAAAACATCACATGTCTGAGTCACCAGGCTTAAAGGTCAGACTGATTAGAGTTCAGGTGTAAAACTTGTTTACATGGATCTTTAGGATCTGCATGTGCACAAGACTGTCACTGTGTAATTGGAGCATCACAGTGCTGTACAGCTTTACAGTACTTAGCCCAAGATGGATTGATACCGTATCATATTGACTGCTGTTTATCTTCTATCACATGTATCCTGTTATCTTCAATAAAACCTACTCTGGTTCGAAATCAACATGTGGACTAACCTACTTGATCACATCAGCTACACACCTACCAACTTG
This sequence comes from Taudactylus pleione, assembly GCA_031769625.1. Classification (NCBI taxonomy): domain Eukaryota; kingdom Metazoa; phylum Chordata; class Amphibia; order Anura; family Myobatrachidae; genus Taudactylus; species Taudactylus pleione. The sequence goes on along the minus strand of JAUIMM010000092.1, from coordinate 139,378 downwards.
TAGGCATCTGCCAATAACTATTGACACATCTTTGACATTTGATTTTGGAGGACTCTAATCGAGGATAAGTGTATGTGCAATATTTGTCTTATTTCATTCATACCTAACTTAGATTAGGGGTGTGCACCAGCCACTTTTCGTGTTTTGGTTTTGGATCTGGATCTTTCTTCGTGTTTTGGATCTGGATTGGTTTTGCCAAAACCACCCTTCCATGTTTTGGGTTCTCGGTTTTGTGTTTTGGATCTGTATTTTTTTTTAAAAAAGCATAAAAAAAGCTAGAATCACAGAATTTGTGGGTTTTTCTGCTCCTATGCTATTATTAACCTCAATAACCTTAATTTCCACTCATTTCCAGTATATTCTGAACACCTCACACCTCACAATAGTGTTTTTATGTCCAAAAGGTTGCACCGAGGTAGCTGGATGACTATGCTAAGCGATACAAGTGGGCGGCACAAACACGTAGCCCATCTAGGAGTGACACTGCAGTGGCAGACAGGATGGCAGTTTGAAAAACTAGGCCCCAAACAGTACATAATGCAAAGAAAAAAAAGAGGTGCAAGATGGAATTGTCCTTGGGCCCTCCCACCCACCCTTATGTTGTATAAACAGGACATGCACACTTTAACAAACCAATAATTTCAGCGCCAGGGTCTGCCACACGACTGTGGCTGAAATGATTGGTTCATTTGGGCCCCCACAAAACAAGCTGGCAATTAGTCTGTCCCTGCACAAACTGGCTCTACAGAGGCAAGATGTCGTCCTCATCCTCCTCATTCACCGATTCCTCACCCTCTTCAGTGTTGTGTACATCCTCATCCTCACAGAGTATTAATTCGTCCCCGCTGGAATCCACCACCACAGGTCCCTCCATACGTTCTGGAGGCTGGTCTCCCTGGAAGAGTTGATAATTCATTTTTATGAACATCATCTTCTCCACATTTTGTGGAAGCAACCTTTTACGCCTTTCGCTGACAAGGTTCCCAGCTGCACTAAACACTCTTTCGGAGTATACACTGGAGGGGGGGCAACTCAGGTAAAATAGCGCCAGTTTGTACAGGGGCCTCCAAATGCCTCTTTTTCCAGCCAGTACAGGTACGGACTGTCTGACATGCCTACTTGGATGCTGTCACCAATGTAATCCTCCACCTTTCTGTCAATGGTGACAGTACCATATGCACTGACAGTAGACATGTCAGAAATTGTTGCCAGGTCCAAACTTGGTCCTGCCTGCCCTGCATCACCGCCAGAGGGTTGCTTAGGGTACCTAAGTTTTTTTCTGGCAGCCCCAGTTGCGGGAGAAAATGAAGAAGGAGCTGTTGACGTGTCACGTTCCGCTTCAGCTGAAAAGTGTTTTCACCAGCAGGTCTTTGCACCTCTGCAGGCTTGTGTCGGCCGGAAAGAGAGACACCACATAGGCTTTAAACCTAGGATCGAGCACGGTGGCTGAAATGTAGTGGTCTGATATCAACAGATTGACCACCCTGGAATCCTGGCAAAGCGAATGAAGGGCTTCATCCACAAGTCCCACATGCCGAGTGGAATCGCTCCATCTTAGCTCCTCCTTCACTTTCTCCAGCTGCTTCTGCAAAAGCCTGATGAGGGGAATGACCTGACTCAAGCTGGCAGTGTCTGAACTGACTTCACGTGTGGCAAGTTCGAAGGGCTGGAGAACCTTGCACAACACGGAAATCATTCTCCACTGCGCTTGAGTCAGGTGCATACCCACTCCTTTGCCTATGTCATAGGTGGATGTATAGGCTTGAATGGTCTTTTGCTGCTCCTCCATCCTCTGAAGCATATAGAGGGTTGAGTTCCACCGTGTCACAACCTCTTGCTTCAGGTGATGGCGGGGCAGGTTCAAGAGTGTTTGCTGCGCTCCAGTCTTCGGCACGCAGTCGCTGAATGGCGAAAGTGGCCAGAAATTTTTGGGCCACCCAAAGCATCTCCTGCACGCCCCTGTCGCTTTTCAGAAAATTCTGCACCACCAAATTTATTGTGTGAGCAAAACATGGGACGTGCTGGAATTTGCCCAATGTAATGCCTGCACAATATTGGTGGCGTTGTCAGATATCACAAATCCCCAGGAGAGTCTAAGTGGGGTAAGCCACTGGGCGATGATTTCCCTCAGTTTCTCTAAGACGTTGTCGGCGGTGTTCCTCTTACTGAAACCAGTGATACACAGTGTAGCCTGCCTTGGAACGAGCTGGCGTTTCTGAGATGCTGCTACTGGTGACGCTGCTGTTGTTGCTGTATAAGGTGATACATCTACCCAGTGGGCTGTCACAGTCATATAGTCCTTAGACTGCCCTGTTCCACTTGTCCACATGTCCGTGGTTAAGTGGACATTGGGTACAACTGCATTTTTCAGGACACAGAGGACACTTTTTCTGACGTTTCTGTACAGTCTTGGTATCGCCTGCCTAGTGAAGTGGAATTTAGACGGGATTTGGAACCGGGGACACACTACCTCCATCAATTGTCAGATACCGGACGCACATCTAACACCAACATAGCAGTCAAGGCCTCAGTTATACGTTTTGCTTCAGGATGACTGCTGTCGTACTTCATCCTCCTCGCTAAGGACTGTTGGAGGGTCAATTGTTTAGTAAAAGTAGTGGTGTTCCTACTTCCTCTCTGGGATGATGAACGACTCCCAGCTACAGCGGCAGCATTAGGCGTAGCAATGCAGGATCCTCCGGAGGAATCCCGGATAGGAGAGTCAGTCATGCCAGTGACATGGCCTGCAGGACTACTTCCGATCCTGACTAAGGAGGAAATTGACGAGGAGGGAGTTGACGGTGTGGTTTGCAGGCGCTTGGATACAACAGGACGAAGGGATTTAGGTGTCCCTGGACTGCTTACGGTCTCAGCCAAAGTTTCTGAACTTGACAGTAACTTTTTATGAACGCGCTGCAGGTGACGTATAAGGGAGGATGTTCCTAGGTGGTTAATGTCCCTACCCCTACTTATTTCACGTTTACATATGGTACATATGGCAAGACAGTTGTCTGGATTTGGATAGAAATATTGCCAGACCAAAGAGGTGGAATGTTTGGTCTTCTGCCCAGGCATGACCGTGATGGGCTTTTTCATCCCACGGACAACAACTGTCTCCCCTGGAGCCTGATTTAAACAAACAACATCACCATCAGAATCCTCCTCGCCAACTTCCTCCTCAGCGCCAGCTACACCAGTATCCTCATCCTGTTGTACTTCAACAGTGACATCTTCAATTTGCATATCAGCAAGTGGACTGTGGGTGCTCCTTTCAGCACTTGCAGAGGGCGTGCAAATGGTGGAAAGAGCTACCTCTTACCCTCCAGTGCTCGGAAGGTCAGGCATCGCAACCGCCACCACACTTTTACTCTCCTTTGGGATTTGTGATATCTTCTTAGAATGCACAGTTCTTCGCTGTGCTTTTGCCAGCTTAACTCATTTGATTTCTTTAGTGGGAGGAGGGCTTCCATCGTCATGTGAAGCTGAACCACTAGTCATGAACATAGGGAAAGACCTTAGCTGTTCCTTGCCACTCCGTGTCGTAAATGGCATATTGGCAAGTTTACGTTTCTCTTCAGATGATTTAAACGTTTTTTTTTAAGGTCATTTTCCTGAACTTTGTCATTTGGAATTGTATGTGCCCTCTACTATGACATTGGGCATCGGCCTTGGAAGACGACGTTGATGGCATGTAATCATCTATGTCATGACTAGTGGCAGCAGCTTCAGCACTAGGAGGAAGTGGTTCAAGATCTTTCCCTATTTTATTTTTATCGGAGAATGTTTGCTCCTCTATTTATGTTATATTGATCTATACGTGCGGCTAAGGTGCACACAAACACAGAAAATAATTTTTTATTTTTGTTGGAGACTAGTGCACTTTGTGGGTTACACCACCCTTTAAGAAATGAGCCAGCCAGCCCTTTACTTATGGGACATATGTGCACGTTGGCGCTACTCCTTTGTTGATGCACGTGCAGCTACAGCCCACACAATTCACAAACACAGAAAATATTTTTTAATTTTGTTTGGAGTGCCCTTTGGGGGTTACAGCACCCTTTAACGGACAAGACAGCCAGCCCTTTACGTATAGGACACAGGCGCAGGCTTGGCGCTACTTTGTTAATGCACGTGCGGCTACTGCGTACACAATTCACAAACACAGAAAATATTTTTTTATTTTGTTTGGAGTGTACTTTGGGGGTTACAGCACCCTTTAACGGACAAGCCAGCCGGCCCTTTATTTATGGGACACAGGCGCACGCTTGGCGCTGCTCCTTTGTTGATGCACGTGCAGCTACAGTGCACACAATTCACAAACACAGGAAAAAAAAATTATTTTGTTTGGAGTGTACTTTGGGGGTTACAGCACCCTTTAACGGTCAAGCCAGTGGGCCCTTTACTTATGACACAGGCGCACGCTTGGCACTACTTTGTTGATGCACGTGTGGCTACTGTGCACACAATTCACAAACACAGAAAATATTTTTTTATTTTGTTTGGAGTGTACTTTTGGGGTTACAGCACCCTTTAGCGGTCAAGCCAGCTGGCCCTTTACTTATGCACGTGCATCCACAGTGCACACAATTCACAAACACAGAAATTTTTTTTTATTTTGTTTGGAGTACCCTTTTGGGATTACAGCACCCTTTAGCAGTCAATCAAGCCGGCCCTTTATTTATGGAACACAGGCGCACGCTTGGCACTACTTTGTTGATGCACGTGCGGCTACTGCGCACACAATTCTCAAACACAAAAAAATATATATATTTTTTTGTTTGGAGTGCCCTTTGGGGGTTACAGCACCCTTTAATGGACAAGCCAACAGGCCTTTTACTTATGGGACACAGGCGCACGCTTGGCATTGCTCTTTTGTTGATGCACGTGCAGCCACAGTGCACACAATTCACAAACACAGAAAAAAAAAATTTATTTTGTTTGGAGTGCCCTTTGGGGGTTACAGCACCATTTAGCGGTCAATCCGGCTGGCCCTTTATTTATGGGACACAGGCGCACGCTTGGCACTACTTTGTTGATGCACGTGCGGCTACTGCGCACACAATTCACAAGCACAAAAAATATATATTTTTATTTTGTCTGGAGTGCCCTTTGGGGGTTACAGCACCCTTTAGCGGTCAATCCAGCCGGCCCTTTATTTACGGGACACAGGCGCACGCTTGGCACTACTTTGCTGATGCACGTGTGGTTACTGCGCACACAATTCACAAACACAAAAAAATATATTTTTTTATTTTGTTTGGAGTGCCCTTTGGGGGTTACAGCACCCTTTAGCGGTCAATCCAGCCGGCCCTTTATTTATGGGACACAGGCGCATGCTTGGCACTACTTTGTTGATGCACGTGCGGCTACTGCGCACACAATTCACATACACAAAAAAATATTTTTTTTAATTTTGTTTGGAGTGCCCTTTGGGGGTTACAGCACCCTTTAACGGACAAGCCAGCCGGCCTTTTACTTATGGGACACAGGCGCACGCTTGGCACTGCTCCTTTGTTGATGCACGTGCAGCCACAGTGCACACAATTCACAAACACAGAAAAAATATATATTTTTTTGCACTTGGGGGGAGCACCCCTGATGGACAGAGCACCCCCTGGACAACACTATAGCACCCCTTTAGGACTGGGACACTGCACAGGACTTTGGAGTGGACACAGCCCCTATGGACAACTGACTGCACAACACAGTCCAGCCAGCCCCTATGGACTTTAAAGGAGTGGACACAGCCCCTATGGACAACAGCAGCACAGTGCAGCACAGCACAGCACAGCACAACACTACACTACACTGCACTACACTATACTACACTACACAACCCAGCCAGCCCTAACTCCCACCCTCCCTCCCTCTTCACTGTCCACAGCCGAGTGAGAAAATGGCGCCGACGCGGGTACCTTATATAGGATCCAAAACCCGCGAGACCCGGAAGGCGGGATGATGACGTTTTGCCTCGATTTCAGATCCGAGTCAGGCGTGTATTTAATCAAAGAAAAAAAATTTTTTGGACATGGAATCGGTATAATTTACCGCCAGACAGTCGGCGGTTGGAATCCTGACAGTGGCTGCCCGACATGGGTGAAAATCCCGATCGTCCCTAACGGAAGTATTCACTAACCTAATTCCCTCCCCTAACCCTCCTTAGGGGTGCCTAACCCTAACCTTCCCCCCAGTGCCTAACCCTAATCCCCCCTATAAGTGCGTAAACCTAACCCCCCCCTTCCCCACCGCCTAAACCTAAGTCCCAAAGGGGGGTGCCTAACCCTAAGTCCCCCCCCCCGGGTGTGCCTAACCCTAACCCTCCCTCCCCCTAGCCTAGCCCTAAACTCCCAGGGGGGGGTTCCTAACCCTAATTCCCCCCTGGGAGCCCTAAACATAACCCTCCCACCCCCTGTGGCTGTCCGCACTCGGCGCCCAGCATCACTTTGATCGGGATGCCAGGTGCCAGTTTCCCGGCATCTGTAAAATGACAGACGTCTAGAGTTAGATGCCTGTCATTTAACCCTCACCAGGATAAAGCAGTCGGGAAGCCGTCTGTCGGGATTAGGTCCGCCGGCTTTCTGACTGCTTACCTTGGACACCACTAGGAGATTAGCGCATCTTGTTCACTTATAGGGCCTGATACAGAGGTAGACGCAACTTGTGCAGCAGCTGCAACTGCGTCTTTATGCTAATGCAGTGGCCGATGATCTTCCTACTGAGATACGCACTGGCTGCATTTATAATACATCGCTGTGCGTATTAAGACGCACCATCAGTCGCACCATTCGTCACAGCATCAAAGATTGCACCAACCCTTTGGAGGCACAGAATCTTTGTCTGAACATGTCTGTCTATGTCAGTGCAACTGCATCTTTAGACTTGTAACTGCCCACTACACCCACACCTGGATAGCCACCTTACTTTTACCACCTGGAAACGCCCACTGAAATTCTCTGCGTTCAATTTCATTCTGGGTCTTAAAGCGGGGACCATCAAAAACCATGCGCAGTGTGACTCGGACACATGGAGACTGCAAACATTGGCCGCTTGCATCTGACATCAACACTGTGTCCATCTCTAAATCCGACCCATAGTGTTTTTTTTAAATAAATCAATATATACATATTAGAGATGTGTGGGTTTTGTTTCCTGGACTTTGGGGTTCTGAGTAATTCCGAGTCCCAACTCGGGTCTTCCTGCCAAGTTCAGATCACAAAATGAGGCCAAACGTCATCTTCCTGGCGTTGGATCTCGAGTATCTTGGATTGCATATGAAAGTCCCTCCCTCGTAATCGGGCGCAATTTCACAAAGGACAGCGGAGGGAGATAGTGTGGGACTGTGGGCTGGAGCATTGTAATAAAAGATGTAGTGAACACAGATGAATAATAAAAAGTTTTAATTAAGCAGAATGAATCTAAAACGCTTCACAATATACAAACATGTATTAAAACTAGGGGTGTGCACCGGCCACTTTTCGTGTTTTGTGTTTTGGTTTTGGATCTGGATCTTTCTTCGTGTTTTGGATCTGGATTGGTTTTGCCAAAACCACCCTTCCGTGTTTTGGGTTCTGGGTTTTGTGTTTTGGATCTGTATTTTTTTTTAAAAAAGCATAAAAACAGCTAAAATCACAGAATTTGTTGGTTTCTCTGCTCCTATGCTATTATTAACCTCAATAACCTTAATTTCCACTCATTTCCAGTCTATTCTGAACACCTCACACCTCACAATAGTGTTTTCATGTCCAAAAGGTTGCACCGAGGTAGCTGGATGACTATGCTAAGCGACACGAGTGGGCGGCACAAACACGTGACCCATCTAGGAGTGACACTGCAGTGGCAGACAGGATGGCAGTTAGAAAAACTAGGCCCCAAACTGTACATAATGCAAAGAAAAAAAAGAAGTGCAAGATGGAATTGTCCTTGGGCCCTCCCACCCACCCTTATGTTGTATAAACAGGACATGCACACTTTAACAAATCAATCATTTCAGCGCCAGGGTCTGCCACACAACTGTGGCTGAAATGATTGGTTCGTTTGGGCCCCCACAAAACAAGCTGGCAATTAATGTGTCCCTGCACAAACTGGCTCTACGGAGGCAAGATGTCATCCTCATCCTCCTCATCCACCGATTCCTCACCCTCTTCAGTGTGTACATCCTCATCCTCACAAAGTATTAACTCGTCCCCACTTGAATCCACCACCACAGGTCCCTCTGTACCTTCTGGAGGCTGGTCTCCCTGGAAGAGCTGATAATTCATTTTGATGAACATCATCTTCTCCACATTCTGTGGAAGCAACCTCCTACGCCTTTCACTGACAAGGTTCCCGGCTGCACTAAACACTCTTTCGGAGTACACACTGGAGGGGGGGCAACTCAGGTAAAATAGAGCCAGCTTGCACAGGGGCCTCCAAATTGCCTCTTTTTCCTGCCAGTACAGGTATGGACTGTCTGACATGCCTACTTGGATGCTGTCACCGATGTAATCCTCCACCATTCTGTCAATGGTGACAGTATCATATGCAGTGACAGTAGACATGTCAGAAATTGTTGCCAGGTCCTTCAGTCCGGACCAGATGTCCAAACTTGGTCCTGCCTGCCCTGCATCACCGCCAGCGGGTTGCTTAGGATACCTAAGTTTTTTCCTGGCAGCCCCAGTTGCGGGAGAAAATGAAGAAGGAGCCGTTGACGTGTCACGTTCCGCTTCAGCTGACAGTGTGTTCACCAGCAGGTCTTTGCACCTCTGCAGGCTTGTGTCGGCCGGAAAGAGAGACACCACATAGGCTTTAAACCTAGGATCAAGCACGGTGGCCAAAATGTAGTGGTCTGATTTCAACAGATTGACCACCCTGGAATCCTGGCAAAGCGAATGAAGGGCTTCATCCACAAGTCCCACATGCCGAGCGGAATCGCTCCGTCTTAGCTCCTCCTTCACTTTCTCCAGCTGCTTCTGCAAAAGCCTGATGAGGGGAATGACCTGACTCAAGCTGGCTGTGTCTGAACTGACTTCACGTGTGGCAAGTTCGAAGGGCTGGAGAACCTTGCACAACACGGAAATCATTCTCCACTGCGCTTGAGTCAGGTGCATACCCCCTCCTTTGCCTATGTCATAGGTGGATGTATAGGCTTGTATGGCCTTTTGCTGCTCCTCCATCCTCTGAAGCATATAGAGGGTTGAGTTCCACCGCGTCACAACCTCTTGCTTCAGGTGATGGCGGGGCAGGTTCAAGAGTGTTTGCTGGCGCTCCAGTCTTCGGCACGCAGTCGCTGAATGGCGAAAGTGGCCAGAAATTTTTCGGGCCACCCAAAGCGTCTCCTGCACGCCCCTGTCGCTTTTCAGAAAATTCTGCACCACCAAGTTTATTGTGTGAGCAAAACATGGGACGTGCTGGAATTTGCCCAGATGTAATGCCCGCACAATATTGGTGGCGTTGTCAGATATCACAAATCCCCAGGAGAGTCTAAGTGGGGTAAGCCACTGGGCGATGATTTCCCTCAGTTTCTCTAAGAGGTTGTCGGCGGTGTGCCTCTTACTGAAACCGGTGATACACAGCGTAGCCTGCCTTGTAACGAGCTGGCGTTTCTGAGATGCTGCTACTGGTGACGCTGCTGCTGTTGCTGCGTAAGGTGATACATCTACCCAGTGGGCTGTCACAGTAATATAGTCCTTAGTCTGCCCTGTTCCACTTGTCCACATGTCCGTGGTTAAGTGGACATTGTGTACAACGGCATTTTTCAGGACACTGAGGACACTTTTTCTGACGTTTCTGTACAGTCTCGGTATCGCCTGCCTAGTGAAGTGGAATCTAGACGGGATTTGGAACCGGGGACACACTACCTCCATCAATTGTCTAAATCCCACTGCACTAATGGCGGATACCGGACGCACGTCTAACACCAACATAGCAGTCAAGGCCTCAGTTATACGTTTTGCTTCAGGATGACTGCTGTCGTACTTCATCCTCCTCGCTAAGGACTGTTGGAGGGTCAATTGTTTAGTAAAAGTAGTGGTGTTCCTACTTCCTCTCTGGGATGATGAACGACTCCCAGCAGCAGCAACAGCAGCAGCGGCAGCAGTAGGCGTAGCAATGCAGGATCCTCCAGAGGAATCCCGGATAGGAGAGTCAGTCATGCCAGTGACATGGCCTGCAGGACTACTTCCGATCCTGACTAAGGAGGAAATTGACGAGGAGGGAGTTGACGGTGTGGTTTGCAGGCGCTTGGATACAACAGGACAACGGGATTTAGGTGTCCCTGGACTGCTTACGGTCTTAGCCAAAGTTTCTGAACTTGACAGTAACTTTTTATGAACGCGCTGCAGGTGCCGTATAAGGGAGGATGTTCCTAGGTGGTTGACATCCCTACCCCTACTTATTTCACCTTTACATATGGTACATATGGCAAGACAGTTGTTGTCCGGATTTGGATAGAAATATTGCCAGACCAAAGAGGTGGAATGTTTGGTCTTCTGCCCAGGCATGACCGTGATGGGCTTTTTCATCCCACGGACAACAACTGTCTCCCCCGGAGCCTGATTTAAACAAACCACATCACCATCAGAATCCTCCTCGCCAACTTCCTCCTCAGCGCCAGCTACACCAGTATCCTCATCCTGTTGTACTTCAACAGTGACATCTTCAATTTGCATATCAGCAAGTGGACTGTGGGTGCTCCTTTCAGCACTTGCAGGGGGCGTGCAAATGGTGGAAAGAGCCACCTCTTCCCGTCCAGTGCTGGGAAGGTCAGGCATCGCAACCACCACCACACTTGGACTCTCCTTGGGGATTTGTGATATCTTCTTAGAAAGCACAGTTCTTCGCTGTGCTTTTGCCAGCTTAACTCTTTTGATTTTTTTAGTGGGAGGAGGGCTTCCATCGTCATGTGAAGCTGAACCACTAGTCATGAACATACTAGGGATCGACCTTAGCCGTTCCTTGCCACTCCGTGTCGTAAATGGCATATTGGCAAGTTTACGTTTCTCTTCAGCTGATTTAAATGTCTTTTTCAAGGTCATTTTCCTGAACTTTGCCATTTGGGATTGTATGTGCCCTCTACTATGACATTGGGCATCGGCCTTGGCAGACGACGTTGATGGCATGTTATCGTCTATGTCATGACTAGTGGCAGCAGCTTCAGCACTAGGAGGAAGTGGTTCTTGATCTTTCTCTATTTTATTTTTATCGGAGAAAGTTTGGTCCTCCATTTATGTTATATCGATTTGATATATACGTGCGGCTAAACACAGAAAATAATTTTTTTTTTGGTTTGGACTGGAGTGTACTTTGGGGGTTACAGCACCCTTTAACGGTCAAGCCAGCCGGCCCTTATGACACAGGCGCACTCTTGGCACTACTTTGTTGATGCACGTGCGGCTACTGCGCACACAATTCACAAACACAGAAAATAATTTTTTTTTTGGTTTGGACTGGAGTGTACTTTGGGGGTTACAGCACCCTTTAATTGTCAAGCCAGCCGACCCTTTACTTATGACACAGGCGCACGCTTGGCACTACTTTGTTGATGCACGTGCGGCTACTGCGCACACAATTCACAAACACAGAAAATAATTTTTTTTTTGGTTTGGACTGGAGTGTACTCTCGGGGGTTACAGCACCCTTAACGGTCAAGCCAGCCGGCCCTTTACTTATGACACAGGCGCACGCTTGGCACTACTTTGTTGATGCACGTGCGGCTACTGCGCACACAATTCACAAACACAGAAAATAATTTTTTTTTGGTTTGGACTGGAGTGTACTTTCGGGGGTTACAGCACCCTTTAACGGTCAAGCCAGCCGGCCCTTTACTTATGACACAGGCGCACGCTTGGCACTACTTTGTTGATGCACGTGCGGCTACTGCGCACACAATTCACAAACACAGAAAATAATTTTTTTTTGGGTTTGGACTGGAGTGTACTTTGGGGGTTACAGCACCCTTTAATTGTCAAGCCAGCCGGCCCTTTACTTATGACACAGGCGCACGCTTGGCACTACTTTGTTGATGCACGTGCGGCTACTGCGCACACAATTCACAAACACAGAAAATAATTTTTTTTTGGTTTGGACTGGAGTGTACTTTGGGGGTTACAGCACCCTTTAACGGTCAAGCCAGCCGGCCCTTTACTTATGACACAGGCGCACGCTTGGCACTACTTTGTTGATGCACGTGCGGCTACTGCGCACACAATTCACAAACACAGAAAATAATTTTTTTTTTGGTTTGGACTGGAGTGTACTTTCGGGGGTTACAGCACCCTTAACGGTCAAGCCAGCCGGCCCTTTACTTATGACACAGGTGCACGCTTGGCACTACTTTGTTGATGCACGTGCGGCTACTGCGCACACAATTCACAAACACAGAAAATAATTTTTTTTTTGGTTTGGACTGGAGTGTACTCTCGGGGGTTACAGCACCCTTAACGGTCAAGCCAGCCGGCCCTTTACTTATGACACAGGCGCACGCTTGGCACTACTTTGTTGATGCACGTGCGGCTACTGCGCACACAATTCACAAACACAGAAAATAATTTTTTTTTTGGTTTGGACTGGAGTGTACTTTGGGGGTTACAGCACCCTTTAACGGTCAAGCCAGCCGGCCCTTTACTTATGACACAGGCGCACGCTTGGCACTACTTTGTTGATGCACGTGCGGCTACTGCGCACACAATTCACAAACACAGAAAATAATTTTTTTTTTGGTTTGGACTGGAGTGTACTTTCGGGGGTTACAGCACCCTTAACGGTCAAGCCAGCCGGCCCTTTACTTATGACACAGGCGCACGCTTCGCACTACTTTGTTGATGCACGTGCGGCTACTGCGCACACAATTCACAAACACAGAAAATAATTTTTTTTTTGGTTTGGACTGGAGTGTACTCTCGGGGGTTACAGCACCCTTAACGGTCAAGCCAGCCGGCCCTTTACTTATGACACAGGCGCACGCTTGGCACTACTTTGTTGATGCACGTGCGGCTACTGCGCACACAATTCACAAACACAGAAAATAATTTTTTTTTGGTTTGGACTGGAGTGTACTTTCGGGGGTTACAGCACCCTTTAACGGTCAAGCCAGCCGGCCCTTTACTTATGACACAGGCGCACGCTTGGCACTACTTTGTTGATGCACGTGCGGCTACTGCGCACACAATTCACAAACACAGAAAATAATTTTTTTTTTGGTTTGGACTGGAGTGTACTTTGGGGGTTACAGCACCCTTTAACGGTCAAGCCAGCCGGCCCTTTACTTATGACACAGGCGCACGCTTGGCACTACTTTGTTGATGCACGTGCGGCTACTGCGCACACAATTCACAAACACAGAAAATATTTTTTTTTTTGGTTTGGACTGGAGTGTACTTTCGGGGGTTACAGCACCCTTAACAGTCAAGCCAGCCGGCCCTTTACTTATGACACAGGTGCACGCTTGGCACTACTTTGTTGATGCACGTGCGGCTACTGCGCACACAATTCACAAACACAGAAAATAATTTTTTTTTTGGTTTGGACTGGAGTGTACTTTCGGGGGTTACAGCACCCTTAACGGTCAAGCCAGCCGGCCCTTTACTTATGACACAGGCGCACGCTTGGCACTACTTTGTTGATGCACGTGCGGCTACTGCGCACACAATTCACAAACACAGAAAATAATTTTTTTTTGGTTTGGACTGGAGTGTACTTTCGGGGGTTACAGCACCCTTTAATGGTCAAGCCAGCCGGCCCTTTACTTATGACACAGGCGCACGCTTGGCACTACTTTGTTGATGCACGTGCGGCTACTGCGCACACAATTCACAAACACAGAAAATATATAATTTTTTTAGCACTTGGGGGGAGCACCCCTGATGGACAGAGCACCCCCTGGACAACACTACAGCACTCCTTTAGGACTGGGACACTGCACAGGACTTTGGAGTGGACACAGCCCCTATGGAGAACTGACTGCACAACACAGTCCAGCCAGCCCCTATGGACTTTGAAGTAGTGGACACAGCCCCTATTAACAACAGCAGCACAGCACAACACAGCCAGCCCCTATGGACTTTGAAGTAGTGGACAACAGCAGCACTACACTACACTACACTACACTACACAGCCCTAACTCCCACCCTCCCTCTTCACTGTCCACAGCCGAGTGAGAAAATGGCGCCGACGCGGGTACCTTATATAGGATCCAAAACCCGTGAGACTCGGAAGGCGGGATGATGACGTTTTGCCTCGATTTCAGATCCGAGTCAGGCGGGAAAAGTCGAGCCTGACTCGGATCGGACTCGGATCGGGGGGGCTCGGGGGGGTTCGGATTTCAGAAATCCGAACCCGCTCACCCCTAATTAAAACAATTAATAATATTCCAGGAGCGGCAGTTTTTAACAACGCTGGCAAATACGGGGAGACCTGTGAGTAGAATGCGGCTGACAGCTGCTTGATTATCACTGCCCTCATACACCTTGAACAACTTTTGCACCGTGCAAAAGTACAAAAAGCGCTAAAAACCACCAATAATATATTTAATACCTTGTACAATATATAAACATAAATAAATCAAGCAAATGCAAACAAATTGTAGGTAACACTATATATATAACACAGAAACATCCAAAAAAGAATAAATCGATATATAAGATATTTTTATATATTAATTTATTCTTTTCTGGATATCCCTATCTTATATATTTAGTGTTACCTACAATTTGTTATATTTGCATTTACTTGATTTTATTTATGTTTATATTTTGTACAAGGTATAAAATATATTATTAGTGGTTTTTAAAGCTCCCAGTTCTTTTTGTACTTTTGTACTTTTGCACAGGTTCCACAGGGGGTCAGCCTCCCCTGTCTGGTGAGCTGCTCTTAGATCCACCACATCAGATCATTTTTGAAGCGCCCACCCTTTTTTCTCTTTTGATTTTTTCCCTTTTGATCTCTATCTCTGCACCGTGCCTGCAATTCCTTACACGGACTTTGCTAGTAACCAAACTGAGTCATCCAAAACTTTTAATACATCCAGACTATCCTTGAGAGTTGTAACCTCAACGTTTAATTTTTAATCTTATAGTTTATGAAACTGCCATCCTGTATGCCACTGCTGTGTTGCAAAAGTTTAATAGATATCCTAAATCTTTTTAAACTGCCGTGCTTTTGTGCCGCTGCTCTGATGCTTACTTTTTTTTTATACATTTCATACTGTATTTATTTCAACTAAAATCACAAATAGGTATTCTTGCAAAATACTCTTATGCCATTTTTCAACCTTGATTTGTAGATACCAACCTGGTGGGATTGGTTTTCCTTGATCATAACAGCCATGTTTGGTCAGATGCAACTCGAACACCAAATAGAGAGGCTATTTTGTGATGGTATCTGGAGATGTTCTCTCTCCTCTCCTCCTAGCCTTCCCATCCATAATCCCAGAAGCACAATGATAACAGATGTTTAGTACCAGACCTTAAAAATCCCTCTGTCCCCTTCCTGTTCAGAGCTTCCGTTTTGTGTGCTGCCACAATGGCATCATTTGACTCAACACGTACAGGAGATAGCTGCAGTATTTGGATAGAGTGATTCTAAGAAGTCATTCTTTTATGAAGGGAAGATTATTCTACTAATTATCTAATTAGATTGTCGAAACCCTCGCTGGCTGCTCCGGACTGTCGCCGTTGAAAACAAACACCACAGCAGCAACAGGAGGTAAGAGGAGACTCGCCACTTGCACACATAGACGGGGGGAAGACTTTCACTCGCATACGCACTGAAGCAACAAGAACCTGAGATCCACATAAAGTGGAACTCTTTTGTCCATCAGCCTGGCATCTAACCCACTTTGAACCAGGATCCTTAGCAGGCTACAATTTTTTTCAAACCCCAAATACACTTGGTGTTCGCACCAGGACTTTGAGAAAAGGAGCTACTATCTTGCAAATATGTATAACAGACTATGGATTTAAATCGGATTATTGATACATCAACTCTGAGAAGAGTGAGATATCCATTGCCAGATAATTTGTAACTGTATGTTTATTAATATTGGATGATTTTATATACATGTATTTTAACAGTTTTTTATTTATTGATGTGCAATTATGCTTAGCAATTAAATTCTACTGCTACCATTGTAAGGAATATCATCATATCATACTACTCACCACTTTCCCACTGCACCCTATATACATCTGTTTATATTGCTTAATTTCTTGGTGGCAAAAGAAAAGGCCACACATATCAGAGGCAGTACTAGTGACCATAGAATAAGGATCCCAACAAAAACAAGGGGGGATTTCTTATCTTTTAGCTTTCCATTTAGGAGTGCCCAGGACCACACAGCCCCTTTTGTAGCATCTCCTGCATGCCCCTTTCATTAAAATAAAAAATACTGGACATCCACAAGAGCTCAAATGGTGCCAGGATTGATGTGAATGAGTTAAATATTCTTTGCAAATGACTCCCCACCTCCCTCATAAATTTGCTTTGGAATCAAAAACTTAAATAAATTTCCTATGAATCAACCCTTTCTTTCCCTGCCTTCAACTACATACTCCATCTCCCTCAGGCCTCTTGATTAATGAAAACAAATGTTTCCTTATGTGCCATGCTTGAAGTTGAACTACCACGTCTTTGTGCCGCCCACTGCTGCCACTTAGCTTAGTCAGCCAGCTTGCTTGGTGTAAATTATGGGCCTACACTGAATGAAAACAATATTGTGAGCTGTGAAGTGGTCAAAATTGACTGGAAACGAGTGGAAATTAATGTCATTGGGGTTAATAATACTGTAGGAACAAATACAGGCCCAAATTATTTGATCTCAGCTGTTTTTATGATTTTTTTGAAAAAAATATGGATCCAAAACCAAAACCAAAACACACAAGGAGAGTTTTGCCAAATTTGATCCAAAACGTGAAGGAGATACAGAGATACAGATCCAAGACCAAAACATGGGGGTTGGCGCACACCCCTAATAAATATATATATATATAGAGAGAGAGAGAGAGAGAGAGAGAGAGAGAGAGAGAGAGAGAGAGAATTTGACCTGTTTAACTTTGAAACAAAAAAACCTGCAGCATTTTCTAATTCAATTAAAAAATTATATTGTGTACTTCATGAAGTGTGTGTTCAGTTCAAATGAGTGACAAAGGGTTTAGTACAGTTCTGTGTGTGGCGATGTCCCCTCATCAATCTGCACCCCAAAACAATTCCTACAAAGTCCTATACCTCCAGGTGCATGCAAACAATTGCCAGTGTTTTTGTGTAAAAAACAAAGGCCCTCATTCAGAGCCGCACGTTAACAACAGTACGCTCGTTGCGTTCCGATGTTGACTAACCGCGCATGCGTCGGTGTTACACTGCGCATGTGCGTACGGCAGATTGCGAGCTTTTTTTCTCTCGTTCCTAAAATAGCGTACAGGAAGTGACATGTCAAATGTGATTGACAGAACAGGGCGTTTTTGGGTGTTGACGGGGGTGGAGATGAAAAAACGCAGGCGTGGCGAGGTGTTTTTGGGGCGTACATACATTAGCAGATGCGAACGTCAAATGTGTTCGGATCGTCTCATACGTCACTGAAACATCCGCTTTCCCTTCAAAATGCTCGCACAGCTTAGGGTCAGGATTACTCGACCACATTGGCGATGGCCTTCTCCTCCGTCCCGGGACTCCACGATGGTGCAGCGATTAATCGCGGCTGGTCAGTAAAGTAATTAGTGTTGGATTGAAATCCGGCTTGGTATGTGTTTGGAAAGCAGTTTTTTGGGATAGCACAAAAGCGTACGCAGGTGGAAATCAGAGCTGCTAATGTCATGATTACACAATCAATTAGCGTACATTTTTGGGGTTTTATTTTGGCCACAATTTGGTGGTTATGGCCTATTGTAACAATAATGTCATCATCTTTTAATTTGCTCCCCTTTTTTTTGGTTTACTGTGGAATTTGCATCGCTATGTGATTTTTTAAACGTTCCTTTAAACGTTTTTTTTTTAAGAGGGTCAGTTTTTGCGTTTAAGGCCAGGATTAAATGTAACCCATTTGTACAATAATGTCACAATACAATGTCAGTGTTTTGTTTTTAATTTATTGTTTACACACAAACAAATTGGCCTAATATTGTATTGCCTTTTTTTGTGGCCAAGATATTTGATCCAAAAAAAAAAATAACATAACTACTAACATAAGCGTAAATACAAAATTTAAAAACATTTCACAAGAAAGGAGAGGGAAGTTTTGACCAGAAAGGAATATGAGCCAAGCACAGAAGGAGTGTGGGAAAAGTCGCCATTGCTGTCACCGTTTTCTCGCCCGTTTGGCTGGGTGAGGGTGGGCGCCAGACCGGGTCCGGGATGCCATCGGGCTGGCCTGTCCAGAGGCAGATGTTGTGGCCTCTGGACTAGGCACAGGGCTAGGCACATTTGGAGGATTGGCTGATGTTGTGCCAGAGGTGGAGGATCCGGATGTTCCGGCAGGAAGGGAGGTCGGCTCCACCATGTGCTGGCGAACGAGCTGCTCCAGGGCATCGGCGATGCGGATGTTGGCCCTGGTATTTTCCGCCAGGGCCTGACCAATGGTCACGTTGGCCGCAGCATTTTGCTCCAGGGCCTCAGCCACCCGTAGCAGACTGGCGTCCATCCTCTGCAGAATCTCCGTATGGCAATCCGATTTAAAATTGAGTTCTGTGAGGAGGCCCACTGCCTGCGAGGGGGCACGCCCTGGACTGGCTTCTGCAGGGTCCTCAGCCGGATGTACTGGTTCCTCCCCTGCAGAGCCAGCAGAAATTCTGCGCCCAAGGCTCCCCTCTGGAGCAGACTCATCCGCCTCTGTCTCTGTTAGGAAATTGGAGAAAAGACTCACATTAGAATCTACATATTGGCACAATAGCATTTCTGAGTTGGTGACATCACAAGACTTACCTTGGCCAACATGAGGAGCCGCAAAGTCTGGCATGTCCGTATCCATGTTGGACACGCCAAACACCTCCACAGCCTGCACACACCCCTGTGCCATCTCTTCTAAGTCTGTCAACTCCAATGACACAGGGGTGGGACCCCCACCTGTCCCCCTTGCATGCCTAGCCCTGTCGGCAAGTTTTTGTTTGAGACGATATTTGAAGTCTGCCCATCTGTGGAATGAAATTGGAACCATTATCCTTTTTTTTACAATGGGGTTTGTTTATAGGATGGGAAAGTGTTTACTTACCGCCGTTTGACATCCCGGGCTAGACGGACATAATCACCCACCCTATTGACAGCAACGGCGACCTCCTCCCACATTCTCCACTTCTGGCTTTGGCTCATATTCCTGGCTGCCTGGGGCAGGATGTCAACGCACTTCTGGATCAAAACCTCCATCTCCTTGCTTGTGAAATGTGGCTGCCTTTTTTTTTTGCCAGCTTTGGCGGGTTGACTGGGGCCAGCAGTCTCTTCCATGTCATCCTCCTCACCTATTTGGGTAAATATGCAGATTTAGCCACTTCACAACTTGCACAATATTATGTTTTAAAAGAATCATTGACACAAAATGCATGAAGGCCTTACCGCCGCAATTTTGACCATTGTTTCCCTGGTTTGAAGCCATGTCTCTGCTTCCAGCATGAAATCATCCAGAAATTCTATGTGATTTCGTGACGTATTTATACATGCGTCCTTAGTTTGCGGCCGCATCATTGATTGTGCGTCCCTATGATTCATCCTTAATTTGTGCGGGAAAATAAACACTATTTATGGCTTGGTGTGTGTGGAGTCGAGGTGGGGTTGTTGGAGTGTTGTCGGTTAAGTGGTTTGGATTTGGTTGTTTGCGGTTGGAGGATTTGGCAGAGTTGGTTTTTTGTTTGTTTTTGCTACATTTCTTTGGTTTTTCCGTTCGCATTTTTTTCATTTTTTCCACATCCTTTGCTGATTTGGTAAGTTTTGTGCATTCAAATTTGTGGCCAATTGGTGTATTCTTCTGTTTTGTGGTTCGTTAATTTGTTTAACACTCATTTCATCTTTTTTAGTTTTTTTTGGTTTTCGGACCCAAAGAAGTTTTTTGTTGAAATCTTATATATTCGAGTTGGGTAAGTCCATTTTTTGTCTTGCATTTGCGAATTAATTACCGCATTTTTGACTGTTGGTGTAGCGACTTGCATTTGCGAATTAATTACCGCATTTTTGACTGTTGGTGTAGCGACTTGCATTTGCGAATTAATTACCGCATTTTGGACTGTTGGTGTAGTGACTTGCATTTGCGAATTAATTACCGCATTTTTGACTGTTGGTGTAGCGACTTGCATTTGCGAATTAATTACCGCATTTTTGACTGTTGGTGTAGCGACTTGCATTTGCGAATTAATTACCGCATTTTTGACTGTTGGTGTAGCGACTTGCATTTGCGAATTAATTACCGCATTTTTGAGGGCTTATTCATCATATAATCCAGTTTTGCTTTTCCCTTTTCCATTTTTTGGGTCCATTTGAACCCTATTTGACGTACGGTGTGCAATGTCGTTTTCATCGATGGCCAAATGTGTGTTTCCGCTATTTTCTGTGTTGGCTTGCAACAATTTTTAAACAAAAAAAACACCCTCTAAATTTTTGAAGTCTCATTGTTGGCTTTTTTACAGTTTATACGTATCATGACAATACCCCGGCATGTAAGCAGCTATGGATGGTATCAGAAAGCTAAGTTGTTTTTTGTTACTTTTGGGGTGGGTCAAAAGCCTTACATTGTAAACTTTGAATTTCAGGTAGATCTGGGGCGAATTGTTCTGGCCCTGCTCCCGGAAGACGACCAACCTCAAACTCGTCCCAGGCGTAGGCATCGTAGGCATGCAAGGCCCCAGATATTTCGAACACGTGTCACCCTTTTTGGAATGCCCGATGATGAGGTTTTAAGACGCTACCGTCTACCTCCCAAAATCATCATAGACACTCTCTCATTAATAGAAAGTGATCTTGAGCGGCAAATTGACAGTCCAACAGCAATACCACCACTGACGCAATTTATGGCGGTGTTACATTTCTGTGCCTCAGGATCATTTCAAACAACGGTGGGAATAGTGGCGGGCATCTCCCAATCCTCCTTTTCCCGGATCCTGAGGGCAGTGATGGAGGCACTTTTCAAGCACCTCCTTCATTTTATTAAAATGCCTTTGGATATGGGTGCCCTTAGTGTGGCCAAGGCCAATTTTTACCAAATAGCTGGCTTCCCACACATCATAGGGGTTGTGGATGGTACTCACATACCACTTCAGCCTCCAGCACGGCTGGAGGCCATATTTAGAAACAGGAAACACTATCACTCCCTGAATGTAATGGTGGTATGTGATGCCTCCCTCCAGATCCTGTCCCTGAATGCTAAATTACCCGGAAGTGCTCATGACTCCTTCGTCATCCGGCAATCAGGGATATGGCAGAAATTAACCAACCTACAAGCTGGTGATGCGTGGCTTCTGGGTAAGTGGAGACCTTTAGTACATAACAATGTTAAGCTTGATACACAGTGTTCCTGATGTGGTCTATTTTTGTTCACAGGAGACAGTGGATACCCTTGCATGTCCTGGCTGCTCACTCCTTATTTGGCTCCCACACCAGGGCCACAAAGTGCGTATAATTCCGCACTTACAGCCACCAGGCAAGTGGTGGAGCGCTGTATCGGCCTTTTAAAAGGCCGATTCAGATGCCTCCACCGCTCTGGTGGCGAGCTCATGTATGTGCCGGATATGGTGTCGAAAATTGTGGTCCTGTGTGGGATATTTCACAACATTGCCATAAGGAGTGGTGTCCCAATGCAGCCAGAGGATGCCTTACCTGAGGATGGCCCCCCCGAGGTTGGTCGAAGGTCAGTATATGGGGAGGCCATACGCGATGATGTGGTGGCCAGATTTTTTAGGTAAGTTTGAACAAAACTCCAGTGTTTATACCTAATGTGTTTGTGTTTTTTGGCGAACATCTAATTTATTTTTATTTTTCTCACCATCTTCTGTTTGTTCACATAATCTTTGGCACTCCAACGCTCACTACTTCCTGCTACCCTTACCAAACCTGGATCTGGTCCTTTTGGGCATATATTCTGGAACCCATATCACAACGCCATGTTTGTGGAATCATGTTGGTATGGTCCTTCGTCAACCAGTTCTTGATTTTGTGTTTTTATTTAATTATTTCTTGGTATGTGTTGTATTTGAATTTATCACTGTGTATTTTTTTTGGGAGTGACCAATTTGTTTTCTCTGTTATGTTGTAAATAAATGTTTGAAGAGTGAAATGGTCTTCCTTTTTTGGGACGTTAACAGCAAGTGTAACCAGGTTAACACAAGTTACATTTGACTAAGGGGTGATCCAGTACTGACGCCAGTTGAGCTAAACTGAAATATGTTTTCAGCTTCCCAACCCACACCAAAAGGAAGCCTGGCCCAACCTTGGGATTTGTAAGATTGGCCTAAGCAGCTTGCGCACCAACTAGGAACCTGTAAAATGTAGAAATATGTAATTGACACTACACCCAAAAAGGGAAATGACATTGTTACTGTTATGTGTTTCTTGTGTCTGTTTGACATACAAAGACAAAACACAATCTAACTTTTAAAAAAGGGAAATCCTTGCAGGAACAGTCTACTTATGTCATGCTAAACTATCTTGGTTTTGGTTTTTAAAAATGAGCCACAACGGATATTTGTCTGAATAAATTTATTTGGAAAATAGAACCAAAAAAAAAAAACTAATGCCGAAGGAGGCCAGACAGCCGGTCGAGGGCCACCAGAAGGCCGATTACATGTTGGCGCATGTGCCCCACAACATCCGCCACCTCTTGCCGACGCCTCTGTTCCTCTGTGGGTGAGAAAAGTGTGTGGGTTAATACAACAATAGGGAATCCACAGAAAAATTTTAAAAAAAAACCAAATCACTCCTAAACCCAAAAACAAAAATAAAAAGGGTGGGCTGGCAAAAATACAAGGCCTAGGTACAAATTCCCACAGGTATGATATGTGTATGCTTAAATCACCAGGAAGAGGTAAAGGCAAACCTTCACAATCAACAAAAGTCAAGCCACAAAAACACGAAGAAAGGCACGACACATGATTACATACAAACAGTTTGTGCTTTAAAAAAAAAATTAAAAAAACATACCGGGAGACAAATCGGGAGCTCCGGCCAAACCTCCATGATCCTCCTCGGAGGATCCGTCATTCCCCAAAGAATGGGGCGGAGTTATGGTGGACTCCGGGGAGGGGGTAATTGGAAGAGGGGTGGGTGGAGGAGAGGGGGAAGTGGGACGGAGGGGAAGGAGGCCCGACATTTCCGGGAGAGGGTCTGGGAAGGATGGGGAGGAGTGGGGAATAGGGGAAAGATTTGGGGTGGAGTGTTGGCTGGGGGTTGGGGAGAGTGGGCGGGAACACCGTCTGAACGGACGTTGACGGCGGAGTCTTGGCTGTCCCCCTAAAATATGTCAAAGAAATTGCGTTTAGTTTATGGACAAATCCGGGCAACCAAACAAAAAAACAAAAAAAAAAAAAAATAGCAGTAGAATTAAAAAATCAGAAATAGAGGGGAAACATGCAGACGCAGATATGAGTACAAATAATAAATAGAACAGACAGGAAAACATGCAGACGCAGATATGAGTACAAATAATAAATAGAACAGACAGGAAAACATGCAGACGCAGATATGAGTACAAATAATAAATAGAACAGACAGGAAAACATGCAGACGCAGATATGAGTACAAATAATAAATAGAACAGACAGGAAAACATGCAGACGCAGATATGAGTACAAATAATAAATAGAACAGACAGGAAAACATGCAGACGCAGATATGAGTACAAATAATAAATAGAACAGACAGGAAAACATGCAGACGCAGATATGAGTACAAATAATAAATAGAACAGACAGGAAAACATGCACACGCAGATATGAGTACAAATAATAAATAGAACAGACAGGAAAACATGCACACGCAGATATGAGTACAAATAATAAATAGAACAGACAGGAAAACATGCACACGCAGATATGAGTACAAATAATAAATAGAACAGACAGGAAAACATGCACACGCAGTTTGCCCCACAAACACAAACATCAAAACCACAATACATAACACTTACTTGCCAGGATCTGCATGCGAAAGCATGCCAGCAAGCGGGGCGTTCGCCGTTGCAGGTCGGACCACCTGCGCTCCAGCTGCCCGATGTTGCGGCGTGAGCCGAAGGACCGCAGGCGGGACCGTACCTCCGCATACGCGGAGCGCTTCTGCCGGTTGGTCATGGGTTGAGGCTGGCTGGTGATCCGGCGATCCATGACCTCCGTAAGCACCAGCAGCTCACGCCTGGTGAATGCGGAGGCTCTCATGATGGCAATGGTGTTTTTCTTAAAAATCATTTTTGATAAAGTGTGTAAAAATTTTCGGATTGGCTAATGTATTTTGGAAATTAACAGGAGCAATTTTAGTGGTTAGTGTATGAGTCATGTGTTCGACAGGGCCAGAAATCTCTGGAGAGTTATGATAGGCTTGATGCAGTGACATGCGTAAGCAAATTTAAATAAAGAAATGAACCCAGGGAAATATGCGGGGATCCACAGCAATAGTACAATTGTTTAATTGTGGTTCACATGTTTTTTGAACAATAAAAGCGAATGTTTCATCCGTACGTATTCTGCGGGTAAACACAAACACGGACAAGAGTAAAGTTTCTTGCATTGTGTTGAAAAAAAACAAACAATTAAGCTAATTAATACATTGATTGGCATGATACGATTGATGGAGGTAGGCAGAATAAAGGAGCAGGTAATCGACATCTGACAAGGCCACTTCCTGTTTATACGTGTGCGTGCGTTCCTTTCAAGCCATTTCGGGGATGTACGCTCGCTATTTCGTACGCTCGTTAGTTAGAGGAGGGGTCGTCAGAGTTTAGGGAGGAATTTTAGATGCGAACGAAAATACGAGCGAGCCATTGAATTTAAATATTTTTGTACGTACGCCTAACGTACGTGCGCCCGCTTGCGAGTGGGTCTGAATGAGGGCCAAAGCTATTAGTGCAAAAAATATGCATAATATGTTATCCTTCCTGTAAGTGATGGAGTGTGCATCTGTGTCCCACCCTTAACCTGCACTCCAAAACAATTCTCATAAAGATGACACGACGATGTCTCCTGCTTCAATAAACTAATCAATCAATCAATGCTATCCCTGGCTTCCACTAAATAGTATTCCACGTCCATTTAACTGTGCTGGCCTCGGGCCTCTGATCTACTGTAGTTCTTGATTAATTAAAAAATTCTATAGCATTGTATACTTTATATTCAACTGCTACCACGTCTGCCACTGCAGTGCCACTCTGTCTCCTAGATGTGCTACATTCTTTTTTTTTTTTAAACTGCTATGTGTTTGTGGTGCTACTCTGTCGCTTACTTTAGCCAGTCAGCTCGCTGCAGCCTTTGGCCAATATGGGTGAAAACTGGAAATAATATTGTGAGCTGTGAAGTGGTCTGAACTGACTGGAAATGACTGGAAATTAATGTTATTGAGGTTAATAATACTGTAGGAACAAAAATTTACATAGATTACATTATTTTAGCTGTTTTAATCAATTGTTAAAGAAATACATATCCAAAACCAAAACTATTGAGGGTGGTTTTTGCTAAACCAAAACCAAAACATGTGTGTATTTATTTATTTATTTTTCTGGAAGCACATTTTTTTTTTTTGAGCACATACTCCCATGGATATTTCCATAGTGAAGAACATTCATGCACTGTACTTTATTCATAAATTATATGAATGATGTGAATCACGTCATTGTACTTTATTGCAGCTAAACCATACATTGGTGGTCACTGTGTTTGTTAGAAGGATTGGCTTGTTAACTGAACAGTAATGCATCACTGTCTCTGAAGACTACTTAGGTCTCTCCATCAGCCATTTTGTTACTGCTTATGCCACTGTCAAGCTGTAGAATGCTATGAATTAGAAAAGCACCGTAGTTTTAATCAAGAACAATGTTTTTACCTATGCTGAAAACATGTAATTTAAATTTCAACAATTTAAAAAAATAGATAGTATAACATGTTTATCGCTGCCCTAAAATACATTATAAGAAAGTACACAGATAAGTAATCCCTAATGTTGAATTTAGGAGCAATTGTATACTAAATAAGCAAAGCAGGAAATCATGCATTTTCTTTTATTGTCTAACTCGCACTAAATAGAAAAAATCCTATTGCTGATTGGTTGTTATGGTTGAGCAGAAATTTGCACCTACATGCTATGTTATTAATCACCCCTGGGTGGCTTGCAAAATGAAAGAACTAGTTAGAACATGGCATTAAGGAATACTGAATATAAAATTAGCTGTTATAACACATAGATGTTATAAAACAGTTATTGTGTGTAGTGAATGAGAGAAGACTAAAGATCAGTTTTTCAGAGCACCCAAATTTTTGTGGATTTGAAGGCTGGATTTAAAAGGGCAATATTAATACAGGAAAAGAAGCTTGATTTTGTATTACTATTGCTCTTTTAAATCCAACCTTAAAAGTGGTTGAGGATCAGCACTCAAGAAAAACAAATCTTCAGTTCATATACCCCATAAGATGCAAGATAATCTATAGTGTCATAAGAAAAATACAAAAAATTACTTTTAAAGTCCCTTATGATGACTTAGTTGTACAGTATGTCGTTTTTCACTGGTTAGTGCTCTTTAAATGGAGAGCAATGTGAATAAAGCAGCACATTTCTAGTCATTAGATCTATTGACTTCCTCTGACAAGGGAAATATTGTTATAAGTGACTGACATGTTGAAATATGCAACGTTACAGTTTTCCTAGTTGGGAAGGTGCTGATTTTCTCATTGCAGTCTATTATCACCACGGTCCTACAGTGCGCTGCTCAGCTTGAACCTCCATAGCAACCGCCTATCTCTCAGTACAGGTCTGTTTAGCAGAGATAATAAAGACAGATTGCTCAGCACTAAACAGGGGGATTGTATACATAAGGAGAAAAATGCAGCGGTTTAGCGTCTGTTCCTGTAGCTTGGTGACAACAGGGAATGATGTTGGAATAAAGAGGATGAATGTAACAATGGGGAATAGATGCAAATAGACTTGTATAGCTTTGATCCTAGTGTTTGGGAAACTACAGTATGAACTTACATTGTATCGTATCACAAGTTGTAGAGACTCTTTCATATTGTTCCAGTCCTCTTGCTTCTGCAATTATGCTTCACGGGGCAGTAATAGAAACATAGAAACATTGAATTTGACGGCAGATAAGAACCACTTGACCCATCTAGTCTGCCCCTTTTCATTTGTCCATTAGGCAACTTCAACCCTATTTACTCCTTACGTCTCAAGGATATTCTTATGCCTATCCCAAGCGTGTTTAAATTGTTCCACCGCTTTAGCTCCAACCACCCCTGATGGGAGGCTATTCCACTTATACACTACCATTTCTGTGAAGTAATTTTTCCTCAAATTTCCTCTGAGCCTACCTCCCTCCAGTCTCAGTGCATGTCCTCGTGTTCTTGTACATCTCTTCCTTTGAAGAATGCTTCCCTCCTGCACCTTGTTAAAACCCTTCATGTATTTGAAAGTTTCTATCATGTCCCCCCTTTCCCATCTTTGTTCCAAATTGTTCATATTAAGATCTTTTAGTCTTTCTGGGTAAGCTCTGTGCTGTAGGCCATGCACCATTTTAGTTGCCCTTCTTTGTACCGTTTCTAATGTGTCTTTATCCTTCTGGAGATATGGCCTCCAGAACTGAACCCAGTATTCTAGATGAGGCCGTACCAAGGACCTATACAGTGGCATTATCACTTCTTTTTTCCTGCTACTGATTCCTCTCCCTATGCAACCAAGCATCTGACTTGCCTTCCTCATTGCTTTGGTGCAGTATTGCTTTAAACAGTATTGTGTGAATGTCTTAAGGCGCATATCCACTGCACAATAAATGGACGATTGAACGTTAACGACATTGCTATCGTTCAATCGTTCATTAATCGCGTAGTGAATATGCCGGCAACGACCAGCGATGTGCGCTCCCGTTGGTCGTTGTCGGCATCTGTCATCGCCTGAACATACTGCCCAACCTGACGATATCATCAGATTGTGCATGTTTGGGGTTGAGGGAGGGTGTCTGCACTGAACGATATATCGTTCAGTGTGGGCACAATAACCACTGCACAGTATAATTAACGATTGAACGATGATGATGTCATTATCGTTCAGTCGTTCGTTAGTCGTGTAGTAGATTATCGGCTTAAGATGAACCCACAATATGGATCGTTTAGAATTTTTACTATAAACTGAAGGTCCTGAAACCAGTTTCAGACAGAGGAGTTAGGCTTGGGCATGACTGAGAGCATGGCAGCCCCAAGCTTCAGAGGGTTGTCCGCCATCAGGATTCTCATTGGTCCCATCATAAATTTCAAAGTTCTTAAATTTAAATTTTTAAATTTGACATAATTTTTCATTTAAAAATAGAACTAGAATTTAAGATGGATATTTGAGGTGCAACTTGTACCTTGCTGGCCTGCTACATCCATGACTGAGGGCTTTGTTATTGAGCTTTGAAACAGACATTCTATGGAACTACAAGACACAACCATAAGCAATAGTAATATATATGTATATTTTGGGGTATCTGCAACAAACAGATGTTTGATAATATTAAAACAAATACTGCATTTTCCTGTAAGGCAGCACATACTTTGTAAATGGCAGCCAAGAATAACTAGTTTTCATTTACTTTCATTTCATATTCTGGAAAGTTAATTTTCTTGTCCCTGGACAGACTTAAAGCAGTATACAAAAATATTCCTGTTACCAAGCAGGCTACAAATAATAATATATATTAGCTATATGCTTCAATTTTTCCTCATTGCACATAGTATTTCTTAAAGTGTAAGCATACAAAATTTGATTTGTAGCCTTGCCCACAATGGCAACATCAAGATCATTGTAAAGTGGTCTGTGTGTGTGTAATACAACAGGATGCCAGAGCACTGAGGAAGTGTGTCTTTACTTTCTGCATATATAACCAACATGGCTGCCAGGATACTTCCTGGGCAAGGAGTTGGTCATACTGGCTGAGGTTGTCTGCAAGATTCGGCATGTGTTGGACCACCAAGGATTTAGCTGGATCAAATATGACACCCTGTGAGGCAGTGGCATATGAATAAATGGGAGCAGGGTGTGTGCTGCACATGGGGGTTCCCACACTGCATACCCTGCACCCAGGGCCAATTCTAGGGTGTTCGGCACCCCCCTGCAAACTATAAATTTGCACCCTCCCTCCCATTTTCTATAAAGGGACAGTGCGCACCGAAGGCATCTCAAAAAAGGGACGTGGACTCACAAGGAAGGGGCATGGCCACACAATAGTATTCCTAATTCAAATTACGCCACACAGTAATGCAATCTTATTCAAATTACACTATACATAGTACCCCTGATTCATATTACACCACACATAGTGCCCCTGATTCACATTACACCACAAAGTAGTGTCCCTTATTCATGTTACAACACACAGAAGTGCCCCTTATTCATGTTATGTCACACAGTAGTGCCCCTTATAAACATAATGCCACACAGTAGTGCCCGTATACACGTAATGCCACACAATAGTAGTGCCCCTTATATACATAATGATACAATATTAGTGCCCCTTATACACATAATGCAACAGTGGTAGTGCCCCTTACACACATAATGCCTACAGTTGTGCCCCTTATACACATAATATCCACAGTAGTGTCCCTTATACACATAATGCCACACAGTAGGGCCCCTTAGTCACAATGCCCACAGTAGTGCCCCATATACACATAATGCCAACAATAGTAGTGCCCCTTACATATAATGCCCACAGTAGTAGTGCCCCTTATAGACATAATGCCCACAATTATAGTGCCCCTTACACTTAATGCTCACAGTAATAGTGCCCCTTAAACATAATGTCTACAGTAGTAGTGCCCCTTACACATAATGCCACACAGACACACAGCTGTAATTACCTGAAGCCCTGCTCCTGCACCCACTGCCATCTGACAACTCATCACACTCGGCACTATGGGAGAGATGTCATCACCGGCTAGTAGGGAGCCTGGATGGAGTTTGTACATGCCCCCCCCTCTCTTAATATGCCCCTGATGGGAGGTCACCAGGTGACCCACATAAGGAACCTTTGAGACTCTGAACTGGCACCCTGTCAGGGCTTAGTTCACGTTGAGAGCACTGATTCTTTGCACATGTTTGCTCAATGGTGTGACCTCATATCAGGATGTCATCCACAATGATCTCACTAGGGTACCCCCAAAAAAAGAGATGTCCCATGCACTACTGAAAGACTTCACTACCAGTACATATACCATATGGCATTCTGAGGAAAGCCTATCTGTCAACTGGTGTCATGAATGTTGTGAGCATGGATAATTCCTTGTCAAGGGTAATCTGCTAAAATCCACATTTGGCACTAGTGTTATGAACATCTTTGCATTGGACATGTCAGCAATAACTTGCACCAAATACTTTTAGGGTGATGTGGTCTTAATGTTACTTCACTGTAGATTTAGATTGGAACCTTTAGGTCTAGCTTTTTTAATAGGAGAATGGATAAAGCTTGGGGCATTGATAAAGTTTCTACTCATGGACATAGGCTACTAAGTATGGCTGAATATAGTTATCTGGATTCCCTGAGAAGAGACAGTGCACTGGTATACTGTAGCTTGTGGATAAACTTGAGAGGAGTACTGGAAGAACAATTAAACAGTCTACAGAAAGAGCAGGTCCAAGGACTGCAATACAGCAGAGTAAGGCTGCAGGTGGATTAGGAATGGAAAACCTGTAATACTTGGGGCAGCCTGCAGGAGGCATAGATGTGGAGTGCACATATGGAAGTTGACTGCAGCTGCAATACTAGTGAATCGTAACTGAGTCAGATGCTGAATGCAATTGGTGATGCAGGTAACAGGAGACTGAGGGCCTGCTTCAGCAAGGAACGCACGGATGCAGATGCACGCACCCGTCTGCTGTGAGAATGTGCTAATCAATTAATATGCACGGAGACCGCAGCACAAGATGCAGAATGTGTGCATGTGCAGAACGGGTCTGCGTTCCCGCACGTAGACTGTCAGTGATTGACTGTCTGCTGCTATTGATGGGCTGGGAGGGGGTGTCACCGCCGTTGGGTGGAGGTAAGAAGCCAGGATCTCTTAGGTGTTTGCATCATTGGATCCTGTTTATAATTTTAAAATATACAGTACCATGGGTTGGGTACAGGAACCCGGTGGTCAGAATACCGACAGCGGCATCCCGATAGTCGGAATCTCAAAAGGATAAGGTAAGTATGCTAACCCTAACCCCTAACCCTCCCCCTAATCCTCTTTCCCCACAGCCTAATCCTAACCCTCCGTCCCTCCCCCATAGCCTGACCCTAACCCTCCCCCGAGCGCCTAACCCTAAACCTAGCCCCCCCCCCTAGTGCCTCACCCTAAATCTAGCCCTCTCCCTGAATTTAATACTTACCACCGGGATGTAGGCGGTCGGGATTCTGGTGCCCAGGATTCCGACTGCTATCATATTTTGACCACCAGCATCCCGACCGCAGGGATACCTGATATAATCTTCTGCCCTCAGCACACTGAGCAATATGACTGGTTAAAAAAGGATACAGATAATTACGAACTGATAATTGAGCTAAATATCTGGAACCATTAAATATACGGTACCATATACAATCTATTATAAACAGGATTCATTGATGCACCTAAGAAGTAATACTTACATGTACCCTCTTGTCCTTCTCCCTACTTTATTTTCATCTACTTCTCACGCACCACTTGCTTATGCTCTGTTGCTTATCTGGGTGTTATGGTCGCTAATGTAGCAATATATATTATCCATGTCCTGGTCCTGTATTGTATTGTACTGTAAGTCACTAATTTGTTTATGTACTTTGTAAGGCGCTGCGGAACACTTGAGGCGCCATATAAATAAATAATAATAATAATAATAGAGGATTTTTTTATGGGAACATAAAAATGGACAAATGTTTTTTAATGCCCATAAATTTTATTTTATTAAAAATAATATATTTCTATTTACATTGTAAAATACATCTGTAGAGTGTCTGTCACTATGTCTTGTGCATTCCACATGCAAATAAGCTGAATTTATTGCTTCCCTTTTATAATAGACATATTTATTTCAAGGTTAGGAATCAGGTGGCCCTGAAGCCAGAATGAATTGTCTCCAGGTCAGTAACAATGCCTGTGAATGCATTGCCTGAGCTTGAGAAAACACATTGTACATGACATATTTCATATGCATCATTAAAAGTCAAGTGATGGCTTCAAATAAGAGATGGAAAAATGCATACATCACAATGGCACAGCTAGGTGCAAACAATGAAACAACATATCTCCAGTCCCAACGTCTCTTACAAAATAATGAAAGGAGATTAGGAGAAAATAAATTCTAATTTCATTATATATAGCACATCTATTCCTCTTTTGTAATAGAGTTTTAGACTTCTTTTATCATACCCTACTTGACTGACTTATTTGTGTACATAGCTTGTCAGATGAGAGTAATACAGTGTCAAACATTTTTAACATCCATAGTAAGATGATACGGTCTCCAAGGATGAAATATATATAGAAATAGGTAAAGCCATACAGTGCTATAAGTGCGAAGACCCCTCCATCTCATAATTGCATAAGGTACTTGAGAGATTGACCTATATTATGACACACAAAAGAAAAAGAGAGGTCATTGTGTTTTGGAGTAATCTTTGTATCTTTTTAAAATATTTATTTTTTATGTATTATTTTATATATTTTCTAGAGGGAATTAAAAATAGCTCAATACATATTCAGAAGAAAGGTATATGAAATAAAATTGCAAATATCAAATACACTTCGTTTTTAATTTAATTTATATCCAATAAAGATATGTATAGCAATTGTTTCTGTGGTCCCAGATAAACATGAAAGGTTGGATTTGTACAATGTGAACACATATATTAAACAGCCCATTCCCATGTATGCATTTGGTCTTAAAAATAGGCTATCTACTATATAAAAGTGAAAATGTGTCCTTCTGTCTGTCTTTCTATACAAATCCACAGTTTACAAGCCAAGATCGTGAAATGTTACATATGAGCGCATTAAAACATGGCGGAGGCAGCTAAAAAAATGTGAAATCGAAATTAATTATTGTTAATTTTTAATTAATTAAAAAACACAATTTTTGCATAGCATTCGCCCTCGACAGGTTAGGTACAGAATTAGAAAAGGATTTAGCCCACAGTTGACAAGCCAAGATCTCTCATGGTTCAACACCTAAAACACCAAAGAAGAATAAAAGCATTGTCCTGTTTGGTTTATTGTTAGATGCAGATTTGGACACCATTCTTCTTGGGCCATTTGCAATAATAAAAATATTAAAATGTTATTTTTGTTTCATTTCATAATTTGATTTTATAACATGCATTTTGCTACATACTAAAGAATTATGGAATTTTATTCTGTAGCATATAATCTAAGTCTCTGAACATCATTTACTATGGCTCTTGCGTGGAGTTTACAGTACCTTTTAAATGCTGTATGAATTTATTAGGGCTGAGCGGGTTCGGTTCTCAGAGAACCGAACCCACCCAAATTTCGGAAATCCGGGGCGATCCGAGCCAAGCTCGGATCTCCCTGCCTGCCCCGGATCCCTCACCCGAGGTAAAACCTTGCGATGTCGCTGTCGGGTCGTGAGGTTTTGTATTGAGCGGGATTAACGCCGATTGCCTGAGAGAGCCGTCTGTCACGGCTCTCAGCCAATCAGCGTGAAGCCCATTTAATATTTCCCCCCAGGAGCAAAAGAAGATGGCGCCCGCCATCACTTGCTGCCTGACACCGCCGGCACCCCGGCTGCCGATACCGCCGGCACCTCCACTGGCAGCATTCCCCGCTGCCGACACCACCGCTGCCGACACTGCCGGCACCCCTGCAATGCTGCCCCACGTTCTGAGGACACCGTTATCAACCCCCACACTGTTGACACTGCCTGCACTCTCGCACAGAGAACACCACCAGCACCCCTGCACTGCCGATACTGTCAGCACACATGCACTGAGGACAACGTTGGCACCCCCGCTCTGCTGACACCGTCGGCACCCTGCATTGAGAACACCCCTGCACTACCGATACAGTCAGCAAACCTGCACTGAGGACAACGCTGGCACCCCCACATTGCTGACATCGCCGGTACCCTTCACTGAGGACACTGCCAGCACCACAGCACTGCCATTCCATGTACTGAGGACACCGTCAGCAATCCCGCTCTGCCGACACTGCTGTCACAGTAAGTGCACTATTGGTGTATCCAACCCACACTGTATTACACACTGTATCTGTGCTGGAAATTGAAAGCTGAACTGCCACATGTTAGTGCCGTCCACTGTGTCGCTTAGCTTAGCCAGCCAGCTAGCTGGATGCAACCTTTTGGCCTTAACTAGATGAAAAAAATAATTTTGTGAGGTGGTCAAAATTGATTGGAAATGACTGGAATTTTTTTTATTGAGGTTAATAATAATGTAGGAAAAAAACCAGTTCCATTTTATGTGATTTTAGCTGTTTTTATGATATTTTAAGAAAAAATCCAGATCCAAAACCAAAACCGAAAAACAAAACACCAAGGAAGAAAAAACAAAACCAGATTCAGATCCAAAACCAAAACACGAGGGTTGGCGCACATCTCTATTGATATTAAGCCAGGCTTATTATGAGTCTGAATATGGTAAAAATTGATATCTGCATTCATGAGGAGAAACCCATCTGAGTTACAATTAGGCCCATAAAGTTGGCAACTATACTGGGATGCAAAAACACAGCTCTGCAGCACAATTTTTATTTATACTTGCACATGCATCAGCTTACACAGCTAGATGGTGTCAACAGTGGCGACCAAAGTTTTTTGTCTACCTCCTTGGTTGCTGGACCGCACTATGGAATGCACAGAGGCTACTTCTGGTTCATTCTAGGGGTGAGCGGGTTCGGATTTCTGAAATCCGAACCCCCCCGAGCCCCCCGATCCGAGGCCGATCCGAGTCAGGCTCGACTTTTCCCGCCTGACTCGGATTTGAAATCGAGGCAAAACGTCATCATCCCGCCTTCCGGGTCTCACGGGTTTTGGATTCTATATAAGGTACCCGCGTCGGCGCCATTTTCTCACTCGGCTGTGGACAGTGAAGAGGAAGGGTGGGAGTTAGGGCTGGCTGGGCTGTGTAGTGTATTGTAGTTTAGAGTTGTGCTGTGCTGTGCTGCTGTTGTCCATAGGGGCTGTGTCCACTCCTCCAAAGTCCATAGGGGCTGGCTGTGTTGTGCTGTGCTGCTGTTGTCCATAGGGGCTGTGTCCACTCCTCCAAAGTCCATAGGGGCTGGCTGTGTTGTACTGTGCTGCTGTTGTCCATAGGGGCTGTGTCCACTCCTCCAAAGTCCATAGGGGCTGGCTGTGTTATGCTGTGCTGCTGTTGTCCATAGGGGCTGTGTCCACTCCTCCAAAGTCCATAGGGGCTGGCTGTGTTATGCTGTGCTGCTGTTGTCCATAGGGGCTGTGTCCACTCCTTCAAAGTCCACAAAGTCCATAGGGGCTGGCTGGACTGTGTTGTGCAGTCAGTTGTCCATAGGGGCTGTGTCCACTTCAAAGTCCTGTGCAGTGTCCCAGTCCTAAAGGGGTGCTCTGTCCATCATGGGTGCTCCCCCCAAGTGCAAAAAATTTTTTATATTTTTTCTGTGTTTGTGAATTGTGTGCGCAGTAGCCGCACGTGCATCAACAAAGTAGTGCCAAGCATGCGCCTGTGTCATAAGTAAAGGGCCGGCTGGCTTGACCGTTAAAGGGTGCTGTAACCCCCAAAGTGCACTTCAAACAAAATAAAAAAATATTTTCTGTGTTTGTGAATTGTGTGCACTGTGGCTGCACGTGCATCAACAAAGGAGCAGCGCCAAGCGTGCGCCTGTGTCCCATAAGTAAAGGGCCAGCTGGCTTGTCCGTTAAAGGGTGCTGTAACCCCCAAAGGGCACTCCAAACAAAATAAAAAAATATATTTTTTTGTGTTTGTGAATTGTGTGCGCAGTAGCCGCACGTGCATCAACAAAGTAGCGCCAAGCGTGCGCCTGTGTCATAGGTAAAGGGCCGGCTGGCTTGACCGTTAAAGGGTGCTGTAACCCCCAAAGTGCACTCCAAACAAAATAAAAAGATATATTTTTTTGTGTTTGTGAATTGTGCGCGCAGTAGCCGCACGTGCATCAACAAAGTAGTGCCAGGCGTGCGCCTGTGTCATAAGTAAAGAGCCGGCTGGCTTGACCATTAAAGGGTGCTGTAACCCCCAAAGTGCACTCCAAACAAAATAAAAAAATATTTTCTGTGTTTGTGAATTGTGTGCACTGTGGCTGCACGTGCATCAACAAAGGAGCAGCTCCAAGTGTGCGTCTGTCTGTTAAAGGGTGGTGTAACCCCCAAAGTGCACTCCAACAAAAATAAAACATTTTCTTCTGTGTTTGTGAATTGTCTGCACTGTACGTGCATCCTCAAAGCAGCAGCGCCAAGCGTTCGTCTGTCTGTTAAAAGGTGGTGTAATCCCCAAATTGCGCTCCACAAAGAATAAAAAATTCTTCTTTTTTTTCTGTCTTTGTGAATTGTGTGGGCTGTAGCTGCACGTGCATCAACAAAGGAGCAGCGCCAAGCGTGTGCCTGTGTCCCATAAGTAAAGAGCCGGCTGGCTCATTTCTTAAAGGGTGGTGTAACCCACAAAGTGCACTACTCTCCAGCAAAAATAAAAAAATATTTTCTGTGTTTGTGTGCGCCTTAGCCGCACGTATATATCAAATCAATATAACATAAATG
This sequence comes from Taudactylus pleione, assembly GCA_031769625.1. Taxonomy (NCBI): domain Eukaryota; kingdom Metazoa; phylum Chordata; class Amphibia; order Anura; family Myobatrachidae; genus Taudactylus; species Taudactylus pleione. Next base: position 102,529 of record JAUIMM010000092.1, on the reverse strand, counting down.
GAGGACCAAACTTTCTCCGATAAAAATAAAATAGGGAAAGATCAAGAACCACTTCCTCCTAGTGCTGAAGCTGCTGCCACTAGTCATGACATAGACGATAACATGCCATCAACGTCGTCTGCCAAGGCCGATGCCCAATGTCATAGTAGAGGGCACATACAATCCCAAATGACAAAGTTCAGGAAAATGACCTTGAAAAAAACATTTAAATCATCTGAGGAGAAACATAAACTTGCCAATATGCCATTTACGACACGGAGTGGCAAGGAACGGCTAAGGTCTTTCCCTATGTTCATGACTAGTGGTTCAGCTTCACATGACGATGGAAGCCCTCCTCCCGCTAAAAAAATTAAACGAGTTAAGCTGGCAAAAGCACAGCGAAGAACTGTGCATTCTAAGAAGATATCACAAATCCCCAACTAGAGTCCAAGTGTGGTGGCGGTTGCGATGCCTGACCTTCCCAGCACTGGACGGGAAGAGGTGGCTCTTTCCACCATTTGCACGCCCCCTGCAAGTGCTGAAAGGAGCATCCACAGTCCACTTGCTGATATGCAAATTGAAGATGTCACTGTTGAAGTACAACAGAATGAGGATACTGGTGTAACTGGCGCTGAGGAGGAAGTTGGCGAGGAGGATTCTGATGGTGATGTGGTTTGTTTAAATCAGGCTCCGGGGGAGACAGTGGTTATCCGTGGATGAAGACCAAACATTCCACCTCTTTGGTCTAGCAATATTTCTATCCAAATCCGGACAACAACTGTCTTGCCATATGTACCGTATGTAAAGGTGAAATAAGTAGGGGTAGGGACGTTAACCACCTAGGAACATCCTCCCTTATACGGCACCTGCAGCGCGTTCATAAAAAGTTACTGTCAAGTTCAGAAACTGTGGCTAAGACCGTAAGCAGTCCAGGGACACCTAAATCCCGTTGTCCTGTTGTATCCAAGCGCCTGCAAACCACACCGTCAACTCCTTCCTCGTCAATTTTCTCCTTAGTCAGGATCGGAAGTAGTCCTGCAGGCCATGTCACTGGCATGACTGACTCTCCTATCCGGGATTCCTCCGGAGGATCCTGCATTGCTACGCCTCCTGCTGCCGCTGCTGCTGTTGCTGCTGCTGGGAGTCGTTCATCATCCCAGAGAGGAAGTAGGGACACCACTACTTTTACTAAACAATTCACCCTCCAACAGTCCTTAGCGAGGAGGATGAAGTACGACAGCAGTCATCCTGAAGCAAAACATATAACTGAGGCCTTGACTGCTATGTTGGTGTTAGACGTGCGTCTGGTATCTGCCATTAGTGCAGTGGGATTTAGACAATTGATGGAGGTAGTGTGTCCCCGGTTCCAAATCCCATCTAGATTCCACTTCACTAGGCAGGCGATACCAAGACTGTACAGAAACGTCAGAAAAAGTGTCCTCAGTGTCCTGAAAAATGCGGTTGTACCCAATGTCCACGTAACCACGGACATGTGGACAAGTGGAACAGGGCAGACTAAGGACTATATGACTGTGACAGCCCACTGGGTAGATGTATCACCTTACGCAGCAACAACAGCAGCGTCACCAGTAGCAGCATCTCAGAAACGCCAGCTCGTTCCAAGGCAGGCTACACTGTGTATCACCGGTTTCAGTAAGAGGCACACCGCCGACAACCTCTTAAAGAAACTGAGGGAAATCATCGCCCAGTGACTTACCCCACTTAGACTCTCCTGGGGATTTGTGATATCTGACAACGCCACCAATATTGTGCGGGCATTACATCTGGGCAAATTCCAGCACGTCCCATGTTTTGCTCAAACAATAAACTTGGTGGTGCAGAATTTTCTGAAAAGTGACAGTGGCGTGCAGGAGACGCTTTGGGTGGCCCGAAAAAATTTCTGGCCACTTTCGCCATTCAGCGACTGTGTTCCGAAGACCGGAGCGCCAGCAAACACTCTTGAACCTGCCCCGCCATCACCTGAAGCAAGAGGTTGTGACGCGGTGGAACTCAACCCTCTATATGCTTCAGAGGATGGAGGAGCAGCAAAAGGCCATTCAAGCCTATACATCCACCTATGACATAGGCAAAGGAGGGGGTATGCACCTGACTCAAGCGCAGTGGAGAATGATTTCCGTGTTGTGCAAGGTTCTCCAGCCCTTCGAACTTGCCACACGTGAAGTCAGTTCAGACACTGCCAGCTTGAGTCAGGTCATTCCCCTCATCAGGCTTTTGCGGAAGCAGCTGGAGAAAGTGAAGGAGGAGCTAAGATGGAGCGATTCCGCTCGGCATGTGGGACTTGTGGATGAAGCCATTCATTCGCTTTGCTAGGATTCCAGGGTGGTCAATCTATTGAAATCAGACCACTAAATTTTGGCCACCAAGCTCGATCCTAGGTTTAAAGCCTATGTGGTGTCTCTCTTTCCGGCTGACACAAGCCTGCAGAGGTGCAAAGACCTGCTGGTGACAACACTGTCAGCTGAAGCGGAACGTGACAAGTCAACAGCTCCTTCTTCATTTTCTCCCGCAACTGGGGCTGCCAGGAAAAAACTTAGGTATCCTAAGCAACCCTCTGGCGGTGATACAGGGCAGGCAGGACCAAGTTTGGACATCTGGTCTGGACTGAAGGACCTGGCAACAATTTCTGATGTCTACTGTCATTGCATATGATACTGTCACCATTGACAGAATGGTGGAGGATTACATCAGTGACAGCATCCAAGTAGGCATGTCAGACAGTCCGTGCCTGTACTGGCAGGAAAAAGAGGCAATTGGAGGCCCCTGTACAAACTGGTTCTATTTTACCTGAGTTGCCCCCCCTCCAGTGTGTACTCCGAAAGAGTGTTTAGTGCAGCCGGGAACCTTGTCAGCGAAAGGCGTAGGAGGTTGCTTCCACAAAATGTGGAGAAGATGATGTTCATAAAAATTAATTACCAACTCTTCCAGGGAGACCATCCTCCAGAACGTACAGAGGGACCTGTGGTGGTGGATTCCAGCGGGGACGAGTTAATAGTCTGTGAGGATGAGGATGTACACAACACTGAAGAGGGCGAGGAATTGGTGGATGAGGAGGATGAGGACGACATCTTGCCTCCGTAGAGCCAGTTTGTGCAGGGACAGATTAATTGCCATCTTGTTTTGTGGGGGCCCAAACGAACCAATCATTTCAGCCACAGTCGTGTGGCAGACCCTGGCGCTGAAATGATTGGTTTGTTAAAGTGTGCATGTCCTGTTTATACAACATAAGGGTGGGTGGGAGGGCCCAAGGACAATTCCATCTTGCACCTCTTTTTTTTCTTTGCATTATGTACTGTTTGGGGCCTAGTTTTTCAAACTGCCATCCTGTCTGCCACTGCAGTGCCACTCCTAGATGGGCCACGTGTTTGTGCCGCCCACTCGTGTCGCTTAGCATAGCCTTTTGGACATAAAAACACTATTGTGAGGTGTGAGGTGTTCAGAATACACTGGAAATTAGTGGAAATTAAGGTTATTGAGGTTAATAATAGCATAGGAGCAGAAAAACCAACACATTCTGTGATTTTAGCTGTTTTTATTCTTTTTTTTAAAAAAAATACAGATCCAAAACACAAAACCCAGAACCCAAAACACGGAAGGGTGGTTTTGGCAAAACCAATCCAGATCCAAAACACGAAGAAAGATCCAGATCCAAAACCAAAACACAAAACACGAAAAGTGGCCGGTGCACACCCCTAGTTCATACCTTGGTCAGCCACTGAAGAGTAAAACCGACTGGATGAATCTTATACACCGTGGAGACCCTGAATACCGGAAACAGCTGCACAAGAAACTGGAAGTAGTTGCTGTGCATTTCATAGTGCGATCCAGCAACCAGGAAGTACTCAGTCATCCCGGTATCAGAGCAACAGAAGCTCTTGGCCGTGTTTACACTGTACATCTGACAAATGTTGAATGCTTCCATCTCCGAAGTTTGTTTTACACTGTTACAGGCCCTACTTCCTTCGAAGACTTTAGGACTGTGGACGGGGAAATTTTTGTCACACTTTTCGTGAGGCCTGCCTAAGGAGAGGTTTGTTGGAGGATGATGTGTAAACAAACATTCTTAAAATCCTGGGCAACGCCGGGTACTCCAGATAGTTTTTAATATATGTATTAACCCCAATCCAACCAATGGGATCAGTCATTGATTTGTGCATACAATTGATTCAGTGACAGGAGAAAATTCATTTATTTTCTTGCATGCAGGGAAAATACTGACTGTGTTTGCATGCAGCAAACAAATACTGGGGAGCTTTCTTTTTTCCTTCTACTATGAGCTCAGTGTAAGATGGGCATAATGGTACATCTGACATAGAGGAGAGGGATCTCATTTTCCAGAATGAGGTAGTCAAATGAGATGAAAGTGCGGGGGGTGAGCTCGGGGTGGCGCAGGACAGGGCTACCACATGCCGGGCAACTGTCAGTACTACCGTCATTATAATGTGGCACCGCTCACAAACCAATTGGAGCTCACGGGCCGGCATCCTCTGCTGATTGGCTGCCGGTCTGCGAGCACTGATTGGCTTTCGACCGGCACCACAATAGACTGACGGTGTCTCTGTGCCTCTCAAGGCCAGGATGCAGCTCCAAATCCACAAGAGCAGCAACCTAGCCTCCCTGCATCCTCTCCCCGGCACCCCCTCAAGTCCGGCACCCGGGTCACATGCCCCCTTAGTCCCCCCTAGTCGCGGCCCTGTATAATAACATATAGAAGCAACATAACTACTGTGCTTGCGTACACTGATCAGTTTGGTGTATGACATTTGTATATCACGCAGGGTTTGTGTGTGCTTTATCTGTGACTTTGTACGTGTGTAAAACCAATTCCTGTGCAGTTCAATGCATCTAGTACACTGGGGCTAGTGCAAGTGCTAATGATGGTTGCGTCCGTGGGCTTTTGGCATTTGGTTGGCTACATTCTAAATGCCCCTTGTTGTACAGTAGCAAGCGCAATGCTGTGCTACAATTTGTATTACATAGTATTCCAGCTTTTTAAATTGGATCAGGGTGATGAATTGTAGTTCAATTTCTCCTCACTTCTGCTCATTGAGTGGCACAAACAACATAAGTGCTGGGATGCTGGAAGGCATGACATTTACAGTAAGTGAGCAATGAGGGCAGATAGGAGTATTCATTTACTATGCACTGCCGAAAGTGCCAACAAGAAGAGTATTATAGCATTGTTGATACTGTAGTCAGTGTGAGATGTAGGATAATGGAATGGGCTATAATTAATTTCATACACAGTGTAAATAAAATAAAGTGGATAATATTCCATTGTGCCTGCCCCCAAATGAGCATACCAATGTGGTATGTGTAATACATGATTGATACATAATTATCTTGGTATAAACAGAAACATTAAAGATGTCATCTTTCCTTTTGGAATGGTATAGAGACGGAGAAACAGAAAGAATAATCTTATTATTTTGCCCACTCTGGATTTTTAGAGGTTATCATTTTTAGCCGTGTAAGTTCCCATTACACAGTAGCTTAATGCAATGTGTGGCTGGCCATATGAAATGGAACTGATTACATCCCCTGATCTGAATCCCCATTTATTTCTGGCAGTACAACATGTACAGCAAAGGAGACATTAGGAAATGTGTCACTTCTGGTTGTCCATACCAAATTTGAAGCATTAATATAATTACCAGTTTAGTCATTTCAGTTGCTTGTTTTATGCAGTGTTTTAACTCTTCTAGACAGCTCATTAATTCACATACAGTAAACAGTATACAGCAAAGAGTGGGGAAGTTGTGCAGTGAATAAAATAACACCTGTGTCTCTCAGTGATTGGAGAGATTGGGAGTTTCCCACTGTGATTCGGTAGTGCCACTTATAGAATTCTTTTGGGAGATCAGCCAGGCTATAGTGCAGGTCCTGTGCAGTGGCTTAACCAACTTTTGACATGAGGATGAGCAAAGACAGAAAAATGGGTACCCCAGACCCATCCAGACTATGATATTAATGAAGGTGCATGCAGTGGCATAACTTCATCCCAAACGCCTGGAGGCAGGTTATAATTTGGTGCCCCCCCCGGCACAGCCAATGACACTGTAATGTAGCATTTCACATACAGATACAATTTGAAAAGATGCTTGGCGTTACTGAGTCATTTTACGCTCACACGTTATGTGTAACGTGACTTGTAGCGCACAGAGAATAGATGTATGGGGACACATCTGTATATATTACTCACAGATAGGATAGTGACCTGTATGGGGAGCCCTCCTGATACCCCTGATAGAGGGGAAAACCACTTGATTTGGTGGCTCTGAGGACTGAGTTTAAGTCAAGATACTGTAAGACTGTCACTGTGGTGGAACTACAAATCAGAAAATGCCCAGTCTACTGCCGACTGCATTACATGCCGGGAAGTTGCTCCACCAATATCCAGTAGCGCACACGGGGGGGGTTTCTTAGTACCTAGAAACCCCCCTGATAGCCAACTTTGTTTTTCAGAGATGGAGACAGTCTTGTCTCCATCTCTGCACTAGCCATGGGTGCAATGGAGCTGCTGCAGCTCCACAGACAGAGAGCTCTGATTGGTAGAACTCATAGGATACGGGGGGATTGGGCCACCGGGAAAAGTTCCAGCTGGGCCGGCCCCATCGTCTCCTCTGCCAGGCCGGCTTACTACCTGCCAAGCCGGCTCAGGCTGCCTGCAGGCCCGCCGGCAGCAGTGCTTCCAGGGTTTGCGAAGCTGACACCCTTCCTCCCCACCACCTACACTCATTGGTGACCACCGGCGGCGGCAGTGGTAGCGCTCGGAGCCGCGGAATCAGTGCCTCAGCAATGGGGAGCTGTGGTAAGTGCATGGCAGGGGAAACTGACGGTGTGGAGGCTGCAGTATAGGATGGGCAGAATATCAGAGAGCTGTGGAAGCTAGTCACTGGCCTGGGGTTGAGTAGGATACTTTGATGTCTGCAGTGTGAGCTGAGAGCAAGGGGTTTGGTAATGGGCTGAAGGTGCAGCAGAGTGCTGTTGTGACTGCATAGGAAAACAAAAAAGCTCTGTAAAAAAAACTGGGGCACATGGATGGTTTACAAAATGTACTTTTTTATTTCATTTTTACACATCAAAATCATGTAATGAAAAGGGTATAGATGTACAGCGGTCTCCTTGCTATGTGTATGTAAAGTATGTACAGTATGCTGTGTGTAAGTTTTCTTGTGTGTGTATGTATAAATGTACAGAATGCATGCCGTGTGTAAGTATGCTTGTGTGTATGTAAGTATGCTTATGTGTGTGGGTGTGTCTGTGTGTAAGTATGCTTATAAATCGTGTGTGTATGCTAGGTGTGTGTATGTTTTAAATACATAGAATATATATCTATATACATATATATATTAGAAACCCCCCCTTAAAAATCCTGCATTTGCCACTGAGATCTGCCCCCCAGACTCAGTCGCTGGTGCCCCATGCCCCCGCCTCCCATGCCCTGTTACCCACAGCTCTAGGAAGAAGATCTGCAGCCTCACTTATGCTTAGGCCAGCCATTCAGGACTCTGCTGCGCGGATATGTGGTTATAGCTGTCGACAGGGAGGAATGGGACGGGTAGTTGTGGGTGAGGGGGACACCAGGACTCTGCTGCACGGGTCCATGACTAGGGCTGCCGCCAGGGAGGAGTGGGATGGGGAGGTTTTTTTTGAGGGGGTGCGCCAGGACTGCTGCATGGGTCCAAGCCGCAAGGGCTGCCTCCAGGGAGGATTGAGGCAGAGAGTTGTGGGTGTGGAGGGCGCCGAGCATGTCACACTGACATAAGAAGCTGCTGAGGAGCAGAGACACCAATGAGTAGGAACAGGCTGTCAGCTGCCACCTTCATAGACAGTCTGACACAGAGCTCTCCACTAGTGTATGGTGGCTTCTCAGGTGCCATGTATTGGGCAGCCATGACGGTACAATCCGGGTACAGAGTTACAGCCCTAAGTGGGTTGAATATATTGTGGGCAATGAAAAAGGTGCCCCATCAATACTGGCACCCAGTGGCAGGCGCTTTCATTGTCACCCATAGTTCTGCCCCTGACTCTTTACATAACCTCTACAACTTTTTATAATTACATCTTAATTGGACTGCAGGCTACCAATACTATAGACTACCCATACCTGGTACCGGGACTGCTTGTTAGACACTGGGGACAAATCCGGATTGTTCCCAGTGCACCACAAGGTTACTTACATCCATTATCTGGTACGCAGGCCTCTCTGGGCTGAGCTATTTGCTACCTCACATAATTTTTTTTATATATGTACAGTATATGCCAAATTAATATGGCTGTTGTTTTACATATATATATATATATATATACATATATATATATATATTTGTATATATATATATATATATATATATATGTATATATATATATATATATATATAATTTTATATTGTCTGTTTTATACATGTGATACTATTATAAATGTTATTATTGTCTGGCTATTATTAGCCTAATAAATTCTATATATTTTATATATACAGAATTATGCTATGTTTCTCTTTTTTCTTTTTCCATATATATGAAAATATTATTGAAATTGAGAACTACGAGAGGAGTACCTTGTTTTTATTTCTTTTCACCACGGTTTAGCCACATTGGGTGTTGCACATTACTGTTTATATTGCATTACATTTTGGGTATTTAAGGTGACCTAAGTGCTCCACCTAGGCTGCTTCTCCTGGAATGCTAGGATGTTGTATTGAACATACTTGTTGCATTCTTATTGTAACTGCAATAAACATATCCAGGGGCGGATTGGGAAATTAAACTGGACCTGGAAAAATGTGTCAAAGTGGCCATATGTGTGCGCGCCGAAGACCCGCGGCCAAAAAAGTGGGTGTGGCTTTGTGGAAAGAGGTGTGGCCTAATGTAAAAAGCCAAACCCAGGAGCTGATGGGTATGCCCACAGTCCCTCTCTCTAGCGAATAAGCACAGCGAGCATGTGAATGATCATTTTCTTACCTATATGATTTCTCTGCAACGGGGAACCTCTGAAGAAATTGATTCTCCCTGGACAGGCAGCGTCTTGAGTTGGTATTCACTATTCATTCAGGAGATCACATGGTCAGGAAGCCGCCTGTATGTGTCGCAATAAAACCAATGTCATTATCATGCAACAGAGGTTCAACCAGATAATAAATGTGGGTTTCCATATTAAACAATTTTATATTAATAAAATATATTTGCTCATTTGGTACCATTTGCATCAGTAAATGATTTAATTAGAATTGTTGTCTTATTGATGAGTACTGTTCCCCAGTCATTTCTTCTAATAGTACCGGCGGTCCTACCATCCTCTATGTGTGTCTCCAGCACCATCGCCTAAGTGTGTCCCCAGACCATCCCCCATGTGTCTTTTCAGCACCATCCTTCTGTGCCTCCCAAATACCATCACCCTGCGTCTCCCCAGCGTCATCATTCTGTGTCTCCCCAGTGCCATCATCCTGCATCCTGCCCTAGCACATAATAACCCTCCTCCCCGCAGATCATCATCTCCCCTTAACACAGAATAGCCACCCACACACAGATCATCTCCCTTAGTACAGTATAGCCCCCTCCCACTCAGACAGATCATCCCCCTTAGCACAAAATAAAATAGTCCCCTCCCCCACAGGCAGATAATCTCCCATTAGTACAGAATAACCCCCCCAAGACAGACAGATCATCATCCCTCTCCCATCCCAAACTAGTACAGAATATCCCACCCATCCCCCAGAGACAGATTCTCATCTCCCTATCAGCCAGTCTGTTTTTAAAAACAAATAAGGCATGACTCCTGCAGCAGGTGCCAATGGAAGCCTCTGACATTTTTGTTTGTCTGTCTCCCAGCCCCGTTCTGCCTGAGTCCCCCAGGCAGCCAGCCCCGATTGTCTGCTCTCCACTCTGCCCCCTCCTTAGGCTGTGAAGTTAAACTTTAACTTCACAGCCTGGGGAGGGGTCAGAGTGGAGAGCAGACAATCGGGCTGGCTGCCTAAGCGGCCCCTTTACTTACCCCACTTGCCACCGCCAGACGCGGATCCACTGCTCTCTTTTCTGGGTGCTGGCAGCGTAGGAGACAGCTCCCTTCCAGGTGGAGTTGTGAACAGTAAGTAAAGCCCCTTCTTGCGAGAAGAGGTGGGCCGCAGGCAGCAGAGCACTAGACTAACTGTGACAGGCAGCTGGGCTGCCTGTCATGCTAACAAAGTGACAGCCAGGTGACGCAATTCAGGGGGGCGGGGCCACAATTATCAAGCAGCCCCACAGAGCAATCGGCCCACCGGGATTCTTCCCAATAAAAGTAAAAGCCAATCCGTACCTGAACATATCCCCACTATCGCAAACTGACAATAAATGGTCAAAGGGGAGGCACAGTCCTTGACTAGATTCAATCAGGATCAGTGGCATAACGTGGGCAGGAAGGGTGGGGCATGTGCCCTGGGTGCCATAACAGTCCTGACAGAGGGGGGCTGCCCAGAGCCATCTGTTCATATAGGGGCCCAGGCCATTTTGGCCGGTAAACCCCCATAGGATGCTCCTGCAGCCAGGCTGGATGTCAAAAGGGGCGGCGGTGGTCGTCTGACTCTGATCCCCCCCCCCCACAAAGATCTGCTGTTTACACCCGGTCACCTCTGCGTAACCTGCATCCAGGCTCCCTCTCTCCCTGCTGCTCGGCTGCTACTTGTCCTCGGCGGGAGCTGAGCTGTCAATCTGGGCGGCACCGACTGAGCAGAGCTTTAGCCCTGCTCTCTGCCCCCAGAAATGAAGGCAATGGCACTGCTCCACTAGCCACCAATGCCAAGCAGCAACATGGAGGACACCACAGAAGCCCACCACAAGCTCACAGCCTGAGGCTGCCAGTAAGTGTGATGATAAAAATTTTTATGTTTGTTTTTTTCATATGGTGGCCTATATGTGTGTTTTTATTTTGTGTGTGTATGTGTGTGTGTGTGTGTGTGTGTTTTTTCCCCTCATGTGGGGCCCAGGATAGCTATTTAAATATAACCCACACTACAAGCAACACAATTACTACCCCTGACCAGGAGGAACATATTGGACATGCCCACTAAGTGCCGAACCTGGAAGAAGCATCCAACACATTAACAGCAAGGAATGTCTGTTTCACTGGCAAGAGATCTGAAAGAAAACTGACCAGGTTTTGCGACCAGCCCGGACTCTCGGCTCACACTATTATCCCACGAGAGGACTTCTGCATTAAGACGAGCATCAGTACATCATCCACAACCGGAGTGTATACTATCACCACAGGTCTCCAATCTTTTTCTCCCTCTTCACAGATGAACAAGGTACTGTAGGAGATGCGCGCACCATAGGAACACCTTTTTTTATTTCCTGAATCCTAAATTACAAATGTGGACATTTGATAGCTAGAAAAATGTAATTCTCCGATATCAGCATATACTAAAGGACATTTTTTAAACGTGGAAACTTCAACCACAGCTGCTGTTTAAATAACTGAGGAAACAATTTGCTGCATTGTGCACAAACACAATTTGTAACTTTCTTGCACCAACTCATGAGACGATATTTGGATTAACGAGGAGAACATAACAATATGATTTTTCTTTTATTAGTCATTTTTGTATATCTTTAGCATTGTGCAATCTGATCTTTGAACACTTTTATGTTTATGCTTGTTCATTTGATTTTTAACATCTGTATCTTCTTCTACTGTATATGTGCATTAAAATTGCTTTCATTCTATACGGTACCTACACATTTTTTATGTAAGTAAACTCACTCACTTCGTTTACCCTACGATTAACCTCTTATATCTACCATCTGACATACACAGTACACCAATACCCCCATATCCTAATATTGCTTGCGCCCTGTAAGGCCTATCCACATATTTCTATTTTAGTTAATTGATTGAAAAGTAATTAGACTGATGTTTTTATTCAGAATCAGATGACTCCACAGGATCTGAAAATTTTTCTTTTTCAAAGCAGCATCCTTGAAATTCAATAAATTTTTTGCAGCGTTTCAACAACGATTCAAAGACGTGCAGTACACGGTTTTGTGACATAACTTTTAGTGTTGCAGCTGTGGCATTTTTCACTTCATTATCTGTTGAGAACTTTTTTTCACGCAGTTGTTTTTTAGGGTTGGGAATGCCCAGAAATCACAGGGCACTAAGTCCGGGCTATATGGAGGGTGTTCCAGTGCTGTCCCATTAATTTCAGTCAGTGCTGCCAAATGCAACAGCAGCAACATGTGGTCGGGCATTGTCTAGGAGCAAACAACACTGTTTCTTCAGCAAATGTGATCTTTTCTTCCTCATGGCTCCAAGCAAATGGGTTTTCAGGACGTTTGCATAGTAGTCACCATTAATTGTCTATCTACGGGAAACCCAGTGCTGTAGGATCATACTGTGCACATCAAAGAACAGCAGAAACATGACTTTACACCCCAAAGGAATCACACAGACTTTTTTTGGGCGGAGGTGAATTTGCTTGATTCCATACACTGGACTGGTCGGATTCCGGATCATAATGACAAATCCACGATTCATAACACATCACAATCAATGTCAGGTAATTGGCTTTCTTCTCCGACATTCGAACAGTGTTCTTGCACGATTCAACTTGTCGTCACATCTGCTCTTCTGTGAGATTTCTAGGTACCCACCTGGCACACACATGATATATTTCCAGTTCCTTTGTCACAATATGCTGAACCCGTTCTAATGAGATGCCAAGTGAAGCCGAAAGTTTGCATAAAGTAACCTTCTGTCATCTCCCCTGCTTTGGCAATGTTGATATGTCAGTCACTCGCATATTAACCTCTTTGAAGTGCTTCCGCCACTGAAATTAGGGATGTGCGCCGGACCATTTTTGCCGGATTTGGATTTGGATTTGGTTCTAATTCGTCGTCCGGCTTTGGATTTGGATTTGGATTTGCCAAACTGCGGTGACTGGCTTTGGATTTGGATTTGGATTTGGATATTTTTACAAAAATTGACAAAAAAAGCTAAAATCACATAAATTGGTCTTTTTTTTCTTCCTAGAGTATTATTAACCTCAATAACATTAATTTCCAGTCAATTTAGACCATATCACAGCTTATAATATTGTTTTCAACATTATTGGCCAAAGGTTGCAGTGAGCTGACTGGTTACTAAGCGACAAAGCAGCGGCACAACGACACAGACACCACAGTATAAAGCACATCTATGACACATTGCCACACAGCAGTGGCAGAAATGAAAAGTAGTGCACCCACCCAGTGGGGTACGGCCAGCAGAGTCACAGTACTTGTTTACAAAGTGGGCTACGGCCCTAGGAGTCACAGTGCACAATCTTATTAGCATTACACCGCACATAGGGCCTGATTCACATTACACCATAAAGTAGTGTCTCTTATTTATGTTACGACACACAGTAGTGCCCCTTTTACACAATGCCCACAGTAGTGACCCTTTTACACAATGCCCACAGTAGCGGTGTCCCTTACACAATGTCCCCCAGCAGTGGTGCCCCCTATGCAGTCCCCTTAGTAGTACGGTCCACTATGCAGTGCCCCCAGTTGAATGCTCCCCAGTAGTATGCCCCCCATTAGCAGGCCCCCCCAGTAGTATGTCCCCCATTAGCAGGCCCCCCCAGTAGTATGCCCCCCATTAGCATGCCACCCAGTAGTATGCCCCCCCAGTAGTATGGCTCCCCCAGTAGTAGGCTGCCCCAGTAGCAGGCCCCCCCAGTAGTAGGCTGCTCCAGTAGTAGCCCCCCCTGTAGTATGGGCCCCCCCTGTAGTATGGCCCCCCCTGTAGTAGGCCCCCCCAGTAGTATGGCCCCCCCAGTAGCAGACCCCCCCCCAGTAGTATAGCCCCCCCCAGTAGCAGGCCCCTCTGTAGTATGGCCCCCCCAGTAGTATTGCCTCCCCCAGTAGCAGACCCCCCCCCAGTAGTGCAGACCCCCCCCCAGTAGTATAGCCCCCCCAGTAGCAGGCCCCTCTGTAGTATGGCCCCCCCAGTAGTATAGCCCCCCCCCAGTAGCAGACCCCCCCAGTAGTGCAGACCCCCCCCCCAGTAGCGCCCCCGGACCTTTGACAAGTAAAAAAATAAAAAAAATAAAACTTACCTGTATCCCCGCTCCCGCGCCGTCCGCTCTGTCACACGCTGAGGAGGGAGCCGGAAGACGGAGCTCATGTGTGAGCTCCAGCCGGCTCCCTCCGTGCAGCAGCCAATGAGAGTCTGTGTGACTCTCATTGGCTGCTGTAACAAACACACAGCTGCCGCTGGCGGCTGTGTGTCTGTGTCTGTGTAGGGCAGAGCGCTATCACTGCGCTCTGCCCTACACGCGAGGAGACCTGATGTCGGATTCTCTAGTGAGAATCCGACATCAGGCGGCCGCCGTTCGGCCCCGAACGGGGATCCGAGTCAGGCGGTGAACACCCGAACAGGGTTCGGGTGGACTCGGATCCCCAATGTTCGGAGCGGTTCGGATTCCACAGAATCCGAACCGCTCATCTCTAACTGAAATACTGCAAAACGGATAACTGTTTCTCCACCGTATGCTTGCCGTAACATTTCATGTGTTTTTTCCGCTTTGTCCAAGTTTAACACAAAATTCATTCACACATCTCTGACGTAATCTCACAGACACGTCTTCCTCATCCGCCATGACGAAACGTGTGTGTGTATGTATATATTTGTGGCATGTATATATATATATATATATATATATTTGTTAAGGACCTGCACACACTGTAGCAATATTCTGGCGTGCAGCATCAGTAAGACAACAAGATGCTGTTTGCTTACTTATATAAAAGAAGGTAGAGGGGCGCTCATCATTTCCAGCTGTATCAGAATTGCAATTGTTTATAGTTTATATAGCACCAGTGTTAAGATCGAAATGTCCAATGTTTCGGCCTCATTATGGACCTTTTTCAAGTTTAGCAATGCCAGGAAACCACTCCATAAAATATATGACCACAATTGGTGATTCATGAAAAAACCTTGGAGTTCTGCCTGATTCTGCTGCTGTGTTTGGAGGCTATAGCAACTCTCCGGGAGGGCACCCAGGTATTTTAAGTACATAGGGTCTGATTCAGCAAGGAACGCAGAGGAGAATTTGCACACGGTCGGATGATTGTTGCGGTCTGCGCATGCATATGCATAATTAAGCCCCTGTGACGGCATACACAGCCTAAGCTATCACTGCTTGCAGGAAGTTTAGCAGTTTGTGAGTGAGATCTGGTCAACCACAACTCAGGGTTGCCTACCCTCCTGGTAGTCGCGGGAGGCTCCCAATTTTTTGGGTAACCCCCCATTCCTAGTGAAGTGGGCAGAATGGGGAGAATATTCCCTGTGATCGGCGGGTCCGGAGGTAGGCGACGGCTCTAATGGCGCGATTCTATGAGAATCGCGTAATTTGGCCCCGTCCCTATTTTGAAAAAGCACCGTTCATGGCAAATTGCCGCAAGGGGGTGGGGATTAATGAAGCTAACCATCCGTCCCCGTCCCCAACTCCGCCCACTTGTGTCTACTCCCTGGCTTCTCCCGGGAAAGGAACAGAAGTAGTCGGCAAGTATGCCACAACTGTGCGTATGGGTCCGATGGTTCTCGATGTTAGCAATTTGTTTGCTGTTTTACTAGCTCTTATGGCTGTGAGTTAAGGTAAGTGGGCAGCTTTATGTAGAGCTGGGCGTCTGCATCTTGTGCTGCGGTGGCATTGCGATCGCATTAATTTGCATCATTTTGCAGCGGCCGGGGTCCGTGTGTGTGCAGTCTTGCAATTCGTGCTGAATCAGGCCCATAATGTGGAGTGCAGGTCAAATTTTTTGCTTATACAGTATATATATTATATATATTTAATACTGATGTGTGGTCAGGTGAGGCAGAGCCTTTCCTGTCATACTTAGGTATATTCCAGAGTTTTGTCTTTAAAAAGAAAGATGTAAAGAAAATATTATAATTATCTTCTTTGTAATAATTTTTATAGTCAATACTCTGGAGTAAAAAGTGTATGGCAGGTGAGGCACTGCCTCCCCTGTCTAACTTTTCCGCACATCCCTGATCAAAACACATCAAATTTCAAGCACTATATACTGCTGCACCTTTGTATTGTGCCCACATGAACCCTCAGGTTCATATATGTATCTGTAAATCTGGCTCTGATGCTAGTCAGTGCCTCCCCAGACATTTACCTCACAGCACGTCATATATATATATATATATATATATATACAGTGTGTGTGTATATATACATATATATATATATATATATATACACACACTGTGGCAATATCAATATCAAGCTAGGTGGCGATAGTGAGCGATGTATTCTATGCTGGGGCTGGAGGGATCTGCCCACACAGGGAACAAAAAGGAGGTGTGACCACACCTAAGGGCTGCCTTGTGTACAGAGCTCATGTGAGGCTAACAATGCAGACCACTCAGGTTGGCAGAAGAGACAGTCCCCCATGGGGATTGTAGCAGCCAAAGAGCCCAGTGAACCAGCAGAGGACAGTTGGGGGCCATGAGGCCAGTGTCCAGACCTACAAGAGGCAGGGAGGACCACAATACTCAAAGACTGTTTGTGTGAAGTTATGGAAACCAAGCCAGGTCAGGAGGCCAGTGTCCATAATTGCATGCGGTGTAGGGAGGACCACAAGAGAGACTTTGTGTGAAGGCCAGGAGGCCTTATATATGTGTATATAATTGTGAGAGACAGGACTGAGACTTATGAGAGGCTGTGTTACATTAGCAGATTAGCTGCCCATAATAGTCAGGGTTCAAGAAGTGAGGTAGTGCCCTGAATGGGGGCTAGGATTTTGTTAATTTTTTGTTCCTTAGTGCTGACAGTAAAGCTCTATTTTGTTTGATTTAAACTTACACAAGCTACGTGTGGACCCGTATTATGCACCTAAATATTGTACCTCTATTATCACAATACATATAAAAACATGGTTCAAACATATAATATAACTATTTGCATTGGTTTGCAATAATTAGATTTAAGGCAAGGCTCGGTTCATACTAAATGCTGCTTTGAACCTAGTGGCTATATTGCTGGAATCACATCGGTAACAGCAAATCTGATTACATTTTTCCCCCATTGTGTCAGAAATAAACTGTTTTTTTAAACTACTGCTATAGGGCCTGATTCTTTACCATTCGCAACCGTGATTACGCACGAAATCGGCCAATTGTTGCGTATGCACTGCAGAGCGCGTGCTTCAACTAGCCATTGCGATTGGGACTGCGATCGCAGTGACTACGCAGACCCATCGCAGAGTGATTGACGGAAAGTGTCGTTTGTGGGTGGTGCCTGGGGGTGGTCGGGAAACGCAGGCGTGCCAGGATGTTCCAACGTCGTTGCAGGGGTGTGAATGAATTAGCCACTGCCATGGCCTACGCAGCATAGCCTACGATGAAGCTAACAATTCTGAGTAAGGTCAGAGCTTGTGCAAGCGTGCGTGAGGCTGCGATGGTACTCCATTGCACCGATGGTTTGCAGTCTTGCTAAACATTATGGATGTGTGTAAGGTAAGGTGGGTATTCCTGTGTAGTGCTGCGAGGGCATAGCGATCCTAGTGGATTAGCATACTATCACAGTTGAACTGTGGGCCTGATTCAGAGCCGGACACTATTTGCGCTCGCTCGTTCAGAAAAAGGGGCTGGCTATTTAAATTGAGCGCTCGCTCTTTGCGGTCTGTTGACGCCTCTATGTCTGAGCGAGCAAACGAAACATGCGCTCACTATTTTGTAAGGACGCCCCCTGGCCACTCGCATCATACGTCATCTCCGCTATTTATTAGATTAATCGAGTACATCGAAAGGCGTCTGAACTGCTCGCAGTGCTTGTGGTTGGATTTTCCTACCGCAATCATGTGAACAGTTCAGGCTAAGAAACAACCAAGTGACGTGGCCGATGACGCTGCTTTGTTAATTATGCACACCCTTAAAATGCCCGTTTTGACCTTTTGGCACGCCTGCGTTCGGATCTCCACTCCCCGTTTTCAAGCACCTTCCCCTGTTACCACCCACAAACGCCTCATCCTGTCACTCAAATTAGCAGGCACTCGCTATTTTGCGAGCGCTCGATTTCCAAACGCACTGACTGGTTGGCGCATGCGCATTACGACCCATACGCATGCGCAGATGTGCGAACATCGCTCGGAGCGAACGAGCGGCCGCTTACGAGCGGCTCTGAATCAGGATCTGTGTGCGTAATCGCTATTGCATTCGCTGTTGCGAACCATAGTGAATCAGGCCCATAGTTCATGTCACCCCTCTCATTTATATACATTTCTTGTAGCAAATGAGGTAGAGGAGACAGGTGGAAATATTAATAGGTAATCATAGTACAGTAATAGCTAAGACTATATAGGAACATCTGTGAATATAGATGAAATAGACTATACTTCTCACTCTGTAATCACGTCACAGGTAATTGGTGATCCACGTGAGCTAATGCTACAATATAGACTGATTGATCTGATTTAAAAATATATATTTTTGTACACACAATGCACAAGTCAGTAAGGGATGAATGTGTCTTTCATAATCTACCTCCTACTCCACAAAAATAACTTACTTATAGCAACAGCTTGAAACAAAGCCAAAGCTGGAGTGAGAGGGAGGGCAGCATTAGACACATAATGGAAATAACACATTATAATGTACTTTTGTATAGAGGGTATCTGGTGAGAAGTGAAGGTGGTATTACAAAGGGGAATTGTGTTATAAAAGAGAAAGTACTGTATGAAGAAGTATAAGCCACAGAGAAGTTTTAGAACCATATAAGGTGAGTTTTACCCATGCTGACAGTTATATCTTTCATCACAGAGCAGTGTCAAAATGAGCTATGTAACACTAGTGACATCACTGTTCACCAAAAATAAAGGTCTGGTTACACTCACTGTACATTACATGCCATTTGTCTATTTTAATACTCCGAAAATAATAATTTGGTAGGTACTCTAAAATTTATCACAACAAATCATGATAGTGAGGTAAATATACAATTAGGGCCTGATTCAGAGCCGGACGCAATTAGCGCTCGCTCGTCCAGAAAATAGGGGTGGCTATTCAAATGAACTGTTCACTCTTTGCGGTCTGTTCACGCCTCTAGGTCTGAACTAGCGAACAAAACTTGCGGTCGTTTTTTTGAACAATACGCCCCCTGGCCGCTCGCATCCTACGTCATGTTCGCTATTTATTAGATTAATCAAGTACATCGACCAGCGTATTAACGGCTCGCTATTCTTGGGGTTGGTTTTTGCTACCACAATCATGCGAGCAGTTCTGGCTATAAAATAACCCAGTGACGTGGTCAATGATGCTGCTGTATTAATTATGCACACCCATAAAACGCCCGTTTTGACCTTTAAGCACGCCTGCGTTCGGATCTCTACTCCCCGTTTTCAAGCACCTTCCCCTGTTACCACCCACATACGCCTCATTCTGTCACTCAAAATAGCAGGCATTCGCTATTTTGCGAGCACATGAATTTCGACCGCACTGACTAGTTCGCGCATGCGTATTACGATCCGTACGCATGCGCAGTTGGGCAAACATCGCTCGGAGCGAACGAGCGGCCGCTTACGAGCGGCTCTGAATCAGGCCCTTAATCCAAAACCTGAGCTCTATTTCTATAATACCCAGTCAACCAATAAAGCACTAAGGGGCATATGTATCAAAGCTTGATGTGAGATCAAATTGTGAGATATATATCACCAACCAATCAGCTTCTAACTTACATTTTGCAGGCTGTGTTTAAGAAATTATAGTTTGGAGCTGATTGGTTGGTGATATATATTTCTCAATTTTATCTCACATCAAGCTTTGATACATATGCCCCTAAGAGTTGTAATATGTGTCCAGTCATATGTATAGAATTTGGCTAACAGGGGGCTTAGCGAAGCAGACCTACATAGGAATTTGTAGTAATCCCAGAGGTACACCGCAAAACTCATGGAAAATTAGTATGTAAAAATGGAGCCTATTGGATAAAGAAGGAATAATTTTCTAATAGAACATGTGAAATTTATAATCGTTTAATGAAAAACAAATTCACTTACATCCAGTTGCTTATGCAGCAAGCCTAAGACACTTATATGGATGTCCCGCATTTATACAAAGATATCTGAGTTAGCCCTTCCAAGTGTACTATTGATAAGAGTATCACTGGAACCAACTATCTGCAACGGGCTCTCTAAAACACCTGTCCACCATCTCCAGCACATACTAGTTTTACCTACTGATATGTATAGAATCTGACTATTAACACTTCTTGTCAACTTACGCTGAAAGCAAAATAAGGTAAAGTAAGTTACGTCTATCATCAGTGCAGATATATGTCTTTCTAAAGTAAGTATATATTCAGTTAATGTATACTCATATACTCGAAATGACTGCATTACTTTAGATACAGCAAACACAATCATTGGATTGCTTATGTCAAAAATGTTGTACCGTTTTTAGTATAAAATGTAACTAGTTTAAAACTAGTGTTCTCCTGCCCTCTTGTGGTGATAGTTATTGTTGGACAACACAATAAGAAAATGTTGTTTTAAAATAATCAACAATTAAATAAAAACTGTCCCATTTACTGGTATGTGCACTAGAAGTTGAGAAATAGGCATCTATTCTTAATAAACAACTTTTGTGTGAAGGGATGGCAAAATAGCACATTTCTAAATGCTGGTGTATTTCCACGTATTGCGATTTGGACCCGTATTCATTTAGAGGCGAAAAGCCACGACCGACGAAAAAATTTTGCAGATGCACAGTTTTCGTCTGTTTCCGATGTATCGCCCTATTCAATTCCTGGACGTTTTCGCCTTGGCGAAAACTCCATGGGCAAAAGCAGGCAAAAAAGTTTCTCCACCCAAAGGCAGGAGAAAAGATGTGCCAAATCCATATTTTGGGGTAAAAATGTGGGGACTTTGGGCCTGATTCAGAGCCGGATGCTCTGAAAGAGCGCTCGATCTGAATCAGGGCTTTTTTTTTTTTTTTGTGCGGCCTCCTGGCCACTTGCATAGCTGTGGGTGACCACCCATAGCTATTGCGAGCGGCCAGGTGATGGTCGCAATGGTCTCGACCATCGGGGCTTGCGACGAGACCCTTGCAGTAGGGTCTCGTTCCCGCAAGCCCCAGTGAGCTTCTGGCTCTTAATAGAGCCGGAAGCTCACCACTGACATCACTTGTGATGTCAGTGGGGCCACCCCCAAACGGCAGGTGTATCGTCGGGAACGCCTCCGTTTGGCCACCCACCCCCCTGCCCGCCTCCAAAACGGGGTGACCTGTCGATCAACATCGACAGCCGCCCCTTTTTGGTGCGAGACCCGGAACGACGGAGCACCTGTCGCTAGCCGGGTCTCGTGCATGTGCACGTCGGAGCCGTCTCCGGCGTGCGCATGAGCAGAGGCCAAAAATCGACCCGCTCGAGAGCGCATAGCACTTACGAGCGGGTCTGAATCAGGCCCTTTGTTCACAACCCTTTGGACACCCCCCTAAAGACTAATTAGGCAAAAAAAAAAAATTATTATCTTAATTCACCACAAAAATGACATGTCATTTTGGGTCGAAAATGTAAAAAGTGGATCTAAAGGGACAGGTATTATGGGGTGCTGTATGGATGGGGTAGGTGTGTTAAAGATATCAGGGGGCTGCAACAGGTGTATTTAAAAAAAAAAATTAATCGGCACTTTATAGACACAAAAATATACTAGTACCCATTTACATGTACCCCCTATTTACCTACAGCAATTATTATTTTTCCCAAATAAAATTGCTTTCCATCATGTTTTCACACTAACATGTAACAGCCCTTTGACTCAATTTAAGTACCCTAATTACTTTTATTATGGTTATTAATAAACTTCTATATTGATTCCCTGTGTCAGTTATGCCTTTTATTAGGAGGTACAGACTGATCACCCCCAAGAAAGCTCTCCTTTTTGCTAGTTTTGCTATTCGCTGCATTCACACAATGTGTTTTCGCCTGTTTTGCAAGTAAATAGGGTGAAAAGCTGGGACGCGCGTTGTGAAAGTATGTGAAAACTTTGCTTCAAAACAGGCGAATAACGTGAAAACATCACGCGTTTCACCGATCTCAGCTTTTCGCAGCTAATTGAACCCAGCCCTTGGTCAGTAAATTCCCATCAGCATTATTGTCACATACTTTCAGTTTCAGGTATTGTTTAATTTATTATATTTCACATTAAGGTCTTATTCTGAGTTGGACGCAAAGTGCCAGCTTATGCGCGTCTTCCAGATTTACTACCGTATTCTATGTATCCATCCATCTATGCAAGTATTCGTCTGTCTTCATGTGTATGCATTGCTCCTCCCATTGTTTCTCTGTCTGCAGCATTCACCATTAGCATCGGCACTTGTACCCACCCCAAGCTGGCTGCAAGACATCCATCTGAAGCAGGAGTCCCATCTCCATCCGCACACCTTAAACAAAAATGGAAGTTGGGTTACGCACCCACAAAGCTCCCATGACACTCACACAAGATGCATCTATTCCATGCATCCACACAGTAACCGCCCAGTTGCTGCCGAGAGACCTCATGGGGACCTAGGCAAGATACTGGTTTAGGGGAAACAACACCATTGATCCATCCTTGCAAAAAACTGTTTCTAGACAAACTTGATAAAAATGTGAAGCTTTAAAGTGCCCTTGTCCCACTACACTTGAAAACTAATACACATGTACAGCCATTGCCAAAAGTTTTAAGAATGACACAAGTATTGGTTTTCACAAAGTTTGCTGCTTCAGTGTTTTTAGACCTTCTTGTCAGATGTTACTATGGTATACTGAAGTAAAATTACGAGCATTTCCTAAGTGTCAAAGGCTTTTATTGACAATTACATTAACTTTATGCAAAGAGCCAATATTTGCAGTGTTGACCCTTTGGCTCAGAGAACAAAAACATCTAAATTTTGGATACATGGCCAGGAAACTCCCCAGAACTTAATCCCATTGAGAATTTGTGGTCAATCCTCAAGAGGCGGATGGACAAACAAAAACCCACAAATTATGACAAACTCCAAGCATTGATTAGGCAATAATGAGCGGCCATCAGTCAGTATGTGGCCCAGAAGTTGATGGACAGCATGCCAGGGTGAATTGCAGAGGTCATAAAAAAGAAGGGTCAACACTGCAAATATTGACTCTTTGCATAAACTTAAAAAGCCTTTGACACTTAGGAAAGGCTTGTAATTTTACTTCAGTATACCATAGTAACATCTGACAAAAAGGTCTAAAAACACTGAAGCAGCAAACTTTGTGAATACCAATATTTGTGTCATTCTCAAAACTTTTGGCCATGGCTGTATTACAATACTTATTCATGAGCGGGTGCACGGTTAAATGTATGTGTCTGTATGTCTGTGTTCATGTGTGTATAGGGCCGCAGAGAGCTGTTCAGGGCCCTGGCATTGCTCAGGGGGTGTGTCCTAATGTACAAAGGCATGGCCATGCAAGCTTGCAAAAAAAAGGAATACTTGATGTGCCCCAAAGCTCCACAGGGGGGGTTCTTCGGCCAGGGTCAAATCCATGGGTAGTGCAATCAGTGTTTGCTCCCCCCCCCCCTCCCACATACCCAGAGGAGACTGATCAGTGGCCGCAGCCACCCTGGTCTCACCGCAGCCCAGCACACAGTTGCATGTGCTGGACTTGGAGATACTGCCAACCAAATTCATGAAAATTTAAAGCGGCACTCTCATTTACTGCAAAGCATGCTGCTTTAAATTTTTTGCTCCAACCCATAGACAAGCTGCAGCTTACAAAAGTAAATCTACTTTTGTAAATATAGTCCATAGTCTCAATGAAATTCTCAACTGCGCTGTTGCTTTTGGCAAAACTAGCCTCAAATGTTTTGATTGTGGATTTCTATAAAAATGTATAAAAACAGCTATCGTGTAAATCTGGGAAAAACCACAAACTAATATAATAGCTAAGGCGCCAGTGTGGGTGCACTGTGTGTTGTATCATTTACATATATTGCACAAAATGTATACATCCGCCTCTTGAGAAAGCCGCCAAGTGCGGAGAAACGTGTTGAGGACACGGTGTGTTTTTCCGGTGGTATGACTCCATCCCTAATTGTATGCTGAAGTGCGAGGAATTTGCCTGTCCTTTCTTTCCCTCCCAGCGGTTGACATGCTGGTTGGAATAGAGTGGCTTGCCGGGATCCACGTGAGGGACGCAGGTGATTTGCATCACGGGACTACCAGTGCTCAGGAGGGGTCAGTCCCTGCTCCATTTACCCCTCAAGGAAGCTTTAACGGCCACGGACGCCGCAGATTACTGACCGCCGGAGCGGTTCAGAGAGAGGGAGACCCTGTCGGGCACTTGCTCCGCTTTTTCCCTGGGGCACTGCCGGTGGCCACGGGGGCTGCTGCTTATCATTCATCATTGCCGGAGTGGTCTGTCATATTGGAGGAGTGTGAGTACTGTTGAGCCCTTATATACATCTATTGCTGCTCCAGTACTGCTCGACCATCAGCATATACCCCACCTTGAAGTTTAGCTCACACGTACTGTGTTTTGACACAAATGTTGCTATAATTATCAGTCTGTGGTCCGTCTGTTACACAGTGTCACTATTACTGGGAACATTATCTTTATCATTGGATGCGGAGCCACTACTGTACAAAGTCTCTATTATTTGATCTGGAAAGGGACTTTGGCACCTTGCATTAACAAGGGAATTGGAGTTCATTATCTACCGGCTGCTATATTTATATGTATAATTATCATTTTGTGCAATATATGTTTTTTAGGATTGTTTTTCTTTAGAATCCCATTCAGGGATTATTCACATATTATATGTGCATATTAATAAATACCAATTAAAATTTTACTTTATACTAATGATTTTTTACATTTAATATCTTACTTATCTGCTGTGATTAATCAGCGCCGTCTATCTACTGTTTGTGTTTTGATCGTGTAAATCTGGACCTGTTTTTGTTTTCACAGTATTTTAAAATAAATAAAATGAATGTTTAATAATTTCCAGTAATTTTTGACCACCTCACAGCTCACAATATTGTTTTCACCAATATTGATACAAGACTGCAGCGAGCTGACTGACTAAACTGAGCAACAGAGCGGCAGCACAAACACGTGGCAGTTTAAAAGAATATAGCACATCTATGAAACATAGTGACATAGTCAGGATGGCAACTTATTAACTATACAACTCTCAAGAATGTTTTCATTAATCAAGAACTATGGGGGAGATTTAATAAAGCTTGGCGAGAGATAAAATTGGAGGTAAATAGCACCAACCAATCAGCTCCTAACTGACATTTTTCAAACACAGCCTGTAAAGTGACAGGAGCTGATTGGTTGGTGCTATTTATCTCCAATTTTATCTCTCTCCAAGCTTTATTAAATCTCCCCCTAGTAGCCTAAAAGTAAAATCCGAGTAGAAAATATAATATATTGCCAATACACTTCTCCAAACAGCAAATCACATGCCTCATGCCAATACAGTCACACTGTGCCGGGGCTCTACAGCACATTGTGTAAAGAGCAGTCCCTTTGTTTTTTCTTTATTTTGCCAAGAGTTGGGATACTACTTGGAACCAAGAGGCCGTGATTCCTGCATTTTATGAGTATTACAGTGGCGAAAGAGGGCTGCATGGAGGAGTATCTTTAATAAAGGCATTCCATACTTGGTGTGTGTGTGTCTTGTCTCTTTTTATATATTTTCTTTACAGGTGCCTGCAAGCCCTTAATGCCACACTGTAGTTCCCCCACTTCACAATATACCACACTATAGTGCCCCCAGTTCACATTATGCCACACATTAGAGCTCCAGTTCACAATATGTTGCAAAGTAGTTCCCTCAGTTCACGTTATGCCACACTGTTGTACCCTTACTTTATATTATGCCACATTGTAGTGCACTTAATTATTATTATTATTATTATTATTATTATTATTATTATCCTTTATTTATATGGCGCCACAAGGGTTACACAGTGCCTTACATAGTACATAAACATAGTACATAAACAGTTGAGTAGAACAAGAAAACAGTAGAACACAGTAGAACAAGACAAGTACATGGTATATAAACATTGCTGCAACAGTAGCAGGATGGCAAAAGTCACGGGTTAGGTGCTTTTGAGTATAGAGCAGATAATATAAGTAATGAAAGGATAAGCACATGAGGAAAGAGGGCCCTGCTCATGAGAGCTTACATTCTAGAGGGGATGGGCAAACAGACAGGGGTGACACAGATGGGGTAGACAGTGAGCATGGGACAGTGAGTTAGGATGACAGATGGGTGGATTCCTATTTTACAGTATGTGTGGAAGTCCTTTGAATTAAGATTTACGCCATTGACATTCTACTTTAAGAGGCAGTTTTTGTAGGTGTCTGTGGAAAGCCACCAGTTGACATTATGCCAAAAAGTATTCCCATTTGCCATTATGTAACACATTGTCCACATTATGTATTAAGAAACACATTGCCTCAGTTCAAAATATGCCACATTGTAGTGCCCTTAGTCCATATCATGATACATTTTAGTGCCCACAGTTCACATTATGCCACATAGTACTCTTAGTTCAAATATGCCACACTGTTGTGCCACAATTCACATTATACCACACTTTGCCCCATTATAAACCAAGCCACACAGTGCCCCCAGTAAAAGTTATGCCACACAATGTCCCAGTTTACATTATGGGGTCTTTGTACTAAGCCTCAGAGAGAGATAAAGTGGAAGGAGATAAAGTACCAACCAATCAGCTCCATACCGTAATTTTTCAAGCACAGTCTGTAACATGGCAGTTAGGAGCTCATTGGTTGGTACTTTATCTCCATCCACTTTATATCTCTCCAAGGCTTAGTACAAAGACCCCTATGTATGCCATACAATGCACCCAGAATTATTGCACTTTAGAATGTAAGCTCCCATGAGCAGGGCCCTCTTCCATCTTGTGCTTTTCCTTCCCTTACTGATACCACCATCTCCCATTTGTCAGCAGCAGCACCACACCTTTGGGTTCAACCATCCCGCTGCTTATTTGGGTCTTATGACTGCTGATGCAGCAATGTTTATAAACCTTGTCCTTGTTCTGCAATGTTTTATACTGTAAGTCACTTTTTCTCTAGTGTTGTTCATACAGTTCCTGTTTATGTACTGTGTAAGGCATTGCGGACCCCTTGTGGCGTTATATAAATAAGGGGTAAATAAAATAATAATAATACAGTAGTTCCCCAATAATACATGATGTATATCATATAGGGCCTGATTCGCATGCAGAAGTGCATGCAGCAGCGTGTATTGGCAGTCACCCGTCTGCCAATTTATGCACGTCATTATAAACTCCTTCCCCTGTGTACATATGTGCGTATAAATGTGCAAAGACTGTGACTCCAACTTTTAGCATCGTATACACCACCATTTGGCGAACCATCGAAAACTGCACCTGCCCTATGCAGCTGTGCATCTATGAACGCAGCCACTTGCATTGTGCCCATAACACTCCCATTATACGCCCACTGAATGGCCCATTTTTGTGTGCACTATTAGCCACCACTTCTGATACCATCTGTCCCGATCACAATAGCACTCTGTGAACACAATAACACATACATCCTAGTGGTTTTCAGAACCCAATGTTTTAATTCTGCCCATACATCCAATACATACTGCGCATGCCAGTGGCGTAACTATAAATTTTGCTCCCCCATGCCAAAAAAGTTTCAGGCGCCCCCTCCCCCCCTTCCCCGCCCAAAGATCAAACACACCCAAAGACGACATTTAAGGTGTGTGGTTACATGATACAGTAATGTGCCTTACACATTATGACACACTAAGTAATGCCACTTATAACACAGTATGCCACACCGGAATGCCCCTTACAACACATTATGCCACACAGCTATGCCCCTTACACATGCCACACAATAATGCCACGTATAATGACATACAGTAATGCCCTCATAGCAAATTTATGCCACGCTGTAATGCCCCTATTTCACATTATGCCACACTGTAATGCCACATACAACACATTATGCCACACAGTAATGCCCCTAATAGCACATTGTGCACACAGTAATGCCAAATACACATTATGCCAAACAGTAATGCCCATTACATCCCACCCTGACAGATCTACTTCACCAACCCTCCTCTCTGCTCCTGCCAGTCTGTCACCTCAGCTCAAGACAGGTTGCACAGATTTTATGTCTGTGTAGAACCAGATTATTGGGAACATAGTTTATAACCTGTAAACTGCGTGTATCAAGTTAGTGCCCCTTTTACAGTGCCCCCTATACTAGTGCCCCTTATGCAATGCCCCCCTGTAATAGTGCCCCTTATGCAATGCCCCCTGTAATAGTGCCCATTATGCAGGGCCCCTGTAGTTGTGCCCATTAAAGTAGTGCCCCCTGTAGTTGTGCCCCATATGCAATTCCCCCTATACTAGTGCCCTTATGCAATGTCCCCTGTAATAGTGTCCCTTATGCAATGCCCCCTGTAGTTGTGCCCATTATGCAGGGCCCCCTGTAGTTGTGCCCATTATGCAGGGCCCCCTGTAGTTGTGCCCAGTAAAGTAGTGCCCCCTGTAGTTGTGCCCCATATGCAATGCCCCCTGTAGCAAGTGCCCCTTATGCAATGCCCCCTGTAATAGTGCCCATTATGCAATGCCCCCTGTAGTAGTGCCAATTATGCAGGGCCCCCTGTAGTTGTTCCCATTAAAGTAGTGCCCCCTGTAGTTGTGCCCCTTTTAGTAATGCCCCCTGTAGTTGTGCCCCTTCTAGTAGTGCCTCTTTTAGTAGTGCCCCCTCTAGTAGTGCCCTCGGTAGTTGTGCCCCTTCTAGAAGTGCCCTCTGTAGTTGTGCCCCTTTTAGTAGTGCCCACTGTAGTTGTGGCCTCTTCTGTAGTTGTGACCTCCCCAAACCTCTCTCCCTCCCCCCCCCCCTCACTTACCTGACTTTGCGCGCTGTCATCCGCGTTGTCTCTCCCGCTGCCGCGCTGACTGGATCTAAATAGATCCAGCAGACGAGGCCGCGCAGGTTCCCCAGGTCGCGGGTGACGTCATGACGTCACCCGCGCACTGCATTACTGGGAACGCTGGCCTCTGAAGTGATCGGAGGCTTCCTTAGCCTCCGATCATTTCAGAGGCCAGCGCTCACAGTTGCAGTGGCGTAACCACTGCCCCCGTCACCCCCAAGCTACCCGGCGCCTCCAAGCCACCGCGGGGGCTTCGGGGGCAGTAGTTACGCCACTGGCGCATGCATCCCGAGGGCTGCCGTGGCAGACGCAGATTGGAACTGCATGCAGATTCATGAAATTCCGATGGGCATTCTTGGACTGTGACTGGGGCAGGGGGGGTTGGCTATAGGTGGCGGGCATGTCAATGTCCAGGATTGCATTTAAAGATGCAGTTTTACTAGCACCGGCAGCCATGTACTGTCAGACATTCTGAGCAATCATAGGGCTGCTCTTATGTCTGATGGTGCAGCCGATGTCCGATCAATGGTGTGGCTATTTGCGTACAGCAGCGGATTAGAGCTGCGGCCAGTGGGCGTCTGAATAGGAAGTCCATCAGCGGTTGCATTAGCATAAATTAGCAGTAGC
Organism: Taudactylus pleione; assembly: GCA_031769625.1. Lineage (NCBI taxonomy): Eukaryota > Metazoa > Chordata > Amphibia > Anura > Myobatrachidae > Taudactylus > Taudactylus pleione. Next base: position 72,961 of record JAUIMM010000092.1, on the reverse strand, counting down.
AGCAGCGATGTTTGCACTGTGACTTCTGCAACTCCATCCACCTCTGAATTAGGCCCTCACCTTCAGTTGCTCACAATGTGTTTGCCCACTTTGGTGGGACCCTGCTCCTCAACTTCATAATGTGTGCACTAATTATGAGTATTCTGCGTGAAGTGTGTGTCTGCACTGCCAGTGTCTGCTGTGTGACTTATTTAATATTTATTTATTAATTCATTTATACACAAACAGCATAGTCCGTTGCGCTTTATAATTGTGAGCAAAACATTAATAAGTCGAGGGCTGGTAATAATAGACGGACCTCCTGGGTGGGGTGAACAGACAATAGAATAGAAGAAGAAGACAACTCTCACAGCCAAGAGTAGTTACTACAGAGCTGCTTGTGGACAGCATGTGACACTGAAAATCACATTCAGTATTCCCTATTTGAAAATGTGGTTGTATATTGCGCTTATAGGCCAAAATTGAATAGTTTGAGATTCGCACTGGTGCCCGCAAATCGCAGGCTATTACATTTTATTGATATGTATGAAATATAAGTCATTTTTTTGTGGCATGCAAATCTAACAGTGATTGTTACAAAGACATATATTTACATTTGTTTTTACAGCACAATGTAAATGGAGTTTTATACAATACAGTCTTTTGTACCCAGCCTGGGGTAGGTGTAAGCGCCGATACTAATGATGAGAGTTGTGGCTGTGGATGGAAAAATAATGCGTGGTGCGGCTGTGCGAATAAAGATGGACAGATACATTAGCATATGTAAGAAAATCTGTCTGCCATGGACCTCTGCATTTGCATCTAACTCAAAATCAAGCCATTAAGTGCAATGTGCTACATTTTTCTGCCAGATGGGGAATAAGGGCCTGATTCAGAGCCGCTCGTAAGCGGCCGCTCGTTCGCTCAGAGCAATGTTTGCCCAAATGCGCATGCGTACGGATCGTTATACGCATGCGCAAACCAGTCAGTGCGGTCGAAATTCATGTGCTCGCAAAATAGCGAATGCCTGATAATTTGAGTGACAGAAAGAGGCGTATGTGGGTGGTAACGGGGGAAGGTGCTTGAAAACGGGGAGTGGAGATCCGAACGCAGGCGTGCTTAAAGGTCAAAACGGGCGTTTTATGGGTGTGCATAATTAAAACAGCAGCGTCATTGACCACGTCACTGGGTTATTTTATAGTCAGAACTGCTCGCAAAATTGTGGTAGGAAAACCCAACCCCAAGAATAGCGAGCTGCTCATACCCTGGTCGATGTACTCGATTAATCTAATAAATAGCGGACATGACGTAGGATGCGAGCGGCCAGGGGGCGTATTTTTTCAAAAACGACCGCAAGTTTGGTTCGCTCGTTCAGACCTAGAGGCGTGAACAGACCGCAAAGAGCGAACAGTTGATTTGAATAGCCACCCCTATTTTCTGGACGAGCGAGCGCTAATTGCGTCCGGCTCTGAATCAGGCCCTAAAACCGCAATTCCATGCAGGGGCCATAGGAAGCGCTGTCCCACTGCCCCTACATCTTGCAATCAGGGTGCCAGTACAGTGCTGCCAAGATGCTCCAGACATGCACCCCGCAGTGTGTAGGGCCGCCCATGGCGTTCGATCAGCTCTCCACTTTCTACTGCCTCTGTGCCTCAACCCCTCACATGACATTATGTCTTTGACGGATGGGACCAGCGCAGGGTTTCAGTGAGCCCTGCTTTGTTGCTGATTCTATGGAACAACATTAAAACCACCTGCCTAATATTGTGTAGGTCCTCCTCATGTCACCAAATCAGCTCTGACCCATTGCAACATGGACTCCACAAGACCTCTGAAGGTGTCCTGTGGTATCTGGCACCAGACGTTAGCAGCAGATCCTTTAAGTCCTGTAAGTTGCGAGGTAGGGTCTCAATAGCTCGGACTTGTTTTTCCAGCACATTCCACAGAAGCTCAATCAGATTGAGATCTTGGAAATTTGGAAGCCAAGTCATCATGTTGAACTCTTTGTCATATTCCTCAACCATTTCAGAACAATTTTTGCAGTCTGGCAGAGCACATTATCCTGCTGAAAGAGGCGACTGCTATCAGGGAATACCTGATGGGCAGTACTTGATCTGCAACAAAGTTTAGGTAGGTGGCAGTGGCACATGTCAAAGTAACATCCATATGAATGCCAAGACCCAAGGTTCCCCAACAGAGCTTTGCCCAGAGCATCACACTGCATTACATTATTACCATATTAATTACATTATTATCATAATGTATCCTGATGCCATCTCTTCCCCAGGTAAATGGCAAACCTGGCCATCCAGATGATGTAAAAGAAAACGTGATTCATCAGACCAGACTTGACATTCTTATATACATTGAAGCCCAAACCAAGATACACCCACCCCATAGGCACAACTGATAACTCCCCAATGGATATAATTGTGCCAGTATTAGGCATAATTGTGTATTTCCCCAGATTACATAAAACTCTACTGTTCATAACAGTGACGTCACTAAGGGGGTGAAGGCCGCACCGAGTGACACCCTCAGAAAGGTGACACCAGAATAGCAGAGCTGCTCTGCTATTTTGGTGTCCCCCTTCAGATGGTGTCTCTGAGCAGCGCTGCAGCAGTGATGGATGATGCGTGCATGTGCTGGGAGAGCTAGGCAAGCCCCCAAATGATGAGAATTTGGGTGTGACTTGCGGTCACTCCCCCAAAATGTCACACATCATGGGGGCATGGCCACATGTGTACGGGGTCATGTCCCCTTTCGTGATCCTAAGGCACGTGCGAGGAATCCCTAAGGTGCCGCATCGGGTGTCACAAACCCATAGTGACGCCATTGGTCTGTAATAAAAGGCATGGTACAAGTTAGGCTCTCATTTCTGTCATTTAAAGGCAATAACATGTCATCTTCATAGAGTGAGAGCATTTCTTGTGCTGGTCCTAAGGACAGTACTTATACTATGTTATCTCTCCTAGGGGTCTTAAAAACAGTAGACGGAAGCTCAGAGTCCAATAGGCATACAGTCAGGTCCATAAATATTGGGACATTGACAGAATTTTCATATTTTGGCCTCTATTCACCACCACAATGGCTTTGAAATGAAACAAACAAGATGTGATTTAACTGCAGACTTTCAGATTTCATTTGAGGGTAATTACATCCAAATCAAGTGAACGGTGTAGGAATTACAACGGTTTCTATATGTGCCTCCCACTTTTTAAGGGGCCAAAAGTAATGGGACAAACTAAACAATCCTAAATCTAACTTTCACTTTTTAATACTTTGTTGCAAATCCTTTGCAGGCAATTACAGCCTGAAGTCTGGAACGCATAGACATCACCAGACGCTGGGTTTCATCCCTGGTGATGCTCTGCCAGGCCTCTACTGCAAATGTCTTCAGTTCCTGCTTGTTCTTGGGGCATTTTCCCTTCAGTTTTGTCTTCATCAAGGGAAATGCATGCTCAATCGGATTCAGGTCAGGGGATTGACTTGGCCATTGCATAACATTCCACTTTTTAGCCTTAAAAAACTCTTTGGTTGCTTTTGCAGTATGCTTTGGGTCATTGTCCATCTGCACTGTGAAGCGCTGTCCAATAAGTTCTGAAGCATTTGACTGAATATGAGCATATAATATTGCCCGAAACACTTCAGAATTCATTCTGCTGCTTTTGTCAGCAGACACATCATCAATAAATACAAGGGAACCAGTTCCATTGGCAGCCATACATGCCCACACCATGGCACTACCACCACCATGCTTCACTGATGAGGTGGTATGTTTTGGATCATGAGCAGTTCCTTTCCTTCTCCGTACTCTTCTCTTCCCATCACTCTGGTACAAGTTGATATTTGTCTCATCTGTCCATAGGATGTTGTTCCAGAACTGTAATGGCTTTTTTAGATTTTGTTTGGCAAACTCTAATCTGGTCTTCCTGCTTTGGTGGCTCACCAATGGTTTGCATCTTGTGGTGAACCCTCTATATTCACTCTTGTGAAGTCTTCTCTTGATTGTTGACTTTGCACTCATATACATCTACCTCCTGGAGAGTGTTCTTGATTTGGCCAACTATTGTGAAGGGGTTTTTCTTCACCAGGGAAATAATTCTTCTGTCATCCACCACAGTTGTTTTCCATGGTCTTCCAGGTCTTTTGATGTTGCTGAGCTCTCCGGTGCGTTCTTTCTTTTTAAGAATGTTCCAAACAGTTGATTTGGCCACACCTAATGTTTTTGCTATCTCTCTGATGGGTTTGTTTTGATTTTTCAGCCTAATGATGGCTTGCTTCACTGATAGTGACAGCTCTTTGGATCTCATATTGAGAGTTGACAGCAACTGATTCCAAATGCAAATGTCACACCTAGAATCAACTCCAGACCTTTTACCTGCTTAATTGATAATGAAATAACAAGGGAATAGCCCACACCTGTCCATGAAATAGCTTTTGAATTGATAGTCTCATTACTTTTGGCCCCTTAAAAAGTGGGAGGCACATATTGAAACCGTTGTAATTCCTACACCGTTCACCTGATTTGGATGTAATTACCCTCAAATTAAATCTGAAAATCTGCAGTTAAAGCACATCTTGTTTGTTTCATTTCAAAACCATTGTGGTGGTGAATAGAGGCCAAAATATGAAAATTCTGTCAATGTCCCAATATTTATGGACCTGACTGTATATAATAAACAGAAAATAATCAGTAAATAAATAATTAAATAAATGTAAATAATAAGATTTAATAAATTAAAAAACAGATTGACATGGAGTCAAAGGTAGAAAAGTAGATAAATACACATGATAATATACATATTAAGATGCATAAACAAATATATAGGTAAAATGGTAGGTCAATACATGACCGCCGCACACTTTTGGAATAAATACAGTTGGCCGCAGAAGTAACAATTGGATAGTCTCCTGATATTAGAATGTTACCAAATGTTGCAAAGCTTAAAAGTAAGTAAAACTTCCTCTGAGAGAATCTGAAAACAGTGGACAATTCCAAATGGTTTTGAACAAGAGACCTAATCCAAAAGTCTCTCTGTCAATCAGCAAATAGAGTGCCTGGTGCTAGACAATAGGCTCTTTAACTGATGAATATCCCCGTGTGCCACAAAACATTGCAAATGATTCCACTTTAATTGATATCAATATCACAGAGATCCATAGATGGTGATAGATTATGTCTCAATGGTGTTAATAAATGGTGTACTCACAGTTGCTATCAATCTTCAGCGCTTTAACTGTATTTGAAAAGTCCAGGTACCAGGAATAAAGGCTTCCCAGGTGGTTCCGTTAGGCCAGGATGTTGTGATGTGTTTACAAATCAGACCTCCGGATCTGGTGTGCAAAGGCCGTGGGTTAGAGCCAACGACTGCGTGAAGCCGCCGGGAGCTGGCACTGGAGTACGTGCACCTGGATAAAGGTGCACCCGGCAGAGAGATCACACAGCGGTGAGCGGTGAGTGGCACAGTTCAGCAGAATGAAGAGCAGTGCGACGAGAACCTCTGACGTCACTAGGGATGTGTTGTTGACGTGTTTCTCGGCATAAGCCGTTTTCTCAAAGCTGCCTATCTGTCAGCCTATCCGGGCTGCTTCCACCGGATGCAATTTTTTTGTGCATATGTGTGACCTGTAGGTCACGCATGTGCAATAGTGTCACTGTTCCGAAAGGTCATCACGCCAGAGAAATGATGAATTACTCCGGCACTCCCATCAAGTTAGTATGTTAATTATCGGGGTAACATTAACATAATGAATAGACCCCTTAGAACTTTGTTAAGTATAAAAAAGAAGTTTTACATGTATTTTCATATCTTACAGTATTTTTAAAAAAAAAACACATTTTTTGAAATGCTTAATTAATTAATTAAAATCTGCCGACAATTTGGGAGCCATAATCTCAGGATAGGTTTTAGTACTGGTTTTACTGGTTGTAGTAGTGGACCTATCCTGGACTAGATTTTTACCAATGGCAAATATTGAAGCTAACATCTGTAATTTCCTCAGTTAAGTCTTCTTTTAACAATTGTTTGCTTTCCTCTGACTACTAAGGTGCAGAAATCTTTAAAAAGTGCACAGATCTATAGAACTATTTCTCATTACAAATTAATAGACCTTCATAGAAAATGTGAAGCACCTCCAAAACACAGTAGCTATCTGTCATAATCTGTTCAACAGTTGGTTAGAGAATATTCAGTTGCAATAGTATACTTCAGTTTGTAAATAAAGGCTAAAGCGGAGGTTACGAGTTTGTAAAAGTGCTACTTTTTCTGTGATTTTTCCGCAAGATTTACAGTTCCATTTTTTTTTCTTAACCAAAACCATGCTGGTTTTGCCTTTTAAAAATTGCTGCTTTACATCTAACCTATTAACCTATTACTTTCCCTCCAGGGCACCTCAAGGGGCGGGCTAACAGGGCCATCGACAGCAGAGCTGTAGCCATGAAGGGCGCAGCCGGCCGCCTCTGCCCCCACAGCATACCTATGCCCAGGGCCGCCATCAGGGTGGGATTGCTGGGACTCTAGTCCCAGGCCCGGACATTCAGACAGAGAGGCGGGTCCACCCATACTACTAACACCCTCCTGTGCAATGCAGTGACAGGGGGCCAGCTCCTACTACAGCAGGAGTGCAATAAAGGTGGAAACAGAAGTGAGGCTGGCTGGCAAAGACAGAAGGGAGGCTGGCAGGTATAAACAGAAGGGGGGCTGGCAGGCATAGACAGAAGGGGGCCTGGCTGGCAGAGAAAGAAGGGGGACTGGTTGGCATAGACATAAGGAGGGCTGGCTGGCAGAGACAGAAAGGGGCTGGCTGACATAGACAGAGGGGGGGGCTGGTTGCATAGACAGAAGGGAGGCTGGCAGGCAGAGACAGAAGGGAGGCTGGCTGGTACTGGAGAGACACTGCGGGGCTGGAGTTGCAGAAACACCAGGGGGAGAGGAGTTTGCGGGGCCCTTCCTGTTTTGTCAGTCCTGGGCCCAGCAATTTCTGATGGCAGCCCTGCCTACTCCCACCAACAGCATGCCTCTACCCACTCGCAGCACACCTCCTGGCCTGCCCCACTTCCTGGACCCGCCTCTTCTGATTTACGGGGTCTTTTTACTAAGCAGCGTTAGGAGACAGAGTGAAAAGTGATGTCTATGATAAGGTACCAGCCAATCAGCTCCCAACTGCCATCTCACAGGCTGTGTTTGAAAAATGACAGTTGGGAGCTGACTGGCTGGCACCTTATCACTTACTTATCACTTTTCACTCTGTCTCTTATCACTGCTTAGTACATAGACCCCTCAGTGAGCAAGCGCCTGCCACTGCAAATACACTTACAAAGCTGAAACTCAGCTTTCTCATGAATCTGAATTGCAGACTGCACAAGATCCCCAGGCTGGAGGGACATACCTGTCAGATTGTGGCTGCATCACTGGTCTACAGAAAATAAAATGAAAGAAACCAGACAAAAGAACAGTGACGAGATGGATGAAAGAAAGAAAAAATAAAGAGAAGCAGCAGAGAGTGAGGTAAGTGATTAGAGGATTAATAAGGGGATAAGGGGATTAAGAAACAGAAATAGAGAACATTTATAATAAGAGGAACAAATGGAATAAAACAGATAAAGAGAAAAAGAAGGAAGACATTTTACTGCACCATGGACCATGTGCTGCATATTACCTTAGAGAAGGCAGCATGAGGCCCAATGGTTAAACATTGTGCACTGCCCCCATGTTTTCTCCACCTAGATTCTTTTAAAAAATGCTTTATTAAAAGAAGCAACAGATTTTAAAATTATATTAATCTGGTAACGCTATTCTGATATGATGACTACAATCCAAGTATTGCAGCGGTACAAGTACATACATTTGGAACCCCCCTGTTGAGTGGCAGTGTATCGTGACTGACAAGATTGATGATGAGTCGGAGACACAGGACAAACTGGTGGGACTGAGGCTCTGAGCCAGGTACTTGTTCTGGACTGTTATTCTGAATGAAACGTGGTCTATGAAATCCACAGGGGATCACAGAACTTGTGAACAGCAAAACGCGCATTGGACCTTGGAGAGATCTGCTGTGCATGACGGGCACCCCACCTCCACTCAGCCAGACAGGAGATCCCCACCAGGTGGTCAGGTATTTTCGTTTTGGCCGCTCTCACATTGTGTACGCTGTGAGTGGCACCCTGCACTCTGCTTTCACAATAGGGTGCCTGTGTCACATGCAGGAGCAGCAGGAGAAGCAGCCACTATACTGTTTTACCATTTACAGTGCCAGAAGTCACTCGCTCATCACTTGTCCAATGTTATATGCAAACAAGTGACCCAGGCATGCAGTGTAACTACTCTATACCCTTTACTGGCAATCTGCCAATTTTCTCAATCTTTATGTGGCTATCTCTTTGTGCCTCCCACCGAGTGTACTATTTAGGGTATCACTGTCTGTGATTCTTTCTCACCACTAGATTCCCTGTGTGGCTGGGCTGCTTTTATATAATCTCTGAAAGACTGGTTCGCTCTTTCCTTGATCAGTCTTCAGTCTCTTCACCCCTCTTGCTGACTCCATTCCTTCTCATCCCCTGTGTTATTTAAATTACTGGTTTCTGACTCTGCTGCCAGGCACTCTCTCCCCTCACCGCATGTACACGAGCCGACGGGGACTACTCCACCTGTCTGTTACCTCAAGCTGCTCAACATCTTTCCCCTTGCCAGATGTAGGGGAGCTGTCAAGAATCTAAAACTGGGTACACACCATACGAAGCAATGTAATGATATATTTTGTGTGCTGTGCACACTGCACGATCCACCTTACGAGGCGCAATTATCATTGCATGCTGCATATCATTAATTGCACCATCCCATCTGACATACAGCAGTGCACAGCAGATGAAGCAATGCTATAAACGACAGACTGAAAAGACGTATCGGCGTACACACTATACGATGTGTATGATATGTTGTTCCGATTTGAGCTGGGGCAATATATTGTCCGATACATCGTATAGTGTGTACCAAGCTTAACTGTCCAGTCAGTTACCTCAGACCAACTGTCACACTGCTAGCTTCACTGCTATTTATAGCATCTTCTGGTTTCCCATGACAACCTCCCCTCAAATCACCCCACAACTGCGGTGCTATATTAACCTCTTCACTGTCAACATCAGCACAAATGACAGTGGTGGGCTACAATAGACAGGCATATACTTAATACAGCATAATATTGCCGGTATGTACCTAGAAAATCACAAAAGGGCAGCTCTCTTGGTAGGAGCTGTCCTTTACAATAGAGAGTCTTCCGGGTTTATGACCCAGAAATCCCTCTGGCATCCTTCTGCACATGAGCAGAAGGATGCGTGCGTCACAAGGGGTGAGCTGGTAAGGATCCGATTGGCGTCCGGAAAAGAAGCCATTAGGCACAGGGCCGCCAACTAGAGAGCGCTTCACCCTGCAGTAAATTGTGCATTACAGTACTAAAAAATGACATTGTGTCATGGTTATGCTAGTCTAGCGGCAGCCGCGGCACTGGTCTAGCCAGTCGCAGCCACCGCTGTCAGTCACTGTGACGATCTCACTAATGGTTCTGCACACTAGTCTCCTATCTCCCTGCAGTGTCTGCCTGGGCTTCCTGTCAGCGCTGATGTGCGCTTGTAAACAAGTGCAAACAAGCTCACGTCAGCGCTGGCAGGAAGCCCATGCAGGACCTTCGTGAAGATAGGAGACTAGTGTGCACAGCCGGTGGTGAGATCACAGGGACTGACAGCGGTGGCTAGACCCGTGCCGCAGCCACTGCTAGTCTAGCATAACCATAGCACAATGTCAACTACAAGTAATTCACCTCGTGGCACCCGCCCTCAAGTCTGCTCTCTCTCATTCCCTTAGCTCCTCCTCTTCCTTTCAAAGATGAGGAGCAGGGATCATGGGCTGAGGAGAGCCCAGGGGCGGATTGGTCGTTTTGGGACAGCTGAAATTATTTCTTTTCTCTTTATATTTTTAAATAGGTGCCCCGGTCAGAGCTTAACGGGAGCTGGCCCTCAGCGTCTACTAGAGAGAGCTGGAGGGCCCCGCCTCCAGTTTGACTCCTCCTCACAGCTCTCCTCTTACCTGATGGTGGCTGCCTGAGAGCCTGACGCCTGGGTTGCGGCCGGCTATCGAGCACAACACCAGTCTCTTTTCTCCTCCCACTAAACCGGGGCACACCGCCACGGAAGAGGATTCTACTCCACCCTGCTTCTGGGCTCTGGCCATACTGTAAGGCAGTGATCACTGGCACGGAGACACCAAATCTCAGCAGAGAGTTGAAGACAGGGGCTGCTCCAGCTGTTGGTGTGTGCAGAGCTGGAGTGGGTGTATGGGCCCAAGCATGCCATCTCCAGGAATAACTGCAACCCCAGGTTAGTGTCCCCTCTTCCTCCAGCCCAGTGCCCCTCTCTCTCTCCAGCCCAGTGCCCACTCATCTCAATGACCCCCACCCATCCCAGTGTCTCTCCCTTCTCCAGCCCAGTACCCTCCACAACTCAATGTCTCCCAGTCTGCCAGCCCAGTGTTCCCCGGCCCCTCACTACTTCATTCAGAACAGTGCCCCCACTCCCCTCCCAGGTCACTGCCTCCCTAACTGGGAACAATGCAGCAGCAGCAAACACTTAGAACCTGATTCAGACCTGTTCACTAGGATGCATTCGCTAGCAGCCAGCGATTGTTTACAATCTGTGCATGCACAGTCCCTCCAAAATGACCCGTTCCATTAGGTACAAAATGTTCTGCTCCTGGACTTCCCTCTTAATGTATGATTGCAGCCACCTGTGGTGAAACACCTGTCTCATCTGTTACCTAGTTCAACACAGGTGTCTGCAATCATACATTAGGTGAGAAGTCCAGGAGCAGAGTGTTTTGTACCTAATGGAACGGGTCAAGTTGGAGGGTAGGCAATTGCTGTTAGTATGACATAGAAACACCGGTGACGGCACGGCAATTCACCCCCCTCGCAGCCCGATCTCAGCCCAGACTTGCACATTTTTGCTTGTAGTCTTATGGGACTGGGAACAGAAATGTGTGAGGTGTGAGTCTGGAGGTACCATAGGTGCAGCATATAGTCGCACTTACTAGCAGGTGAGAGGAACTCACATCTATTTGGATGGAGCCCTCAGTGTTTGTAATTTGATTGTCCCAGCTGCTGCTCAATGTACAGGGGAGGGGAGGGGGGATGTACAGCATACTGATCTCCGAGGTGGATAGTAATGCAGCTGTGATGCATCTATGTACGCAGTGCGACTGTATCTTTATGCTAATATTGCAACCCCCTGCGGCTCGTATCTGACGCTTTGCGTAATAAGTCGCACCACTGGACGCACATCGGTTGCACCATCAGACATTAGAGCAGTCCTATGGTTGCTCCATCTGACTATGGTAAAAGACATAGTTGCTGGCCGTGACACGTCTGAATCTAGCTAGCCTCTCCCCTGTTACCACCAAGGAACACTCACTGACATTGTTTCCCTCTGCATTCAAATTCTTTCTGTGCCCCCTGCCAGTAACCATCGGGTCACATGCGCAGTGAAGCATGAACACATGCACAGACTGAAAACAATGCCCACTTGTGACCAATATCGACACTGCATCTACCAGTGTGCACAAATAGAGGGCAGCACCAATCATAAATTAAGGCCCCCCATACATCAGCAATTGATTGTAGCAATTGTGCAAGCCCAGGGGGGATTGGTCATTTTTGGACAGCTGAAATTATTTATTTTCTTTTCTTTTTATATTTTTAAATAAGTGACCCGGCCAGAGCTTAACGGGAGCTGGCCCTCAGCGTCTACTAGAGAGAGCTGGAGGGCCCTGCCTCCAGTTTGACTCCTCCTCACAGCTCTCCTCTTACCTGATGGTGGCTGCCTGAGAGCCTGCGCCTGGGTTGGGGCCGGCTATCGAGCACAACACCAGTCTCTTTTCTCCTCCCACTAAACCGGGGTACACCGCCACGGAAGATTGAGCAGCAGCTGGGACACCCTGCTTCTGGGCTCTGGCCATACTGTAAGGCAGTGATCACTGGCACGGAGACACCAAATCTCAGCAGAGAGTTGAAGACAGGGGCTGCTCCAGCTGTTGGTGTGTGCAGAGCTGGAGTGGGTGTATGGGCCCAAGCATGCCATCTCCAGGAATAACTGCAACCCCAGGTTAGTGTCCCCTCTTCCTCCAGCCCAGTGCCCTTCTCTCTCTCCAGCCCAGTGCCCTCCACAACTCAATGTCTCCCAGTCTGCCAGCCCAGTGTTCCCCGGCCCCTCACTACTTCATTCAGAACAGTGCCCCCACTCCCCTCCCAGGTCACTGCCTCCCTAACTGGGAACAATGCAGCAGCAGCAAACACTTAGAACCTGATTCAGACCTGTTCACTAGGATGCATTCGCTAGCAGCCAGCGATTGTTTGCAATCTGTGCATGCGCAGTCCCTCCAACATGACCCGTTCCATTAGGTACAAAATGTTCTGCTCCTGGACTTCCCTCTTAATGTACGATTGTAGCCACCTGTGGTGAAACACCTGTCTCATCTGTTACCTAGTTCAACACAGGTGTCTGCAATCATACATTAGGTGAGAAGTCCAGGAGCAGAGTGTTTTGTACCTAATGGAACGGGTCAAGTTGGAGGGTAGGCAATTGCTGTTAGTATGACATAGAAACACCGGTGACGGCACGGCAATTCACCCCCCTCACAGCCCGATCTCAGCCCAGACTTGCACATTTTTGCTTGCACACTGGTAGACGCAGTGTCGATATTGGTCACAAGTGGGCATTGTTTTCAGTCTGTGCATGTGTTCATGCTTCACTGCGCAGGGGGCACAGAAAGAATTTGAATGCAGAGGGAAACAATGTCAGTGAGTGTTCCTTGGTGGTAACAGGCGAGAGGCTAGCTAGATTCAGACGTGTCACGGCCAGCAACTACGTCTTTTACCATAGTCAGATGGAGCAACCATAGGGCTGCTCTAATGTCTGATGGTGCAACCGATGTGCGTCCAGTGGTGCAACTTATTACGCAAAGCGTCAGATACGAGCCGCAGGGGGTTGCAATATTAGCATAAAGATACAGTCGCACTGCGTACATAGATGCATCACAGCTGCATTACTATCCACCTCGGAGATCAGTATGCTGTACATCCCCCCTCCCCTCCCCTGTACATTGAGCAGCAGCTGGGACAATCAAGTTACAAACACTGAGGGCTCCATCCAAATAGATGTGAGTTCCTCTCACCTGCTAGTAAGTGCGACTATATGCTGCACCTATGGTACCTCCAGACTCACACCTCACACATTTCTGTTCCCAGTCCCATAAGACTACAAGCAAAAATGTGCAAGTCTGGGCTGAGATCGGGCTGTGAGGGGGGTGAATCCCCGTCACCGTTTCTGTGTCATACTAACAGCAATTGCCTACCCTCCAACTTGACCCGTTCCATTAGGTACAAAACACTCTGCTCCTGGACTTCTCACCTAATGTATGATTGCAGTCACCTGTGTTGAACTAGTTAATTGATGAGACAGGTGTATCAACACAGGTGACTGCAATCATATATTAGGTGGGAAGTCCAGGAGCAGAACATTTTGTACCTAATGGAACAGGTCATGTCGGAGGGTCTGCAATTCACCTCCTTCGCACCTTACTTCAGACTCCTTACCTATTCCAGGGAGTAATAAATGTAACTAATACCCCTTTTACACCGGAGCTAAAACCCGGGTTTTTGAAGGGTTAACCCGGGCAGCTCCCTGGAGTAAAAGGGCAGAGGGTTGGATCGCCGGGTCGAGTGACCCGGCAATCCAACCCAGGTAACTAGCAGGGTTTAAAACGGGCGTAGCCCGTGAAACCCTGCTATGGGAACAGCGCACTCTGGGTCACGAAGACCTGGAGTGCACTGCTAGCCGGCCGATTGGTCCGGCTTCAGTGGCGCTTGGAGATGACGTCATCTCCAAGCGTCCACTTTCACTCCGCAATAGCCGGGTCTATGTAGACCCGACTGCGGTGTGAGCGGCACTGACTCGGGAATATCCCGAGTCAGCGCCGGCAAAATTCCGGGTCTGATCCGGATAGGAACTTTGTTCCAACTCCGGGTCAGACCCGGAATTTAGGTGGAAAAGGGGTAATATAAAGCTAATCTGTAGAAACAGCGCCGACATAGTAGCACGTCGCAGGATGCATAGAATAGTTTCCCAATGCTCATCCAGAAGGAGACCTAAATCTTCTCACCTGGAATGAAGCTGGAGAGGCAATCAGTCATAGTCATAACATGGCAATAGCAAATGGAGGTGAGCTGCCTGGACCCCATGGCTCTGGGCTGTTGTATTAATGATGTGATTAAATAAAGTTGGTTGTCAGCAACATTCTGCTAATAAAATGTTGTACTTAGCATCTATGTATGTATATATGAATAATACATCCCACAGATATACCCTGGTGTGATTGGTGCACTTAGAATAGCCCCTCCCATCACACAGGCACATGCCAGGGCTTTCCTGACTGGTTACTGCAGTCACATGAACATGAGCTAATAAATTTCAGCTTTTTAATGTGCTGCAGTGATTTCTGTCTTCCATCAAGCAGAGTCCCGGAGGTCCCAGGTGCAGCCTCTGGTGACCTTATATAGGTCTGTTCACTTGCTGCCCTTATGGATTGTGACAACTATTATTATGATAATATAAACAAAGTTCTACTTGACAATTGGACAACACTTTCCATAGCTGCTCTGCAGATCCTAATGGGGAAGGGAGAGAATTTTATGGCCAATATGATGTTTAATTGAAAGTATCACAATACGTCTTAGGGAGGTCAGTGCCATAAACAGTGCTTAATCCTTAATTGAGGTGATCACTGATACACTGTAACATTAAAAAAAACAACATAAAGTTTTCATTCTTTATATAGAGGTGCTATTGATTTCAGTTTGTTTATATCATTTTTGGTGTTTATATAAGCATGGTGCTAAATGTGATTTGATTTACAAATTTAATGCTCCCCAAAGGAATGTCAATGATACACACCTGTATTGATAATGTTTTGTATACTGAAATTAATTAATTTTTTTTAAACCGTAACCAGTGAAATTGGGTTCATACAAAGCAGCACATAGCCAAAAATTAAAAGGGAAACCCTGCCATAAAAATAATAATAATTTGATGTGAATGCAATAGTTGTAAATAAGAAGCGACATCACATTTGCCTTAGGTCAGTCATACAAAACACACCAGGGGCCTCAAACCAGAAATAACCAGTCTTGGCCTGTCTGTTGGAGTCTGTGAGGTAATTCTGTGAGGTCATTCTGTGATGTCATAATGGTAGCTGCCTGTATCAGTGCTTTGCTGTTGCTGCCTCTCTCATACACTACCAGTTCGCTGACACTGCGCCACACACCAGCAGGAGGTACGTGCATAAGGTTAGTGACTGGACAAAGATCAGGGCAGCTTAGTTCCATGCGTCGGCAGACAGCGTGACTACTATAATATGACTTATGACCTTGGGGACAGGGCAGTATAGGATAAAAACAGAATCTCACACCTAGTGGGACAGTGTCATTACAGCCCAAAGCGACTGCATCTGGGACATCTCTTATAGGTGTTAGGTGGGCACTGTCTGGATGGGATTATACTGTTCCTAATTAATTCCTTTACACTCTGCCTCCTAAACTCGGTGTGAGAGAATTACAGCATATTGTGCTTTAGTTATTTGTTTTTATCCAATACTGTCATTAGTAAATGTTACATCTATATCACAGTTTGGGCTCCATGTAAGAGTTATACTAAATGCTGGTGGAATATTTTGTTTTCTGTTACTGTGATACATACGAATATGCTGCTAGTATTTACCACTGCAGGGAGGTCCAGCGGTGTCCTCCTCCACCGCTGTATCCTCTGCTGTGTTGCTGGCAGCCTAATGCTGCCGGCGATGGGTCACTGACTAATGTACATACGTGATGACCGTCTGTGTATGCGCATAGAGCTAAAACCTTTTGGGGTCTTTAGAAACACCGTTAGAGCTGTTTGCTGAATATAGAATTGCAGTCATCACCCCTTTTAGCACCAAAAGTGAGTACTAAAAGGGTCATAACTCTTTCTTACATGGAGCTCTAAATACTAAGGGTGTATTAGGGTTTTTTCAGACCACTCCCCTCTTCCCCTCTCTGTCTTGTCTCTCCCCCTCCCATGCCCACTTCCCCCCACTGACACACTCTTTTCTATCTCTTACCGTGGACATGCGCTCACCATCGACGTGCAGATGCGTTTATCACCGACCGGTTAATAGGTCAAAATAGCAGATTGAGGTGACAGAAGGGAAGACGGGTTATGCACGGTTAGTGGTGGGTGGGTGATTTGGGCAACCTCTGCATAGCCTCTTAATGCCTAGAGGGACGGGCAGTCCTTCAGCCATGGGTCCCCAGAGGTTTCCTCCACAGGGGGTTTTTCCTCTCCTGAGTGCTGAAGGATGATTCTTCGTGAGTCATGAGGTTTCCGCCATCTTGTTCAGTATCTGGATGGTAGATAGACAGTCAGTAGATAGACACCATTTGCATGTCAACCCTTGACCATGTTGACCTTTTAACACTGTCAACCCAAAGCTCCGTTGACCATTTATTTACCTGTCGACCTATTTACTGTCTACCTTCTGGTGTCTCTCTTTTCACTGTCTGACTTAGTACTGTCTATCTGTCACTCCACATCTTCTTGTTCCTCTTATAGGACAAGAGTGTAAGAATTCTGGACCAACCTTGGTCCAGAATTCCCTATTTTATAATGCAGAGTAAATAAAAAAGTTACATTTTACTTGAAATGAAAGCTTAAATTTATTTTTTAAATATATTTTGCTTGAAGATAGCCTCTTAATGCCTAGAGGGACGGGCAGTCCTTCAGCCATGGGTTCCCAGAGATTTCCTCCACAGGGGGTTTTTCCTCTCCTGAGTGCTGAATGATGATTCTTCATGAGTCATAAGGTTTCTGCCATCTTGTTCCTCTTATAGGACAATTATGTATTTTATAATGCAGAGTAAATAAAGCACAAGTTTATATATTACTTGAAATAAAAGCTTAAATATTTTTTAAAAAAATATGTTTCCGCTTGAAGTTGTCTTTATTTTTATGAATAAATGTTCTCAAAAGGCAAAGAGGCTGAAGTGAGGTCTGGCGATGTAAATGAGAGCAGAGTTGGTAATGGAAGTAATATGGTGGTGGGGAGGCTGAGAGGATGAAAGCTCAGCTTAGATAAAGTATAGGTAAAGGTGTGAGATCTCCAGGCTTAGGGCCTGATTCAGACCCACTCGCGAGCGGCTGTCCGCTCGCAAGTGGGTCGATGGTCTGTACTGAGCATGCGCACGATGGAGGGAGCTCCGTCGTGCGCATGCGCCAGACACGACGAGCGAAGGACTTTCCTTCGCTCGTTGTGTCCGATCAAAGGGGGCGTGCTGTCAATGTTGATGTCTGACGGGAACGCCTCCCGTCAGAAGCCGGCCCACTGACATCACTAGTGATGTCAGTGGGAGTGATTTTGGCTCTGATAGAGCCAAAATCACTCCGGAACTTGCGGTTGAAAACCTCAACCGCAGGCTCCGGCTCGCAATTTCGATGGTCGCGATGGTCACGACCATCGCGGCCATCAAAATGCACGCTCGTATAGCCTGTGGGTGGTGACCCACAGCTATACGAGCGTCCAGGAGGACGCTCCATGAAAATGGAGCCCGGCCCTCATTCAGAGCGTGCGCTCTGCTCAGAGCGTACGGCTCTGAATGAGGGCCTTAGAGCCTAAACACTGAGGTGACAATGCAAATGAGAAGGGTTTATGGAGACATGATGAGATTGGATCGATGCCTCTGAGTAATAAGTGATCAATAATTGTATGTAAGAGATTAATGCAAGTCAAGAGATGACACATGATTGGGGAAAATACTAGGAGAGATCCTTGCTAAATCACCAGAACCATGCATTGTTTATTCGACAGTAGAGAGAGCACCAGACGAGGCAGCCATCTTGGGTGCACTTCATACTTCATAGGTTACACTGTGCGATTAGCAATACATGAAAATAAGACATACAAGGGTAAAATGAAACTAACAGGATACTCACTGCATAAATAGTTCTGCAGCTTTATAAAAATTATTTTCCTTTACAAAATGTTTTAAGTGAACTGAGGAGAAAATATCAAGAGGGGCCAGTCACATGCAATAATGTACAAAAAGTATCTGACTGAAAAAACAAGCAAAAAACATAAATACAAAAAAGTGATATTAATCATGTGATACTGTACTCAGAAGATGTCAGACTCATATTCATACTCATAATGTTTTGGTGCAATATAAATATATATTTATAAAATTCTAATATCATACAGGTTTTATCTAACTTTCACTTGAAAACCAATATCAATAAAAACACAATAAAAGTGTGATGGTATATTAGCATAAGCACTGTCGTTCCAATGTATATAAAGGATGCTGTGAACAAAAATAAATTATATTGGGATAAATAGAAGCTGTTACAATTACCAGGTGTAGGCAGCCATGGTGAATAACCACACAACTGTACAGTCAGACACACTGGGTTGATATCCTGGAAAAGGGAAAGCCCCATGAGGCTGGTCCAATGGCGTAATATGCACTGGTATTTGAGCAGGCCAGTGTGAGAGTACCAGCTACTGATGGTCTGGTGGAGTAGTTCACACTAGTATCTGGATGGGAGCAGGCCAGTGTGAGAGTTCCAGCTAGTGATGGTCTGGTGGAGTAGTCCGCACTAGTATCTGGATGGGAGAAGGCCACTATGAGAATTCCAGCTACTGATGGTCTGGTGACATAGTCCGCACTAGTATCTGGATGGGAGCAGTCCAGTGTGAGAGTTCCAGCTACTGATGGTGTGATGACATAGTCTGCACTAGTATCTGGATGAGAGCAGTCCAGTGTGAGAGTACCAGCTACTGATGTTCTGGTGGAGTAGTCCGCACTAGTATCTAGATGGGAGCAGGCCAGTGTGAGAGTACCAGCTACTGATGGTCTGGTGGAGTAGTCCGCACTAGTATCTGGATGGGAGAAGGCCAGTGTGAGTGTTCCAGTTACTGATGATCTGTGACATAGTCCGCACTAGTATCTGGATGGGAGCAGACCAGTGTGAAAGTACCAGCTACTGAGGGTTTGGTGGAGTAGTCCACACTAGTATCTGGATGGGAGAAGGCCAGTGTGAAAATACCAGCTACTGATGGTCTGGTGGCGTAGTCGCACTAGTATCTGGATGGGAGAAGGCAAGTGTGAGAGTTCCAGCTACTGATGGTCCAGTGATGGGAGCAGTCCAGTGTGAGAGTTCCAGCTACTGATGGTGTGATGACATAGTCCGCACTAGTATCTGGATGGGAGCAGTCCAGTGTGAGAGTTTCAGTTACTGATGGTCTGTGACATAGTCCTCACTAGTATCTGGATGGGAGCAGACTAGTGTGAGAGTACCAGCTACTGAGGGTCTGGTGGAGTAGTCCTCACTAGTATCTAGATGGGAGCAGGCCAGTGTGAGAATACCAGCTACTGATGGTCTGGTGGCGTAGTCCGCACTAGTATCTGGATGGGAGAAGGCCAGTGTGAGAGTTCCAGCTACTGATGGTTGGGTGACATAGTCCGCACTAGTATCTGGATGGGAGCAGGCCAGTGTGAGAGTACCAGCTACTGATGGTCTGGTGGAGTAGTCTGCACTAGTATCTGGATGGGAGTTGGCCACTGTGAGAGTACCAGCTATTGATGGTCTGGTGGAGTAGTCTGCACTAGTATCTGGATGGGAGTTGGCCAGTGTGAGAGTACCAGCTACTGATGGTCTGGTGGAGTAGTCCGCACTAGTATCTGGATGGGAGATACATTGTCTTTTTTGGGGTGCAGCTCACTCAGACACAGCACAGTATTTTTTGGTCAGCTGTGCCCCAGCAAAAAGAGTCTCCTTTCCTCTCACATCTATACAGTTATACATCTCTAGGAAGCATCACCAACCATATAACAATTTAGGACTTCCTGTATAGGGAACACTAAACTTACAATATTTGTTGGTTTTCTTAACTATTTTGTTAACTATTAGGGCAATTGCAGTACCTCTCCTATTGTTTTGAATCACAGGCTTGTTTTGAATCACAGTCTCTGTCCCTAATGCACAAGATATATATCCTTCAAATGTGTACACAGTAAGTGCAGCTCAGACTCATACACAAACAGGAGCCCATGCAGATTGTTAGCTATAGGGGCATATTCAATTAAGTACGAGAATAGCAAAAATTCTGCACCTGCAGGGGTTTTCCTGCAGGTGCGGGATTTTTGCTATTTAATTAGGTGCAGGGTTTTAAATTTTTTGAGTGCCAGGAGGTTTTATTTGCCCACTTCTAGAGCACAACCAATTTTTCTTAAAATCCATAATTTTAGGAAAACTGGTCGGTATTACTCTGGGACCCCAGTGGCAACCCCATAATGACTGATTAAGCAATTGTAAGTTTCCAATTAGCTTAATTAGTCATTAATTACTCACCTTTTGCAGTGCTGCCTCCTCCACCTCCTGTTCTTCTCTCCAGAATCGCAGACAGCTTTCAGGACTGGCCAAGCACAGGACAGGTATGTACTACCCCTTCAACACTCTCCCCACACATTACCCAACCCCCTCTACCCTGGTCCCCCTCCCCACACACACTACACTATCCCTGCTATCCCGGACCCACTCCAGCACACTACACTACCCCCACTACTCTGCACCCCTTCCTCGCATACACTACACTACCACCACTACCCTGCACCCCCTCCCCACACACACTTCACTATCCCTACTACTCTGCACCCCCTCCCGCACACATAACACTATCACCGCTACCCTGCACCCCCCTCCCCACACACACTACACTCTCCCCGCTTCCCTGGACCCCCTCCAGCACACACTACACTACCCCCACTACTCTGCACCCTTCCCCGTACACACTACACTACTCCCACTTTCCTGCACCTCCCTCCCAGAACACACTAAACTACCCCCACTACCCTGCGCCCCCCTCCCTGCACAAACTACAGTACACTACACTTACCTTCCCTGGCAGGCTTCATTCTTCTGCAGAAGAGCACATGATCCGGTCCAGCCTTCGGAGGATGCAGCAGCTGGGCTCAGATGGTAGCAGATGTCCAGAGCAGGTGAGGTCTTTTTCTTCACGCACCGCTGGGTTTTCAAAGCTGCATTTTTTTTAAATTGGCTACAGTCGGTATAGTGAGCACGCAAACCCATGGTAATCCAAAATTGGTTGCGAGGTCCACGTGATTTTTTTGCAGTCAACACCTCACAGCCAATTAGATGTGCCCCACAGTGTATATCCTTTATCTTCTCTTGGCATGTATAGTTTAAAAGACTGCGCTTTTTAGTTCCACAAGACACAGCACCGAGCAAACTGGATCATTGGTCAGCTAAGCTTGAAATCACAGTACTGTCGATGCCCTCATACACAATATATATTGTATATACATACCCTTGTGAAAACAATTGTAAGAGCAGCTCACTTTCAAATATACTCAGGAAACGCCTGTATTGCAGATTGCTTGCTATAGTGTCTGACCCATGCGAAATACTGACTTAAGCCATAAAGGAGACTAAGATGAGCTTTAGTAGATGAACATAAAGTTGATTTTATGTAAAGGGTGCAGACCCTCCAACATGACCCGTTCCATTAGGTACAAAATGCTCTGCTCCTGGACTTCCCACCTAATATATAATTGCAGTCACCTGTGCTGATACACCTGTCTCATCAATTAACTAGTTCAACAAAGAGTAACTGCAATCATACATTAGGGGGAAGTCCAGGAGCAGAGCATTTTGTACCTAATGGAACTGGTCATGTTGGAGGGTAGGCATGCGTTGTTGGTTGTTGGTGTGTGCAGGAATAACTGCAACCCCAGGTTAGGGTCCCCTCTTCCCCCAGCCCAGTGCCCCTCTCTCTCCCC
Source organism: Taudactylus pleione (assembly GCA_031769625.1). NCBI lineage: Eukaryota > Metazoa > Chordata > Amphibia > Anura > Myobatrachidae > Taudactylus > Taudactylus pleione. Next base: position 51,049 of record JAUIMM010000092.1, on the reverse strand, counting down.
AGCCCAGCACCCACTCATCTCAATGACCCCCACCCACCCCAGTATCTCTCCCTTCTCCTACCCAGTACCCTCCACAACTCAATGTCTCCCAGTCTGCCAGCCCAGTGTGCCCCAATCCCTCACTACTTCATCCAGCCCAGTGCCCCCACTTCCTTCCCAGGTCACTGCCACCCTGACTGGGAACAATGCAGCAGCAGCAAACACTTAGAACCTGATTCAGACCCATTCGGTAGGATGCGTTCATGCGTTCTCTAGCAGCCAGCGATTGTTTGCAATCTGTGCATGCGTATGCATCGCAGTGCGAGTGCGTGAACCAGTGTGAGAGATTGGGAAGCAATGGCTCACTGCGCATAGACAGCCCTTTCAGAATGAGTGACAGGAGAAGCCGTTTGTAGGTGGTGACGGGCTGGTTTTTACACTGAAGGGCTCGCAGTGCTTGCGGTAGGGTTTGGTCAGCCACAAGCGCTGCGATCGCATCCGATGGTACCGATGGTTACATACACTTCCTGGAGAAGACATGTGCAAGTGGGCATCTTAATACTGGCTGGCGGGCGTCTGCATACATAAAGCGATCGCACGCAAAGACATAGTGGGCGTGCTAATGCCTTGCCTTGCGATCACCTGCCCTGCAGAATTTGCATTACACATCGGGCGAGCGAACGTATCCTAGCGAGCTGGTCTGAATCAGGTCCTAAGTTTCTGTTACACTATAGTTAGGTTAATGCTCCATACCATCATCAAAAATTTTAAAATATTGGTCATCAGGAAGGAAGAGTAACAAAACAAGCAAGAGAAAATGAGGGTTTATGTAGCAAGCTCATTACTTTAACTTACCACACAAGTGGAGACAGTTAAGTAATCCAATTCTTCAATAGACTCCGAGTAAAGTCATACACTTTGAAGATTTGTTGCCCGATTTTAGGATTTCCCAATCTAGCAATCTGTGCCCATACATTACAGATCTTTTTCAGTGATTTGCAGGTCATTTTCAGCAAACACAGATCTGCCAATCTTTAAAGGCTCATAATTTTACTAGTGACGGTCTGCAAATCTGCTGATCTTCTCCATATGATAACAATCTACAGCCCCAATTGATCTGTGAATTCCAACATGTTAGACAACCTGATTTACCAATTCCAATCACTTTTTGGTTGAAATCTGCGATCTGTGAACCCCATACATTACAGATTTTTTTACACAATCATCTGCAAATTGCAGAATTGCCGCAATCGATTGCTAATGTATAGAGGCCTTTAGTAGACAGAAGGGAATTTGGAATACCAGTGGCTGATTTGTATAATCACTGCCTGTGGGCAACACTCATATTTAATGGGGCCCATACATCTACAGGCTGATTCCACCTTATGCTGTTACCGATCCGATGTTCCGTAATCATAAACACTGATCGTCAGACATCGATGATTGGCAATCTGTCTGGAAATCAGCAAAATACAGCATGTTAAAAATCCCAGACTTGTCGATCCCAATACTTTTTTGCTCGGAATCGGCGAATCGAGAATTTCCAACATGTTGGATTTCCCCAATCCTCCAACCCAGGCATTGGCAGAGTGGGGAATTCCCCCAATAGCTGCCTGATATATGGGGCCCATTACATAAGATAAATAACAAAAGACAGGCAAAATACTGGTATACAAAATAATTTGTCCTGTTAGCAACACATCCATTTTGCTGGTGTAAATCAGCATTTATTGTCACTACAGTGAAGCATTTTAACACACAGAAGACATTGCAAAATAATAACAATCAAAAGAATTATTGAATATAGGGCCTGATTCAGACCCACTCGCGAGCGGCTGTCCGCTCGCAAGTGGGTCGATGTTATGGACTGAGCATGCGCACGACGGAGGGAGCTCCGTCGTGCGCATGCGCCAGACGCGACGAGCGAAGGAAAGTCCTTCGCTCGTTGTGTCCGATCAAAGGGGGCGTGCTGTCAATGTTGATTGACAGCACGCCCCCTTTGGTAGGCGTGCCGGGGGCGTGCCTCCCTGATGGGGGCGTTCCCACGGGAACGCCTCCCGTCAAAAGCCGGCCCACTGACATCACTAGTGATGTCAGTGGGAGTGATTTTGGCTCTGATAGAGCCAAAATCACTCCGGAGCTTGCGGTTGAAAACCTCAACCGCAGGCTCCGGCTCGCAATTTCGATGGTCGCGATGGTCACGACCATCGCGGCCATCAAAATGCACGCTCGTATAGCCTGTGGGTGGTGACCCACAGCTATACGAGCGTCCAGGAGGACGCTCCATTTTCATGGAGCCCGGCCCTCATTCAGAGCGTGCGCTCTGCTCAGAGCGTACGGCTCTGAATGAGGGCCATAGTATCAGAATATTTTTCTAAATTTACAACACCCTCTAAGTGAGGAATGTTTTAATGTCTACCTGGTACTTTATATTAGATTAAAAAAAATTATTTAAATCTACCAGTCACCTGCACACATTGAGGCAGCCACACTATAGGCTGAGCGAAGTCACGTGCCCCATGACCTAGTGATGTCACTAGCTCCTGATTAATTAATGAACTGAAGATCAGTCCAGCCCTCAAAATAGCTGCCTCTACTGTGTAGGTGACTGCATTTCAACACTCAGATATACTGTATATTGTAGTCAACCTCTTTCTTTACCAAACATGGTGTGCCAGGATAAAATGCTGTAACAGCTATAGCCACAATAGCTACAAATGATGCTTTGTTCAGCAGAAAATAAGGCACATACTACAGGTGTGAGTTAGCATTAAAGCTACAGTAGGGAATATTGTTGAAGGTTAAAGCCACTGAAGGTTGTTTTGTTATAGCTAAAGGTAGCTGCCCAGCATGGGGTCTCGGAAAAACCTTGATTTATAGCTGGCTGCATTGTTCACTTTCTAGGTTCACTTCAATAGCTCTATTTGTTTGTAACCATAGGGACCACAGAGGCTTATACTGGAAATGCCAAAATACAATCAATAGTGATTAATAAATGTCTCAAGCTGTCACTCTATGAATTGTTATATTTATTTGTGTCAAACGTGATAGCTTGACACAAACTTGAAGAGAATGCCCGCTAACAGAAATCAAACAAAACATTTTGTAACAGTGCCCACGCAATGCTCTCAATACATCTGTTTAAACAAGTTACAGTAGCTATTGTTTGTGAATAGATTATATATTTTGGAGATCTGTATTTGTAGGCACCATATTGGGGAAGGAACTTCTGTTTTAAAAAAAGGAATGTAACTTCAGATCTAATTTTATATGAAATGTGAAACCAAGACATCCATTTAGTTCCTCATAGTTTTGTAACAGAGATCAGTAGTAGTATGCCTCAGCTATGTAACAAGCATATATATACTTCTAAGATGCTTTTTTCATACTGTATTAGCTTATATTTAGAGACAGACACATAGAAGAGCATATGTAAAGCTAGTTTAAAGTTCTGTGGTTTTAATCCCGCTATATTTAAAGAAACAAATACTAAATATTTATTCAGCACATAAGATGACCTCTACATCTGCAAACATTAAGACATACTGTATGTACCAATCAAGCGATCACCCAGAAACAAATCACTATCATTTGTGTATCCTCTTACCGATGGTTACCCTTATTTCTTCCCAGCCATAGTAACTCGTACACTCAGTTGCACCTACTATTTACACCTTCTAGTACCAGGGAAACCTCCCTTTGCCAACAGAACAGCCTTATTACTTCATTGCATGGATTACATATTTTCTGAGGCTTTTCAGCTTAAGGTTGTTGCTGTACCCTAAACGCCACCATACACGGGGCGATAAAACAGGCGATCCGACTGACTGGTGCGATTTGCCTGCTATATTGAGAGGGGGGAGCCGGCATATCGGGCGGTCAGCCACCCGATCCCACTGTGAGTGCAGACCGCCCGTTATATCGGACAACGGATCCCCTTTTGCCTCGCACGGTTACATTGCACCATGTATGGGGGCCTTAACACTAGCCTGTCCCATGAGGGTAGGCGGTTCTTAGGGAGGTCTCAAATGCAAAGATAAAAATGGCAAATATATACATATATATATATATATATATTGTGGTATGAGGGGTTGTCCACATTCTGGTGGGATCAGCTCACTCTAAGGGAGAGGAAAATAAGGCCGGCACATTCTGCAGCTGCAGTAGAAGTTTGGCACTCCGGGTTTTCCGGGCTGCACACTCAAAGTGGAAATATGGAGTTCTGGGTTTTCCAGGTTGCCCAGAGCCAGCAGGAAATAAGCAGAAGAGGAAGAGTTTAAAGCTTCCACTCACCTGGAGTTCGATGCACTGATGCTGATTAGCAGCCAGTTGGTAAGAGAGAATGTTGTAGTGCCAGGGACCAAGGGCTATGCTGGGAGAGCATGGCTGATTGTGGCTGCAAGCCACTGCTTGCTACTAAGCACGAGGAGTGTTGGGACCTTTTATGTTTATTTGTTTATTTCCTGCATGTACCTGCGTTTCCAGGCCTAAGCCCTAGTATACTAAAGTGCAGTTCCTGCTGCCATTAAAGACACTGCTTTACCGAGTACCTAAAATAAGAAGAGGGAAGGCCACCAAGCACTGATAAATGTAATATTTCTCTTGTATGGGAGAAAAAAAGAAAAAACAAATACAGGTGATGTGTATTCACTGATAACAGTATACATAAGGCTGAACAATCTTTGTGTCGAAGGTGTAGCTCACCTTTAAAAGGTGAAAGACATGCACATAAAGGTATCTTTTAGGGATTCCACTTGCTTCTTACATTCCACTTATAGTTGTATTGGAACATCTCAAGATACACATCAACAGACAGGGTAACCTCCAAAGTAACCATAAAGAAAAAGACCTCTCATTGTGTCAACCAGTAGGAACAATGTATTACTAATAAGCACAAATGTAACAAACAAAAAATTGTAAAAAGACCTCTTGGGGAATATCTGCATAGCAGACAAGGCCTAAAAGTTAGGCACTGTAAACAGCATGAGGGGATATTTCTTATACCCGGGTTAGTCACCTTCAGCCATCATCGAGTGGTTATCTCCTTTTAGGTTCAATCCGGCAGCAATCCTCTTCACACCAACGCATTTCGGAAATCCTTCCTTTTTCAAGGTGTATGAGGATAGAGTGAGGGGAAGCCCTTTATGATCCCATAGTTTGTGGTCATGTGATCCGGAGAACCAGTCACGTGATCCACCAAGTCTTAATTAGTCCATATTAAATGAGGAATAATAGATTCAATCATACATCTCATACCTACCATATAGACCACAGGTTCTCAAACTCGGTCCTCAGGATCCCAAACAGTGCATGTTTGCCAGGTCTCCTCGCAGAATCACAAGTGAAATAGTTAGCTCCACCAGTCGATCTTTTAGTGAGTAATGAATACACCTGTGCACCTGCTGGGTGACCTGGAAAATGTGAACTGTGTCCTGAGGACCGAGTTTGATAACCATTGATATAGACATATCTGACATACATATTGGAAGTTAATAAAGACCATGTGTATACTCAAGATTAAAAGTTTCTAAATATTCCCTGAAAACAGATCAGCCCATCAATTTCATAAAGAAAAAAGACCAGAGCCCCCGAGTCCCTGGATTTCCATATAGGTAAGTATATGTTCTGAGCCAGTAATCCATTTATGAAGACCGAAAAGATTCTAGGTTTTTTGTGCAGACTTTCTGTTATTGCGCCACAATCGGTGTGTCACTTCTGGCTTTTGGAGGGCAAACAGAGGATCGCCAAGATGTAATCCACCCAGAAGCGTTGATATTGCATTGCACTGTAACGAGGGACATATAACTTCCGGTTCAACCATTGTATAGTGGTAGTGGTCATAGGAATAGCAAAGCGGGCGGCGTAATGGGAATTGTAGTTCAGAAATGTCTCCTTTGCACGGGAGTAAGGACAGCAAACTTCTCCCCTCATAAACACAAAGAGATATAAAGTGTCATTAGAGATGCATGATAAAAAACATAGATTAAAACATGCTCCTGGGCATGAGTAACAAACATTTACACAGTATTTATGAAAGACATATAATTGAATGACTACAATCAAGAAAAATGCAACAATATAAGAACAAATGAATGCATGAAATGACATAATCAAAATCATAATCACTGACACAATGGATACAAATATGATACTAATAAAAATGAATAAAACAGTTAAAAACCATTTGGTCTCAAAATCAATATTCAAACTCCTAGGGGATAAAGTGCATAATTCAAGTATGATTTTAATTTCTAACCTAGCCAAATCTCCTTCTATATCTTTTGTTCTCCACCTAGGAGAGGAGATTTTGATCCCACAGAAAGAGACCAAATGTTTGGGGTTACAGCAATGTTTATCTTTAAAATGCAGGAAGACACTATGGGATTCCAAACCCTTTTCATGTATTCCTACAATGTTCTGAGAGTCTTTCTTTTAACATCCTGGTAGTTCTGTGCCTTACCTGCCTGCCATCCGTTATGCTACTAGCCTGAACCTTGCCTGCTCCAACCTGCTGGATATACCCTGCACCCTCCACATACCTTTCACCTGTCTGAGTACCTGAACCTGCTGTTCCCTGTACCTTGCCTCCCTTCACTCCCAGCTGGACTTCATTTACCTCAGTCTGCATCTGTTACAGCTCACCATATTTGTATACTGGACTGTTCCTGATTGTCACTATCTGGACATTTCCACATTAACCCCACTACAGTTATCAAGTGCACTTTAGTGCTATACATGGACTTTTTATTTGCCATTCCCATGTCTTCTAAGTCACTTATTAAAATCTCCACTTTTTTATTTAAGTCTGCTTCTGTGTCTGCTTATATCACCTCCCCGGGTCCACAACAAAATCAGAACCTCACAGTTTGCACTGGCCACATGGATCCAACCACGGAACAGGAGTCTGGAGTGGATTTATTTCGCTGTATTGCTGGTCGTTTAGAAAACCTGGAAGCTATGCAACATCAAATGGCCCAGATCCTACAGGAGATTTCTAAATGCCAAGATACTCTGCAAACCTCGTTAATCACCCCAGGAGTATCAGCAACTTCACCTCCTCCTGTGCCTGGTAATACAGGGACCAGGGTATCCCCTCATCTACATCTACCCATGCCAAGCAAATCTGACGGCAATCCTAAGCTCTGTCGTGGTTTTTAAAATCAGTGTGATATACACTTAATCAAAAGGCAGATGCCCTGTCCAGATCTTTCCGCTGTGATGACAAATCAGAGAATCAACAAAATACCTCTGTTTTGGAGTCAAGAGTTTTCGCCACCTTACAATTACAGCCCCCTACAGGGAGGTTCTTTGTGGCCCCGGAGTTAAGGAAGCAGCTCCTCACCTGGGCTCATTCCTCTCGCTTTGCAGGTCACTCAGCTACCCGGAACACCTTGGAATTTTTAAAGAGAGGCTATTGGTGGCCATCCATGAAAGCAGATTTGTCAGAATTTATTTCTTCATGTTCTTCGTGTGTCCAGCATAAATCTTCACGTCAGGCACCGGCTGGTGAGTTGATACCACTATCTATTCCATCATGTCCATGGACGCATCTCTCCATGGACTTCGTCACGTTTCTGCTGAATTCCTAAGGGTTTATTACCATCTGGGTCGTAGTAGACCAATTCTCTAAAATGGTCCATTACATACCACTAAAGAAATTGGCCGTGGTGTTCAGTTCACAGCAAAATTTTGAAGAGCCTTATTTTCTGTATTGCAAGTAAAGCTAAATTTTTCTACGGCTTATCATCCACAAAGGAATGTTTGAACTGAGAGGGTTAATCAAGACCTTGAGACCTTCCTGAGGATTTTTATGACATCTTCCCAAACAATTGGTCTGCATTGCTGCCATGGGCTGAATTTGCTCATAATGCCTCCTACCACTCTTCCACGAACCAAACACCATTCCAAGTGGTCTACGGCCTTCATTCTCAGGTCCCTGAATTTCAATGTCTGCCCGTCTTTGATGTCCCAGTTGTAGAAGACACTTTACAGAAATTTGCTTCAATCTGGTCTCAAGTTCGTACTGACCTGGAGAATCCATCCTCCCATTACAAATTTCAAGCTGATAAGAAGCGTAGGAAAGTACCACGTATGCAAGTTGGAGACCAGGTCTGGTTGTCCACCCGGAACCTACGACTTCGAGTACCATCCATGAAATTTGCTCCATGCTTCATTGGGCCCTTCGCCATCACAGAAGTCATTAACCCCGTGGCTTATCGCCTTCAGCTACCCCCTTATCTGAAAATTCCCAATTCCTTTCATGTCTCCCTGTTGAAACCCCTGGTGCTAAACAAGTTCCACAGAGTCCTGCTTGCTTCTCCCCATGTCCAGACTGAAAGGGGCATAGAGTTTGAGGTCTCCCAGGTCTTAGATTCCCATCTCCGCAGAGGACATTTGCATTACCTACTGGACTGGAAGGGCTACTGCCCAGAGGAACATTGTTGGACCGATGCCCGAGATGTCTATGCTCCTGCACTCATCAGGAAGTTCCATGCTGCCCATCCGGAGAAGCCTGGTGAGTGTCCTGAGGCCACCCATAAGGGAGGGTACTGTCACGGCCAGAGTTTCTCAGCATGGTAGTCACCGGGTATTACTTGTGAGGTCATTATGGCGGGGGGTCTGTGCTAGCAGTTCTGGTGTTTGGCAAGGGGCATTGGCTGCGCATGGTTCTGTGCGGGCACATTGTCACTAGGCCTGGTGAGATCTGGCGGTGTTTCCGTTCCGTTGGCATGGGCACCGCCATCTTGCCTTCAGCCATGTGATTCCGGCTGTCCAATCCTGGTAGGTCATGTGCTCATTCCAGCCAGTCACAGCGCGGCACTGAGTATTTAGGAAGGTCTAGAGCCTTCCTTCCTTGGCCAGTGCAATGTGTTTCTCAGTTGCAGCTGAGAGAGAGTACCTGTGCCTTACCTGCCTGCCTGTATGTTACGCTACTAGCCTGATCCTTGCCTGCTCCAACCTGCTGGATTTACCCTGCACCCTCCACATACCTTTCTTCTGTCTGAGTACCTTAACCTGCTGTTCCCTGCACCTTGCCTCCCTTCACTCCCAGCTGGACTTCATTTACCTCAGTCTGCATCTGTTACAGCTCACCATATTTGTATACTGGACTGTTCCTGCCTGTTACTATCTGGACATTTCCACATTAACCCCACTACAGTTATCAAGTGCACTTTAGTGCTATACATGGACTTTTTATTTGCCATTCCCATGTCTTCTAAGTCACTTATTAAAAACTCCACTTTTTCAATTAAGTCTGCTTCTGTGTCTGCTTATATCACATCCCCGGGTCCACAACAAAATCAGAACCTCACAGTTTGCACTGGCCACATGAATCCGGCCACGGAACAGGAGTCTGGAGTGGATTTATTTTGCTGTATTGCTGGTCGTTTAGAAAACCTGGAAGCTATGCAACATCAAATGGCCCAGATCCTACAGGAGGTTTCTAAATGCCAAGATACTCTGCAAACCTCGTTAATCACCCCTGGAGTATCAGCAACTTCACCTCCTTCTGTGCCTGGTAATACAGGGACCAGGGTATCCCCTCGTCTACATCTACCCATGCCAAGCAAATTTGACGGCAATCCTAAGCTCTGTCGTGGTTTTTAAAATCAGTGTGATATACACTTCACGTTACAGCCTGATAACTTCCCCACCGCTAGGACCAAAGTGGCATACATTGTGTCCTTGCTGACTGGCTCGGCTCTGGATTGGGCCTCCCCACTCTTGGAGCGTTCAGACTCTCTGCTAGATAACTATACAGACTTTGTATCTTCATTCAGGAGGATTTTCGATTAACCTGGATGCACAGTGTCAGCATATGCCGTACAGTTTCAAATCTTGGCATCAGAGCTTAAGTGGAATGAGGAGGCCCTCACCTCAGCCTTTTGGCATGGTCTGTCCGACTGATTAAAAGATTATCTGATTGCCCATGAGCTTCCTACCAATTTAAATGATATGATCTCACTCTGAAACAAAATTGACCTACGCTTCAGAGAACATCAGGCTGAAAAGCACAGAACTGACCGGCAAAGGTCATTTACGTCTCCCTTGCCTGCCCATCCACCCCATCCTCCTATAGATGAGGAGCACATGCAGGTGAACCAAACCCAACTCTCCAAAGAGGAACGTCAGAGAAAGATGCTAAAAAACCTCTGTCTGTACTGCGGAGATTTGGGTCACCTGGTGGCCTCCTGCTCCCGCAAGTCGGGAAACGACCGTTCCTAACTGACCTTGGGGGCATCAAGTTAGGAGTTATTTGCCCATCCCCAAACACTAAAGATTTCAAGATTTCCTTAGCTTTGGATCTCAAGCCCAACTCTGTCTTCGTCTCTGCTCTATTATACTCTGGAGCAGTCGGAAACTTCATGACTTCCAGCCTAGTTGATAAACTACAGATTCCTTGTTCATCTCTCAATCTCCCTGACTTCTGTGGATGGACGTCCTCTAGCTAACGGAGTGGTCACCAAGGAAACTCAACCAGTATTAGTTTGTGTTGGGGCACTCCACTCCGAGTCTTTAAAGTTCTTAGTGATTCCAGAGGCTTCTCAAGAAATCATCTTAGGACTGCCCTGGTTACGCCAACATAATCCCTGGATAGACTGGTGTTCAATGCAGATTCTTTCATGGGGAACTGACTGTCAGAAATCCTGTCTTCCCAAAATACGACCTGTAAGAAAGACAGCTTTGTTAACATGTAAACAAACGAACACCACAATTCCAGCGCTATGGTTTACAACAATACTTATATCCAGCTGTTTGATGGGAACTGCATCTTGCAGAAATCATCAGTTGGAGAAATGATTCAAAGGGTTATCCTTTTCTTGGTGAAAATATGGAGGATGATAATCCTCCATAATTGATTGAATATCATTGTTACTATTTGTGTTCACCTGTTTTCCTTATGTCATGTCTATATGATTAAATGATATTGCACTATATGCACTTTTCTTTTTATGTATATGGGATTATCATCCTCCATATTTTCACCAAGAAAAGGATAACCCTTTGAATCATTTCTCCAACTGATGATTTCTGCAAGATGCAGTTCCCATCAAACAGCTGGATATAAGTATTGTTGTAAACCATAGCGCTGGAATTGTGGTGTTCGTTTGTTTACATGTGGATAAAAATTTGAGGGTGAAGGGCATCTCTTCTGAATACCAACTGCACCAGCTGCTTGTCCTTCTGCGCACTTGGTTCCTTCTCCTTTATATATTTTTCTCTGTAGCTTTATTAACATCTCCAGGTATTCCCAAGGAGTACCAGATGTTCTCTGATGTTTTTTCCGAGTAACAGGCGAACGTCTTACCTCCCCACAGAGAATGGGACTGTCCTATCGAACTGCTACCTGACAAGATGCCACCTCGTGGTCGCCCCTATCCTCTATCCATGTCTGAGACTCAAACCATGTCAGAGTACATCCAGGACAACCTAGCAAAAGGGTTTATTCGTCCATCCACCTCTCCCACTGGAGCCAGCTTCTTTTTCATTGGCAAGAAAGACAGAGGCCTAAGACCTTGTATAGATTACCGGGGCCTCAATGATATAACGATTAAGAATCAATATCCTCTTCCCCTGATCACAGAAGTGTTTGACAGAGTTAAAGGGTCCATCATATTCTCAAAGCTGGATCTGAGAGGGGCTTATAATCTCATCCGCATTCGTGCTGGCGATGACTGGAAGACCGCTTTTAATACTAGAGATGGACACTTTGAATACCTTGTGATGCCCTTTGGGTTATGCAATGCCCCTGCCATGTTTCAGGGCTTTGTTAATGAGATTTCCGGGACCTGTTGTATGTCTCAGTTTAGATATATTGATTTTTTCGTCTTCTGTAAGAAAACATCATGAACATGTGAAGGAAGTATTGTCCCATTTGAGAAAGTACCACTTTTACTGCAAATTGGAGAAGTGTGTCTTTGGGGTTCCCAGTGTGCCATTCCTTGGTTACGTCATCTCTGGCTCCAGTCTAGAAATGGACCCCAAGAAGGTGCAGGCGATTTTGGATTGGTCCCGTCCTCAAACTTTGAAAGCCATCCAGAGATTGCCTGGGTTCGCCAACTACTATAGACGTTTTATTAAAGGATTTTCATCATTATTGGCTCCCATTACCGCATTGACCCGAAAAGATGCTAACTCTGCCCTATGGCCACCTGAGGCAGAGACTGCCTTCCAACTTTTAAAACAGGCATTTATTTCAGCTCCAGTCTTACGACAACCAGATCTGGATAGGCCGTTTCTAGTGGAAGTGGATTCGTCTTCAGATGCCGTGGGTGCAGTTCTTTCCCAGCATTATGACGATAATCTAGTTCATCCCTGTGGGTTCTTCTCCAAGACGTTTTCTCCTGCTGAGAGAAATTATGCCAGTGGTGAGCAAGAACTTTTAGCAGTAAAGTTAGCATTAAAAGAATGGAGATACCTGCTGGAAGGGGCCAAGTTTCCCTTCACTGTCTTCACGGACCATAGAAATCTTCTCTTCCTCAAGAATCTTCAGTGCATGAGTCCTCGTTTGGCCCGATGGGCGATATTTTGTGGTCGGTTCCAGTTCACCCTGACCTTTCGGTCTGGAGCCCTTAATCAAAAGGCAGATGCCCTGTCCAGATCTTTCCGCTGTGATGACAAATCAGAGAATCAACAAAATACCTCTGTTTTGGAGTCAAGAGTCTTCGCCACCTTACAATTACAGCCCCCTACAGGGAGGTTCTTTGTGGCCCCGGAGTTAAGGAAGCAGCTCCTCACCTGGGCTCATTCCTCTCGCTTTGCAGGTCACTCAGGTACCCGGAAAACCTTGGAATTTTTAAAGAGAGGCTATTGGTGGCCATCCATGAAAGCAGATTTGTCAGAATTTATTTCTTCATGTTCTTCGTGTGTCCAGCATAAATCTTCATGTCAGGCACCAGCTGGTGAGTTGATACCACTACCTATTCCATCACATCCATGGACACATCTCTCCATGGACTTCGTCACGTTTCTGCTGAATTCCCAAGAGTTTATTACCATCTGGGTCGTAGTAGACTGATTCTCTAAAATTGTCCATTACATACCACTAAAGAAATTGACCGTGGTGTTCAGTTCACAGCAAAATTTTGAAGAGCCTTATTTTCTGTATTGCAAGTAAAGCTAAATTTTTCTACGGCTTATCATCCACAAAGGAATGTTTGAACTGAGAGGGTTACTCAAGACCTTGAGACCTTCCTGAGGATTTTTATGACATCTTCCCAAACAATTGGTCTGCATTGCTGCAATGGGCTGAATTTGCTCATAATTCCTCCTACCACTCTTCCACGAACCAAACACCATTCCAAGTGGTCTACGGCCTTCATTCTCAGGTCCCTGAATTTCAATGTCTGCCCGTCTTTGATGTCCCAGTTGTAGAAGACACTTTACAGAAATTTGCTTCAATCTGGTCTCAAGTTCGTACTGACCTGGAGAATCCATCCTCCCATTACAAATTTCAAGCTGATAAGAAGCATAGGAAAGTACCATGTATGCAAGTTGGAGACCAGGTCTGGTTGTCCACCCGGAACCAACGACTTCGAGTACCATCCATGAAATTTGCTCCATGCTTCATTGGGCCCTTCTCCATCATAGAAGTCATTAACCCCGTGGCTTATCACCTTCAGCTACCCCCTTATCTGAAAATTCCCAATTCCTTTCATGTCTCCCTGTTGAAACCCCTGGTGCTAAACAAGTTCCACAGAGTCCTGCTTGCTTCTCCCCATGTCCAGACTGAAAGGGGCATAGAGTTTGAGGTCTCCCAGGTCTTAGATTCTCGTCTCTGCAGAGGACATTTGCATTACCTACTGGACTGGAAGGGCTACTGCCCAGAGGAACGTTGTTGGACCGATGCCCAAGATGTCTATGCTCCTGCACTCATCAGGAAGTTCCATGCTGCCCATCCGGAGAAGCCTGGTGAGTGTCCTGAGGCCACCCATAAGGGGGGGGTACTGTCACGGCCAGAGTTTCTCAACATGGTAGTCACCGGGTATTACTTGTGAGGTCATTATGGCGGGGGGTCTCTGGCAGTGGTTCTGGTGTTTGGCAAGGGGCATTGGCTGCGCATGGTTCTGTGCGGGCACATTGTCACTAGGCCTGGTGAGGTCTGGCGGTGTTTACATTCCGTTGGCATGGGCACCGCCATCTTGCCTTCAGCCATGTGATTCCGGCTGTCCAATCCTGGTAGGTCATGTGCTCATTCCAGCCAGTCACAGCGTGGCACTGAGTATTTAGGAAGGTCTAGAGCCTTCCTTCCTTGGCCAGTGCAATGTGTTTCTCAGTTGCGGCTGAGAGAGAGTACCTGTGCCTTACCTGCCTGCCTGTCTGTTACAACGATCCTTGCCTGCTCCAACCTGCTGAATTTACCCTGCACCGTCCACATACCTTTCTCCTGCCTGAGTACCTGAACCTGCTGTTCCCTGCACCTTGCTGCCCTTCACTCCCAGCTGGACTTCATTTACCTCAGTCTGCATCTGTTACAGTTCACCATATTTGTATACTGGACTGTTCCTGCCTGTCACTATCTGGACATTTCCACATTAATCCCACTACAATTATCAAGTGCACTTTAGTGCTATACATGGACTTTTTATTTGCCATTCCCATGTCTTCTAAGTCACTTATTAAAAACTCCCCTTTTTCATTTAAGTCTGCTTCTGTGTCTGCTCCTATCACCACCCCGGGTCCACAACAAATTCAGAACCTCACAGTTATTAAGGCTTGGTGTTCCTCTGGATTTGACCCTAGTAGTTGAGATTGGAAGTGCAAGTCACATGATATCATTTTGTATTATATTGACATTTTCACCATTGTTGTTGTGACCTGCTTGCTTATAGAAATAAGCGCAAATCCATGATTGAACATGTTTTTTCTGAAGAGAAAATCACCTCAATTAAAGATGATAATATAGAAAGTGCAATGGCAGCTTTGGAAAATACAAACATTTAAATAAGAGAAGGAGAGACAATAATATAAATAAAAATAAGAACTGTATTGGGATAGCAAAATGGCTACTGACAGCCATTTCTATTCATGGTTCTTATGTGTGTATCAGACATGAAGTGGTATCAGGCATGAAATGGTACAGGAATGTGGAAAGCAGATAGGCCATAAATCCACAAGGCATTGTCTACTGCGAAGTACGCTTGCATTAAGTTTTAGAAAGTCCTTATCAGTAGTTAACCAATAAAGTAGTTTGAAGTAGGTTTATGCCCATATTAGTAAGAGTTAGATGGGTATGCAAGTAGGATACTATATAAACGAAGAATAAAGAAGCTTCCAGTGGCCTGCCCTAAGCCTGGACCAGAGACTGCAGCTGGTGGCCAGGATATTGTTCGTACCAGCTATTTCTGAAATAGACCGAGGCTCCTGGATCGTGTAACTATTTATATTCCGAAGCTAAGTAACTATTATTCTTTTATATCTTGTCATTTGTTGTAATAAATTATATCTTTTTTCAAGATACCAGTTTCTGTGACTTAATTAACTTTCTGTATCCAAGAACCTTATTCCTTTCCACCGGGAACAAGAACGAAAGAGAAATTATATTAGGTACATTTCCACCCCCCCCCCTAGATATGAATGCGGATACTGCAAACCCAAATTTCAAAACCAAAATCTACCATTTAAATAAATATGTCCTAAATAAGCATTAAACACAGATATTGGAAAAAGGGCTTAAATTTGCCCCCTATAGTCACATTAATTCTTTTGACGTCTATATTGACTTACAAATATTCGTAAGGAAGCTGGCCCTAAAAAAAGTTTTTTAGTGAAGATAAAAATCATACTGAACCCCTTCCGGAATGAGAAATACAGTTTTTTTAAGTGGAAGTCCACTTTCTACCCTGCTCACAAAAGGGGCTGTTTTGTTTAGACCTTCGAGAAGTTGGTGAAGGAAGATTTGGAATATGTATTGCCCAAAAAAGCTTGAAAGACAAACTTAACCACAGAGGAGTTGAAGAATATAATGCTGAGGTTCTCAGACAACTTAATGATCAGGGCACATATAGAAAACTAAGAGGAGATCCCTCGATAAAAATTCAGAAAAATATGGAAGCATTATTAGCCCTATACACTGATAAAAGTATTTCTCAGAATCTGAGAGATTATACATGATAATTGGGAAACCATCTATTCCAGTAATATATATTCTACCTAAAGTTCATAAGAACAGCACACAGCCCCCTGGTCACCCTATCATAGCTGGTACCCACTCTATTACCTCCAATTTATCCCATTAGCTGGACAATCTATTACATCCATTGGTCATCAAAACACCATCCTATTTGAGAGATAGCATACCTAGCACCTGGGTGGTTCCTGGTCACTGCCGAAGTGACATCATTGTACAGGATCATACAACATCAGGAGGGTCTGGAGGGAGTAAAGTTTTTTCTGATAAAGAAAATAAAAGAAGAAGATAAAATCAGAAGATAAAAAAGCTTTAATTCTGGATGGAATTTCCTTTATCTTAAACAATAACTTATTTTAGTTTTTAGACTAATTTTACTTACAAACCTCTGGGACAGCGATGGGCACTAGACTGGCTCCGAGATACGCAAATTTGTTCATGGTGCATTGGGAGGCCATGTCTGTTTGGGTAGGCCACCCCTTTGGAGCCAGTCTAGTGCTCTGGACTTGCTATATAGACAATGGACCTCATTCAGACCCGCTCGCAAGCGCCTATGCACTCGCAAGCGGGTCGATGGTGGGGCACTGCGCACGTACATGAAATTCTCTCACTCCGGGGCTCGCTACAAAAGGGGCAGCTGTCAATGTTGATCGACAGCTCGCCCTGTTTTGTAGGCGTGGTGGTGGGGTGGCCAGAGAAATGGAGGCATTCCTGAAGGAATGCCTGCCATTTGTAGGTGGCCCTACTGACATCACCAGTGATGTCAGTAGGGAGCTTCCTGCTCTGTTAGAACAGGAAACTGCCTGGGGCATGCAGTATACGAGACCCGACCCCAAGGGTCTCGTCGCAAGCCCCGATGGTCACGATGGTCTCGACCATCGCGACCATCACCTAGTCACTCACTAAAGCTGTGTGTGGTAACCCACAGCTTAGCAAGCAGCCAGGAGGCTGCCTTTCAAAAGAAAAGCATCCGCCCTCATTCAGAGCGAGCGCTCGCATTTTGCAAGCAGCTCTGAATGAGGTCCAATGGCTTTTTCATTTGGACAGGGGACCGAACCTCAGTAGATTCTTTATGCTCATATCTGAATATAAATATGAAGAATATTTCATTGACCATATTAATCCTGATCAAGTTAATTTTTTAGATTTAACCGTGGATATAAAGGATGGACAATTGCTCACATGCAATTACACTAAGCCAACTGATTGTGATTTCCACATAGACTTTAAGAGCAATCATCACATCAACTGGATAAAAAGTATTCCAGCTGGTCAGTTTCAACATATTCGTAGAAACTTCACAGAGGTGGAAGAATATGATAAACAGTTGGATATACAGTATTAAAAGATAATTTTATCTCAAAAGGGTATGACAAGAAAAAACTTGAAGAGGCATACATTAACATTACCAATGTAGTCTATTTGATCCTGATATAAGAAATTTTTATTATGAAATTCAGTGATCAGTATCGGCATGTAGAAAAGATCATCTTTAAGAATTGTGAGATTTTATACAAAGATCCTGGTTTAAACAAATTTTTAGAGGAGCAACCGGTTTTTATCTATTGAAAGGCCAATAACTTAAAGAACCTGTTGGTACACAGCACCACTTCTGATCTCAGCACGAAGAAAAAAACTATTAATACAAAGGGGTTCCATCATTGCGGTTCGTGTGCGATGTGTAGAACATGCAAAAATTCCACAAGCAAAATCACTGAATATAAATCTAATCAAACAGGGAAGTATACAACATAAGAGATTTCATTACTTGCCATAGTAAAAACTGTGTATACCTTTTAGAATGTATTTGTGGGAGTCAATATGTGGGAAGAACCACCAGGATGTTAAAAGAAAGACTCTCAGAACATTGTAGGAATATACGAAAGGGTTTGGAATCCCATAGTGTCTTCCTGCATTTTAAAGATAAACATTGCTGTGACCCCAAACATTTGGTCTCTTTCTGTGGGATCAAAATCTCCTCTTCATTAAATGCTCTCCCAGACACTTCTCCCTCCACTCTCTGGTTGGCCCATAAAACTGTTCTACGGGGACATCTGAGTAGTATAGCTTCCAAAGCTAAAAAAGATTTTCTAACCCGTACTAACTCCCTCTCCATCCGCCTCCAACAACTAGAGTCACAACATAAACAGTTCCCTAGCCCTTCCTTCCAACAAGAACTTCTTGCTGTTCGACACTCTCTCACTCTCCTTTTTTCCCAACACACAGCTAAACGTTTAAAATGGTTGCGCCAAACCTTTTATGAAAAGGGAGATAAGATTCTGGCATCTAGGCTCCGCATGACACGAACCCATAAAAATATCCTTATTATTAAAAATTTCAATAATCACCTTCTTCACGACCCAGCAGCTATGCGTTCTTAATTTCGGAGCTTCTATAGCAATTTGTACAACCTACACTCTGCCTCATCCCCTTCTTATGTCACACCCTGTGATATGGCAATTCAAGAATTTATTTCCGCTGCCAATCTTCCTCAGCTATCTCATGAGGTACTTCGGGGTTTGAGTGAGGAGATCTCAGATAAGGAAATCATAATCTCCATTAAATAACAGAAGTCTGGCAAGTCCCCTGGACCTGACAGCTTTACAGCTGCATACTATAAAAAAATTATGGAGCATTTGGTTCCCCACCTGCACTCCCTTTTTAATACTGTTTTACAGGGGGGCTCCTTTCCTGCAGATATGCTAGAGGCAAGAATTGTCATGGTGCCTAAGGAGGGTAAGGACCCGCACAATTGTGCTAGTTATAGGCCTATTTCCCTCATCAATCTAAATATTAAAATATATGCTAAAATTCTAGCCAATAGACTCAACCAGGTCCTTCCCTCCTTAGTCCATTATGATCAGGTCGGCTTTGTGCCGGGTCGTCAGGCTCGGAATAATACCCGTAGAACCATAGACTTAATCCATACCATAAATTCTAGGAGGTCCCCAACTGTTGTCCTTTCTCTCGATGTTGAAAAAGCATTGATAGGATCTCCTGGACCTTTATGTCCCAAACCCTACAATCATTTGGGATATCGGGAGACTTCCTGACTGGTGTCATGGTCCTCTATTCCACTCCCTCTGCTACTGTTTCCATCAACAGAATCCCCTCCAACCATTTCCTTATTTCAAATGGCACCAGGCAGGGCTGTCCTCTGTCACCTTTGATCTTTGCCCTAGTGATAGAACCTCTAGCCTCCCTTGTCCGACTAAACCCTAACATTCATAGAGTGCAGGTTGGGAATTCATCTTCCAAAATCGCCCTCTTGCCGACGACATTCTACTTACCCTCACTCAGCCCTGGATATCTTTACCCAACCTTTACAAATTATTAGACCATTATGGTGTGCTCTCCGGATATAAAATACATTTTTCAAAATCTGAGGCCATGCCCCTCCATATCCCCCACCAGGATGTTGAGGCTCTTAAATCCTTATAGCTTTAAGTGGCAACATAGAAATATTAAATACCTTGGGCTCTTTTTGACATCCCGTTATGATCGTTTATATCAGGAAAATTTTCCCAAACTTTTTACGAAATTACAAGCGGATATGACTTTTTGGAAACGGCTTATACTCTCGTGGCTGGGCAGGATCATCACAGTGAAAATGAATATTATCCTCAAATGGCTCTACCTTTTCCAAACCCTCCCAGTGGCGGTTCCCCTTACCCTCCTTCAAAACCTTCAGAAATCTGTCAACCGTTTTATTTGTGATGGTAACCCCCTCGGCTATCTTCGTCCATCCTTAAAAACCCTATTTCCAAAGGGGGTAGAGGTCTCCCGGATTTTAAGCTCTACTATGTAGCTTCTCACTTTTGCCAAATAGAGTGGTCGGTCTTGGGAGCAGCAGTCTAAAGGGCCCCGGCCTATGCCGGGTCTCTTCACCATATACAAGACAGCGCATCGGAGGGGGTGGTGGCAGAGTGGCCAGCCGTGGGGGCAGCAGTCTGAAGTGACCTGGCATATGCCAGGTCTTTTCAACTATATACAAAACAGAGCGGCGGCAAGGGTGGGTGCAGATCGAGCCAGCAGTGCTGTCTAGCAGAGTGAGGTGAACCAGCATATGTTTCCATGAATTGCTCTCCCCATACTTCTGTATGGGAAAGCAATGTCTATACTAATTAGGAGCACTGCTGGAGAAATCTGATATATTTCCATGGGGGAAGCAGTGAAAAGCCCTGTTATCACTGATAAATGACTTTTCACTGCTACATGAATAAACCCCAAAGTCCCTCTGTATGAGTGCTTCAGACCATAGGGGAGATTTAATAAAGCTTGGAGAGCGATAAATTGATATAAATAGCACAAACCAATCAGCTCCTAACTGTCACTTTACAGGCTGTGTTTGAAAAATAACAGTTAGGCGCTGATTGGTTGGTCACAGAATCAATAAATTGGTGTTACAATGGGATTGTCAATCTCTAAAACAAAAGTACAAATAATTACAAAGAACCAGCGCTATTCAAATATTAATTAATAAATATGTCTGAGAAATGGATGTGTCAATAAAAACAATAATTTATTACACCTTTATGGAATTAAAAGAGCTGTTATTAGTTATAAAATACTAATTGAATCAAACATCCTGTAGGTGGTAAATGTCTCTCCTGTATAGTTGATGGTATTAGGACTTGCTCCCAAATGACTGAATATCTGAACACAGCAATAGTTACCAGGCAGTGGATTGAAGTGATAACAGTCCTCTTAGCGTGTTCTGCGCAAATTCCTGGGGCTGTATAACGGTCCACTTGTAGTTGCAAGTCCAAAGTCTAGAAGGGAAGCTTGTTTAAATGTAAAAAAAAATCCATGGAGAATCCAAACGCCCTAGGTTACTTGCCAACCTAACAGGTTTTTGTGGAGGAGCTTAACGCGTTTCACTGGGTCAGTATCATCCAGCTTCATCAGAAGCATAGTAAAATTGAACATAGAAGCTCTTTTTATACCCTGTAAATTACAGGAATCTAGAACACCTGTGTAAAATCACAGACAGGCACATCCGTTTTTCATAAATTCTAACTCTACAAATAAGAGGAGGCAATCTTAACTGTTAGATGTTTATAATGTATTGATAATTCTACAAATTTCAATATTATTTAAAATAATATTTAAAATATCCATATCTTTAAGATTTTAATTTTCCTGAAAGCACGGCAACATACCGATCACGTGCTCATACTGCGATCACGTGGTCCAAGGGGACCTATCCTGGACGTTGCTGTGTTCAGATATTCAGTCATTTGGGAGCAAGTCCTAATACCATCAACTGTACAGGAGAGACATTTACCACCTACAGGATGTTTGATTCAATTAGTATTTTATAACTAATAACAGCTCTTTAATTCCATAAAGGTGTAATAAATAATTGTTTTTATTGACACATCTGTTTCTTAGACATATTTATTAATTAATATTTGAATAACGCTGGTTCTTTGTAATTATTTGTGCTGACTGGTTGGTGCTATTTAACTCCAATTTTATCTCTCTCCAAGCTTTATTAAATCTCCTCCTGTATGCTTTTCTGGAATTTGCATACTTGGGTGCTTATGTAATAGGGTGCGATCTGCAGTCGCTGTGTAAATTCCTGCAAGTCTTCCCATATTTTTAAAGTGGCAATCATTTTAAATGCAAAACCAAGCTGGCAAAAATCCACACAACTATGATAAAGTTTTCTCCTATCCACATCACCTGAATAGGACTATCACCAGAATCAGTAACTTTCCATTATTTTTCCCACTTTAACTACATCTGCAGCTTCCATGTAGCATATTTCTCTGAACCCACTAACTTGTTAAAGTTCTTGCTTGCTCCTGCACTGTACATCTTCACACTTACTTGTGCATAAAGGACTACTCAGATACTTTGATTCTATGTCATTGTAACTGAATTCTTGGTATCATTAATCTGCACACACTGGTGGTCTGAGAGCCTTGTGACCTGGGCCCATAACCAATTGGCAGCTATAGGTTTTATACTTGGCAGCAGTGTGTGATGGAGGTTAGTCCACATGGTAGATAACATAACCAGGTCTTTGGTTTAGTAACCAGGTAGGACAAGTTCACAGAAAGACACAGGCTTAAAACACCAAGTATACAGTTAGGTGCATAAATATTGGGACATTGACAGAATGTTCATATTTTGGCCTCTATTCACCACCACAATGGCTTTGAAATGAAACAAACAAGATGTGCTTTAACTGCAGACTTTCAGATTTAATTTCAGGGTAATTACATCCAAATCAGGTGAACGTTGTAGGAATTACAATGGTTTCTATGTGTGCCTCCCACTTTTTAAGGGGCCAAAAGTAATGGGACTATCAACTCAAAAGCTATTTCATGGACAGGTGTGGGCTATTCCCTTGTTATTTCATTATCAATTAAGCAGGTAAAAGGTCTGGAGTTGATTCTAGCAACTGTTTGGAACATTCTTAAAAAGAAAGAATGCACAGAGAGCTCAGCAACACCAAAAGACCCGGAAGACCACAGAAAACAACTGTGGTGGATGACAGAAGAATTATTTCCCTGGTGAAGCAAAAACCCCTTCACAACAGTTGGCCAAATCAAGAACATTCTCCAGGAGTTAGGTGTATATGTGTCAAAGTCAACAATCAAGAGAAGACTTCACAAGAGTGAATATATAGGGTTCACCACAAGATGTAAACCATTGGCGAGCCACAAAAACAGGAAGACCAGATTAGAGTTTGCCAAACAACATCTAAAAAAGCCATTACAGTTCTGGAACAACATCCTATGGACAGATGAGACAAATATCAACTTGTACCAGAGTGATGGGAAGTGAAGAGTATGGAGAAGGAAAGGAACTGCTCATGATCCAAAACATACCACCTCATCAGTGAAGCATGGTGGTAGTAGTGTCATAGCGTGGGCATGTATGGCTGCCAATGGAACTAGTTCCCTTGTATTTATTGATGATGTGACTGCTGACAAAAGCAGCAGAATGAATTGTGAAGTGTTTCGGGCGATATTATATGCTCATATTCAGTCAAATGCTTCAGAACTCATTGGACGGCGCTTCACAGTGCAGATGGACAATGACCCGAAACATACTGCAAAAGCAACCAAAGAGTTTTTTAAGGCTAAAAAGTGGAATGTTATGCAATGGCCAAGTCAATCCCCTGACCTGAATCCGTTTGAGCATGCATTTCACTTGGCAAAGACAAAACTGAAGGGAAAATGCCCCAAGAACAAGCAGGAACTGAATACATTTGCAGTAGAGGCCTGGCAGAGCATCACCAGGGATGAAACCCAGCGTCTGGTGATGTCTATGCGTTCCAGACTTCAGGCTGTAATTGCCTGCAAAGGATTTGCAACAAAGTATTAAAAAGTGAAAGTTAGATTTAGGATTGTTTAGTTTGTCCCATTACTTTTGGCCCCTTAAAAAGTGGGAGGCACATATAGAAACCGTTGTAATTCCTACACCGTTCACCTGATTTGGATGTAATTACCCTCAAATTAAATCTGAAAGTCTGCAGTTAAAGCACATCTTGTTTCTTTCATTTCAAAGCCATTGTGGTGGTGAATAGAGGCCAAAATATGAAAATTCTGTCAATGTCCCAATATTTATGCACCTGACTGTATATAACAGGTACACAGTGCTCATATAATGTATGTAACGGATCCAGCTTGGAACATATAGGCGAGTATTAAACAGAGAAAAAAGTAAGGCTATTCTTGGGGCACACTTATATAAGAATTCTTGAAATAAAATATAACTTTTATTAATGTAGTAAAAACATACCAGATACATACATAATTGTTGATGGCGAAAATATAATAGACAATTTCTGCAAAATACACCACACTGAATAAAGGGTACCAGTTAATATGCTTAACGTGAAATGATACAGCAATTATCATAGAAATCGGTATATAGGCTACACAGTATGCAATCCTATGATCCCCATTAAACAGTACAGTATATGTCTACAGAACCTGGTATTCTTAAGTGGTCCCCCACATTAATACTAACCAGGCCTATCACTGGATCGCTTCCAAGATCAGACGAGTTTGGGCATAGTCAGTGAAGTATGACTGTAGACCATCGCTACTGAAAATATATGGGGATTCACTTATGCACACGGTCTGAGCCTATTATAAAATGTAGGACTATTCTCAACAGAGAGGTCCAATTGATAAATCGTTGCTGTCAAGACAGGTGATGCATAGGCATGCCTTACTTGTGATGCAATCAATTATGCATATATAACATCAGCATATATAACTCGTAAGAAACACCACATAGATAACTGTGTCAAAAGATTATAATACTGAGTTCCATACATACATAGAAAAATAGGAACTCTACCCTTGATGACAAATGAAGTAACGGAGCCTGACAGAGCACATAAAATATTCATGTACTAAATGCAATCATCACATAAACATGAGACATCATTGGAGTTATGTTATTGATATTAATGATACTCCTTTTCCAGATAATTCTATGGATAAACATTCAATATTTCTGCCTCTGCTGAAATAATTTGTGATAGTTGCAGATGATGCTCCTTTTCCAGATAAATCTCTTATAGATAAATAATCAAAATCCCATGTTATTGCTATAGTAACGCAGAATAGCATACAGTCTCAATATCCTAATACATGAGATATTCAATATAAGACAGGCTATGACTTTATAAGTCAAACCCGCTGGCCAGACATGATAATCTGCCAGTCTTTGTACGTTACCAGTGTGGGGTAAAATGGAGCCCAGTCCGTGCACTGGCTGGGTTGTCCTGGATATCAGCAGACTGTCATGAGGTGATCAAGCCTCGATGCGGGCGAAACGCGCGTCCTCTCTCTTCATATGACAGTCTGCTGATATCCAGGACAACCCAGCCAGTGCACGGACTGGGCTCCATTTTACCCCACACTGGTAACGTACAAAGACTGGCAGATTATCATGTCTGGCCAGCGGGTTTGACTTATAAAGTCATAGCCTGTCTTATATTGAATATCTCCTTTCCATGGTTATCTCTATATCATTATTCTATATCCCTTGTTCACAGCTCATTTCCCATTTATGGCAGCTATTTTTTTATGTATCTTTCTTTTGTGTCACATGTATTAGGATATTGAGACTGTATGCTATTCTGCGTTACTATAGCAATAACATGGGATTTGGATTATTTATCTATAAGAGATTTATATGGAAAAGGAGCATCATCTGCAACTATCACAAATTATTTCAGCAGAGGCAGAAATATTGAATGTTTATCCATAGAATTATCTGGAAAAGGAGTATCATTAATATCAATAACATAACTCCAATGATGTCTCATGTTTATGTGATGATTGCATTTAGTACATGAATATTTTATGTGCTCTGTCAGGCTCCGTTACTTCATTTGTCATCAAGGGTAGAGTTCCTATTTTTCTATGTATGTATGTATGGAACTCAGTATTATAATCTTTTGACACAGTTATCTATGTGGTGTTTCTTACGAGTTATATATGCTGATGCTATATATGCATAATTGATTGCATCACAAGTAAGGCATGCCTATGCATCACCTGTCTTGACAGCAACGATTTATCAATTGGACCTCTCTGTTGAGAATAGTCCTACATTTTATAATAGGCTCAGACCGTGTGCATAAGTGAATCCCCATATATTTTCAGTAGCGATGGTCTACAGTCATACTTCACTGATTATGCCCAAACTCGTCTGATCTTGGAAGCGATCCAGTGGTTAGTATTAATGTAGGGGACCACTTAAGAATACCAGGTTCTGTAGACATATATTGTACTGTTTAATGGGGATCATAGGATTGCATACTGTGTAGCCTATATACCAATTTCTATGATAATTGCTGTATCATTTCACATTAAGCATATTAACTGGTACCCTTTATTCAGTGTGGGGTATTTTGCAGAAATTGTCTATTATATTTTCGCCATCAACAATTATGTATGTATCTGGTATGTTTTTACTACATTAATAAAAGTTATATTTTATTTCAAGAATTCTTATATAAGTGTGCCCCAAGAATAGCCTTACTTTTTCTCTGTTTAATATTCTGTTATATTTAGGCTGTGGGAGCACCACCAATATTTTTGGGATGTATAAATTATTCATAGACATAGATGGTTGGTTATAGTAATTCTAATTATGTTTCTGTGCGGAATCCTCCCTGTTTACCTTTGCAACATATAGGCGAGCGCAGGTAGTGTGCAGCAGATGGGAGCACACACCTGTCATTCTACATACAATGGTGGTAGTGGAGTAAGCACACTGGCTCCATGCATGTAGTGGTATAGTGGTGGTGGTGCAGTGGAACTGACAGGATCACTGACCTCTGTAATGCTGTCTCTCATATGTAATGCTGGACATTCATGGGCACGTCCTTTCTAGCATGGAGGATGAAGCTGAGGACGTGCGGTATGGCTGCATCCTGCAGTTTTTGGACCAATCAGAGACAGCACAGGGCACTCTCCTAACAAAATAATGGTGTTTATGCATCTCTCTAGTTATAAGTGATGCTGAACTCACAAAGGTACAGATACAGTATCCTTGGCTAGCACATAAGGCAGATCAGCTAGGCTATGGGGGGAAAGCAGCTACTGAACACATGCGTCTGATATCTTTGCACATTCCCATTACCTTTTCAGAATTATACAACTCTTTCAAAGTTGTATGAAAGTCAGGTTGGGCTAAATGGCAGGAGGGCATCTGCCTCTCTGCCAGACTCAATTTGGTCTGCCTAGGGCCAATATACTAGGCCATTTCCATCTTTTTAATGTTTCTAAAATGTCACCAGGACACCATGTGTGACTGCACAGTTCAGACTGGCTTAGAACTAATGGGGCCACTGTCTGGAGCATGCAATAGAAATTTCTAATATCTCAACCAAATGTTCCCCTATTTTCTGGCCAGGCATTTGGAAACTGATTTGCCATCTGTAATATACTGAATTTGCAGAAACGTCAAATGTGTTCAAATGTGTCAAATTATCAAATTGCTTTTACTAGCAGTCATATTCATGAGCTGCCTGTTTTTATCCTACAATTTAAAATAACAACTTTATTTTACCAGGCAGCAATAGAGGTGGGGATGTGGCTAAATGATCAGGTTCTGTTGTACTTAATCCCACCCCTTATAGCTTTTTATTTCAACCTAGGGGCTGTGCAGCCTATTGCTACAGTGCATGGCCCCTACCTCATCTCTAGTGGACCCTCCTTCAAAAACATAAGTTAATCTATGCCTCCCTTCCCTTCCTCCATTCCACAGACTGTCATTATCTCTATGAAACCCCATCTTCTAGGTGCAGAAATTGGTTTTATAGGGAAAGATATGCTGGATATAAACTTGGTGGCTGTTAGGTTACACCTGGATAATTATATAATACCCATAGAGTTACTCTATAGAGATCTTCTGCCTACAACAGCCGCCCGCTGTTCCCTTAGCGTACAACACACTTACCAGTAATTAGGATGCTGCCAGGATTTATAACTCAGAACAGTAGGAGCTTATAGTAATTTCTGGGTGACCACTAGGAAATAGTTGGAGCATATGGAGATAAATGTGACACCATAATATTAATGCTAGACTGAGGCACTAATACCCCTTTTCCACCAAAATTCCGGGTCTTACCCAGAGTTGGAACAGAGTTCCTATCCGGATCAGACCCGGAATTTAGCCGGCGCCGACTCGGGATATTCCCGAGTCGGCGGCGCTCACAACGGAGTTAGGTCTGCGTAGACCCGGCTTTCCCGGCGTGAAAGTGGACGCTTGGAGATGACGTCATCTCCAAGCGCCACTGAAGCCGGACCAATCGGCCGTCTTGCAGCGCACTCCAGGTCATCGTGACCCGGAGTGCGCTGTTCTCACAGCAAGGTATTTACCTGGGTTGGATTGTCAGGTCACTCGACCTGGCGATCCAACCCTCTCCCCTTTTACACCAGGGAGCTGCCCGGGTTAACCCTGCAATAATCTGGGTTTTAGCTCTGGTGTAAAAGGGGTATAAGGTAGAACCCAGAGGTCACTGATGGAAGTATTATGAGTATTATGAGAAGTACTATTTCCAGGTAGCACAAGGTTAATACAAATCTGCAGGTCGTGATTAGCAGCAGCAGAACAGGGGTAACCAAAGTTCCAAGGGTTAGGGTTAGGGTTGGAGTGATTCTGCCTGTAATTGTTACCGAGTCTTTGCCCTTTTAATTTTTCTCATTAATTTTTCTCATTGTACATTAATAATGGTATGTTTTAGAAAATATTTCCTGCTCTACAGAAATCTTTGAAACGATAGATAGATAACATAGAGGTGATTATTAATCACCAATAGGAGCGCAAACGTAATAATTAAAGACCAATCAATAAAATTGATTAATTTATTAACTAACAACCAATTAACATTAATTGACAACAGTCACATACATATAAAAAAAGCAACAACAATGTAGCATTACAAATATATAGATGGGCTCAAGATTAAATCAGCATTGCAGTTTGTGACTAATACAAAAGAATTTGACTTATAGAGGTAAATTGGCCCTTATAGGTATCCACATATAGTTATTAATGGAACAAATGTTTATCGACTTCCAAATATGACAGGTTATAAAATTAGTAAACTGGAGCTGTTTAATGCACAAGCTAGCAGTCCAGGCGATCTGCTAATAGAAGTGATTATGCCACTGGAGGAGAGGTAGGGGGAGCAAGGTCCTTTAGCCATCTTGGATTTATATTCAGCTGAGCTGGCACCCGACAGGCTGTCAGCTTAGACAGCTGCAAGAGTTAAGACTTCAGCCAGTGGGAGTAGCACAAAGCACCCTCTGACACTTCCGGTGCCTGGAGCTCGCGCTCCGCCAGAACCACCCTCCTATGCCCTTGCCCCCTTTTGCAGCCAGAATCTCTACAGCAGTGCCGCCTGGAGTGTACTTAGGACGCTTCAGATGTGCACACCATTGCCCTCACAGCCCCCGGGCATTGCTGTAATTATCAGTGTTTGTAGTCCCTCCCCCCTATGTGATGTCATAGGGAGGGGTGTAGCCTGCACAAGAGCCATAGTCACAAAACAGTGACTGTCAGAGCCGAACTTTTCTAGAGAGAAAAACAAATTCATTATTTAGCAGGCTGCTCAGAACATTTAATTTGTGTTTGACATAATTATTAATACATTTTAATAAAGAATGAAAGATATCCAAAAAATGAAGTGGACAGGGTTGTTTATCATTTCAAGGAATGGCTTTCATGAGACCAATTAAAAAGCGCAATTACACATTAAAGTTTCACTTTAGATATGGTGAAAAGTAATATAAATAGGTAGTAATTAATTAAACTTAACTTAATCACAAAATGTGTTAGCAGGCAATTTGTGTTAAATTAAGGAATACACTAAAACACCACATACAGATAGTGTCTGTCCAGTGTTACATTATTTTTATTATCCAAACTATCTTTATTGAAAAAGAAAAGTTATACATAGTCAAAACTCAAAACATACAGTAAGATGTAGTACATGCAGAGTCAGAACCTACAATTCATGGGATCAAAAACAATTCTGCTGGTACAAACAAACGGGGATGTCTCCAAGGAAAATTATACCTCTTACTGTTAAACAGGATGCAATATCCTAAACTTATAATATATTTCTTATGAAAGAATGAAATATAAAATTATAAAAATAAAGTAACATAAGAATAGAGAAATGGAGGATAGGAGGAATAGGGAATGCCTGAGGGGGGGAGGGCAGAAGCGAATGGAGGTGGAAGGGAGGAGAGATGACCACTTGATCATCTCAAAGAGACTGAAACTTTAGGACCTGACTTAGGGGTTGATTCAGACCCGGACGCTAAGCTGTGCTCTCTCGCAGCCAAAAGAGGTCAGGTATGCATATTCCGCGATCGCACTGTCTGGTGTTAGGACACCCTCAATATCTTAGAGAGCGATGGCAGAGCGAACGCACGCCGGTCTAAAGACGCCCACTTTTCTTTCTTTACACACGTCATTTCCAGGAAGTGTATGATTAATCAGAACCATCGAGAGCCATCGGAGCTGCACGCAGCGCTTGAGGTAGACCCTATCCCACCGCAAGCACTGCGATCACTGCAGGCTGAAATACAACCAAGTGATGTGTACAATGACGCTTCCATGCTAATTATGCATACCCATAAAGCTCAGTTTTGACGCCCAGACATGCCTGCAGCACCACTCCCCCATTCACAAGCACCTTCCCCTGTTACCACCCACAAACGGCGCATTCTGTCACTCAAAGTAGTGTCCAGTCTGTGTACTACGAGCGCACGACTCCCGGACGCAGTGACTGGTTCGCGCATGCGTATTTTGCCGCATACACATGCGCAGACGGGCGACAATCACCCATAGTGTCCGGGTCTGGATCAGACCCTTATTCTCTAATTATGGTATTAAAAAAGTTGAGGAGGCGTAACAGAGGTTATAAGTGATCCCACATGGGTTGTATACATGGCAAATTCTTTAAATGCCAACCATGGAAACCAAGTAACGATGTAATCAGAAGGTTTTCCTATTGCAAAAGAGATGATGTCTACCATGTCCATGTAAAAATTAATCTTCTTAAACCAGTCCTTAATGGAGGGGGCAGAAGTTGATTTTAATAAAACTGGTATCACAGCTTTGGCCGCGTTGTTGAGGTGCCTTAACAAAGATTTTTAAAAGGTAGCTGATGGGGCTGACGTGATGTTTAGTATCCAAAACCCGGGATCTTTAGGAACTCCCCCCCCCCCCTAAAACTGCTTCGGAGCACTTAAAAACCTTCGTCCAAAAAGAAGAAAGAGAAGGACAGTCCCACAAAATATGGAGGAGACTTCCAGGGGAAGCCTTACATCTCCAGCATTCCTTCGAGACCCCTGGGTACATTTTGTTTAGTAGTAAAGGATGTCTATACCTTCGGGAAATTATTTTATAGAGAGTCTCAAATGTAGCAATACTTAATGAACTAGCGTGAGTATTTTGGAAAATATTTTCCCAGTCAAAATCCTGGATCCTACCCTGAAGTTCTTTTTCCCACACTAGTGTAAATGGAGGGGGTGAATTAAAAATATTTTCAATAATAAGAGCATATAGTGTGGAGATAGAATGAGAAGGCGCCTGGGGTGAGCTGCATAAGGATTCAAAAAGGGTGAGATCTCTAGAGAGGTCGGCTAGTTTGAAGGAGGTAGTGGTAAAATGTCAAACCTAGAGGTATTTCCAGAACTCAGACTAGGGCAAGTTCCACAATGATTGTATCTCTGTGAATAAATGAACCCCAGAGGGACCCATCAACTGACCTATGCGGAAAACTCCAGCAGCAGACCACTGTTTAAAGGGGGCCTCATGGAGCCCAGGAGTCAATGCAGTATTACATAAAAAAAGATGTAAGGGGGGAAATAAGTGAAGAAATGTGAGAAAGCAATCTTATTTTCTTCCAACATCTAAGAGTAGGGTGATAGTTGGGTGAAGTCGGGGTGCCAAGGAGTTATTTCTGTCGCCCATGTAAAGCAACTTTCTTCTATCGCAACCCACTGCTTGGAGTCCTTTGTCTGGGTCCATTCAAGGATTTGAGTTAGCAATATAGCGTGATAGTAGCTAGTTATGTGAGGGAGTTGCATACCACCATTGTGTTTGCGGCAGAACAAAATATCATGTCTAAAGCGGGGTGATGAGCGACCCCAAACAAAGTGATGGATGAGGCGTTGAACCGCCTGAAGCCATGCAAGAGGCATATGGATTGGAAGAGTTTGCATAGTATTTTGGGTAGAGAGTTAATTTTGACCACATTCATTCTGTTTATCCAGGATATACTTTTGGATCACCACTTATTATAGTCTGAGTGTATGGTCTGTAGTAAGGGGGTGAAATTTGCTTAGAACAATTGAGACAAATCTCTGGTCAATTGGACTCCCAAATATTTAAGGCGGGTAGGGTGACAGGAAAAGAAAAAAGCTTGTTTCAGGTCATCAACCACGGAAGGAGGAGCAGTCAGGTTCATGGCAACAGATTTGGAAAAATGTATTTGAAAATTTCGAGAGGGTGCTAAACTTCTAAAACTCAGATTCAAGGTTGGGAAATGAAACAACTAGGTTTGTGACCAGTGCTAACAAATCATCCGCAAATAGACCAAGTTTATATTCCTGGCCACCTATGCGGATAACAGAAATATTCATATTGAGACAAATGGCTCTCGCTAGAGCTTCTATACAAAGCACAAACAGGAGAGAAGATAGCGGGCAACCTTGTCTTGTGCTGTTTGATATATTGACCCCAACCCCAGGTGCCTCAAAAGGTCTATCATGAAGTCCCAGTCCACCCTGTCAAAAGCCTTTTCTGCATCGGTAGATAAAGGGAATGAATGTGAATGTGAGAGAGAAGGAAAATGTATCAAGTTGATAACTTTCGTGGTGTTGTCCCTGGCCTCGTGGCCAAGAAAAAAGCCAATTTGATCTCCATGGATCAAATTTCAAACAGCTGGCCAGAAGTTTGGCAGAGAGTTTCAGGTCAATATTTAAAAGCTATAACGGCCTGTAACTCGGACATAAGGTGGGGTCTTTGCCCTCCTTGGGAATAACAGTGATGTGCACTTCCAAAGAATGTTTAGAGAAACGGCTCCCAGCTGAGATAGAGTTAAAGGCACGAGTTAGGAGGGGGGCCAATTTGCTTTTAAACGCTTTGTAATATGCTATGGAAAAGCCGTTAGGGACCAGTCTCTTTCCAGCATGAGATGATGATATCACTTGGTCTACCACCTCTAAAAGAAAGGGCTTATCTTGGTTGTCTACATCCTCTAGAGATAATGTTGGAAAGCTAATGGATTGAAGGTAACAGGAAATTGCTTCCCTGTGCGCGAGAATAGATTCCCTGCCCCTTAAGACAGACAGGTTATAGAGTTTGGCGTGATAGTCTCTAAATGAGTTTGTCCTTGATAGCCTGAATAACTGTGACTGCTCGTTGTTACCGTAATGCTTTTGCTGGCAACCTACCTGGCTTATTCCCCCACTGGTAATAACGGCTGCAACATTTGCGATATGACAGTATATTATCAACAGAAAGTCTGTGAAGGGCAGCTTGGGCTTCCGCAAATTCAGTATAATAAAGGGGGGCTAGAGAAGCTTTATTGGAGACTTCTGAAGATTTTATCTTAGCAAGAAGGACATCCCTTTTTTGTTTTTTTCAGGTAGGAACTTAGGGCCTGATTCAGCTTTGTGAATAGAGTGAGAAACAGCACGTAACTGATCATCTTGGTGAAGCCATGCTGCACTGCAGGCGGGGCAGATGTAAAATGTGCATAGAGATTTAGATTTGGGAGGGGTGTGTCCAAACTGACATCTAAATTGCAGTGTAAAAATAAAGCTGTGCAGTATTTGTGGGCTACATGCAAAAGCAGCCAGTATTTACCCTACATGCAAAATAAAATGTATGTATTTGCACCCCTTGCATTGCAACATGGTTTGTCCTGGTTCACAGTTACGTGCTCTTTCTCACTCTATTCCCAAAGTTGAATCAGGCTCTTAATTGTGTACAAGTACCATGAATTACACACTTATGAGCCTCCTAAACTGTAACCTTAGAAGTGTCGGCATGATCATTACATTCAATATATGAGTCTAAAAATGACTTTATTTGGGTTTTGCAATGAGCATCTTGCAAAAGAAGATCCTTGAAACGCCACATCCAAGCTTCAACGACGGCTGTGGGAGGGTAAGACTAAGAAACACAGGGGCATGATCTGACAATGTGATCGAACCAATAGACGTGTCAGAAAAAAGGTGAAGATGATGATAACTTAAAAATAAATAGTTGATTCTTAAGTAAGTCTGATGGGGGAGAGAGAAGTAAAGTCTAGCTCAGTAGGGTGAGATATGCGCCAGGTGTCAACCAACTGATGGTCATGTAGGGTGTGTCTTAGTTGTCTAAACTCCCTGTCAGATCTGTGGGACGCCATGTTGGAACTTGGAAGTATCACAAAGCGGGTCAAGGGGCCAATTTAGATCACCGCCCACCACAATAATCCCTTCTAGGTGTGTGTCAAGTTTGTCAAGAATAGAAGAGATGAAAGCTGGCTGACCTGAGTTGGGTGTATAGAGATTGAGAAAAGAAAATCATTGATTATATAATGTACATTTAACCAAAATACTTCTACCTTCTAACAGTCTATTTGTGGACACGTCTGTGATTGTAAGGTGACGTGCAAATAAAATGGCTACACCTAATGTTTTGCCAGCTGGATTATTACTGAAAAGGGAATGGGGATAATAATAATTCCTCAGTGGAGGGGCGTGACTTTGTTTAAAGTTTGTTTCTTGTCCTATTGTCCAAGGGCTACCTCTCCATGTCAGCCCGGAATGACCTAAGCATTTTCGATTTTTTTGTGTGGGATGTTTAACCCCTTAGCATTGATTGTAACAACTCGTATAGCAGTTTCCCGACTAGACATACAGTTTTAGGAAGGAGACCGCGCTATAACAATTCCAAATAAATGAGCATAAAGCCACTAGACAGCAATAACCTCCAAACAGGAAAGGAAGAGGAGGGGCGAAGGAAAGAGCTAGGAAAGAGGGATAGGGAAAGAGGGACATAGGATAAAACAAAAACAGAATCACAAAAAATAGCAAATTACATATATTAGTGTTACATTATTTTATAGCCCCCAACCTTTCTGCAAATGCATGTTCAAGTTTTTATGACTAGATATAATCATATTTATGTCCAAGAAACACAGACAGTTTTGTAGGAGATATTTCAAGCGAAGTGCCTAAAGGCAAGGATGCCCCTGTCAGCAAGGATCCGGGCCAATCCAAATATCAATGGGATTAAAGTGGATGATGTGGAACCTAACATTGTGCTGTATGTAGATGATGTACTTCTGACTATTACTGATCCAGCTCACCCACTTCCCCATCTATTTAAAGAGACTGAAGAACATAGCAGTAACTCTGGTTATAAGATCAGTGCACAGAAAACAGAGCTTTTAGACTTCTGTATCTCAGGGAAAGTCTAAATTCCCCTGGAAGGACGTTATCACATTCAATGGCATCATCGTCAGATTAAATAATCAATTATTTCACTCTAATTGCCCCAAACTGTTAGTACAAATCAAGACAGATATTAAAAATCGTCATGGCTGTTTTATATTTCATGGATTGACCCAGTCAACGCCGTCAAGATTAATTTATTGCTGTGGCTACTATACTTATTTCAAACCCTACCAGTAAGAGTTCCGCCATATGCAGGGGCATTTTGAGAGGAAAAGGCCCATGTGCCGACTCTAGCAGCGCGTTAGATTCTGGCTTGGTGTCAGAACCTATAGCGCATTTTCTCCGGGAAAATGGCAACCGCGCCTTATTCCCAGGGACACCTCTACTTCATTAAACTGATATGAGTTACCACCATACTTTTTGTTTGCAGTCTTGAGAGGCATGAAGGGAGCCAGGATTGGGAGGAGGTGCTGGTCCTTATAGTGCCATGTGGAGGTTTCTGGGGTACCTCCAAGGTGAGTCAGCTCTCAGCTTATACATGTGCTGTTATTATGCAGTACACCAATTTGTAATTATATGACCTAGAGTGGGTGCTACTATTATGTAGCAATAATTATTTTGGGGTAGCATTTGGGAGTGGGGCCCCCGGAGTTGTTCTGGCTGGACCTTATTCAGGGCATCACCACTTAATTCTCATAGATATTTTTTATCACTTTTCTAATTGTTTATTATTTATGTCATTTTAATTTGTTCTCATTTCATTAACACTTATTGATTTATCTTTACACATCTATTCTTTACACTTCACTATCACCTTTTTTCCCCTTTTTGTGTGATACCCTGGGGATGGTCCTTGCCTGGAATTTTTTGGGGGTACCTTGCTTCTCGGACGTGAACCCCTTAATGTTAGGGACGCCAGTATAGAGGAGCCTTGACGATTGGCCTGGCGCTTATTCATATATTTCCAAATGTATGTAACTAATACCTCTTAAACTTTATTATCATGTAGGATTTAAGTATTTTTTGTTGATTTTGCTGCAGTGTGCTGGAGGGCAAATCCCTTTTTTTCTGTGTTCAGTGTAAACCCCGCCCTTTACAGGCACCTGTGCTATGTCATTAAGCTGATATGAGCGCCCACCATACTTTTTGTTTACACCTCTACTTCCGCATGCCCAAGTCACTGGGAAAATGGTCGCTGCCATTTTCTCTGTGATTTTGCTGCTCTACAGCCAATGAGCAGCTCCCACCATTAACTTCAATGGTGGGAACCGCTAGGTTACTAAAGTGCATACCCACCAGTCAATGGTTTGAACCTCTCATGACTGAGAGGTGGAGGCTCGCCTCTATCAGAAAATGAAAGTTCAGCCAATGCTTTTCTATGGGAAATGCAGCGAAGTACCGTCCTTAGAGGATGGTTCTATATACGCTGGGTCTGGTCTTAGCATTTTTTTTATTTAAAGAAGATGGTGGATGCCTACATGAACCGAAGAGGACAAGAACCAAGGGGCAGGCGAGCTTGACTTTTTTTTATTTTTTATTTACTGGTACCGATCTGGATTCTACTGGACAAGGGAATAGACCGGTGCTAGGGACAAGATAAGTATATAATATGTGAGTGCAGGTGAATGAATTAGTGCATGTGTATAGAGAGATTAAAACCTTTGGTGTGTCTGTGTTCTGTCATTTTTTTTCTTTTGCAGATGAACTAGAGGTACCAGTGGGCCCTTAATTCCCTGCATGCTGGCGCTTGTGGTTCTCCAAGTACCAGCATGCAGGAGAGGCTTGCTGGGATTTCGAATTCTCCTGTAAAGGACAATATTATTTATTCTGTTTTTCACACAATGAACCTGGCACCCACCACCCAAGAGTGCCGGGGATAGCACCGGTCTGGGCTTACTATCATGGGTGTTAATGCTTCGGATGGGGGACCCCGTGAAGTGGGTCCTACGGCTATGGCATTACACTCCCACTAGAAAGAGTCCAGTCCTGGTTGTGGCTAATACGGGGGACCCCTACTCATTTTGTCTCCCATATATCCACAACCAGGACTGGCTCACTGAGCCTGGTGCTGGTTGATGAAAATATGGGGGGAGCCCCTATATCTTTTTTCCCCCATACTTTCACAACCAGGACGAGCTCAAAAAACTCCCGTGCTGGTTGTGCTTTAAGGGCTAACTACATATTTTTTTCATTATAACACTTTGATAGTTTTTGTTTCCACACAGAAGTATGCACAGATCTCATTATGTGCATGTTTCTGTGTAACTCGCACCTGCTCAGGCTATACTCGCTAGCCTGAAGCAGATCTATTATTTTGCAAATTTTAATATTGTGCAAGTTAAAAACTTGGACTCATTTACATTGGCTGAGTTGTATGTTTTCCATGGGAAAACATCTGGATGCGAGTTTGCATGTTCTCGCATCCCATTACATTGGGTGAATTCTAAAAAAAAATGCGAGTATAGCGATATCATCGCACTATTAAAGAACTCAGACCCACATCCTGCCCAATATGTTAAACTTGGATGAAATGACTCCTTTATAAGTCTCTGGTTTGATGATTTGCTGATATTTGCTATTCTACGGTATCCCCTACTTTACACCTTGGAAAGATCTAATTTACTTTATCTTACCATAGGTAGTTCAAGATTGATCTTGTTATATATTTTTGTTTCGTGGACCCCTGCATAGGTCCTTTGTGTACTGTCTATCATCATACCTACTCTTCCGATTTGGCTGGGAGCCTCCCGAAAATCGGGTGGCGCTCTCACCCCCCCGGAAAAGTAGGTAAACCTCCCGGCCTGCCGCCGATCCCCTGGATCCCCCGTGAATCCCAGACAAACCCTGTTTCACAATGCCGAAAATCTCTGCATTGTCTAGTGTGGACGGGGGGTAGCACAGACTGTGTAATGGTTAGCATTACTGCCTCACAGCACTGAGGTCATGGGTTCAATTCCCACCATGGCCCTGTGTGGAGCTTGTATATTCTCCCTGTGCTTGCATGGGTTTCCTCCCACACTCCAAAAATATACTGGTAGGTTAATTGGCTCCCAACACAGAATTAACCCTAGTGTGTATGTGTGTGTGGGCACGTGAAAGGGAATATAGATTGTAAGCTCCACTGGGGCAGGGACTGATGTGAATGGCCAAATATTCTCTGTAAAGCACTGAGGAATATGTGTGCGCTATATAAATAACTGGTAATAAATTGATGCAATTCCATGGCCACGCCCCCACTCTTCCCCCATTGCTGGGTAGTATCCCCGGCTGCGCCCACCTGCTTGTCTGACCTGGCTGTCCTCTCCCGGAGGGGGTTGCCAGAATGTCGGCAAGTATTTCTATCAGCCACTGAATAAAGGGCCTGACTCAGCAAGGATCGCTATTCTGCTTATACGCACGCAACGCAGTTGCTATTATCAGCGGTGATATGTAAATGTTTGCATTCGCATTGTGATCGCAGCCTAACATAAGGATGCCCACTTCCCCTTACTCACATCCGTATACTTTGACAACATAGCAAAACAATCGGTAACATCGGACCGATACGCAGAGTTAAGGCAGGTCAGACCTCACTGAGGAATTGCTTACTTCAGCGCTTGCAGAGTCCTCAGGCTGTCTGGTAGCGCAGTAGCTAATTTATGCACAATCATGCAACGGCGTTGAAACGCACTGGCACACCTGCGTTCGCCCTACCACCCCCGAATGGCACTTTCTGTCAATCACTCTGCCATGGGTCTGCGTAGTCTCTGCGATCACAGTCCCGATTCCAGCATCTGGTTCACACACTGCGATGCTTACGCATGCACAGTGCAAATTAATCGACCAATTGCGTGTGTGTAAGTAACTGTGTTCCTTGCTGAATCAGACCCAAAATCCGCTGGTTGAAAATTTTCCGCTTGGTCTCTGGCTGTGTATAGTTTCTGTTAAGCGAATCCTGCTACCTGTGCATTCTCAGGATCAGCACTGTCAGCATTTACTATTACAGGTTGAGTCTCCCATATCCAAATATTCCGAAATACGGAATATTTTCAGCATGACTGAGATAATGAAACCTTTGATTTTTGATGGTTTAATGTACATAAACTTTGTCTAAGGCACAAATTATTAAAAAGATTGTATAAAATAACCTTCAGGCTGTGTGTATAAGGTGTATATGAAACATAAATGAATTTCATGTATGTACACAAACTTTTTTGGATGCACAAAATTATAAAAAATATTGTCTAAAATGACCTGCAGGCTGTGTGTATAAGGTGTATATAACACATAAATGCATTCTGTATGTGTATTTGGGTCCCATTTCCAAGACATTTCATTATAATTGCAATTATTCCAAAATACGGAATATTCCGATATCCCTGGTCCCAAGCATTTTGGATATGGGAGACTCAACCTGTACTTCAAATCTGTTATATTAGTGATATGCCAGTCCTGTATCCTGTGACTCGTCTTATTGCTGCTGGTATTTGGTTACCTATAATATCTTTACAGCTTAATACAGTACTGCACTTCCCTTGCCTGTTCAGTCTAAATTCCAGCCACCAAAGTCCACCCTCTGAATGTAATATACAGTATATCTTCATTACCTGTGACTATTTTCAGTGCAGTACATGGTACAAACATATCCTGTAAGAAATCTTTCGCAAACCATCCTGGCTCCTGCCTCTGATCTAAAGTTTTGTGACAATTTTCTTCGGTTAATAGAACAGTTTGCATCCGGCCAATAATCTGCTGAACATCATAGCTGTATGCTAAGGTCATCGCATAGCTGCGATCCTATACTCAGCTGTTAAATATGCAGATGCCGAGGAACGTATTGATTTTTGTTCACTCTAGGGGCCTCATTCAGACCCGCTCGGAAGTGGGTCGATGATGAGGCCGTGCGCACGCGCAGCTGCCGCACTGTGTGTGCGCAAGCCCCAGAGCGAGAAATGCTCTCGCTCCGGGGCTCACTACAAAAGGGGCGGCTGTCGATGGTTTGTAGGCGGGGAGGGGGGGGCGGCTAGCCAAACGGAGACGTTCCCAACGGAACGCCTGCCGTTTGGTGGCGGCCCCACTGACATCACGAGTGATGTCAGTGGTGAGCTTGCAGCTCTGTTAGATCCGAAAGCTCACTGGGGCTTGCGGTAGACAAGACCCTACCACAAGGGTCTCGTCGCAAGCCCCGTTGGTCAAGACCGTCGCGACCATCAACCTGTCCGCTTGCTAAAGCTGTGGGTGGTCACCCACAGACTAGCGAGTGCTCGCATTTTGCGAGCGGCTCTGAATAAGGTCCTAGGTCCATTCCTGGGCAGGACCTAGAGAAAGGGCACTCTGGTGCACATGCCCAAAAAGGGGGCACAGCCACAGGGAAAGGGGCATGTCTTTAAGACGCACCCCCTCGTCATCACCCTTGGGGGTGTGCCTGGCACTTAGACATGTTAGACTGCCAAGCACTCATGTCTGTGAATAGCTGCGAGGCACATGTGCCCTGCATCGATTCACCGCCGGTAATCGCCATACCACAATTTGGCACAGCCACCGCAGGCTGTTTTAGGGGTGCGCCGCCAAGGGGGGCAGGGCACATTCTGTCCTTTTGAAATTAGCTGTTTAAGGGGGGAGCCGTGCACTGCCTAAGTGGGAAGGCTATATTGAGACTCCCATCTGCAGCTTTGCAAATCCAAGCGCCTGTGCCATTGGTCGCAGCTCCTTCTATAATTGGCCTCCTGAGTAACCCTACAATTGCAGGTAGAATCGACTTCTACATATTCTTAATTTCTCCAACTTAAAAAAAAAAAACATTTTTACAATTTACAAACTTATTGCACATCTGATGGGAGGAAATCCTAAAATCAAAAACATCTGTTTAGTTACACTACTTTACAAAACACCACTCCCATTGCAGAACTGGTGCTTCCTTATTTTGATTTGCATTTTATTGCTGCCCAAATACAACCTGCATGCCATTGGTTGCAGCCACAGATTCAGACTTCCAGGCTTATGTAATAGGTAGCCAACTGCAGCCACTGCGGGAACTCGTGCGGGTTTTCCCATATTTGTAAAGCTGCAAACATTTTAAAGGCAAAATCAGCTTGTTTGGGTGTTCCATATTTACTTATTTTTTTAAATTAAGATAGCTCTCTCTGGCTACTGTGTCTGCATCAGGGCATCTTCATGGGTTCGTTGGAGCCAGTCTCTCACTCTGTCTGCCTCAGACGTGACCAAGCTCAGTCCTCGACTCTCTCCCGTCTAGGCTGCTGCTAAGCAACAGTGCACATTGCTATCTATGATTGGCTCTCTGAGACAGTGAGAGCCAATCAGAGCGCAGCCCTCTGCCCTGAGGCAGCAGTCACTCAAACAGCACAAGTTTTTTTTCCTGTGACGTGCCTCATTCCAAGCCTCAGTTTCAGATGCTCTCTTGCTGCTTCAACACCCAGGTCAGCTCCTATACAGCAGCTTGGTGCTAGATTTTTATTATTTTTTTCCTGTGACTTGTTTCACTAAAATCGTCACTGCTCGGCTCACTTTTGTCACAGATTAAAGTTTCATACACCTAACCCTTCCTCGACCAATGCTGTATAGAATAGTAAAAACATCAAAATTCATCCAGTGGTTCACGAGATTAGCCCAAAAACCCATAACCCAGACACTTTATTTTATAAAGTGATTTTGAGAAACTGAAATGAAAGTGACTGAGCTCAATGTAAAGAATAGAGACAGGAAGCCCAAGTCATTCTCATCTATGCCCAATGAATATATACT
The DNA here is from genome assembly GCA_031769625.1 of Taudactylus pleione. Taxonomy (NCBI): domain Eukaryota; kingdom Metazoa; phylum Chordata; class Amphibia; order Anura; family Myobatrachidae; genus Taudactylus; species Taudactylus pleione. Next base: position 9,244 of record JAUIMM010000092.1, on the reverse strand, counting down.
TTCTAAATTTTATTTGCACTAACATTTATTTAGAACTGCAGTAGCTGTATATTTGTTTTATACTCATTCATATTCATTCCATCATTCACCAAATATACTTGAAATAATTAGGCACAGCAATAGATAATACCCAGTTATTGTTTTCATGGGAAAGTCCCAGTCTCTCCCAGTCAGTCTCTCTCTCTCTCTCCCAGTCAGTCTCCCTCTCCCAGTCAGTCTCTCTCTCTCTCTCCCAGTCAGTCTCCCTCTCCCAGTCTCTCCCACTCTCTCTCCCTCTCCCACTCTCTCTCCCTCTCCCAGTCAGTCTCTCTCTCTCTCTCCCAGTCAGTCTCCCTCTCTCTCTCCCAGTCAGTCTCCCTCTCCCAGTCTCTCCCACTCTCTCTCTCCCTCCCTCTCCCAGTCAGTCTCCCTCTCCCAGTCAGTCTCTCTCTCAATATAAAACAAATTTAGGAAATGACCTCATCAACAAGAGAAGGGGTTAAATGTTCACAAATCCTAACATGCAACCAATATGAAAAATACATCATGGAACATTGGCAAATGTATATGTAAAATTCCAAATCACTTAATAAAAATTACAATGTTTGGCTAGCAGGGTAAGTTTGCCTTCTAGCTCACTACAAAATACCAATTTAGAAATAACTACCCCCAGTGTCTATGTAATATAATAATATACCAGCTTGAGATGACAAACAGAATGGATGCTAAACTTACTGCAGTGTATACTAAAAATGGTGAGGTAATACTGTGTCTACAGGGAGTAAAGGCGTACTTGCAGTTTCCATTTTACCCGTGTACTTCACTCCACAAATGTTCAAAATTTTATTTTGTCTTTACTACACATTTCAAAATCCATGGTTTTACGCAAGAACAAAAGTAACATACTATGTACCGAAAATAACAAATACACACCAACAAATGTAATACAGCTGAAATGTCAACAGGTTGTGACAGTTTGGAGAGAATTCAATTCAGAAAAATAAGTTGCCGCGATGTGCGACTGCACACATTACCACTTAATACGGAAAGTCAAGCATCGCTAATTTTCATGCTCACCTGTATGGTGTGCGAGGGAAAATTAGCAATGTTACTGACAGAAGTGCATTTGGACAACTGTTCAGGAAACAATTTGCAGTAATAGTACAGAATTAATTCCCATCTTTGACAGAAGAATTAAAATATTAGACAGGAAAAGTGAGCATTTCATATACTAACAATTTATATCTACATTATTTCCTAATTATAATTTTTTCTTTAGTTAACCACCAAGAGACCATTCATAAGATTAAAAACATTTGTCGTGTAATTCTTTGATATTCATATTTTCAGCTGAAAAAAAATTAAAATTATAAAAAAAGGTCTAAATGGCACTTACTTTAGACAACTAGCAAAAATTGGGTTGGTAGCGTCATACTAATATTTATTTTAAGGATTCAGGAAAAAAAAAAAAAAAACCATGGCAATCCTTAACAGCAAAACACTCAAGTTTTGTATAAATTAAATTGCAGTTTATTTCAGATAACATTCTATGTGGTAAAAAGCAACAAGGCAGATTGCTTATTATTTTTAATGTTATCGAAAAGGCTGTGGAGGCAAAAAAAAATAAAAAAATTATTCTTGTATTTAAAATAAGATGTCAAATTCCCACGAGATATCTATGAAAGCAGAATCTGAAAAGACGATAATGTAATCCATATTGAATACTATTTTAAAATAGTCTTTCAAATCAAAATGCAGTCAGTCATTTTGGCATCCAGGCATCTGCGACTCAGAAATTTACAGCAGAAAAATACTTTGAAAATCAAGTCCTCAGAATTGTATGCACTAAATTGCAGACACTGTTGTCAACACTGGCTTAACTCGTGTTTCAGTAAACACAAATTAAAGTCTTTCATGTCCTTTGTACCATTGTGTGTTTATATACATATATTTTTATATTTACTTGGGTAAAATTTTTAGAGATAATTTTTCAACAAGTGCGCTGTGGTCCATCCCGATGCTGGCAAGCAGCCCACCCTCATTCCCGTATGACCCCATATAAATAATTTCTTCGCCTTTAAGATTTGTCATGTGACCACCAAGGGCATTCAGTATAGCGTTTCCAGCACAAATGTCCCACTTCTTGATGTAAGTGACGTGAACATACACATCAGCAGTTTCCTGTTCATTTCCTGGCACATCAAGCAATGAAAGAACTTTATAACCTTGAAGACAAAAGGAGATTAGTTACTGGCATTTGTACAAAAGATTTAAAGTAATAAGAAAAAAATTGTGAATTTTATGTTCATAGTGATGAAGTCATTATTCCGTGATGTATCCAAATTAAATTTCTTACCCAAAGTGCAAAATGGTACAACACTGTGCACTTTCCATATGGATAAGCTTTATTTATTTGTTGCAATGGGTGGATTAAAGTCTCTGCCAAAGAGATAAACTGGTAAGGCTGCAGATGATTTTATCCCTTTAACAAAAAAACGCGTAATAGCTGTAAATACTATTGGGGTAGTTTCAGCTAGGGATAGCCATCAACATTTAACCACCATCAAGGGTTTGCCACCGATGATCAATAGTTTTGACATTGATGGCGGAGATCCCATGGTTCTCCACAATCGATGGGAGGTAAGGCAGCAATGTTGTTTTATTCTCTTTTCCCCCTCGGCACTGGGGATTTCTGCCAAGAGCTGCCACATATCCTTCCCCACAGCAGGGACGGCTATAGATAGGAGCAAACCATTAATGGTTCAAAGTTTAGTGTTCATTCCAGCACCCTGCACCTGTCACAACCCGTGCAGTACCTCTTTCCTGCCTGGGGTGTCGCTGTCTGCTCTGGTGTTTCAACCGCACTCTGGTCTGTATCTCAGCAGTTTGTAGTATCAGCAGAGTGTGCTGGAAGCACCAAAGCAGAGAGTGACACACAGTGGACAACAAATGGTGTGCTACAGACCAGAGTGTGCTAGAAGCACCAGATCATAGTAACACCCCAGGCAGGAAAGAGGAACTGCACCGGTTGTGACAGGTGCAGGGTGCTTGAATGAACACGAACAATTAATAGTTTCATGCCACTGAGGTTAACTACTGATTGCACCATCGATCATTAACTCACTGATTGCCATCCCTAGATTCAGTGCTGACATCTGTATGTTGTGGCCTGGTAATCAACGATACTATTACACAACTGTAGTGGGAATGGTATTTATTTTATTTTGGTCATAAACAAATGGTGGTAATAGGCTGTGGTGATACTGACTGGATCAAGCCTTCCCTATACAGCAGGAGTTCCCAAATTCTGCCATTACAGTCCTGGTTTTACGGACATGAATGCTTGAGCACAGGAGACTTAATTAGTACCTCATCAATTTGATTTAACCATCTGGACCCAAGAATGGATATCCTGCACTGTAATGGCACAGTTTGGGAAACTCTGCTAGATAGGCTCATCACCCTTTGTAGTATAGCTGTACTAACCTGTTCCACTCAATAGGAGTACCTACTAGGGGGCTGTAAGGTGTAAATGGCTCTGCCAAAGCATCGCATGACAAGAGCTAGATCACACAATTTGTACCAAACAACGTGGGAATGGCTAAAATGAGGAGAAATGGGAATACCTATGGTCAGTTTTTAAAGTGTCATTGTCCTAAGAACGAGTTGTGCAACATACCTGACCCTCCAGCAGATATGATTTTAGTTTTGTTGCCAAAGGACTGGAGGGTCACATCTTTCACCTTCCCAGAATGGCTCCGAGACACAATGATAGTCGGAGTGTCCTCATTGTAGGAGGTCCGCTTCTTAGTATTTGACCCTCCATCCACCATTGCCCAAGCTAGGAGAGGTAAAGTAGAAGCACAGTTAGCAAGTTCAGCAGAAACACACAAAACAGAATGTTATATGCCCCAAATCATGACCATCTGAAATTCCACCTACTGGCAAAGAAATCTAGAACGTTTAACCATGGTTAATTTGATCCGATCCCACATCCTAAATTGATTTGGAGATTTAGAGGTGGAGGGGGGGAGAGAAGTTGTTTTTGTGCTTAGCTTTAAGACTACAGACCAACTAGGAAAGCCAGTTTCAGTGATGTTATAATCATGGCCAGTTTCTGAGAGGCCAGCACACAATTCTGTATCTATGTGCATCCACACTCATCATACTACTTTTATTAACAGTACTCATTCTAACCTGTACCATTTTCACAAAACCTATTGTCAGGGTGCAAAGGATTACATCAGTAATCATCTGGACCTTTCAATACAAATGGATTTAATTTATCAATGGTTATACTGCCTGCAAAGAATATTCATAGAAACAAAAGCATAAATGTCAAAAAAAATTGTCACTGAAATCATACTTATACCAGTGGTTCCCAAGCTTTCTTGAATCCAATAATGCCGAAAGTTTCTTATTGAGAAATTTAACAAAGTATTAAAACACATTGTGGCTACCAGTCATCCTCATGTTCAGTTATGTGGTGGTGGACAGGGTGTTGCTTCCATTTGTCCACATATTTAAGGATTGGCAGCCACCATCAGTGGTTTAGCCTATCACAATTAATTTGATTTGGTCCTTGATCCCCAACTTGCGGCACCCCGGCAAGTGTCCCGCGGCACTCAGTTTGGGAACCACTGCCTTATACCATTCAGTAAGAAAACCTAAAAAGATCACTCACCAGTATAACCTGTGAAAGGTTTATGTATAACACCTATAACTGGTTTGCCATCCACAGCAACACATACCATAGTAGTTACGTAATTAATCAGATTCTCTGGAAAAGAAAAAGAAATGATTGAGAGCATGGCAGTAAGTATGCAGCATGCACAGTATATGGTGTTACAGTAATTTCCATAGCACAAATGCATGGTGATAACTGCCATCCTCTTTAGCTGTGCTCATGTTTGCATAGAAGAGCAGTTATAGAACACGAGGTACTAAATAAGCTTGATTTGCTGTATATGCAGTCAGCAGTTGTGAAGGCCCTTTCTATGTACAGTATATACAGATAATGTATGATTATGTACACTCAGACTCAAATATTTATACATACACATCTATAAGTTTACATAGAAAATATTTTCTATAATGACAATGTATATTTTATAGCTATAGAAGTTCCAAGGAGACGGGGGCGAGTGCTGCCCTGTTGATGAGACGGACAATGTTTTAAATTGCAACAAGTCACTCCATACCCAGACGTTTGTAAGCACTGAGGACAAAGTACCGAAGTTATCTTTCACATCAGGAAGAACACGGACACAACTAACCTCAATACATACGAAGCAATTAAAGGCTATGGCCCTATGACGTCTTTTTATGCTATAAATACATTGCACCGTCTGCACTATGTAGTAGGCCATTAAAAAAAAAAAAAAAACCCCACTAGTAATCACTAACATACTGAATGAGTACCAAATGTCACATAATAAATAATAATTTAAATATATGTATATATTACCAGTTATTTATATAGTGCACACATATTCCGCAGCGCTTTACAGAGAATATTTGGCTATTCACATCAGTCCCTGCCCCAGTGGAGTTTACAATCTATATTCCCCTACTACATACTCACAAACTAGGGTTATTTTTTGCTGGGAGCCAACTAACCTACCAGTATATTTTTGAAGTGTGGGAGAAAACCTGAGCACTCGGGAAACGCACGCAAGCACAGGGAGAATATACAAACTCTACAGCAGTAGTAGTTAATATAGGTTACACGCGGATATAAACAAAAAAAAAAAGTAGCTTTTAAGAATCAAATCATTGTCTGGATCAAGAACAAGGTTATCTGAGAAAATTGATCTATAATGTGCAGGAGGGGAAAAAAAAAGTCATGAGAGAATGCTAGCAGGTTTAGAGATTTAAAACTTGAACAGAACGTCCCTCTTTGCTGCCACAAATTACACCGTGTAGAAAGAAATGATCCAATTAACAAGAAAGATGAAAGATTAGCTCTGTACTTACAGAACTGATAATGGCTGACCAGCTGCGTCTGCTCACTAATAAGCACTTTGAAAGGGAGATCAGTCATTCAAATGTCTCCAATATGGCAATAAAACTCAATAAGCAATGAATTGTGGGTGAAGTAAACAAAATCACTGATTTACAGCAAGTGGCTGTGTTAAATGCTGAGATTTATAAGATTAAAGCTGTGAGCTCATGAAACAGAGCTCCATAGCAACTTCATTCATTCATAAAAACTATACTGTCCTAGTAAAAGTTTCATTAAAGCTTCTCAGAGAGCTCTTTTCCCATAGGAAAATGAGCAATATTCAATGTATTAATGAAACTTACGCGTTTCTCCACTCACACACTATGAGGTTCCATCACAGTACAATACATCTGCTCAGTTGTGTTACAGAACATAGGAATGTAAGCTCCCTTACATGTGGACATACAACTATTAGGAAAGTAATATTTAGTGGTGTGATAACAATAAAGTAAAAGTTCTTCCTTGATTTGGAAACTAGCTGGGATGCCCAGACTGAAGAATGAACCCTGAAGTACATCTGCAGCCTTCGTTTTTTTTTATATTGTCCTCATCTATAAGCTATTCCATTGATCCTGAAAAGAACTCCACTGCTTTTTGTTGTTACAGCCTTGTTCCAAAATGGAATAAATTAAATTTTTGTCTGAAAATTCTACACACAATACCCCATAATGACAACGTGTCCATTTTTTTGCAAGCAGCTTCTGCTGATTAGAACATGCAACATGTCTATATCCTGTGCGCAACTGCGGGTGTATCTGCATTACAGTGTCTCAGCTACTAACACTAACGTACCATTTCGCATGTAGATACATCCACAGAATATAGGCATGCCACATATTTTAATCAGAAGCTGCTTGTACATCCCATTCGAATCACTATGCGAATAAGACACATCTGAAGGTAAAATGTCGTATGAAAAGACGCTCTGCACTACCAAGTTATAAGGCGCTCACATGTTATGTAACACAATTTGTAACGCGGAGGATAGAGGTTTGTGGACACATCTGTAGCAGTATGTAAAGTAACTGACATCTTGGAAATGCCCAGACCTGCATAAATTGTAATCTGACATCTCGTGAGTTAGTTTGAACACCGGCTAGACTGCTCATGGCAAGGCAACATGAATTACTGAAGCTTGAACAGGGCATGATTTTGGGTGCCCAACGGATGGGACATACAGTCAGGTGCATAAATATTGGGACATTGACAGAATTTTCATATTTTGGCCTCTATTCACCACCACAATGGCTTTGAAATGAAACAAACAAGATGTGCTTTAACTGCAGACTTTCAGATTTAATTTGAGGGTAATTACATCCAAATCAGGTGAACGGTGTAGGAATTACAACGGTTTCTATATGTGCCTCCCACTTTTTAAGGGGCCAAAAGTAATGGGACAAACTAAACAATCCTAAATCTAACTTTCACTTTTTAATACTTTGTTGCAAATCCTTTGCAGGCAATTACAGCCTGAAGTCTGGAACGTATAGACATCACCAGACGCTGGGTTTCATCCCTGGTAATGCTCTGCCAGGACTCTACTGCAAATGTCTTCAGTTCCTTCTTGTTCTTGGGGCATTTTCCCTTCAGTTTTGTCTTCATCAAGTGAAATGCATGCTCAAACGGATTCAGGTCAGGGGATTGACTTGGCCATTGCATCACATTCCACTTTTTATCCTCAAAAAACTCTTTGGTTGCCTTTGCAGTATGCTTCGGGTCATTGTCCATCTGCACTGTGAAGCGCCGTCCAATGAGTTCTGAAACATTTGACTGAATGAGAGCATATAATATTGCCCGAAACACTTCAGAATTCATTCTGCTGCTTTTGTCAGCAGTCACTTCAATAAATACAAGGGAACCAGTTCCATTGGCAACCATACATGCCCACACCATGACACTACCACCACCATGCTTCACTGATGAGGTGGTATGTTTTGGATCATGAGCAGTTCCTTTCCTTCTCCATACTCTTTTCTTCCCATCACTCTGGTACAAGTTGATCTTTGTCTCATCTGTCCATAGGATGTTGTTCCAGAACTGTAATGGCTTTTTTAGATGTTGTTTGGCAAACTCTAATCTGGTCTTCCTGTTTTTGTGGCTCACCAATGGTTTACATCTTGTGGTTCACCCTCTATATTCACTCTTGTGAAGACTTCTCTTGATTGTTGACTTTGACACATATACACCTACCTCCTGGAGAGAGTGTTCTTGATTTGGCCAACTGTTGTGAAGGTGTTTTTCTTCACCAGGGAAGAAATTCTTCTGTCATCCACCACAGTTTTCTTCCATGGTCTTCCAGGTCTTTTGGTGTTGCTGAGCTCTCCAGTGCGTTCTTTCTTTATAAGAATGTTCCAAACAGTTGATTTGGCCACACCTAATGTTTTTGCTATCTCTCTGATGGGTTTGTTTTGATTTTTCAGCCTAATGATGGCTTGCTTCACTGATAGTGACAGCTCTTTGGATCTCATATTGAGAGTCGACAGCAACTGATTCCAAATGCAAATGTCACACCTAGAATCAACCCCAGACCTTTTACCTGCTTAATTGATAATAAAATAGCTTTTGAGTTGATAGTCCCATTACTTTTGGCCCCTTAAAAAGTGGCAGGCACATATAGAAACTGTTGTAATTCCTACAACGTTCACCTGATTTGGATGTAATTACCCTCAAATTAAATCTGAAAGTCTGCAGTTAAAGCACATCTTGTTTGTTTCATTTCAAAGCCATTGTGGTGGTGAATAGAGGCCAAAATATGAAAATTCTGTCAATGTCCCAATATTTATGCACCTGACTGTATATTGCCGAAATTCTGTGGAAATTCAACATTGCTCTAGCTACGGTGTCACATGTGTACCAGAAATACAGCATGGAAGGCATTACAACCCAGCGTGGACAGCGCAGTGGCAGACTACAAGTGCTTAATGCTCGTACCAGTGGCATCTGGTCAGAATTGCGACACTGGCTCAAATCACGTCCACATTCAATGCAGGAGATACCAGATGCATATCCAGCTGGTCAGTGTAGCATTCCTTAGCTTCCCATGGGATGTGGGAGGAGTAGACCCACCAGAGTGCCCTTGATAACACTCCGACAGCACCTCGGCTCGTGACATCGCTAATTGAAACCTGGAAGGCTGGCAACATATGCAGTTATTTTGGGCTGATCATAAGGTTTGGGTGCGGCACAGACCTCACGGGGCCATGGACCCCAGTTGTCAACAAGCCATCTTGCAGGCTGCTGGTGGTTCCATATGGTATGGGG